>CM046880.1:333739419-335001416 GCA_025667525.1 Glebionis coronaria
AGCTCAATGGTCCCATATGGAAAGACTTTGGCGACGGTGAATGGACCAGACCAGCGGCTCTTCAACTTGCCCGAGAAGATCTTCAACCGAGAGTTAAAAAGTAAGACTTGATCACCAACGTGGAACTATCGGTTCTTAATTCTTGCATCATGGATGATCTTGGTCTTCTCTTTGTAGATCAATGAGTTCTCGTAAGCTTCATTCCTCAGTTCATTAAGCTCGTTGAGTTGAATCTTGCGGAGATCACCGGCTTTGTTGATGTCGAAGTTAGCCCACTTCAAGGCCCAGTATGCCTTATGTTCCAGCTCGATGGGGAGGTGGCATGCTTTCCCGTACACAAGACGATAAGGTGTACAACCAATCGGGGTCTTATAAGCAGTACGGAAAGCCCACAAAGCATCATCTAACTTATCGGCCCACGCGGCACGATGCTCTCCCACAGTATGCTCTAGAATTCTCTTCAGTCCATGGTTGGAAATTTCGGCTTGACCATTGGTTTGGGGATGATAGGCGGTGGAAAGACGATGATTAACACCATACTTAGCCATGACTCTTGCAAATTGATCATTGCAAAAATGAGTCCCGCGGTCACTGATTATAGCACGAGGAACACCGAATCGAGCAAAGAGCTGCTTCAAAAAGTTCACAACCACCCTCGCATCGTTCGTTGGGAGAGCCTTAGCTTCAACCCATTTGGAAACGTAGTCAACGGCTACGAGGATGTACTTGTTCCCTTTGGATGATGGAAATGGCCCCATAAAGTCGATGCCCCATACATCAAAGATTTCACATTCTTGTATGAAATTTTGAGGCATCTCTTCTAATACCAAATTAAATATAGAGTCGATAATATAAATATTAAATAAATTTATATACGTAAATTTATATTAAATAATAAATTTAATATAAAAAATCTTTATTTATTAAATAATATACTTCTCCACCATTTTATCAAATAATAAATTTTTGGCTAAGTATAAAATCTTATCGTCCAAATCTCTTCGAATTGATTATTGGTACAAAGTGTGACTCAATTGTTCTTGGTGGAAGATAAATGGTTTGGTTGATTATCTATTTTAAACTAATAGCAAATATGTAAATGTCGTTGAGTAAAATAAGAGCTTTAAAGATTAAACTAAAATAACGAGTTAAAAATAAATGCTAGAAAACTTAAAGACAAGATTAGAAAAATACTTGAACACTTAATAAATCTAAAACTTGAAAACTTTGTAAAAACAAGAAACTCATCCAATCGGAATGTGCCAAAAGGGAGTGATCGGAATGTGCCAAAGGAGACTGATCGGAATATGTCAAAGGAGACTGATCGGAATATGTGAAAATATCACTAATCGGAATATACTGTCGGAATAAGGCCAAATCGGAATGTCAAACAACACTCTTGTCAGAATACTGCAATCGGAATGCCCAATCGGAATAAAGAAAAAGGACGCAGTCATAATGTCAATCAAACCACCACAATCGGAATAAAGAAAAAAGGAGGCAGTCGGAATGTCACTCAAACCACCACAATCGGAATGTGCTAAAACCCTTTTCCGATCAAACGATCGGAATAAGGTCCTCTGATCGGAAAGCCAAATCGGAAAGGGGTTTACCCTTTCCGATGGTACGAATTAGAGAATAAGCTAAGTATTAGGATATTTTCAATAAGCCAAATCCAAAACTTGAACGAATATATAATGAAAAGGACTAAATAAGCACGAATAACAATTTATCCAATCTTAAAATAAGCAATCTTTTAAATCAAACCATAAAAAGATGAAACTTTTTAAGAAAACTTTCAAAAAGTAAATAAGCTAAACATACAAATAAGCCAATAAGCACAAAGATCTTAAAGCTTAATCGTTTGAAAGCTTATGTGGGAATAAAAAGATTAACTTTTTAAGCACGAAAACATCAAGATCAACACGGATCAAAAGTATTTCGCACCAAAATTAACTAAAAATAAAGAAAGCTAGAAAGAGATTAAAGATTAAAAGCTTAACTTGAACTTGAATAATGAAATCCAAATACAAAAGGTTTAATCTTGAAAGATTAAAAGAAAGAAAAGATGAAAACTTAGTGAGAGAAAGTTTGGAACTTTCTCTCTCTAAAGACTAGAAAGGAAAAATGAAAATGAAAACTTGCTAACTAAAACTAACCAACCCTCCTAAATGTGTTTAGGAGGGTATTTATAGGAAAATGGGGAGTGCATGTGTGGTATGCTTCCTTCTTTCTTTTCTTCTCGACTCGATTTAAATCTTTGTCTTTTCTCGACGTCGTCTCGGGATTTGAACTTGTCTTAGTAATTTTCTTCTTTAATTTAGACTTGAGTTCTTCGACTTCATTAAACTTCCGTCTTTAGACTTTTTCTTCGATAAATCTTCAGAATAGGTCTTGGACATCCGTTCTTTAAGCACTCTTGATCTTTTGACTTCGTCTTTTCTCGTTTTCTTCGATAAAAGCCCGTGTTTCTTCCTTTTTTCATCTTTTGGTCCTAAAACATAATAAAAACACAAACCACGCATAATTCCGACTTTTACGACATAAAATATACGTTTTGGTCTTGTTAATATTGGAAATAAGTGGTAAAAGGATAAGTGTTTTCACACTTATTAAATCCCCTACACTTGACCATTGCAATGCCCTCATGCAAGGAATAAATTTTAAAGCACGGTTTACATTTTCCATCATAAATAACCCACCTTGGCCTTTATTAAATACTAAACATAAAAAGATTGAAACAAGTAAAGAAATTAAAGACTTACATTGGGTTTTGGCTTCCATGAACGTTTATCATCCTCAAGTTTCACGTTCTCCATACCAAGCTTAAAAACGAGATCATTGTTATTATAAGTTAGCAGAATAACACGAATTCATGTGGGCCAATTAATTACTTAGACTCCCTTATTCCTAGGTGTATCTCTTATATTTTATTTTTGTCTTGAATGATCACGAGGATGCATTGTTTGACTTATTTCGATAGTTATTTAGGCCGAAAATAAAGTGAACGATTTAATCAATAGTTAGTTAAAGGACAAAATCTTTTAAAACTTCTTCTCGGGACCTCTTAAAGTTCATATCTTGGCATAACTCGCTTCACGATTTGAGACCTTTCTCGGACCGATATTTGGCAGCGACTTCATACTTCAAATCTTTGAGAGACGTTCTTGAAATTATGGTCTTCTCTTCATAATAGGAATTTCTTCACTTGAAGTTTTGAGAGATTCTTCATATTTGGACCACGACTTCTTCATTTTTCTCCAATCTTTATTTTGGACTTTGATATACAACGATCTGCCTCCTTTTAGGACTTGGATCTATTTATCCTCATACCTTGTTAGGGCCTTTTTGGATAGACTTCTCCATGATCTTTTGGGGAGGTTTTGCTTTTCGTCGTGTGTCTCGATCCTTCATATTGATTTTCGATAAATGATTCTTCACATCACTTTTGGATCTTTAGCAACAAACTATAGCCCTCATGCTTTGTTAGGGCCTTTTTGGACTCGCCAATCTTCGCATCCCGCTTCAATAAGTTATGCCTTGGCTATGAACTCTAATTAATACCGAGCAACTTTTAAACGATCTTGGGCTAGAAGCTAAGTAACTTTTCAAATCGTACAACCTTATTTATTGCAGATAAATTTATTAAAAAGCGATAGGAGAATTGGCTCATAATTAACTCACATAAATCCACGAAAGAATACCAAACTTATAATTGACTCTATCATCTCTCGTTCTTCACAGTTTAAAATCTCAAGGAATGAGACTCGTGGATGCTTAGCCTATTAAATCGAAGTTTTGGGTTTTCGAGTCATCTATAGGATCTTGCAAATTCTTAGACTTTTTCAAGTTTAGAAATCGCATTTTAAAGTTCCTTTGATAAACGACTCTCTAGGATCAATTATAGGAGCTTGCGAAAAGTTCTTGTTCTTAACCCGTGAGAGTTAAGACTTTCGCGTTTTAAATCTCCCTATATAAAAGCCTAGCAAAACTTGACTTAAACACGTTAAAGATACTAGCTAGAGTAAACTTAGATAAGTAAACTCGGGTTGAGTCAAAATGTTCACGACTAAGAAAAATTTAAAACTACTTTATTGAAAATTTATTCTAGCAAGGAAAGAAAATAATCATAACAAAGGAAAATACAACTATACAACTAGGCCAAAATAGATTAAGAATTTTGAAAAATGTCGAAAAATCAAATTTTCCGGTTAAAATGAGGGAAAATTCATGGAAAAGACCACTTAATTCGATAGAAGTCCCCCTACACTTGATATAAACATTGTCCTTAATGTTTAAGCATGTGGGAGTAAACTCCCCTACACTTAGGACATTGTGCACTTTGTTTAAATCTTGCTCAGGAAAGGACAACTATAGTGAATTCAATGTGAACATATAAGATATGAAATATTGAATCACAAGAGTTTAGGATAGAACCGGGAAGATGGGAACACGGGATCATGGTTTGTCAAAAGTCATCGAGGTGCTCTTTGAAGCTTCAATCCCTGTAGAGAATAAGAAACAAGACAACAAACACATACGGGGCTCCCCCTACACTTATTATGAAAACAGTAAAGGATAGATCACGGGTTGCCTCCCGAGAAGCGCTTGTTTTTGTTCACCGAGTCACGAGCCTGACTCGACCAAAAATTAGTTCATGGGATACGTGGTGAGGGATGGAATCATCTCATGAGAGATGTCCTCACCAAAGTACAACTTCAAACGCTGGCCATTCACCTTGAAATTGGGCTCATTTGGCTGAGAAAGCTCAATGGTCCCATATGGAAAGACTTTGGCGACGGTGAATTGACCAGACCAGCGGCTCTTCAACTTGCCCGAGAAGATCTTCAACCGAGAGTTAAAAAGTAAGACTTGATCACCAACGTGGAACTCTCGGTTCTTAATTCTTGCATCATGGATGATCTTGGTCTTCTCTTTGTAGATCAATGAGTTCTCGTAAGCTTCATTCCTCAGTTCATTAAGCTCGTTGAGTTGAATCTTACGGAGATCATCGGCTTTGTTGATGTCGAAGTTAGCCCACTTCAAGGCCCAATATGTCTTATGTTCCAGCTCGATGGGGAGGTGGCATGCTTTCCCGTACACAAGACGATAAGGTGTACAACCAATCGGGGTCTTATAAGCAGTACGGAAAGCCCACTAAGCATCATCTAACTTATCGGCCCATGCGACACGATGCTCTCCCACAGTACGCTCCAGAATTCTCTTCAGTCCACGGTTGGAAATCTCGGCTTGACCATTGGTTTGGGGATGATAGGCGGTGGAAAGACGATGATTAACACCATACTTAGCCATGACTCTTGCAAATTGATCATTGCAAAAATGAGTCCCGCGGTCACTTATTATAGCACGAGGAACACCGAATCGAGCAAAGAGCTGCTTAAAAAAGTTCACAACCACCCTCGCATCGTTCATTGGGAGAGCCTTAGCTTCAACCCATTTGGAAACGTAATCAACGGCTACGAGGATGTACTTGTTCCCTTTGAAGGATGGAAATGGCCCCATAAAGTCGATGCCCCATACATCAAAGATTTCACATTCTTGTATGAAATTTTGAGGCATCTCATCTTTATGTGTGATCTTGCCTTGTCTTTGGCAAGCATCACAATGTTTAACCATGTCGTGAGCGTCACGATAGATGGTGGGCCAATAAAATCCAGAGTCGAATACTTTCTTCGCGGTGTAATTAGGACCAAAGTGACCACCGGTGGGTCCTTTATGGCAAGCGTCAAGGATTTGTACCGCTGTCGGCCCATCAACACATCGATGAATGACAAGATCCGCACATTGTTTGAAGAGGTAAGGGTGGTCCCAGAAATAATGTTCAATATCCTTAAAGAACTTTTTCTTTTGTTGGGACATTAACCCTTCCTTGAGAATTCCACCCGCTAAGTAGTTTGCAATGTCCGCAAACCAGTTTGAGAATTTAGCAATAACATCGACTTTAGCACGGTCTACTTCAAGACCGGCTTTGGAGATTTTGTGTCCTAGCACGATGCCCTCTTTTACCATGAAATGACATTTTTCCCAATTTAGAACAAGGCGAGTGTCTTCACACAGCTTAAGCATACGTTCTAAATTGGCAAGGCAAGCAGAGAAAGAATCGCCATAAACCGAGAAATCATCCATGAAGACTTCCATAGTTTCTTCAACCATGTCATGGAAGATAGCCATCATACACCTTTGGAACGTCCCAGGAGCATTGCATAAACCGAAAGGCATGCGTTTGTAAGCAAATGTTCTGTAGGTACAAGTGAATGTGGTTTTCTCTTGGTCTTTGGGATCGATGGGAATTTGAAAATACCCGGAGAAACCGTCCAAAAAACAGTAATAGTCATTACCCGCTAGACGTTCAAGCATTTGGTCCATAAAAGGAAGGGGAAAATGATCCTTTCTTGTAGCATCATTGAGTTTGTGATAGTCTATACAAACTCTCCACCCTGTAACGAGACGAGTAGGTATCAACTCATTGTTTTCATTGGGAACAACGGTGATTCCGCCTTTCTTAGGCACATAATGGACGGGACTAACCCACGGTGAATCCGAGATAGGATAGATCATTCCCGCATCAAGAAGTTTGATAACCTCTTTTTTGATTACGTCATGGATCTTAGGATTCACCCTTATTTGGCTTTGAATAGTGGGTTTAAAGTCGTCCTCCATGAGAATTTTATGTGTGCAAAAGTGAGGATCAATTCCACGAATATCGGAGATTTTCCATGCAATAGCTTTCTTGTGATTCTTCAGCACGGCGATAAGTCGGGATTTTTCTTCTTCTTTCAAGTCCGTTGCGATGATCACGGGTGACTTCTTGTTGTCTTCAAGGAAAACGTACTCGAGATGAGACGGTAGGTCCTTAAGCTCTAAATCCAAAGGATTTTCGATGGAAGGCGTAGTCAAATTCGGTTCATCGATAGAGATATCCTTAGGAGATGGTGGAGAAGTATGGTCCTCATTGAGAAGTTTCTCAATGGTACGAATGTCTTCATCCCAATTGGAGGGAGAATCGGCATACTTTAAGTCCACATCTCCCAAAGTTGCTTCAAATTCCTTCAAGATGAAATCACTTTCTCCAAATGGAGTCAGTGATGGAGCAATAGAGGCAACGGTCTCAACAATGGGTAGAGAAGAAGAACCACTTTTACAAGCGTCTTTGAAATGTTCTTCACAAGCCTCATCAAGAACGTCAATAAAATTAACACTCTCGTTTTCCGAAGGCTGCTTAGAAAGTTTACCCATGTTGAAGACGATTTTATCGTCACCAACTCTCATGATTAATTCGCCAGCGGCTACATCGATGAGAGTGAGACCGGTCCTCAGGAATGGACGTCCAACGATTAATGGAACACGGGGGTCCATCTCGTAGTCAACGACAACAAAATCCGCCGGAAAGGTGAATTTGTCAACGCCAACGAAGATGTCTTCGGCTATCCCCACTGGATAAGCAACCGTACGGTTGGCTAATTCCAAAGTCATTCGTGTGGGGACTAGCTCGGGGAGAGATAATTGCTTCCAAACACTTAATGGCATTAAGTTAATACTAGCACCTAGATCGGCTAGGGCCATGCAATTCTCTACTCCCGGGAAGTTGCAAGGAATAAAGAAACGACCCAGATCACCAAGTTTGGTGGGCAATTTCCTTAAGAGCACTGCGGAGCAGTTCTCATTAAGTTGGGTCTGAGCAATGTCAAGAAGCTTCTCCTTATCAATGAGAAGATCTTTAAACATTTTAGCATATTTGGGCATGTAAGCGAGAGACTCAGCAAAGGAGATATTAAAATTCAGTTGTTTGAACATTTTAAGAAAGTTCGAAACCTGAATATCATCCTTGTTTTTCAATTTATCTTTCCTCAACCTCGAAGGATAAGGTATATTGGGTTGAGATGAAGGCTTTGGGATAGAATTCGCACTCACATCCGTGGGTGGTGGAGGGGTAGAAGTAGAAGGTGGTGGAATTGGAGAAGTAGAAGTTAGAGGAATAGAAGATGGAGGATTCGGAGAAGGAGACTCGTTTTCCTTTGGCACAATCACCGGTGTAGGTGTAGGAAGCTCGGTTTCCTTTAAACCTTTTCCACTGCGAGTGGTGATTGCTTTCATCTCCCCTCTTGGATTAGCAACGGTGTTACTCGGAAGAGAACCCGATCCAGAGGCTTGATTACTACGGAAGAAACTAGTCATCATATTCCTCAAGTAATTCGTTTGACTTGCCAAAGTGTTTCGCATATCAGCTCGAAGATCATTCCCTTGCTTCACCATATCTGCTTTCATGTTGGCCATTTCCCGCTGAAGATTTTGCACGATCACATCGTTAGTCCTCATGTAGGTTTCAACATCTTGGTGTAAGGCTGTGGGTTGGTTGAGAGGAGGAGCATGGTAGGCGGGTGGTTGATAAGCAGGTTGTTGGTAAACTTGGTTGTTTCTTTGAGGTGGATATGAGTTTCTTTGGTTTTGATATGGAGTTGGAGCACGTGGTTGGTTTTGATTGTTGTGATTGAGGTTGTTTGGGTTTTGTGGGGGGAAACCGGGTGGTGAAAGAAAGTTGTTTGAGCGATAGCTGAGCAAGTTGCGGTCACCTTGAGGACGTGCTTGCTAGCCTCCCATAGAATAGGTACCGTTGGCGGCATACACATTTTCCGGATTGTCGTGAGTCGAAGGACAATCGGTGTATGAGTGAGATCCCCCGCATATATCACAAGATTGAGTCATAGCATTGGCTTGGGCAGTGATAGCTTTAGTATTATTAGCGGCTTGGAGAGCAAGTGATTCAACAAGCGAAGTAAGCTTATCAAGTCTCTTGTCGCTCTCATTAGTGCTAGCACTAGCCACATTGGTCCAAACACTCTTGGTTTGCACTCTAGATTTGTTCTCAATAATATCCCAAGCTGCATTAGAAGACTTAACCAAAATATTACCCCCCGAGGCACTGTTTAGTGAATCTTGGTCATTCATGCTTAAACCATTGTAAAAAGTATTGATTTGATGTACTTTTGTTAAACCATGTTGTGGACACTTTCTTAAAAGTTCCTTAAAACGGTCCCAAGATTCACTAAAAGACTCACCGTACTTTTGTTCAAAGGTAAATATTTCATTCCGCAAAGCGGTAGTACGTGAGGGTGGGAAAAAGTAGTTGATAAACTTGGTCTCTAAATCCATCCACGAAAGAATACTTTGTGGCGGTTCCTTATCAAGCCAATTCCGGGCTTGTCCCTCTAAAGAGAAAGGAAAAAGTTGCAAGCGAATCACTTCTTGTGATACCCCATTATACTTAACCGTATTGGTAAGCTGAAGAAACCTTTTAATGTGGTCATGAGGATCATCAAGTGAACGCCCCAAGAAGGGTTGAGCAGAGACCATTTGTATAAAGCCAGATTTGAGTTCAAAGTTGTTGGCTCCAATCTCAGATATGACAATTGCATCGGTGTTGCCTTCTACGTGCGATTGCAAAAGCTCGATCATTGGTTGATTGTCCATGGTGACAATTGATTGAGTAATGACTTCGGCTTGAGCTACTCTCTTCTTACGAGCACGAGTGCGCATGCACGCCTACAAAAGGAATAGAAAATAGAAAAGAAATATTTTTGGTTTTTATGGTTTTTCAATTTTTTTGTATTTTTGAAAATTTTATATTTTTTGGATTTTTGAAAAATTTAAAGCAAGGAAAATAACGTTCAAAGATGAACGGATCCCAAAATCCAACGCGTCTCTCACTTAAAACTTTTAATCTTAACGAAAAGAGCCGGCAGCGGCGCCATTTAATACCAAGCTTTTTGGCTAAGTATAAAATCTTATCGTCCGAATCTCTTCGAATTGATTATTGGTACAAAGTGTGACTCAATTGTTCTTGGTGGAAGATAAATGGTTTGGTTGATTAACTATTTTAAACTAATAGCAAATATGTAAATGTCGTTGAGTAAAATAAGAGCTTTAACGATTAAACTAAAATAACGAGTTAAAAATAAATGCTAGAAAACTTAAAGACAAGATTAGAAAAATACTTGAACACTTAATAAATCTAAAACTTGAAAACTTTGCAAAAACAAGAAACTCATCCAATCGGAATGTGCCAAAAGGGAGTGATCGGAATGTGCCAAAGGAGACTGATCGGAATATGCCAAAGGAGACTGATCGGAATATGTGAAAATATCACTAATCGGAATATACTGTCGGAATAAGGCCAAATCGGAATGTCAAACAACACTCTTGTCGGAATACTGCAATCGGAATAAAGAAAAAGGAGGCAGTCGGAATGTCACTCAAACCACCACAATCGGAATAAAGAAAAAAGGAGGCAGTGGGAATGTCACTCAAACCACCACAATCGGAATGTGCTAAAACCCTTTTCCGATCAAACGATCGGAATAAGGTCCTCTGATCGGAAAGCCAAATCGGAAAGGGGTTTACCCTTTCCGATGGTACGAATTCGAGAATAAGCTAAGTATTATGCTATTTTCAATAAGCCAAATCCAAAACTTGAACGAATCTATAATGAAAAGGACTAAATAAGCACGAATAACAATTTATCCAATCTTAAAATAAGCAATCTTTTAAATCAAACCATAAAAAGATGAAACTTTTTAAGAAAACTTTCAAAAAGTAAATAAGCTAAACATACAAATAAGCCAATAATCACAAAGATCTTAAAGCTTAATCGTTTGAAAGCTTATGTGGGAATAAAAAGATTAACTTTTTAAGCATGAAAACATCAAGATCAACACGGATCAAAAGTATTTCGCACCAAAATTAACTAAAAATAAAGAAAGGTAGAAAGAGATTAAAGATTAAAAGCTTAACTTGAACTTGATTAATGAAATCCAAATACAAAAGGTTTAATCTTGAAAGATTAAAAGAAAGAAAAGATGAAAACTTAGTGAGAAAAAGTTTGGAACTTTCTCTCTCTAAAGACTAGAAAGGAAAAATGAAAATGAAAACTTTCTAACTAAAACTAACCAACCCTCCTAAATGTGTTTAGGAGGGTATTTATAGGAAAATGGGGAGTGCATGTGTGGTGTGCTTCATTCTTTCTTTTCTTCTCGACTCGATTTAAATCTTTGTCTTTTCTCGACGTCGTCTCGGGATTTGAACGTGTCTTAGTAATTTTCTTCTTTAATTTAGACTTGAGTTCTTCGACTTCATTAAACTTCCGTCTTTAGACTTTTTCTTCGATAAATCTTCAGAATAGGTCTTGGACATCCGTTCTTTAAGCACTCTTGATCTTTTTACTTCGTCTTTTCTCGTTTTCTTCGATAAAAGTCCGTGAAAGCCCGTGTTTTCTTCCTTTTTCATCTTTTGATCATAAAACACAATAAAAACACAAACCACGCATAATTCCGACTTTTACGACATAAAATACACGTTTTGGTCTTGTTAATATTGGAAATAAGTGGTAAAAGGATAAGTGTTTTCACACTTATTAGTTAGGAGGATATTTTTGCGATGGCCCGATTGAGTTTTGTGACGATGGAGTAGACGGATTTGATGGGTTAGAAGAAGAAGAACTTTGTTGTGGGTGAGTGTTAAGAAGAGATGTAAGATATCTTACAGTTGAATTTTGAGACATTCTTTAAAGAAGAGGAAGAAAATTGTTGAAATGCATTGTATGCAAAAAAAGTATATTTGAGTAGGTATTTATAGTGAATAAAGGGGAAAATAAATAAAAGAAGTTTTAAAAATTAAAAATTATATCCATTATACAATGGTTGGGAGGAGTGATATTTATCTTTGTCTTCTTCTATGACGTTAGGATGACGAGAGCAAATATGGCGGGATGACGAGTGTTGGCGAGGTGCCAAGTAAGATTGGCGAGATGCCAATGTCACGATACCTAAAGTTTTCAGCAAAAGACGTAACAAACGAAAACGATAACATATGTTAGACAACAACAACAACTATTGTTAAGACCTCATACGTTAAATACATACTGGAAATGAATAAACTAAAATGTAATAACACGGGTTAATTCAGGGCACCGGTAATCATCGGTCCGTGTTATTTCGGTTTGATTGCATCTGTTAAATAATTTTTCTCTGTACAAAACTAAAAAGTGAATCGAGCTAAATTCAAAATGGATTAAGGCGCTAAAAATCAACCTGATTTGCATAGTTTTAATCATCTATACTTTATTACAGAATTTTAGCAACAATAAATAAATTCATACTTGAAAAATGTTAGATCTATCTTAAAGATTTAATGTTTTTGTTAATGCAATGATGCCTAAAATCGTTACTTTCATTTTTCGGTCTCACTTTGTTTTGATTACGACAAAATATAAAAACAAGCATTTACAAAAACAACGGAAACAAATTCTTGAGTTAAAGTATTTTTTCATTTCAACTGTTATCACTTAAGGTATGAACAAACAAGTTTTCATCTTAATTAAGTGATCAAATATTTAAGTTTTCTTAAAACTCACCTTTTATTAAATGTAACAAAGTTTTTTTATTAAACTTTATTTTAAGAAAATGTTTTATTAAATTAAATATTTGAAAATGGCATATTCCATTTGGGTTTAGAATATCCTTTGATGATAAATATACCACCAGATGTGACTACTCCACTAAAAGACAAAAGGGAGCGGCGTCTACGACCGCGGTCCCTTAAAGGTCTATACGGTTCTAACAGCAATAATGACAATACCGATAATAGAGGAACTAATATAGGAACTGATTGTGTTGATCACATAGATTAGGAAGTTTGTTATTTGTGCTTATCTCTATCTTTGTAAACATGTATTATAAATAGATCAATATACACATCTCACCAATCAAGGTGAATTACATTAAATCCTTATATGGTATCAGCCTAATACCAGTCTCTTCATCGTCCACCACCATGGCTGCCGGCGACTCTTCTGATACATCTCTCTCTCTCAATACTATTCTTCATATGCTCACCATCAAACTCTCTTCTACAAATTATTTACTCTGGCGAAATCAAGTTCTTCCCCTTCTAGCATATCAAAAACTTACAGGTTATATTGATGGGTCTATTTCCCCACCTTCACCCACCATTGTAGCAAATGAGTCTTCCACTACAAATCCTGCATATGTCACCTGGCATGAGTGTGACCAACGAGCCCTAACTATTCTCCAATCATCTCTCTCTGAAGAAGCCATGTCTGAAGTTCTCGGATTCAAGACCGCCCGAGATGTTTGGTGTGCCTTGGAATCTGCTTATAGTCATGATTCTGTGGAACACATGAATACTCTTCGTGATTCTCTTCGGCAACTTCAGAAAGGTCCTTCTTCTGTTTCTGATTATGGTCGCAAGTTCAAAGCTCTTTGTGACCAACTTGCTGCTATTGGTCACCCCGTTGACGACACAGACAAAACCCACTGGTTTCTATGTGGCCTTGGTTCCTCGTTCGAGAATTTTTCGACAACACAACGAGCTATTAGACCTCGTACGGTTTTTCGTGATCTTATTTCCCAAGCAGAGAGTCACGAAATTTTTCTTAATTCTATTCATGGGTCCAGTATACCAAGTGTTGCTTTTACAGCAAGTCAATCTCGTCGTCCCTCCAATGCTACTCGCGGCTCTTTCTCTAATGGCCGTGGTCGTGGTTCATCTCGAGGTGGTTTATCAAATGGTACAGGTCGTGGTTGTCGGTCTCCTCGCTGTCAACTTTGCGGCAAAGGGCATTATGCAAATAAATGTCCAGACCTTGCATCCTTTGCTAGCCATGCACCAAGCATTGATGCAAATTTGGCTCAGGCATTTCATGCAAAATGCCATGTTACTGATGATTCTCCAGATTGGTATGTTGATTCTGGCGCCACAGCTCATATGACGCCTTCATCCTCCAATCTTGACTCTGCTTCCAATTATTCGGGTACCGATTATGTTTCTTTTGGTAATGGCAATGTTTCAAATATCTCTCATATTGGTACTAAATCTATTTCGGAGAATATTGCATTACGTGATGTTCTTGTTGTCCCACATCTAACTAAGAACTTACTCTCAATTAGCAAACTTACATCAGATAATCCGGTTGACATCTTATTTTCTGAAAATATGTTTGCAATCCAGGATCGTCAAACAAAGGAAATTGTAGCAAGGGGGAGGCGTGAATATGGGCTTTATGTGCTCGAGCAGGGTCAACGAGTTTTCTTCACAAAGTTAAATTCAACACGCTTGAGAGCATCATCTTATGAATTGTGGCATAATCGCTTAGGATATGTTTCCTTTGATGTTATTTCATTGCTTAATAAGCTAGGATGTTTATCTGTTACATCTATTTTACCGAATCCACGCATGTGTTCTTCTTGTCAACTATCAAAAAGTAAACGTTTGTCATTTGAAATTAATCATAAACGTTCTTCACATGTGTTGGATTTAGTACATTGTGATTTATGGGGACCTGCTCCTATTACTTCCACGGATGGTTATCGATATTATGTGATTTTTGTCGACGACTTCTCCAGATTCACATGGTTTTATCCACTCAAGGTAAAGTCCGATTTCTTTGAGGTGCTTACTATATTTCTAAATTTTGTGCAAACTCAATTTTCATGCAAAGTCAAGACTTTTCAGTCAGATGGAGGCACTGAATTTGTTAATCATCGGGTTCGGTCTTTACTCTTGGCAAATGGCACTCATCATCGCCTATCTTGTCCTTACACTCCTCAACAAAATGGGCGTGCCGAGAGAAAGCATCGCCATGTTACTGAAACTGGACTTGCAATGATGTTTAATGCCCATATTCCTGCTTCTTTATAGACTTATGCATTTGGTTCAGCCACCTACATAATCAATCGTTTGCCGACAAAGGTTTTGGGAAACAAGTCTCCATATGAGTTGCTTTACTCTACTGTGCCACATTATGGTAATTTTCGTGTTTTTGGGAGTCGAGTTTTTCCATATCTTCGTGACTATTCAGCACATAAACTTGCTCCTCGCAGTATCTCTTGTGTTTTCATTGGCTACAGCACCCAATATAAAGGTTATCGTTGCTTAGATCCCTCCACTTGGCGTATATATACTACCCGTCATGCGCAATTTGACGAGTCGACGTTCCCATTCTCTGGTCGTATATCTCAAGCTGATGCTATACCTCTAAATTTTTCCAGCTTTTGTGATGGTGCTCCGGTTCTTATCCCGAAGTCTTACCCAACAGGATCATCACCTATAAAAGACAGGTCTCTATCACCAATGTCGTCGACAACTCCACCATATTCTCTTTGCAACGATTCTCCGCCTATGCATGATTCATCTACTGTGGATTCCGGCTCATCTCATGGTGTAGTGTCACATACAACTCCACCAACGCCTACATCACCTGTTATAGCATCACATACAGCCCCACAACCGCTTTCTTCTACACCAGCTAACGACCATCCCATGGTAACTCGTTCCAAAGCTGGCATTTTTAAACATAAGCATGTTGTTGATATTTCTCAGTTACATGGTCTTCATCGTGCATTATTTGTTGCTCAAGAACCGAAAGGGTTTAAATCTGCTGCTAAAAGTCCAAAGTGGCTTTCTGCGATGCGTGATGAAATGGACGCCTTACGCAAAAATGATACATGGGAACTTGTTCCTCGTCCAAAGAATTCAAATGTGGTTGGCTCGAAATGGGTTTTTCGAACCAAGTTTCTTTCTGATGGGACTATCGATAAATACAAAGCGCGTCTAGTAGCTCAAGGTTTTACTCAAGTTCCGGGTTTAGATTATTCAGCAACCTTTAGTCCGGTAGTCAAATCCTCAATAGTTCGCATTGTTCTATTTGTTGCGGTACTTAATAAATGGCCTCTTCACCAACTAGGTGTCAAAAATGCTTTTTTGAATGGCAACCTTACTGATGTGGTGTTTATGGAGCAGCCTCCGGGTTTTCTTGACCCATATTTACCAAATCATGTATGTCGACTCAAAAAGGCGTTGTATGGCTTGAAGCAAGCTCCCCGTGCATGGTTTGAACGGCTAAGTACTTTTCTTGTTGGCCTTGGTTTTTCCTGTAGTCGAGCTGATACTTCCCTTTTTGTGTTTAAACGTGATTCACGTGTTCTCTATCTTTTAGTTTACGTCGATGATATAATTCTTACTGGGAATCACAATGCAACCATTCATACCTTCATTTCTCGCCTCAACAGTGAATTTGCAATCACCGACCTTGGGCACCTCGGCTATTTCTTGGGTTTAGAGGTTTCTTACACACCATCTGGTCTTTTCTTGGGTCAATCTAAATATGCCCATGATATACTTGTACGAGCTCAACTAATGGCTGCTAAACCCGTGAGCACTCCACTGTCTACCTCAACATATTTTACTACTCAGGGTGTCCCATTTTCAGATCCCACTTTATATCGATCGCTTGTGGGAGCACTACAGTACCTTACAATCACTCGCCCGGATTTATCTTACGCGGTAAATCAAGTAAGCCAGTTTCTTCATGCGCCCACTCAAGATCATTTTCAAGCGGTTAAGCGGATTTTAAGGTATGTTAAGGGCACTGTATCGTATGGTCTCTCTTTCCATCACTCCCCAACGCCTTCCATTCTTGGCTATTCAGATGCTGACTGGGCGCGTTGCATTGAAACACGTCGATCTACTTACGGCTATTCTATTTTTCTGGGAGGAAACCTGGTCTCTTGGAGTGCAAAGAAACAGCCTACGGTGTCGCGTTCAAGCTGTGAATCTGAATATCGGACTCTTGCTAATACTGCTGCAGAAGTTATATGGGTCACTCATCTTCTTCGCGAACTTCATGTATTACCTTCATCTCGCCCTACCATATTGTGTGACAATAAGAGTGCTTTATTCGTAAGCCAAAAACCCATATCTCATAAGCGGGCAAAGCATATTGATATCGACTATCACTTTATTCGTGAGCTTGTTTTATCTGGCAAGCTACACACTCAGTTTGTTCCTACAACTCTTCAAGTGGCTGACATCTTCACTAAAAGTCTTCCACGTCCTTTATTCGAATCTTTCCGTGCCAAGCTGCGTGTTGGTCCACCTCCACTCTGCTTGAAGGGGGGTAACAGCAATAATGACAATACCGATAATAGAGGAACTAATATAGGAACTGATTGTGTTGATCACATAGATTAGGAAGTTTGTTATTTGTGCTTATCTCTATCTTTGTAAACATGTATTATAAATAGATCAATATACACATCTCACCAATCAAGGTGAATTACATTAAATCCTTATAGGTTCCTTATCGATAAAGAACCGCATGCACAATTAAGACACCACGCTCAGATATGACCATTGGACCTTTGTCCTAAAGATAGTGGACCATTCTTAGATTTTCTCTTCACCTCTAATAACTAGGTTTTACTTAGTTATGAAAGTTCGTTGATCCAGTCTTTTCGAATTGATTACTAGTTAATCGTGCGACTCAGTCGTTCTTGGTGGAAAATAAAACGGTTATCGTTGTCTATAACTAATTAAAAAGTAAATGCGAAACGTAATTAAAATAGGCTAAAAGCAAAACTAGAAAAAATGTCACTTTTTCTCTCTAAAATTAGAAAAACACTTGAACACTTTGTAAAAACAAGAAATTAAACCGTAATTTTTGGAAATTAAAACTAATGAATTTAAAACTTGAACACTTTGTAAAAACAAGAAATTAAACCCGTCAGAATAATCCTAATCGGAATACACCGTCGGAATATGGTCGGAATCCCGTCGGAATAAACTAAAACAAAACTATCGGAATACCAATCAGAATCCTTGTCGGAATGTAAATAAAAGAAAGCTATCGGAAAGTAGATAGAAAAGCTAAACTATCGGAATATAGTAAAAAAAAAAGCTATCGGAATAAATGAAAGGAAAACCTACCGTCGGAATCCCAAAAGGAATATCCGTCGGAATAACAAAACCCTTTTCCGATCCAGTGATCGGAATACAAACGAACCTGATCGGAATAACAGAGCCCTAATCGGAATGTTGGTCGGAATAGGGAAACCCTATTCCGATAGGAAAGAAATTTGAATAAGCAATCAAATAAGCTACTTTTCAATAAGCTAAAACTGAAATTTTACCAAACTATAATTAAACGAACTAAATAAGAACGAATAAAACTAACAAAACTCTAAATAAGCAACTTTTTAAATCAAACTTTGAAAAGACAAAACTTTTAAGAAAACATTAAAATAAATAAGCTAAATACAAAATAAGCCAATAAGCATGTCAAGCTCAAAGCTCATTCGTATTAAAACTTATAGATGAATAAAAAGATAAACTTTCTAATCACATGAACACTAAGATGAAAACGAAATCAAAGATTAACGTGAATCAAAGATAAACAAAACCAAGAAAGGTAGAAGGAGATTAATATTAAAATAAGATTAAGCTTTTAAAAGTAAAGATTAGATTAAAACTAGAAAGGAAGATAAAAGATGAAGTGCTAGTGAGAGAAAGTTAAACACTTTCTCTCTCTAAAATTAAAACTACAAGATGAAAAATGAAAACTAACTAATGACTAACTAACTAACACCCTCCTAATGTGTCATTAGGAGGGTATATATAGGAAGTGGGGAGTGCATGTGTTGCTTCCTTCTTTCTTTCTCTTTCTCGTCTCGACTTGATTTAAATTCTTTATCTTTCTCGACGTCGTCTCGGGATTTGTCGATATAAATTGAACTTGTCTTATAATTTCTTCAACAATTAGACTTGAGTTCTTCGACTTCATTAAACTTCCGTCTTTAGACTTTTTCTTCGATAAATCTTCAGAATTGGCCTTGGACTTCCGTTATTTTTGCACTCTTGATCTTTTGACTTCGTATTTTGTCTTTTTCTTCGATAAAAGCCCGTGAAAGCCCGTGTTTTCCTCCCTTTTCACATTTTGATCCTAAATCACAACAAAAACACAAACCACGCATAATTCCGACATTTACGACATAAAATACACGTTTTGGCTTGGTTATTATTATAGTTAAGCGGTAAAAGGATGGGTGTTTTCACACCTATCAAATCCCCTACACTTGACCATTGCAATGCCCTCATGCAATGCATTAATTACAAAGAAGGATTTACATTTTTCATCATAATCAATCCACCTTGGCCTTTATTAAAGAGATAGAAAATTATAATATATTCAAAGGAAGAAAACAAGTAAAAAGATCAAAAACTTACCTTAGGATTTTGGAATGTCATGAATGTTTATCATCCTCAAGTTTCGCGTTCCCCATACTAAGCTTAAAAACGAGATCATTATTATTATAAGTTAGCAAACTATCACAAACTCTTGTGGGCCAATTATTTACTTAGACTCCCTTATTCCTAGGTGTATCTCTTATATTTTATTGTTGTCTTGAATGATCACGAGGATGCATTGTTGACTTATTTCGATAGTTATTTAGGTAGAAAATAAAGTAGGACGGTTTAATCAATAGTTAGATAAAGGACAAAATCTTTTAAAACTGCTTCTCGGGACCTCATAAAGTTCATATCTTGACATAACTCGCTTCACGATTTGAGACCTTTCTCGGACCGATATTTGGCAGTGACTTCATACTTCAAATCTTGAGAGACGTTCATGAAATAATGGTCTTCTCTTCATAATAGGAATTTCTTCTCTTGAACTTTTTGAGAGATTCTTCATACTTGGACCACGACTTCTTCATTGTTCTCCAATATTTATTTGGGATTTTGATATACAACGATCCGCCTCCTTTTAGGACTTGGATCTTATTTATCCTCATACCTTGTTAGGGCCTTTTTGGATAGACTTCTCCATGATCTTTAGGGGAGTATTTTCTTTTCGTCGTGTGTCTCGATCCTTCATATTGATTTTTGATAAATGATTCTTCACATCACTTGGGATCTTCAGCAACAAAATGTAGCCCTCATGCCTTGTTAGGGCCTTTTCGGACTCGCCAATCTTCGCATCCCGCTTCAATAAGTTATGCCTTGGCTATGAACTCTAATTAATACCGAGCAACTTTTAAACGATCTTGTGCTAGAAGCTAAGTAACTTTTCAAATCGTACGACCTTATTTATTGCAATTAAATTTATTGACAAGCGATGGGAGAAAAAGCTTATAATCAACTAACATAAATTCATAAAAGAATACCAAACTTATAATTGACTCTATCATCTATCGTTATCCACAATTTAAAATCTCAAGGAATGAGACTCGTGGATGCTTAGCCAATTAAATCAAAGTTTTGGGTTTTCAAGTCATCTATAGGATCTTGCAAATTCTTAGACTCTTTCAAGTTTAGAATTTGCGTTTTAAAGTTCCCTTGATAAACGAATTTCTAGGATCAATTATAGGAACTGTTGGGAATAAAATATGGGTCAGTTCACTAGACGCTGATAAGAAGAATGTCAACGCTGATAGGATGACATTGGACGCTGACAGCCAAGCGTTGACATTGAAGAAGTCAACGCTGACAGCCTTGAAGATTGACACTGATGGAATATCTTCATACGTATCTTTTGTTTATTTGTTTCTTTATTTATGTATGGTAAAGATAAGCACAACATTGTATTTTCTATTATTATCTTTACCTAGAATAGTTGATTCGTAGCTTATTGTACAAGACTTCTTGTTCTATAAAAGAAGATCTTTTAGGTTAAAGTCATATATCAGTTTTCATAAGTATTCGTAAGTTAAACCTCTTTCATTGTAATCAAGTACGATTATTCTAATACAAGTGAAAGTTTGTTTAACATCTTTGTGTTTTAGATCAAGTGTTAATTCCGCATAACACTTTGTTACTTTATTCATAAGCAAAGGTTTCTCTACGTGTAGTACTTGATCTAATCTCGTATACACAAAGCTTAATCGATCTAAGTTTGGGATCAACAAGTGGTATCAGAGCTTGTTGAGAAACTTTTGATCTTTAAGTAACGCAAGAACCCTAAAACACCAAAAACCCTAAAAACCCTAAAATTCTCAAAACCCTAAAAACACCATGTCTGGCACAGATCAACCTGCTGCTTTGCTACAAAACAACTCCTCAAATCCTAGTATCAAAATTCCCATGTTTGATGCCAGGAACTTTGAGCTTTGGAAGTCAAATTTTGAGCAATATATAGCTATTCATGACTACACTCTTTGGGAGATTGTCGAATATGGGAACACATTCGACAAAGCAACAAAGATTGCTGCTGCAATTGCCACAAGGACAGCTGTTCCTAATTGTCCTGAAGCTGACAAGAAGGAAAAGCCTGGAGATGGGAGAGCTGTAGCTGTTGAAGATATAGCCAAGAAGAGGGTGGACATGAAAATCTTGAACATCATGAAACACGCCCTAGGTCATGAGAATCAGCACAAGTACAAACGCTTTGAGTCTGTAAAAGAGCTTTGGGAAGCTCTTGAAGTAGCACATGGTGGCAATGCTGACACAAAAGAAGAAAAGAAGAAGCAACTCTTGCATGAGTATGCTGTCTTTAAAGCTCAACCCAATGAAAATCTCAGCAGTGTGAGAAGTAGACTTCTTGACATCACAAGTCAACTTTCCTTCATGGGAACACAGATTGATGACCCTGAATTGAATGCTACTTTTCTCAAAAGCCTTGGTGATGTATGGAAGATTGAGACAAGATCCATTCTTGTCAATAATACCCACAAGACCTCCAGGTTTGATGACATCTTCAACAAACTAAGACTGTTGGAGAATGAATGGCAATTGGATAGTGATAATAAATCTTCCAGTAGTAACATGGCCTTCTTCTCACAAAGTGAAGGCCAATTTGATTCCATGAACTTCTATGGACATCCAGCCACTGGATCTCAAGTTGTCAGCGCTGGATGTCAGTCTGTCAGCGCTGGATCATATCCTGTCAACGCTTTATACTCAAGCGCTGACACACACAACTTTGGCGCTGATAGACTTAAACCTGCTGGTTTAGATCTAGATACTGTGTGTGCATTCATTGCTTCTTTGCCCAGTGATTCAAGGATTACATATGAAGATCTTGAGCAGATAAGTGATGAACAATTGGAAGAGATGGACATCAAGTGGACTATGGCTCTTGTAAGCTTAAGAGCAAACAGGTTTAATAAAAGGTTCAAGAAGAAGATGACCTTTAATGCTAAGGATGTTGCTGGCTTTGACAAGTCCAAGGTTGAGTGCTACAACTGTCATAGGATGGGGCACTTCATGAGGGAATGTAGATCTCCAAGAAGATCTGATGCTGGTAAGCCCTCAAGCCAAATGGTTAAGAGCCAAGATCCCAAGGCCATGGTTGCTGTTCATCAAATTGATGGTGTTGGAGAATGGGACTGGAGCTGGATGGCCAAGAATGAGGAAGAGGACAGAGCTTTGGTTGCTGAAGTTAAAGAAGAGCATGTTGAATATGCTCTCATGGCACACTCCTCCTCTTCATCAGATAATGAGGTATATGATGATGCTTTCTGTTCTAAGGGTTGTCGTTTAAATACTGAAAAACTAAATCAAGAGATAGTAAAATTATTAGATGAGGCAAGTACTGAAAGATGCAAAGTATCCAATTATCAAATTGCTCTTACCCAAACAGAAAAGACAGTAGCTGAGTATAAGAAAATGGAGTTTGATTTAAAGGATCAAATAAATATCTTAAAACATGAGTTACATCAGAGTAAAGATGTTCAAGATATAGTAAATAGGGTTAATCTTGATTTGATAGCTCAGTTAGAGGAGGCTAACAAAAATAAAGATAATGTGAGTCTTAAAATCCAGAGATTTGATAAGGCCATACAATCCCTAGGAGAGTGTGTTAGTAAACAAAGAGACTCTAAGGATATGAGTGGGATTGGGATGAATAATTATACTGGTGTTCCACCACCAGCTGGGGATTTCTATGGTGTCCAATCAAAGGATTTATCTTGGACTGGCTTGCCAGAATGCCAAGAGGAGGAATTCATTCCTCCACCTAGAGTGACTTCCCCAGTTGAGGAATACAAGCAAAAACTGACTGACCTAAATGAGTGGAAGAAAGCTAACCACACCTTGTTTGTTAAGGGAGGGTTGTTGTGTGAAAGTCCAAATGAGCCCACACCAAACATGATACCAATTGTGGAGTCCAATGATCCTAAACCTATTAAGATCACACACCCTACCACTGGCAAAGCTGTTGACCTTAGCCCACAAACTGTTAGAAAATCTAGTGTTAAGTATGCAGAGATGTATAGGAATACTAGGTCACCAAAAAGCCAAGTTAGTAACCAAGGAACAGGCTTCTTTGCTTCTAGACCTAAGACTATGTCTAGAAAAGCTTGTTACACATGTGGTAGCTTCTCACATTTGGCATACAAATGTGTCAACGCTTCCAATGTCAACGCTGATAGGAACCATTTCAGCGCTGACAAAAGTCAAAATAGGTCAAACACTGTCAGACCCAATACCTTTGTGAACAAAAGTTCACAAGTTGTTAGACCAGCCCCATTCTTTTCTAGAGGGTCTAACACACAAGGCCTAAGACCTTTTCAAAAGTCAAACACATGGTCCAATAGGCAATGGGTTCCTGTAGCAAACCCTAGGTTCAACGCTGATAAAGGCAATCGGGGCGCTGACAAGAGCAATTTCAGCGCTGACAGATACACTGCCAAACCTAGGTATTTGCAACCACAGGGAAATAGGTCCAAAGCTTCTACTAGCTTAACATGGAGACCAAAACAAGACCAAAACCCTCATTCTACTGGTATTTCTATGACATGCAACAGGTTTCATTATATTTCAAAGGCATTGTCAACACCAATTGGGGTTAACTGGGAATTTCATTCAAACAGGGATGAAAATGGGGTTGTTGTGAGAACCAAGTCTGTTCTTGTTGAACAACCAAATGAATCCAAGTCTTCCAAGGCTTGGGTTCCCAAAGAAAACTAATGTGTTTTCTTTATGTGCAGGGCATTCAGAAGAAGATCAATGATTATGGATACTGGGATAGTGGATGCTCAAGGCACATGACAGGGAAGGAAGACTATCTGACTAATTTCTCTCCTATTCAAGATGGTGATAAGGTATACTTTGGAGGGGGCTACGGCACCATCACTGGAAAAGGAACCCTTGTCACCAACAATCTACGATTTGAGAATGTCTTCCTGGTAAAAGAACTGGATTATAATTTGTTTAGTGTATCACAAGTATGTGATAACAAAAATAAGGTTCTTTTCACAGATACTGAGTGCTTGGTGTTAAGCAAAGATTATAAACTCCCTGAGGAAAAATACATAGATTTTAGAACACCAAGGCATAAAGACATATATAATGTGAATCTTAATGGAATTAAGATAAATAATAAAATGTCATGTCTGTATGCTAAAGCCTCAGTAGATGAAAGTAATCTTTGGCACAGGAGATTAGGGCACATAAACTTTAAGAATATCAATAGACTTGTGAGGCTTGGTTTAGTTGATGGTTTGCCTGAAAAGGCTTTCCACAATGACCACACTTGTGTTGCATGTCTTAAGGGCAAGCAGCACAAGGTCTCATTCAAGTCTAAACAGGTACACTCTAGTTCTAAACCACTTCACTTATTGCATATGGACCTCTTTGGTCCAACTAATATAGAAAGTTTGAAGGGTAAATCATATTGTTTTGTTATCACTGATGATTATTCCAGGTTTACATGGACTTTCTTTTTAGCCAAGAAAAGTGAAACTGCCCAAAGTCTGATTAACTTCATTACCCAGATTGAGAAGAAGAATGGTAATGAGGTCAAAATTATTAGAAGTGACAATGGGGGTGAGTTTAGAAATCAGTTGTTAGATGATTTTTGTGCCAAGAAAGGGATTACTAGGCAGTTTAGCATAGCTAGAACTCCACAGCAAAATGAAGTTGCTGAAAGGAAGAATAGAACCCTTATTGAAGCAGCCAGAACCATGTTGGCTGATGCCCACTTTCCTATAGCCTTTTGGGCTGAAGCTGTTAACACAGCTTGTTATGTTCAAAATAGGGCATTGGTCAACAAAATACATAATAAGACACCTTATGAATTACTTTGGGGAAGGAAGCCAAATATTGGCTTTCTCAAGCCTTTTGGTTGTCATGTAGTTGTTTTAGAAACTAGTGAAGCCTTAGGTAAATTTGATTCAAAAGGTGATGAAGGCTACTTCATGGGTTATTCAGTGCAGAGCAAAGGATATAGGGTTTACATTAAAAAGGAAAAACGTATACTTGAAAAAGTACATGTTAGGTTTTTAGAGAGTAAACCTAGTGATCCTGAAAGTGGTCCAAATTGGTTGTTTGACTTAGAACCTTTATCTAGAGCTTTAAATTATATGCCTGTTACTGATCCAGACATTGTGAAGGTAACTTCAAGTGTTTTGGAAAAGAGAATTGGTAATGTTTCAGGTATACAGGTTGCTAAGGAGGATGGACCACCAGCAGTTATATCATCACCCACACAAGAATATGTTACACTTCCTATATGGACAGATGAGTATTATGCTGCTGCTGCTGCTAGAAAAGATAATGGTGGTTTTCAGATACCACCAAATACAAACATGCATACTTCTTCAGGCGCTGACAAAGGGAAATCAAGCGCTGACAAGAGCAATTCAGACGCTGATGGATCAGACGCTGACACCAGCAGTTCAAGCGTTGTTAGCCCAAACGCTGACAAACAAGGATCAGACTTTGACAACACCTTTGCACATCTTTTCTCTTCCCATTTTGAACAAGGTGGACCTTCTAATATCCATGAAGAGATTTCTGTTGATCAAAGAGAGTCTGATGAAGAAGATATTGGCAACATGGAGCGTGAAATTGAGGACACCAGACTTTTTGAAGGAGGAGTTCTCACTTCCACAGCAAAGGATCACCCCACATCTCAGATCATTGGTGATGTTATGGCTCCAGTTCAGACAAGAAGATCCCATCAAAGTCTTGGTGGATTTATTGCCAATATACACAAGAAGGTTGATACCCCTCTTGTACAAGCATGTTTGTTTGCCTGTTTTCTGTCACAGGAAGAACCCAAGAAAATTTTTGATGCTCTCAAAGAACCTAGTTGGGTGGAAGCAATGCAGGATGAGCTTCACCAATTTGCTATACAAGATGTTTGGGAGCTGGTTGATTGTCCTAGATATGTGAGACCAATTGGGACAAGATGGGTTCTAAGGAACAAGAAAGATGAAAGAGGCATTGTGGTCAGAAACAAGGCACGTTTGGTAGCTCAGGGATATACACAAGAGGAAGGAATTGATTATGAAGAAGTTTTTGCACCAGTTGCAAGAATTGAAGCTATAAGAATTTTTCTAGCTTATGCCTCTTGTATGAACTTCACTGTTTATCAAATGGATGTGAAGAGTGCTTTCCTCTATGGAACAATTGTTGAGGAAGTATATGTCATGCAACCTCCTGGTTTTGAAGATCCTGAAAATCCAGACAAGGTTTATAGAGTGAAGAAAGCTATGTATAGACTTCATCAAGCCCCTAGAGCATGGTATGGTACTTTGTCTACATATTTAGTGGACAATAGATTCAAGAGGGGCACCATAGATCAGACACTATTCACAAAGAAGAAAGGAAAACATGTGTTGCTTGTGCAGGTCTATGTTGATGACATCATTTTTGGGTCTACTGATCCAAAATTGAGTGAGGACTTTTCCAAGCTCATGACAGATAAATTCAAGATGAGTGCAATGGGTGAGATGAACTTCTTTCTAGGGTTACAAGTTCAGCAGAAAGAAGATGGTATCTTCATCTCCCAAGACAAGTATGTAGCTGAAATCTTGAAGAAATATGGTTTTTCTCCACATGAAAAGGATGCTTCCACTCCTATGGATAGGGAACATCCTTGGGGAAAAATTGGAGCTGGAAAGGATGTGGATGTTAGGCACTATAGATCAATGATTGGTTCATTGATGTATCTTACAACCTCACGACCTGACATCATGTTTGCTGTGTGTGCTTGTGCACGCCATCAAGTGACTCCCAAAGAATGTCACCTTTTTGCTGTGAAGAGAATTTTTAGGTACCTAAGATGTTATCCAGATCTTGGCTTGTGGTACCCAAAAGATTCTCCATTGGATCTTATTGCATATTCAGACAGTGACTATGGTGGTGACAAGTTTGATAGGAAATCCACAACTGGTGGATGCCAATTTCTTGGGAGTAGATTGATATCTTGGCAATGCAAGAAACAAACAGTGGTGGCAAACTCTACAACTGAAGCAGAATATGTTGCTGCAGCTGCTTGTTGTGGACAAGTCTTATGGATTCAGAACCAGCTGTTGGATTATGGGTATAATTTTATGCATACCAAGATTTTTGTAGACAATAACAGTACTTTATGCATTATTAAAAATCCTGTGCATCATTCTAAAACCAAACACATAGAAATTAGGCATCATTTTATAAGAGATTGCTTTGAGAAAGGTTTAATACAACCAGATAGGGTAGCCACAGAAGATAATGTGGCTGATTTATTAACTAAACCTTTTGATGCTGGAAGATTTCAATATTTGGTAACAAATATTGGAATGGTTAATCTCACTTAATATGTGTTTTGAAATCTTTTTGTAAAAGTATGTACAGGATAATGCATTGTTATTGGTCTTTGTGATGATTTAGATTTTCCACTTTATTTTTCTAACACTGACAAAGGTAAATGTAACGCTGTCAAGTGTTATTTTGCCGTTGTTAGAGATATTATTGTCTAACGCTGACAGGAGTTCCTTCAACGCTGTTAAGTGTTGTTGGAGCGCTGTCAGCAACAAATGTTAGTTTTGTGGTTTTCATCTAAATGTGTAGGTGGTGGTAGCTTTATGCCATTGGATACAGAGTTGCTTATGGATCTTTGAAGAGCTATTTGGACATGTTTTTGTTTATGGATGATGGTTGGAATATTTATATTCCTATCTTGACATAAATTTTTAATGTTCATATATATTTTGAAAAACTCATGTATCATAGTTTAAGGGGAGGTTTAAGGAACCTTTAGGACTCTTGGGTATTCTTACAATACTCTCATCACAATTCTAGATTGTGTCCACAGGTGAGTATGGGTTAGTTTTACTAAACCATGAGGCACTGTAGCATGCAAAGTTGATAAACTATGCATGCTGCCAAGACATTTTTGGCCTAGAATTGGTTGTGGTCTGATGGGAGACTTGGGAATAGTTTGGTTATGGGTTTACCTGGGAGTTACAAAGAATTTTATGAAATAACTTTGTTGGTAAGTATTTTGGTTAGCAAGGGACTCTAGAGGACATTTGTGTCTATCTTGCTTAAGCAAGTGTGCATAAATGGATAGTGCTTGCCGCCCAGTAATTATTATCAACTTGTAAGATATTTCCCTTAGGATAAATTACTTTGTTAAGGTCTTTTTCTTTTTAAATATTTTTATTTTTAGACGCTGACAAGTTTTTCTCCAAACGCTGTTACGTCCAATCGTGACGCTGACAAGGCTTTAGGCAAACGCTGACAAGAAAATATAGCCGTTGGGTGCTGATGGGTTATTTTTGACCGTTGACACCTAGTGGGCCCTACCCAGTTGTTATTTTTGACTAATCTTTGGCCGTAATTTTGGGGAGTTGTTACTTTTAATTAATGCATGAGATAAGTTATATTTGATTCAATATTTTCATCATTGCTCTTTAAATATAACCGCCTCATTTTTGACCAATCAAAATCATGCATCTCTCCTATAAATTTGGTTCAACTTTTTATTCTGGGTATTCATATTTTCTTGTCTAACACTTTTCTCCTAGATTTTTCCCATATCACATAACCTAAACAGCTTTCAAACATGGCACCCAAGTTCAACTCAAAGAATTTAACATTGGAGTTCAAGAGCCAACACAATATGGTAGCTTACTTGACTGCTGATGATGATTTGTTTCCTCAGTATTCACAAATGGTGGAATTTTTAAATGCATCCTATCTAAGGTATGCACTTTCTCATACACCATTAGTCCCTGTCGCACACATTAGACAGTTTTGGAACAATGTTAGTTCCACAACAGCTAATGGAGTGACCACATTAACATCTACTGTTCATGGAAGAACATGGGTGGTCACTGAAGCCTTGGTTCGCCAAGCTTTGCGTCTTGATGACGCTGATGGTGTGACTACTCTTGCCATTGCAACAATAGAACAAGGTCTTAGGGAATTGGGTTATCCTATTCCTGCTGATGTCACTTTAAATAAATATCATAAGCAGGAATTTCCCTCTGACTGGAAATATTTGATACATGTCCTTTTACAATGCTTAAGTCCAAAATGTACTTCTTTTAATGAAATAAACAGGTCAATTGCAAGTTCTTTGGTTTGTATAACACGTGGGCTTAAGTATAATTTTTCAAAAATGATTTTTGAAGGGATGTGTAAAAACAAGGGAAGTAAAATGACTTTGGCTTACCCTAGATTTTTGCAAATGGTCTTTGATTTACAAGAATATTGTTCTAGGGATCATGACACTTTTTATGAGATCCCTAAACAACAGAAAACCATTTTTGCTAAAATGAGCTCCACAAATGAATCCATACCTCTTACCCAACCAATGCTTGAAGTAATTCAGGCTGCTCAACTACAACCAGAACCTGAACCCCAACTTGAGCCTATTCATGAACCATTACCTTCACCAGAAAACATGGACATTGACCAACCCAGCGCTGACACTCAAAATGTTGGCGCTGACACAGCCAATCCCGACGCTGATACCATCCCTGAACAATCCCAAACACCCCTTAACCAACCCACACCCACACAATCTACTTCATCTTCCACCCCATTACAATCTAGGTTGAATAAACGCCAAAGGACTACTGGAGTGTTCTCTTCTAGTGGTCCTAGCCTTGTAGCAGAGAGAACCACCTCCACAAGTGTGGCTGGTGACATGGGTGAGGCTGGGGCTATTGACACAGGCTTAGATGCTGGTCAAGACAGTCCCAACATCATTAAGACCTCATCCATGCCCTATGATTCTATTTTGGGAGGTCAAATTCCCATTCTAGCTGAGGGCAGATTGGAACCTATGACAATAATTGAATTGACGGCTGCTGTCATTAGCTTGCAAAAGCAAAATGTCAGCCTTGTACAAGTTGTCAACAAACAGGGACGTGAACTCCAAGTATTGAGGGAGCGGGTAACTGTTTTGGAGAATCCAAGTAGCAGGAGTCTAATGGAGGAATCTTCCAAAGGGGAGGATGAAGAGGATGAAGAGGATGAGCTGATTCATACAGCTAGTGAGAAGAGTTCAGAGAAGAGTTCACAATTTAGTGAATCTTTACAGGTTGCTGAAGCTCTCACCAACTTGAAGAAGCACCCAGTTATTGATACATCCAAGGTGACACCATTAAACTTGGAAGGATCTTTCAAAGAAACATTGGGCGCTGATACAGGTTTGAACGCTGACACATCCAGCGCTGACAAAGGTAATCGTGGCGCTGATAGAGGTAACTTGAACGCTGATAAAGTTGCAGGTGGTGTTGATGTATTCCAGCCATCAACAATCATCAAAGATGTGTCCACACAGGTTCTTTCTTCTACTTTACCTACTATTGATCCAAAAGATAAAGGTAAAGGAAAATTGGTTGAAGAAGATGTTCCAAAGAAAGATGCAGCACAAATTGCATTTGATGAACAGTTGGCTGCACAACTTTTGGAAAGAGATTTGAAGAAGAGTAGAAGATCACCATTTGTTGTTTCTGAGAGTGAGGAAGAAAGTGGTGATGGAAAAGAAGGTGATAGCTCAGATTCAAGTATTCAAATTATTGAAGATCCAGAAAGGCTTGAATATGGGGATGAGCTAGCAAAGGAAAGGTTGAGTGAGTTGAAGAATCAGATTGATTGGGACCTACCTGAAATCACCAGAATGTACCATGCTTGGGAAGACAAGGTTATGGACAACCCAGGTATGAGTTTATCAGATCAAATTTGGGGGTTGGAAGTTCTTCTCAGGGTACAAGATGACATAAAGGTGATTATGAGGTTTAATGCACAAGAGGTCAAGACTTGGCTCAAAAGAGATAGAAGGCAGTTGTACTATAAGTTGCTTAGATGCCATCAGCCTAACTGGACATCCAAGAAGTTGCTGGCTTTATCTTTTGAGGAGTTAGAGTATAGGGCACATCCTATTTGGAGGAAGGTGCAAGAAAGTAATGTCTACAAGTTTCTTTCTGAAGAAAGGAAACAAGAGCTTGCTGAGGAAATGCAGATTCAAAAGGAAATGAGGATTGCTCAAAGACCAGTGAAGAAAGGAGATCCTTTCCAATTTCCTAAGGATATGGATGTGTATTTTCCAACTGAAGGTGTAATAAGGAAGCATCTCAAGCTTTCTCCATTGGAAGCTTCAGATTTGGTTAATGTAGTACCTCTAGATGACAGAAATCCAATCATCAGTTTTGATGAAGATGAGTGTGGATTTTGGAAGATTTGCAGATTTGGAAAAGAGGTACATACTTTCACTTCAGTTATTGCTATTTTTTCAAGCATAGACAGAGAAGACTTGGTGCATCTATGGAGATTGATAGAGGCCAAGTATACAGCTGAAGCACCTACTTCAGCAAATGGAATAAGACTTTGGAACACATTTATGACTTTGTGTGGTCCAAAAGAAGCAGATCCTGCCATATGGAAGGATCTTGAAGATGATCTCAGTAATCTTCATTGGAGGCTTTATTCTACTTGTGGTGTATTTCATATGAGCTCTACAAAGTTTTCAGAATATTTACTTGTGGATGCTGACTATTTCTTGTCCAAAGAAGTGTTGGAGAAGATGCTAGAGACACCCTTGGAGATTGATTATACTAGTGACGTGGCCAAAGACTTGATCAGATATGTTTATCACCAACATAAGAAGTTTTTGCAAGATTCCTCCTAGGCCTTAAAGTTTTTATTCAGAAACTTGATCATTGGAATGGATATCAAGTTTAGGGGAGGATTGTTGGGAATAAAATATGGGTCAGTTCACTAGACGCTGATAAGAAGAATGTCAACGCTGATAGGATGACATTGGACGCTGACAGCCAAGCGTTGACATTGAAGAAGTCAACGCTGACAGCCTTGAAGATTGACACTGATGGAATATCTTCATACGTATCTTTTGTTTATTTGTTTCTTTATTTATGTATGGTAAAGATAAGCACAACATTGTATTTTCTATTATTATCTTACCTAGAATAGTTGATTCGTAGCTTATTGTACAAGACTTCTTGTTCTATAAAAGAAGATCTTTTAGGTTAAAGTCATATATCAGTTTTCATAAGTATTCGCAAGTTAAACCTCTTTCATTGTAATCAAGTACGATTATTCTAATACAAGTGAAAGTTTGTTTAACATCTTTGTGTTTTAGATCAAGTGTTAATTCCGCATAACACTTTGTTACTTTATTCATAAGCAAAGGTTTCTCTACGTGTAGTACTTGATCTAATCTCGTATACACAAAGCTTAATCGATCTAAGTTTGGGATCAACAGGAACTTGCGAAAAGTTCTTGTTCTTAACCCGTAAGAGTTAAGACTTTCGCGTTTTAAAGTTCCCTATATAAAAGCCTAGCAAAACTTGACTTAAATACGTTAAGGATACTAGCTAGAGTAAACTTAGAAAAGTAAACTCGGGTTGAGTCAAAGAATTCACAGTGTTTAAAAATTAAAATCACTTTATTAAAATTTATTCTAGCAACGAAATAAAATAACTATAACAAAGGAAAAACTACAAGGCCAAAATAGATCAAAATTTTTGAAAAATGTCGAAAAATCAATTTTCCGGTTAAAATGAGGACATATACAAGGAAAAGCCCACTTAACTTCGATAGAAGTCCCCCTTACACTTAAAATAAACAGTGTCCTAAATGTTTAAGCATGTGGGAATAAACTCCCCTACACTTAGGACATTGTGCACGTTGTTTAAATCTTGCTAAGGAAGAGACAACTAAAGTGATTCCTATTTTAATATTGAAGAATATAAAATAGTGAACCAAAAGAGTTTAGGATAGAACCGGGAAGACGGGAACACGGGATCACGGTTCGTCAAAAGTCATCAAGAATGGATATTTGAAAGCTCGAATCCCTACACATGATAAGAAAGAAAACAACAAACACATACTAGGGTCTCCCCCTACACTTATTATAAAAACGGAATAAAATGATAGATAATTGGGTTGCCTCCCAAAAAGCGCTTGTTTTTTTTCACCGAGTCGTGAGCCTGACTCGACCTTGATTAGCATGGTAATAACCTTAAAGAACATCCACCGGGATCAAATACATGGTTTTCATCCATCAAGTAGCACAAGCTTAAGGCGAACAAGACAAGCCAAAGAAGAGTAGGCAAGGTTCCCTTAAGCAATTGTTGAGCATGGTGGTAGAGAGTGTGATGAAGTGCAAGCATATCTCCATTGTTTCCAAAAATCTTTCCTTTTATTTCATCAGATGGATACTGATATGGCTTAAAAATTGTAATACCGGGATCGAACACCTTTTCCTTTAGGGGAAAATAACACTCAGGCTCAGTAGATCTTGAAGAAGATCCGCTCATAAATCGCACAATCTCATCCTCAGAAGGTGGATAGAGAGGTGTCAAGACATAGGTACTGCGGATATCGGTGTCGGCCGGCTTCTTCTCCTTTGAAACGGGTTTCTTCATATCCAAAGGAGGATAAAGAGCTTCCTTAAAGTCCAAAGGAGGAGAATCACTCTCATTTAGGAAGTATGTATTGAGAAAAGTAGCAAAATCTTCCTCAAATGAGTAATTTTCCAAAGTATCAAGTGTGTTTGGTGAAGGATCTTCATCAAAAGTAGAAGTAAGGTCATCATGAGAAGAATCACTCGAGAGAGTATCTACATCATCAAAATCATCATAAGTGGGCATGTCTGGATACTCTGAAAAAAAATTATCATAATTATCCCCATCGGAACTATAATCATCATAGATCGGTGGAGAATCATAGATTGGTGGGGGATCCACATTGGGGAGAGAATCATCAAAATCATCCACATCGTCTTGGAAAAGTGGATTATCATGGGAAGACTCGAAAAGAGGATTATCATATACAACAAAGTTATCAAGCTTAAAACTTTCCAAAGTAGAAGTAAGCTCTTCTTGAAGCACATTAATCATTTTCGCGGATTCTTTTCCATTTGTCTTACTTGTAATCTTCCCCATCTTAAAAACTTGAGCACATTCCCGACCCTTAAGATTAATTCACCTTCGGCAACATCGACTAAAGCTTTTCTGGTTCTCAAAAATGGCCGTCCAAGTATTAACGGAATACGAGGGTCTATTTCATAATCAACAACAACAAAATCGACCGAAAAAGTGAAGGTACCAACTTTAATAAATACATCTTCAGCAATACCAACGGGGTAAGCGAGAGTACGATTTGCTAGCTCAAGAGTCATCTTTGTTGGTGTAAGGTCGGGTAATGATAGCTTTTTCCAAACACTTAGGGGCATCAAATTTATACTTGCCCCGAGATCGGCTAGGCAGTAAATTCTTCATCTTTGTTAAAAATGCAAGGAAACACAAAACGACCGGGATCTCCAAGTTTTTCCGGGAGTTCTTTAAGAATGACTGCAGAACAGTTTTCATTTAAGCGCGTGTTGACAAACTCAGCCATTTTTTCCTTCTTGTTAAGCAATTCCTTGAATGCTTTCACAAATTTCGGCATTTGGACAAGTGCTTCAACGAGGCTAATGTTGAAATTCATTTGAGAGATCATCTTCATAAAAGAAGTGACTTGAGCATCCTCTTTAGTAAGCAATTTGCACTTGTCTAACCGAGAAAGATAAGGGATGTTGGGTTTAGGTGGTGTAGGTGTAAAAGGTGAAGGTTGAGATGTTAAGGGTTGAGAAGTAGAAGGTTTAGAGGTGGTACGTAGGGTCGGTGGAGGGTTTTGCTTGGGTAATTCTTCATTAATAGGTGTAGACGGTAATAGAGAACTAGTACTAGGTGTGGTAGTAGGAGGGATAAATGGGGGTGGAGGAGGTGTAGATGGAGTAACGGGAGGAGAGGTAGAAGGTCCTACTAGAGTTGCTCCACTTCGGGTAGTAATAGCACTCACATTCGCTCTAGGGTTTGTTTCGGTTGTAGAAGGAAGAGCACCTTGAGGGCGAAGGGTTTGTAACATTTGAACAAATTTCCTATCCGTGGACTCTTGAATTTGTCTAGTAGATTCTTGCATTGCTTGCATGATTTTCTCATGTTCATTCAATTTTTGCAAAACCAAGTCCATTGGCGGATGAGGTAAATTGAACCCTTGTTGTTGAAAACCTTGGTTTGGGTATTGGTTATAAGGTGGAAAATCTTGAGGATTGAAACCTTGGTGTTGAAAACCTTGGTTTTGCATGTGATAGTTTCCCTGGTTTGCATTGGAGCCCCTCACATTAGCATTTTGTGGAACATTTGCTCTTGGTGGCCCTTGGTTGTTATGGGTGGGTGGTGGTGGTCTTTGCTGGAAACCAGGTGGATCCAAGTAATTTTTCGAGTTGTATGACAAGTGATTAACATCGACATTAGGCTTGAAATAAACTCTCTCGGTATTGTTGTAAGCATACACTTCCCCGTGAGATTGATCATAAGCTTTATCACAATTAGCATAAGAGTGTGTCCCACCACAAGTTTCACAAGTTATATTAATAGCATTGTTGTTTTTGGCATTGTTAACGACTTTTAAAGCAAGTGCTTCAACAACCGTAGTAAGCTTATCAAGTCTCCTTTCGGTGTTACTAGTGCTAGCAGTAGCCACATTAGCCCGAACACTTTTGGTTTGCAATTTAGATTTATTCTCAATAATATCCCATGCGGCATTAGAAGACTTAACCAAAATGTTACCCCCGAGGCACTATTTAGTGAATCTTGGTCATTCATGCTTAAACCATTGTAAAAAGTATTAATTTGATGCACTTTTGTGAAACCATGTTGTGGACACTTTCTTAAAAGTTCCTTAAAACGGTCCCAAGATTCACTAAATGTCTCACCGTACTTTTGTTCAAAGTTAATGATTTCATTCCGCAAAGCGGTAGTACGTGAGGGTGGGAAAAAATAGTTGATGAATTTGGTCTCTAAATCCGACCACGTAAGAATACTTTGTGGCGGTTCCTTATCAAGCCAATGCCGGGCTTGTTCCTCTAAGGAGAAAGGAAAAAGTTGCAAGCGAATTACCTCTTGTGAAACCCCATTAAACTTGACCGTATTAGTGAGTTGAAGAAACCTTTTGATATGGTCATGAGGATCATCAAGTGTACGCCCCAAGAATGGTTGAGCAGAGACCATTTGAATGAAGCCGGATTTGAGCTCAAAGTTGTTGGCTCCAATCTCGGGTATGACAATAGCATCGGTGTTGCCCTCTACGTGAGATTGCAAAAGCTCGATCATTGGTCGATTGTCCATGGTGACAATAGGTTGAGTTTCGACTTAGGATTGAGTTGCTTTCTTCTTACGAGCACGGGTACGCATACACACCTACAAAAGGAAAAGAAAGATAGACAAGAAATATTTTTGGTTTTTATGTTTTTCTATTTTTTTGGATTTTTGAAAATTTTATATTTTTTAGGATTTTTGAAATTTTTTGAAAATTAGACAAGAAAAATAACGTTCAAGAGTGAACGATCCCAAAATCCAACGCGTCTCTCACAATAAATCGTTAATCTTCACGAAAAGAGCCGGCAGCGGCGCCATTTAATAACTAGGTTTTACTTAGTTATGAAAGTTCGTTGATCCAGTCTTTTCGAATTGATTACTAGTTAATCGTGCGACTCAGTCGTTCTTGGTGGAAAATAAAAAGGTTGTCGTTGTCTATAACTAATTAAAAAGTAAATGCGAAACGTAATTAAAATAGGCTAAAAGCAAAACTAGAAAAATTGTCACTTTTTCTCTCTATAATTAGAAAAACACTTAAACACTTTGTAAAAACAAGAAATTAAACCGTAATTTTTGAAATTAAAACGTAATGAATTTAAAACTTGAACACTTTGTAAAAACAAGAAATTAAACCCGCCGGAGTAATCCTAATCAGAATACACCGTCGGAATATGGTCGGAATCCCGTCGGAATAAACTAAAACAAAACTATCGGAATCCAAATCGGAATCCTTGTCGGAATGTAAATAAAAGAAAGCTATCGGAAAGTAGATAGAAAAGCTAAGCTATCGGAATATAGTAAAAATAAAGCTATCGGAATAAATGAAAGGAAAACCTACCGTCGGAATCCCAAAAGGAATATCCGTCAGAATAACAAAACCCTTTTCCGATCCAGTGATCGGAATACAAACGAACCTGATCGGAATAAGAGAGACCTAATCGGAATGTTGGTCGGAATAGGGAAACCCTACTCTGATAGGAAAGAAATTCGAATAAGCAATCAAATAAGCTACTTTTCAATAAGCTAAAACTGAAATTTTACCAAACTATAATTAAACGAACTAAATAAGAACGAATAAAACTAACAAAACTCTAAATAAGCAACTTTTTAAATCAAACTTTGAAAAGACAAAACTTTTAAGAAAACTTTAAAATAAATAAGCTAAATACAAAATAAGCCAATAAGCATGTCAAGCTCAAAGCTCATTCGTATTAAAACTTATAGATGAATAAAAAGATAAACTTTCTAATCAAATGAACACTAAGATGAAAACGAAATCAAAGATTAACGTGAATCAAAGATAAACAAAACCAAGAAAGGTAGAAGGAGATTAATATTAAAACAAGATTAAGCTTTTAAAAGTAAAGATTAGATTAAAACTAGAAAGGAAGATAAAAGATGAAGTGCTAGTGAGAGAATGTTAAACAATTTCTCTCTCTAAAATTTAAACTACAAGATGAAAAATGAAAACTAACTAATGACTAACTAACTAACACCCTCCTAATGTGTCATTAGGAGGGTATATATAGGAAGTGGGGAGTGCATGTGTTGCTTCCTTCTTTCTTTCTCTTTCTCGTCTCGACTTGATTTAAATTCTTTATCTTTCTCGACGTCGTCTCGGGATTTGTCGATATAAATTGAACTTGTCTTATAATTTCTTCAACAATTAGACTTGAGTTCTTCGACTTCATTAAACTTCCGTCTTTAGACTTTTTCTTCGATAAATCTTCAGAATTGGCCTTGAACTTCCGTTCTTTTTGCACTCTTGATCTTTTGACTTCGTCTTTTGTCTTTTTCTTCGATAAAAGCCCGTGAAAGCCCGTGTTTTCCTCCCTTTTCACATTTTGATCCTAAATCACAATAAAAACACAAACCACGCATAATTCCGACATTTACGACATAACATACACGTTTTGGCTTGGTTATTATTATAGTTAAGCGGTAAAAGGATGGGTGTTTTCACACTTATCAACCTCTTTTGCACACAAATTTTCAGATTCTAACATACTTATTAAATCATCCAAATCCTTGATTATTTGGTTGATTACTTCTTGTTTAGAAGTGAATCTTTCTCCTCCATCTCTTCCTCTTAAAGTGAAAAGAGAAGAACACTTTCATACTTGAAGTGTTGAGTCTACCTCAAGATCTATTGAAGATCAAGTTTTATTCATTCATTATAGTTGTGTAGTGTTGATCCAAGTAGTTGTTTTATTTGGAGTTGTGTTGTGAAGATCCAAGTAGTTGTGCTATTTGGTAGTTGTGTTGTGAAGATCCAAATAAGTTTGTCTATTTGGAAGTAGTGTATGTAGTAGGGTTAATACTTTGTCCTAAAAGTATATTGGTGTAGATTGGTCTTAGATAAGATTAGGGCTCGACTTTTAGCTTAGAGTCGGAAATTGGATAAGCAACGTTGTGTACGGTTTCTCCACCTTAAGGAGCTTGTTGATTAGTGAACTCTCGAGTAAGGAGTACTCGAGGAGTGGAGTAGGGACGAGGAGTGAGCTTCGTTGCCGAACCATTATAAATCCTTGGTGTTTGGTTTGATCTTTCTTTTCCTTTTCTCTTTACATTCATTATTCTTTATTAGCATTTACTTGTGATTATTAGTTTAGTTGCACTATCCTTTGTTCATATTGTGTATAAGAAGATTTCACATAATTACTCAAGCCTAAGTTTTTTAAAAGTATTTTTTAAAACCCTCTTTTAACAAGTAAATTTTAAGAAACTATTCAACCTCCCCCCCTTCTAGTTTCTACAATTGGTAATAAAGCGTGGTTGCTCAAGCTCTTTTAAATATATTGTATTTAAAAACTTGAATCGATGTATGGATTCTAACAAGTACCTAGAAGGGCAATCTATGTAAAGACCACCTCTTTTTGAAACCGATAGTTTTATTTATTGGAAAAATAGATATTGAGACTTATGTGAAATCAAAAGATTTAGATCTTTGGCATGTTATTACCAATGGTGACTTTTTGCCTTATCAATACAATGAAGTTTCCAAAAAGAAGAGTTAGTAACTTTTGAAAATTCTAACGATGACACTAAAAAGAAACTTGCCAAAAATAATGAGGCTAAAATGGTGATTTATAATGCTTTACCTAATAAAGAGTATGAAAGGATTTTCATGTGTAAAACTGCTAAAGATATTTGAAATACTCTTTCAGTAACCCACTAAGGTAATAGCCAAGTCAAAGAAAGTAAAATCGATCTTCTTGTTCAACAATATGAACAATTTGTCATCTTAGAAGATGACACCATTAATAGTGCTTTTGCTAGATTTAATACCATTATTACTAGTCTAAGATCTCTTGATGAAGGTTTTTCTAGCAAGAACAATGTTATGAAGTTTCTTAGGGCATTACATCCAAAGTGGAGAGCTAAAGTCACGACAATTTAAGAATCAAAGGATATCACTACATTATCACGTGATGAACTTATTGGCAATTTAAAAGTTCATGAAATGATAATTTTAAAGGACACAGAAATGGTGAAAACCAAGAGTGAAAGAAACTTTATAGCACTTAAAGCCAAGAAGGTGCAAAGTGACCATGATAGCTCTTCCTCAGAAAGTGATGATGAGGAATATGCTATGGTGGTTAGATACTTCAAGAAGTTCTTCAAAAGGCGAGGTCAACATGTTAGACAACCTAACAACGACAAGAAGGCATTTTCCAAAAACCGATTTGTCAAGAATGACAATGGTGATAGAAAATATTTTAGATGCGGTGATCCAAACCACTTCATCGGTGATTGTCCCAAGCCATCTCGCGACAAGAATCACACGACTTTCGTTGGTGGTTCATGGAGCGATAGCGGTGGAGAATGTGACGACAACGTTAAAGACGAGAAATGTCTCATGGCTCATTCTTCTAAAGAGGTACATTTCGAAACCGAATATTATAGCAATGATAGTTCTTAACTAGATAACTTTGAACTAGAAGGTCAATATAACAACCTATGGAAAATAAGTTTAAAATTTATTGAAAAGAACAAAGTGCTAAAATCAACTAGGACCAAGCTTGAAAATGAAATAATGAGCTAAGAGATAAGTTAGCTAAGCTTTAAAAAAAATAAGGAAGTTGATTTAGGTTGTTTAAAATGTGAAGACCTTAGACAAGAGAATGAAGATCTCAAGAGTACTTCCATTAAATTGGAAAAGTTCGTAAAAGGTACTAGTGCTCTTGATGACATGTTAAATAAGCAAATTCACACTAAGGAAAGACTAGGCTTAGGTTTTAACACAAATGAAGCTTCCACTAGTCAACCTAAACAAGTTAGTTTTACAGAAAAACGACCATCTGTCCACGGATCCCCAATCTATGGTGTGGTCCCTTATAATTATGGATCCACAACGCAGTGATAAGGAACCGCGGATAGAAGGACGGATTCTTGAAAATTATCAATTTTCTGAAAATTCCATTCTAGGTAAAAACCCAAAACGTCTTCTAGTTAACAAGGTTGAATTACCTATATTTGACAAAAAGGAACTTAATAAATTGTACAAGCCTTTAAGTAAACCTCTAATGGGAATGAGAAGTTTTTCAAGACAATCATCTACTCCTCCAAGAGTACGTAATGATTCAAGGCCTAGAAGTAAAACACCAACACCTCAAATAAATGATCACTCAAATTCAAGACCTAGAAGTAAAACTCCAAGACCTAGATACAACAATAACTTTAGGTCAAGATCAATCACTCCTAGAGAAACGATGGACACCAAAATAATCATATGAATTCTTACAATAATTATAACAATTGTCAACAAGGTTTTTCTCCATAGGGCATGTGTCCTCCATTCATGCATCCTAATCAAATGCAAGGGATGTGTGGAACTAACAACTTTGGACCCATGAGATATTTGGGACCAAATGTTTGATCTTGTGTGTTGTTACCTAGATATGCTTGGGAATAGATCTGGAGCCCGACGAGTGGATTAAGGATAGTGGTTGTTCTAAACACATGACGGGTAATCGAAGTTTGTTCTCTACCTACAAAGCATATAATGGAGGTAACGTCACTTTCGCTAGTAAGCTACGTGGTAACATCATTGGCAAAGGTACGGTTTCTCTTGACTCCATGACCATCGAAAATGTGGAACACGTACATTATCTAGGGTTTAATGTTCTAAGTATAGGTCAAATTTGTGACACAAGTCTAAGGTCATCTTTTCAAAAAATGATAGTGAAATCGTAAAAGATGGAAAGATCATTGGAAAAGGTGTTAGAAAGCATGGGATTTACGTCGTGAAGGTCAATAGGAAGTCAAAAGACAACTTATGTCTAGCGACTTTAGATGATAGTTATACTCTTTGGCATAGGAGATTAGGTCACGCTAATATGCGTTTAATTCTATCTTTAGTCTCTAAGGAGTTGGTAAGACATCTCCCCAATATTAAGTTTGATAGTCACTTTTGTGATTCTTGCAAAGTTGGGAAGCAAGTTCACTCAAGTCACAAGGCCAAGAATTTGGTATTGACCTCTTGGTGCTTAGAGCTCCTACATATGGATCTCTTTGGACCTTTCGCCATACGGAGTTATGAAGGTAACCTCTATACCCTAGTTATAGTTGATGACTATTCTAGATTCACTTGGACTAGATTTTTTGCTTCTAAGAATGAAGCTTTCGATCATTTCGAAACCTTTAGTCGAAGGATCCAAAATCAACTAGGATGTTCAATTGTCTCTATTAGGACGAATCATGGTACGGAATTTGATAATGAAGTGATATTGGTGCCTTTTGTGAAGCTCATGGTATTACCCATAACATCTCAGCTCCTCGCACTCCACAATCAAATGGGGTAGTTGAAAGGAAGAATAGGACTATCCAAGAGATGAGTAGCACAATGTTAAATGAGCAATCTTTGCCTTAAAATTTTTGGTGCAATGTCGTGGACACATCAACCTATATTCTCAACCGAATTCTTATTCGACCTTTTCTAGGAATGACCCCTTATGAGATTCTTAAAGGTAAAAAGCTCTTATTAGAATACTTTAAGGTGTTTGGAAGCAAGTGCTTCATTCTCAACACCAAAGATTACCTTACTAAGTTCGACCCAAAGTCGTACGAAGGTATCTTTCTAGGTTATTCTCAAACTAGTAAAGCCTACATAGTCCTCAATAGAACATCAGGTGTAATCGAAGAATCACTCAACGTGACATTTGATGAAACCCCTCCTTCATCTAAGACACCACCTTTGGTAGATGATGACTTAGATGAATTAGACATAGTTAAAGCCAAAGAGGTTAGAAAATTAAGTGTTGAAGACCTTAATGTTGAAAAGGGAGTAAACATTAGGGAGTCTAAGGATCATGCTCTCGATAACGTCATAGGCGACTTAAATCAAAGGACCCTAAGATCTCAAGTCCAAGATCAAAATAACTTCTTTTGTAAAGCCTAGATGAGAACGGTGTTGTGTCTCGTAACAAGGCTAGACTTGTAGCTCAAGGCTATAATCAACAAGAAGGGAATGATTATGATGAGACATAGGCACCGGTAGCAAGGTTAGAGTCCATTAGGATCCTTTTAGCTTACGCTTGTGCATTAGATTTTAAGCTTCAACAAATGGATGTAAAGAGTGTGTTTCTTAACGGTTTAATCAATGAGGAGGTATATGTGGCTCAACCTCCCGACTTCATTGATTGTGAGAAACCGGATCATATTTACAAGCTTAAGAAGGATCTTTATAGTCTTAAACAAGCACCCAAAGCTTGGCATGATAGACTTAAAACGTTTCTTGTAAAACATGAGTATACCATGGGGATGGTAGACAATACACTCTTTATAAAGAAGAAATGTTCTCACCTCATAATCGTACAAATATATGTTGATGACATTATATTTGGTTCAACTTGTCAAAGTTTGTGTGATGACTTTGCCAAAATCATGCATGACGAGTTTGAAATGAGCATGATGGGAGAACTTAACTTCTTTTTAGGACTCAAAATTAAACAAATGGACGATGGTATTTTCTTTAATCAATCTAAGTACGTTAAAGAAATGCTAAAGAAATTTGGATTAGAGGACTCTAGACCAGTGAAGACCCTTATGGCCTCAAATACTAAACTCAGCGTAGATGATGATAGTGAGTCGGTAGACAACACCAAGTATAGAGGTATGATTGGTAGTTTGTTGTACCTAACGGCAAGTCGACCGTATATCATGTTTAGTGTTTGCCTTTGTGCTCGCTTCCAAGAGGCTCCCAAAACCTCTCACCTTGAAGTGGTTAAGTGTATCTTCTAATACATTAAAGGCACTATACATTTAGGATTATGGTATCCTAAAGGGACCGGTGTAGAAACCATAGTATACACGAACTCGGATCATGCAGGAGACTATGTGGACCGGAAAAGCACTAGTGGAGTTTGTACCTTCATGGGCTGTTGTTTAACTTCTTGGTTCTCTAAGAAACAAACCGCTCTTGCTATATCCACCATGGAAGCCGAGTATGTGAGTGCCGGTAAAGCTTGTCAACAAGCTCTCTGCATGAAGCAAGCGCTTGTTGATTACAGGATTTCACTTAATGATGTTCCCATCATCTGTGATAATAATGGTGCAATAGACCTTAGCAAAAATCCCGTGCAACATTCGCGAACCAAGCACATAGAGATTCGCCACCATTTCCTTAGGGAAAATATTCAAACTTGAATCAATGATGCATAACATAGACGACATATTCACTAAGCCACTTAAGAGGGAACCTTTTAATTACTTGCGTCTAGGTCTAGGTTTAATGGAACATATTCCTTAATTGCGCTTTACATTAATCGAGTCCTTCTCTTCTTTAAATCTTTTCATATTCTTTGAGTCTTTGAGTCTCTTAAACTCTTTTTGAAAAATTCCTCTTCTCTTTTTCAAATCTCTCAAAGTTCTTTCAAAAACGGTCGAGAAATGCTTTTGCATTGTTAATTCAATCTAAAAACGTTTTTCATAACTTCTTGCTATTGACATCGAGCATACATAATTCATATGTACGGGTCTCTCAAATATAGCAAGAACGATAATGAAATATGGAGGATCATTGTGTCATGACTATGAGTCTAGATTAACACACCTCCAACATCGATTTTATTTCAAATCCATGGTTTTTGGTCTAAATATTGTTTGGTGTGTTCTTATGTGTTTTCTATGTCTCTTGTTGCTTTTTAGCATGTCTCTATGATTAGTTGGACTAGAAAATTAGGATTTGCTGAATTAAAAAATTCTCTTTTTACCCCAAAACACACCTTTTGTACACGGTTCTCCAAATAACCCGCGGGTCCATATATATATGGCACCGCAGGTAGAGTTAAGGTACCACGACAAGAACCTTCAAAACTCGAGTTTTCTGTAACTCCAAATTTGCTCCAACACTCTTTGGAATCTTTGTTCAAACCTTTGACCATCCCAAAAGTGTCTTGGGCTTTCTCTATTTAATCCTAAGCATTTTGCATCCTTTCTCATATCAAAATGTCTTATTCACCAAATGAAAGCCTTGATCCTCCTCCATTTTCTCCAATCTCTTTCAATCCAAATTTACCCAAGAACACTCAAAATCACACTTCTCCTTCTAAGAATGTTGATTGTGGACCCTCTACCCTTTCCACCACATCCTTTTTGTGTTCTTCCTCCCTAAAATGATAATGTCATGCATCATGGAGCATATTGTCAATGTTGTCAATATCAACATCTTGCCATGGCTCATATCTATGAGGAGTTGATTTACATCAAGAGTCTTCTAGTCAAAACTTCTTTTCATTATGACTATGAGATCACTACCAAGCCACCACCACCTACTTCCACCACTACTTTGTCTTTCATGTAAGCATATGGATTGCTTATCTTCAAGACATCTACTTCAAGCAAATCTTTAAGTTCTAGCTTAACTAGGATTAGATTTATGCTTTTCTTTTGGCTTGTTCTCTTTTTCATACTACTTTGTATGATTTTTCACCTTGTATCTTTATTTCATGTTTCATTTTAACATGACTTATCTTGGATCTTAGATGTCTTCTCTTTTCTTATATATTTTATGTGACCTATCCTATATCTTGTTGGGTATTTCTTTTCTTCTACTAACCCTTCCATGTAGCTTGTCAACATAGCTCGATTCCTTGGTGCCCCAAGCAAGGGGGAGTAAGCACCAAGAAGGAGCATTTGCAAAGTCCGATTATTTTCTTCCTCAAATACTTTTGCATCGTTTTACTTCGACAATGGGGGGGCTCTTGCAAAGTCCGGTTCTTTTCTTCCTCAAAGACTTTTGCATCCTTTTTGCTTCGACAAGGGGAGAAATGAAATAAACTCGTCTTCAAAAATCTTGTTTTTCATATGATTGAGTTTATGCAAAGTCCGGTTCTTTTCTTCCTCAAAGACTTTTGCATCCTTTTTGATTCGACAAGGGGAGAAATGAAATAAACTCGTCTTCAAAAATCTTGTTTTTCATATGATTGAGTTTATGTGTTGTCGAAATCAAAAAGGGGGAGATTGTTAATGCAATGATTCCTAAAAACATTACTTGCATTTTTCGGTCTCGTTTTATTCTGATTACGACAAAATATTAAAACAAGCATTTACGAAAACAACGAAAAACGAATTATTGAGTTCAAATCATTTCAACCATTATCACTTAAGGTATGAACAAACAAGTTTTCATCTTAATTAAGTGATCAAGGATTTAAGTTTTCTTAAAACTCACTTTTTATTAAATGTGACAGTTTTTTTTAATAAACTTTATTTTTAAGAAAATGTTTTATTAAATTAAATAATTGAAAATTTGAAAATGGCATATTTCATTTGGGTTTAGAATATCCTTTGAGGATAACTATACCACCAGATGTGACTAACTCACTAAAAGACAAAAAGGAGCGGAGTCTACGACCGCGGTCCCTTAAAGGACAATACGGTTCCTTATCGATAAGGAACCGCATGAACAATTAAGGCACCGTGCTTAAATATGACCGTTTGACCTTTTTCATATAAATAATGGACCATTCTCAGATTTCTCTTCACATCTTTTGCACACAAATTTCTAGATTCTAACATACTTCTTAAATCATTCATATCCTTGATTATTTGGTTGATTACTACTTGTTTAGAAGTGAATCTTTCTCCTCCCATCTCTTCCTCTTCAAGTGCAAAGAGAAGAACACTTTCATCCTTGAAGTGTTGAGTCTACCTCAAAATCTATTGAAGATCAAGTTTTATTCATTCATTATAGTTGTGTAGTGTTGATCCAAGTAGTTGTGTTATTTGAATTTGTGTTGTGAAGATCCAAGTAGTTGTGCTATTTGGTAGTTGTGTTGTGAAGATCCAAATAGCTTTGTCTATTTGGAAGTTGTGTATGTAGTAGGGTTAATACTCTGTCCTCAAAGTATATTGGTGTAAATTGGTCCTAGCTAAGATTAGGGCTCGACGTTTAGCTTAGAGTCGGAAATTGGATAAGAAACGTCGTGTACGATTTCTCCACCTTAAGGAGCTTGTTGATTAGTGAACTCTCGAGTAAGGAGTACTCGAGGAGTGGAGTAGGGACGAGGAGTGAGCTTCGTTGCCGAACCATTATAAATCCTTGGTGTTTGGTTTGATTTTTCTTTTCCTTTACATTCATTATTCTTTATTAGCATATACTTGTGATTAATAGTTTAGTTGCACTATCCCTTGTTCATATTGTGTATAAGAATATTTCACATAATTACTTAACCTAAGTTTTTGAAAATGATTTTTGAAAACTCTCTTTTAACAAGTAAATTTTAAGAAATAGTATCTACAGTTTTCTTTATAATAATATATAAAAAAACTTGTATATCTATGTGGATTTTGATTTTCGGTTTGGGTCTTCATTTTACCAAAATTATATCTAAATCGAAAACCGACAATTTAATTTGGTCCGGTTCGCTTCTGTTCAGTTATTTAAATTCATTTTATTTTCAGTTTTCGGTTTCTTTTGGGCGAAACCCGAATTCTCTTCTGCACACCCTATCCTAGGCAATTAGACTATGCCATGATAGTTATGTACTGGGCCAGTGACGTATCAAAACAGTAATTATTTTAAGGCCCATCAAATAGTGTTGCTTACTTGCTTATTGGGTTTTCTCTACTAAAACATGTAGGAAGTGTAAGATATTTGATCGTTAGTCTCAAATAGGGCAAGACTTTTAAGTTTCACTTGAGATATAAAGTGTGATAGTTTATTAAAAAAATATAAGAAAAAATACATCAATTCTACAATAATAGTTTATAAAGTCTTGGATATTTGATTTAAATCTATTTGCATGATAAAAGTTCAAATATAACTTTGTTTTTTCTCACAAACAAAAAATAAATCCTTATCGTTCATTTTAGTTTGATATAAAGACTAAGTTTAACCTAAATTAAAAATAAAAGAACCATTTTCATCAAAAATTTCAAAAATCGAACGAAAAGACTGGATCTTCTGTTAATTAAACCCACGATAAGTCCCTTTTCATGAAATCTTTTGGTTCCATCGTACACTAATTTGTACCATGTTCGAATCTTTATCGACCCAGGCATGTGATTTCACCTTATCTTACACGTGATAAAATTTTACCATATATTATCATTTCCCAAAATGATTCTACCATTTAAAACACGTGACATAAAACAACATATATAAAAAAAAAACTTGTATGAATAAAATCTAAATCTGATTAGAGTTTGGTTCCGTATCCTTTGAGTAATAGTAAAGGCCCACAACAAACTTCCATTTTTCTTCACAAAAGTAATAATAATCCTTGTCAAAGATTTCTATTTTCTGTATTCCAATGACATCCAACAACAACAAATGTATTCAAAATCGACATCACACGTTGCGTTTAACATCAAATGTAATAAGAATCCTTGTCCATACGCAAGATTTACGCGTACATTGCTTGTTTAAAGTAGATGATATAAGGCTAAGATTTACGCGCAATTAAAGAGAATCACTGACATGTCATCCCTTGTTAAAAGGAACAAATGTCGAGCTGACGATGGTGAATGTGGTCGCTACTACATCTAGTTTTACTGGTTCGCCTGATGGTTACTACTACGGCTGTTTGGTGGCTGATTTGCGAAAGGAATTAAGTAGCAATTTGTTGCTATACATAATATCCATTTGCATTTTAAATAGAAAAGCTGAATTCAAATAACTGTGTTTTAATTTTTTTTGTTAGATTATTATTTACCTTGTCATGCAGGCTATTCGGATGTGTTTATGATAAATATGTTGTTGTTGTGTCATATTAGACTTGTGGGGGCCTGACATACGTAAGTGCCTAATACTATAACATTTGTCATGTAAAGTGTATTTTTGGTACCGTAGCTAAAAGATGTACTCCATTGTAGTACATACTAAGATTAGAAAAAATTGGATCCACACCTACTTACAACTTATATAAGAAGAAAGGAATGAATATGTTAAAAAGATCTACCTTAAAAGTTGTTGGAGTTATTTAAAGAGTTAATACTTAGAGCATCTACAATGCTCCAAGTCCTCAATGACTTGGAGCATTTAACCTTATAAATGCTAAAGTTGTTAAATTTAATACAAACATGTGTTAGTGAAAAGCTTTTGTTTCAAAGACTTGGCACAAGCCAAGTCTTTCTATCAAATGATGTAAAAAGTCTTTGTATGCAATGTTAAAAAGGTTTTAGAAAGCTTTTTCAAATGACAAAAAGTCTTTCTTCAAGTTACCCATTGCACATGCTCTTACTTTTGAGATTCAATTACAGGATCCATATATTATAATTTGACTGGTAAATTATCAGATGAATAAACTAGATAACAATGATTATATTCATTACTTATCAATAACAATGATCACCATGTGAAATTGACGTTTTATAATCATATAATGTGCAAACGGGTGTTAATTAGTAGAAAATTACATAGAGGGTCATATATCATGTTTCTTCTTTTCTTCTAACAACAACAAAAAAATAATCTATAATGAGCATATTAAAAAAACATAGTTTCTTTCTCTAATTCATTACCTTTATTTGACTAAAAGTATGTTTCGTAATATTAACGGAGCTAAGACGAATCGTTGAAGCTAGTTGCTGGAGCATGTTAATGAATTAAGGACTTGAGCTTTCTAACGTTAGTTTTAAAGTCATTTTATTTAATAGCTTATTTTAACTTAATTTTTTTACATGTTATTACAGGTTATGTCAACAAAATAAGACTTATTTGTAATGTATACACGATTCATGACTCATTTTCCCGCCTCTAAAATGTGAACTTAATTAAAGATTTCACACGTTAATGATGGTTATTTACAAAATCAACAAAAAGTATGGAAAACACAACACGCTTTTATTTCTGAATTATTAAACTCCTTAAAAGAGAGAAAAGAAAAATATCACAAATGCATGTGAAGGCTTTCCTTATATAGTTGGAAAAAGTTAGGCTTACGTCCCCTTCGAGTCTTCAACACTCGCACACTCATGCATTAGTTTGGATAAAAATAGAAAGCAAAAACTGGACTTTCCCAAAATAGAAATCAAGATCAATTTCACATCTTTCCACGTGTCACTCTCTCATTGAATTAGTTTGGTATATGTTTTTTTTCCTTCTGTCGTTTAGCTAAACTAAATGCCAACCCAAATCTAGCCTTAATAAATTTTGCCAAATTTAATGAAGAAAAGTACTGTTTCAATATGATTAATCTCCATCACAAGTCACAACAAAACTCAATTAAGTACCTATGTTTATGCAAAAATACATACAATCAATAAAGATTGATAAGAGTCTTATTAATGATGGGTTAGCTAGAAATTGTGATTACTTCTTAGTTAGGATATGATAGCTAAAATTAAACAATTAAGATTAACTAAAGATTATGCTTTTCAAGGATAGTGTACTTTTCACCAATCAAATCAAAGGGATTAGTTAAAACCATATACACATATTTTTAGTAAGAAATATAATTTGTAGGATTACCAACTATGTATTATTCTACATATATGACTACTATGATCATGACCATCACTTGTTTCTACTCAAAGTACCAAAAAGAAAGTAAAATATAGACATTTATGAGCAAAAAAAGTGTAGATAAGCCACCAATTTTATTGTATAAGTAAATGTAACAACTACAGTAACTTCATTGTGGTGATACATGAGTTTATAGATGACCATATAGATAATTATGGTTCCATGTTTGACAATATATAAACAAAGACACAAGTCAAACAAGGTTGTTACTGTTTTTTTTTTCTTGACTTATATATGTTTATATTTATACTATATAGATCTATAAGTCTCTTGTATTGCTGTATGTTTTACTAAAACGACTTAATCGCTATTTAGTAATTGCATGGACCATAAGTCTTCCATACTCCACATGTTCTCATTTGTTTCAGTTGGAAATGGCGGACCTGAAAAACTTTGGAAATTTTCATAGGGTGGAGAGTACGTTTCCATCGGGTTCATAGCGTTGTTGCATGTTTGCGTTGAGCTCGTGGTAGCTTGATCAGTATGCCCCGAAGAAGCTTGCTGTCCGCTGAAGTTTTCCGCTTGCTTGATATGCTTCTGAATCCTTGTCCTCCAGTAGTTTTTTATCTCGTTATCAGTTCTTCCTGGAAGATGTTTTGCTATTTTTGACCATCTACAAAATAAATTGGTTCTTGAGGTTAATTAAAATATGTTACCAATCCTAAAAGAATTTATATATGGGCCACAATAGACATTATAGTGAAATTTCATATAGAAACATACAACATGTTCCACGATGGAAATTAAAAGTTATCACGTTCCACGTTCCAAATTCATCATATATCTTTTCGCTAGAACATCTATATTTAAAGGAGAGGTTCGTCTCTCATATTATTTCATAAATGTAGCCAAACTTCATATAAATTTCGAAAAGATAAGCTGTCAAAGGTTTCGTTTTTCATAAAGTTTTTGGAACCGGAAATTCTTCATGTCGATGGTCCGAAGATTCGATGCCTACGTGATGAAAGAAGCGAAAAGCTACATGTTTTTTTTGGGTAAGTTTAGGTAAAATGCGTGTCGAGATCAAATTCAACAAATTTATTTTGAGAAATTTAGAAAAAAGAAACTTTCGGGTGAATTTCTTTTTATTATAACTTCGTACTTAACTACTTATAGATTTCAAGATCAGAAATATATCTAGTTCTTTTTTGCTTTTTTTTCTTTCATATGTAACTATTATTCTTTCTAGCAAAAATCAACCAATAGACCTAAAATTTTGATGAATATAAATTCTGAAAATTTTAAAAATATTTCCACAAGTAGAGTGTACACATCATCGTATTTTCTCGACATGATAAGATGATTCTTTTGCAAGAAATAGACCTAAAACAACAAAAGGGTCCGGTTTTTATTTCCACATTTGATAGATTAATTGAATTCGAGTGCATCGTCATGGAATCCTAGACGTAAAGGACCACCACATTGTCTTGATGAGCCAAAACAAGAAGGAATCTGTCGATTTCAGATAAGAACTTATAGTGTGGAAGCTCTTTTACAGCTCGGTGAAATGAAATTTACACACGTGATGAAAATTTAAAAGGGTTACTTCTAAAAATAGAAACTTTGCTATTCATCGATATGATGTTTCATAGCTTCGGATTCCAGGCTGATGATGTGCCAGTGTAAAGGGTATGAAACCCGTCGATTGTAGTTCTAAAGTAGGATATATCGATCATGTGATTACTATACATAATTTTGTATAAATCTTATCCCCTTCCTTGCGTTTTTTTACACAAATATGTTGATTAAACATCAGATATTATTAACCGATAAAATAACATGATTTTTTTTTCTTCAAGAATTGCTCATTTTACATGGATTAGACTATAGAGATTTAAGTACTCCGTAAAACTTTACGAAACAGAAAGAAATAACCAATGAACTAGTTAGTTCAAAGCATAAAACCAAAGAAAAACCGATGAATTGATCATTAGTGGACAGTTGAACAGCAAAACCATTGATTTATTTAACTAGAAATATAGTTACAAACCTGTTTCCCCATTTAGCATGAAGCTCCATGATCAAGAGTTGTTCTTCTGGTGTAATATTACCCCTCCTTACATCGGGTCGGAGATAGTTCAACCATCTTAGCCTACAGCTTTTTCCTGTTCTCTTAAGACCTAATAAATCACATAATAACCATCAAAGTTAAAAAAAGAAGGTTTATTCCAACATAAAACCATTTTTCAAGCAAAAAAAGGAATTGAGCCATATAAACTCTTACCAGCGGATCTAGCAAGAGAGTTCCAAACACCTTCACCATGATTTGCTATGTAGTTAATAAGAATTAAGTCTTCTTCCATTGTCCATGGCCCTTTTCGAACCTCGACTTCTTGCGAAGAGTTGCATAGTTTTTTGTCCATTTTTTTTGTTGTTATGATTGTTCTAAAAATATATATGTAGATAGAAAGTGTGGGAGAAAGGTAGAAAGAGAAAGAGATAGGGAAGAGTTTGTTGAAGAAAGATTATGAAGATGGAGTTGGTTTTATAGGGGAAGCCTAAGATGACATTTAACATGCTAATTATGCTTTTTTGTGCACGTTAATCAACTTTTTAAATCTTTAGACCTAACTTCCTTATTAATCCTAGTTAATTAGGGCTAAGTTAATACACTTAAGTGATTTAAGATGATTGTCTAGTATGCATGCATGCATGGCCCCTACGCATGCAAAATGTATATATGTATGTATGGGTTATATTTGTATCCCTTTATTTTAAATCATATATAAATAAACAAACAAACAAGCAAGCAAAGCAAAAGAAAAAGATATAGTTGCATGTGCGTTGTTAACAAGACAAGTCCAAATCACACCTTAATTATTTACGTAGTTAACATAACTCAACTAGCAACCAAGTAATATACGTTACACAATACACCACGTAGGTGCCGCGTTGGTGGATGTGTGTCGTCATCTATGATCGGCTAGCTCATGGGCGGAGGTACGAAGACACTAAGGAGGGTGATGGCCAGCCTCTTTCGAGAACCGATTAATGGTATAATGTTACTAGTTTTATTTTAGGATTAAAACATACGTGGTATTTCACTAGTACAGTAGTACGACCTTCCAAAAACATGACAGCAAAAGACTTGAAATTTTTTCATAGAACCAAAACTTTTACAGGGAAACTATAATAAGAACGTGCCAGGCCCAATAAGTTATTTTGGGCTCACATGTAAATCCTCTAAAATGGGTGTTCTTTTTGGTATATGGTATACAAAATTTTTTCTTATCAATACTGATCAAATGAATAATAATTAATACGAACAATCACAATTCTTTTTGGTAACCTTGTCATTTGGGTTGTAAACGAACTGAAAGAACACTGGTAGAGTCTTGTCCAGGCAGAGTCTTGTTCATGTTTCTGTGTTAAACTGCAAGGTGCAAGGTACGAAGATTCCTTCATACCTTGAAATTTTTTCTCATATTATGTGCTTTTTTTGCACTCAAAATAAATCGTCATGTGTGTATTTACATAATGGGTGTCGTGCAAAATGCCTTAATAAGTCGTAAGGTGTTGTAAATATTTGAGTCCGGAAGAAAAAGAGTTGCAACAATGAAACAAAAAACATCAAAAGGTATATATCCCCCAATAAATTACTACATCAACCAATGCAACTAAAAGCATGTACCAGGCTCCAAAAATATTTTGGGCTCACAAGAGAATCTAGCCCAAGCTCTAAAATGACGTTGTGTTGTGTATGTTATATCTATCAATCTATCCTAAGTTTCCAACTACTGAAAAAGTAAAAAAGTCCATAATCAAGTTATATGAATACAGTTGTTAAGTTTCCAAAAGCTCGTTCAGACGAGATTGAATATGTTTTTTTTTTTTTAACCGTGATTTCCGACTCATTGTCCGACTAATCCACGGGGTTTGAGCCTACCGCCACACAGACTCAAACCAGGTAAAGTCCTCCCTTTTCAGGAGGTTGGCGTGGCCACTTCAAGGTTGTTTGCACCTAGTGGAAATTGAATTTGAGACCTCACATATTTTGGAGTGATAGTCACAAATCTTTTTGACACTAGGCCACATTTAGTGGTTAAGAGATTGGATATGTTGTTGTTAAGTTGCTAAGTCTCATGTGATGAAGGAAAATTAGTTCTTGTGGGTTTGATGTCGAAAAATTATTAATGTTTTTTTTGAACAGCAAAAGAAACAATAGTATAAAAAACAAGCTTCTAGCAAGATGCTAGAAGAAATTATAAAGGAGATTTTAGTCAGTTATACCAATTACACATGATAGAACCTCTATTTTTTAACCAAGAGTGTGGTAGAGACATTGATATATCTTGTGTTTCAAGTAGACATTTGATCGATGTAAAAATTAATAATATGCTTTTTATACTGCGACCAAAATAAATGTTCATTTTCGTAATGAATGTCTTTAATTAGCAGCACTTGGCACACACTTTGTTCGTCCAAAATAAATGTTTATTTTCGTTGTAGCACACAGTCTCGAAAAAATACAAACGTTTCACAGTTAACCGATTGAACTCACGTCTAGAAGTGGATACTTTGTCTACCTACGCCTTACAACTTCTAGCACAAGAGTAAATGTACTTAGAATAGGTCACCAAAAAATGTGGTACGCTATTCTAATTAATGACCTACAACAAGAAATGAGATTAATTTATTAGCTAATGAGTTTGTCGGTTTTAATTTGTTTGTACGCAAACCAACAAAATAGCTTAAGATGATGAGATCTTAAAGATGAGTGTGAAGACAAAAGTGCATGTTAAGTTAGGTTTAAGCAAGTTCATATTAATCTGCACCAAACCTAAAGCGAAATAAAGGACAAGAAAGGACAAATTTGCATCTAGTAATCCATGATGAATGGTTTAGACAAAAACCATAATAAATCTAAGTTTAAAAAGACTAATTCCTAACTTGGGTCTCTTTAATTATACAATCAAGATTTGTTGTCAACCACTCATGATCATCCTAGTTGAAGTTTTTGATATGCTGTTCTCAATTAAGAACCCTTATTTTGTCGTATTATTTCACACTAGCTAATGGACAACTTCACTATATGGATGCATTACATTTAGGGTAAGGGTAGTCATGTTTAGATCAACTTAACTTTAGAATATACTTGGTTAGTTGGTTAGCTGAGATTTGAATGAAGTAGATAAGAAACATTTGGTTTTTGATTAGACTGTTTAGCATTAGTGGATTTATCGATTTTTGCAACTAGATTGAATTCGATGTAGGTAGTTGGATTTAATGGACAGGCTCAAATGCTATCAAGGACGGACTTTAGTCGAGAGTGATGACACTTCGGAATCTTAATTTTTATTCCACTGTACTTGAACATCTATAACATATTTGATACATACAAATTTGGCATCTCTAGGGCTGTAAACGAAAACTCTAACAACGCTAGAAGCGGGTAGAAATCAAAGTTAGTGTCAAAAATGTCACGTAGAATAAAGAAGTGTCTTTGGAAGCATAATTTCTTTGGCATATATTTTACTTCGTATGCGACAATGGTTGAGCCTAAAATATGATGCCAAAAGATAAAAAAAAGTAATGTGGTGTGCCCGTAAATACCTACTTTATTATAAAAAACAAAAAAAAAAAGAAATGAAGAAAACTTAATAGCCCAGCTGGTAGTCTTGGCGCGAGGCTTTTTGGCACGGGACGGGGAGTGGCACCATTGATAAATCTGGGCTGGTACCACCAGCTTAGCTTAACAGCTCTCCGTTCTCCCCGCTCTAAGGATGTAAACAAAATGAATGTTCAGTAAACCGTTAGCTGACCATTCGACGAAAATTCGTTTATTTAATAAATGAACGAACTTGAACAGGATTCTTGCCTCGTATGGTTAAATAAACGAACATGAACAAGCGTTTGGCTCGTTCCTATGCGTTTGTGAACGGGCGATTATGTTCGCTCGATTATGTTCAATTACGTTCAATTGGTTCATTCGTTTACGCTCGATTATTTTCGCACGATTAACATATTGAATATTAAAAAATTAATAAACGATATATTATGTATTTCAAACATCTCTAATAATAACATAAATCACATGTTATGTATTTCAAATATCATATGGATCATTTAAATTAATAACTTAAGTTTCACACCCGTGTATGCATGTTTACTTTTATATATGATCGTCTATAGTGTGATTATTATATAGTTATTGTTTCTTGGTTGATTATGTGCATATTAGGCTCTAGAAAACCAAACTAATCTTCATATATTAACTGTGATATGTCTAAGGAAACGTTGGTGCTAAGATGATGTCGCGACCATGGAGTGCATGCTATTTGGCCATATTTGGGCTTTGCCTCGACTGTAGTGTGTGATTATCTGCAAATTAGTCGGATTCATTTAGGTATTTGTTAATGCATGTGTTAATGAAGTAGATATAGAGGTTTCTAGGTTTATGATTTGTCACATAGAAGATTATAGGTACATGCATCAAATAGGTATGTCTAGTAAATGTTGTCATTCCACTATGCTAGATTTTATTTGTTTCGCGCATGAATTGTAATTAATATCAACGGCAACACTTACACCATTAATCAACAAAGTGTGACGGGCAATGAACATGTATGAAGAACATTGTAGGGAGTAGTGCATGATTAGATGAACACATTTTTTTAACTAGTGAAATTCTACACATTATGTTAGATTGTTAATTAAACACCACTCCTTTACCCGATAATTTTATTGTTTTCGTAAAAGTACAAAATTACAAAAAGAATCTTCTTACCACCTTTACCTTTTGTACGTTTGACACTAACCTCACACACTATTCCCCTAGAGAACGATACTGGACTCCTAGTCCTTGTCTATACTACTTCACGAACATGTACACTACTTGGGGGTCGTAAAACATGTTGCGACCATCGCATCAAGTTTTTGGCGTCGTTGCCGGGAAATAGTTAGGTTTAGTGTCTGACTAGCTTAGGTCCACTCACTTGGTTCCTTCCAAGTGAGATCATTTATCCTTTCAATACTGGTAATTAGATTTCTTGTAGTCTATCTTTTTCTTCGTGTCTTCGTTTTGTAATCTCTTTTGTTGGTCATCATGGTTAAGGAAAATCCTCCTATTGCGCGTACCATTGGAATTTATTCCAAACCAAGCCACAAGGTCTATCAAAATAACATTGTTCTTCCCACAAGAGGAGACAATGATGTGACTCTAAGATCTGACACCACCCGGTTGGTGCAAAACGGATGCTCCTTCCACGAAATTTGGTCTGAGGGTCCAAACCAACATCTTGTGGACTTCTTTAAGATAGTGGACAGTCTCGCCACTAAGGAAACAGAGAATGAGAACTTGCGTTTACGCTTGTTCTAAGTTTCTCTTCAAGATCAAGCTAGCATTTGGCTTGAACGTCTTCTAGTTAGGTCTATCTCCACCTCGAATGGCCTCACGGCGAGTTTCCTTGCTCAATACTTCCCACAAGGGAGGTCCACTAAACTTCTAAATGACATCTTGATGTTACAACAAAATCTTGGTAAATCTTTTTGTGAAGCATGGACTCGGTTCAAGGAATTCAAAAAGTCCCTCGTCATGATATTGAACTTTGGCTCCAAAAAAAATTATGACCATGTTGATCGCGTTACAAGACAAGCCATCGATCATTTAGCCGGTGGTGGAATTCTGGATCGTAACGTCACTGACTCTTGGAAAACCATCAAGAACCTCTCTCTCTATGATAACGAATGATGGTTCGATCCTAGTGATTCCGCTAAACCGGTCAAGGAAATTTCATTGCCCCAAGATGTCTCGAGTACATCTGATCTTCATAGTGAGCTTGAAAATAAAGTCTAGCTTTTGATGGAAGCTCACATTGCTCCAAAATCTCCAATGCGTGTGAACAAGATTGTCTCTTCATGCGAATTTAGCGATGGCCTCTGATGTGCTCATAAAGTTTTAAATTTATATTACTAAGTATTATCGATTAGAAACAAAACACATGGGTAAAATTATAATCCCCGTATATAGTATAACTTTTTATTGGTAAGACCAGATCGTTCACAGGAACTTAGTTTTGTTATATAATCAATGATTTAATCGAAGTGAGTAAACAAACGTTAAAAATGATTTGAAATAAGATTATGACAAGTATGACTAAAGTGGGATCGTTCATATAAGTTCATGATATTAATGATGGTAATGATCTTATGATTAAGTATGTAAAGTGTAATAAACCGTTTTCGTCAAGAAGGCGTTTCACAACTTACTTGGTTGATTCAAGACTTATATCTCTTATGAAAATGATTTCTTTTTAGCTTAAACAAGTTACTATAAGTTCGATGTTTTATCAATTTATCTAAGCGGATTTCTCCAACCAAAGATTCAAAAACCATAGACAAGTGTTTTAAAAACTAGTTATGATAAATAGGCATTTTCAACTTATATCAAATTATCGTAACCAACCTAAGTTGATAAAGCATGTGAAGAGAACTTAGATAGCATCATGGTTCTTTGACATAAACATGAAATCGTTTTGTGTAGGATCATATCCTAACATCATCACTAATTATATTTACATACCTATGTAGTCAAAAGTAATTTAGCCAAACTTAGCAAGAAAGTATATAATATCAAATGGAAAAAAGTAAACAAAATTCATACTTAGATTATATCGGATTTAAGTTTACACAAGTGTTACGAAGAAAATATCATTCCGAATACCCAAGAGTATAATACTCTTGTTACAATTTATTCCCAAGATGATAATATACCAAAACTATTACTTAAGACTAGAGAAATTCGTATATAATTTGTTGAGAGAAGTGTGTGTAAAATGAGAAGTGAAGGCCTCCTTTTATAGGTTGTCTGAGGGTAAGAAATATGTCGCACAGATCACAAAGTGCGTTGCACTCTGAGTGGATAAAAAGTACGCCACATAATTGAAACAAAACGTCGTAGAATTGCGCGTCCAAAATATTCTTTTGATTTCTTTTCTTTATTTGCCTGGTTGGTTGTCTTTTTTCATCTTTTCCATATTTGGTCCTTCGAGTTAACCCGTACAATACTTGCATGATTAAGTATCAAAAGTTCTTTGTAATAGATAATATATGGGTGAATATTATCATATTAAACATGTATACTTCGAGTGTTATCAGCCTCCATGATGGCCACTATTGTATGGAAAATCTCGAGCAAGCTTTTGTTGAGTATGCATCCTCGCATACTAACGGAGCGGGAGCTAGGTGATTTTTTTAGTTAAAGGGGACTGACCCCAGTACAATATATTACACCAAAAAAGCGTTGAAGTACAAAGGGATGTAGGTGAATTCCTAACATCACGGCCCATTATATGGGCTACAACCATACACACAACACGTGCAATGATCCAACATCCCTACATAAGAGTGACATGCCACTTTTATGACTATCAATAAAAGTTAAAATAAAATAACAAGCCAGCTAAACAAATGTAAGATTGATGCCCGTTCTTCCAACTTGACATATACACACTTGAGCTCGCATAAGCAATCCAAAATGTGTCCATAAAGCGTGTGCATGACATGCTACTTCCAACAAAAGCATCCTCAAATCTGCCGTCTTCCCACAACATAGATCCTCAAAGATAGACGTACGCCTAATATGACTGTTACGATGACTTTACGACGCCAAAAGTAGTATTCAACTAAGGTCTAGGAAACACAAATCTCCAATCATATTCAATATAATTAATCCTTGTTTGACACAAAAGAATTAAGGTTGCTACGAGAACCTGCATAAACAACATTAGAACAATAACGCTTTGTCATCACTGATTGTAATAAACCAAAACATGATGTGATCACAGTTCCACAGTTTGCCCAACAACACAACAAACAACCAACAAACTCTCCTCTTCCAACCTACATTCATGTCAAAAATACCTCTCTACCACGACCAGACTTCCCTTTATTAAATTTTGCAGCACCACCAAACTAGAGAGTACCTACACGAAACCCTAATTGACTAGTAATGATCAGATATGTAAGAAAAAAAGTCTAGGATCAATCACCAATCATGCGACTACAATATGAAGCCCTAAAAAAGGTTTAACCAGAATGTTTCGAGCCTTCACCATAACACGCACCACCAGATAGGATTGTCAAGAGATGTCGACTCCTTAAAACCACGGATAAGAAGTCTAAAAATTAGAGGTATAGGACAAATCCTAACCTATGATGGATACACACCAAAATGAAACCCTTTTTGCAAGGGTTTGTAGTAACGCCAGACCCCACAAACCCTAAAGAAGATACGAGTGATACTCCTTACCATTACGACCGGAACATAACAGTAAGGTTATGCTTTCATCAATAGATTGGAGATATCCTGATGATAAAAACAAACAAAAAGGATCAACCGCCCCTCCTCTTGAATGAAAAAAGAACCCAAACACGTATTGCATACCTCATAACATGATTTAATAGGGTAGAGAGGACGTGAAATGAGTTATTTTGCTCGGAGATAGGGAAGGAGGAGAGGCGGACGGATTTCTCCATTGGAGAGAGAAATATGGTTTTTTTAAACTAGGAGTATTTTGGGAGCTAGGTGATTCACTTTCAAACCCGTGAAAAATAAATTTAGTGACTCTTATAACCCTTCTTGGAGAGATTACCGGAACTTTAGGTGGAAGCAACCTCAAAATGTCCCTTCAAATTCACATAATCGCTACCAACAAACTGTTTGACCACGAACCATCACTTCAAAATAATCCTCCACCTTTCGATAGTAGACCTCATCTTAAGGATTAATGTCTTAAATCATAAAATCTCAAGAATCTAAGATGTCGCGTATTGAACCTAATTTTAAGCAAAAACAAAGTGAGGTGACTAATAAGTTCAACATTTTGTTGAAGGCTATCAATGATCGATCAGGGGCACTCCCAACCGACAACATAAGAACCTAAAAGTGAGTGTTAATGATACATCTTCGGTAGTGTCATATACCTCGTTTGAAACCCAAAACGTTCTTCAGCTAATTGTCATTCAGCCAAATCGGTTAAGTCATACATAAAATCTCCCGCTAACTATTGGAAAGCAATAGCTAGAGTCGAATCCATAGCGGTCGAAGTCAATGAAAAAACAAAAATCTGAGGACCCAAAAATGAATTGGAGAATCCATTAGTTCTTGGGAACCTAACTCCTAACAATAATATAGAGTTAGGAGAAAGTGGGTACGCATTCTTTCACGGATAAATACCTAAAAAGCTCCAATACCCGAGATTGGTCATTTCGCCTTGTGAATTAGGCAAATCTAAGTCCTATTATGCTTTAGACAATTTAGGGTCAAGTGTGAACTTAATCCTATTAGACCTCTTAAAAATCTTAACTTAGGATTACTTGTAGAGACCGACACAGTATTCGGGTTAGTCGGTGGGAGGGAGGATTTTCCCCTGGGAATTGTCAGTAAGTATGGTTAAGATTGGAAAGCTTAGACTCTTAGGATATTTTTATGTTTTACACATAGAAAGGGATCCTATGTGCCCTTTATTAGTAGGAAGAGGATTCCTAGAAACCCTAGTATTGTTGTCGATTGTAAAAAATCTACAACAGCGGTAGGTGATGAGAGACAAGGTATGTGTTTAGAGTTAGGAATATTGATCTCGGTGATGACCTGATATAACATTGGACTATCCAAGCTAGACTACCAACCTATAAACCACGCCAAAGTACCTACTTCCTAGGTCCAGGGATACCTAACTATTTGATCAAGGTGCTAACCAAAGGGCTCTCTTCCGGAGATATTGAGATGGTTGGGGATGTTGAACTAAATCCCTTTAAGGATACCCCTAGTATTTAGTAAAATAGTATAATTCTTAGGAACCATACCAATAAATGTTAATGAAAATAAATGGTAAATGGAGGACATGTTCAAAGATAGGTGGGATTGGGAAAAGCTACCTAAGGAAGGAAGTGAGTTATGGCATGTAAAGATTGAGCTAATTGACCTTGATGGTGACTGATTTGATAAAGCATACCGTAGCATGCCAACTATTATGTAATTAGCCAATATATTTTAATATGAGTGATGTCCTTGACTTGGATCATTGCTGTGACACCTAGAGTGACCACGAGTCTAGCTACTAGACTCATAAAATAAACAAAAGCGCTTGTTGGGAGGCAACAAAATTCTTTTAAATTTATTCATTGTATGATTCTGTGTTTTTTGTGATTTCTATGTAATGAACTTTTTTCTCTAATGTTATTCGTTTGTAATGTGATCATACTTTATTTTTTTCTTAATTTCGTCTTAGTTGCATATAAAGGTATTCCACTAAGAAAACAAGTGTAAGGAGACTAGTAAATTTATAGTTATCACTTGTTATGTTTTTTGTGTGTGCTTAATTGTTTGTGTCGTGTATGGTTTTGATGCTTTCTTAACGTGTGTAGTAAAAATTCTCTAAAGGACACACTTATGGATAAAATGCATGAATTTTTTTATCAAAACGAAATCCAGAAACTTCACTATAACTGTGGACGACGTCATCCTTTCATCGCGACGTAGTGTGCCTTACTACAGAAACATTTTGGTTTTTTTACTTTCGATTAAATCGCTTCTCATACCTATCTAAAATGTGTATTTTCCAGGATTTGCACAAAAATTAATTAATAAGCCATACATCTTGTCTACAATTGTTTCTTAGACTTAACACTAGTTTATTTCAAGTTTGTATTATACTTCATACCATATTTTTTACACGAGGTAGTGTTTCTTGTCTTTTATTTTTAGGTTATATTTGATGAGAGCGTCCCGTAGAATATTATCCCGAGTGATGGAAGCATAGTGACGAATCTTGAATGACAATTTAGCCAGTTATCAAGCTTCTATCCGTACATTCCCAAATCAGGGGAGTACTTCTTTCATCTCTTTACTTGTCTTTCCGTTTTAAAAGACTTTTAGAACATTGAGGATAATGTCCATCTTAAGTTTCGAGAGGGTAAATAAGAGTCTTAGATTCTATTCTTCTCTTCTTATGTGCTTATGCCTTAAAATGATGAGTAATATACCAAAACATAGTTCAAATGGTAAATTTCACCCAAAATTAATTTTTTTTGTGACATGGCTTAGAGAAAACTATAGTTTATATTGTGTATCACAGATAGGATTCACATTGCTAGCACATAACCCACCACTTAAAATAAAACTCTATACCAAAATGTGAGGTTTACCTTTAGATCTTAAGGAATTTCGAGCACCCATCTTTGGTGTTCAAGATAATCAAAATAATCTTTAGCTTTCTCGATTTAAGGTTCCACGCTTGGTTTAAAAATGTGTGCATTATTGCTCAAATTGCACGCATCATTGCATAACTTTTAGGATTTCACATTAAGGTGATTAATCCAAGGTCATTCCAAAATGCGCTCGCATTAGATCACAACTTTCCATATTTGTGTATTGATAGCAACAGTCGCAATACGGAATTTAGGTCATTTTGGAAAAAGTAAACCATTTGAAACAAGCTAAATTATCATAGTGGGCTTCAAAAATAGAAGTTTTCTAAATTTCCAAAATAAACACAATACGAACATCCAAAATAACGTTCGATTAATGGTCATGCACCATTAATATTATGAATAAATTAAGATTGCTATTGATTTAATTATGATGGAATCAATATTGTTAGCCAATTGTATAATTTATAAGTATACATTTAGTACATCATAAGAACTTTTCATCATGTATATATAGAACATACTCTAATCATTTATGACTTTATGTTCAACCACATTGAATGGTAACAATAACAAAGACCCATGCAGATTTAATAGAATTCAAGATAATTTAATTTCAAAATAATTTACACGCTAGTTTTTTTAGAAAGGCAAATGTTAGTGGTTAGTGGGTCGAGTCGTGCAATGACATCGAAACGACAGAATGTCTTCTTCGAATCCTCGTCTAGTTTTGTTAAACTCCTTTCCCGCTTCGTCTGAGAGGAAAAGCCCTTGGCAGGTCTTGAACCCAAGACCTCTAGGGAACCTGCCCCAAGAAAACCACTTAGTGGAACCTTGGTGTCCAACTGGCTAAGCCAGTTGGTTAATTTACATGTTAGTTTTGTTCAATAATAACAAAAGACGGAATCCTGGCTTTATAAAACTTTTAGTTGTAATTTATAATGTTGTTTTTAAGTATTTTGTGTCACGACTTAGTGACTTATTTCTATTACAAGTAGATTATTTTTCTTTTTATACTATCTTAGTGAATTATTTATAAATTTATTTCATTTACTTCCTAATTTGTTTTATTTACTATGTATAAATAATATTTTTATTTGTTGTGATACAAACGCATCGCGTCTAAATTGCGCTCGCATTCACAACACGCATTGCACATAGGTCTTTAGGAACTTTAACGCATTGGATCACAAAACGCAATTTTAAACCAAAGTTATAGGTATTCGTTGTGTCTCTTTAATCTTTATGGTTGTAGCATGTTTGTTTCTCATCGCCTTTTCTGGAGCCTGAGATCGATTTGAGATTATATGAGTATATTTGATTTTATAACTTGCTTTATTTGATGCATTCCAAGACCAAAAGTAAGATTGCATTTGTGTAATTGATATTTTACTAAGTGATAAAAGGCATTAGGATAAACTTTTAGATTTATGTGTAATTTATGATGATCAAATCGGTCATATAAGTCTGCCAACATCCCATACTTAGCACTCATTTTTAATGCAAGTTGCCTCTAGTACACCCTCTGATCCTAAGCTGTTCACGGTTCTTTTGCACGCTCGAGTTAATTTAGATTGTTAATGAAGAGCATTTTTTACACCTCACTAAATGTTACAACTACATTGCCTAGCCTTCTATGTATGCAATCATTTTTAATGCATTATTAAGATAAACCTTGTATAAAACCCCAAGGTAACCGTATTGCCAAGTCGAGAAGAATTGCATACAATTTGGATTGATTAATGAATCATGGTGTAACTATATGGAAGAAGAATGATGAGTCCTTATTACCCTCATATATGATTATTGAATAATTTCATATTCATTGATCCTTCTAATTGGGGTTATAGGAGTAAAATGGGGTTTTAGTAAAACTCAAGTGTAAGGATGCTACACATCCCCTTTTATATTTATTTTTTATTACAAAAAGCAAAAAAATAGCTTCATTGTATGTATCAAGGTGTTGCATATTATAGAAGATGGAAGTCGTAAGTCGTCTTGAGCAACATTGTAAGTATTGTGTGTATGATTGACTTGTCACGCCTAAACTCTAATGTCTTATCCCTGCTCGTGTTTTCATACCGTTAAAACTAATGTTGCAACCCTTTATAAAATCCTCTTTGATGGTAAATGTCAGATGCTTATGCTATAACGATGGAGGTTTGATCCTTTATTAATCCTATTGTAATCTTTATGTTACACCAAGTAATTAGTGAATAATTTCTGTTTTCGTTTCCCTTTATATTATTTCAACCATGCACTCGGGTGATGTGAGATTAAAAACTTATGTGAGATGCTAGCAATTTTAGTGTCAGTGCATTACTAACAAATGTGTATTTATTTTTGTTTGTAATTGTTTTTATTATTAAGTGAAATACTCCCTTGTACAACCATCTTAGGTTGAAAGGCTCTTTTGCTTGAGGACGAGCAAATCCAAAGTGTAGGGATGTTTTATGAGGTGTCATTTTATACACATTTTCGAGGTCATTTCATCTTATATTTGCCCTAATGTCCCTTCAAACACCCTAAATCCTTTATTTTGTCATTTTAGCAATTTAAAAGCACTTGGAGCATTTGAGGGTGATTTGAAGATGTTTTCCAGCATTTTCAAGCATATGTATGAAGTATGTAAGAAGTCAGGACAAGAATGCACACATTTCTTAAATCACCAAGAAAGTGGAAACAAGAGCTATAAATGACGTCGAGATTTATGCCTAACGCCGTCGCAAAAATTTTCAAGACGACGTCACCAACATAACCTGACGCCGTCACAACTTATCAACTGAAGAAATCCTAAGAATATTCGAAGGCCAGACGACGTCACACTTATAACCCGACGTCGTCGTACCTGTATTATATACATATAAACCCTTGTAAACATATAATCCGTGTGTAATTTTAGGGCTACTTTGGAGCAGCTCTTGTAGGTCAATCTTAAGAATTCTAAACTTCTAGAAACATTATTTTACTCTCGTATTAATTAATGAACAAGGTTTTATTCATCTATCATTATCATGTCTTTATTTTATATAATTATGTCTTATATCGTTTCTTTCTTCGCTATGCTTGGCTAACTTAATTTGTGTTTGTCTATGATTACATGAAAGCTACAATGTGATTCTTATATATTTATTGCTTCTTGATTGATTGTGTGCACGTTAGGCTCTAGAAAACTATATTAGATCTTCATATGTTAACTATTAATATGTCTAGGGATACGTGGGTGCTAAGATGATGTCGCGACCATGGAGTGCGTGCTATCTGATCGTATTTTGGCTTTGCCTCGACCATATTGTGTACTTATATGACAATTATGTAGATTTGTTTAATTGTTTGTTAATTAATGTGTTAATGAATTAGATCTAGGTTTCCTTGGTTCACGATTTGTTAGTAAGACGATTATATGTATATGTGCAAAATAGGTAGGTCTAGTAAACATCGCTATACCATTGTGCTAGATTTTATTTGTTTTATGCATGAATTCTAATTAATGCCAATAGAAACACTTACACATATAAACAACAAGGTGTGACGGGCAATGAACATGTAGGAAGGACATTGTATGGAGTGGTGCAAGATTAGATGAACACGTTTCTTTAACCAATGATATTTACATGGTAGGTTAGGCTGTTAGATTGTTAGTTAAAAAAACCCTTCCTGTACTCGATAATTTTATTGTTTCATAAAAATAAAAAAAAATAAAAACAATCTTTTTTCCACCTCTATACCTTTTGTACGTTCGACACCGACCTCCCACAGTATTCTCATAGAGAACGGTACTAACCCCCCAAGTTCTTCCCAATACAATACTTCACGACCAGGTACACTACCTGGGGGTCGTAAAACTTGTTACGACCACCGCATCAACATTCATTAATTAATATAATGTAACGTAATATGTGTTCGCTTTAAGTTGATATTCGGGCTGGATTTGAATATTTGTTAGTCATCTTTTTAACAAAAATTACCAGATCCAATATTTTTTCTAATTTAACAAATTCATAACATACCTCTTGGGTTTTATTTTCTTAAAAGATCAGATTTCATTTTCCATCTACATTTATTTATCATAATACAAAAAGCGATATACGCATACGATTGTAGATAAAGTAAAAATACGAGTATCTAATAAATTGATTTGAGTTTTGAACATCGAAACTCTATCTTTCTTAAGAGGAGGGGGTATGAGTGACTAGTGGCTTGATCCGTCTCACCAACTGTACACATAATTCGCGCCAAATATACTTCGGCTCGAGTCAAAGGGTCTCACGTTGAAACCATGAACGCACGCGGTCAGTTTCTTTTCTTTCTTTTTTTGAATTATTTAAACTTTGACCGGTTTACGTATTTAACACCTCTTTTTTTAGAATTTTTACCTTTTAAAATCTTATAAATACCTCATTATTCTACCATATTTTACACACTCTTCCAATATTATATATAATACATTATTGTATACTTCTTTCAGCTTTTCTCCAAAAAAATGAATCCCGATAACTAATAAATAACTGGTATGCTCAACGACCCCCAATACCAAACTTTGGGATCGTATTCTTCTGCTAATCCCAACTCCTCCTCTCAACTTCCATACAAGCAAATGCCTATTTATTTTAACTATATCACATATGCTAATTACGATCCATAATTGTTATTTTAACAACGAAAACTTCAAAACCATTTACAACATACCTAAATATTTCAAAAACTCGGTTCTTCTCACAACCATCCGACTAAGAATCCCACCAACAACAAGATGAAGAAAGTGAGAGGTCTTCGAGCCCAATGTTACCCAAATCAAAAGGGAAACTTGTAAAAAAAAACTCCAAGAAAACCAACAAATCGCAATTCGAAGATTCGATTACTCAAAATATTTGGAGCCAGGCTCAGGAGTGGCTTTTGGTGGAATGTTACAACAAGTATTCGAGAATCCAAAACTTAGATAGCATAAACAAAATGAAACATTTTGGTACAAGTTCTAGACATATACAATGAACTAGCAACGAGTATGAAATTATTAACTCTTCGTAAAACAAGGTTACGCCAAAGTGAACGCGTACGGATCGAGAGTTCGGTCGCTTTATTTCAATGGTTGAAGAGACGAAGGCTTTGAGCAGTGAGAACAATGATGAATGGACGACGAGGGTTGAAATCTTGTATAAAATACACACGAATGTGGATTTTAAGCACAAGAGCGCTTGTTTATTTTTGAAAGACAAACGCAAGTGGATAAATCTTGATTCGAAAAGGGAGATACGAAACTGAGGACAGATTACCGGAGCGGATCCTGAGCAATTTGGAGCCGACGCGTTATCGTGTCCACCCGACTCACAAAGGATTCAACGTTCTTCAAACTTGACCGTTAGTTCCAATTTAAACTGGGCAATGTTTCAAGAGATACTCCAACAATGATACAAGTTATACCACAAAGCTAAGATAGAAGTTATCGAATGGGAGACAAATGCGAGAGTTGATTCAATGAATTCTCAAAAGATAGCCAGGGAATTGAAAGTACTACAAATCGACACATGTTGGATGGATATGATTGACGCGGATATCGTCAATGACAAAAAATCACGAATACGGGCTCTATATCATCAATAAAATTAGTTTACTTTAAGTCTATTTACTTACGTTTTAATGTAACAACCTTTTAAAATGTTGCCAATACCCCTTTAACATTTTTGATTTTATTTTATTTTATTTTTATATTTTATTTTCTTTATGTTATAAAACTGTAAAACATAAAATGTGGAATAAAAATTATAAAGTTTGACATGTCAAAAATATTAAACTGTCTAAAATCAAGGAACATAAACCGAAAAATAGTAAGTTTACTTTGCAATTCATATTTCTTCCCGAACAATCATACTTGCATGTAATGAGATTATTTATGACCAAATTTCTTTGGAATTTCTCAATTCTACGTTTTAAGTATTTTTAAGTAGATCAGATGAAATACTTAGAAATGAATGAGATTTTGGAAATACTCTTTGTGTCAATAAATACTTAGCATGATGTCGATCCTACTCATCGTCGTGTATAGAATTCTCCCTATCACCCAAAACTAAATATAATAAAAATTAACGATCTAGATTACATATGTATATATGTACGTATATAATACATTTAAGCACATAATGATCATTTAATAAACATAGACATAATTTGGCAAATAGTCACTAAGAGGAAGAAAGGAAATATGTACCATTATCGTGCACTATGGTAGATACATCAATTCATTAAGAAAAACTACTTCTACTACTGTTAACTTCTTGGAGCGTAGATCACAAAGATAAATGCTAACTAGAAACATAGAATATAACTAACATCTTCAAAATTTCTTGTTAGATGTTCCTACTAAATAAAATTTCTAACATTTGGTCCCAAAAAACTCATAGGTCCAAGTTGGTTAGAGCCGTATGGTCCTTGCACAAATTACATTTTGCTTGGATGCATAAACGGTGGGTAGAATCCAAAAGGCATTTTGACACAAATAGTTATTCCGCATCTTGTTATGATAATTGTTATTGCCAAAATTATTTATTTTACGTTTAGGAGTTTGTGACCTAGGACAAGAATTATTATTTATCATAGGAGGCGGAGTCCTTGTCCTTGGTGACCTTCATGTCTTCGTGTAGATTTTGAGAATTATTAAATCTATCGTTATATCGTTTTTATGTATACGGAGTGTTAAAATTAGTTATGACTATTCTTTTAGGTACCAGACCTAAGATAGATTTATTCAAGTCATCATTTCTATTTGCCTTATGATTTGTTATAACGACTCCTAAATTCGTGCAATAAGTTTTTGTTGATCTATTAATTTTATCTATACCGATAGTGTCTTTTTTACTTTCTTGTAAAGAATAATCAAATCCTAACTTGTCAATAAACTTTTTTAACAAATTAATTCCTACTCTCCTATTATCTTTAGTTTGAATTATTTTTTTAAGAGAGTGGGTACTTTTCTCGAAAGTTTCGAGACTACTAACTTCATTTTAAGTCTATTATTTTCAAGACTTATATTTTTACAGTAGTTACATTCTAATTCTACAACCTTATTTTTCTCTAATCTATATATTTAACCTAAGTTCTACTATTTCATTTTTTATATTATTTTTGTGAACTCTTAATATCTAGTTTTATCTATAATCTTTTGACTAATATTCCGTAAGTTATTAAATTCATCATCTACTATATTTTCATTTGTTGAATAAAAGTTGCAAGTTCAGTTCCAGAACTTGTTAGCCTTAAAATATTGAGTTAAATAAGAATGTTCGGTCATGTGTTTATTATGTATCATTTCTTAGAACGTTGTAATAAGTAGTAAAATAGTCGGGAATCACGGGCTTGACTTTAAAGTATAAATTTCATGCTTAAGGAACAAAAGCATAAAAAGGAAAGCCCGAACTATTAAGATATAGCCCATAAAAGCCCACATGTGGGTTAACTATAAAAACACCTCCTACCATGTTAGGAGGGGTTGACTTATTTCATTTATCTCTCTTAATCTAATATCACCCAAGTTTCACACACTTTCTCTCTCTACTTTCTCTCTCTAGATTTCATATATTTACTTAATTATTTCATAGATCTATAATGGTGAAGTGATTATATATGGGAACAATATTTGGTATCATTCGCCACGGGTAGATTAGTGATTAGTTTGGTTTTAGATTGTGTTCGTGTGTTTTAATGATCTACATCTCGCGTCTCAAATTTTTTTTGTGTTTTTTATGGTTTAAACTTCTTACAAATCATCTACATAGTTGGGGCAATGATTTGGGTTTCTTATTTTGGTCAAAAACACAAATTTTTGACGTTTGACTCAATTTTGTTGAAAAATCTCGGAAAACAGCGTTTTGCAAACTTGGAAACCCTAATTTTTGCGAACTCAGCTTTATTGCGAAACTCGTTTATTGCGAAACTGGTTCATTGCGAAGTCAGCATTTTTAATTATCCGAAGTTGGGGATCGCGAACTCAGGCTTAAAATTTTTGCGAGATCAGGATTGTGAACTCAGAACTTGAAGTTTTGCGAGATCAATATTGTGAAGTAAGAACTTAAAGTTTTTGCGAGACCAGCTTTTGTATTATTGCAAACCTAGATTTTGAATTTTACGAACTTAGGTTTTGTAATATTGCGAATTCAGAAATTTTCAAAAACGTGATTTTTCCTGAGTTATTTGGTCTAGGAATTTTTGGTTTCTCAAGAACACATTGTTAGGGGATTTCAACAACTTTACTCGTCAACAACACACGAACTTAGGAATATTTACGGTTTAATCGGTGGTTTGTAAAATCTCGCAAATTTATTTCTCGGTTTCTCCACGGTTAGTAAAACTCCGTATTGATTCATCAACATAATCACAACAACATCTACTTAAAATTCGAATTCACTTCATCATTTCAGAAATCAACGAGATGGATTCTACTACAGAGTATCGTGTGACAAACAACAACATCATGGTGGTGGGCAACAAAGAGAGACCACCAATGCTTGTGTATGGTCGATATGATCAATGGGAATCACATTTTCTATGATATCTTGATACAAGACCTAACGGTGATGCTTTGAGGCAATGTATTTTGAATGGACCATATGTATTTTCCAAGGTATTTGTTCCAGCTGTACCAGCTACAGACACAAGTGACGAAGTACCCGCACAAGAACATGATAAAAGAGATCCGACCTCACACTAGAGAACCAGTTTACTTAATTCTAAGTGACATTGGAGATGATATTTACTCAATGGTTGATGCATGTCCTACTGCTAAAGAAATGTGGACAGCTATTGAAAGATTGCAACAATGTGAATCACTCAACAAGCAAGATGTGAAAACAAACCTGTTTTGGAACTTTGGCAAGTTTACTTCAAAGGATGGGGAATCAATTGATTCATATTACTCCCGATTCTACAAAATGAAGAATGACATGACACGAAACAACATGCAAGTCTCCACCATGCAAGTCAATGTCTAATTTCTACACCAACTTCAACCAGAATGGACACGGTTCGTCACTTTGGTGAAACAACAGAAAAAGTTAGATGAGGTTTCATATCACACGCTCTTTGAAATTTTGAAACAATTTCAGAATGAGGCAAATGAACTTCGAGCTGAACGGGTAGCAAAGGTTGCAAATCCACTTGCTTTGGTGTCTACTACTCAACATTATCCAGATCAACGCTCCCGCGCTCCAAAGACTTACTCCTCAATCATCCTCACCACGATCTTACATTGTCTCTAAGTCACATTCTCCAACAAGATCACGAGGCAAAGAAGTTGCAAGAGCACCATCACCACCACTTGACCAATCATCCGAATAAGACAGTGATGAAGAACAAGCTTAAAAGGATCAGGAATTCAAGCAACAAATGGCTTTCATTATGAAGTCATACAAGAAAATCTACAAACCCACCAACAACAACTTTAGAACATCATCAAACACGAGGAACAACTTTGCTCAGAGTCCTCCAAGGTATGACACACAAAGGCGTGATAAGAATCCTCTAAAGTATGATCGTCGTAATCCAACACATGTGGAGGGTTCTGCAAGATATGATGGACAAACCGCTAAGTATGATAATCAGAGGTTGCTACTGTTGTTGGAAATAGGGAAACTGTTGGTACTCAAGTTGTGCAACAAAGTGGAATTCAGTGTTTTAACTCCAGAGGTTTTGGGCATATGGCTAAGGAATGCATGCAACCGAAAAGGGTTAAGGATTATGGTTATCATAAAAAAAGATGTTGTTATGCAAGAAGATGGAAGTTGGAATCAAGTTATCAGCAGAGGAAGGAGAAATGCTTGACGACACCGATGATGAACTCTCCGACCAAGAACTCCAAGCATATTATTCGTACATGGAAAAGATTCATGAGGTCCTCAATGTCGCTGAAGACGAAAACGGTCCTATTTTTTATACCGAGCTAATTGATAAGGTACAAAATGATGATGAATATAATGTGTTTGGTGATACACATGCGCATAGTAAGCTTCCAACAACAATTACTGACACATGTATGATGGAAATGGTTGATAGCAATACCACACCTAATTCATCAGACATGTGCACTAATGAGTTTGAGGATGATCAATATGCAAATGCGTATGATGATGAGGAGCGTGTTGCGCTTGCTAATTTAATTACTAACTCCAAAAAGATGTCAGTGAAACCAGAAAGAGTAAAAAACAGTTAAAGAAGGCAAATGCAACACTCACTCAAAATTTTGAAGAATGCAAAGCTGCTCTAATTAAGTCTAGTGAAACCGTTGAGAGTTATAGAGCTGAGCTTGTTCAAAAGACCAATGAGCTTGAGGGGTACAAAGGGCGTTTTCTTAACATAAAAAATGACAATTTTGAAAAAAAATAATATAGCTCTTGAGTTATTAGCCAAAGAGAAACGTGAATATAATGCTTTCTTAATTGATGAACGTCAAAAAACGTACCTTGTAACAACTAAAGTTAATGAACTTGGACAAAGGCTTTCAATGAATAACACCGATTCTGCTAAAATTCTTGATGTTAAGAAACAAGAGGTTGAAAACTTAAAACAAGATTTCAAAAGTAGACATGAAAAAGATACTACAAAAGTAACAGAACTTGAAGAACAAGTCAACTTTTTGAAGAAAATTGTTTATAAAATGAATCATTTTATTCAAACCATGAGAATGATAGCACCACGGTCGCTTTTTAAAGGTAAAGCTAGTTTTGCAAGTCCCAAGTACCTCGACCAAGCTCAAGCTGCTAACCCACGCCTTTACCTTGATGAGTCTGAAAGGACCGATCATAATTGTCCTCTTGTTTGGCCCGATAGTGAAGAGACAACCTTATGGGATGAGGAGAGTCGATTACCAGTTAATACGGATTTTGTGAAACCATATAACTATGCTTATGAAAACAGTCTTTATGGTCTTTTCACTCCACAACACACAGAAGTTCCATGAGCAAAGAAGAATTCAATGGAAGAAAATATTTGCCAAAAAGACATCTAATGTTTCTGAATATATTAACTATCTGACACTAGATGCTTCTAAAAGTTAGAGTAGGAAAACACTTGGTATTATTAAACATCACATTGATAAATTTAAATCAATTGTTGAAATAGATTGGAAAAAAACATGGAAACTGCAAATGGAAAAAAGAGATTTCTCAGGATATAACTGTGCTTGTGAAAGAACTTTTAATACCGATTGCGACAACAATAAAAGAAAATGTTCTTGAGTTTGAAAAATTAATTCGGTCTGAATGTTTGATGATTTGAAATATGTTGAGTCTATTGAAAAATAAATTGATGACCTTTAAACGAAAAAGTCAGAGTTTTCAAACGAATATGATCTACTCTTACAATAATGTCTCTCCAAGGATATTTTGTGTGCTGCTGTTACATCTTGTGCTGCTATAGATGAATATTCTGATGTTGCATGCAAATATATTGATAAGGTCAAAGAGTGTGAACATCTTGAAATTGAGCTTTCGAAACACAAAGAAAATGTTGATAAAAAGGCGTTTACGTCACTTCAACACCGAACTGATTTCCTTCAAAAACATTGTCATTCTCTTGAACTTGCTTTGCAAAAAGACATTGGAAGTTTTCCACATCATAATAACTTGCAAGAATAACTTTCGAAATCGTTTCGAGAAATGAATGAAAATAGTATGGAAATTACAGATTTGAAATCTCAGTTACAAGATAGGGAAATAGCGATAACAGAGTTAAAGAAACTCATTGCTAAGATGGGTGGGAAATTTTGTGGAACCCAACGTTAAGAAACCCGTTGTGAGACAACCCAATGCGTACAAATTGACTAAACATTTTGTCTTGGTAAATCCACCTGTTTTCTTAAATTCTTCATTTGTAAAATCTGGTTTGCCCCCAAGATGGATGGGCAGGATAGGTTACCGTAGCTTAGTCCCAAAACGGATATTCGAGCACAACGCATTAAGAACACTAATGTGATCAAACCTGGAGTGAATAGAGTGGACACTAAACCCACACACAACAAAGAAAGTCAATCTCCTCAGACTTCTAGAAACACTAATAGACGTGTGTCTTTTACTATAGGAGTAGTTCCCATAGATAGTGTTAGCCGGCCTCAACTTAAGAGCACTCAACAGCATGAAAAGGTTTGGCAAAACAAGAGTCAAGGGAAGATGAAGAAAGTAGAAGACCACCCTAGGAATTTAAATGTTTCTAAGAATAAAACGTCTGTAATCGCACGTAATTACGATTTGAATGATTCGACTTTGAATGATTTGAATGTTAAGTTTATTTGTGTGAAATGTGGAAAATGTGCTAATGCTAATCATGTTATGTGTGTTTCGAATAATGTCAAAGGCGTAGATACTAGAACTAAGAAGTAAATTGCGATGTCTATTAGTGTTGTAAACCCAAACGTAAAGTGAACCATTCTGGTGCAACCCCTCATAAGAAAAGTATTGCATCAGACTCCACTAGTGAGAATTATGTAAGCAAAATTAGGGAATTATATGAGTCTGCTATCAAGTCTTGGAAATGGTGGTTCGCTAATCAATTTCCTCCCAAATATAAATGGGTGGCTAAGGTTAGGAAAGAAAACGTGACTACGAGCGTTAGTGTGCCTTTAAGTGATGAAACTAGGGAACCTAATGATTCAGAAATCACAACTAACATGGAATCCAATTTAGAAAATGCTCTATCGTGTTCTAATTCTTCTACATGTGATCGAAATAGTTCTCTTCATACTATACTCTGGGTGCACCAAGCACATGACAGGGAATCTCAATCTTCTAATTAAATTTGTGGAAAAGTTCCTAGGTACGGTCTGATTTAGAAATGATCAATTTGCACCGATCCTAGGATATGGAGATTTGGTTCAGGGGAATATCGCGATCAAAAGGGTATACTACGTCGAAGGGCTCAATCATAATCTTTTCTCGGTTGGTCAATTCTGTGATGCGGATTTGGAGGTTGCTTTTAGAAAGAAGACATATTTTGGTCGAGATTATGATGGGAATGATTTACTCACCGGTTCACAGGGAACAGATCTCTACACAATTTCACTTCAAGACACAACTTACACAACTCCATTTTGTTTCATGGCTAAATCTTCAACGAATCAAGCATGGTTATGGCATCAACGTGTATCTCATCTCAACTTTGATACCCTCAACTTGCTTTCCAAAAAGATATTGTGAGAGGCCTTCCAAGCTTGAAATTCATCAAAGATCATCTTTGTTCTTCTTCTGAGCTTTGTAAAGCTAAACGGAGTAGTTTCATAACCAAGACTACACCAAGCTCTAAAGGACAGTTAGATCTTCTTCATCTGGATTTGTGTGGTCCCATGCGTGTTCAAAGTATCAATGGGAAGAAATACATTTTGGTAATTGTCGATGACTACTCAAGGTACACGTGGATTCACTTCTTGAGGTCCAAGGATGAAACACCTGAAGTTCTCATCAACTTCCTTAAGCTGATACAACGTGGTCTTCAAGCTCAAGTAAGAGTAGTGCGTACTTATAAAGGCACAAAATTTTTGAATTCAACTCTAAATAAATAATTTGAAGAAGAAGGGACTGAACATGAAACATCTAATGTTCGAACACCCGAACAAAACAGCGTTGTTGAAACACGAAACCGTACTTTGGTTGAGGCCGCTCGAACATTGTTATCCGCTTCAAAACTACCACTATTCTTTTGGGCCGAAGCCGTGTCAACCGCATGCTACACACAAAACCGTTCCTTAATTATTCCAAGATACGAAAAGACACCATATCACATAATTTATGATCGAAAACCTTCACTCAAACACCTTCATGTTTTTGGATGTACGTGTTACATAAAAAGAGATGGTGAAAATCTGGATAAGATGAAAGAAAAAGGTGATGCATGCATTCTAGTGGGTTATGCAGCTCAGTCTAAGGGATATAGAGTTTACAATAAGAGAAAAAATTGATAGTCAAGACTATTCATATCAGATTCGACGAATTGCAAGAATTAGCACTTGAACAAAGCAGCTTAAGTCCCGATCCACAACGACACAATACTTTTGTGCACAACCGCACGGAACTCGGAACTCATGACCACAACAATGAACCGTCAAGTTCAAAGCTGGTTCACGAACATGTTCCTAGAGCGGATATGATAGTGGACAAGACAATTGAAGAGTTGGAAATGTTATATGGACCAATGTTTGATGAATATTTCACGGGGGAGAAACATGTTGTATCAAAGTCTTCCATTGTCACTCATGATTAGAATGATGATACCGATCATCATCAACAAAAGGATACAACTTCATCTACATCAACACAGGTTGCTGCAGATTTACCTCCTCAGAATATCACATCAACAACCGGTCCTACAACATCCACAACTACTGTAATTGCTCCAGAGAACATAAATCAAGCAGACAATGCATAATCTGACGATGACGATTTTCACAACCCATTTGGTACATCGGTACATGAAATTGGAGAGTCTTCTACTCGACATGTGTGATCCGTCAAATATGCATACGTTGTACCAATGACGTCCTTCAACACATCATTAGACCCGAGATCACCCTTTGGTTCAAGTAATTGGAAACCCTTCACAGCCCGTTCATACAGGACGACAACTAGAAACCGATGGTGATGTTTGTATGTTCACACTGGCCATGAGTTCAGCTGAACCGAAAAACATCAAAGAAGCCATGGCTGATCATGCTTGGATTGAATCGATGACGGATGAACTTCAACAATTTGAAAGACTCAAAGTCTGGGAACTTATTGATAGACAATACGTTGTAACACCGTTAAATCTTTGATGGATCTATAAAAACAAGATGGATGAACAAAACACGATCATCAAGAACAAATCTAGGCTAGTGGCTAAGGGGTATGGCCAGAGAGGGTATTGATTTTGAAGAATCATTTACACCGTAGCTCGTATGGAAGCGGTCAGGATTTTCCTTGCTTATGCTGCACATAAGGGATTCATCGTTTATCAAATGGACGTGAAGAAGACATTTCTTAATGGTCTTTTGAAAGAAGAAGTCTATGTCACGCAACCGGAAGGATTCATTTATGCACATTATCCTGACAAGGAGTATCGTCTCCACAAAGCACTTTATGGACTCAAACAAGCTCCAAGGGCGTGGTACGATGAGCTCTCGAAATTTCTAGTATCTAAAGGTTTCTCAAAAGGTTCCATTGATCTAACTTTGTTCATATATAAATATGGGGATGACATTTTGCTTGTGCAGATTTACTTTGATGACATTATTTTCGGGTCCACAAACCGAAAACTTTCCAAATGGTTTAAAAAACTAATGCAAAACAAATTTGAAATGTCAATGATGGGCGAACTAAAATTCTTTCTAGGAATTCAAGTTCAGCAATCCCCAAGTGGTATCTTTATAAACCAAGCTAAATATTGTCGAGAGATAATCAAAAAGCATGGCATGACCTCATGTGACCCCGCTAGCACACCATTATCCACCTCATCCCTAGATGCTGACTTGGAGGGATTACCCACAGATCAAACGAATATCATTCCATGATCAGGTCCCTCATGTACTTGACAGCAATCAGACCAGATATTGTACATGCAACATGCTATTGTGCATGATATCAAGTCAAACCTTCTGAAAAGCACCTCAAGGAGGTTAAACGGATCTTTCAGTGCCTCAAGAATACCATTTATTTGGGACTCTAGTATCTGAAGGAAACCAATTTCTTTCTAATGGCCTATTCAGTTTCTGATCACGCAGGGTGTCTTGATAATCGAAAAAGTACTTCTGGTGGTGCACAATTTCTAGGACAAGATAAGCTCGTGGGATGGTCTTCCAATAAGTAGGATTACACGTCACTTTCATAAGCCGAAGTGGAGTATGTGTCTCTATCTGCGTGTTGTGCTCAAGTTCCTTGGATGAGAACACAACTCACGGATTATGGCTTCCACTTTGATAAAGTAACAATGTACTGTGACTCAAAGTTGGCCATAGCTATCTCCTGCAATCTGGTACAACATTCCACACGAAGCACATTGACGTCAGATATCACTTCATAAAGGAACAAGTTGAATGCGGTATCGTTGAATTATTCTTTGTTGGAACGGATTACCAATTAGCCGACTTGTTTACGAAAGCTCTGTCTAAAGATAGGTTTGAGTACCTCGTTAGAAAAATTGGTATGAGATGTTTGACTCTAGCAAACTTGGAGATTCTGGCCAAGGTGCCTGCTTGATTCATCTACCAAACATCCACTTGTATATCTCTATGAAAACGAAAAATACAAAATATAAAACATATAAAAACAAAACACAAAATTAAAAATCTATGAAAATCCAGAAACATTCTTCTCGACATGTCTTTCAATATCGATAATATGGACGTGCCTATAAATATCGATCAATAACGACACGGGTGTGTACATAAAGCTCGAATGAAAGGTATAAATATCTTTCAAAACATGTATTTTTATTTTTAATAAAAAAAATTGTCTCCTTTGGACATTTTTCAACAAACGGGTTGAGCAATTTATCTTCGGCTGAGTTTGTCACAAAACATTCAAAGTTTTGAGCAACAAAATGGCTTGTAATCACTTTCAGAGTGAAATCTGAGTCGATATACACGGGGGAGTGTACGAATCAGTGCGCTTACCCTCAGCAAAAGAAGATAAATCTTCTTACACTTGAGTGTATTCTTTAAGATATTCAAAGTCCATGAACTCAAGTTTATGATTTAGAAATTCCATGTCGCCAAAAGAAATGGATTTCAAAAAGCGTTGAACATAATTTTTCAAGAATTTCTCAATGATTACTCAAAATCTTTCAAAAATTGTGCGCTCAACAACTCCTATCCTCAAAAGTTAAATGTGGATCACATCCTCGTAATGACAGTTTAATTGGATCAATTTTTGAGGGGGAGCTTTCCAAAATCAAAGTTTTAATGTTGTTGGATATATTAAGTCAAGACAAATTTTTATGTATCCAACACATTGAGCGTAAGTATCATTTGGTATTATGCACATAAAAAGCTTTGATGTTCATGAACATGTAGTGTGCGAGTATAATTTTTTCAAGAATTTTTCAATGATTATTTAAAATCTTTCAAAAATTGTTTGCTCCATACTACATAAAATATTCCAATAATTCATGCAAGTAAGACACATTTTTCTCCTAAAATAATTTCAAGACTATTTTTCGTGATATATTTTAATCAAATTTGGTATCTAATATCAAAAGATTTTATATATTAGAGATAGGGGAAAATGTGATTAAAATGTGATCTAAATATATGAAACGAACATATAAGACTCAAGCACTTTAACTCTTACCCACATGTGCGAAACACTTTCAATTATCGATGCACGTGTGAAGGGAGAGCTTTTCTGAAACGAAAAAACTATCAAGGTGTTAAATGTTTTTCAAACACTTTGTTAGACATTCGTTATATACCCACAACCTCTTTAATTCACGACGTTATTGGTGTCAAAAGGTGGTAAGGTATATATCCTATGTCCAACCAGAACCGGAGGGATCTTCTTAGGGACAATCCAATAGATTATTAGAAGTCCTTAGGAAAGATGGAGTAGACTGTGAACGTAGCTGAATGTCGATTAAGTACTTAAGCAAGCACTAAAACAATCACAACAAGGTGCTAGTGATGACGTCTTGGTAAGCACTAAAGGGGCTGAAGAATGAAAAAGAAATGTAAGGATAAAGTGTGAAAAGAAAATAGCCCTCCATACAACTTAGGCAGAAACCGGGTCAACACATCATGAAGACAAGCATCATGGACCCAGTGATACAATGCACAACCTATCCCCAGCTGACTCAGGCTTCTCTCAAAAGAATTTTGTTTTATTGTCACGGAGATCAACACGACTTCTATTAACTTACTCTCTCCGAGATAGTTGATATTGAATAGGTGGCATCTGCTCCAGCCTCCGACCACTAAAAATACACAAATCGAGTCTAGAGCCTAGAGATCAATCAAATCTCGTTAGGACACACTACATGACGAAGAAGAGAGTCCTACAATATATCCTTGTGATATTTCTAGAACACTCAGAGTGATACTATTTAGTATTCACAATGATGAGTGGAAAATCCTTCTAGTGTTAACATCAAACAACACTACGGTAGGTCATGTGTAAGATTCATTATTAATTAAACATGTGCAAAACTGAAAAGCAACAATGATTTGATTCAAACTCGTTTTAGGTTTCTACGCAATATCTTTATGGTCTTGCAAGAACATTCAGATTGATATTCATTAATATTCAAAGTGATGAATGGAAATCCTTCTAGCGTCAACCTCAAACAGCGCTACATAGGTGACTTGCGAGATTCTTTATGGATCAAGCTTGTGTCAACTGGAAAGCAACAATGGTAAGATTCTTTATGAATCAAACTTGTTCCAGGTATTTGAATTGACGACTTTAATCAAGCGGATGATATTTATCCAATTGATTCACTCTTTATGTTTGTAGTCTTGCTTTGAGACGGTCGAGTAAAGAGAACGGCTAGTACAGCCGTGAAACCCTGTCAAGGAGGTTCTTAATTGAATCTACCTAATCACCGGTACGATATTTAATACCGTCTAACGGTCTTCACCGACCGGAAGGAAAACGCTACCGATTTAGGATGAATGTTAAAGTCATCCAGTCCGTGTCTATGTTTTGTCTCGAGAAGGTGACGTTACGGTGTACTCAGCAAAGTCTAAGATTCAAAACCACATACGCATGCCCAAAGACATATTCAACAATCAAGAAAGAAAAAGTCTTCCGCAACTCTGATGTTCAAAATCTTCCTTAACAATTTATGTAGAGGAATGACCTCTCTTCAAAGGAGATCGTCAGCAAGCTTTTAAGATGCTTCATAGTGTGAGCATGTGGATGAAGACACAAGATCGCAATATGGCAAAGACAAGTCAAGGATGGTGACCAGCAAGAATGAAGCAGTCATTTTGAAGATCTCAATACTAAAGATTAATTATCTCCATAAATACTCGCATGTCGTAGAGGAATGACCTCTCAGTGAGTGAGATGTTAGTCTCAAAATATTGTATCATCAAGAATGATTCGGTCACAAATTTGAAGATCTCAAGATTAAAGACAAAGCCGAAAGACAACGACAAAGGGTCAAAGATCATAGCATGAAGGAACAAGACTACTATTGCACGTTCATGGTCTATTTATGGCGAGATTAGTAATCTCTATAAATCTCCAAATATCATAGAGGAATGACCTCTCGTTGGGGGAGATTGTTAGCCTCAAAATATTGAGTCAAACAAGAATGTTCGGTCATAGGTTTATTATGTATCATTTCTTAGAACGTTGTAATAAGTAGTAAAATAGTCGGGAATCACGGGCTTGACTTTAAGGTATAAAGTTCATGCTTAAGGAACAAAAGCATAAAAAGGAAAGCCCGACCCATTAAGATATAGCCCATAAAAGGCCACATGCGGGTGGACTATATAAACACCCTCCTAGCATATTAGGAGGGGTTGGCTCATTTCATTTCTCTCTCTTAGTCTAATATCACCAAATTTTCACACACTTTCTCTCTCTAGATCTACATCTATTTTTCATCTATTTTCTTAGATCCAACATGGTTAAGTGATTAATATGGGCACAACAGAACTTACCTTGGGTGTGCGAGTTATGAGACAAACTTCGTCTTTTATCCTTTCATCGTCTTCAAAGTCACTATCACCCTAAACGCCTCCAACGAATGCAGTTTGAGTTTTGGCTTTGGACGGCATAGGACACTTTCCGATGAGATGGTTCGGATCCCCACATCTATAACATTCTTTCTCTTTCTTGTCGACTCGATTATTTAGAATTTGTTTTCGTTCTTCATGCGGTTGTCTTGTGTGTCTCACTTAACTTTTAAGAAACCTCTTGAAATTTTCAACGGTCATGCCATAATCAACGTCATTGTTATCGGAGTTTGAATTTTCATCTTCACTAAGGCTTTTTTTAGTTTCTAAAGCAATTGATTTTCTTTCAATCTTACTTTCAACTAATTCAGAGTTTTTCTTGATTGTTAACACGTAAACCTTTAAGTTGCTAATTAATTCATCAAGTGTCGATTCTTTCGATTCTTCAATCGCCGTGACTTTAGCTCTCCATTTAGGATATCAATTCTTTTGATTCTTCAATCTCCGTGACTTTAGCTTTCCATTTAGGATGTAAAGCTGTAAGAAATTTTCTTACATAATTTTTTCTACAGTAACTTTCATCAAGTGTCTTTAAACTAGTAATAATAGTATTAAACCTATCAAACACATTATCAATAGATTCGTATTCAGGAATGACGAATTGTTCATATTGTTGTACAAGTAAGTCAATCTTGTTATCTTTAACTTAGTGAATACCTTGGTGGGTGATTAAATTTTTTTCCAAATTTCTTTGGTTGTATTGTACATAAAAATCTTTTGTATTTTTTACGTGGCAAAGCATTATAAATAACCATTTTAGCTTCATTATTTTTAGCTAGTTTCTTTTTAAGACTATCATTTAATTTTTCAAACGAGACTATTTCGTCCTTTTTAGTTTTCTCATTAAAAAGAGTAGGTGTGACACCCCCATATTGAGTCAAATGCAGCGGAAATAATATTTGGGTGTCACGTAGGTGGATCAACAGCAGATAGCGTATAGAGCGACAAATAAAAGATTATCATTACATTTATTACATGGATAAAAGTGCAAATAGTATTAAAATAGTCTTAAACATTGTTCAACAATTTGAATTATTCGCCAGTTTATAAAACCCCAGATGAGCTCTATAAATGCAGCCTATCATGATGCTTGACTCCATGCACACCATTATCTGCTTCAGTTCCCTGAGAAAACATGCTTAGAGAGTCAAATAAAGTTGGTGAATTCACAGGTTTAGTAAAATAAGTTTGGACAATAAACATTCATTGAAGTAGTAATGCATAAAGCATCAATACTTAAAAGTAATTACATTCCCATATTGCCTGAAACTGAGACTTGACAGTTAAGTACTTAACAAATAAGGACCCTTCGCCTTATAAAAAGGCACCCATAAAAATAATAAGTGCTGACATGTGAAACATCTGTTGTCCTGACCTAGGCAAAGTGAGCATGACTCACCCAGATGGGGACGGTCAATCCCAAATAGATCTATTTATAACATTTAGGTAATTCAATAATTCTAACAGTTTCAGATGTACGGGTCATGCGGGTTCATCTACAATAGGCAATGTAATCAAAGGTTTCACAGTTCAATTCATGTCCATAAAATAAAATATGTTGCATGTTTTCTTTCTGAAAGTCCCTAATCAATGCAAGAAACCCTAATCTTAACTTAATCAACACAAGGTATTACTTTTCAAACGTAATCTTATTATTGTATAATAAAGAATTACAAGTGTTATGGATAACACAGTTTGATGACAATGTGTTGTGCACACTTTGAACAACGATAAACCCTAACTTATGAATACAGTCGTAGCTGTTTGATTCACTAAGTTATATGCACTAATGTTCTTAATATCTCAAAGTGTTAAACATTAATGCATGGATACACATCCTATTTATAGTGTTACGAGTTTGACTTAAACAATACTTGATGTCGACTACACAAGCTTTTACAAGTTCCCACATCAGTCACATGATGTCCTTCTATTCTTGGTATTCTTCCATTATGCTTTAAGGAACAGTTGTCAAAAACAGTTTCCTTATTCTTCATAGTCTCGAACACACAAATGGCATGTCCAAAGTGTGCTGAGAGTTATCAGGGTATTGCCACCCCTGTTAACTCTCAACCCCTCAGAGTCCCTGATACATCTTGGCTGTTATCCATCACAGCCAATGAGTATGTCTTCAGGTAATTCTTCGACTTCCCTGACAATGTCTCTAACATGGACTCCTCTGAGGTTGCTCACAGAGACTTGGATCTCTGTGAGTCTTGCGAAGCTTGCCTGCCTCCTAGGCACAGGCAAGGAACTATCTATCAGCCTAATTATGTTTAAATCAATGATTAGGGAATCTAATAAGTTTAGATTCCCAACAATCTCCCCCTATTTAAACATAAATAATGCTAGATCTAACTAAGTTAAGGTAATTGAGTTTAACAGCTTCTTCTTACACATAACAGATCTAAACAAACATACCTCATGATTTTATTAAGACTTAAAGAAAAATTACAAATTCATTACATAAGTAAAATAAAAGATGAAGGTAAAAGGGCTGAGACCATCTTCAATAGTCATCATTTTTGATTCTTTCTTCAGCTTCGGCCACGTCTAGTCTATTATCAATTTCATCCTGCAAAGTCTTTGCAAACTTCTTGGAATACTCTGTGTTGATCTTGAGACACTTCTTGTGACAGAGTAGCTGAATAGTTGAAGCCAAGCACAGCTCATCTTCCCTCTGAAAAGCATACTGGCAAGCCTTGTTCATGAATGCCATTCCTCTTTCAGGCACTGAGTATGTCTGACCATCAACAGGGCCAACAATACCATTTGGGAGGATCAAATCCCTGTGCATACCATCCACATGAACATCTTCAGTAACAAAAGTTTCATTAATAATTTGTGAAATTCTTCTTCTTTTGTTGCCTGTCTTTGGGGGTTCTTGTTCAAAAAGCTGTGGTGGGGGATCAATCTTGAGTTTGGCTACTGTTTCCTTGATCCAGTTAAACTTGGCCTTAAGAGTTTTAAGCAGAAGGAAATTTGCCTGTCCAGACTTTTTGGCAGCTAAGGCTTCGAGTTCAAACCATTCTGATAACCCAAATGTCTTTAACCTGAAGTTGTCAAACACATCCATATTTCTCTGTTGGTTTTCCCTCCATAAGATCATTTGTGGGGTGTTTGTGGATTTATGAATGGTGTATTTGAACTTGGTTATCTTCCCAGCAGCATACCTATTGTTTACGCAGGCATCATAGTCAGCTTTGACTTTCCTTAAAGCCTCAGCGCGTTTTGTTTCCATTTCCCTCAACCTTTGTTTTTGTTTTTCCCTTTCAGGTGGTGTCATCTTCCTCAGAGTAGCTTCATTTAATTCTTTGGCTGTCTTGAGCTCATTTAGTCTTTTGAATTCTTCAGCCTGTTGCTCTATTTCTTCAGGGGTTAAAGGAATCTCATCGGAAGGTGTAAAGGTTGAAAAATGGGAAAGGTCTGTGGTGGATCCTCCTGTCTCTAGCATCGCAGCTATCTTCTTAAGTTTGGTGTCAGTATCAACCAAAACTATCTCCTTTCCTTTCTTCGAGACAGAGGACTCCACACTTATGTTTTTCAAAACATCAGCTCTATTGATGAACGCTGTCTGAGCCTGAGTTTGAATAGCTTTGGGAGAGAGCTAACAGTGAATTTTAATTTCTTGGCCGCTGGCTCATCATCATCCTCAGGCTTGCTGATGTTAACTAAGATCAGAGATTTAGATGAGTCAGCTCCATCTTATTGCTCCCCCTGAGTATCATCCTCATCATCAGGTATTATAACTGGTGTGATGACTTGGAGAGGAACAGGTGTAGTTGAGGGATTAGCTGATGAGGAGCCTTGTTCAGCAGATGCAAGGCTGAGTGTAGTATTTTTCTCCCCCTCACGTTTATCCTTGCTTCGCAGATGCTTGGATGATTGTGCCTGAAAACGTCTTGTAATCTGCTCCACAGAGGCAGCCATAGCACGTTGCCTTTTTCTTGAGGCCCTGGCAATCTTCAGCAGGAGGTTGGCATTGGCATTAGTATTTGCCTGAACATGCCTGACAATAAAGTTAGCATGGTTGTATTGCCTGTTGCGAACAGCATTAAATTGCCTGTGTAGGGTGAGTTCATGTTCACGGAACATAGCAGGGACAGCTGAGTCAATAGCATCCTTGATTCGTGTTGAGAGATGACTGAGTCCCTGGGCTACACCTTTTCTTGCACCATCCTGAATTGGCTCAGTGACAGCCTCAGTCACAGCCTTTTTTATGATGCCTGGAAATGTCACAGTAAAGTTGTGCATCTCTGACTTGATCACATCCAGATTCCTTGATAAGCGCTCAATATCAGATTGATGATGTACTGGCTGAAGATTCTTGATATTGAGGCTTTGTTGAGCATAGTCATCCTCCCTTGGTATTAAGTCAAAGTTGGTCTGGGTAGGATGATCAAACATGAGAAATTCTGCTGTTGGATCATAAGTTGGTCTTTGGAAGACTGTTGTTGCTGAGGTAGCAGAGTTTGGAGTATCAATAGCTTCCTTGAGAGGAGAAGTCTTGTCATCAGCTGGTGTGGACACAGCTATTTCTTTAGGAGGAGAGGCAGACAACTGGTCTTCCTCATCGTCTTCATCCTCTTCATCGAACATTCCCTCAGGGAATTCATCCTCAGGCCTTGGCTCAATATCAGAGACATAATCTTCTAATGCGAGCATTTCTTCATCAGCATTGAACACAGGCTCTTCATCAGTTGGTTTGTCCTGAGTCATAGTTTCAGCCTCCTTTTCTTGTTGTACCTGAGACTCGATGACTGGCTGTATAATTTCAGCCTGCAAATTTGTTGTAATTAGTAACAGGGAAAAATATAAGGGGAATGGTCGCCATTTCGCTGTTCCAGAGAGGCTGAGGGTGATTACTCAGCCACTCCAAAGGATAAATCCTTGGGATTCTTTTAAGTGTGAATAAAGTGTGGTTAATGATCGCCATTCGCTGCCCCTAGGAAAGCTGAGTGTGATTATTCAGCCCCCCCAAAAGGTAAAAACCTTTGGGACTCTTTTGATTGTGAAACATATGTTGTTTATGGATCGCCAGTCGCTGCCCCTAGGAAAGCTGAGTGTGATTATTCAGCCTCCCCAAAAGGTAAAACCTTTGGGACTCTTTTAAGAGTGAAACATATGTTGTTGTAGGTCGCCTGTTACGCTGCCCCTAGGAAAGCTGAGGGTGATGATTCAGCTCCCCCTGAAAGGATAAATTTGGGACTCTTTTAAGGAGGGAACCAAGAGGCTGTGTGAAGTACAGCTGATCAAGGTTGAGACATTAGTATATTCAGGTTGTTGTTAGCCTGAATACTATCTAGAGGGTTCAGGGTCATCGGGGTGCTTTATAAACACAAATGAATCATTCCCTGGTGCAAAGACAGGGTGTACAGAAGTCTTAAAGTATTCTAAGTGTAATGACAGACTTCTATGGGTCGAGGATTACCCTAACTTCAGCACTCTCTCCTACAGACACATGAGAGTGGCTGCTTGTGAACCTCTAAAAATGTACACTTATTACCTGTGAGATATCAGCTTGATTTGGCTGGTATCCTGTTGTCTCAGCTGACCTAGAGACACTAGACGCCTGTTGTTTGTCAGCCAAAGAGTCTGAATCCACAAGATTATCTGGACCAGAGGTGGTGTCAGTCTTCTTTTCCTTGGCCTTAATAACAACTTTGGAGTGGGAAGAAGAGGGGATTTTCTTCTTCTTAGGCTGTTGGCCAGATGAAGCCTTGGACTTAGTAGTGTGCTGCCCAGAGGTCAAAGACATAGACTTGCCAGCAACACTAGAAGTATTCACCTTCACAGAGGAAGGGAGCAAGGGCTTCTCAGCGTTTGGTACCTGGTTGGCCACGTTCAGCATATGGGCGGTGACAGGGATATCCTCAGCTCCTATTTCCTTGTAGATGGCACCTGTGATGCGATAGGGCTTAAGAGCAGTCAAGGCCTTGTTGTGGTAGTTATCTCCCAGCAAACTTTCAAAAATATGGGACAGGAAGCGCACATAACAGATGTTCTTTTCCCTGACCTGATTCCTTCCCTTCAGTTGTTCTACCAGGTTTGAGAATAGGATGCTTCCAACGTCAACATCAGCTCCCCAGATTAATCCATACGCGATAGCCTGATGATTGAACGACATCTGATCCTGTGATCCCTGCATTCCTCCCAGGGACTTCACAATGTGGGTGAAGAGGACACGCCACATAGGAGTGAAATACTTAATCTTCAGAGGGGATTTGGCGAGGACCTCAGCTGGTGTAAGGGCAGGGTTAACATCATGGCAAGGGTTGAGTGTGGCCAAGGCTTCCTTGACAGCCTTTTTGTCAACTGCCTTCAGGCATTCATCTCCATGTTTTAGTCCGGCCACACTAGAAAAGTCTTTAAGGGAGAAGGCAAAAGGATGTTCATTGCATGAAAGGCTAAATGTAATGGTGTCTTCAACTACTTCAGCAGAATACCAGAATTCCCTAAGGTATTCTTGGTAAAAGGTGGATGGAGATTTGGTGAAGGCTTCATTTAGGTCACAATTCTGCATGAAATTTACCAGATCTGAATAGGTGCTGTTTGGTGCCTTAATCCATCCAATGGCGTTGTTGGAGGCGAGGATGCTCTCGTTGATCTCGAAGTTAACATTGGAGGCTTTTGGAACGGAAAACGCCATGGATTTGAGGTTGAAGGTGAATGAAAATGGAGGATGGTTGAGAGAGATAAGAACTTAGAGAGAGAAGTAGATTTTAGAATGGTGGTGGGTGAGAAGAGAAAGAAGACAATATATATTCAAACGTAAGTGAACAGTTATTCAACCGTATTAAATGCAAGGTGCGAAAATGACTGCTCAAGTGGGTCCCCTTGACCTTTCAAAAAGTTTGTCTCCTCGTTATCCGAAAAATAAATGATTAAATATTTGAGAATGTTTTTTGCATTTACTTGGAAAGTAACTACCTAGTTTCATGTGAAAAACATTTAATATAGAATCAATCATTTAATGAACACATTTAATATCAAGCCACAGGCTTTGAGATATTGAGCATCCCTAGCTCAGCAACTAGCCTGTTGAACGAAGGTTCAGCCAAAGGCTTTGTAAAGATATCAGCTAGTTGCAGCTCTGTGGGAACAAAATGCAGCTCAATATCTCCCTTCATTATATGATCCCTGATAAAATGATACCTGATATCAATGTGTTTGGTACGAGAGTGAAGAACAGGGTTGTTGGATATGGCAATGGCGCTGGTGTTGTCACAAAAGATTGGTACTTTGTCATACAAGATTTCATAGTCAGCCAATTGACTTTTCATCCAGAGCACCTGAGCACAACAGCTGGCTGCAGCGACATATTCTGCTTCAGCTGAAGACATAGCCACAGAGTTTTGCTTCTTAGCACTCCATCCAACCAATTTTCCTCCTAGGATTTGACAGCTGCCTGAAGTGCTTTTCTTGTCAATACAGCATCCAACATAATCTGAATCTAAATAGGCCTTGAGATCAAAGCCTGATTCCTTTGGATACCATAGACCTAGGGATGGTGTTCCTTTGAGATACCTGAAAATTCTCTTAACAACCACTAGATGGGATTCTTTTGGGTTAGCTTGGTACCTTGCATAGAGACATGTGGAGAATTGGATATCTGGACGACTGGCTGTTAGATACATCAGTGACCCAATCATGCCTCTATATAAAGTCTCATTGACAGAGACCCCTGACTCATCAGGGCCCAAGTTGTTGGGTGGAAGCATGGGGCATTTCACTGATGCACAATCAGCTAAGTCATATTTTTTTAAGTAAATCCTTAACATACTTTTCTTGACAAATAGAAATTCCCTTAGGACATTGTTTAATTTGAAAGCCCAAAAAGTAAGTTAATTCACCCATCATACTCATCTCATATTTCTTGGTCATTAATTTAGCAAAACGTTTACTAAGATTGACATTTGTTGACCCAAAGATGATATCATCCACATAAATCTGCACAATGATGAAATCACTCTTGTCCTTGAAGGTAAAGAGTGTTTTATCAATAGAACCCCTGATAAATTTATTTTCAGTTAAGAAATTTGAAAGAGTTTCATACCATGCTCTTGGAGCTTGTTTCAGACCATACATTGCCTTGTGAAGTCTGTACACATGGTTGGGAAACTCGCTGTTCTCAAATCCTTCAGGTTGTGCAACATACACTTCCTCAGCCAAATCACCATTGAGGAAGGCACTCTTAACATCCATCTGATACACAGTGATGTTCATATAGGCAGCATAAGCAAGGAAGATTCTGATGGCCTCAAGTCTAGCAACAGGTGCAAATGTTTCATCATAATCAATTCCTTCAGTATGAGAGAACCCCTGTGCTACCAGTCTTGCCTTGTTCCTGATGATGTTCCCAATTTCATCCATCTTATTTCTATAGATCCATCTAGTGCCTGTGATATTCTTTCCAGGTGGAGCTGGCACTAGTGTCCATACTTTGTTCCTTTTGAACTGATTGATTTCTTCTTGCATAGCAGCTACCCATCCTTCTTCTACCAGAGCCTCAGCTACTCTTTTAGGTTCAATTTGTGAAAGAAATTCAGCAAATAGACATTCATTGGCTGAGGCTGACTCTGAGTCTTGGATTCGCTGTCTGGTTGTGACCCCTGCATTTGGTTCCCTAATAATGTTGACAAGAAGAATGTGTTGATCTCTTGACCACTTATTTTGAGGAGCTGGGGATTCAAGAACAGGGGTACTTGAGGACACAGCTGGTACAATTTGAGTCTCATCTTGCTGACTAGGAGGGCTTTCTTCAAAGACTACTTCAGTGTCAGAGTCTTCTTCAGCCATATCAAGGGAAGCTATTTCATTATCAGCAGGAGAATCTTCATAGATTTGAAGAATTGGTGAGTCATCAATATCATGAGAAGGACCATCAGAGATTTGAGGTTCTTCTTCATCAAGTTCCTGAGAGGTAGAAACTTCTATGTTGTGAGTAGACAAAGGGTCAAAAGCAGGGACATAAGGAGTGAGAGTGTTGGAGTGATGATGACTGGTAGGTCTGGGTTCTGTGAACTCATCACTTGGGAAAGAAATATTTTCATTAAAATCTACTTCATCACCCTCTGTTCCTGTTCTCTGTATGACTTCATCATCTTCATTGAATCTGACATGGAATGTTTCTTCTACTTCTTGTCTTCTGATGTTGAATACTCTGAAGGCTTTGGCTGTTGGAGAGTATCCCAAAAAGAAACCATCATCAGCTTTTTCATCAAACTTTCCAAGTTTATCCCTGTAGTTATAAATAAACACAGGGCATCCAAACACATGAAAATAGCTGACGTCTGGAGATCTTTTTCTGAAAACTTCATAGGAGCTTTTACCATGTCTTTTGACAATGATTGATCTGTTTTGAGTGTAGCAGGCAGTGTGAACTGCTTCTCCCCAAAATTGCTTTGGTAAGGCTGCACCATTTAACATAGTTCTTGCTGCTTCAATCAAAGTCCTGTTTCTTCTTTCAGCCACACCATTTTGTTCAGGAGTGCCAGCTGAAGAGAAGTTCTGAGAAATCCCTTTTTCATCACAAAATGATTCAAGTTGATGATTCTTGAATTCAGTACCATTATCACTTCTTAGAGCTTTGACTCTAACATCATTCATATTTTCAACCTGTCTGATGAAGGACATGATGGTTTCAGCTGCATCACTTTTCCTTCTAAGGAAGAACACCCATGTATATCTTGAAAATTCATCAACTATGACCAAGGTGTATTTGTTGTGATTAATGGTTTGAGGTTTGACAGGCCCAAACAAGTCCATGTGAAGGAGATGTAAGCACTTGTCAATAGAGAATGATTGCCTAGTCTTGAATGAAGACCTGTGATGTTTTCCTTTGACACAGGCAGAACACGTTTTGTCTTTGGAAAACATTACTGAAGGTAGACCAGCAACCAAGTTTTGAGTGGCTATCTTATTGATGTTCTTGAAGTTGAGATGAGACAGTCTTTTGTGCCACAGCCAGTTGACACTTTCAGAGGCTTTGGCAAGAAAACAACTTGAACTGTCTTCAGAGCACACATCCATGTTGATGACATAAACATCTCTCCTTCTAGGTGCAATCAGCACAACATCATTGTTTTTGTTGAATATGGTTCCCTGAGTCTTAGTAAACAAAACCTTATAGTCAGCATCACATAATTGGCTGATGCTAATAAGATTGTGTTTAAGACCATTCACATATGCAACCCTGGTAAATGTGATCCCATTGCAGTTCACTGAGCCATATACTTCTGTGTCACCTGAAGAGTTATCTCAAAACACCACTTTGGGACCTGGCTCCTTTGAGTATCTGTGCAGGTATTGTTGAATCCCTGTCATGTGTCTAGAACAGCCACTATCTAGATACCATACCGATTCCTTGAGATATTTCTGCACAGATACATAGAAACAGATTAGTTCCTATGGTGAACCCACTTTCCAGTGGGTTCCCTGAATTGCTTGTTAGCAACTCTTGTGTTCCTGAAAAACTTTTGGCGTTGGGATGGACAGTTCATTGTTTCATGGTTATAGCTCCCACATATATCACACCCAGGGAAGTCACCACACTCGTCTGAGTGATGGTCTGTGAACCCACAGAATTTACAGGGAGGATAAGGTTTGTAATTTCCTTGTTGCCTTTTGGAACTCTGTGGTCTGTCCCTAGAGGGTGTCTGAGCTCTTTTAGCTGCCATGTGTCTGTCATGATCTAAGGTCGAATGGTGAGAATTTTTACATACATTGCAATAAGGTTTGATTAACCTTTCCCCTTTGGGTTCACCTAGGACTGACTTAGGTTCATGAGAAGTAGAGCATTCAGCGGAAGGCTTAATGTGTTGTTTCAAGAGTTCTACTTCTTTCATAAGAGACAACAGGCGATCTTCAGTGGTGGGGTCAACCTTATTCACAGCTTTAGAAGTGACAGGCTTAAAAGCTACTTGTTTACCAGTTTGTTTAGCAGGCACAAGAAAAACTTTGGCTGGAGGATTCTCAATATCTGTCCTAAGTTCGTCCTTAGCAGATCTAGAAGAGCTGCTAGGTTCAACTCCAGAGAGTTTGGGCAAAGGTGGTAGCTCAGCCACATCTTCAAAGACAGGGTCATTAGTCAAAGAGGTATCTGACGTATGAATAGTCTCTGTAGATTTAAAGACAATGTCTTTGGGTTTTGTGAGAATCCTCAGCTTTTTATTCTTAGCAGTTATATCCCTGTTTAAGTCAGCAGGCACTTCATCCCTAAGCAATTCATCAATAGTAAACCTAGCACACAGCCATTTTTCAATAATCTTGTTCAATTCAGAGACTTGATCATTTAAAGCTATGTTTTTCAAGGTTAATCTAGCTACTTCATTTTGCAGGGATATTTTCTCTAAATTAACCCGCCTGAGAGTTTCACATTCAGCCTTAGCATTTATCATTTCAGATTTAATAGAGTGAAACTTATCAAGTAGGTTCTTTCTTTGTTCCTCAACAAAGTGCAAATCAACAATGGTGTAATCAAGGACATGTTTACGTTCATCACTATCAGACATAGATAAAAGCCTGTGTACCTTTTTCATTGTGATGTCAACCCATTGTCCTGGTCTAGCATCACCTTTTCTAACAGCTGGTTCATCCTCAGCTATTGCCATAAAAGCCCTGACTCTTGTGGTGTCTTCTTCATCTGAAGTCAGTGGTTCATCATTCCAATCATAAGTTTCAGCAACCAACCCTTTCTCTGTCTTTTTCTCACCACCTTTCTTTTTAGACAGAGCTTCAATCTTCAAGTTCATTTGTTCTAACTCAGCTTTAAGTGCCTTATACTTATTTTTGTAATCTTTCTTCTCAGTGTCTGAAGAATTGGATTGAGATGAGTTGTTATGTTGTTTGAACTTGTAGGGTTTGGATGAAGATGATGGATAAGAGGGTGAGGATGTCTTGGTAGAAGGACAATCTTTTTGATAATGTCCAAGCTTTCCACAGGCAAAACATGTTTCTTTTGACCTGTCAGTTGGTTTACTAGCTGATCCTACTCTTCCAGATCTTTTGTAGTATCTTCTTTGGTTGGCTAGCAACGCTCTTTCATGGAATTCTGCATTGAGGTCTGACAAGAACTCTTGGCTGCTACGGGTATCTTCTTCAATATCAGAATCGCTGTCATGAGGATGTGTTGCAGAGATCAAAGCTTTGGAAGATGCTCCTTGGACTACAAATCTTTCAGTCTCTGATTTGTAGATAGTATCGATCAGCCCTTCTTCATAATTGTACTTACCATAGAGCTGAGCAAGGGTATCATTTTTGATTGAGTTGTTAGCTCTCTGAGTCTGATTCATGCTCAGCCACTTTCTTGGAAGGCTGTTGACAAAAGTAGCATTGATCTCAGCTTGACCAATAGTGACATCATTCATAGCCAGGTCATTTAGAAGAATCTTCAGCCTAGTATAGGTTTGCTGAACCTTTTCACCTTCAAGTGACTTAAAGGCATTAAACTGAAGTCTGAGTGCCTGAATCTTTGTCTCTCTTGTTTCAGAGGGTCCTTCATGGCCAAGAATGAGGTCTGTCCACATTTGTTTAGCTGTGGGACACTGAATGACAGACTTCATGATATGCTTGGGAAGACAGGAAATTATGATGCTTTTGAGACGTTTATCTTGGTTTGCTAATTTCCTGTCAACTGAAGTCCATTGTTTGATAGGTTTGGGAAGAGGGTTTTCTTCAGTGGATGTAAGCGCCATGGGAATATATGGACCATTTTCTAAAATTTCTAAGAGAAAAGGTTCAAGTCCATCAAGGTATACAAGAAATTGACTCTTCCAACTGGCAAAGTCTTCTTCATCAAAGACTGGTACACTGGTTACGTGTGATCCACCTCTTGAGTCAAGAAGTTGGGGTAGATCATCGTCATTGGCTGGAGGGTTAAGTCTTGGTGAAGATGGGTTTGTGGAAGGTGATTGTGGGCTAGAAGTTTCCGGCATGGTGGATCTTGATTATAAAACTGAGAACGATGTTTCTTGAAGGTTTTAATATCAAACACCGCTCTGATACCAATTGAAAGTCCCTAATCAATGCAAGAAACCCTAATCTTAACTTAATCAACACAAGGTATTACTTTTCAAACGTAATCTTATTATTGTATAATAAAGAATTACAAGTGTTATGGATAATACAGTTTGATGACAATGTGTTGTGCACACTTTGAACAACGATAAACCCTAACTTATGAATACAGTCGTAGCTGTTTGATTCACTAAGTTATATGCACTAATGTTCTTAATATCTCAAAGTGTTAAACATTAATGCATGGATACACATCCTATTTATAGTGTTACGAGTTTGACTTAAACAGTACTTGATGTCGACTACACAAGCTTTTACAAGTTCCCACATCAGTCACATGATGTCCTTCTATTCTTGGTAGTCTTCCATTATGCTTTAAGGAACAGTTGTCAAAAACAGTTTCCTTATTCTTCATAGTCTCGAACACACAAATGGCATGTCCAAAGTGTGCTGAGAGTTATCAGGGTATTGCCACCCCTGTTAACTCTCAACCCCTCAGAGTCCCTGATACATCTTGGCTGTTATCCATCACAGCCAATGAGTATGTCTTCAGGTAATTCTTCGACTTCCCTGACAATGTCTCTAACATGGACTCCTCTGAGGTTGCTCACAGAGACTTGGATCTCTGTGAGTCTTACGAAGCTTGCCTGCCTCCTAGGCACAGGCAAGGAACTATCTATCAGCCTAATTATGTTTAAATCAATGATCATGGAATCTAATAAGTTTAGATTCCCAACACTTTCTCATTAGAAGGTTTAAAAGTTTGTCAATATATAAAGTGGGGCCATGAACTCACCTCAGTAGTACAACAATAAGTCAATAGATAAATCTGATAGGATGCTCACGATACAGTCAACGACCTAAATAATTATAAGGTCTCAGTAAATGCATAGCATAATGCATAAAAGTTTCAGAATAAATATGTGCATGCTTATACTGGTTTTAAGCATTTTATCACGATACTTGAATTTTAGTTCATCGTTGTACAAGTTATAGTAGTATTTATTTGAAGTATAAAATAAATAATAAGGTTAAATTAATTAATCTATTTAATTATTTCTCTTGTACTTATGTTGTTTATAAAACACTTTAAATATTTATAAAAGGCAGTTTTATATATATTTAAAGTAATAGAAAATAAATATAATTAATATACTTATTTTTATAAATTAACCATTTTTAATTTATATATATAAATAAGGTTTATAAACGTATAACATTTTAATTAAATTCCACGTTTCCGTAGTGTTTATAATTATTAAATTATAAGTTTGGAAAGTAACAAATGTTGTGTTTATTTAAGTTTACGTCTTAAATATCGGGTATAAATATATAGTAATTTTAGGGTTTGTTATACTTTGTATAAATTACATTTTAGTCCTTCTACTTAAATAATTACCCGCGGTTAAATTACTTTTATACCCCTAGGGTTTCTAAATATTTCTAGCAATTACAATATTGGTCCCTCCCTAGTTACAGTGTAACTAGGGTTTGTTTAAGTTTCAATAAATGGCAAATTTAGTCCCTATAATATTCGGCTTATATTAAGTTTATTATAAGTTTCACAAATGCCCCCTAGGGCTTATATAAGTTTCGGCTTAACCAAAATCACCCCTAGGGTTTATCTAGGGCTTGCTAAAGTTTACTATAATGGCAAAATAGGTCCCTAGGGCTTATATTGGGTTTCGGTAAATGGCAAAAAGGATCCCTAGGTTTTTACCAAGTTCTACAAATTACCCTAATGTTATAGAAATCTTATTTAAGTCCTTTTTGTTAAATATTAAGTTTCGGATAGTTTCAATTTACTACCCTTAACTCTCGGCTAATTACACAATTAACCCTAAAGTTTATATTTTTGGAAAATAAGTTTCTATACTTGTTCATTTAGATCCCTACACTTAGTAAAATTACAAATCCAACCCGAAAGTATTATATTTTTCCATTTTAACCCGAAACATTATAGATTTACTATTTTAACCCAAAGTTTCATAGATCTTTCATTTTAATCCAAAACATTTATAGATCTATGTTTTTAACCCGAACTTTATAATGTTATATTTTTTACACCAAAAGTTTTAAATAAACATTATTTAACAACAATGAAGATTTATTTAGGCAAGCTTATTATAGTGAGCTTAAAACTAAATCTTATAAGGCATAAATAGTGAGCTTATCATTTTAAGGCAACTATGATTATAGATCTAATATTTCTAGTCACATTTAAACACTACAAGCTTAACCCATATTGAACCATGGGGTTAAAACCTACGTCCAATATATGCATGGACATGTTTTTCATAGATCTTCAAGTTTAGCTTGTTCATAGTGTCATGTTCATCATGGTTATTAAGGTTTTACATAATTTGAGCACATGACACATATTAAGTCGTGACCTATATAAGGTCTATGGTTTCATATTTTTGTTTCAACATTAAGTTTTACAAGAAATAACCATGTGTATGTTAATGTGAATGAAAGTAAATATATAGAAATATAGGTTTTAGGTTTGACTTACTTGTTTAGATAGGTTTAAGAGTGGATAGGAGAATGAGTAGGAACAAGAGATAAGCTTGCAACAATGGAGATCCTTGAAGCTAAAAACAAGTCGTGGGCTTCAATGGAGCTTCTAGGGCTTCTTTCTTGACTTGATGATTAAGATACTTGTAGGAATGAACCAATGATTAGCATTCAAGTAGGAGAGACATAGTTAATGAGCTTGAAGGTTTATCAATGGTGGAAAGGATTTTAGTCGTATGTTTTTTAGAGAGAGAGTGAGGTGAGATTTGAGTTTCAAGTGTTTTGTATTGGTGAGTTGTGTGTTTCGGCTAAAATAAGGAAGAGAAGATCCTTAGGTGATCTTTGTTTGTACAATGAATCTTACCTATATATCTTTTGTGATTTGGTTGGGATATACTTGTTTCCTTTCCCAAACATGCTTAAAATAGCAAAATGGACTTTTCCCTTCAAGTGGCAAAGAGATGTCGTGTGTTTTGAGGTCAAAGGGGACAAGAAAAGGCTTGCATAGTGTTATGTATGGCGTGTGTAAGTAGATGTGTAAGAAAGCATGGCTTAAGCCTAAGCTATAGTGTATTAGTGGAGTGTACATGATTATACTTGTAAGTTAGCAAAATAATAATGAATGTGTAAGTATGTATACACATACACGGCATATACATGCATGTGAGAGGGGTTTTGATAATTTTTATCAAGTGTTGAATGAGAACAATAGCCCTTGTTTAATATTGTATGCATTTGTTGAGTTATAGGTATTTTTGTTGAAGCTTTTAGGTAATTTAGTGAAAGTGTATAATGAATACATCACTATAATTATTTTACTTAAATAAAGTAAAAAAATGACAATGTAAAATAATGTACATTGTTTTAAGGTGTTAGGTGCTTATTCCTATTATGTAATATATGTAAATATGTACATATAAAATAAGTCCAAGTACTTAATAATTAAATTAAGTAAGGTTACAGTTTATCTCAAAAATATGTACTGAGGTGGTAAGTCCTGGTTCATTCAGGTGGTCAGTCAGTTGCCAGAGTAGTCAACAATGACTAAAGGTCCATATAAATATAAAATAAATATGAAATGTAGTATGACAAAAAGGTATATGATTAATAATAAGTCATATAAAGGTATATAGATTCCAAAAATAAAGGGTACAACAGTTGACAAAGTCAATAAGGTAAATTCAGAGGTTTTACAGTAGGTTTAAAATCACCCTCGGTAATAACGTGTCAAAGATCAAGATCTTAAGATTTAACATAATTCTCAAATATATTTTTCCAATATATAAAACCATTAATTTCGAGAGGTGGATAGATTATCCTTCTAGATATTTTTCAGAATCCATAGATCGATCCAAGCTTTAAGATACAATAAGTTTTAAAAATCTTGAATGACCTTGGCACTGATACCAATTGTAAAAACTAGAAGGGATGTTGAATAGTTATCGGTTACAGCGTTTTCAAAATTAATTTACTTGTTAAAAGATTAGATTGAAGATTATATCAATTCCACTTTCAACCAATATGAACAAAGCAATAATCTAAACTCACTAATAGTGTAAATAACAAGTATGAAGTAAGTAATAAGATAAGAAAAGAATTTGCAGACCACAACACCAAGATTTATAGTGGTTCGGCTACGAAGCTCCTCTTCGCCCTACTCCACTCCCCGAGTACCGTATTCGAGATTTCACTATATCAACAGGTTCTTTTCAAGGCGTAGAAAACCATACACATATCACTTACAATATTTACCGACACAAAGCTAAATGTTGAGTCTTAATCTTAGCTAAAACAATCTAAACTCTTACTTCCTATCTTAGGAAGTATACTCACGATCATATTATATATCTAATTATACACTTTAATCACACCGGATAATAAGTAATTCCACACCCTGGAAGTACTCTTACAAATCACACGAATATCTACACGACAAGTTTTCACAAGATCATATGAATCTACAACAAATGTATGATGTACAATAATGAACACACTAGTATGAACACTATACTTAAATACTTAATCTTTGGAGGAATCACAAGTATTCTTCTCTTGATCAAAGTGGTTTTCAAAGAATTGGATCACTTGTAAACAAATATATACAAGTTATATGATCAAAGGAAGAAAGAATTAAGAAGGAGAGTTTAGACAGTTAGTTTTTAGGTGTGCAAACGTGTATTTGATTAAGTTTAGTAGTGGGATATTTATACTAAGAGACCCACGAAAGGAGCCTAGCCGGTGCACTTAATAACACAACCGGTGCACTTAAGTTAGTTGCACCGGCTGCTTAGTCTAGTGTATCGGCTAGACTAGACGCTCCATATTGTCTTTTAGCGGTGAATGTATTATATGGTATAGGTTTTAAACTGTTGGGAGGGGGAAATTTTGAAATTCAATTTTTTATTTAGTTTAAAACATTTTATTTAACTTGTAAAAATACCTTGTAACATTTTATGCACTTTGTGTATATTTAATAAACGTTAGTTTGTAAAATACTTCATTTTTATTTTGATCACTTTGCAAGTATAAATTATGTTTACATACCCTAAGTGATTATGTGTTGATGTAAATTTATACGACTAAACTTCGCTTGCGTCTAATATTATATATAACGTTTTCAAATTTTGTAATAATCAAAACATCGAGAAGTGGAGAAATATAAATAACGTTTTACGACATTATTTGTATTAACACTTTTCCGATTTCTAACAAGTGATATCAAATAATATCGATCGTCATGGGTACTGGAAGTACGTAATACCGTTTCTTTTATTTAGGGTTTTGTCAGAATTTGTTAGAATCTCGGGTTTTGGATTTTCGAATACACTTTGAATTGTTTCTTGGAATCGTTTGGTATTAGGGCGTTGATTAATTGTTTGAATTTATTTTGAAGAATCGTCTTTTTTTCAAACCGTTTCGGTGTGTTCTTTTTAAGGTTCGTCTAGTCGTGTTTGTCATATTTGGGGGAAGTTTGTATTTGGGTTTTCTTTATCACGGTTTATAATCTTTTGGGATAACAAATAAGTTCTTTAGCTTTGGACCATTTGTTGGGTTATTTTTCAATTGCTATGGTTTGGGCTAACAATATTGGCATCTCTACTTTATTTTGTATTCGACTTTGTATAACATTATTTGATATTTGCTTGAAAAATCATGTCTTCTCAAATCACTAGTATTGAGAAGTTTTTTGGAAATTTTTTGGCTTGTGGCGTATTAAGATTCCAGCCTTACAACAAGGCATTTAGGTGTCTATTGACGTTACAAAATCTACTGACATGACTGATACTAACAATCAGTTGCAAAAAGAAAAGGCACACTCGACTATTTTGCTATGTTTGTCGGATGAAGTTCTATACGAGATTGGTGACAAGGAAACGGGAAAAGGTGTATGGAAAAATTTAGAAACAATTTATATGACTAAGTCGTTCACTAATAAGTTGTTATTGAAGCAACTTTTTTTATTCGAATGAAAGAATGTTCATCTTTGAAAGAGTATCTTGATGCTTTGAACTCAATCTTGATAGACTTAAAGAATGTTGAAGTAAAGATTAAAGATGAAGATGCAACTCTTATTTTTCTTGTATCGTTGCCTCCTTTTGAAAGTTTTGTTAGTTCTTTGGTTGTTGGTAAAGTCACGATCACTTTGGAAGATGTTAGATCTAGTTTGCATTCGAGAGAGTTTCGTCAACAAGTATCCGGGGAGTGATTATGAGTTTAAGCCCATAGGTTTATCAACCACAAGTTGTGATAGGGGTCGAAATCCATTTGAAAGAGGTAATGATAAAGGTGGAGCATCGTCAAATACACCGGATCCTAATCCTAAATATGTTTGTATGTTTGTTACTGTTGCAAAGAGGTAGGCCATTGGAAGTTCGATCATCCTAAACAAAAAGAAAAAGTTTTGCTAGCGGCTACTGCTAAGGACAACTCGTGATATGCGGGTTTCAAATGTGAGTTGCTTTGAATGAATTTGTTTTGGATTATTTTAGATTTGATCATTTATTTGAATTAGGCTTGTTTCTCTAGCATTTGGAAACCATAGGCGTTTGATTTGAATTGTTTTGTTTTTTATAGTTTTCAGATTCGGTCGTTTGTTTGAATTATACTAGTTTCTCTAGCGTTTGAATTTGTTTTGAAACGTTTGGTATTCCTTAGGAGTTTCAATCACGGTGAAGATTGTTAAGAATGTGATTAGAACTCTTAAGAGATGTCTGGTGTTTTTCGGAAAAAAATTGTTTTACACAGTATGTATTTTTGTATCTTAGTAAGTCGGTTTTAGCATAAGTCGATTGTTCGTAGCTTATAAATAGAGATTCACAACATTAGAACTTTGTACCTTCGAATTTTATTTCATACTAATGCTTTCGCATGTTTGTTTCATTTCTTGTTTTTCGACTTTGATTGTCTTTTGTTGATTCCAACAGAATCATTTTGCCATGATCCTCCATGTAGTCCTTAACTAACTCTTCAGTCTTGTCCTCGTCTGTATAGTCGATCCATCAACCTATGACGTACGTAATATGCAAATCCATGGCTAAAGATTACATTAAACATATCTTAATCATGTAAGCAACCCCGGATACTATTTGTGTTTTGTCTTACATATTAATTACATAGAAACAAAAGAAACCAAACTCCTAAAGAAACACTCTTTATTAATTATGATTAGCAACCACACATATAAGACTTGATTAAGTGATTATTTGAAATGTGAAGCCAACCCACAATATTAAAGAGTGTCATTAGGTTTTTCACTAATATTCCATAATCTCTCACATGGAGAAGATCATTCTTTGTCTCTTATCACTTAGAAAACAAATGCTTACATGTTGATGCCAATGGCCAAATCACATGTTCTTCATTTCTTGATGTCTTTCTCCTGGAGTACAACTTCGATATGCAGCCGTCCCAAGTGTCGTAAACTCGCATTATATGTTTGTACCTCCAACACATTGGTGACGGGTTTTTGCTTAAACTTTTTGAGGTACTTACTTTTATTTTTGTCATATCGTAACCCTTTTCTAGTTTAATGAATACCATAGTGCTGGTATTGTAAACTTTCTACTTTCCGAAAATATGATTGGTGGGATGATTGTGTCAAATATATGATGAATGGTCATGCATATGGTATTTAAGTAGGGGTGACAATTCGTGTCGGGTTCGGGTTAGCGGGTTCGGGTTGTCAGGTTGACGGGTCAGAAAATCCTAACCTAAACCTAATCCATTTAAATAATCGGGTCAGCTATCTCAACCCTAACTCATTTACACATAACCCGAACCTAACTCATTTAACCCATATATATATTTGGGTTGACGTTAAATATGTTACATAGGTTGAATATGTTATATTGATCCATTTAACAAGTTTTTTTTATATATAATTAGGCACATTAGACGTGTTAAACATGTTAAATGTGTTTATGTTTGGTATGTTTAACCTAGTAAAAATGTATGGTAAAATATTAATCATTTTTAATATAAGGAAAAAAATCTTAAACGGGTTGTCGGGTCGACCTGCTTAATTTTTTTTCAACCCAAACCTAACATGTTTAATAAATGGGTCAGATAGGTCGACCCAAACCTGACCTAAGATTAAATATATTCAACCCGAACCTGTTAACTTTCGTGTCGGTTTTAGGTCAGGTTTCGTGTCGGGTCTGAAATTGCCACCCCTATATTTAACTATTTATTCGGGCCTAAAAAGTTGACGTATAGAAACAAAACCTAGGGGACGAGGGATCGAATCTTCTAGAGCGAGACTATCTCAATGAGTAAACAGAGTCAGGGTCATAGTACTGAGCCGGCTTAGTTAGACCTTATCTTTCATTTCATCGCTCCTAAGGTGAAATAGTGTCACTTTCCATAGTGACAGTTCAAACAAGGTTTGTAAATGCTATTTGATCAGAAATGTTCTTAAAGATGTAATTCAACACACCCTAAAAGTGCAGAAAAAACAATCTGTTGCATGCAAATCAATTTCTAGTTTTGTACTTCTTTGTCGTTACTTAAGTGTACGTTAACGGTTGCTCTCTTTAGTCTAAAAAGAAAGGAGATTGCAATACTTAGAACTCTTAAACATAGTACATATACGACATTTTTAAATCTAAAGTTTCTCGAAAGATAAAGCAAAATCAAAATGCTAAATATGGATAAAAATCAGGTTACAACAAAAAGCTAAAACTAACATTTTTAAAACAGAAAGTCAGAAGCAATAAACGTAATTACTACGTAACATACGAGATCCTTGTTGTAAAGATTATAAAAAGGTAGTTCAAAATGACCAGATATCGAAGCTAGCTCGTGTATGACCTTTTGCAAGTTACATTTTAGTGCAAGTATGCCCAGTTAATTTGTCTTACATGTAACATCTGAGTTCATATGAACGTTTTCGCAATCTTTACTGTTCCTCGATCACTAGTGTTTTAGTTTTTTCCGATGTTTGTTAACAAGCAATAAAAACGCTTTAAACACATAAGAAAAAAAATTGAACGGCAAATTATACAAAACTCTAGCATAAAGCTAGCAGAAAAAAGTTTTAAAATAGAAGTTTAGGATCTTTAATCCAAATTATCCATATCAAACTTGGATTTACACCTATTATTAGAAGACTAATTATAAGAATACGAAACAATATCATCAAACAAAGTTGCCCTATTAGTTGGACTAAAAAGGCTTTGATTACGAAAGGTCCAAATCTTCCACCATATCACATAAAAAACACTCTTTAAAACGTCTTTCACTTTCCTGCATAGACGAAGATTCGGAAGCCAAATAACCCATTCATCATACGAGCCAAAATCTGGAAAAGGGATATCCACCTGCTCATCTTTGCTACAACATCACGGGGACACAAAAAAAGAAGGTGAGACGCTGCTTCAACGCCTGGATCACAGTTCGGACACAATATAGATTGGACATCGATGTCTCGCCGAGACAAATTCAATTGGGTAGGCAAATTATCCTTTTGAACTCTCCAAGCAAAGATGTTTATTTTAAACACATTAGAATTAAAATAAATTTAGTACGACTCAAATGACTTCTAAGTTTCGAACTGTATCAAATTCAATTCATATTACACACTCTCCATGCAAACAGGGGGCGGAGCTAGTAGGGGACTAGTGGGTGCTGAGACTCCCCAATCAACCTATTTCGCTTAAAAAAATGGTATTATCAAATGAAAAAAAAAATATTACTACTAATAGGCAAAAGATAAGATCGATAAAACAGGTACCCGTAAGAAGTGTTGCAGTTGTTTTTTGTGATTTACTTTTCAGATTAACTTACCTTGTTAGTAATGTTGTTGCATAGCCTAGAGGTGCACAGAAAAACCGGTCCTTAAACCGGAACCCAAAAAAAACCGGAAACCGGGACCGGTCAAAACCGGTTTATTATAAACCGGTCCCGGTTTATATAGGAACCGGGGGTTTGAGACCGGTTTGTGATTTTCAAGAAAAAAACGGTTTGTCAACCGGTTTCGGACCCGGTTTATTTTAAACCGGAATCGGTTAACCGGCATAAAAAATAAAATCTAAAAATCGGAAAATCTAGTAACAATTCGAAATTTAAAAATATAAAAAATATAAAAATTAAAAACCGGAACCGGTTAACCGGCATAAACCGGTCTGGGACCGGTCTGAGACCAGTTCTACCGGTCTGGATTTTCAGCCTCCCAGCCGGTCCGGTTTTTAACCGGTTAACCGGACGAACCGGTTTTTTGACCATTGACCAAAGACCGGGCCGGTTCCGGTTTATATAAAAACCGGACCGGTTAACCGGTTTTGTGCACCTCTAGCATAGCCCATCACTAGATGTTGCACATGTGCGTACCTGAAAATTCGGGTCAATCTCAAATCCTCAAATATGTATCTTCATTTTACAAAAACTATTGTATGATTCGTGTGTGACCACAGGTAGTGTAGCATCTGATCCGATGCTCTACATGTAGTGTTGTTGAATGAAGCAAAGTATATGCCCCGATATAACGTCCTCAGTTTTATTACTTACCGGAAAAATCTGAATACTTGAATAAATTCTACTACTGCCCCTATTTTAATGTCAAGTACTGCAATTGCTTAGAAATTATGTAAAGCAAGTTACGTACCAGTGGCGTTGACAAAGTGAATGAAGGCCAAGCTTGTCAGTGATTTCCGCTGCATTCATGGCATTGGGCAGATCTTGTTTGTTAGCAAAAGCCAACAAAACAGTATCTCTAAGCAGTGACGGAGCCAGGATTACTCACTCGGGTGAGCCAAGACAAAGTTTTTGAAAAAGGTAAAAAAAAATTAACAACACAAATTAAAATGTCATACAACAAGAGTTTTTCATTTCAACCACACACGACGTTTTTTTAGCACTAAAATGCTATCTAAACTAAAGGTTTCGACAATATCTTTTTTAATATTAAGTAATTAATGAAATAAATTCCTTTATATAAAGTACGTAGTACTAAATTATTCGAAAGAATTTTACCCAAAAAATTATCTAAAAAAAGATCATCATTCATTTTAGCTCATCAATGCAGTTATACATATTTAGAAAATGTAAAACACAATAATCAATAAAGAAATTACATACTTGATGAGTTGATTCAATTAAACCAAATAATCATAAAAAGACAGAGAGTTACATACATACTTATTTTGAAGCCGTTAATTAAAAAATATGAATCAAAGCTATACCATACTCTTTTCCAAGTGATCTAACTGACGGTAAGTTATTAGTTTCAATTTATATGACATAATTTTTTTCTGTAAATAGGCTTTCTAATGTTATCTTGGGTAGGCCATTTTGAATTTTACATACAAAATTCATAAAAAAGAATACATATTAGTGCTACACATTACAAAGTTAGGGTTGGTTTTGGCCCACCCTAGTTATATAGTACCTCCGTCCCTGTCTCTAAGTTCATTCTGCTGCAAGTAGTGAAAGTAATTTTGGATAAAATGAATTGGAAATATACTCTCCCTTAGAGGCCCAAAAACAAGAATGGGCCAGATTTTTTATATTTTCGTCTCTAAGTAATACCGGTGAATGGAGATATGTTAATGATCCTCGCTACTCAATCATAGCACCCAAGTGCTTTCAGAAGTAGAATCTGAGTTTATACCATTAGAACTCATCAACTCAACATATCTTTTCCTATTTCACTTTTAAGTCCCTAAATTTTTTACCGTGTTGATTAAGTTGGTAAGCCACTTTTCGATCATTCAAACATGTATTGCAGATAATTTGGTCAGGGTCTCAAAAGTGTAGGAAATGCACTCACATGAATGCCCCATATGCATACTATTGCTGATATGACAAACTGATTTTTCTGCAAGGAGAGTGTATTGGGCATGTACGTTGCTTACATTCTAATTTTTTCACGCAATCATGGGCACCATCACATCCACATTGCTCACACAATATTACGAGTTATCATGCAGTTGGATAAGCTAAAACACAACTAATAAAAACTACTCCATATAAAGTACTACTACTAAATACTCGTAGTAAACAGTAAACTGGCCGTATAAACATAGACACGGACGGACACATCAAAAGATATACATACTCAAGTATGTGAGGTGCATATTTCACAAGTACAGAGTATGGTATGCCTCATTCAGCATCCTATGCAATTCATCCCTTACCTCAACAACTCGATCGCTGTCATTGTTGTTCATCACAAAAATAAGCGCCCGTGTGTTTTGGATGTAGTGTCCCCCCCACAGTCCCCAATGGACGAATCTGCAAAAGAGCAGAACTATATTATTTCACCAGAGAACTGGCTTTGCTCCAACAGCCACTATAGAGAATCTACCACTTTAAGCAAATCCGTCCTAAGGGTGTAAACCACAACCTTACAACTCACTTGTTCAAATTCAACATCCAAAACAATTAAAAAAAATTAAGGTCAAAATGTAGCTTCTCTCATTTTTCAACATATAATTTCGAACACTTGAATTGTGGATTTTGTTTTTCTTTAACGCTGTATTGAGCGTCTTAAGTTATATATAAAGTTCAGGGGTTGGATGTCTGACACATATCCCTGATATAGCTTGGGATATAGCCGAATCATGTCAACCCGTGCCTAATCGAGATTAAATTCAGCCATCCATATCCAGCCACTTCCAAACAATGACAGTCCACACATATTATTTACTCCGTATTAATTAAGGAAAAACATATACAGGTAATGAGATAACAAACAAATGAAATTTTTAAGGAATGCAGACCTTATTTTGGCCACCAACATGCCAGACAGTGAAGCTAATGGTCTTATATTCAACCGTCTGATCATTAGATCCTAGAAAACAATTGTAAAATTAGACATACGAGCCGTATTAGTGAACTTGATTCCATCATCCAAAAGATGACACAATCGATTTTACTCAAACAAATCATTTATAAAAACTTATAGAGCAGAGAGCTTCCAACTCTTTTTACAACTATGCTGAAACCTAGTCGAGCCGAGCTCGGGCTCAATATCTCGACGAGTTTTGAAATTGCAGGCTCGAGCTTGGCTCAAAAACTTATTCCAAATATATAAATTTTAACAAAACTTGATCATTAGTCTAGAAACGTTCAAATTGATCTAAAATCAATAAAATACAGCTATAACATTATAGCGTTTGTAGACATCTTGTGCGCCTTTCACCAATAACATTCCAATGGAGATTTTCCCATTGCATGATTACTGATCTTGACTTGAGCCCTCCAGGTATCTACATTCCCGATTTATGCAACACTTCTTGTGTGGCCTTGCCTTCTAACTTTTAGAGAACTGTGATAAGAGACTAATGTCTCCATACCACTTTTCTAACCATTTTGCAATTCAACCAAGACTCGCTACACTGCAAATATAAGACTAAGTGCTCCAATTCTTCAGCGCCAAATACTTATAGATTGTGTGCACCGTTTTTGCATATTCTGCCGATTTGAATTTTCGAACAATAACACATCCGGTGTGGAACATTATATGAAGTTGTTACTCATGTTCATCTTTTTCACTTTCAGCAATTCCTTACAAAGTTTCATAAAACACCAACTACAGTTTATCTGTCAAAATTAGGAGCATTTCACCAGAGTTAGTGCAATCTCCAAACAATTAAACGAAATATCCTCCTTCATTCGCCTACCCCAAACAACTCTTTTAACCTCAGAGATACAGTTAGAACATTGACTTCCATATCCTCATTACTCTTGTAACATGTTCTCCATTTTTATAGAGATTTCTCCCATTTTCGAGGCCCCAACATAACAGTTATTCATCAACAAAAAATACTTAAGTTATTGTAAAAATGACTTGAGCCCAAAATTCTTCGCACGCAACAGTTTCAGCACAACTTAGTCCAATTCTCCCAAGTGTTTTCAATCAATGTTTCAACAATTACTTGCAATCCAAACAGTTTCAACAACAATTAGTCCAGTTCTCCTAAATATTGCTAAAAAGTTTAAGTGAAAGATTGTGTTGGCTAGTTGGGAGGAAATGAACATCCCTTTCCTATGCGTAGGTCTGCATGGACGCAATGATTTGAATGCACATTATTATGAGAAGTTAGCACAAGCTAGAATTCGTAAACTTGTTTCAAATCTTATCAAAAACGCTGTAGTGGGACTCCTGAAGCTTTCGCAACAAGTCTTGAAAGTGAAGTAGAAAACGGAGGTGTTGTAAGAGCAGCTCACCGCTACGTTTCACATGAAAGAGACTTTATTCTGTGAGGTAACATTGGTAACTAACTTTAATCAATGGTTCATAATTTCGAGAACTTAAGTCGCAAATATTGTAGTCTTGAAAAATATTAGTTCTTCACTTGTTCTTTAGCACTAGAGCAAATTACTTGTATGATCGAACTTGTTAGAATTGCAAAAGGACTAAAGAATCTCTGTATTCATTCAGACATTTATCTTCAGAAACGTGATAAGTATGACAAAATTATTTTATAACTTTATTGATAATCTATTTCAATCGGTTGGAGAGATATGACAAAATTATTTTATATCTTATTAATGGAGAAGTGTGTGAAAAATATATGTATCTAATAAGTGAGTGTGTGAGAAAGAAATATATAAGAGAATTTGATTAATTATTGAATGGTTTTGTTTGTCAATCTAGAAGTCATCCTATGACCTTGGTTTGTGACTTTGTTCCTTACTTATAATTATTTAATATTATTTTTTGTTTTTTTCTCCCTCAACCGGTTGGTTGAGTTTGTTAATAAACTTAGTTTAAGAGTTACGCACTACAGAGATTTACAAGTAAAGAGATTTACAAGTACAGTGAATGAACTTATATACATGATTCGGTATCGATTATGAGTCCTGGATGGCATAACACAAGACGTATTGGTGGACAAAATTGTTTCGCGTAACATACAATGATGTTGTTTTCTAAACTATGTTGAATTGTTGATAAATGATAACAATACTTATTATGATTCTAGACTATTAAAAAAGATAGTCGTTTTGAGATTAACCGATTTGCAATAGCTAAAGTACATGGGCCTCAATATGGACAATGAACTGAATGCGTTGGTTATCGGGCTTTCTAAATTCTAAAGTTTACAAAATTCAAATCTAAAACAATCTCAACTTGTAAAATAAATAAAGATGAAAAAGAAATGTTTAATATACGAGGAAAAAGGTAGAAAAATAGGAAAACTAATACTCTAATGATTACACTAGTCTCACGTTATTGGTTTATAAATTATTAAATTCCTTATATGAAATGAATTTTTCTACTATATTTGCAAACACAAGCTAAATGACCCCAAATAATGCATATTGTGAAAGTTGATTTTAAAGAAACAAAGTAGAAAGTCCCAAAAGTCACACTGGGCGATAGTATTTGTTTATTGGATTTGCATATTTAACGAGGAGGTTCAAAGTAGGAGTGCACCGCTACATATAAAGTATTATTGTACCATGTGAGGAAATGTATCATTATTGTTATTTCCTAATAATGTCGGGGACATAATCTATTAAAATAGTATGAATACGGTTTATAGATATACAAGTGTTAATGTAGTATTTATAAATAATGAGTTGTCACAATTAAAATATTCTAGTCTTGTCCATCGCCATATAAGGTGTGAATAGGTGATGCTTATTCTACATTAGGATTTGTGTCCGTGTTTCGTCGCGGCGAAACGCGAGCGTTAATGGAAAGATTTGTTGTGCGATGCGTTCTCAATAAGCGTTAATGTAGTGATTATATAAACCTAAAAAAAGTAACAGGCATGAGTGGTTTTATACAGTACATAGATTGCATAATAAGTTTGTTTGTCAAAAGATCGTTGGTTTGTTTCCTTCGTTCTCCTAGTTTTTTTGTTCCTTCTTTGGTGATTGTTCCAAGTCAGTGAAAAGAGCTCTCTTTGAGGACCTTCGGTTGGCTGCATGTTCTGTTGTCTTGAAGGCATCTACAACCGTTTTTGCGACTTTGCTAATAACATATGTTGCTGGGGTACCTGTTTATAGATACATAGTAAGGATTTAGACGGAACCAGTGGCTATTAATGTATTTGCTGGTTTTAAAGAAACGACGTACGTATATGGACTGTAATGTTATGTATATACCAAGGTTAGGAGTGCATACCTGGCTCTGGTTTCTTGATTTGTTGTACAGGTGTACGGGGTGGGCTTTGTGTTCCAGTAGTGCTATCAACAGTGGCGGATCATCTAGGTATTTTAAACATGTGTGGTACAAACGATTTTTTTTATCTCAAGTTTTAAATAGTACTAGCTGATAACATGGAATAAAAAGTTCGGTATTGGAAAAATCATATACAAGTTAATGGTTGCTTCGATCACCATATAACAAATTATCAAAAAGCTGACATTTACACATCAAAATTCATGAACTCCAAAACACTCACACGCATAAAAAAATTAGAGTATAAAAACCAAAATAATGATAAACCATTAAATGAACTTACTAATAATATCTTATATCTAGTTTATGACACAAACCTTAATGAAGCGTTTCTGATTTATTTATTTTAGTAACGTATGACCAATCAAAGTATGTGTTACAGTAATGTTTTTCAAACAAAGGTTAATAGTGTTACATTTGTGCTTATCTTTTTGAACTAAAATATAAACTGTGAGATAAATGTGTAAAATATAAAAACTTTAAAGGGCAACTGTGTAAATAACTCAAACTGGTCGTTTTCTCCATCTGCTAAAAACACCATTCCTAACCCAGTCATCTAAGTTACTTTATAAAGTCATACTAATCGAATTTAAGGTCATTCTTTGTGTAAAATCCCATAGTTTTCATTCTTGATCACATTATTATCAGTTTCATGCCTGAAATTAAATTAGATCAGCCAAATCCACCCTGCTTCACATGGCCAATCTATGTGTGGCACGTGCCACAGGTGGCCAGGGCATAGATCCGCCCCTGGCTATCAATTAAAGGTTTCTTTTCTTCAGAGATGGTCTTCTTTCCTGTTGTAATTATACATGGTTAGAAAGGTAAAAATGTAAGAATATATTAACAATGTTAAGAGAAAGCAGTGGTTGCTGGTAACAGTGAGTTATGTGTGGTTCTAAATGAGTTTGCTGACACTTTTTTGGATGCACATAGCAGGCCTGCTGCTAGGAGCTGGGTATATGTGATTCTTAGCGTGTGGCTGAATGATGTCCATACATTTCAGTCTGCAACTGTTGTATGGGTTGGTGTCTAGTGGTAATAATTAAAAAAGATGGGATCTAATGGCACATGACAACACTGTAGTGGATACCCTTTATATAAGCGTGCCATTGCAGCTAACAGGTACATTAATACATTTAAGGAAAAAATATGACTTGGCAAACTGCGCTGCAGACATTGCAATTGCTTTGTAGCTCAAGCGATTATGGGGATTGTTTTTACTTCTATTTGAATGAAAGGGTTCAAGAGGAGAGGGATCGGAGGGGTAGGATTGAAACTCTGTATCACGAGGTGAGTGGTGTTATTGATGACAGGGTTGTTTTCATTTTGGAGCTCTCTTGACCGTCGCGTGCACCGAATGGTTAGACTTTTGAATGTGTTGCAAGAGCGGGACAATGTTGAGCTTTGTAAGCTGAGAGGGCTGATGGATGAATCAGATGCCCGAATTCATGAGATGGAGGTGTTTATGCGATCTTTGTGATCAGCGGGCAGGAGCGTGCTTTCAATGTTTGAATAAATGGCAACAGCCATTTGTTTGTGGAATGTGTGTTTGGGATGCGTTGTTATTTATGTTTTATGTGTTGTAAGCATTGTCTATGTTCTATCCTATGAAAATGTAGTCCGTCTTGTGCGTAATATATTTTATCAGTAATTTAATGTTGCAATCGAATTGTTCCTATATGTAGAATTTCTAAAATAGTATTTGCAAGAACTGTTTCTGTAATATAATATCACATACTTTTTGGGGGAAAAAGATTAGGCACAATAATAGAGTATGTGAACAGTCATTTAGTGGTGGTGTTGTGGGGTTTTTTTCTATCTTTGGAAAAACTTCCATAGAGGCATCAAATTGGTGGTGTATCTATTTTGGTAAAAAAAAGGCAGAACTATTGAGTATGGTAAGAGGCTGGGGCTGTTGGTAGTGGATGTTGTGTATCTACTTTTGGAAAGGTGTGTACAGAACCACGTAATTTGAGATGTGGGTGCTCTTTTTGTAGATAGTGGCTGTTGTTAGTGCTTGTTATTAGATGATGCTTGTAAGGAGCAGTGGTATATAAGGGTGTGCTAACGTGGTTGTGTTCACACATTCTTACACAGATCTGCAGTTAACCTACTAAAAGGAAATTACATATGACATATCGGCCCAAGTTGCGCTGCTTTGGAGGTAGTTGCCCAATCGGACGATTGTGTAGAAACTAGAAGGGGGGGGGGGGGGGGGGGTTGAATAGTTTCTCTTCGATTGGTGACCAAATTAAAATTACTTTCAATTTGGTTTGTATCAAAACTATCTTTTACTTGAGGCTAGGTTGCATAATGATTAGGTTCAATTGAAATGCACTAGCAAGGATAATAAGCAAGTATAATGATAATGAAATAAGTAAAGAGTAAGGAAGGAGACAACCTAGTGGGAAGACACCAAGATTTATAGTGGTTCGACAACGAGGCTCTATCCTCGTTTCTACTCCACTCCTCGAGTACACCTACTCGAGATTTCCACTATATCCACAAGCTCCCTTCTCGGCGGAGAAAACCTTACATCGTTGCTTACATTATTTTCCGACACTAAGCTAAATGTCGAGACCTAATCTTTAGCTAGGACCAATCTACACGACGTTGCCTACTTCACAATTTAACGACACAAGGCTAGATGTCGGGTTCTAATCTTAAGGTAGAACCAATCTTCACGACGTTGCCTACTTCACAATTTAACGACACAAGGCTAGATGTCGGGTTCTAATCTTAAGGTAGAACCAATCTTCACGACGTTGCCTACTTCACCATTTTACGACACAAGGCTAGATGTCGAGTTCTAATCGAAAGCTAGAACCAATCTTCACGACTCTTCACTTTGAAGCTAAGTGAGAACTTCACACAACACAACTACTAATCACTTTAAAGTTTAGTGAGAACTCACAAGACACAACCACATCACTTTATAGTTTAGTGAGAACTCCTAATCAAATCTATTACAACTCAACTAGGCTTATCCAAGTACACACATGTAGCTTGGATTTACACAACACAAATCCAAGCAAACACATATGCAATGGATGTACACAACAAATCCAAGTATCCACAAATAACTTGGATGAACACAACTAGTCCAAGTATTCATAAATACATTGGATTGACTTAAAACAAAAAGGGTATCATGATGAATATGACTAGCTCATAGATTCATCTTTATCACTACACTAGTGAGTGAGTGATCTTCTCATTAGACATGGTAAAGGAGGGGATCAAGAGGATAATCATATGTAAACATCCTTAACAATTTAAGTGATCATTTACTAATGATTATGCTATAGAAAATAGAAAGAGGGCTGAGAAAAACGTCCAAGAGGCTTACTGGAAAATGAGATTTGACCCACTATTTAAAGGAGACAAAGTTACAACGGATCTATAACGGCTACTGTGCGCGGTACCTTATCTCACCCCGCGGTACCATATCGCTAAGGTACCGCGTAGGTACTTAAGGTACCGCCACTAGACTCCGCTCCGTTTTTTGTCTTTTAGTGGGGTGGGAATATCTGAGGTATTTGAACCCTTCAAAGGATATTCTAACAGCATTTGGAATATGCCATTTTCAAATTTTCATTTTCCAATTTAATAAAACATTTTCTAAAAAAGAAAGTTTATTAAAAAGTCTTTTGTCTTATTAACAAAAGTGAGTTTTAAGGATAATCATTTTGATGATCACTAAGTATGATTAAGAAAGGTTAGTGATATGATTATTACCTTGATGATAGTGTTAGTTAAATAATTCATTTTGTGTTTTACACTAAATGTGTTGTATGGTTTGTTGTGATCAAAACTAAGAAAGATTAGTTAACACTAATAATGTTTTTAGGCATCACTTGCATTAACAATCTCCACCTTTTTTATTACGACAAACGATAAACTCATTTACGTACAAAACACAAACTATGGAATTATTAACTAGTTTATCACTATCATTTCCCCCCCTTTATCGTAGCAAAAAGGTTAGCATAAGTCTTTGAAGAACATAGAACTTTGCTAGTAGCTCCCCCTTGGTGGTTGCTCCCCCTTGCTTGGGGCACCAAGTTTGTGAGCTAAGGTGACATGCTACACAGAGGTTAGTAGAAAGGAAAGAAACACCAATGTATATATGATCACTACCTACTAAGTAACTTGAGAGGGAGAAAGAGAAGAAATCTCAAATTAGAAGTAAGTATTTTGCTAAGTATGTCCAAAGAGGTAATTGAAAAAATCAAACTTCAATCCAATGAAGATGATAAGCTTGTCAATGGGTTAAAGCTTTAGAATTGATGGAATCACCCATAAGCAATTGTAAAAAATTAACCAAGATCAACTCAAAATAGAACTAATGAAATAGCACGCAAATAACTCAAAGGTTACATAAAAAAACAACAAAGAAGATAGTCATACACATAGTATGAGTATCTAAAAGCAATAAATATGGAAAATAAACCACTAAGCATAAGCTAGTCTAATAGTGATATTTTCCAAGATTGCTAAAAATAAATTAAAACTAAAAAGACGACGATGCATCATTCGAAGTTTTGTCCACCGGAACGAAAACTTGAATAGGAGGTCGATTGAGGAGGAATTCAAGAAAATTTAACTTCTCATACACATGAGCAAGTTTAATTTGTTGAAATCGGCAACAATCACACGAGGATCCATGATGCAACACAAAATCGTTTGATGGGGGTATGGCATCAAACTTAGGGTTTGGTGGTGGTGGGGTAAAGGGTTTAGGAGTGTTTTCACAATGCCTTGTGAGGTTTGGGAAGGTTGAAAGGTCATTGAGTTGGGGGGTATTGCAGGATTGTGGTGGTGGTGGAACATTTTCTTTTGCTCCGGTGATGGGGTTTATGGTGTAAGTCTCATTCCAATACTTGATTGGAGAGAAGGTAGGGTTTTTGGGTGGTTTGGACGAAGATGGTTCATTCTTCTTAACCCAAACGGGTCGAACCGAGATTTTCGGTTTCTTTGAAAGCTTGGATGAGGAAGCTTTGGGTGAGAGGGGTTGTGACAAAGAAATGTCAAGGTTAGGAATGTAGGAGTTAGGCATTGTGAGAGTGTGAGAATGATATCTCAAGGTTATGTGAGAATGAATTCTCAAGGTTGGGAAGGTGTGAGAATGAAATCTCAAGGTTGGGGTATAAGTAAAATGTAATCAAGGTAAGAATTTGAATACAAAATGTGTAGTGTCAAGGAATGTTTAGTCAATTTGAGTAAACAATGAATCTTGACTGGGAATAGGGTTTTAAAAGATTTGACCAAAAAATCGTCAAAAGCCACTTTCTGGCCGCGGTACCTTATAGGGGCCAGCGGTTCCATATCAGTAAGGAACCGCGGGTCTTTAAGGAACCGCGTTCAGTGGACTTTAAACCAAGTTTTTACTGGGTTTTAGGAAAAACTAAGACTATTTCAAAAAGTTGCAAATCTTGAAATTTTACCTCTATTAGAACCAAAATATGCTAGGGTTGCATAAAGCAACACATTCACAAAGAATGTCTTGACAAAGGGTGACAAAATAATTTAGATATCATTTTGAACCAATTTTAGTCAAGTTTAGGGGTTGTGATAGATTTAGGTTCAATTTTAGTTTTAAATTAAAGTTGATTAGTGTGCACAAAAGGATAGAATCATACAAAGCTAAATCCATAAGTCAACAACATGAAACATTCATTAATGAGGAAAGTACAAAGATAAATAAAGACTAACTAATACATAGCTAGCTTAATATTAAATCTAGATAAGTAGTTTTCTTAGGCTTGGTTTTGTTGAAAACTCTTATAAAAAGAACTCCATCATTCATCTCCTAGGAGGAGGCATGGAGAACAAGGCAAGCAAGAAGTCTTGCAAACCCCTATGTAGTCTATACATATCCATCCTTAGGTTATGGATGATGTAGTGGTTGTAGAGACAACATGGACATCTAAGACCATGAGTTTGTTGAAACCCAAAGTAAGGATCACCCAAGAGGAGGGAAAAAGGGACACCCAAAATTGGGATGTTTGGGTTGGGTGGAGGTGGAGGAGGCAAGTTCTCCAAGGGTGATGTGGGTGAAAGTGGAGGCATGTTTCCCAAAGGGGAAATGGGTGAGTGTGGAGGTAAATCCTCCAAGGTTGGTGAAATGGGTGAGTTGTGAGGGGTAAATGGTGAAGTCACCAAAGTGTCATCAAAGTCATTCCCAAAAGGAATGCTTTGGATTGGTTGAGGTTGTGTGGTCACTTCCAAGGGTGCACTTGGAGTGAAGGGTGAAGAAAGCTCATTCATTCTTGAGTTGAATGAAGAGGAGGTAGAACCAATAGATTGGTTAGTACCATGGGTGGATGAAGTCTTGCATGGTGCAAGAGGTGGGGAAGGTGATGAAGAAATGAGGATATGAGAATTCTCATTCTTAGGTATGTGGAAAGGTGAGGAGTTAGGCTTAGCTACCTTAACCCTTATTTTGAGTGTTTTCCTTGGGGTGGAGGTCTTGGAAGTGTTTGAGGTTTTGGTACACACCATGGTTGATTAGGGTGGTTTAAGGTTTAGGGAAGTATGTTTGATGTGTGAAGAACATGGCAAACAAGGTGGGTTTAAATGGGTGAGGGGATGATCCAAACTAGTAATGGGTTAAAATCATTTTAGGTGAATAATGAATTTAGGTAACCTAGTTTAGGAAATGTGCATTTTATTACTGAAAATCATGCAAGGTTTACACAAAATTAAGAAAACAGTGTAAAGCAAAGATGCTGTCGTGCACAGTGACCGGCGGTTCCTATCTAGGACCGACGGTACCTTATCGATAAGGAATCGCGGGTTGATATGGAACCGCGACCAGAAGGTTTTCAAAAATTTCCCTTCCCAGTTTTTGATAAACCCAGATTTTTTCCAAAAGTTTCACAAGCCAAAGTTAACTACAGATCATAATCTAATAAGCTAACTATCAAAAGGCATGCACAAAGCTATATAAAACATAAACATGATGGCATAATTAACATTAAGGATCAAGATAAATGATAATTCAAACATGCAATCATAAGTTAATACACATCCAAGATAAAATAAAATCATTACATGTTTACCAACATGTATTCTTTGAAAAGCTTCAAAGCTTTCACCTTCTCTTCTTCCCCAATCCCTTGATCATATTCCCTAAGAACTTGAAACCTTTTCTTGATTCAACCCGGTGTTCGTGCAATTCCCCTCGATTTCTAAGGTTTTCACGGTAAAGATGCTCCATATTGAGATCTTCCGGTACTTCACTAGAATGATGAGAAGGAGGAGCTAAGTCTTCAAATTCATCCTGGAATGGGTTTGAGGATGGATGGGAATTACTCGAAGAGTGGAAATGAGAACTAGTACCTATGCCATCACCATCACTTGTTGGCATGTCCATGTCCTCATCATCCATCTCTTGATGAACAGATTTTCTCGATCCTTGATCACTTCTTGTCTTTCTTGCATATGCCTCTTGAATAGGCAACATAACCCGATGAACCGGGTAGAAGCGAGAAAGATCAAGGAGGGGAAAATCATGAGCAACCCTTTTGAAAAGGCGAGTTAGAAGCATAGCATAGGGAAGGTTTGTCTTGGGCTTCGAAAGGGCATAATTGATTCGTCAAGCGATATAGAATGCCAAGTTGTACTTGGTGGATGTAAAGATGCAACTCAACATATGCACCATACACGCCGGGATATGATCTCGGTTTCCACCAAGACAAAAGACATTCTCCCTAAGGATATTGGCCCATTGAACCATAAAATCCTTAAGGTCGCTAGAGAGCACTTCATATCGATTCACATTTTGTACATTTGAATGAAGGCTTCTCACAACGTTACCATCATGCTCTTTCGAGATGATTTCAAGGATGAACTCTAGATCAATTTCGGTGAGGTCATTTGGAGGTTTATCGAAGGATTCCGAGAGAGCATCAAGTCTCCATTTATCCGTAAAACGACAAGTGCCTTCATATGGCACACCGAGAATTTGACCAAAGTTTTCAAGAGAGTATTGAATTAATTGATCATTCAATACGAAACGAATGAAGATTTCTCCATTGTATTCAAGCATGGAGTAGGTGCTAAAGAATTCAAGAAGGAATAAGGGGTAAATATCTTCTTCTATGTTGAGCAAGCAATCAAACCCCGAAAGCTCAAACATAGATTGGATATAGACATAACCCATTATTTCCTTGTCAACGACTCTACCCTCATGGAAACAACGAGTGGAAAGGGATGAAAACGCGTTTTGAAGTTGGGGGGAAGCATAGGTTTGGGAGATGTCGGGCATATAATCTCTAGTGAATTGATGATCTTTTTGATATTGAGAAGGCATGATTAAGTACCTAAATACAAACACAAGACAATATTTCTCCAATCACTCATATGAAAAATAAAAAAGGAAAACGAAAAATGAAAATGTGTTATATCAATTTCTTGACAAACATAGGATTGAATCCATATCATTTTCATGTTCACAATGTGTCTATTCCATCATTAACCAAGAACACATGATCTATGTTAGATCAACAATGGATTAGAACATTGGTTTTTCAAAACAAGGTTTTTAGGTAAGCATTAACAATGTCATTACCTACTTGTTCATGGGTTCATCTCAAATCCATCATTCAACCAAAATCATTTAGCCTAAATTCGGATTTGTTCTACAAGTGGGTTTTAGTGAAATCTTAATGAATATCAACCTAAGGAATCATAGTAAGATTACCATGTCAACCCACATTCCTATTAAGGTTTTAATTCAATTTCAATTTTAAAAATCCCCAATTGTGAAAGGATGAACCCTAGAACAAAATAGATGAAATTAAAAGAAAATACTTACTATTAATTGATATTAGATGAAGGATGAGTGAAACTCACAACTTGGAATCAATTAATTTGAGTGATTGAAGGTTTTGGAAGCTTCAACAATGGTGGAAAAGGTAAAACCCGTCGGCTGTGTGATTTTGGGAGAGAGAGAGTTTGGTTTGAAAAAGAATAAAAAACTCAAACTGGCGCTCTGACAAAAGTTACTGCCCGCGGTACCTTATCGATAAGGAACCGCGGGTTTGAGCCGCGGAGATAAGGAACCGCCTACAGAGGCAGGTTTTTATCTCTGAAAAACGCCAAATTTTGAAAATCCTGTTTTTCTAAAATACTTAAAATTAAATCATGAGCCTTTTAGAATATCATTGGATCATCATAACACTAAGCAATATGCCTTAATGAAGGATTACGAGTTAAATCAAGATCGAAAAGAACCGAAACGGACAAACGACTACTCGTAGCAAAACGACTAAGTGGAGAGAAGTCAAGAGAAGTGAATCAAGACTAGGATCAATGCTCAAGGGATTAATGACAATCTTCAAGTAGTTGTAACAAAGAGCTTGTGTCATATATAGTGGTTTAAGACGTGCCTTTCCGGCGAAACGATAAACGGCTTTGGTAATGAATAAGCACAAAGCAATTATTCAAGTATAGACTAAGATCACTTTCAATAATAGTCTTAGTCTAAACTAAAATATGAGCAAGGTATTAATTCACTTTCTCTCCTACAAAGGGCCTACTAACCGTATGGGTGCAAACCATGGAAATCATGCTTGATACTTTAAGCTTCTACTAACTTACTCTACATCACCATAGTGAGTCAAGTATCCAAGCAATGAAGGTTTGAGAGGATAAAAGAAAAGAAACACAAACCACAAATAAATGTCAAGGCAAGGATGCCGAGAACAAGCACATAGTCAAGTAATGATCAAAAGAATGATCAAAGGGCGTGTGGAAGAACGAAAGCGTACCTTGGCCACAAAGAGCAATCCATGAAGGAATAAGTGATATGCCCAATCAATGACTATGATGAGTACTAAGTCTTCAAGGACTAGTATCATTCCTAATCATCTTTGTATCATCATTCAAAGATGTTAAAGATCAATGAAGATGATTCTTCTAAAAGTGCAAGTAACTCAATCCATAACCAATTAATTGATTGATCTTCATGAGTACCTACACAAAGCAAGATGCAAACTAGTAGATACATTTCAAGAGTATATCTAAAATGCATAAAGGCTACTAATCTTAAGTGGGATGCAATATTATCAATTAAAAGACCTATTTTCAAAGAAAACATAGTTTTGACCAAAGAGAAACTTTAGTACAACTAGACCTTCTAATTTGAGGAGACAATGGATTGATCCAAGTTTCAAAGTACAATATACTTCAAAGATCTTGAGTGACCATCGCTCTGATACTAATTGTAGAAACTTGAAGGGGGGGGGAGGGGGTGAATAGTTTCTCTTTGATTGGTGACCAAATTAAAATTACTTTCAATTTGGTTTGTATCAAAACTATCTTTTACTTGAGGCTAAGTTGCATAATGATTAGGTTCAATTGAAATGCACTAGCAAGGATAATAAGCAAGTATAATGATAATGAAATAAGTAAAGAGTAAGGAAGGAGACAACCTAGTGGGAAGACACCAAGATTTATACTGGTTCGACAACGAGGCTCTATCCTCGTTTCTACTCCACTCTTCGAGTACACCTACTCGAGTTTTCCACTATATCCACAAGCTCCCTTCTCGGCGGAGAAAACCTTACATCGTTGCTTACATTATTTTCTGACACTAAGCTAAATGTCGAGACCTAATCTTTAGCTAGGACCAATCTACACGACGTTGCCTACTTCACAATTTAACGACACAAGGCTAGATGTCGGGTTCTAATCTTAAGGTAGAACCAATCTTCACGACGTTGCCTACTTCACAATTTAACGACACAAGGCTAGATGTCGGGTTCTAATCTTAAGGTAGAACCAATCTTCACGATGTTGCCTACTTCACCATTTTACGACACAAGGCTAGATGTCGAGTTCTAATCGAAAGCTAGAACCAATCTTCATGACTCTTCACTTTGAAGCTAAGTGAGAACTTCACACAACACAACTACTAATCACTTTAAAGTTTAGTGAGAACTCACAAGACACAACCACATCACTTTATAGTTTAGTGAGAACTCCTAATCAAATCTATTACAACTCGACTAGACTTATCCAAGTACACACATGTAGCTTGGATTTACACAACACAAATCCAAGCAAACACATATGCAATGGATGTACACAACAAATCCAAGTATCCACAAATAACTTGGATGAACACAACTAGTCCAAGTATTCATAAATACATTGGATTGACCTAAAACAAAAAGGGTATCATGATGAATATGACTAGCTCATAGATTCATCTTTATCACTACACTAGTGAGTGAGTGATCTTCTCATTAGACATGGTAAAGGAGGGGATCAAGAGGATAATCATATGTAAACATCCTTAACAATTTAAGTGATCATTTACTAATGATTATGCTATAGAAAATAGAAAGAGGGCTGAGAAAAACGTCCAAGAGGCTTACTGGAAAATGAGATTTGACCCACTATTTAAAGGAGACAAAGTTACAACGGATCTATAACGGCTACTGTGCGCGGTACCTTATCTCACCCCGCGGTACCATATCGCTAAGGTACCGCGTAGGTAGTACCGCCACTAGACTCCGCTCCGTTTTTTGTCTTTTAGTGGGGTGGGAATATCTGAGGTATTTGAACCCTTCAAAGGATATTCTAACAGCATTTGGAATATGCCATTTTCAAATTTTCATTTTCCAATTTAATAAAACATTTTCTAAAAAAGAAAGTTTATTAAAAAGTCTTTTGTCTTATTAACAAAAGTGAGTTTTAAGGATAATCATTTTGATGATCACTAAGTATGATTAAGAAAGGTTAGTGATATGATTATTACCTTGATGATAGTGTTAGTTAAATAATTCATTTTGTGTTTTACACTAAATGTGTTGTATGGTTTGTTGTGATCAAAACTAAGAAAGATTAGTTAACACTAATAATGTTTTTAGGCATCACTTGCATTAACAGATTGGTCAGAGATGTTTATTTCCTACTTGCAGGATGAGATGCAAGGAGAAATGAGTTGGAAGGAGAAGATGAAGAAAGGTGGCGGCAGTTGAACACTGGCATTATTGACAGGACACACCTTGTTTATGAGTTACGAACCGTTCAAGGGGAACCGGTCGTCAACCAGATGGTGGCCTTTTTACAGACTTCGCAAGATGAAGATTGCTCTTTCCGCGACCAACTCGCAACTGAAGCAGCTGCGGCTAGAAACCGCATCCAACGGATGGAAATGTTCATCCAAACGTTGCAAGACAATATGTAAGGCTGAAATTAGGCCGAATACATGAATGGAGCTTTTTATTTGATCTTTGTGATCAGTGGAAAGCAATGTGTTTTAGTTTTTCAATAAACGGTAATAGCCATTCGTTTGTCGACGGCGTGCCTGTTGTGTAATGGTTTTTTTCGTGTATTTGTTTTAAAGCACGGTAGGCGTGATTTTTTCCAGAATGTAATTTGTGCCTTTGTAAAATATTGTGTTTCTTTATAAATGTTGCAATGCAGTGTTGTTTTTTGAGTTCAGTTGGGCCTCATGTGATGCCTCTTAAGAATTTTGTTTTTTAATGGTATGTTCTTGTAATATAATCCGATATCCACATCTTGGAAAAAAATAAAAAAAGGCACTCTTAGCATAGGAGTTGACTTAATCCGTTCAAAGAATCTGCGTATCAGTGAGTGTGTTACAATAGGCTAGAACATATGTAAGTGTTTATATTTTTTTTGTAACCATTGATAGGTGAGTAGTTAACCGTACTCCTGTTTTGCTTGCTGAACCTCTGGTATGTCAGGGTCAATGTAACAAAACGTTGCAAATGTGGCAGAAAGTTCCATACCTGCAATGGATGAACATTAGGTTTATTCTTTAGGCAGTATTTGGTTCTAAGGCATAGCGCAGACCATAACAAACCTTTGTATTCTGTCACGCGGCATGATCCAACCGCAAGCAGCACAAGAGGAGCGAGCTTTTCAATACTTTCTTTGTCAAATTTGATAGCGAGGTTGTCCCACAGAGTTAGGTCTTTAGCGCTTCCACTTAGGACATGCGGCAAAAGGGTTAAAAAGGAAGTTAGAACGGAAAAGAGATCTAAAAGCAGTGGTTATCGCAGGGGAAGCATGTTATGGGGAACAATAGCAAGTGCACACTTACTCTAAGTTTTCAAGGGTGATCTTTCTTCTTATGTTTTCGTCCCTAAGCAACTCTCCTATTGAGCGTATGCAACCAAAGTAATCTTAAAACAAACAAAGGGATTTGTTAGGTACGTGTAGTTTAAATATAAAGAATGTTTCTTTTAATCATACCTGTAAGGCGTGGGTAAACGAATTTGTTGTATGCGTTTCTGAAAGGTTTCCTGGAAGACAGCTGCTTGAACGGGACAAAATCAAATAAATGCTGCGGGTAGGTCTTTTCTTCGCCATCTAACAGTTGGAATTTTATGATTTTCCCGAACCTCAGTGTAGTTGCCCTTTCGAGTGTTTGCTGGTAAGGGTTAGTTTTTTTCACAAAAGAAATCTGTGATGCGATAAAACTTCCCATACTGAAGCAGCGGTTCAAAGTGCGATGCATTTCCCACATCCATGTTGGCCTGAATTGCATCTCCCTGCAAAACACAGAAGGAATGAATGAGGACCAAAGAACAGAGCATTTTTTTTCGTCATATGATTAAAAGTTTTTTACCTGCTTGTCGATAAGAATTAAGAAGGCAGCAGTAATTTAGGTCTTTGGTACTCGGGTCATATTTAGTTGGTAGGCTTCTACTCATCCACCTCCGATACACCATTGCTTCAAGTACACAGCCTCTTTTATGTGGTGCTAAATCAGATATTGGTGTTGCTGCAACAATCAATGCATTCTCGCTTGCGCCAGCCATTAGAAATGTCTGTCTGCACAACAATAGAAAGAGAAACGGCGTTTAGCAAGGACAACATGGAAATGTCTTTTGGATAATGTATAAAAGTTAAAAGTCATGAGTAATAAGCAAGGGATGGACCTGAGCATGGCAGTCACAGAAGACTATCTATCTTCATGTCATGCATAGTGTTATAAGTTATCAGGCATTTCACATAGACACTCTATCTTAATGTCATGTGTAGCATTATCAGTTTTCAAGTATTGCACAGATGGCACTCAAAGCACGTATAACAAATAAGGTCGTATAACACAAGCAAGAGTAAAAGTATAGCATATAGGATTTTGGTATGTTTTGTCATATGTTGTGTAAAAAATATGTGTACACGATGTTTTTAGTTGTGTTTGGGGGTTTGTCTTCTGTTTGTTTTATGAGTATCCTTAGGCCGTCTGGCGAAGTGTCCCTCGAGAGTGCAACATATAACTGTCCGTGGCTAAATACAGGTTCCGGTAGGTAAACACCTATCTTTGACAAAGACTGACCTTGGCTTTAATTGATCGTCATCGCATAGCACAGTTTAATTGGGAACTGTTTACGTTTGAACGTGAAAGAGAGGTGTGGATCTTCGTGGCCCAAGGGGATACGGTGTATGTACACCTTCTCCCCAACCCGTGTTCCCGTAAAAAATCTGAGCCTCTATTAACTTTGACTTAAGTGCCCGGACAATCATCCGTGTCCCGTTACACAGGCCGCCGGCCAAGTTTGTGTTTCTTAGTAGCATGATAGGACAGCCAACTTTCAAATGCAATTCGTGTGGTGGGAACCCGGGAAAGTTAAGTGTGTTCAAGAACTCCGGTGGGTACAACATATCTGTTTCTGATGTATCGCCTCCATTTGGGTATGCAACATCGTTACTTAAGTAGGTAACTGTTTGACCAGCGATCTGTCCCAGTATCTGGTCGTTAATAACATCGGCTGTTTCATTCTTTAGGCACACAATAGCTTTAGACTGGAACGAACTTGCTGTTGGTTTCTTTAAAGTTTCGGCATCATAGATGAATTCTATAAGTTCCGTCAGCCTGTTATCATCGCCAGAAACACAGTACTGCGCGGGAATCGATATCCAACTCGCGCTCTCGGGTTCTTCCCTGCCTGGTTCACCGAGTTCACCATTTCCAACTGCAAGCAACCATGTAGCAAATTCCTATGCTTTTTCTTTTTCACATGTAGTTAGGTCGGCTCTCATCAATCTTATGTTCTCACTTAGCGTGTAAACTTTAAAGTACTGCCATAGATGTGATGGGATATGGATAAGGTTATCAGTTCAAGTCTTGAAGCCCCTTTTTTCACTGGAAGAGTTTGCCAAAAATCCCCACCCATAATCATTGTTTTACCGCCAAAGATAGAATCTGGCAAGCTCATAAGGTCTCGGAGGGTCCGATCAAATGCTTCAAAGCAACGGCGATTATTCATAGGCGCCTCATCCCAGATAATAACATCCGTATTCGCCAACAATCAGCCCAGCTGTGTGTTCTTTTTTATATGACACAATGATTCGTCTGTGAGCTCTAACGATATCTTAAATCTAGAGTGAGCTGTACGGCCAGCGGGAAGAAGGAGGGATGCAATGCCAGATGAAGCAACGGTTAACACGATCTTTTCTTGTGAGCGCAACGATCCTGTGATGGTTTTCCACAAAAAAGTCTTCCCAGATCCACCATGACCATACACAAATATCAGCTCTTGCTTCTTCTGCACTGCTGCCAAAGTGATAAGGTCGTAAATTGTGCGTTGGGCAGCATTGAGTTTGGGTAGAGCGTCAATTGTTTCGTGGAACAACTGCGCCCGATTGTAGTTTCTCTCCTCCATCAGCAATATGTTTTTAAGATCATCCAAAAGTCTTTGTGGAGGGGAAGGGAGGCCAAACTCCGCTAAGGTCCTACCGTTATCGGTCAAAATACATAGGATGTTGTATAAAATATATCCTTTTTTCAGCATCATTTACAAAGTACCTTGGAATACCCACAGTCGCAGACACCCTTGCACCAATGTCATCGCACATATTTTCCCAGTGTTTCTCCCATAGCTTGCGGAGGTCAGAAATCTCGCAAAATATTAACATCTGCGCAAACAGTGTCCGTGTTTCAGATGCACTTGCATGACCGACACTTTCCTCCAGAGCTATGTCCCATTCTCGGGCGTCTCCTAGGAGGCCTAATGCATCACATGCAGCACGGTAGGTTGGGAAAACATGATCGTCGATGGTTCGCACCTCTGTTGGAGATGTGCAGCCTTTCTTGTGAGATACAAGCATCCGGAAGTAGAACAGGTCACCCGCGCTAGGATGCACAAACGCAAGTCTACCATAAGAGTGTTTGGTTATAACAACCCTTCGTCTCCAACTCTTTGCATCTGCGTACCAGACAAACTCCGTGGGAAATTTCAGGTAGGTTAAGTGCCTCCCATTGATGTAGTGGATTTTGTATATACTTTATTTTAGGAAAAACAAAGCAACACAAAAAGCGGTAAGCATTAACGAGCGGTTTAGGAAAACCACAAGTTATGACCCAATGAGTGGGGATCGTTCTCTCGAGGAGGCACGTGTGTTGTGTAATGAATGATGATTTATGTTTTTTGATTATTAACAAGAAGAAAAGAAGAGAAAATGACGAAGACAAAAAAAAATAGAAAAATAAGGCGAAAACACTACTAGAAAGTTACGACGTAGAACGTAAAAAGCACAAAATTTAAAATTTTAACCTAAAAATTCCTAAAAATTACTAAAAAATCCCAAATAAAATTCTAAGGGGTTTACAAAAAATCCAAACTTGCCAAAACCTTTTAATTAATTTAATAATGACTTTTTAATGCTAATTTAAGCCCTAAAAATCACTTTTAAATATTAAAAAGCCCTATACAAGATTTTATAGTTTGTAAACCTCAAAAATGACCTAATTAAACTAAAAACTATTTTTAAAAATTTTAAAACCAATTTAAACTATTTTTAAACTCCTAAAAACTATTAAAATCTATTAAATCTTAAATTAATTATAAAAATTAATTGAAAAGCCTAAAAATTATTCTACAAATGGGAAAAGTCCTAATTAATGACAAAGAACCTAGGAAAAATGAAAAAGAAATAAAAATAAAACTTTGACTTTTTATGATTAAAATAATATTAAAATAATCTAAAAAATTAAAAGTTCTTAAATAAATTCTACAAAATTCTCAAAAATCCTAAATAATCTAACTAAGAAGAAAATGTAAATTAAAGTTTCTAAAACCTCTTAATTAATTTTATATTAATTTTCAAAGTTCAATAAAAAACCTAAAATCAAATAAAATTAAAAATTAAAGTTTTTGAAAACTTTTTTATATGTAAACCTCAAAAATACAAATAAAAACCTAAAAAATATTTTTTTGTATTTTTTTATTACTGTTTAATATTTTTTAATGACTTTCTAAATTTTAAAAGAAAAATAATCCTAGAAATTAATTAAATAATAGGAAAAATAAAACTTTTAAACAGAAAAATCCTAAACTCTATTATAATCCTAGGAAAAATGATAAGAAGCTAAAAAGCTTAATAAATAAGCTGAAAATGAGAAAATAAGCTACGGCTTATTAAACAAGCACAAAACCAAAACGTGGTTAAGTATTGTTTGAAATGAAAAGGAAACATAAGAAGCTATCTAGATCAACGGTACAACACGTTACTCCTCCAGCGAGAGGTCGCGTGTTCGAGCCCGTTGCAGGTATGCTTTTTATAAAAAATTTCTTTTTTTTTTCTTTTTTTTAAAACTCAAACAGTACAACTTATAAGCTAATAAACTCAAATACAAATCCAGTTTTACCCAAGATTCAACAAGTTATAATTCAAAACGTATCCAGTTTTGCTTGTTCTTCTGATGAACAAGTGAAGAGTCCTTCACTTGAACAAAAACCAAGAGGAGCTTGGTTTTGTGCTATTCTTTGTGGATGTTTTTGGAGCAAAAGGGCACCCTTGTGCTTATTGAAGCACAAGGAGTCAAGGACTAGCTAAAATAAGCACTTAGCACACAAGATGATCACAAATCAAGCACACAAGGCAATACAATGTTGCTGTGACAAAAAATGAGGTCTGGTGGTTTTCTAGGCTAAGTTACTTGCACCCTAATGATTTTCCAAGGCCAAGCTCATGCATACACAAGCTCCATATGATAAACTAACAACATTCAAACCTCTAACAACCTAATCTATAGCAGATTCCAAGATCCAAGCAATAGTTTTCAAGAAAACACTCAGAAACTTACATATGCAGATTTTAAGGCACACTTTTCACTTTTTACTTGCACAAACTTGTTTAAACTTGCACCAATTTTAACCTAAACTCTCATACAACCCTACACAATCCTACTAAACAACTCTAACACATTTCACTTACACAATCTAACAAATTTGTCAATATAAAAAGCAGATCCAAACACCCCTTTAAATTTTGAAAACCAAACTTTTTCAAATCAAATCACTTCCAAAAGCCATCAAACTGATTAAATCAACCTCTAACATGCATATCATACCATATACACACAAATCAAACCATAAAAACTCACTTAACATGCAAATCACATAAACCACACTTTTCTGAAATATGAAAAAGGAAAAAGGGATTTTACCTCAAGGACTTACATCCAAGTCCTTTGTGGTTGCAAAACCACCTCCCATACACTGGGGTGTATGCTGAACCTTTAACAGCAACAATCCAGCACCTGCTAAGACAAATCAAAGAGAAAAAAAAACAAAAAAATATCCAATATGCTTTCTTTCTGTTTTTCTTTCTTTCTTTAAAAACTTTTCTCAAAAACTTCAAACCTGAAACACACGTCTTAAAAACAATCAATTTCAGAAAATCAACACCCCAAATCCACTTTCACTTTTCTGGTGTGCAAATTTCCTAAAATCAAAATCTTTTTAAAACTCTTTTTGAAAACTTGAATCACTCAAAATTTTCACAAATTAAAATGGAACTCAGTAATAGCCTTAACACAACACACAAACTTTTTAAAAACATAAAAGGAATTACAATGGTCTTTTACAAATACCAAACTTTATTTCTTAAAAAAGGAATTACAAGGTTTTGGCTAAAAACTGGAACAAAAGGGGTATGAACAGGCTCATCCCCTATTTATACTAACAATAGAACTATCTAGATGATAAAACCCTAAACATTGGATTTCCAGGAATGCCCTTGAAGTCTTTGACTGAAAACGGGTCAAATTTGTGCTCCCATGTGGTCTTGTTGGTGTCCATGTGATATGACAGCTTGAAAACTTGATCTTAGCCATTGGATACTCCTTGGGGACCAAGTTGAACAATCTTGGTCGCTAAAATGGTCGGGTGTAGGTTTTGAGGGAAAGGGACGGGGCAGGGGAGGGTCCTACAAGGCATGTGAGTTTGTTTTGTGATGAGGTGGAAGGTGGGTTTTGGTGGGAAAGTGGTTAATCAAACATCTGGACAAAATCAGGGAAAAACCCTTTGTTTTAGGGTCAAATTAATCTGGGTTGGTGTTAGGGTTTATGGGTGATTAAGCCAGTGTTTAATCTATTTTTGGTATAAACTTTTTTTAAATAAAGTGTTTGGAGGGAAATGGGTAAGTGGTTTGACTGGTTGACTGGGGTTTATTTAATAAACCGGGTTGTGGACGGGTAGGGTTATGGGTTTGGGTAGGATATGGGTTGGTGGGTGGGTAGGGCTGAGGTGGCAAGTTGTGGTTGGTTGTGGGAGTTTGTTGTTTTGACAGTTTGAGTCCCCAAGGTTTCCACTCTTCTTCATTTTGTAATAAACAGCCCATAAACTTCATTCCTTTGTTAATAAGTTTGCTTCACTTGTCAATTTTGGCACAAATATTTTTCCATACTTTTAACAAGGGCTTTAAATGTAATTCTTGGATTCTTCAAGGACTGGTCTTGTATAATCTTCAAACAATAAGGACCATACTTGTACAATTAACATTTGGAGGGTCAATTGTGACAAGTTCTTCAAAGATGAGGGACCATTTTTGTCAATCTTCAATTCTTCAAGGGTCATTTTGCAAGATTCCAAACTTGGGCCCGGTTCATTGTGCGACTTCGTTTCCCGTGTTCGTTTTTGATTGATTCTTGTGATCTTTTGCCAATTCCTCAATATCCGTACCTAAAAATACACAAGTAACAAACACGAGCATATATTTGGCATATTTTATGATATTTTATGCATTTTAAGGCCGTTTTGGACGATGAGACCATGTATAAAAGCAGTCTCATCACTCCCCCATACTAAACCATTGCCGTGCCCTCACGCAATGCTAGAATAAAGTATCAAAGCATCTCCAAAATTCAATTTTATTCACTTTTATTGAAATGATAACTAGCTACACTACACTATTGCTACTACTTGCGTTTTAGACATAATGTATGATTTTCATCGCAAAATGGGACGTTTAGGTTCATAGAATAAGAACACGTGAATGCTTCGTTAGAAATAATTTCGTCGTCCTCGATTTTCACCTTAATTCCATGCCAAGCGTGCAACGAGATCATTGTCATTATAAGTTAGTAATGCTAACACTACTCATATGCCCTAATCACGTACTTATTCTCCCATTATTCCTAAGTTGTATCTCTTATATTTTATTATGTCTTAATGATCACGAGGATACATCATTGACTTATGCGATGATAGAGATTTAGGTCTAAAAATAGAGTCCTAACGGTGTAACTAAGACCATCAAATCAATAACCCCTCCTAATAGACGACGATGTCAAAAAATTAAGTTGACAAGAAGAATCGATAAACACGGTTTTATAACGGTTTTGAACATGAGACTTATTACCAAGACTTTTATACGCCCCCTAACGGAAGGGCCTTATTATCTTTGGTTTACCTCCATCTTTTATTCAACTTCGCCATGAAGCTTTTATTATGACTTCGGTCTTGCCTTGCCTTTTATTATCCGCCTCATCGGTGGTTTTATTAGCCAAAGACGTATATCCTCACACTAAAGCGAATTTTGGATCTTTAAAGCTTCGAAGATTAAGGCTTGATTCACTTTCAATTTTGCATAGATTTTAGGCCTTGTGGGGCTTCAAATTGTTTGCTAGATTTAGGTGAGCACTTGAAATCTTATTATTAGGTGAAGCTTTCGATTATTGGGGTGCCAATACTTCAAAACCGTGACGCTGGCGATACCTTAATGTCTTCCCAATTTAATTACACGGAAGCTACTAGAAAAGACTAGAAACCCAACAATCCTAACTAAACCGCTAAGTCAATATTTATTAAGCAAAAAATATTTACATGCGAAGGGAGAATAAGCAAACAACGAGAACACATGAGTTTTTGAAAGAATACGAGTACTCTACGTTTAGCATAGTAACTTATAATTAACTCTATCATTTCTCGTCCTCATTTAAGAGACTTAGCCTAATGTGTAGTTAAGGAATCAAAGCTAAGTGCTCAACACGCACGGTCGAGTCAAAAATTACTCTTATTCTCGCCATCGGAAAATCTACATTTATGTCTTCAAACACTTATGAAACATGAGAAAAATTTTAAAATTTGGCCATTTTAAGCCTTATTTTGCAAGAAAACGATAACAAAACGATAAACTTTGGAAAGCGTGAAGGTTTGGCAAGGCAAGTATCTATTCACCCCCCATACTAAAGTTAAACATTGTCCTCAATGTTTCGAGTCTAGGGGTGCAAACACCCCCATACTAGAGACGTAGTCGAATGCCTAATCTAGCATGGAAAGGGTGTAACCATTAAGTTAAAAGCCGTTTATGAAGTGTGCTAAAAACCTAAGGTTAGAACATAAAAGGATATATCATATGGATATTGGGAAAGGCCTTCAAAGCAAACGATCGAGTGCTCCCATGAAACGAACACGAGAGGCTTCAATCGTGAAGATGATGATCTAAAAGACACAATGCACAAACAACCACGGAACAAAGGTTGGAAGGGCACAAATCCCCTCACATTAAACTACATTAGAAAGCAATAATATATACATGGATAAGCATGGGTCTCCCCCACGAGGCACCTTGTTTTTGATAACCGAGTCAAAAGCTCGACTCGAATCCCCATAAATGTGATCATTTAGGGATAATTATGGTTTGGTCAATTTTTGGTGGGGCTTACATGATAAACAAGGCCCAAAAGTACGTGGAGTACTTTAAAAATCCGATAAACGTATACCGGGGTCAAAGATAGCGTCCTCGTTTTCGGATGAAAGACGAGACAACACAACTCCAACACAAATCCCAATGGGATAGAAGAAAATAGGAGAGAAGAAATAGAAGGGTGGGACAATGGGTGAGTCATAACATTGAGCTACTCGAGGTAGACTCGCACCAATCAAATGAAAAGATTTTCCATTTATTGCATCGGTGGAAGACCGAGATTTCCCTATATAAGCAATTCCAGGATCAAATATCTCGTCCTCGGTGGAGAAAGGGGAGGGAACATAAGGGGCTTCCCCCACACTAGGTCCACACAAAGCATCGTCAAAAGGAAAAGACGAGCTTGTAGTACTCAATGAACGCGGTGATGACGGAGTTAGAATTGTAGAAAAATCTTTTAAATTGGATTCAAAATCTTTTCCTTTTTCATCTTTAAAACTCTCCTTGTGAAAACCCGATTTAATTATGTCAAAATTATTTGGTGTATCTAAAACAATGTTAGTCACACTAAAAAATCTCACATTTTGAAAGCGTTTTGGTTTAGGTGGTGGCAAGTTTTCAAATCTTTTGTCAACAAAGAAAACCTCCCCATCGGGATCAACGTATTCATCATCCGAAGAATCACTCGAGATTGGAATCATAGGCTTAACACTCTTAACCTCCATCGGCGGAGGGGACGGAACTTCATTTTTCTCAACTCCTAAAACTCTATTGGAAATCTTTCGACAAATGTTTTTGATGGGATTGACATTGTACAAAGATGTGATCGAATAAACATGAGAAAGAGTGGAGTTTTGGGTTGCATTAATGACGAGTTCTTCCTCATTGAAACGAAGAGTGATTTTTCTTGCATGCACATCGATAAGTGCTCTCGAGGTATCCAAAAAAGATCGACCTAAAATTAACGGAACTTTAGGATCGATGGGAATATCAACAACTATGAAGTCCACGGGATAATAGAATTTCCCAACTTTCACAAAGACGTCCTCGGCAACTCCACAAGCTAGAATCGTAGAATGATCGGCCATTTCGATTGACATTCTTGAAGGAGTGAGATTTGGAAGATTGAGCGATTTAAAAATCTCGAGAGGCATCAAATTAATACTAGCACCAAGATCGGCCAAGGCGTAGCATTCTTCCATGTCTTGGATAGCACATGGGATTAAAAACTTTCCAGGATCACCGACTTTTTGAGGTATGCGGCTTAGAAAAACCGATGAACAACTAGACGATTTTTGCAATTTCTCTTTGTTATTCAACATACTTTTGAAGTTCGCGGCAAATCGAGGCATCATGACTAAGGCGTCGGCAAAACTTATATTGAAATGCAAGTCACGAAACATTTTCATAAAAAGTTCAAATTGATAATTATTTCGTTCTTGTGCCTTTTCCTTGTCTCGTCTTGATGGGTAGGGTAAAGGTGGTGTGGGTTGGGGCAAATTAGGCATAGGCATCGGCCTTGGAATCTCGGGTTCCATTATGGGTATTGGTTCAACCGTAGGTGTGGTTTGAGCGGTACTTCGTGGGCTTGTAATGTGCTCCTTTTCAACCACAACCTCGGGTTCTTTCTCTTTTTCCTTCTCCATAGAAGTACTTGGACGAGAAATGGGTTCTTTGAAAGTTTTACCACTACGAGTAGTAATAACCTTCAACTCTCCTTTCGGGTTCACGATGGTATCACTAGGAAGACCACCCGAAGAAGAGGGCTTACACATGATAGCTTCAAACATTTTAGCCATTCGGTCTTCAAACTTAGATTGCCTAGCATCCGCTTTTAACAACTCTTGCTTAATCTCATGTTGTCCTTGCTCCATTTTTTGTTGATTTTGTTGGAGTCGTGTGACATTTCCTTCCATTTTATTAGCATGAGTTTTAAGTTCATTAGCAAGTTCGGTTTTAAGCTCGTTTTTCAACTCGGACCTTAAGCTAATCATCTCACGTTGCATGTTGTCAAACTTAGCATCATTAGCCTTAGCATAATCTAAAAATTCCCCTTGCAAATTTTTAGTGTGAGCATTTTGAAAACCTTGAGTAGGAGTTTGAAAATCACGGTTTTGGTTTTGGTTTGAAATTTGCCCATTTCCACTTTGGTAATTACCTTTGTTATAATTCCTTTGATTTCCTTGGTAATTTCCACCTTGATTGTTGTTTCGATAGTTATTAGCATTTTGATTTTGTAGAGCTTGATTTTGGCGGGAACCTTGACCGATTTGGTTATAAGTTCCCGTGGCTACATAAGCATTCGAAGTGTTACCATCCGCGGTAATGCACTCAGAAAAATCATGAGCTCCACCACATGAAATACAACTCTTAGCAACCGCTTTAACCGAAGCGGTGTTTGAAGCTTCTTGAGCTTTCCAATGAGACATAAGAGTCGAAAACCTATCGAAAAACCGATTCTCCTCATTTGCTTCATCTTGCAAGGCATTAATGGAACGAGACGATGACGAGCCCAAATTGGCAACACTCGGTGTGTTACGAGGGCTATAGACCTTAGACCTATTTTCTATGATTTTCAAAGCCTCATTGGTCGTTTTGCACAAAAAATTACCACCCGCGGCGGCATTTAAATAATCTCTTTCATGTTCATTAAGCCCATTATAAAAAGTGTCAATTTGATGCAATTCGGAAAATCATGGTGTGGACATTCATGTAACATTTCTTTAAATCTTTCCCAAGCCATTGAAAAACTTTCATTTGGTCTTTGTGTAAAACGTGAAATCTCGTTTTTCAAATGTGTTGTCTTAGATGGTGGAAAAAATTGATTCACAAATTTAGACACGAGATCGGCCCATGTCAAAATCGAATTCGGCGGTTCTTTCTCAAGCCATATCTTGGCGGGTCCATCTAATGAGTAAGGAAACAACATCATCTTAATGGCATCGTGTGGTACATCCTTAAACTTGCTTGTCGCGGTGAGACGATTAAATTGCCTAATGTGATAATGTGGGTTGTCTTTTTCGTGACCGCGAAACTTGTTTGCTTGAAGCATAGACATTAAACCCGTTTTGATCTCAAAGTTCTCCGCAAGGATGGCGGGAATCACAATGGCCTCTCCAAAACCCTCGGTGGGTGCTTGAAGCAACTCCATCATAGTACGATTAGCCATGATAGCTTCTTGTTCTACAATAGGTTCCTCACTTGGAGACTCCTCACTAGAATGAGCTTTAGTAGGAGTTTTGTTCTTGCGTCTACGTGCACGTTTTGCTTGATTTCGAGTGAGCATAAACGTCACGTACAACGTGGAGACGAGCAAAGAAGATTCTTTTTGGTATTTTGTGTTTTTTCAATTTTTTGTGGTTTTTTATTGTATTAACCTTTTTTGGAATTGGTGAATGTATTAAGTAGACAATGAGTCCACAAATCTCCTCACTAATCAAATATCTTGATTAAAAAGGCCTCAAGGAATGAAAACGATCACGTGGAGTGAACGCCTTCGATGACTTTAGAACGATGGTGGAACACCAAATCGTTCAAGAGGGTTTAATCAAATGGAAACCAAGAAAATATATATGATATGTAGTAATACTTTGGGCGGCAAAACCCTCGATTCACTCTCAAAATCAAATACGCACAAGCAAGCGGAGGAAGCGAGGCGGCGCTAAGCACTTAAGAGCCTTTTTCCTTTAGGTTGTGAAATACAACCGCCTTATACCCACCTTATAGTTTGTATTATCAAAATTAAGCTTCACGAAAGTATTTATCTATTTTTGCCTTTTTCTTTGGTTTGAGATTCGAATACAATGATCGAGTGATGAAATCCCGAATCAAGGTTGTGATTGCTCACGTATTTGGAGTACTTGTGTATTTATTGTTCTACGTATACAATATAGTAATAGTATTCACACAAAAACCGAAAAACGATAATACGTATTAATAGAGTGCTATTAATACAATTATATTTATGGCTAATATAGAAAAACAACAATTGTTCAATCAAAACACAACACGCCTCCCCGGCAGCGGCGCCAAAAAATGATGTAGTGGATTTTGTATATACTTTATTTTAGGAAAAACAAAGCAACACAAAAAGCGGTAAGCATTAACGAGCGGTTTAGGAAAACCACAAGTTATGACCCAATGAGTGGGGATCGTTCTCTCGAGGAGGCACGTGTGTTGTGTAATGAATGATGATTTATGTTTTTTGATTATTAACAAGAAGAAAAGAAGAGAAAATGACGAAGACAAAAAAAAATAGAAAAATAAGGCGAAAACACTACTAGAAAGTTACGACGTAGAACGTAAAAAGCACAAAATCTAAAATTCTAACCTAAAAATTCCTAAAAATTACTAAAAAATCCCAAATAAAATTCTAAGGGGTTTACAAAAAATCCAAACTTGCCAAAACCTTTTAATTAATTTAATAATGACTTTTTAATGCTAATTTAAGCCCTAAAAATCACTTTTAAATATTAAAAAGCCCTATACAAGATTTTATAGTTTGTAAACCTCAAAAATGACCTAATTAAACTAAAAACTATTTTTAAAAATTTTAAAACCAATTTAAACTATTTTTAAACTCCTAAAAACTATTAAAATCTATTAAATCTTAAATTAATTATAAAAATTAATTGAAAAGCCTAAAAATTACTCTACAAATGGGAAAAGTCCTAATTAATGACAAAGAACCTAGGAAAAATGAAAAAGAAATAAAAATAAAACTTTGACTTTTTATGATTAAAATAATATTAAAATAATCTAAAAAATTAAAAGTTCTTAAATAAATTCTACAAAATTCTCAAAAATCCTAAATAATCTAACTAAGAAGAAAATGTAAATTAAAGTTTCTAAAACCTCTTAATTAATTTTATATTAATTTTCAAAGTTCAATAAAAAACCTAAAATCAAATAAAATTAAAAATTAAAGTTTTTGAAAACTTTTTTATATGTAAACCTCAAAAATACAAATAAAAACCTAAAAACTATTTTTTTGTATTTTTTTATTACTGTTTAATATTTTTTAATGACTTTCTAAATTTTAAAAGAAAAATAATCCTAGAAATTAATTAAATAATAGGAAAAATAAAACTTTTAAACAGAAAAATCCTAAACTCTATTATAATCCTAGGAAAAATGATAAGAAGCTAAAAAGCTTAATAAATAAGCTGAAAATGAGAAAATAAGCTACGGCTTATTAAACAAGCACAAAACCAAAACGTGGTTAAGTATTGTTTGAAATGAAAAGGAAACATAAGAAGCTATCTAGATCAACGGTACAACACGTTACTCCTCCAGCGAGAGGTCGCGTGTTCGAGCCCGTTGCAGGTATGCTTTTTATAAAAAATTTCTTTTTTTTTCTTTTTTTTAAAACTCAAACAGTACAACTTATAAGCTAATAAACTCAAATCCAAATCCAATTTTACCCAAGATTCAACAAGTTATAATTCAAAACGTATCCAGTTTTGCTTGTTCTTCTGATGAACAAGTGAAGAGTCCTTCACTTGAACAAAAACCAAGAGGAGCTTGGTTTTGTGCTATTCTTTGTGGATGTTTTTGGAGCAAAAGGGCACCCTTGTGCTTATTGAAGCACAAGGAGTCAAGGACTAGCTAAAATAAGCACTTAGCACACAAGATGATCACAAATCAAGCACACAAGGCAATACAATGTTGCTGTGACAAAAAATGAGGTCTGGTGGTTTTCTACGCTAAGTTACTTGCACCCTAATGATTTTCCAAGGCCAAGCTCATGCATACACAAGCTCCAAATGATAAACTAACAACATTCAAACCTCTAACAACCTAATCTATAGCAGATTCCAAGATCCAAGCAATAGTTTTCAAGAAAACACTCAGAAACTTACATATGCAGATTTTAAGGCACACTTTTCACTTTTTACTTGCACAAACTTGTTTAAACTTGCACCAATTTTAACCTAAACTCTCATACAACCCTACACAATCCTACTAAACAACTCTAACACATTTCACTTACACAATCTAACAAATTTGTCAATATAAAAAGCAGATCCAAACACCCCTTTAAATTTTGAAAACCAAACTTTTTCAAATCAAATCACTTCCAAAAGCCATCAAACTGATTAAATCAACCTCTAACATGCATATCATACCATATACACACAAATCAAACCATAAAAACTCACTTAACATGCAAATCACATAAACCACACTTTTCTGAAATATGAAAAAGGAAAAAGGGATTTTACCTCAAGGACTTACATCCAAGTCCTTTGTGGTTGCAAAACCACCTCCCATACACTAGGGTGTATGCTGAACCTTTAACAGCAACAATCCAGCACCTGCTAAGACAAATCAAAGAGAAAAAAAACAAAAAAATATCCAATATGCTTTCTTTCTGTTTTTCTTTCTTTCTTTAAAAACTTTTCTCAAAAACTTCAAACCTGAAACACACGTCTTAAAAACAATCAATTTCAGAAAATCAACACCCCAAATCCACTTTCACTTTTCTGGTGTGCAAATTTCCTAAAATCAAAATCTTTTTAAAACTCTTTTTGAAAACTTGAATCACTCAAAATTTTCACAAATTAAAATGGAACTCAGTAATAGCCTTAACACAACACACAAACTTTTTAAAAACATAAAAGGAATTACAATTGTCTTTTACAAATACCAAACTTTATTTCTTAAAAAAGGAATTACAAGGTTTTGGCTAAAAACTGGAACAAAAGGGGTATGAACAGGCTCATCCCCTATTTATACTAACAATAGAACTATCTAGATGATAAAACCCTAAACATTGGATTTCCAGGAATGCCCTTGAAGTCTTTGACTGAAAACGGGTCAAATTTGTGCTCCCATGTGGTCTTGTTGGTGTCCATGTGATATGACAGCTTGAAAACTTGATCTTAGCCATTGGATACTCCTTGGGGACCAAGTTGAACAATCTTGGTCGCTAAAATGGTCGGGTGTAGGTTTTGAGGGAAAGGGACGGGGCAGGGGAGGGTCCTACAAGGCATGTGAGTTTGTTTTGTGATGAGGTGGAAGGTGGGTTTTGGTGGGAAAGTGGTTAATCAAACATCTGGACAAAATCAGGGAAAACCCCTTTGTTTTAGGGTCAAATTAATCTGGGTTGGTGTTAGGGTTTATGGGTGATTAAGCCAGTGTTTAATCTATTTTTGGTATAAACTTTTTTTAAATAAAGTGTTTGGAGGGAAATGGGTAAGTGGTTTGACTGGTTGACTGGGGTTTATTTAATAAACCGGGTTGTGGACGGGTAGGGTTATGGGTTTGGGTAGGATATGGGTTGGTGGGTGGGTAGGGCTGAGGTGGCAAGTTGTGGTTGGTTGTGGGAGTTTGTTGTTTTGACAGTTTGAGTCCCCAAGGTTTCCAATCTTCTTCATTTTGTAATAAACAACCCATAAACTTCATTCCTTTGTTAATAAGTTTGCTTCACTTGTCAATTTTGGCACAAATATTTTTCCATACTTTTAACAAGGGCTTTAAATGTAATTCTTGGATTCTTCAAGGACTGGTCTTGTATAATCTTCAAACAATAAGGACCATACTTGTACAATTAACATTTGGAGGGTCAATTGTGACAAGTTCTTCAAAGATGAGGGACCATTTTTGTCAATCTTCAATTCTTCAAGGGTCATTTTGCAAGATTCCAAACTTGGGCCCGGTTCATTGTGCGACTTCGTTTCCCGTGTTCGTTTTTGATTGATTCTTGTGATCTTTTGCCAATTCCTCAATATCCGTACCTAAAAATACACAAGTAACAAACACGAGCATATATTTGGCATATTTTATGATATTTTATGCATTTTAAGGCCGTTTTGGACGATGAGACCATGTATAAAAGCAGTCTCATCACCCATCAACGTTGTTTGCGTTGTACGCATACCATTCAATCAATGTAGTTTTTTTTCAGGCAGATTAACTATGACCGAGACATCATCACGTTCACGAAAGTTAACACGCTGCATGTTCTCTAAGTGAATAGCAAGTATCTGTACAGCTGGTTCTTTCATGTGTATGGGCAAATCAAAAATCCTCCAGCAAGCTTCATGAGGACAGATGTACCGACCGTCAACATAATCTTGTATCTCGTCTCTCGGTTTGGGTGGAGGATGCGAGGAGGTAGATGCTTCGCCGACTGGCCTAACAACTTTCACGAAGATCTTATCAGGGCCTTTGGATATATATTGAACAAATACTTAATCAACATGCTCCATCCGCAGTACTCGACATTTATGTGCGCCTTGAAGGTGAGTGACAGGGTTCGGTTATATGGTACCACATTAGCATTATCCAGCTCAAAGCCTTTTTTAGTGACACATATGCCTCTGTCCCGCCTTCGATAATGGACGTACCCACCGTTGTCAAGATAGGTATGTTCATTGTAATGTTTTGGAAAGTTTTTGCTACATAAGTTATCCTTCATGCAAGGCGAATTCATGTTAGTTGTGCCACATGGTCCATGGAGCATAAGCTCTGACACAATTGCAAATGTTTCTGGGTCACTGGTAGGATCTGGCAGTTCTGCTGAAATAAATGCATCAAGTTGTGATGGGTCCACTATCGTATCTTTCTCGTGCAACCAAAGGAGTGTATGACAGTGTGGCAGACCCCGTTTCTGAAACTCAATTGTGTATAGGACTGTGAAAATAAGAACAAACTACAGTTAAGTGGGGCAGATGTTACCGTGGGAAGAAAAAAAATAGGGTAATGAAACTTACGACCAGTGACGGACCCAAAAGGCTTGGACTCCTTTAAAAACTTAACAAAGTCTTTCCCTTTATGTTCAAAGATCCGGCAAGTAGCGTCTGGCCTATCGGGAGTTGACAACAGCGGGAACTGGGGGATGAACCTGTCTATTTCAGGCCACTTTGCGTTGCATGTGAATGTGATAAAGTATTGAGGGTTTCCTAGAGCACGGCAGAGTGCAAGCGCGTCAAGGTAGTGGTTGTACATGTATCGAGGCCCCCTATGAAAGACATTGGTAAAAGAATAGATTGGCCACATTAGACTCCTTCCTGGTCACCCCTATTCAAGAAATCATACATCCCAACCAGGTAGTCACGCCGGATATCGTTCTGGTGAGTCTGCACCCAGTCCAACCGGGATTGTTCCAAAGCACAATACACGGTGACAACATACTGCTGGAACAATCTGCCTGTCTTGAATATAAGACCATAGTCACCCGCGCGTGGGTGGAGCTGGTATTTATAATACCGATTCATAGAGACCGTGGTTGTTTCATCACCAACACCATCGCGTCTAAGAACGGCCAATGTTTTATGGTACCCAGTTTGGCTAAACACGAACAATATGGGAAACTGAAGAGACATGTAAGACTTGTGGAGTTTGTTAACGCGTTGCAGGGGACCGGACCTGTGTTCAATAATGACATCATAATCGGTCCTGCAATCCCGACCAGTCTGGAACACAATCCCACCAATGTCCCTTGCGGTGGGGAGTTCATACCCGTGAGCACCACCCGCATTGTACAGCCTGAGGCTGAAGTCTGGAATTCGTATCACGGGCCTTATCCCTTGTTGTTCCAAACAACTGAACCAATGCGTTAGTCTGATCAAAGACCTGTATCAGATGCTGGACTATAAGTGGGTTTAAAGTGGACGCCGATTCCCCACCAAAAGGAGCCAGCCAATTCCTTACTTCATTCTGGGTATCGTATATGTACAACTGTAGAAACTGTGGTCCTTTCCCTTCTTTAGGAATCAATGACCCTAGCCGGTGGTACACCTGGCCTGAAATCTTGAAAACATATGGCCCTGTGGATCGGTTGACAGATTCATCAACCGTAGCTCCAAATGATGTCATTGCAAACATCTGGTTGTAGGCGCGGATGTTTTCCATGAAATGACTATTTGTGAGTAGTTGTTGAATGATGGCAGGTGGGGTGGTGGCTGGGGGATGAAAATTTTGCTAGTTCCACAGCACGCATGGTATTCTGGTTCTGCACTATAGCGCGCAGATGTGAGCCGTTCATTGTGCCAGAAGAGCGCATGGCAGTTGCGACAACGGTATGTGCAGTCCCCAAGGTCACGATAGACGGGAGTACCTGAAATGTAGATGAACAGGTATTGAGTGGGGAGCTACAAACAAACCCGTGGGCCATGTTTGGTTAGCCATAAAGAAAAGAAAGGCAACCTGGAGGGGGTCCCGAGGAAGCAGTTGGAACACCAGTTCTTTGGGGCACGCCATTCATCGGTCTAGGCGGCTACATATGGGTATTGTTGGGACGGCGTGCGGAAGTACCTGTGAATTTAGATGAATGTTGACAAAAGGTGAGCACCAAACGGGAAAAACACAGATGGGAAATAATGCATCGGCAGAGCGGGAGGCGTTAAAAGGAAAGGTAACGCGTAGGGGTAAAAAAAACATGAACCGTGCTTGGTTGTCCATTAAGAAAAGGAGACTAACCTGTAGGAGGTCCCGAGGAAGTGCTTGGAACATCAGTTCTAGTAGAATGCTTGGCGGGCCATGCTACGGGTACAGAGGCACTCGGGCCAACGCCACTGACCATTTGAGGTGGCGACATATAGTCACCCCTGGGCTGGCGTGTGGAGGAACCTATTGATTGTGATCAATGTGGACAAAAGACGACCAACAATCGGTAAGCACACATATGGTAAACAACATGTTGGTTGAGTGGCAGGTGTTAAAAGGAAGGCTTACCAGCAGATTTCGAGGGGAAAGACCGGCTAGCAGCCGAAGGAGTACTTCTCATGCCATGTATCATAGAACGACGTCCCACTTGCGACCCAACCAAACCGGCAGGTGTGCCAGAAACAACAGCAGTTTGATTAGCCGAGTTAGCGGAGCCGGTGGGTCGTTGCGCCAAGGAACCTAGGCACCCACATGGATGGTTAACATAGTATAAGTAACCAACCAAGAAAACGTAACAACCAAATTGGAATTATCATGCCAAGCATGTGCTATCAGAAACACTAACCAGTCGGTTTTCCTGCTGCAGCGGTTGAGTCAGGTGAGAACAGCAAACGTCGACGGACACTTTGCCTTGACCGCCTTTCCACGGGAGCCAGCTGACATGTTGGCTCACCCACAGAAACAATTGGGACACCAGCCTGCAATGAAAGCACATGGTGGTCTATAGGTTCGGCTGAGATAGGTAAAACAGGCGACGTGGGACGTTCTAAACTCTGTGGCCCTTCGACAACAGCAGAAGGCTCTCCCATTATATCAGCCCACAGCCTTGGTTGAGGGAGGAGCCTTAGGCCATGTTCAGCGATATACCGATCAGCAGCAGCTGCAAAAGAACAGGCAAACAAATAAGAAACCAAATAAGATGGATAGCATTATACGTTAGGCTACTAAACGGGCAAAGGAGAATAGAGAAACAACCTCTTATCTTTGGGTTCTGTCCACCATGGGCACGGTCGTTTGCACAACACTCAGAACAAACAGGAATAGGTCCAACGGGTCCATTGGAGCCACACACAACACACACTTCCATCACGGGAAACGGCCAAATATACGTTTCACCAGAAAAACCTAGTATGAACAAACAACAGGAAGCAAAAAAGTGGGCAACAAAGCACGTACACTCTGACGGGCGATCTAAGCGGACAGGTACAACACGCACACCGAAACGCAACCAAAACTATTATGACTAACTAACATATGAACTCCTATTATTACCCAAGGACACCAATCTATACCTACTACAGGGATTTTCGTTAGGCTTACATAATGTAAGTCCATTTTGGCTTATATAACATAAGTCCCAATTTCGTGACTTATTTAGAGGCTTACGGCTCATATATGTTTACCATAGCATGATGAACTTATATAAGCTCCTAGATCTGGAAACAGTAACCAAAATTAGGGCTTAATTTATATAAGTCGAAAATAGGCCATATCTCAGCTTATATTTCATCAACCCTAACTTTTTAAGGTTGTTGGTGACTTCTGGGATTATGTAAGTTTATTATATCATAACAAACTTATATATCCAAATAAAGCACGAAAGTGACGCTTATGTTATATAAACCAAAACAGGGTTACCTTATATAAGCTAAAACAAACAGGCCCTATTACTAATTAACATACGAAATTGTATGATCAGCAAAGCGCACTTATTTTGTAATCACATACGCAAAGAGGAAGAGCAAACTAAAGCATTAATAACAGGGCTACAACAAAGAGGCACAAAAACATACAGGTAGCAACATTTAATCAAAAGGCAAATGTAGCATATAACGTAAAGCAAGTAAAGACATGGGAACTCACAAAGGCTTGTCAACCGGATGAAGAACACAAAGGTTAAGGATGACAATTGATCTGAAAAGGCAGTGAACCCAGAAATAATGCAAACCCACAACAAATTAGGTGTTATTGTGGGTATATATATGGGTGGCATGGGAGAAGCATCTACGGTCACCATGGGTACACCTCTTTATGAAACGAACGCACAGGATCAATTTCCTGTAGCCACCACACAATCAAACAATACCAATTAAGGATTTCCACAATCAAACAAACATAATTAAGGATTAGTGACCAATTTAATCTAAAAGGGCAAAGGGTTAATTTGAAAGGACAAACAAAATTAATTAGTGCCTCGCCAATTAATGAGTAACGGGCAAAACCGGAAAGATCCAAAAACTCATCAATGGGGAACGGAGTAATATAACGGTTCGTTGGAACCAACGGTGCGTGTTTAGTGTGTGTGATTTTTGTGAGGGAAAAAAATAACATACATTAATAAGGGTGTGAGGGGGATCACTGTTTCTATGAAAACGTGATTCCCCTCTTTAATATAAAGGGTAATGTCTTGCTTGTGTTTCTTTTCAATCTAGTATAAGTTCTATTTTTCTTCTAGACTAGGGTGGGTTTCGGAAGATTTTGAAATATTCATAAATTTTTGTTACGTAATATTAAATTTGTTGCAAAACTTCAATTTTTATTACATTTATTTTAAATGCACTTAATTTTTAAAAATTATATTTGTAATATTTATTAAATTTATTGTAAATGTATCTTTTTTTTAAGAACGGCAAATGTTAGTGGTTGGTGGGTCGAGTCGTGCAATGACATCCAAGCGGAAGAATATCTTCTTCGAACTCTTGCCTAGTTATGTTAGACTCTTTATCCGCTTCGCCTGAAAGACCTTTGACATGTCTTGAACCAAGACCTCGGAAACCTCCCAAAAAACAACTTAGTGGAACCTTGGTTTACCTAAGTATTAGACTATTATCGATAAACCTTTATAAAATTTGCATGACATGAAATATGAAGAAATTTATAAATTTAAGCGGAACACTTTAGAAAAAAGTAACACTTTTAAGTTGAGTATCTTTTTTACTTTTTGTGTTATCTGCCATTTTAAAATACATTGATCACAACTAATTTTTAAAAATGGTCCATGTACTATCTTCGCTGTGCAAAACTTATTAACTTGTTTAGTAAAAACGTATAACTATTTAATCAAAGTATTTAAGTGGATATGACACCAAAAAAAACACACATTTATTTACACTTGAATTTTGATTATAAGTTTATAAGTTATAACCCGGAAACTTAAATTAGGTTCATCTTCTAATTCCTTTATGAAATGTTTACATCTATCTTTAATTTTACAATGTACGAAATTAAATACGGAGCAGCAATGTAGCATTCACGTGACTAAACTAGTAGAGTACTATGTGGAGTAGATCACCAATGGTCAAAGTTATTTTCAGAAAGATGCCAATGTGAACGGCTACAAACTTTACTAGCTGTCAATATATATCTTTACACTTCACCCTCCCTCTCCATACGTACAAAAAATTCAATTCAAAGTGTGTTGATAACGAAAGACAAATAAAAGAGAACGACCAGAAAATTACTACTCTATATGGATATCATTTTTATTCACACGTTTTAATTGCCTAATAAAAAACAGAATACTCCAAAGCAATAAAAAAGAATGAATCTAAATGGTTGTTTAGTCTTTTTCTAATTTTTTAGAAAAGAACAAAGTTATTTTAAATAAGAGTTAAAAAATATGAAAACTTGTTTAAATGTTATTTTTTATTTTTTTAAAAAATAAACAATGTTTAGACAAAACTATTTCCAACCATTTTTTTCATGATCAACTTTTTTTCACGTTTTCTCTAGTTTTTTTTTTTTGCATTTTCGTCTGTTTTTTTCCGTCTTTCTTTTTCACATTTTCGTAAGTTCTTTTACGTTTTAATCAGCTTTTTACCGTTTTCATCAATATTATTAAGTTTCTGTCAGCAAGATTACGTTTTCATCAGTATATTTACGATTTCGTCATTATTTCTAAGTTTTCCTTCGATTTATTCCGTTTTTGTCAATATTTTTACGTTTTCATCAGTAGTTTTACGTTTCGTCTGAATTTTTACGTTTTCGTCTGAATTTTTACGTTTTTGTCTGAATTTATACGTTTTCGTCAGTATTTTTACGTTTTCGTCTGAATTTTTACGTTTTTGTCTGTATATAACGTTTTTTCAGAATTTTTACGTTTTCGGCAGAATTTTTACTTTTTCGTTTGATTTATTACGTTTTCGTCCGTTTTTTTAATTTCCGTCCGATTTTTTACGTTTTCGTCTATTTTTTACGTTTTCTTCAGCATTTTTAATATTTTTTTCAGACTTTTTACATTTCCGTCCGATTTTTTTATATTTTTGTCCGGTTTTTTGCGTTTTATCCGATTTTTTATGTTTTCGTACGATTTTTTTACGTTTTAGTCTAATTTTTTTACGTTTTCATCAGCTATTTTACGTTTTCATCCGATCTTTTTACATTTTCATCCGATCTTTTAACGTTTTCTTCTGTATTTTTACGTTTTCGACAAACTTTTTACGTTTTTGTCCAAATTTTTACGTTTTGGTCAGAATTTTTGCACATTTCGTACAAAACGTAAAAGTACTGATTAAAACGTAAAAATACTCACGAAAACTTAAAAATACCTATGAAAACATAAAATTATTGACGAAAACGTAAAAATACTGATAAAAACATAAAAACGTTGATGAAAACGTAAAAAATCTGACGAAAACATAAAAATACTGATAAAAACATAAAAACGTTGACGAAAACCTAAAAAGTTAGACTAAAACGTAAAAAAATCGGACGAAAACGTAAAAACGCTGATAAAAACGTAAACAACTAAAACGTAAAAATCGAACGAAAACGTAAAAAACCTGATGAAAAAAAATTCGGATGAAAACGTAAAAATTCTGACGAAAACGTTAAAAACTGACGAAAATGAAAAAAGTCGGGCAAAAACGAAAAAAATCGGGGGAAAACTTAAAAAATCAGACGAAAAATTAAAAAATCAGATGAAAACATAAAAATTCTGACAAAAACGTAAATATTCGGACGAAAACGTAAAAATAATGACGAAAACGTATAAATTCAAACGAAAACGTATAAATTCGGACAAAAACGTAAAATACTGATGAAAAATAAAAATACTGACGAAAACGGTATAAATCGAAGGAAAATTTAAAAATACTGACGGAAACGTAAATATACTGATGAAAACATAAATTTACAGACTAAAACGTAAAAAACTGAGAAAACGCAAAAAAAAAACGGCGAAAACGCAAAAAATAGAGAAACGTAAAGAAAACTGACAAAAACGTGAAAAACTGTCAAAACATAAAATTTTGAAAAAAACGTTACGAAAGTCACAAAAACGTAAAGTAGGGTTAGAAATAGATATATGAATATGTTTTATTTTTATTTGGGAAAAGAAATAGAAAAGTGTAATATGGGGTTTTCTAGTTTTCCGTATAAATATAGAAAATGAAAATTTTATTATTTTTGACACTTAAATTAGCATATACCTATCCAACCAATCATAATCACCCATTTTAAAATAAAACCCACTTCCCACCACTTTTTTAAAAATTAAATATCTTACAAACGGTAAATCGTCAAACGAAAAAAAATACACAATTGTGACGAGAATTAAATCATCTATCTATAGAGGGGCACATGTATATACTTTCGACGAACTTTTTTTTCGACTTTTTTTTCTTAAGTCACGTCTGGAGAGAATCATATATGATTCGTCACGAATCATATATGATTCGTCACGAATCATATATGATTCGTCACGAATCATATATGATTTTCAGAAAATCATATATGATTCGTGATATGAATCATATATGATTTTCTGAGAATCATATATGTTTCGTAACGAATCATATATGATTCTCTCCAGACGTGATTTAAGAAAAAAAGTTAAAAAAAAAGTTCGTCGAAAGTATATACATGTGCCCCTCGATAGATAGATGATTTAATTCTCGTCGCGATGATATGTTTTGTTTTACGTAAGGATGAACGGTTTGTGAGAATTTTAATTTTAAAAAAATGAGTTTTTTTGTTACATAATAAAAATAGATGGTTGTAATTGGTTGGTTGAGTATATACTAAATTAAAGGTCTATGGGGATGTTTTTCCAAACATGTATTCTATTTTTCACTTTTCAAAAGAAAACTTTTTTCTAAAAAAATTAGTTTTCTCCAACTAAGAGCACGGAGAGTCCTAGCTCATGGCTAGGCGCCATGGCCATCACGCAGAAAAAGCCACCGCGCAGGACTCCGTGGTGCTGCGCCATGACCCATGCGCCATGCCCACCAGCTCTCGCGGTGGTGTGTTTTAATTTTTTTATTTTTTTTTAAATAACGGTCATATAGCCGTTTGGGGAGCGGATTTTTTTTTTAACAAAAAACTAAATTCCATTTTTACCCGTTTAAAAAATCTATAAGTACCCCCCTTATATTATCAAACTTCACACACTTTCATATATATTTTTAACTCTCATTTCTCCAAAAAAAAATGGATCAAAATAATGCTAACGATTTCGACGGAATCGATACATACGATCATTATGGATCCAAAAAATTCCCACGGCACCAGTTTTTCCACGGCTCAGGGTTACCAGTGAAAACTGGTGCCGTGGGAAAAACTGATGCTGTGAGAAAAACTGTTGCCGTGAGAAAAATGCTGACGTGACAACACTTTTTGTACCATGGCACAAGGAATGCCTATGCTCTAAACATACCAAACTTTGTAAGTTTTGAACAAATTTTTATTGATTCTTTTATCCGCTTATAAATCAATTTTAATCACTTAATTTTTTTATTAAAAAAAAACTACTTTTCACTGCTTTTTCTAAAAATAAAATTTCTTGTAAACGATAAATCGTCAAGCAACAAATAGCGACGTAAATTAAATCATATTTCTATAGAGGGTCACATGCATGTATTTTCGACGAATTTTTTGTTAGTTGTTTTTCAGTCGCGTTTGAGAGAAACATATATGATATGATTCATATCACAAAATCATATATGATTTCACAAAATCATATATGATTTTATAAAAGCATATATGATTTGTATCACGAAGCATATATGATTATATCAAAAATGACTTAAAAAATACAAATGAGTCGTCGAAAGTAGATACATGTACCCCTTTATATAGAGATGATTTAATTCTCGTTACGATGGTATATTTCATTTGCGTAATGATTAACGGTATGTGGGATGTTTTTATTTTTATTTTAAAGTAAAAATTAGTTTTTTTATTTTGATAAAAAAAAAGTTGAAATGATTTGTTCATTGCATCTGTACTAAATAATGACCGTTGATATGATCATTTGTTTAATTGTAAGTTCGACAAAAGGACTAAGGTAGTAATTTATAGTGTGCCATGGTAAACTCAAAATCGATCTGAACCGGATTAGACAATTTTGGTCCGGAGTTTTGTACCATTTCGGTCCTCGTTCCGGTTCGGTCTTACCAAAATTCTCGTTGATTTTGCCTAATAGGATCGAACCGACCGAGGACCAAAGCGGTCCGAAGACCGAACCGGATCGGACCGGACAATTTCGGTCCGGTCTTGGCTCGGGGTTTCGGACCATTTCGGTCCTCGGTCTAGTCTTGGCCAGTCCGGTCCGGTCCTGGCCTGATGCTCAGCCTTAAGTGATACTAGGTTACTCCTTAGTGAAGGTAGTCAAGACGTGTTAGGAATTTGATGGTGGGCGTACAATACCATTTATTACACGTCCATTATTCGAAAGTCTCCAACGTACTTCCGTGAACAGTTCTTCTAATTGTTGATCATTTTCACCAGCTCTTCTTTGGTCAGCTTTAATTCGAATTGTCCTTTCTTTAGCCATTTCGCTTTATCAAATTATCTCGCCCAAACGCTTAAAGGACAAGGCTAAGCTCTATTTACATATCTTCAAATAGTATTGAAGATTCTAAAGGTATTTTCACTCGTGAGTCTCCTCGAACCTTCAATATATTTCATCTGCATATCAATTAATATTCATTCCAGCTGACAAGTAATCTTCAACTTTCTTAACGATATTTCTAACTTGAACATAACGGAGGTGCTCACTGAATTTATACCGTCATCAAGTCTTTCCTCTTTTCATTTTTTAGGTCACATCAACAAGTCTTCATAATACTTAGACTAATCTATGTTTAATCTAGTCATGGGCAATTGGACACTCAATTGGCCCAACAAATGCCTCACTGTATTGATATGAATTTTTTATCTGTACAATTTTTGACTTAAAATCTTATATTCTCCATTTCACATTTATTTCTGATAGTTTTACTTATTTTATTAACAACAAATACAACAGCTTCATGTTTTATAATTTTTCATATTAAACTAATTTTGACTTATCAAACTATATATTTTATTTTTTGTTTTTTATTTTTAAGTTCTATAATACAACAAAATTATAAAAAAAATAAAAAAAAATATTTAAGAGAATACACTACTACTAACTGTTATGGGAGTGTATAAATAAACAAACCTTTAAATATATTAGTACTTTTTGAAAAGAAAAAAAAATAAAACTACCCATACTAAGAGAAAAGTTTTATATAAACCACAAAAATATCATAAACCTCGATAAACGATCTTAGCCCTCCATTTCATCACAGATCTACGGTCCTTGTTTTATAATTTTATTTAATTAAAAAAAATACATTACCTCCTGCCCCTCGTTTTTTACACACACACAAAAACACTTATACTTTTGGATCCCAACCACCGTAACCACCATCCCAGCCACCGCAACCATCATGACGCCGTCGTATATCAGATCTAACACCAGCTTATTTCCGATCTAATCCCACACATACGATCCACCGTCTTTTCCTAGATCTAATCATAACCCTAACCCTAATTTTTACAGCTAAATGGATATTCGAGCCGAATATGTTGTTGCTAACAACTTCAAACCTAAGATCGAAAAATTATCTAATCCATCAGGACAAGCTGGTAATGGTCATTCATCCATAACTTTTTGTAAATTACTCGATAACACCATTTTTTTCTTATTGTAGTAAAACAGTTTTTCGAACTCGTACTGGATATGATCTATCATCTGTACGTGTGAGTATGGAGACTTTGGCACCAAGGGTGTGGATAGATGCAAATGTCATCGACTATTGGGTCGCAATCCTGAATACTAAGCATCATTCTAAATTTCTGTCTAGTGAATTTCACTATTTTCCTACGGGTTGTATTATAAGTTTTCATTTAACATTATTGGAAGTGTTTATTTGTCGTCTATTAGTTTTGTGTTTTACTAAGACTGGTTTTTTCTTACACAGAAACAAAGTATGATTCAGATGGTTATTGATGAAGAAACATCGTGAAAAATATTTGAGGATGAGATTTCGGCTCAGTTTGTAGATGATCAAGCTTCTGCGTCTCTCTCGGACGTTGATTTGGCGTTATCCCTATATGTGTATCAAATCATTTTCTATGTGGTTGTTTTCAACCTTAAGAATCCAACTACAAAGTTTATTCTTGATAATGCTTATGGATATACTTATGCAACAAAATACAAAGGAGCTTGCGATCTTTTGGTAAGTTTTTTCTGGAAATTATATTTGATTTTGATAATGGTATTTCGTTACATAGACATTTTTTAATTTAGTTTTTTTTATGTTTTCCTTTTCCTTTTTGTAGAGAAAGTTTTTTCAATGTATTTGAGAAAGCATAACCATCTAATGCACTCCAAAATTTCAAAGTTGAAAACTTATATTCAAAAGTTGAAATGGAGTACTTCTGACAATCATGTAAACTGTAAAGTATTTGCAATGATCCATTTGGAGAATTACGTTGGAGAAGATATGAAAAATTGGGATGTTGGTCTGTGTGCAAAATCAGAGGAGCAAAAATGGTTATTGATGTGAATGAGGTTTCACATTGGTACAAACATTCTTTTGCATGATTTCAACAATAAAAGACCAAGATGTTCAAGTTAGCATACGATTTTGATACCATTGTTGATAAAAAAACAAGAGTCTCAATCATTGTTTATGCACTCAAAAATAGAGAGAAGCGTGATCCACCAAAGACTTCAACTCAGAGACAAGAGGGTGATGAATCTAAGGAAAAGTGAAGTTTATAACTAATGTAGTTTTTTTTGAAATGATTGTGAATGGTAGTAATCTATGATAAACGCTAATATGGGTTGGTTTTGCTAGTTTTAATTGTTGGTCCCCTGATTAGTTTCCATCTTCTTGTAATAGTTATACATTTTGAACAAGTAGTCTGTACGGTGCGAAGTGGTACTTATTTTGCATCATTTAGTATCAATTACATGTTAATATCTTTGAAGTGTTTAAATGTTAGATTATAACCAGTTAGTGTTGGTATACCCAACATCATATATGATTCATGATGAATCATATATGATTCATCATGAATCATATATGATTGACCCAACTTTGTTTTGAAATTTTAACATTTTGAACAAGTATACAGTGTGAATGTTTTAACATGATCATGGTATGATGCAACTGTTTTATTTGAACCCTGATGAATCATATATGATCCATCATGAATCATATATGATTCATCCAACTGGAGTTTTCACACAGACCACCATCCCCCAGACAGTTCAACAGAATATCATTATTTATGAAAAACTCATTAAGTATGAATAAAAAACAAATCAAAACAAAGTTAAGTTAAATTAGATCCTCATAAGCACTTCAACAGAAAAACAAATTGAAACTAAGTATGAATTAAAAAACATAAAATGTTCAAGAAGCTATGTTTGTTGTTTGTTCCGTAGTAGTAACATTTCCAGTTTCTTGTTCAATAGCGGTAGCAGTTGGTCATGCTTCTTTTGCAGCGGCAGCCGCAATAGGCGCCAACTTTGCAACATACTTTGGATTTAATGGACATGTTGTCTTGGTGTACTTATTTGTCTTCTCTCCATAAGGTAAACATTTCCTAGCCTGCTTTTTCTTAGCTTTTAGAGCTATTTCTCTTGAAATTTTTCTACGCTCTCCTCTAAGACCACATTTGTTTTTAGCCCCTTCTGGATTTCTGATGTAGTGTTTATGTACCCTTTAGGAAAAAGGATGACAAATAGTGGTAGTATTAAGTGTCGGTTTAGGAAAACCGAGCACTAATAACCAAACAAGTTCGTTTCTCAAGGAGGCAAATGCGTTGTGTATTGAATTGATATTGATTTGTGATTATATGATTGAGAAAGAAATGGGATTAGAAGAGAAAGACGGTTACAAAGACTAATTAAACTACGACGAAAAAGGCGAACACGTAAAACCGTAAATAGTGCCAAAATTAAAATTTTAACCTAAAAATTCCTAAAAATTACTAAAAATCCCCAATAATATTCTAAGAGTTTACAAAAAATCCAAACTTGCTAAAACCTTTTAATTAATTAGATAATAACTTTTTAATGCTAATTAAAGCCCTAAAAATCACTTTTAATTATTAAAAAGCCTTAAACAAGATCTAATAGTTTGTAAACCTAAAAAATATCCTAATTAAGCTAAAAACTATTTTTAAAAATTTTAAAACCAAATTAAACTATTTTTAAACACTTAAAAACTATTAAAATCTATTAAATCTTAAATTAATTCTAGAAATTAATTGAAAAGTCCTAAAAATATTTGGAAAGTGACCAAACTCCTAATTAAGTGTCCTTAACCTAGGAAAAATGTAAAAACTAAAAAAAATAAAACTTCAATTTTTAATAATAAAATAATATTAAAATATTCAAAAAAATAAAAAGTAAATAAATTCCAAAAAATTACCAAAAATCCTAAATAATGTAACTAAAACAAAAATGCAATCCAAATTTTCAGAAACCTATTTAATAATTTTATATTGAATTTTAAAGTTGCTTAAAAACCCTAAAATCCTATAAAATAAAAAATAAGCTAAATTGAAAACCTAAATAGTTGTAAACCTCAAAAATAAGATTAAAAACCTAAAAACTATTTTTCCAGATTTTTAAATTACCTTTTTCTATTTTTTAATGACTTTTTAAAATAAAAACTTAAAATAATCCTAATAAATTAATTAATAATGAGAAAAATATACTTTTTGCTCAGAAAAGTCAAACACCCTTATACAATCCTAGGAAAAATGCTAAACAGGAAAAAGCTTAAGGAAATAAGCTAGAAATAGCTTATTTAAAAGCTGATAGTTTAATAAGCTACAAAACAAACACCACTTAAATAAGAAATGAAATGAAGACTAAACGTAAAAAGCCATCCGGATCACTGGTTAACACGTTAGTCCTTGGAAAGCAAGGTCGCGTGTTCGAGCCCAGGCCAGGTGAGCTTTTTACAAACTTTTTCTTTTTTTTTTTTACTTTTAAAAACACAATCCAGTAGCCTTGTTAAGCTTAGAAACACAACTCAAATCCAATATTATCAAGATTTAAACACTACAAATCCAAAAACGTGCCCAGGTTTGCACAACTTTCTGATGACCACAAGTGTATATTCACTTGTGCAGTTTTTACCAAGAGGGCTTGATTTGATGAATCTTGTGGATGTTTTGATGGACAAGGGCACCCTTATACTCTTTGGAGTATAAGGAGTCAAATTAAATGCAAAAACAAGCAAGCACTAGCCAGGATCACACAAACAAAGCACATAGAAGGTTGCTGATATACTATGCTAGGTCTGATGGTTTTGTGCTGATTAAAATGGCACTATAATGAAATTCAACAAGGCAAATTTTTCACATAAGCCAACCAAATAGCATATAACTGAATCACAATCCTCAAATACACTATAATCTAACAACCACCAAGATTTGATGGCAAAACATTAATTAAAACTGGCAGAAAGAATGAATGACTGATTTAAGCTATTTTTACCCACTTAAAGCATGCAATAGTGTTCAAAACTTGACCAAACTGAAACTTAAACACTAAAAATACCTAACAACTACCCAATGAGTGGATTTAACAGGTTTGCAGGCAAGCTTAATAACAAAAATGCAAGTTAAACACTTATCCCAAACACCCCTTTAAACTTTCAGAAAACAAATTTTTCAAAGCAAATCCAATCAAAACTTAACCAAACTGATAGAACACTATCTAAGCATGCATACAAGACCTATATAAGCAGTTTTAAGCAATCAAACATACACTTAACAACTTAACATGTAGAATCACATAAAGCACATAATTTTGGAAAACCGAAAATGGAAAAGAGAATCAATGAGCTACCTTAAGGGTCCTACATCCAGGACCCTTAGTGGTTGAAAAACCACGTCCCTATAGGCTGGGGCCTATGCAGAACTTTGTTGAGATGCTAAGGAAGTTTTACTTAACAAAAATGGATGAAATATGGTCCTTGTTTAGAACCTGCTAAGAGAGAACAAGGGAGACTGTGTAAAAGCTTAAGAGCTTGCTTCTAGCTTATAGATTAAGCTAGAAGAGAGCCTTAGCTTGTGGGTAAGGATATGATAAGCTAAAAATGACCAAACAGATGGACTATTCAAGCTTGGGTACCCACTACACCAGAACAAGCCATGGTGTCTTGGACATACCCAAACTCAAACACCATCAAAGTAACACCTTTCATCACCATTCTATCAGAATTGCATGAAAATTTTTGATATAAGAAAACTTTGAAAAAGAAACAGAAACTTTGAAAACTTGAAAACTTTTGCTGAAAATTAAACCAAACTCAAACAATGAACTTAAATCAACATGAAATGTAAAGGGAACTCAATCTTTCTCATCAACAAACTCAATACCATTTATATTCCTTCATAAACTGGATTTACAAGGTTTTTGAAAAAAGGAGAAAAATCAAGAACAGAAACAAGCTAAGTCCTATAATGCCTTTATATAGAGGCTTACAAGTGATTCTAGAAGTGAATAGAAGCTAAAAACCCTAACACTTGAACTTCCCAACTTGCCCTTGGACGATTTTGAATTTTTCAGTCAAAAATAAGCCATGTGAAGATCTTTGGCAGTTTGTGAAGATGCCAGTGATGAAAAAGAGATCTTGGACGTCCATTTAGCCTTTGGGAACACGAAATTGTTGTGGGATGTTGATCCTGCTGTCAATCTTTGTCTTGGAGCCAAAATGTGGGGCAGGGGAGGGTTGCATAAGCATGTGAGGTGATGGTGATGGGAGTTTAAGGGTGGTTTTAGGTTTAAGTGATGGTTAATCATGGATCTGGAAAGAATTACCCAAAAACCCTTTGTTTTAATCATTGTTCTTCCTGGAAATATTAGGGTTTAAGGGGTGGGTTAAGAACAGGTTTAATCCAAATTGGGGGGTTAATTTATTTGAATTAGTGTTTGGGTGGGAAAATTAAACTGATTAATTAATCAGTTATTGTGAGTGGAGAGGTGACGTGGTGAAGGGGTGGTTTGTGATTGGTTAATGGGTGTGAGTGGGTGAGGTGGCAGTTTCTGAGTGGGTGTATGGAGTTTGGCTGTCTGGCAGGATTGACCCTTCATGTTTCATTCTTTGTTTAAGTTGTATAAAAAAGGGTATCAACGCCTAAATAACACATGACAACTTTAGGGCAGTTGTCAATTTTGGCACAAATACTTCCAAACTTGAAACAAGGACTAAACATGCAATTTCTTCATTCTTCAAGGACTGATTTTGACATGTCTTCATACTTCAAGGCCTTGACTTGTTTGTTGACTTCTTGGAGGACCATTATTGACAATTTAGTTTTGTTGAGGGACTAAATTTGCCAATTCTTCAAAGTTAAGGGTCCTTTTTGTAATTTTGACAAACTTTAGGGACCAAACTTGTAATTATGAAGATACAAGGGTATAAAGTGTCAATTCTTCAAACTTGGAGGACCAATCTTCATAATTCTTCAAATCTTCAAGGGTTGACTTTGGAAAATTCTTCATTAGGGCTTGGTTCATCGTGCGACTTCGTTTCCCGTGTTCGTTTTTGCATGATTCTTGTGATCTTTTGTCATTTTCTCAATATCCGTACCTAAAATACACAAGCATATATTTGGGTATTTTGATGATATTTAATGCATTTTAAGCCCAATTTGGACGATGAGAGTATGTATAAAAGCAGTCTCATCACTCCCCCATACTAAACCATTGCCGTGCCCTCACGCAATGCTAGAATTAAGTATCAAAGCATCTCCAAAATTCATTTTATTCACTTTATTGAAATGATTAACTAGCTACACTACTACTATTACTATTACTTGTGTTTTAGACATAATATATGATTTTCATCGCAAAATGGGACGTTTAGGTTCATAGAACAAGAACACGTGAATGCTTCGTTAGAAATAATTTCATCGTCCTCGATTTTCACTCCAATTCCATGCTAAGCGTGCAACGAGATCATTGTCATTATAAGTTAGTAATGCTAACACTACTCATATGCCCTAATCACGTACTTATTCTCCCATTATTCCTAAGTTGTATCTCTTATATTTTATTTTGTCTTGAATGTTTCACGAGGATACATCGTTGACTTATGCGATAATAGAGATTTAGGTCTAAAAATAGAGTCCTAACGGTGTAACTAAGACCATCAAATCAATAACCCCTCCTAATAGACAACGATGTTAAAAAATTAAGTTGACAAGAAGAATCGATAAACACGGTTTTATAACGGTTTTGAACATGAGACTTATTACCAAGACTTTTATACGCCCCCTAACGGAAGGGCCTTATTATCTTTGGTTTACCTCCATCTTTTATTCAACTTCGCCATGAAGCTTTTATTATGACTTTGGTCTTGCCTTGCCTTTTATTATCCGCCTCATCGGTGGTTTTATTAGCCAAAGACGTATATCCTCACGCTAAAGCGAATTTTGGATCTTTAAAGCTTCGAAGATTAAGGCTTGATTCACTTTTAATTTTTGCATAGATTTTAGGCCTTGTGGGGCTTCAAATTGTTTGCTAGATTTAGGTGAGCACTTGAAATCTTATTATTGGGTGAAGCTTTCGATTATTAGGGTGCCAATACTTCAAAACCGTGACGCTGGCGATACCTTAATGTCTTCCCAATTTAATTACACGGAAGCTACTAGAAAAGACTAGAAACCCAACAATCCTAACTAAACCGCTAAGTCAATATTTATTAAGCAAAAAATATTTACATGCGAAGGGAGAATAAGCAAACAATGAGAACACATGAGTTTTTGAAAGAATACGAGTACTCTACGTTTAGCATAGTAACTTATAATTAACTCTATCATTTCTCGTCCTCATTTAAGAGACTTAGCCTAATGTGTAGTTAAGGAATCAAAGCTAAGTGCTCAATACGCACGACCGAGTCAAAAATTACTCTTATTCTCGTCATCAGAAAATCTACATTCGTGTCTTCAAACACTTATAAAACATGAGAAAAATTTAAAATTTGGCCATTTTTAGCCTTATTTTGCAACAAAACGATAACAAAAAGATAAACTTTGGAAAGCGTGAAGGTTTGGCAAGGCAAGTATCTATTCACCCCCCATACTAAAGTTAAACATTGTCCTCAATGTTTCGAGTCTAGGGGTGCAAAGACCCCCATACTAGAGACGTAGTCGAATGACTAATCTAGCATGGAAAGGGTGTAACCATTAAATTAATAGCCGTTTATGAAGTGTGCTATAAACCTAAGGTTAGAACATCAAAAAGGATATATCATGGATATTGAGAAATGTCTCCAAAGCAAACGATCGAGTGCTCCCATAAAACGAACACGAGAGGCTCCAATCGTGAAGATCATGATCTAAAGTTCACAATTCACAAACAACCACGGAACAAAGGTTGGAAGGGCACAAATCCCCACACGTAAGCTACATTAGAAAGCGATAATATGTACATAGGATAAGCATGGGACTCCCCCACGAGGCACCTCGTTTTTTATTACCGAGTCATGAGCTCGACTCGATCCCCTCAATACTAATTATCATTAGGGAAGGTGACTTGGTCGAGGTAGTTCAAGGATGGAACTTCCCCGCCAAAGTAGTGCTTCAACCTATGTCCATTCACCTTGAAGTTAGGACCATCATCTTGAGCTAGCTCGATGGTCCCATACGGAAATACTTGAGTCACGGTGAATGGACCGGACCAACGGGATTTCAATTTACCGGAAAAGATTTTCAATCTTGAATTAAAAAGCAAAACTTGATCCCCAATGTTAAAAACCCGGTTTTTAATTTTAGAATCATGCAACTTTTTAGTTTTCTCTTTATAAATCAATGAATTTTCATAAGCAATATCCCTCAATTCATCCAATTCATTCAATTGCATTTTCTGGTGTTTTCCCGCGGTCTCCATATCATCATTACAATGCTTTAGGGCCCAATAAGCCTTGTGTTCTATCTCGATAGGCAAATGACAATTCTTTCCATACACAAGCTTATAGGGAGTGCACCCAATGGGTGTCTTATGAGCGGTCCTAAAGGCCCATAAAGCATCGTCCAACTTATCCGACCATGATTGTCGGTTTTCCCCAACGGATCTCTCCAAAATCCTCTTCAACGCTCGGTTTGAAACCTCGACTTGCCCACTCGTTTGTGGGTGTTAAGCCGTAGAAAGACGATGCGTAACCCCATATTTCCTTAGAACCCTTTCAAATTGGTCGTTACAAAAATGGGTTCCACAATCGCTTATGATAGCACGAGGGGTTCCAAACCGAGAAAACAATTGCTTCAAAAACTTGACTACCACACGAGCATCATTGGTGGGCAAGGCCTTGGCCTCCACCCACTTAGAAAGGTAGTCAACCGCAACGAGAATGTACTTGTTACCATGAGATGATGGGAACGGCCCCATAAAGTCTATGCCCCAAACGTCAAAGATCTCACATACTTGAATGAGATTTTGTGGCATTTCATCTTTTTGTGAGGCTTTTCCTTGTCGTTGGCATGCATCACACGACTTCACAAGATCTTGTGCATCTCGGTAAATAGTAGGCCAAAAGAACCCGGCATCAAACACCTTCTTAGCCGTGAGATTAGCACCGTGGTGACCACCCGTGGGTCCCTCATGGAAATCTCTAAGGATGTTAGAAGCTTCGGTGCCAAATACACAACGTCGGATGATTTGATCCGCACAAGTTCGAAACAAGTAAGGGTCGTTCCAAAAGTAGAACTTGACGTCACGAAAGAATTTCCGTTTTTGTTGAGTCGTCATACCCTTAATGATGAAGTTACCCGCATGGTAATTTGCAAAATCCGCAAACCATGGGGTAGAAGAATCATGCTTAGAATTCACTACACCAAGTGTTTCGAGCGGAAATGTTTCGGTGATTTCCTTGGGCTCGTAAACACTTTGGTGAGGATCTTCCAAACGAGAGAGATGATCGGCCGCTAGATTCTCGGCTCCTTTTTTGTCAACGATGGTGTGATCAAATTCTTGAAGGAGGAGAATCCAACGAAGTAATCTTGGCTTAGCATCTTGCTTTGCCATGAGATACTTAATAGCCGAATGGTCCGTATACACTATGCATTTCGTCAAGACGAGGTAAGGTCGGAATTTCTCAAATGCATACACCACGGCAAGGAACTCCTTTTCCGTTGTAGTGTATTTAAGTTGAGCCTCGGTCATCGTCTTGCTAGCATAGTGAATAGGCAAGAAGTGCTTATCATGACGTTGCCCCAAAACGGCCCCAATAGCGTAATCACTTGCATCACACATAAGTTCGAAGGGGAGGTTCCAATTGGGAGCAACAAGAATGGGAGCTTCGGTAAGTTTCCTCTTAAGGATCTCAAAGGCTCGTACACAATCTTCGTCAAAGACAAAACGTGCCTCTTTTTCAAGAAGATGTGTAATGGGTCGAGAAATCTTCGAAAAATCCTTGATGAATCGTCGATAAAAGCCCGCGTGGCCTAGGAAACTCCTAACTCCCTTAACGGTTTTGGGATGAGGTAATTTGGCGATGACGTCTACCTTAGCTTGATCTACCTCAATCCCCGCTTTCAATACCTTGTGCCCTAAGACGATTCCACTCTTAACCATAAAATGACACTTTTCCCAATTGAGCACAAGGTTGGTTTCCTCACAACGTTTTAACATTCTCTCAAGGTTCGACAAACACGAAGTGAAGGAATCACCAAACACGGAAAAGTCATCCATGAAGACTTCCATCGTCTTCTCGATCATATCATGAAAAATAGCCATCATGCATCGTTGAAAAGTTCCCGGTGCATTACAAAGTCCGAATGGCATTCTACGATAGGCAAACGTTCCATATGGACACGTAAACGTAGTTTTTTCTTGATCACGAGGATCGATGGGAATTTGGAAGTAACCGGAAAAACCATCTAGAAAGCAATAGAAATCGTTTCTCGCAAGACGCTCCAACATTTGGTCCATGAAGGGCAAGGGAAAATGGTCTTTTCGAGTGGCTTCATTCAACTTTCGATAGTCAATGCACACTCTCCATCCGGTCACGAGTCTAGTGGGAATCAACTCGTTGGCATCGTTTGGCACAACGGTCATCCCTCCCTTTTTAGGGACACAATGAATAGGACTCACCCAAGGGCTATCAGAAATAGGGTAAATCATTCCCGCGTCAAGGAGTTTAAGGACCTCCTTTTTGATGACGTCGTGAATTTTAGGGTTCACCCTCCTTTGACTTTGGATTGTGGGCTTGAAATCCTCCTCCATTAAGATTTTGTGGGTACAAAACTTGGGATCGATTCCCTTAATGTCGGATAACTTCCACGCAATCGCCCCTTTGTGATCCTTTAGAACATCGACAAGTGCGGTTTTTTCATCATTCGAAAGGTCCTTCGCAATAATAACCGGCAACTTGTTGTCCTCCTCCAAATAGACATATTCGAGGTGAGGAGGTGAATCTTTCAACTCAAGGATAGGTGGTTCCTCAAGTGAAGATTTGGGCTCGATACTCATAACCTCCTCGGGTGGAGGAAATGGGAAATCGTTGAGAAAATCCTTGATAATCGAGAAGTCCTCATCGTTGTCGAGGTCTTCGTCACAAGTACGTGGAACATCGAATTCTTCCAACGTAAAACCACCACCTTCAAAAGGAGTGAAGGTTGGTGTCGAATTATCAAGAATTGGATCTAACATAGTGGGATTGCCACTAGTTTCTTCATCACCAAACCCTAAAACTTCTTGTGAAAATTCCTCGCAAACCACGTCGATCATATCAACGAGGTTTATGGTAGCAACGGAATAAAAATGAAAAAGTTGAGAATTTTGAGTTGCGTTTATAACAAGTTCCTCGTCGTTGAAACGTAAGGTGATCTTTCTAGCATGCACATCAATTAAAGCCATAGACGTATCTAAAAACGAACGACCTAAAATGAGAGGAACTTGAGGATCCGTGGGGATATCAAAAACGATAAAGTCTACGGGATAGTAGAACTTCCCCACTTTCACAAAAACGTCTTCCGCCAAACCACATGCAAGAATCGTGGAATGGTCGGCCAACTCAATAGACATTCGTGAAGGAGTAAGATTAGGAAGATTGAGCGACTTGAAGATTGCAAGTGGCATCAAGTTAATGCTAGCACCAAGATCGGCCAAGGCATAACATTCTTCCATATCTTGAATTGCACAAGGGATCAAAAATTTACCGGGATCACCGACTTTTGAGGTATGCGATTAAGATAAACCGACGAACAACTAGACATTTGGTGCAATTTCTCCTTGTTGTTCAACATACTCTTAAAGTTAGCGGCAAATCGAGGCATCATGACCAAAGCATCGGCGAAACTCACATTAAGGTGCAACTCACGAAACATTTTCATAAAAAGCTCAAATTGGTAGTTGTCGCGCTCTTGTCGTTTCTCCTTCCTAAGTCTCGATGGGTAAGGCAAGGGTGGTGTGGGTTGGGGCATAGGCATAGCCTTTGGAATCTCGGGTTCTAATGTTGGTAAAGGGTCGACCGTAGGTGTGGCATGAGCGGTACTTTGTGGGCTTGAAATATGCTCCTTTTCGACCACCACCTCGGGTTCTTCCTCAATTTCCTCCACCGTTGGAGTAATTGGTTGAGGAGTCGGTTCTTTAAGTGTCTTACCACTTCGTGTGGTAATCACTTTCATCTCTCCCTTCGGGTTTGAAACGGTGTTACTAGGAAGACCACTCGAAGTAGAGGCTTTGTTCCCCATGACGGCTTCTAAAATTGCATTAAGCTTAGCATCTTGACTATTAAACTTCAAATCTTGACTAGAGGCTTTTTGGTCAATTCTTTGTTCAAGCCTAGCATGACTTTGCTCTATCTTGTTGTTTTGACCTCTAATTTGATTAGCAAGATCATTTTTCAATTCATTTCTCATGTTAAGATTTTCTTTCACAAAATTTGCTAACTCCTTAGTGTTTTTAGCCGTGTCCCTAATTTGACTAGCCAATTGCTCTTGTATGTTTTCCAAAATCTTATCATTTGTCGTGGCGTAATTCAAAAAGTCCATTGGAAGTTCTTTTGTGTAAACATTTTGAAGACCTTGACTTGTGTTTTGAAAATTACGGTTTTGATTTTGATTTTGCAATTGGCTACTAGTTCCTTGATTCCCATAGTTGTTATTACCCTTGAAATTGTTTCTTTGATTGCTTTGGTAACCAACTTGATTGTTTCGATAATTGTTAGCATTTTGATTTGGTGGAAAACCCGGTGGAGTCAATTGATTAGTGCGAGGAACTTGACCGTTTTGGTTATAAGTTCCCGCGGCCGCGAAGGCACTCGAAGTGTTACCACCGTTGGTAATGCACTCAGAATAATCGTGAGCTCCACCACAATACATACACGAAACCTCAACCGCTTTAATCGTAGCGGGAGCGGGTTGTTCACCAACTTTAAACTCAATTAACAATCCTTTCAACTTATCAAAAATTTTGTTCTCCAAATTAGCCTCGATTTGGCAAGCATCAACGGTGTGTGACAATGAAGGCGAAGACGAAGACGAAGTCTTACGAACACTCGACGTGCTACGAGGACTATACACCTTAGACCTATTCTCAATGATTAACAATGCTTCCTCGACCGTCTTACACAAAAAATTACCACCCGCGGCGGCATTAAGATAATCACGCTCATGATCGTTCAAGCCATTGTAAAACGTGTTAATTTGATGCAAGTCGGAAAAACCATGATGAGGACATTCGTGCAACATTTCCTTAAACCTATTCCAAGCCGTTGAAAAACTCTCATTATACTCTTGTGAAAATTTTGAAATCTCGTTTTTCAAGTGCGTAGTCTTAGAGGGCGGAAAAAATTGGTTCACAAATTTTGAAACGAGATCCTTCCACGTCAATATAGAATTGGGTGGCTCTTTCTCTAACCAAATTTTTGCGGGCCCCGCTAAGGAATACGGAAAAAGCATCATCTTAATCGAGTCGTTTGAGACGTCCTTAAACTTGCAAGTGGCGGTGAGACGATTAAATTGGCGAATGTGGTTATGAGGGTTGTCCTTTTCGTCACCTCGAAACTTGTTGTTTTGAATCATGGACAACAAACCCGTCTTAACCTCAAAATTCTCCGCAAGGATAGCGGGAATCACAATCGCTTCTCCATAACCCTCGGTGGGTGCTTGAAGCAACTCCATCATAGTTCGATTAGCCATGGGTGCTTTTTTCACTACAATGGGTTCGTCAATAGGAGACTCCTCACTAGTAGGAGTGATTGATTTGTTTCTTCGTTTACGAGCACGTCTTGCTTTAGAGCGAGTTTGCATAAACGTCACGTACAACGAGAAGGCGAGCAAAGAAGATTCTTTTTGGTGTTTTTACTTTTTCAATTTTTTGTGGTTTTTGATTGTTTTTACTTTTTTTGGATTTTTGGAATGTATTAGGTAGACACAAATCTACAAATCTCCTCCTTAATCAAATCTCTCGATTAAAGAAGCCTCAAGGAATGAAAACGATCACGTGAAGTGAACGCCTTCGATGACTTAAGAACGATGGTGGAACACCAAATCGTTCAAGATGGTTTAATCAATAGAAACCAAGAAAATATATATGATACTTAGTAATACTTTGGGCGGCAAAACCCTCGATTAGCTTTCAAAATCAAAATACGCACAAGCAAGCGGAGGAAACGAGGCGGCGCGAAGCACTTAAGAGCCTTTTTCCTTTAGGTCGTGAAATACAACCGCCTTATACCCACCTTATAGTTTGTATTTCTCAAAATCGAGCTTCACGAAAGTATTTATCTATTTTTGCCTTTTTCTTTGGTTTGAGATTCGAATACAATGATTGGGTAATGACCTCCCAAGTCAAGGTTGTGATTTCTCACGTATTTGGAGTACTTGTAAATTTATTGTTCTACGTATACAATATAGTAATAGTATTTACAAGAAAACGAAAAACCGATAATACGTATTAGTAGAGTGCTACTAATACAATTACTTTTATGGCTATATATAAAAACAACAATTGATCAACCAAAACACAACACGCCTCCCCGGCAGCGGCGCCAAAAATTGATGTAGTGTTTTTGTACCCTTTAGGAAAAGGATGACAAATAGTGGTAGTATTAAGTGTCGGTTTAGGAAAACCGAGCACTAATAACCAAACAAGTTCGTTTCCCAAGGAGGCAAGTGTGTTGTGTATTGAATTGATATTGATTTGTGATTATATGATTGAGAAAGAAATGGGATTAGAAGAGAAAGACGGTTACAAAGACTAATTAAACTACGACGAAAAAGGCGAACACGTAAAACCGTAAATAGTGCCAAAATTAAAATTTTAACCTAAAAATTCCTAAAAATTATTAAAAATCCCCAATAATATTCTAAGAGTTTACAAAAAATCCAAACTTGCTAAAACCTTTTAATTAATTAGATAATAACTTTTTAATGCTAATTAAAGCCCTAAAAATCACTTTTAATTATTAAAAAGCCTTAAACAAGATCTAATAGTTTGTAAACCTCAAAAATATCCTAATTAAGCTAAAAACTATTTTTAAAAATTTTAAAACCAAATTAAACTATTTTTAAACACTTAAAAACTATTAAAATCTATTAAATCTTAAATTAATTCTAGAAATTAATTGAAAAGTCCTAAAAGTATTTGGAAAGTGACCAAACTCCTAATTAAGTGTCCTCAACCTAGGAAAAATGTAAAAACTAAAAAAAATAAAACTTCAATTTTTAATAATAAAATAATATTAAAATATTCAAAAAATAAAAAGTTTATAAATAAATTCCAAAAAATTACCAAAAATCCTAAATAATGTAACTAAAACAAAAATGCAATCCAAATTTTCAGAAACCTATTTAGTAATTTTATATTGAATTTTAAAGTTGCTTAAAAACCCTAAAATCCTATAAAATCAAAAATAAGCTAAATTGAAAACCTAAATAGCTGTAAACCTCAAAAATAAGATTAAAAACCTAAAAACTATTTTTCCAGATTTTTAAATTACCTTTTTCTATTTTTTAATGACTTTTTAAAATAAAAACTTAAAATAATCCTAATAAATTAATTAATAATGAGAAAAATATACTTTTTGCTCAAAAAAGTCAAACACCCTTATACAATCCTAGGAAAAATGCTAAACAGGAAAAAGCTTAAGGAAATAAGCTAGAAATAGCTTATTTAAAAGCTGATGGTTTAATAAGCTACAAAACAAACACCACTTAAATAAGTAATGAAATGAAGACTAAACGTAAAAAGCCATCCGGATCACTGGTTAACACGTTAGTCCTTGGAAAGCAAGGTCGCGTGTTCGAGCCCAGGCCAGGTGAGCTTTTTACAAACTTTTTCTTTTTTTTTTACTTTTAAAACACAATCCAGTAGCCTTGTTAAGCTTAGAAACACAACTCAAATCCAATATTATCAAGATTTAAACACTACAAATCCAAAAACGTGCCCAGGTTTGCACAACTTTCTGATGAACACAAGTGTATATTCACTTGTGCAGTTTTTACCAAGAGGGCTTGATTTGATGAATCTTGTGGATGTTTTGATGGACAAGGGCACCCTTATACTCTTTGGAGTATAAGGAGTCAAATTAAATGCAAAAACAAGCAAGCACTAGCCAGGATCACACAAACAAAGCACATAGAAGGTTGCTGATATACTATGCTAGGTCTGATGGTTTTGTGCTGATTCAAATGGCACTATAATGAAATTCAACAAGGCAAATTTTCCACATAAGCCAACCAAATAGCATATAACTGAATCACAATCCTCAAATACACTATAATCTAACAACCACCAAGATTTGATGGCAAAACATTAATTAAAACTGGCAGAAAGAATGAATGACTGATTTAAGCTATTTTTACCCACTTAAAGCATGCAATAGTGTTCAAAACTTGACCAAACTGAAACTTAAACACTAAAAATACCTAACAACTACCCAATAAGTGGATTTAACAGGTTTGCAGGCAAGCTTAATAACAAAAATGCAAGTTAAACACTTATCCCAAACACCCCTTGAAACTTTCAGAAAACAAATTTTTCAAAGCAAATCCAATCAAAACTTAACCAAACTGATAGAACACTATCTAAGCATGCATACAAGACCTATATAAGCAGTTTTAAGCAATCAAACATACACTTAACAACTTAACATGCAGAATCACATAAAGCACATAATTTTGGAAAACTGAAAATGGAAAAGAGAATCAATGAGCTACCTTAAGGGTCCTACATCCAGGACCCTTAGTGGTTGAAAAACCACCTCCCTATAGGCTGGGGCCTATGCAGAACTTTGTTGAGATGCTAAGGAAGTTTTACTTAACAAAAATGGATGAAATATGGTCCTTGTTTAGAACCTGCTAAGAGAGAACAAGGGAGACTGTGTAAAAGCTTAAGAGCTTGCTTCTAGCTTATAGATTAAGCTAGAAGAGAGCCTTAGCTTGTGGGTAAGGATATGATAAGCTAAAAATGACCAAACAGATGGACTATTCAAGCTTGGGTACCCATTACACCAGAACAAGCCATGGTATCTTGGACATACCCAAACTCAAACACCATCAAAGTAACACCTTTCATCACCATTCTATCAGAATTGCATGAAAATTTTTGATATAAGAAAACTTTGAAAAAGAAACAGAAACTTTGAAAACTTGAAAACTTTTGCTGAAAATTAAACCAAACTCAAACAATGAACTTAAATCAACATGAAATGTAAAGGGAACTCAATCTTTCTCATCAACAAACTCAATACCATTTATATTCCTTCATAAACTGGATTTACAAGGTTTTTGAAAAAAGGAGAAAAATCAAGAACAGAAACAAGCTAAGTCCTATAATGCCTTTATATAGAGGCTTACAAGTGATTCTAGAAGTGAATAGAAGCTAAAAACCCTAACACTTGAACTTCCCAACTTGCCCTTGGACGATTTTGAATTTTTCAGTCAAAAATAAGCCATGTGAAGATCTTCGGCAGTTTGTGAAGATGCCAGTGATGAAAAAGAGATCTTGGACGTCCATTTAGCCTTTGGGAACACGAAATTGTTGTGGGATGTTGATCCTGCTGTCAATCTTTGTCTTGGAGCCAAAATGTGGGGCAGGGGAGGGTTGCATAAGCATGTGAGGTGATGGTGATGGGAGTTTAAGGGTGGTTTTAGGTTTAAGTGATGGTTAATCATGGATCTGGAAAGAATTACCCAAAAACCCTTTGTTTTAATCATTGTTCTTCCTGGAAATATTAGGGTTTAAGGGGTGGGTTAAGAACAGGTTTAATCCAAATTGGGGGGTTAATTTATTTGAATTAGTGTTTGGGTGGGAAAATTAAACTGATTAATTAATCAGTTATTGTGAGTGGAGAGGTGACGTGGTGAAGGGGTGGTTTGTGATTGGTTAATGGGTGTGAGTGGGTGAGGTGGCAGTTTCTGAGTGGGTGTATGGAGTTTGGCTGTCTGGCAGGATTGACCCTTCATGTTTCATTCTTTGTTTAAGTTGTATAAAAAAGGGTATCAACGCCTAAATAACACATGACAACTTTAGGGCAGTTGTCAATTTTGGCACAAATACTTCCAAACTTGAAACAAGGACTAAACATGCAATTTCTTCATTCTTCAAGGACTGATTTTGACATGTCTTCATAGTTCAAGGCCTTGACTTGTTTGTTGACTTCTTGGAGGACCATTATTGACAATTTAGTTTTGTTGAGGGACTAAATTTGCCAATTCTTCAAAGTTAAGGGTCCTTTTTGTAATTTTGACAAACTTTAGGGACCAAACTTGTAATTATGAAGATACAAGGGTATAAAGTGTCAATTCTTCAAACTTGGAGGACCAATCTTCATAATTCTTCAAATCTTCAAGGGTTGACTTTGGAAAATTCTTCATTAGGGCTTGGTTCATCGTGCGGCTTCGTTTCCCGTGTTCGTTTTTGCATGATTCTTGTGATCTTTTGTCATTTTCTCAATATCCGTACCTAAAATACACAAGCAACAAACACAAGCATATATTTGGGTATTTTGATGATATTTAATGCATTTTAAGCCCAATTTGGACGATGAGACTATGTATAAAAGCAGTCTCATCAATTTCCTATGATTTTTTTTCTTTAGATTTCAACTGCAAAGATATCTTCAATCACATCACCCGTTTTTTACGAAGGTGGCTTTGGCACTTGAACTTGTATTTCTTTCTTAATAGTTAATATTTTCCAAATTTTCTACAAATTGTGCCAAATTTTCTTCATCTTTACTCAACTAAAACAAACATTCGTCTACCATGTTGTTAGCGTTATTAGTTAATCTTTCAATGGCTTCATTATTCTCTCCATGTCTGATGACGTATAGTCCCTAGTCGGGCTGGAGAGTTCGAATCATGGGCACTACCCGTATCTATCAGGAATGGATTAAAGCTTATGTGATGTGCGCACAGCCCAGGAGGCCCGGTAAGTCGATGTCGCACATGCGGTTCATTGCTTAAACCATGTCCTTATCGCGCTGCGACAGGATTAGACAAGAATATAATCTATCTTCTGATTACATTCGCCTAAGGGAAGAGGATATGCACTTACTTCAGTTATGCGATAAGGATCAATCTATTTTGAATCATTATCTCTTCCTTAGGCCGCAAGAACAGGGAGCCCAACCTTGACTCTCTCGAGTATAAAAGGAACCCCCATGGTTCCACAAAGGTACGATACACACAATACCCTAAACCCTAATACACTCAAATCGATTACTTACTCTCACGCTGGAATCTAATCGTGGGTAACAAACCCACGGTAAGCTTAACGGTGTCTGTTTAGTGCGCAAGGTCCTTAAAACAAGTTTCAATTGGTGCAAGAGCCGGAGTCCACAAGACCCCAAATTAAGCCTAATTTGGGTCAAGCTTGGTCCATCCAACTTTTGTATCAACAATTTGGTGCCATCCATGGGACCCTACTCTAAGCTCTAAAGTAATGACGAAAAGCGGCGCAAACCCGCCCCAGCCAAAGGGCGGATCTAAGAAGCCAACAGGTCCATACTCAAGCTTTGAACCACCTTATAACCCAGGTCGTGGAAGGAAAAGATTGCAAGTATCTTTTTCCCCACTAGTCACCTATACCCCACAGACAGTTGGAGATGCATCGTCCTCTCGAGAAAACCCTAACCAAGCTCGCAAGGACGCCCTGGACACGAGGGCTGTGGTAGACCCGCAAACCGAGACAAAGATTCCTCTCGCGACAAAACAGAATATGAGCGACTACGTCGCAGAAAACTATGAAGCTCTAATCCCACTCATAAGAGCGCAGATGAGGGCAAATCCGATAAGAGATTTACGGGTCAGCTTAGACTTTGATAAGGAACTCAAAGCCATGGAAGGGTCAAGATCTAACAAGGAAACTAGGAAGGAAAGGAGTAAAAAAGAGAGAACAACTGAGATCCCAAAATCTCCATCCGGTGCGCCCCTTATTGAAGACGCATCGTCCTTGGACTGTTCTGAGAACCCAAAGGGAGAAGACGGCTTCATCACACCAGTCAATAATCATCGGCGCACAAACGTGAAAGACATATTAGGGCCCGACCCATTAGGCAGAAAGAGCGCCCTTAATAGATTGGGCCCCTTGGAAAGAGATTCATCCCCGGATCTGCAAGGACGGGAAAGAAACAGAAGTACCAGAAAAGTGAGCGAAGGAGATTCCTCAAGCGAAAATTCCTCGGACTCTAATTACAGCGATCACCATCCTCGCCGTAAAAGGGTCGCTCTTTTGTCCACCGAGGATTCTGATTCCTCCGACTATGACAAGAAACATGGCAGGGCACCCAAGAAGCCAAGGATGCGCAGTGAAGAAGAGTGGACCTGTGACAAGCACGATTTTGAGGTTCGTCACTTAGTTTTATTTTGTGCATATTTCGTGGAATTACGTGTCTTTATGTGTTTATGTGTTTATGTATTATGTGGTGTGAATAGAGTGTGGTTTGGACCTCGTTTTTGGGTACGGGGTACCCTGTGAGTGAAACGATGTGTGATGTTTTCATGTTCATAATCTCACATAGTAGTGGCTATGAAATAATATGGTGTTATTTAGTGGTTTTATGTATACGTATATGTATTATAGAAAACCGTATTTTTACGATTTAAGGTTTAGCATTTAGAGGTCTCGGATGAGGTAATTAGTCATGGGAGTATTTTTCGGGATAGTTTTAAGTCATTTAGGACTTATTTAATTAGTTTATTTCATATTTCAAGAGTTTTTATAAAATTTTATATTTTACGTCTTTTACGGTATACGCGTAAATTTTACTAGTTTTACGGTTTTGAGGTTTTGGAGGCTACCGGAGCTGAAATAAATTGAGGAAAATTAAGGTAATATTATTAATACATTTATTAATAATAAAAAGAAAAAAACGAAATTAAAGGGGTATAGATCGGTTATGTGACGCAAAAAAAGAAAAGAAAAAGAGAAAAAGTATGGGAATTATATATGACAACTTTACTTGGGTTAGGATTGGTATTATAACTATATAAGGTGTTAACTAAGTTAAAAAAAACATAATCCCTGGAGAAATCAAAGAGTCAACGTTTTTTTGGGGTTTTTAGGGTTGTTCATATTTTTTTTGTCTTCCATTATTCTTAAGGTAAAAACCTTCAATCCCTTTTCAATTTAATTGTTTTCAATTCATTCTTAATCATTATATGATAGATTTAGGTTAGGTTTTATTATAAAATATATTAATTAATGATAAAACAATGATTAGATTAATTAGGGCTTGTAATTAATTAAATGTTGGGTAATTAATTAGGTTAGTTTATATAAATTCATAATTAAAAACTGGGCAGAATTTTTGGTCCATTGTTTTGATCATATCTAAAGTTCTAGGAACATTCATTAATCGAACCAAGTATACCTAAAAAGGTATTTGAGTTGGATTTTGAATGCAAGAAATGAGGAATAAATTGGTGGTCGGGAAGTGGGTCAAAAACAGGTTACGTCAGTCGGTTGTCAAAACAGTTTTTGGATCAGCCTGTTTTCATTTTATGTTTTGAATTGTTTAGGTTACTTAGGTTGTAATTGGAGCTTCAAATGAAAATAAGACTTAGATTATATATTAGATAAAATATCTGAAAAAGGACTAAGAAAATGGGATAGGGTAAGACCCTCTGATCATAACAAACTTTTCATATGTTCAAAATCGGTAAAAATCTGGATAGGCAAAAGTATAAGTTGTATATCGGGGACTTAAAATTAGCTTTGATGTCGGGGCAAGGACTGAGATTTTAGTTAACACATATAAGTTTATGGGGTTTTCATTGCAAGGAATGTGGTTTAGGTTTGGTGGGCGTTTGTCTCATAATACGGGGTGTGAAAACGGGACTGTTTTGGGTCAAATGTTAACAGGACGAGTTATGAATTAAACTAAGTTAAGGGCTTTATAGAGGGGTGTAATGAGATGCTTATGACATATAAATGGGGTTAAGTTGTAGGATAAGGTTATATATCCATCATATATTGATGATCCATTTTGGTATGTGGTTCATGTCTTGATTTTATATGTTTGTGTGTTTAGATTTTGCTAGAGAGCGGATATTTGGAGAAGCTTGATCAGGTGAGTTTCATAGTCCCATGTTTTTATGAGTATAATTGTTTTGATTTCCAGATGAGACGGAAGAGATACTATATGGTTTTTTAAATAATGTTGTGATTTTTTTTATCGTTTGTGATGGACTTGTGTGTACACTTATGTGATTAACTGCTATGTGATTCTTGATTGTGTTTATGATTTGGATCGTGGGACACATACCGTCTCAGTTATTGTGATTTGACTTGGTACCAAGGGGATGTTGACAAGGCGGGGCCTTGGGATTTGGTTCATAGGTGTATGGGCGCCTATAGGACCATGATGTTTGGTAAGGCTGAGAGCCTTGGAAGTGTGGTGAATGGTTAAATCTTGAATGTTAGTTGTTAATGCATAATTGTAGCACAATGTACATATGTTCTTTAATTAATGGTTATTATTCACAGCTTATGACTTGATTTTGGCGTTGGAGTCTAAACCTATGACTCTCACCAACATTATGTTGACGTGTTTTAGTGTCTCTTTTAGGTGAGAATGTGGTTAAGCGTGAGAATAGGAGTGCCTAGCTTTGGAGGCTTAGGATTGCATTTGAAGTAACCAATTTTCCTCTTAGCCTTTATTTTATGTTTGAATAAGTGATACATTGTGGACACCTATATGTTGATGTGTGTATTTGTATGTCTTTGGTAAGGGGTTGACCTGTTACCTACTTACCTAGACGCCTGCATTGTTTGAGATATTGTCATGACATTGTGTCACCCATTTATGATATTTCCATTTCATTTAGTTATCTCTATAGACACGCTATTGTTGTCATGATATCCATACTTCGTGCCCCATATTCCGCCATGGTGGGGTGTGACAGGACCTTTTCATGGCGTCGGGAGAAAGGAAGTGCGTTTTCAAAACGCATAACTACTTTCAAAGATAATAAAAAGAGACGCATGCCGTCCAATGTCAAGACCTACGATGGTACGACGGATCCAGATGATCACCTGAAAGTGTTTGAATCTCAAGAAGGAATAGAACAATGGCCAGAGGTCGTGTGGTGCCACATGTTCAACTCAACGCTCATCGGGAACGCTCGGACATGGTTCGACCGCCTCCCGCTAAGGAGCATTATTGGGTTCGAAGAACTTAGGAAGGTATTCAAAAGAAACTATGTGCAACAGAAGAAGTACGACAAAAGCTCCGTCTCACTTGCAAGAGTGAAGCAGAGGCACAATGAAAGCCTCGAAGACTTTATGGAATGCTTCAAATCTGAATGCAATCAGATTAAAGATTGCCCGAAAATTCTTAAATTTTCTGGATTTCTCGCGGGCATCACCAACCCGGATCTAATAAAAACATTGAATGACAAAACCCCAGGAACGTTTAATAGGGTGATGAAGAAGGTACGAGCATTTATTCAGGACAAAACCGCAGCAGCGGATAGTAGGCAGATGACATAAGGCTACAAATACGAAGACCGATCCAAGAAACAGTCATATGGGCAAAACGTCGGCCGCACCTTGGACTTCCAAGGCACGACGAAACAAGGGCGCAATAACAACAGCAATAAGTTTATCCCGCTGCAAAAGACATCCAGAGAGATATTTTTGTCAGAAGGTGCAGGCTTTCCAAAGCCTAGTCCGATGTTGGGACCGGCAGACAAGCGGGGACAACACAAAGCATTGTGAATACCATGACGATAAAGGACACATCTATTAATGAGTGCATTCAGCTGAAAAGACACATTGAGAGCTTGGTCAAGGCAAGGAAGTTAAACCACCTGATAAGAGACTAGAGGAAGAGCACGGACACGAAGAAAAATGAGGTGAAGAAGCAGAAGGATAAGCCCATAACCATTTACATGGTAGAAAGGGAAAAATCTTTTATGCAAAGGAGAACGGTCGTAGAACTTACGCGCGATAAAGAGAAACGTTCCCTATTCTTTCGGACATGGACTACAGAGTCGGATCATTGACTATTGACATAGCCCTTGGGAGCCATACTATTGAGATCATGTGTGTTGATGGAGGGTCAGCAGAGAACATATTGAACGAACATTGTTTCGCATGACTACCATGGGAAATACATAAGGAGTTAAAGGATACCGCACAAGTCCTCACAGGTTTTAACGGTGATAAAACCCGCCCACTGGGACACCTCTTCACACAGGTAACTATTGGAAGCGCAGGTCACTCGACAACTGTGTGGATGGATTTCATGGTTGTATGATCCCAATCATCGTACAATGGGATAATGGGACAGTCAGCGCTAAAAACACTGCGCGTTGTCCCCTCTACAGTGCATGGTATGTTCAAATTCCCGGTGCAAGACGGGGTAGTCACCATCCGCAACATAGATACGCTCGAAGGGGGTAGCAGCACTTCTAGCCATAGCGCAAAAAAGAAGGATGCAGACAGAAGTAAGTGCAACACGGAATCCAGCCCTCGGATGAGGAAGAGAAGGTGTATCTCGGAAGATCCCCATGCTGAAAGCATATTTGTACACGAAGGCTCACCAGCAGGGCTCCAATGGGTCCTCTTTTCGACAGGCTTCGCAGGAAAAGGAGGGCCAAATGCAGGGTTTATCCTCACAAACCAGGGCGACATAAAGATTACCTATGCGTTGCTGTTCAACTTTCCCACAACAAGTATGGAAGCAGATTATGAAGCCCTCATATCAGGTCTAGGATTGGCACTCAGAATGGGCATAAAAATCCTAGTGGCCTACGCATACAACCCTTTGGTGGCAAGCAGGGTTGCGGGATCATGCGAGCCACGAGGGCGTACGCTGATCCAATACACGGAAAAGATGAAGGACATAACCAGGCAGTTCGCAGAGTTTGCTATACGAAAAGTTTCTGAAGAAGATGATGAAATCCCTCAGCTGACATAGATCAACTCTCAATTGTGAACATGGATAAACCTCCTAGTCACGTGCTGGTGGATTTTATGTTACAGAAAAGTATAAGCGCGGATCCTGAGACACCAACATGGATGACACCTATTAGAAAGTTCCTGACACGTAATTCATTACCAAGCAATCGAAGGAAAGCCAGGCAAGTACAGATGAGAGCTAGGTACTTTATATTCATCAAGGGAACGCTGTACATACAATCAAGTAATAGGCTATTGCTGTAATGCCTAGTGCCAGAGCGAGCACGGGCGGTCATGGAAGCCGCGCATGAAAGGGTATGCCCGTATGGCCCGATTGATGTGGTTGACGAGATTACTCGGTTAGGGTATTTTTAACCATTCATGCATAAGGATGTTCGTAAAAGGGTGGAGTGATGTCTCCAATGTCAGGCAGACCTAGGTCATAAGAAAAATCCTAACATGATCACTGGGCCACCCTCAACAAAAGGCACAAAGGTAGATGGAATCCTCTCAAGACTAGGGCATACTATTGGTTCTCTGACCTCATCAATAGGGAACATGGCACGAAGGGTAGCAGCAATACTCCCATCGCAAGGTAACTACCAGCAACAACGCAGAGGAGTAATCGCCCCTCCAGCCAGGATAATTGCCCGCACTATGCGACAACGGGATCAAGCAAACAGACTGTCAGCAGCACGGGGTACGCAACAGCTGTGAGAACCAGTATTTTCCCAGCATTATTTTATTCTTTTTATTCGTGCTTCTTGAATTTTACAACGTATTTCGTTTTCTTGTATTCTTATATGTAAATCCTGAGATCTTAATATTTTAATAAATAATACTTTTTAAGTATTTACTGATCATTGATAATAAATTATCTGGAATTATAAAATTTCTTATTTTATTTTTCCCATATTTATTTAAATCAAAGTTTTTGATTTAAAATCACCCGCGTGCCTTTTACAACGAGTTTATTCAAAAACAATGTACAACGAGAATTCCTAGTGATCGCGATACCGACGGATGCCTAAAAGTTTACGTTTATTTATCGATTGTTTCGATAATTAATACTTTCGACGATTTTCGTTTTAATTACGTATTAAGTCGTGTCGAGAAATCATTTAATCATTTTTTTGATGCATTGCAACTTTTGAAAAGTATTTTTACGAAACCCGAGCCCCGTAAATATTTTCAATATTTACCAATAACTATTTTCTACCCTTTAAAACTATTAATTGTTTTTAGGTCCACAAGTTTTAAAGTTGGCAATATTGGTCCCTCCACTTAAACCACCATATAAAAGCCCATTTTTCTCCCACTAACTAACACATACAACATTTAAAAAAAAACTCACCATCCTCCTCTCCCCACCCCTTTTTGCCGTGAGCTTCACCACCACAAAACACCATCAACCACCTTGATTCATTCAAAACTAAAATAAGACCCATTCTTAGAATTGAATGATGATTCTTTTGATACTAAATTCAAGCACATGCATCAACATTCAAGAAACTTTATAATTCTATGGTGGATTTGTGTTTTGATCATCTTACATGTAAGGTTTTTGGTAAGATTATCATGTTTTGATCCTTAAAAGTCTTGTTTTTAATCTTTGATTTTGTTAGAGTTTACATGCAAGTGTTTTTACAAGTGTTTGGTTGATAGGAATGATAGTGTGATGATTCTATAGGTATAGGAATGAGTGGTTTTGGTTGAAAATTTGATTTGTCATGTTTTCTAAAAGGCTAATTTGGGACAGCAGCCTTAAACAGTTTGTTTCGTGGGTTTAAGGTCTGTGAAAGGCTAAGATTAGTTGAAATTTTTGTAGAGTTTTCCGATACGGTCGTTTTGGTATAAGATAGAGCTTCTAAGTCATTACGAGTCAAAAGTTATGCTAGTTTTAGTTTTCGTGTACCGGGAGACGCAAATCGGCACAATCTGAAATTATGGTTGATTTTGGGTCGACTCTCGGGGACTTTAGGCTTGGTTAGATAAATGTATCTACTGATTTTCAAAGTTTACAAACTGAGTTTGATGAGTCTAGTAGCGGTTTCAAAAGACGGATTGTCGAGTTAGTACTTTTAAAGTGGTCCAAACGGTGTTACAAAACAAGTGTACAAATCTGTCCTAAAATTTGGAGTCGAGCTGATGGATTTTAAAGTGTGAACTTTGGCTCAAATTTTGGTGAGGTCTTATACAGGTTATAAGTGACCTTGACACCAATTTTCATGTAAAACGGACAAGTCTAGATAGGGTAGATCGGTGTGTACATTCGGGGTGTACTTGCTGATTTTATTTTGGACATGTAGTTCAATGTTTGTGTTGTGTGAGTTTGAGTATTCATCATCGGACATGATGACTTATTCAAGTGCTTGGTCATTATATAAATGACTTAGCTACTGGTCCAAATAAGGTTAAAGGATAGTTTGACTTGCGTTGACTTGGCGTCGTATGACGGGTTATTTTCAAGTGTTCAAGTGTTTTAACGAGTAACGTTGGATAAAATAATTCATTTGGTTCGTGTCAATGGTTTTTGAAACATGAATAATTTGAAAACAGTTGAGTCATATTATATTTGGTACATATTGATATTCAAGTTCAAGTCTTAACGCGCGCCTTATTTTGATAGGTTGCGGTTTTCGTGTTTCCCCGGGCATCCATATCGTCGGTGATCGTCTACCACTACCGTTTCTACTCAGTTGCTGAATACCGTGATTGACTTACCTCGTGGCTAAGGTGAGTTCATAGCCCCTTTTTACTTGTACATGGTTTCTAAACACGGGGTGAGATTTTACATGGTGGAACACAACCATTTAAAAACTGTATGCTATCCAGAACTTGTATGCTATCCAGAACTTGTATGCTATCCAGAACACGTATGATTTCAGGTTTTTAATATTATTATTGCTTTTAGTCTAGCCTTAAGTTTCCTCTCCTGATCATGAACCGTTAATTATCCGATGTGCATTGCGCGAAGCGCGAATGTTGTGGGTGGATCCATCGGGATTGACTATCCCCGTCCCGATTACCTTGACGCACTAATATTCATTTATACTTGAGTATTTAGGCTGAATACTCCCTAGAGGAACTTACACTGAGTTAAGCTTCGGTTCATGAACTAAATAGCAATAATAATGACTTTGGACTATGGTTGACGTATATAACCATACTCCATACTACTTGTTTTATAAATGAATGCTTGTGTTCCACATCCTTATTACTAAACCTATGAATTTCACTCAACTTTATGTTGACGATTTTACATGTTTAATCTCAGGTATTATTACTTAGCTTTGCTTGGATGGGAGCCCGCAGGATATTATCGCAGCTTGGAGATTTCTGTGATGCTTTTGAAAGATTTGTTTTATATAAACTATCAGAAGTTTATTTAATCTTTTGGGAAACTTATTGTTATAAATCCAGACGAAATAATATAATTTTCCGCTTTAAAAACTCTGGGACCTATGTTTAAAACTCTATCTTTTTATGATGTAATGTACATGTTTTTTTTTTCGTCAGCTTTGTATAAACTGTAATTCATTGATTCTTGTACTATGACGTGTTACCCCCTCGTTGCCTAGTTGTTCCAAGTCAGATTTTGGGGGTCTCACAGAGTGGTATCAGAGCGATGGTTATAGGGAACTGAGTCGTTTTCAAAAACTTAGTCTATAACCGAAAGTTCAAATATTTTATTGTTTCTAAGTGTCAATCACATAATCTGCCAATGTTGTTCGATATATGTGCATGTAACTCTCTAATCCTTATTATTTACTTTTAATTATCGTTGTAGTATTTCATCTCCTGACTTCATGTTGAAATATTACATTACCTTAATGGCGATAATTACTATGTCTTTACAAAGCCTAGTGCTTCATGAATTATCATTCAATGTTACTGTGATTACATCTACCTATACTGTATTTCTGGAATTCTTGTTCTTGTGAATTGATCTTATTTCAATGATTTTATATCGTTATAACGTTACATACTTGTATTCAGAGCGCGTATGCTGCTAACTTTTCATACTCATTTTTCTGAGTACTATTGCTATTTCATTTATGCGTGATACGACTGACTTCATATGCTCGTTCGTTTTGAACCGTCTGTTTTTCTCGACTCACTGTTACATGTTGTGCATACTCTCGTGATACCATTGTTCGGAATTGAATAAGTGTTCTTTTCGATGAAACTCCTGATTTTCATTTTACTATAGTGCATGTTGCTTTCATTGTTTATTTCCTTTGAAATATCTATTTAGATACGCAGATTTTCTTTCCGACCATTCGTAATTGAATGTCTAGTCTATAGACCATTGTGTAGCTCAATGTGTCTCCTAGAAAGACCAAAAAAAAAACATCGTGTGAGTCACACATCTCGAAGAATTTGTTGATCAGTGTTGACTAATATCGTGAGTTTTCGTAATCTTGATCGACCTTTACGTCACCGTTTTACACGACACTTGTACATGGATTACATCTTATTTCATTGAACTAACTACATTTCGACTTTGACTTACAACATCCGTTGTACCTTGAAACACATGATCGTCATTTATTATGTGACGATTGTTTGGAATACGATCCTACTTGTATCATCCCTTTTCATTAAACCTCCTCGCCTCAGGAGTGTGACTTGTTATTATTTTGTTTCTTTCTTGGTATGTCTTGTGATTTTGGAAAATCAGGCCGTCAGGAGACCTTCCTGCATTGCATCTTGCAGTCGAAGACACGGATGATATGCGTCGTTTTTATCTCTCTGAATATCGTTGGTATTCTTGAACCATTTTCATAATGTGTTTTCTTTACATGATTAATTATGCAGTTCTTCTTCTCTTTCGTCTTTACGGAATCCACAAGTCTTGTGTGTACATTAATTCGGAGTTATTATGAAATTGGATTTAATTTCAAGATGTGTCGAAAAATATACTTTGTATAGAAACTTACAGGAAGTTTAACAGTGACGAGAAAATATGTTTTTAACCTTAGCCATAAAAATATATTTTTACATGTTGAGACGTCCGTTTAGGACATAAAATTTGACTAGTAGATTTTAAAATCGAGCAAGTTACGCTCATTTGAGATTGTAAAAATCTAAGAAGTTATTTTCTGAATAATGCTAAAATATCGTTTTGTTGACAAATTTAATGCAAGGGCATTTTCGTCCATTTTTATTCCGTTTCAAATCTCGTGTAAAGCTAGAAAGTTGTTCAAAACATTGTTTTACATCGAAATGCATTAGACTTTGAATCTTAGAATATCGTTTAGTGAGTTAATTGGTCTAGTCAAACCCAAAAGTCAAAACTGATAGACTTTAAAAATATGATTTCAAGCGTTTTTGAGTTCGTTGAGCTCGTAAAACTTTAACTAATGATATTTTGTAAACTAAAAACAATGATTGCGTTTGAACAAGTATAAAATAGTAACTTTGAGTTCGGTCATACATGTACATAAATCTTGAACTTTTAGGAACCAAGTGATTTGACAAACTGATGTTCTACTTTCTTAAAAGTGTATTTTTGTCAAATAAATCACGATGTGCACATACGGATTCCTTTATCCTTTCTTTTACATATGACTTATTTGTCATTCTACATTGTCTTTCTTTGCTTCTATCGTACCACTGATTTGGACCGAGGTTGAAGATCTTGCTTTCGTATCGTTCATTACCATCTTGACACGTGTTTCTTGACAATTTCGGATAAACCTCTTGAAACCTTATCACCTTGTAACCATTTCGTTGACTGTCTTGAACTACTCCTTATTTCCTTCTTGTAACCCACCCGCTACTTTAAAAACTATTGTCATGTTACCATATAACTCAAACTGGTCTTGTTTGCGAATCATTTTACAAAAGGTTACATTTGGGCTTTCTTAAATAGTTGAATGCTATCTTATAAAATTAATTTATATTAATTTTACAATGTATTTTCACAAACTGTTCTAATACGGTCTTGTAAAGAATCTTGTAACATTACTATTGTTGAATTAAATATCTAGCCAGTAACTTATTCGCGAATAGTTTCATAAACTATTTTGATTTCTATTTTTACAAATGGCATTATATACATATTTCAAATAATATGATATGTAATACTGGTTTGACGAAGCTGAGCATCGCATTGCTAGTCCTAAATTATGCATGGCCTGATCACCTATGCTTAATTTAGAAGGAGCCATGCAAGGCCGAATAGTAGTCACCTTAAATATTTGACCAACAATCAACTTTTTAATTATGTTCCTTAAAAAGTTAAATAAAATAAAAGTTTAGAAAACTTTTACTTCTTATGCGAGTATCAACAGTTCGCAACATACACATATAAACCCTTATCTTTTCTTGAACAAAGTACATGCCTCAAACACATATTTCCATACTCGACGATCATTGCCTTACTTGTTACCTCATCATCCTCATGATACGATTTTCATTACCGTTTTCCTAAATACTTACCATTGATACCAGACTTGAAAGTTTCAACGTTGTTATGCTTCTATGATCGACCATCTCTATCTATCTTGATAGAACTACGAAACGTCTTTGGACGCGATTAATGATTTATGACTGGACGTGAACAATGATTTTGTGTAAATGTCATGATGTGTGTTAGACCTTGTCGTTTTGAAATACATTCGTGTGAATCATGTGTTGATTTCACCTTTCATTGCTAATGTTTCCATTTTACTGAATTTACTCTCAATTGACTTCTTAAGAATTTTCTTTGATTCGAAAATTCGTTGTATGGCTTTTCCCTTTCGAATCGTATTTCGACCACCGAGAACTTAATAAGCCGTTATTGGTGACGACAACCGCACTCGTGAATTAATCTTGCTGAATCCTTTGTTTCTTATTGTCCTTATCATCGATGCAGCTATTCTATCATGTTCGTTAAGAGTTGATACGATTTCCTTTTTATTCCCTCGTGCTATTGCTTGTGTACTAATTGTTGATCGATATTCGTTTCATAATCGTTTGCTATTTTGTCACTTTCTGAAAACCAGAGACTGTTACGTGTTTATTGTTTGATATCTTAAACACTTTCTTGAATTTCTAAAAATTATTATTAATTTTTATGAACATTTTATACATATTACCAAATGTTTAAATTGTCAAAATACCCATTTCAAGTTTAATATCGAATCTGTACATCCTCTTGGGTAAATTTATAACTTATGTTTAAACAGTGTCAAGTTGTATCTTTTAAAGTAATTGATTTTATCATACTTTACTGTCAACCTAATGAAATTATTAAATTAATTTATAATTCCTAGTATTGATTCTAAATAATTTGGAAAATCTGATTTTTCCTAATGGTAACGTTAAACCTAAGTTTTAACAATAATTTCATATAGTCACCCAAAAGTTCTTAAGCCGATCAGGATAACTATTTGAACTGTTCTACTTTTGCTTCGAAAATCCTGATCGAGAAAAATATTTGACAACTGTTTACCCACTCATTTTATATAGAGTTTGATTCTTAATCACTACACCTGGTAAAATTTTCTTTTAATAAAGAAAATATTTAAAACTAAGTTTTAAAGTAATACCAAAATACTAGACAACTGATTTTGACAACCTATATTTTGAATGATCATATGTAATTCATTTTTTTTCCTTCTAGTTCTTTTGTAACAGGATTATTACGTTTTAATTGTCACGTTTTACAGTTGCACGATTTGTGACCCCTTGTTGATTTACAATCTTGGTTCATTTTATCGCACTTTGCCTGTTTAAGCGATTCTTATGTTCATTCTTGTTAGTTTATCGCACGTATTTCCAACAACTCTATCTCTTGGTGTATCTCCGTATTGAAAGGTCATTATTCTAATCCAAGTTGAAGAAGTTATTCGAAAAGGAGCTTAGAAACTGAAGCATAGTGAACTCTAACCATTAAGTTCGTCGTGGTGTGGAAATTACCTGGGAAGCAATGAATTTTGTTCTACACTTTGTACCTCCTCTTGTTTGCATCTTCTACTGTTTTCAGGAGAACTCTGGGGACCAGAGTTCCTTTAGGGGGGAAGACTGTGAGAACCCGTACTTTCCTAGCATTATTTTATTCTTTTTATTCGTGCTTCTTGAATTTTACAACGTATTTCGTTTTCTTGTATTCTTATATGTAAATCCTGAGATCTTAATATTTTAATAAATAATACTTTTTAAGTATTTACTGATCATTGATAATAAATTATCTAGAATTATAAAATTTCTTATTTTATTTTTCCCATATTTATTTAAATCAAAGTTTTTGATTTAAAATCACCCGCGTGCGTTTTACAACGAGTTTATTCAAAAACAATGTACAACGAGAATTCCTAGTGATCGCGATACCGACGGATGCCCAAAAGTTTACGTTTATTTATCGATTGTTTCGATAATTAATACTTTCGACGATTTTCGTTTTAATTACGTATTAAGTCGTGTCGAGAAATCATTTAATCATTTTTATGATGCATTGTAACTTTTGAAAAGTATTTTTACGAAACCCGAGCCCCGTAAATATTTTCAATATTTACCAATAACCATTTTCTACCCTTTAAAACTATTAATTGTTTTTAAGTCCACAAGTTTTAAAGTTGGCAATATTGGTCTCTCCACTTAAACCACCATATAAAAGCCCATTTTTCTCCCACTAACTAACACATACAACATTTAAAAAAAAACTCACCATCCTCCTCTCCCCACCCCTTTTTGCCGTGAGCTTCACCACCACAAAACACCATCAACCACCTTGATTCATTCGTAACTAAAATAAGACCCATTCTTAGAATTGAATGGTGATTCTTTTGATACTAAATTCAAGCACATGCATCAACATTCAAGAAACTTTATAATTCCATGGTGGATTTGTGTTTTGATCATCTTGCATGTAAGGTTTTTGGTAAGATTATCATGTTTTGATCCTTAAAAGTCTTGTTTTTAATCTTTGATTTTGTTAGAGTTTACATGCAAGTGTTTTTAGAATTTTTTGGTTGATAGGAATGATAGTGTGATGATTCTATAGGTATAGTAATGAGTGGCTTTGGTTGAAAATTTGATTTGTCATGTTTTCTAAAAGGCTAATTTAGGACAGCAGCCTTAAACAGTTTGTTTCGTACGGTTAAGGTCTGTGAAAGGCTAAGATTAGTTGAAATTGTTGTAGAGTTTTCCGAGACGGTCTTTTTGGTATAAGATAGAGCTTCTAAGTCATTACGAGTCAAAAGTTATGCTAGTTTTAGTTTTCGTGTACCGGGAGACGCAAATCGGCACAATCCGAAATTGTGGCTGATTTTGGGTCGACTCTCGGGGACTTTAGGCTTGGTTAGATAAATGTATCTACTGATTTTCAAAGTTTACAAACTGAGTTTGATGAGTCTAGTAGTAGTTTCAAAAGACGGATTGTCGAGTTAGTACTTTTAAAGTGGTCCAAACGGTGTTGCAAAACAAGTGTACAAATTTGTCCTAAAATTTGGAGTCGAGTAAAGTGTCGAGCTGATGGATTTTAAAGTGTTAACTTTGGCTCAAATTTTAGTGAGGTCTTATACAGGTTATAAGTGACATTGACACCAATTTTCATGTAAAACAGACAAGTCTAGATAGGGTAGATCGGTGTGTACATTCGGGGTGTACTTGCTGATTTTATTTTGGACACGTAGTTCAATGTTTGTGTTGCGTGAGTTTGAGTATTTATCATCGGACATGATGACTTATTCAAGTCCTTGGTCATTATATAAATGACTTAGCTACTGGTCCAAATAAGGTTAAAGGATAGTTTGACTTGCGTTGACTTGGCGTCGTATGACGGGTCATTTTCAAGTGTTCAAGTGTTTTAACGAGTAACGTTGGATAAAATGATTCATTTGGTTCGTGTCAATGGTTTTTGAAACATGAATACTTTGAAAACAGTTGAGTCATATTATATTTGGTACATATCGATATTCGAGTTCAAGTCTTAACGCGCGCCTTATTTTGATAGGTTGCGGTTTTCGTGTTTCCCCGGGCATCCATATCGTCGGCGATCGTCTACCACTACCGTTTCTACTCAGTTGTTGAGTACCGTGATTGACTTACCTCGTGGCTAAGGTGAGTTCATAGCCCCTTTTTACTTGTACATGGTTTCTAAACACGGGGTGAGATTTTACATGGTGGAACACAACCATTTAAAAACTGTATGCTATCCAGAACTTGTATGCTATCCAGAACTTGTATGCTATCCAGAACATGTATGATTTCAGGTTTTCAATATTATTATTGCTTTTAGTCTAGCCTTAAGTTTCCTCTCCTGATCATGAACCGTTAATTATCCGGTGTGCATTGCGCGAAGCGCGAATGTTGTGGGTGGATCCATCGGGATTGACTATCCCCGTCCCGATTACCTTGACATACTAATATTCGTTTATACTTGAGTATTTAGGCTGAATACTCCCTAGAGGAACTTACACTGAGTTAAGCTTCAGTTCATGAACTAAATAGCAATAATAATGACTTTGGACTATGGTTGACGTATATAACCATACTCCATACTACTTGTTTTATAAATGAATGCTTGTGTTCCACATCCTTATTACTAAACCTATGAATTTCACTCAACTTTATGTTGACGATTTTACATGTTTAATCTCAGGTATTATTACTTAGCTTTGCTTGGATGGGAGCCCGCAGGATATTATCGCAGCTTGGAGATTTCTGTGATGCTTTTGAAAGATTTGTTTTATATAAACTATCATAAGTTTATTTAATCTTTTGGGCAACTTATTGTTATAAATCCGAACGAAATAATATAATTTTCCGCTTTTAAAACTCTGGGACCTATGTTTAAAACTCTGTCTTTTTATGATGTAATGTACATGTTTTTATTTCGTCAGCTTTGTATGAACTGTAATTCATTGATTCTTGTACTATGACGTGTTACCCCTTCGTTGCCTAGTTGTTCCAAGTCAGATTCTGGGGGTCTCACAACAGCGCCGAGGAGAAAATAAAGGACTCTCATGGACTAGGATGAACGCGGATAGCTATGTGAAGTCAATACCCAGTCCCGTGAGGAGTGGCTCAAGAGACAACAAGGATTATGGGCGATATTTTTCCCTGAGATGTCGCACCACCAACATGGATCATTTCCTTGGCTATGAACAACCCCCAATAAAGATCCATGTATTTTTCTTCTTTCAATTGTTTTAGGATTTCCCCTTTTGTGTTCTTTGTTTCAGCATTTACAAAAATATGAATAACATACTACGTTTCCTAGCTAGTCCCACAGTCAAATTACTTCTTCTTTTTTATCTTTTATGCATAAGAGTGTTTTCTTTTCTGAAATATATAAATTTGGCCCTTCGGTGTACATGTACAATGAAACGTTTCCAGGAGAAATAAGAGGAGTAAGTTTACCCTACTAATTAAACTTGTCACGTAAGAGGGATGCACCCCAGGGGCGCCGGATCAAGTATCCTTTGTTAGGCAGCTTACTATAAGGCGTTGTAGTAAGTGTAGCATTCCTCATACTTTATGATGGATATGCACAAGACACGGTGTGCACGCCTAACAAACATGTCATTATCTATGACATCGCTTATGGTAGTAGTGGAAGGTCCACACGTAATGAACTTTCAGCTCACCTATAAGTTCAGAGTCACACTCTAATGAATGTACTCGTAGACAGGCACTCGCACTCACAATCCTAGGCGTGGGTGTAGAAACCTGGACATATATATATACAAATAAACATACACATAGCGCAGGACGCTATGCGCTTACAAACGCGCAGGTCGCTATGAACATTAAACAAGTTCTTACTTTACAAAATAATGTACATGATTACAACAAAGCACATAGTGTGGAAAACTGCCTTCTACAGAAAATCACTCGCTGATAGTGACCTCCTTAACCTGCGATGCGATGGGTTCAGAGACGCACGATGTTGTACCCACGCCTCCTTCATATACTACAATACGCGTACTTGATATACATCAATGAAAGGCAGACTTACTGGTACACCATTAGAGCGGCTAGGATGCGCAAGACCCAGGCCAATGACAGCATTTTTGATCAAAGACTTATTCTTCTTTGCTACATGTTTTGCATGATGCTTTAGCTTGTTCTTCAGCGACGCCAACTTTGGAACACCCGCGGCATAAATAGGAACTTATAATTGAGAGATGGCTTGGCTATGTGAGGGGGATTTTCCTCCGCGTCTTCTTCACCGTGACTCGCCAGAGTGAGTCCTACCATGATCACGCTAATTGGTTGGTCTTGGTATTTTTCGATCACATCTATGATTGGCAGCAGAAGATCTTTCAATCGATGGAACGCGGCGTCAAAACATTCTTGAACATGTCGAGAATAAATGACACTACCTTCTAGAGGTCCTGTCAGTAAGCCATCTTTGAAGGCGCGCTCCATGGCAAGACTTTCCCCAAGTAGTTGAGCCGCAGCAAAAATTTCCTTGATTGCTTTGTTCAAATCAAGTAGCTCCAAGGCACTTTTTACAGCAAGTAACAGACCATGCTTAATTAACCATCGATTCTCAGCGCGCACTGTTGTAAGGTGCGGATATAGTTCCTCATCGAAGTCGGTACTCATATGCTTCAGTATTTATGCCTTCTTAGCCATGTCTTTGTGACAGTTGGCGACAAAGTTATCGCAATTTGTAGTAAGGGCCCTCATGCCCTCCTTGAGCTTGGACATGGCCCATCGGTTTTCCTCCTCTTGCCTTGTGCGAAGTTGGCCCTCTCGACTTTAGGATTCGGATAAAGATGCATTATTATCCTCTAAATATTGAATGGATCCGACATTTATACTAGACACAGCGTGCAGACGTGCGAGATCAACTTTGGCACACACAAGCTCGTGGTTCTTTTGTTCTGTCACTTGGGCAATTTCCAAGTTTACTTGGGTCAGATGCTCCGATAGATAAGACACCTTCTCTTTTCAGATGTGAGGCTAGCGTTATCTCCTGCGACACACCGGTGGCCAACTCACTCATTAGCATTTCGTCGGACAGATTGCTCAAGAGTTGGGTGCGTCCGGGAGGGGTTAGATTTTTGTGGAAGTCTGCACATTCGTTCACGTTATCCAGTGCGCATGAGCGTGCGTACTTCCATGGAGGAAGGCATCTTGTGAACTTCGAGGTGTTGGCGTCAGCCTTGGTCGCTGCAATGTGTGGGCTGCAAATTTGACATCCTGCAAGTGTTAGAAATGTGCTCTTTTGTTCAAAGGACCGTAAGGAGCAGAATTGCGATATACCTTGACACATGTGTATTTTCGCGCGGCCTTGAAAGCATGCCCCATGAAGTAATATCGGTGCGCGGTCTTGTCTGCAGTGTCCTGCTCCTCTTAGGAATTTGATCTCTTGGGGAGCACGGTAACCTTTTGTAGCTTGGGACAGGTATGGTCTCTTCTAAGGGACCAGCGCGTGAGCTATCCTCATGATCCACTTCTTCTGACGAAGACTCCATTATGCACGGCACACTCTGAATGGGAGTGTCATTTAGTGCGCCTATCCTCTATGTACCTTTGTTGGTCGTCGCGGATGGATACTACAGTACTATGGTGCGTTGACCCACGCGCCATCCATTAGATAGCTCGAATGGCGTGAAGGGTCAAGCGCGCATGGTCACGGCGCACAGATGCTCGTGCTTCACAAGCTGCGTATAAGTTAGCTCTACAAAAGTGTGAAGAGCATATGAGTACATGCACATACCGCATTATAATTATAGATCCTTATACAATGGGATTTCTTACCATGATCAAAGTCATCAAAGTGTTGAGGAAGGTGATTTGCAGGAAGAGTTGAAGTATGACTCAACCCTAAGGCATATAGTAGCGCCTCTGGGTATTCTTGCATTGGTATCTGGTCGGCATTAATTATCTGTGCATCTGCTTCGTTATACGTGCCAGGGATAGGGCGGTCATCTTTCATCATAGTCTTAGGAGTAATGAAATCGTAGTCAAACGGGAATACAACCTTGTCTACCCAAAAAAATTTGTCATTCCATTTCTTTAGAGAATCTATCTTCACCTTATAACATTTTAATTGGTCGGGGCGTTTCGCGAAGGATATCCACCCGTTTATCCAGGAGGGTCGATAGAAGGCGCAGAACAGATTTATGGTTGGGTCAATATTCTTCAGTAAACAGTTTATCTCAAAATTTGAGATCTTCGCGGCGCCAATACAGTGAAGTTGTGAGAGGTGTATACTATAGTAGCTTAGCATGTCAATCAAAAAGCGTCTTAGGGGTATGCGGTTGTTGGAAAACTCAAAAAACCTGGTATATACACCAATTTTTCCAGGATGGAAGCTTCCTATGTGTGCTTGTGGTTCTGGCACAGTCGGGTGGAGATCTGAAGGTATGTGATACTTGGAAGCAAAACTGGAAAGTTCTTGTTCTGATATGCGGGACGTCACATCAAATAGTTGTGCCACCATTTTTTTCCTCTTACCAGTACTTCAGTTGGGTATGGAGTGGACGCTGTTTTCTGCTGTGGTGATTATTTCTTGCTGTTTTGAACAATGGTGGAAGGGTTTTTTTGAAATGATAAAGAAGAAGTGTTAGAAGTATTTAAAGTAATGGTCATATAATATACCGTTGCAAAGCTCGTGGAAAATGCTACATAATGGTGTTGAGAGTTCTAGTATAATGTTATGTATGTAACGGGAATTAGTCCCGAACACACAAATGAGGAAGGCCTTCTATACCTTACACTTGTAGTATAAAAGGCACTAAACACCTCATTTGTGTGTGTGTTTTCTATTTTTCATAGTTGTAGAGAGAGAAACCACATGTCTTTCTCTTACTAGGAAATCACAACCCTTTTGTTTTTCTCTCTTTTTTTCATCTTAGTCTAATATTTCTTTTTGGTTTAATCCATGATGTTATTCATATTTGGTTAGTCGTGTATATATGTCTTATAAGTGGTATCATTCGCCAAGGGATTCGTGGATAGCTTTTTGGTGTTGTCCTTGTTTTCTTGAAATCCGTGAGCTTTAGATCAAATATTTACCAAGTTTCAAAATTTTTCGTGTTTTTGTTATTCCAAGTGATCCATATATATTCTACATAGTTGTGGTAGAGTTTGGGTGATTTGGGTTGGTTAATATCACGGATTTCTTGTAAAAAACTCACCTTTTTACCTATAGTCTCGGAACAGTACCGTTATTCCGACAGATTCCATCGGAAAAGGGTTTATATATTCCGACAGAAAACCATCAGAAAAGGGTTTATTCATTCCGATACATATTCCGATACGGATTCCGATAGGTGTTGCACTATGTTATTCCGATACATATTCCGATAAGTATATCGATAGTTGTTGCAATCTGTTTTTCCGATACATATTCCGATACGTATTCCGATAGAAGTTGCAATCTGTTATTCCCATAGCTATTCTGATACATATTCTGATAGTTATTGTGATTAGATATTCCGATAGGTATTGTGCTAAGATATTGCGACAGAATATTTCGATCATATTCCGATGGGTTAAGTTTTGACATTGCGATTGAGTGACAAGTATTCCAAGTTTTCGTGAGTTTTTTTTGCCTTGGATTTTTTGGTTTCTCGTGGTCAATTTCTTCGTGGAATTACTCATCTTAGGGGATATTAATTACAACACTTTGCTTTCTTCGAATTGAGATACTGTTTTTCACGTGACTTCTACGATGACGTCCCAACAAGATATTTATGCTGCGGGTACTGAGAATCGTCCACTCATGCTTACCAAGGAGAATTACACTACATGGGCTAGTCGTCTTCTTCGTTATGCAAAATTTAAACCTTTGGGAAAGTTGATTGTCAACTCGATTCAAAAAGGTCCGTATGTTAGAAGAACAATTCTCGTGCCTAGGGACCCTACGAATGCTAACCCAGTGGCTGACTCTAGTCATGAGCAAACGGATGAAGAATTAACTGAAGCTGAATCCAAACAACTCGACATCGATGATCAAGCAATTCAAGTCATTCTCATGGGACTTCCTGAAGATGTTTATGCTGCTGTCGATAGTTGTGAAACCGCATACGATATGTGGCTTAGGATCCAGAAAATGATGAAGGGGAGTGAAATAGGTTTACAAGAAAAGGAAACTAAGTTGCTTCGTGAATGTGAGAAATTTACGTCTACTGAAGGGGAAGAAATTGAACCTTACTATCATCGGTTTTCAACCCTCGTGAATCATCTTAGAAGAAACAAACATGAACCTGCATAAATTGCTGCCAACATCAAATTTCTTAATAATCTTCCTTTTGAATGGTCACGATATGTCACTCTTGTCAATCAAACCAAGGATCTTCATGTCGTGGACTACACTCAAGTATATGATTATTTGAAGATGAATCAAGATGAAGCTAACGAAGTTAGGGCTGAAAGACATGCCAAAACCCAAGATCCATTGAATTTTATGGCAAATTCTCCGTCGTCTATGTCATATCCCATGGTACCCTACCATCAACCATCATCAAGTAACTTCATGCCACAACAACAACAACTCACCCCTTATGGATATCAACTTCCTGCTGTTGTGAACTACTTACAATAACCCATTGCTTGTTTTGATGACACCACTGATCCTACTCATGCGATTGATACTGGTCTTGCACTTCTTGCAAAGGCATTCAAATTTACCATTAACCCCACCAACAACAATCAGAGAATCTCCTCGAACACTAGAAATAGGCAGATTGCTCAACCTTTCATGAATGCGAATCAAGATCGCCAATTGGTAGTTGCTGGGAACACGGGGACACAGTTTCAACAATATGGTCAGAATGTTGGGCAGACAATTGGGAATGCAAGAAATCAGTATGGACAAAACCGTGGTCATAATCTGAGTGTTCCGAATGTGGGTAATCTGAATGGGTTAATTGTTGTGCCAGTGGTTAGTAATCAGATGGAAATATTTTGGCTGCAAGGGCTAAGAATACTGGTACGAGAAATGGAAACAACAATCGCCAGGTTCAGTGCTACAACTGCAGGGGATTTGGTCATCATGCTCGAGATTGCACAGCTAAAAAGAAGAGGGATGCTGCTTATCTTTAGACTCAGCTTCTTATAGCACAAAAGGAAGAGGCAAGGATTCCACTTCAAGCTGAGGAATTTGATCTTATGGCTTCTACAGCAGAATATGACGAGGAAGAAGTGAATGCCAACTACATCTCAATGGCAAACTTACAACAAGCATCTACCTCAGGAATGCATGATGACATCGCTCCCGGCTATGATTCTGACGGTCCCTCTGAGGTACACCCACGTTTCGATGATAATGATATATATATATATATAGTACGTCTAATCAGGAGGAAGAGTATACTGAGATGCTTGAGCCCTACACTGAGACACACGGGGATCAAACGAATAATAGTAATATTATTTCGAATGAGCCCAGTGTGGACCTTAGTGTGGATCAAGTTGCCCAGCCTACAACCCTTCCTGATGCGACCCATCGTATTATAAATCTTTATTTGATAAGCTTGCTAAGGATGTAGACCATGCTACGGTGGTTAATAACAAGTTTAGAGAAACTAATGCCAAATTGACCACTGAGCTTGCGAGATATAAGGAACGGGAGAAAAGTTTTGAAATTCATCAGGCTAAAATTAAAGAACTCAAACAAGATCATGCTACATCGGTTTATCAAGAAAATGCACAACTAAGAAATTAAATGCCTTACACTTAGGTAGTGCTAAAAAGATAAGCGAATTGAATGATGAAATCACCTCTCTTAATAAACAGATTTCAACTAAAAAATCTATTATTTTGGATTTAAAAGAAGAACGAAAAAAGCTAAAACATGATTTCAAAATTCGAGAAGATGGGCTTCTTGAGGATTTTTGCAAAGCTCGGGATAGGCTTAGGGAATTAGACAACCTTTTGGTAAAACGTGGCCAAACTATGCAGACGATAAATATGCTCGCACCAAAAGTGAATGAGATAAACTACACTCGATACAAATTGGCTTTAGGTTGTCCTCTTCTTCCTAATCCCGGATATCTTTTGCAAGTTCAGGCCACAAATCAAACTCTATATAATGGTAGTGTGCTCTTGTCTGATGAGCATCATCCTCCTAGTGTGCCTGATTCGGAAGAAACTCTTGAACTGGCCGAAGAGAGTCGTTTAAGAATGCAAAAGCTTAATAAAGAAGTCACACCCATTTATTATCCGAAATTTAATCCTCCAACTGTTTTTGTTCGGTCTAAAACGAGTACTGAAATGCTTTTGCTACCAAGTGAGGAATTGTCGGATGACCCTCCTAAACCGAGTATCACACGCCGATTTCTAAACGAGCTAAAAGATAACTTTGTCATACTTAAACGTGTTGTTAATTACAAAATCGCTGGAGGAAATTTTACATCACCAGTTCAGATTGAGGTCCAGAAAATTATTCAATACGATATTAATCCAATTATTAATCAAGTTAATGCTCGGATAAGCAATTTGGAAAACGCTTTTCTGAAAGAATTAGCCAACTTTGTTGAAGACTTTAAATCTTTGGCGAAGGAGGCTGATGAATCTCCTGATAAAATCAAAGTTTTGGAAAACGGTCTTGAACGTCTCTCTAAAGTACGTGATAATGTTGATAGTAGCCCCATTGCGTTAGATACCTCTGTGTCGAATCATGAAACCCTCCAAACTGAGCTTGAACGTACGAAAGAGAAAATGAAGTCTGTTGTCATTAAAAAGGAAAAAGAATTTACCGATCTTTGGAATAAATTTGTCAAAAAATGTGATGAATGTAAATATGACAAAAATTTCGTATGATAAAGCCTACATTGAAATGCAACAAACTATCGCACGGTTGCAGGCTCAGTTAGGAGGGGTTAAGGAAAAGAATTTGGCCTCATCAGGGTTAGAGAATGCCAGTGATGGGAATGTTCAAAAGCTTAAGGCTAAGATTGCATATTTAGAATCGGTAGTTGCTTCATATAAGCGGGCTGTTGAACAAAGTAAGTCTGTTTATCAGAAACTAATCGATAAAAATTGTGAGAACTGTAAGTTAAAGGCCTTGTTAAAAGATAAGACCTCTGAGCCTAACTCGATTGTGGACTCGATGATCTAGAAACCAACAACCTCGGGACCTACTTGTATTGATGTAACACCTTGTCCCACGGTTGTTGGAACGAAAGCTGCTGTGATTGCCCCATGAATGTTTTGTGTTAGTTCTCCCTCTGTACCTCGCAAACAACATAAAGCAAGCGTTAAGACAAAACCGACCACTATATCTCAACGACAAGTCATTGATTTAAAAAGTGCTAATTCTAATAGACGTGTGTCTTCTTCTACAGGAATAAACAACTACACTAAGAGCAGAAGGCCACAAACTACGAGCAATACAAGGAATGATAGGGTCCCTTTTACCTCTAGAAGTAGTCGCCCCAAGATCAATAATGTGGAAGTTGAAGAACATCGTAGGAATTTACCGCTTTTCAATCATAATAAGAATCTTAATTCATCTGAATGTAATGACTTTAAGCTTGCTATTCGGAATGAAAAATCTGAAGTTATTTGTGCTAAATGTAATAAATGCTTCTTTAATTTTATTCATGATGCTTGTGACTTGACTACGAATGGATTGAATTATGGTGGTTACACTCGAATTGACAAGCTGTCAATCAGTGAAAAACATAGCACTCCTAAGGCTAAGGTGTATGTTCTAAAAAGTATGCACGTAGGGTCCACAAAAAGTCTTGCTAAGCCTAGTATCCCTAGATTCACCTCTAAATGGTTGTCTACTGGTAGAAATTTTGACTGTAGTGGCAAAATTATCAACACTAGTAGATCTCATACTGACAGTGAAATTTCGGTATGTGATAAGGCTTAATTATCATCTAACCCTATAGGAACCTATTTGATCGGTTGCCAAAATATTTTCTTCTCTTATCATTGGCAGGCTGTTGAAATTTGTCTTTGGTGCGTGGACTCGGGCTGTTCCAAACATATGACTGGGAATCGAAGCCTTCTCAAGAACTTTGTATGGCGATTCATGGGAACTGTTCGATTTGGAAATGATCATGTTGTTGCTATTCTAGGCTATGGTGATCTTCATTGGGGAAATATAATCATCACCAGAGTCTCTTTTGTTAATGGCTTGGGACACAATTTGTTCTCGGTTGGGCAATTTTGTGATTCAGACTTGGAGGTTGCTTTTAGAAGTCATACATGTTTTGTAAGAGATCTTGAAAGAATTGATTTGTTGAAAGGAAATCGTACCATCAACCTCTACACCATTGATATTTTTCAAATGTCTGCTGCTTCTCAAATTTGTCTCATGGCCCGAGCCACATCAACAAAGTCATGGTTATGGCATCAAAGGCTATCTCATCTCAATTTTGATGCCATCACCCAACTCGCGAAAGATGATTTCGTTACCGGTCTTACAAAGTTCAAATATACAAAAGACCATCTTTGTCCTTCATGTGAGCAAGGTAAAAGTAAGAAGAAGCCTCACAAACCCAAATCTGTTCCCAACTCAATGAATAGGTTACATCTCTTACATATGGATTTGTGTGGCCCAATGAGAATCAAAAGCATTAATGGAAAGCGGTATGTCCTTGTGATTATGGATGATTATTCTTGTTACACATGGGTTTATTTTCTTGCTTCAAAAGATGAAGCCCCTAGTGTAATTATTAATTTCTTGAAGAAAACATTAGTGCTACTTCAAGCCCCTGTCATCATTGTAAGAACGGATAACGACACAGAATTCACCAATCACCAACTGAAAACTTATTTTGACGAAGTTGGGATTTCTCATCAAACTTCGGCTGTAAGAACTCCAGAGCAGAATGGGGTTGTGGAACGGAGGAATCGTACGTTAGTTGAAGCTGCTCGGACAATGCTTCTCTCCTCCAGTGCACCGTTATTCCTGTGGGCCGACGCTATAGCAATTGCATGTTATACTCAAAACCGCTCCATTATTCACACCCGATTCAACAAAACACCTTATGAGATCATTAATGGAAGAAAACCAGATATTTCATTTCTACATGTCTTCGGTGCATTATGTTATCCGAATAATGATCATGAAGATATCGGTAAAGTTGAACCTAAAGGTGATATTGGCTTTTTCATTGGTTATTCTTCAACTTCTTGTGCTTACAAGATTTATAATCGAAGGACAAGAAAGGTAATAGAGACTATGAATGTTACCTTTGATGAACTCTCAGGAATGGCATCTCAACATAGAAGTTCACTTCCCGAGCCTTAAGGTCAGACTTCTGGACACATTAGTTCAGGACTCGTGCTCCAATTTGCACTGTCAGAAATCTCTTCGTTGCAACCTTCGGAACGTGACTTGAAAGTTTTATTTGGGCTAATTTATGATGAATATATGGAGGGTCCTTCGTCATTTGGTGTTCCTCAAAATGCCCCGGCTGCACCTGCTACGGTAGTTCCAGAACCTCCAATTGTATCTACACCAACGGCATCCGTTTTTGCATCATCTGCGTCAACCTCAACCATATTGACTCCAAACATTCCAACCACCTCTCAGACTGCTGACGCGACTCAACAACATTTTCAGCAAATCCCTAATCATGTTCATCCTCAGAATGAAATCATTGCTGAAAATGCGAACAATGCGATGCTAAACGAACATGAGTTTGTTAACCCATTTGCGGCTTCCGCAAGTACCACTCAGCCTTCAACACCATATGTGGATCCGTCAAGCTCGCATCAAGTTTCTCATACACTTCCACATGGACACAAATGGACTAAGGATCGTCATTTGGTTCAAGTGATTGGCAATCCCTCACGACCAATCTCGACACGAAATCAGCTGTGTACCGATGGTGATATGTGTATCTATGTACTATCAGTCAGCACAACGGAACCAGCAAGTGTTAATGAAGCAATGACCGACGCATCATGGATTGAGTCTATGCAAGAAGAGCTCAATCAATTCATCTGTCTTGATGTATGGGAGTTAGTACCACACCCAGACAATATTGACCCCCTTACCCTAAAATGGTTATTCAAAAACAAGATGGATGAAGAGAAAACGGTCATTAGGAACAAGACTCAGTTAGTTGTGAGAGGTTATAAATAGAAGGAGGGAATTGATTTCGCAGAATCCTTCGCCCCGGTTGCTCGAATTGAAGCTATTAGGATTTTCTTGGCATACGCTACTCACAAGTCGTTCACTGTGTATCAAATGGACGTGAAGACGACTTTTTTGCATGGGCCGTTAAAAGAAGATGTGTTCGTATGTCAACCTGAAGGTTTCATCAACACCGAACATCCAAGCCATCTCTACGAGTTGAAGAAGGCAATTTATGGTTTGGAACAAGCACCAATGGCATGGTACGACGAATTATCATCATTTCTTCTCCAAAATCACTTCAGCAAAGGAACCATTGATCCAACGTTGTTTATCAAGCACTACAGCAACGACATCTTGGTGGCTCAGGTCTATGTAGATGATATAATTTTTGGTTCTACAAACCCAAAATATTCCATATTATTTGCCGACCTTATGAAAAGCCGATTTGAAATTTCCATGATAGGGGAAATGAAGTTTTTTCTTGGTCTCCAAGTTCACCAATCCCCCTGTGGTATTTTCATAAATCAGTCCAAATATGTGCTCGAGATTCTAACGAAATTTAGAATGGAAAACTGTGATCCAATTGGTACTCTAATGGACACTAAACACAAACTTGATTTGGATAAGAAAGGGACATTTGTAGATGCTACAAAATACCAAAGTATGATCGGGTCCCTTATGTACTTAACCGCAAGCAGACTGGACATTGTGCATGCTACTTATTTATGTGCCCGGTATCAGGCTAAGCCAACCGAGAAGCACCTCAAGGAGGTTAAAAGGATCTTTCGTTATCTCCGGGGAACCATTCACATGGGTCTCTGGTATACGAAGGATTCTGGTTTTAATCTAACTGGTTTTTCAGATGCCGACCATGTAGGGTGTCATGATACATTCAAGAGTACTTCCGGTGACGCACAATTCTTAGGCGAGAAGCTAGTGAGCTGGTCCTCAAGAAAACAAGATTGCACGGCATTGTCCACCGTGAAAGCAGAATATGTGTCTCTATACGTGTGTAGTGCTCAAGTCCTTTGGATGAGAACACAACTCATGGATTATGGCTTTCACTTTAACAAAGTTCTTATTTATTGTGATTCACAATCAGCCATAGCCATATCCTGCAACCCGGTCCAACACTCCAAGACCAAGCACATAGCTGTCCAATTCCATTTCATAAAGGAGCATATGGAACGAGGAACGATCGAACTGTATTTTGTCAAGACGGACTACCAACTAGCCGAAATCTTCACCAAAGATCTTTCTCAAGACAAATTTGAATTCTTGGTTCGTCGACTTGGTATGCGTAGTTTCACTCCAGATGAACTTGAACGTCTTGCACATTCGCAGTAACCTTGTATATACTTATCAGAAAATCAAAATACAAAATATAAAACCTATAAAAACAAAATAAAAAATGCGAAAAACTTTCAAAAATACCAAAAATATTCTTCACTGACATGTCTCTCAGCATCGATAATATGGACGTACTTAGAAATGTCACTCAATAACGACACGGGTACGTACATAAAGTTCGAATGAGAGTTCAAATGTTTTTCAAAACATGTCTTTTCTACGTTCTTCTCATAATGGCTTATAGTCACATGTCAGACTATAACCCGGTCCCCAAAGAAAGGAAAGTCTTTGACTTATCCTCAACAACGAGAAATTAATTTTTCTCGGTCATGGGCTTATATCAAAACATTCAAAGTTTTAAGCTCATGAACACAAGGAAAATGTTCATTTATGTACATTATTCCTTATCAACGGGAAATTACGTTTTCTCGGGTTTTTGAGCATAATTTTTCAAAGTATTTCAAAACCGTGTGCTCATATACTCCCCTATTTTAATTAGAATTTATTTTCGAGGGGGAGTATAAAGATTTCATGAAACATTTGCTCCACACTTTCATGCAACATTATTCTCTCCATGTTTCATCACTAGTTTCACAAAAAATTTCAATCTCATGCAATTTTTGAGGGGGAGAATAGTGATTAAAATGTGCCATCTTGGATAAGATCTTTGATATAAGTGCTTTCTCTTTCTAATATGTGCAAAAACCTTTCCTTTTATGATGCACATATGTAGGGGGAGCATTTTGGTGATATAGAAAACTTTCAAGGTGTAAACATTGATTTCATCAACACCTTGATTGCTTTTTCAATAGGTTTTTCTGGTTACGATATCTGTACCCTTCAACACATTAATTTACGACAGTATTGGTGTCAAAAGGTGGTTAGGTATTCGTCCTATGATCCAACCAGAACCGGAGGGATCTTCCCAGTGACAATCCATTAGAATTTAGATGTACTTAGGAAAGATGGAGTAGTTGAGTGTACGGGAAAAATGCCGACAAATGACTTAAGCTAGCACTGGAACAATCACAACAAGGTGCTAGTTATGACGTCTTGGTAAGCATCGAAGGGGTTGAAGAATGAAAAAGAAATGTAAGGATAAAGGGTGTAAAGAAAGAAGCCCTCCATAAAACTTAGGCAGAAACCGGGTCAATACATCTTTTATCAGAATCACTTTGATGATTTCTGATACTGAAGACAAAGCATCATTGACCCAGTGATGCAATGCATAACCCTTCTCAGCCTACTCAAGCTTCTCTCAAAAGATGTTTGCTTTATTGTCACGGAGTTCAACTCATTTCTATCAACTTTCTCACTCCGAGATAGTAGATATTGAAAAGGTGGCAGTCTGCTCCAGCCTCCGATCACCATATAAACGTGCACTTATAGAGTCTAGAGCCAACGAGATTCATGAAAAATTTCATTAGGACACTTATTACATATATCAATTGTTGTTCATCATTAGAACACAAGCGATAATTTACAGAGTCCTACGCTCTATCCTTGTGATATTGCCAGAACATTTAGAGTAATACTCTTTAGAATTCACAGTGATGAAAGGAAATCCTTCCAGTGTTAACATCAAACAGCACTGCGGTAGGTCATATGTAAGATTCACTTGAATTAAACATATGTTAACTAGAAAGCAACAACAGTTTGATTCTTTCTTGATTCAAACTCGTTCCAGGTCTCGACGTAATATCTTTATTATCTTGCCAGAACATTCAGAGTAATACTTCTTAGTATTTACTGTGACGAATGGAAATCCTTCCAGTGTCATCATCAAACAGCACTGCGGTAGGTAACTTGTGAGATTCTATATGAATCAAACTTGTGTCAACTGGAAAGCAACAATGGTTTGGTTCTTAATTAATTCAAACTTGTTCCAGGAAATTAATTGACGACTTAATCAGCAGAATGGAACTGCATGATTCACTCCTTACTGTGAACTATATTTCGAGATGCTCAAGTAATGAGAACAACTACCACAGCCAGAAACCCTGTCAAGGAAGTTCCTTGAACTTACCTAATCACAGGTACAGTACTTGTACTGTATAACGAGAAACCGGAAGAATGAAAATGATGGCGTTATCTCAAGAGTCGCAATTCGAGGCCACACACTCATGTAAATGAAGAAAGCTCAAGAACATCTAAAGACAAAGACTTCCGCTACTCTGATGATCAAGGGAGATTGTTAACAAGCTTTCATCTCAAATAAAAGTTTGAGTATGTGGGGAAAGACATAAGAACACAATATGGCAAAGTTTTAAGATCAAGTCAAGGCAAAGATCAAAGATCCAAAATCACATGTCATGAAAGGAACTATGAAGGAACTCTCAAGACAGCGAGCTTCAAAGTCAACAACACCAAATAAGTGAAGTCACATATTACATGACCACCCTTTAGGGGGAGATTGTTAGAAGTATTTAAAGTGATGGTCATATAATATACCATTGCGAAGCTTGTGGAAAATGCTACATAATGGTGTTGAGAGTTCTAGTATAATGTTATGTATGTAACGGGAATTAGTCCCGAACACACAAATGAGGAAGGCCTTCTATACCTTACACTTGTAGTATAAAAGGCACTAAACACCTCATTTGTGTGTGTGTGTTTTCCATTTTTCATAGTTGTAGGGAGAGAAACCACATGTCTTTCTCTCACTAGGAAATCACAAGCCTTTTGTTTTTCTCTCCTTTTTTCATCATAATCTAATCATTCTCTTTGGTTTAATCCATGATGTTATTCATATTTGGTTAGTCGTGTGTATATGTCTTACAAGAAGGTTGAAGGTTTGTCACACTGCATTTATATACACTTTAGACACACGGGATCTTGCGACGTATATCCAACGAGTTGGTTCATCCTATGGTGTTGGTTAGTTGGCCCCTATGACATGGTTAATGCCTTTCCCGGTTCCCAAAGAAAGGTGGTACTAGTGGAGTCTGACGTGGATGCATATTCATGGGCAAGTTCAAACTCATTTCGTTTATGTTGTACACGAAACTTCTTTTTTATACGGGATGTCTACGCGGGGGCATCGGAGGTTAACTAGTCTAGTAGCCTCGGTTTGTACCTGCGACCACTAGACTGGGGGACATGATGACGTATAGTCCCTAGTCGGGCTGGATAGTCCGACTCACGGGCACTACCCGTATCCATCAAGAATGGATTAATGCTTATGTGATGTGCGCACAACCCACGAGGCCCGGTAAGTCGTTTTCGCACATGCGGTTCATTTCTTAAACCGTGTTCTTGTCACGCTACGACAGGATTAGACAAGAATATAATCTATCTTCTAATTACATCTGCCTAAGGGAAGAGGATATGCACTTACTTCAGTTATGCGATAAGGATCAATCTATTTTGAATCATTATCTATTCCTTAGGCCGCAAGAACAGGGAGCCCAGCCTGGACTCTCTCGAGTATAAAAGGAACCCCCATGGTTCCACAAAGGTACGATACACACAATACCCTAAACCCTAATACACTCATATCGATTACTTACTCTCACGCTGGATTCTAATCGTGGGTCACAAACCCACGGTAAGCTTAACGGTGTCTGTTTATTGTGCAGGATCCTTAAAACAAGTTTCACTTGGTGCAAGATCTGGAGTCCATAAGACCCCGAATTAAGCTTAATTCGGGTAAAGCTCGGTCCATCCAACTTTTATATCAACAATGTCTATTTGTCTTTCTTCTCAATCCAAGTGGTATCAGATCCCTTCTCCAACGCCTTATGATGTATTTTTCTATAATCTTGTCTACATCACGATTCTTCAAAACACATAATATGTGTCGACATTGAAATCCATACCGAGTAACATGTATACAAGTACAATGAACTGACCCGTCTTCTGGATAACGCATGACCTTATTATAAAACATAAAAGAACCAAATTAATAATTATGCATGAACCAAAATCATATATGATTCACCAAGAATCATGTATGAATCATATATTATTCTTGGAAAATCGTATATGATTTTAGTAACAGTAACAGTTACCAATCTTTAAAAATAAAAATAAAATTACTAGTGATTCACTAACCTTGTAGGTTGCTACTTTGTCATTTTCTTGTATAACCATCTCTTTGCCTTCCTCGGTATACATTGTCACTAGGATTTGTGCCCACACTCCGCTGTGGTGGAAGGCGGGCGTTTTATAGAGGGTCTTAGAGTTTGCCTGCGAAACTGGGATAACTTGTTGGCGAAGGCTGGTAAAGTGATTTTCAGAAAATAGTAGTTGTTTTAGTAAACATAAAAAACATATAGCCGGTGCTGTTATTAGGCATGACGATGTGATAGAACCTGTAGCATCATCTTGTTTGTTACATATTACATAATAGTATGGTAGTTTGTTACACATAAGACAATAGTTTGGATAAATAGATAATAAGTATTATGCCAACAATAGTTGTTCCACGGCTGATCAACTACTAGGGTTTTTCTTTCTTGTTAGGTTGTTCGAGGTCAGACAGAAGCTTTCTTTTTGAGGTAGTTGTTTTCCCCAGTGCCTCGCTTTTCTTAAATGCGGATGAAATTATTTCGGAAACCACACATCAACTGGTGTGGTACCTATTTACAACAACATAATACGAAGTTAGGTGCACATATACAACAATTATAATGGAAGTAGTCAAATGTAAATGAGGGTTCATGAATATGCTTAGCACGTGTATGATGGATATTAAACATACCATACCTCCTACTAATAGTGCTTCATGTGTGGTTCTGAGTGACTGAATTGGCACACCTTCAGATGCATATTGGTATGTAATTGGCTTGGAATGTGTGTCATTGACTAAGTATTTTAAGGGTAAGGGTGCAATTGTTGCAGGTTTTGTTGTCTAGATAGCTAGTAATAAAAAAGGGATCCAATGACACATGACAATAGTATCTTGTGAGGGTGTATTTTAGTGTGCCATTGCATTTGGTTGTAACACATTGTAGGCAGTTTCCAAAGCAAGAGACCAAAGTAAAAATGAGTTGGCGAGGGGTGCTCCAAGCTCTGTAGGTTCTTTGTTGTTCAGATGACTTTGGTAGCTGTTTCTACTTCTATCTGCGCAAGAAGGTGCAAGATGAAATAGACTGGAGGGGGAGGATTGAAGTTCTTCATACGCAGAAGACCATAGCTATTGATGGAGGATTAAGTTCATAAATGAGATTTCTAGTCTTATCTCGGACCGCCTTGTGAACTGAATGATTGGCTTGCTGACACCCATGCAAGGCCGGGATATCGTTGAGTTTTGGAAGCTGCAGGCATTGGCTGATGAATATGATGCTCGTATCCATGAGAAGGAGCTTGTCATGCGATCCATGTGATCGATGGAAGGCAACGTAATGCATGTTCAGAGGAAGTTACTTGTGTAACACCCCCCATTTTTCACATATAGCAGTAGAAGCTAAACTGGGGTATTACTTCATAGAACACAAGTCATAATAATAGAAAAACAACTCAAAAGAGTGTTTAAATCAACTTTGTTTATTTATCATTCAAAATCAGAGTTTTACAACATGAGGTTCCCAAAATCTATAACAATAATTTCAAGTTTGCGCCTCTTCATGCCATCCTTGTGTTGCTCAAGGCTATCAATCACAAATACCTGAAATATATGCTTAAAAGTCAACACAAAGGTTGAGTGAAAATCTATAGGTTTGAAATAAAATTTTGAATACATGTTCTACCACTTGAGCTATGTTACTATTCGCTCACATAAAATAATATTTTATTACACTAAGCTCATAATATCAAAACTAACGAGAATTCACCGAAGTGACCGTCATGACAGGGTATCATGACAAGTAATCTGCAGGGGCAGGTTACCCATTAATTCTAATAAAGTGTGTTCGATTACCCACATGATAAGGTAACACAAACAAGATTCATTACTTCCAATAGATTTATTCACATTATTAGCGCACACTTACAGTGTTAAGTACTTATGAAATTTTAGAAACAAGTAATAGTTCGAGCGCTCGTGCAATAACATGTTTTAGTAAAATCATATAGTTTAAAAACACATGTATTCTAGTTTTAGCATATACCCCCTCACGGGTTTTCAATCATTTAGAAAACATTAAAAGTGAGGCTATGAACTCACCTGTTATCCATAAAGTCTGAGATATATCAGATATATCTCATTCATAAACAAACAGTTGGGTCTCACAAACTTGGGTCAACACATATGTGTATATATATATATATATATATATATATATATATATATATATATATATATATATATATATATATATATATATATATATCAAGTCTTTATCTTCATTTCCAAGTTTTAAGTATTCTTTGCCTAAGGTTCATAGTTTATTAAAATATCACATCATTGTTGTGACACCTCCAAATTAGGTTTGCATCGAAATAGTAATTGGGTGTCACGTTGTGGATCACAAAACAAATGGCATACAAAGCATTGATCATAATTATATGATTTTAAATGCAATTGATACAAATATTGTTTTAGTACAATCTGTTGAACTGTTGAATATCAGTTGTTACAAGTATCCTAATGAAAAACAGATCCCCCAATCATTTTATACTCCTAAATGATGCTCAGTCCATGCTCATATAATCCAGCTTAATTTCCTGAGAAAAGCAGGCTTAAGACGGTCAACATAAAGTTGCTGAATTCATAGAGTTCTATAAAATCATAGTTCAAGACTGCAAAATGTCCTACATAGTGTTGCACAATGTTTGATATATGAATCAACTTCAGGATCTCCAAATAACCCCTTTAGTATGTCACAAGGTTTGATATAAATTATCAAGTTTAGGATCTCAAAATATCCCCTATAGTAATGCACAAGGTTCATATAGTATCGCACAAGGCAAAGTAAGTTCATAGTTTAGTAAATAAACTTCTGGAATGCAAACACCACAAAGATAGTAGTACACAAAGCAAAATACTATTATAGTTCCTATTGCCTGTAATTGATGCTAGACGTTTGTTTGTCATATAGACACGCCCTGTAATCCGTCATGATATACGTATGTTGTCCTGTCCTAGGAACAGTGAGCGCGACTCACCCAGACGGGGATGGTCAGTCCCAAATGGATCTATTTATAACATTTCACTTTTATCACAATATATTAACAGTTACAGTCCACGGGTCAAGGGATACACAATAGGCAGATAAATGATGGTACCGTAAAGGTTTGCACCTTGTGAATATATGTAACATGTTTTCTCCCCAATATTGTTTAAAACAGTTGAAGTAAAAGTATGGGGCCATAAACTCACGATAATAAAAATCATATTGTCAAAACAACTTATAGCATGTCTCCCCCTCACGGGTTTGTAAAACATAAACAAGATTTAAATGCGAGGCTATAAACTCACCTGAATAATACTCCTCGAGGATGACCAAGTATTCAAGTCACAATGCACACAGTACATCAAATACCTTAGTAATTAAGTAGGTCTCAGTATATGCACAAATATTAAATGTATGTAGTTTAATTCATTGTACGTTCGTTCTCGTTATTAATAGATCACAATACATTTAATTATTTATATATATTGTTATGACAATGATATATGTGCGTGTTGTTCATTTATTGTTTACGCGAACCCTCGATGGTTACAAACATGTACATATTTGTAGTCTTGTTCATAGATAAATTATTAAGGTTATGTAATAATTTATTATGTTCCAATATTAACCCTAAAGTTTCCATTTATACTAAAACAATCCTTGTACATAGTTATATACAATATCTACCCCCATGTTTCGAATAGTGCACGTTTGGTCCTATAACGTTGTAACATGTCGCTTAAGGCACACAAAGTTTCCTTAATGATCTAGGGCTCGTTTTAGGTTTCAAATAGGGCAAGTTTAGTCCTTTTAATCCAAAACCTTTATGTACATATATATTGTAAATGTTGATTTTTGAAAATCATTTACGGGTTCGTTACTTAACCATTTCACAAACTGAAAACATATTTGTACTCTCGGATATCCCGTCTACAAGTTTCGTTCTTTAAGTTTTGCATGAAAATGGGTAAAAACAAGTTTAAAGTCGGCGGGTCAGAATTCTTTATTTACAATAGCTTTTTGAAGTGTTCGTGGCAGATTTTCTAAAGGATGTATCTTATTCGTTACTTGTCCGTTTTTGGTGTTCTTGGTGTCTATGGAAAGCTAGCCAGGTGATCTACAATATCCTAGTTGGTGTCGAGTTCTGGTTCTAACTCTAACTCGCTAAAAAACACAGCCAAAGTCGGCTGGTCAGCCTATGTTGTAAATGCTGTAAGCTTTTTATATAAGTGCTTACAGCTTTTAGTGCTAATCACAGATTTTCATTTTCAGTACCCGCTTCGTTATAGTTTCGTTTTAGGTGGTTTAAAAGGCTACGGGAAGCTGGTTAGGTGATCTCAGAAATGGCCCCATAACCAGATCCATACTCGGGGTCCTAATGGGTCAAAACAGGCTCTAAAACAGGCTGTTCATGCTAGTTTAATACATAAAATAACGCTTATGTTTGATTCGTTTAACATAGCAAGCGTGCTCCGTTTGCGTTCAAATTTGGCAAGGTTACTAATTGAGGGGTAAGCTAAGACCTAGTATTTTCCTTATTGACCAGCCCGTGTTTAAATATACGTTTCCTTATCGTGCGTTATTACATCAAGAAGTTGCGTTATGCTCTTTATTTGGATTTACGCTAGAAGGTATACTAGTATATTCGTTTTATATTTTATTTATTACGGCATAAGATAATCAGTAGGAAATGTATGCATATGACTAGAAAGTAAATGGAGGACGAGCGTTGGATGGACTCACAAAAATAAGTACGAGACGTGTGGAACTTCAGTAGCTCAACGAGCATCCCAAATGAACCACTAGCTAGGGAGCACCTCCACTTCTCGTTGTGGTACTTGTTGCTCTTTTGATGAATCTAAACATCAAGTGGGCAAGAGGATACTAGGATTTATAGAAGTTTGAAGTTTATGAGGGTACTACAAACTTAGATCTTGTTGTTTTGCTGTTTGCGCTGAAGACCACAAATAAGGAAGCAAGTCTTATAGATTTGTGATGTATGTGTTTTTGTTGCTGCTACTTATGCGAATTATAAGGAGGATCAGGGTAAGATAATATTTTAGATACTTAAGATTTCGTGTGTACTAGGAGATTTAGTAAGACTTGCAAATCCATATACATAAGTACTAGATAGATTTGGTGACGTTGGTGCATAACCAACGAGTGGTAACAACTTGTGCTACATCTCCTTAGATCTTAGGACCAAGCTAAGAGGTGATGTGTTTGTTTCTAGGTGGAAGAGAAGTTGTGCTAGGATTTGGTAAATTTTACATAGGAATTATATATATGACGTGTACATGAATGGAGCCATATGAAACTTGATTTGGTTTTGATTTTGCTAGACAATATGTAAGGTGTGAAAAAGGACGGAATCAAGGAAAGAAAAGTTAGCTTAAGGATTTGGCTAAGTATGAACTTTTAAAGTTAGTTTGATTATGTCTTGTAATATTTTAAATGATCACTAGTAATTGTGTAATAGAATTAATAATATTATGCTTATCAAAATGTGTATAAGGAGACTAAAATGAATTAAAATGGTAGTTACATGGTTAAATTGTTAAGTTTTTAAATAAGATACATAAATATAATATATTTACTATATTATGATCTCGTATGTAAAGGTGGTCGATAAAAATATTATATGATGAACGATAATGAGAATGAAACTGCTGACGTGTCAAAAGTAAAAAATCAGGAATGTTACAATTTTTTGGGCCATCATACTTCATAAGCCATTCTATAAATGGAGCGAGTGCACTTTAAGTCGTAAACTCAACCACTCAGTCAAAATGTAATATCGAGATGGAACATACAAAGCTCCCTACTAACATGATATGTGTATTACTTTATTCAAATGACACATATAGTATTTATAGTTTACATAATTACATTTTCAACCCATATAGTTATAAGTTTAACTTATTTACACTTTTAACCCTTAAAGTATAGAATTTAAGAATTTAGAATTTCAACCTTCTAATATTAACCTCAAAGTTTCAATCTTAACAATATCGATCCTTGTAGTTTTAACTTTAGTAAAATAACATTTGGCCCAAAATATTTAGTTTCAAAAATGACAGTTTTAGTCCATAGACTTGTTTAAAATTACATAACTAGCTCATATTTGTACAAAATGATCTAGGAACTTAAATAGAATTTTATAAACATATTTCTAATCATAATAAAATTAGTTTTCCAGATCTATAGCTTTTGAAATAGATTTTAACTCATTATTTTATAAAGATTACAAAACTAGGGTTTTATTACATCTTTAGCTTATAACTTCTATTTTAGATCATTATATGAACCAAAACTTTTTGGAATATATTATTTAGATTATAACTAAGTTTATTAAAGACTTATAACTTAAAATTAACTTATTGAACAAGGTGGATACTTACAAACAAGAAAACTGGAAATTTAAGGCTTCTAAAGGGGCATATGGACTATATCTTCTTTACAACTCTTCAAGAACTCTTGCAACTTCTTCTAAAGCTTGATACTGATCTTAGGGAGTTCTTAGGACTTCAATGGTATCTCTAGAACATAATGTATGTGTTTTTAGATAATAAATGAAAGGATGATTTAGAAATGAACCTAAAGACCTCTATTTATACTCTTTTCAACCCTTAGCCTCCAAGTTAAGCCTATAAACGTTTAAGAACAGTAGTAAGGTGACTAATACTTTCTAAGGATGTGTCATAAGGTCTAGTAATGAGTCATGAAGCCTAGAATCAAAAATACCTAAGGTATATGGTCTATGATCGGTTACGTCATATAAATCATAAGAATGAGGATGTGTAGACTACAAGTAGGTGATGCACCTACTTAGAAATCTCTCAAAATATCAATTAGGTCTGATCCTAAGTTTAAATTTGGGAGGGAAAGAGTTTAAAGGCATTTTTAGAGGGAAAAAACCTAGTCGGATATAAAACTAGGGCTTGTAACTTTTTAATTCTTGTAATTAAGGGTTTTGGAATCCAATTAGGTATGTATTATGATGTAATTAGGGTTTACACATTGCAATTAGGAATTTTGGGTCTTTGGTTTAAGGTTTAACATTAGTTTTAAGTGAAATTAGGAAGAAAACCTAGTCGGATTAGTGTTTTTAGTGATCTAGGGTTGAATCCTTGCTAAAGCCATTATTCTCACTTTGGCTACTGATGTAAATTCAATTCATATTTTCTACATTGTCTCTAATATATTCATGGAGTCTCTACACTTGTTTACTAAGTTATTCCAAGTAAAAATGTCTTACAAGTGTGAAAATACCTAATTTATAAGTCATGCATTGAAATGTTGTACCTTGTGCATTAGGGTGGTTTTGCCTTATCCTAGTATGATATTGTAACCTAAATGTAATGCTATTGAACTTTGTACACTTTTCCTAAAAGATTATGCATTGATTCTAAGTAAAATGCGTAATATAGGGATTTTTAGGTAATTATGCCTAAATGACTTGTACCTTGGGTTAATTGTGTTTAAATTATTTTATTCGCTTATTCTACGCCTTATATATTGTTTTTAAGGCTTCTAAAAATTACACACACTTACTTTAATGAGTTATATAGGATAATCATATTCTAGGTGGTAATAGGCTTAATTAGAATCCTATGCTTTGAAAACTTGTACTTTATGCATTAGTTATTTTTACATTGAATTGAAGTGAAAATATTGTCTTAGTGTGGTACTTAGTTGAGTTAAGTTAGTTACAAAATATTAGGTTCGAATTCATTATGAAATGGTTTCTAGGTGGTGATCTTGACTATTATGTATATTTACTTGTACTTAGCTTTAAATGGTTTGTACTTTAAGATGAAATTAAACTTACAAGTGATAGTTTATAACTTGTTTATAACCCTTGATTACTTATTCATAGATGTTGTACATTCATACTTCACAATTCTTGAGTTTATCATCCATTTATAGGGTTTCTAGGATTTCTAAGGATTTTTATGGCATCATAGTTATATTTGATATCTTCTTATCAATATGGTACTTATAGTATTACATTAAGAACTTAGACTTGATATGTACATAGTGTTTACAACATATAGGAATATGTTGAAGTGGCAGTTTAGCTTATGAGAACCTATTCATCTTACCAAGTAAGTCACACAAACAAAAAATTATAGTGGATTTTCATACTCATACAATCATAAAACATAACACATGAGTGAAATTTGAGTATTGTCATAACTTGTTTGTATGGTTTTAATAAACGGCAATAGTTATTCGTGTGTATCGTGTAGTCGTGTGTGTTGTTGTTTTGTCTTTTATGTACCAAAATCACGTGGTATGTTCTCTCGTTTCAAGGTGTATTGTGTGTTGTTTGTAATAAAATGTACTTGTCTTTTAATCATGAATATCAGTATTTCTTATATGTTAATCTATTTGTGATAGATTTATAAAGCGTCACCAGCAAGCAATTTTGTTTTCCCAAAAACACAACCAACATGTAATATTATTTGGCTTTATTTTTGGTTAGATGCGAAGCATATGGAATATTGGGTTTTTTGGATGTTCTGTTTATGTATTATAATATGTTATCTATTTTAGAAAAAAAAAGGCATAATAATAGAGTATGGTAACAGTGTGGTACTCATGGTAATGCTTTTTTTACCACTTTTAGAAAAGCTGTGCATATGGTTGGGTAGTGGTTACTGTTTGTGGCAATAGGATCGATTGGTAGTGTGCGACACGACAACATGCAATTATGGAGGTTGTGCTATATAAAGTGGTGCCAACAGGCTTGGTTTTTCACATTTTTACTCACGTTTGTAGCTAAGATAGAAAAAGAAACCAATAAATGGCCTACCGCGCTAGATGCGCTGCATTATAGCAAGCAGCCCAGTCCGATGAATGGGATGCCATGTTTGTTTGTTTGCTATTTGGAAACACAGGGTTGAAGGATTGTGGCGAGAGGTGAACAGGGGAGTCGTTGATAGACGCATTTTGTATAGGAACTCCGGACTATCCAAGGCGAGCCAGTAGTGAATCAGATAGCGCTCTTAGGAATAATCCAGGACTAAGACTGCGCTTTCCGTGACCAGATGGCAGCAGAGGTCGTTGCGAGGCGATGAGTCCGACTGAAGGTTGGTGTTTAATGTGTCTAGAGGTGTTTGGGTCTTGTGTATGTAATAAAGTGGCTATCTTGGTGACTAGCGTACCTTCGATTATGTTGTGTCAGTGGATTTAGTAATAATTGTCTTGTATCGAGTATGTAAGAAAGGCTAAACCAGGCCTGTGTGGCTGGGTGCTTGTAACTTCCGTACTGACAGTGATGTTGATGCACTGTCAGGGCTTTGTATTATTTGGTTTAATATATCTCTATGTGTGTTTTGTATATGTGGTTGTGGGATTTTGTGTTTTTTTGTTCCGTACATACAAACGCAAGAAAACTAATATGAAAGAAATTGAAGGGGTGACTTATAACAGACGTAAAGGAGAGAGTGATACCCGGTTCATGTTTCTGTAGTTCATGGGCAGGGCTAATGGGCATTTTGGGCTGTGTGTTGCTGGTGCCGGGCAAAGGGTTCTCTTCTGCTGTTGTTTGCGACATTCCTGTGACGTTGTCAAGGATTAGGGAAAGAAAGTCAAACCATAAATGGGTTTTTGTAGTTGGAAAGAAGGATACATTTTGGCGTGTAGATGGTGGATGTACTGTGTTTCTTTTACAATTTCACTGGTGGAGGCAGTAATGGTTGTGGATTTGGTGGCTTCTGCCAGATCTGACTTGGTGTCCACGCCTTCTAATACCTTTAGTTGTTCCAATTTAAGCAATGGTTGTTTTGTGATGACCTTGTCTACGTTAAACTCACGTGCGCCTTTCTTTGTTGCTGGAGAAAACCGGATTTGAAATGTGTGCGTTTTGCCAATTATATATGTAATTTCACTTGGAATGGTACGCCTATCAGCATCTCTATATTTGGCAACCAAATCAGAGCAACGGTATCCTGTGATCTGTAAGCCAGACTGGGTGAAGAATGATAAATTGGCCTTTGCAGTTCCATCATGGACGTTGGTTTTGAAACTGTACATGGTGGGTGGCATAGTCATTGGGAATGGTTGTTACAGTAGGTCGATTACTTAACATGGATGTGTTCTAAGTAACCTTTCCATACCTGAAATCGGGGTTTTCTAGTTCTTTGTGGTCTTCACAGACGAACGTCCCGTCAAAGTCATGTGGTCTCTTTGTGCATTTGTGCATGCTACATAGTACCAAATCTTGTTTCGGACAACGTCCGTAATAGTTGTGTCACGGGTGATTCAACCCCCTGAGTAAAATCGTGTGCTATTTAAATGTGGGTCACGTGCGGTATATTATATGGTTTAGTATCTGATCGTACCTTATAACTGTCAGGGTTCTGTATTTACAAAGCATATAGAGGCTTGGCATTAGCTTTTTTCTAGCTGTCTTGTTCTCGGAAGTGGTATTTAGTTACATGCAGCATGGGAGTTGATTTAAAACGCTCCACAAACCTACACATTTGTGATTGTTTTACAACACGTGAGAACAAATGGAATGGATGGTGTGTTTTTGTAAAGATTGTTAGATAAATAGGAAGCCTTATATTGTTAGATAAATAGGAAGCCTTATGCGTGTTTTGCTTGTTCAACCTCAGTTGTCTCAAGGTTAATGTAATGTGCTCGAAATTTCCAAACCTGCAATGGGTCAGGATGACGTGTAATCTTCAAGCATTAGTTGTGGTTAATCAAATTTGTAGAAACTAGAAGGGGGGGGGGGGGGGTGAATAGTTTCTCTTCGGTTTATGTCCTAATTAAAATTTATTTCAATTAGGTTTGTCTCAAAACTACCTTTTACTTGAAAGCTAGTTACATAATGTTTAGGTTCAATTTTAATGCATTAACAATGATAAATAGTAGATGTATGTAATGTAATATTGTAAGTAAGTAAAGGGTATGGAAATAAGCAACCTAATAGGGAGACACCAAGATTTATAGTAGTTCGGCAACGAATCTCTATCTTCGTTCCTACTCCACTCCTCGAGTACACCTTACTCGATATTTCCACTATATCCTCAAGCTCGCTTCTTGGCGTAAAAAACCTTACAACATTGCTTACATTATTTTCCGACACTAAGCTAAATATCGAGACCTAATCTTAGCTAGGACCAATCTACACACGTCGCCTACTTCACCATTTTCCGACACAAGGCTAGATGTCGAGTTCTAATCGAAAGCTAGAACCAATCTTCGTCGCCCATCTTCTTTTTCGACACAAGGATAGATGTCGAGTTCTAATTTAAAGCTAGAACCAATCTTCACAACTCTTCACTTTTAAGCTAAGTGAGAACTCACAAGACACATACACAAATCACTTTGTAGTTTAGTGAGAACTAACACACAACACTTTACAACTCAATAAAACATATCCAAGTATACACATATAACTTGGATACACACAAGACAAATCCAAGTATACACATATACAATATATTTACACATGACTAATCCAAGTATTCACAAATACATTAGATTTACACAACTAATCCAAGTATACACAAATACATTAAATCTACACAAGACTCAAATAAAAATGATGAACATGACTAGATCTAAGGTAGGTTGATCTTCATAAAAGCTTTATCTTTAATCACATCACAAGTGTGTGAGAGATCTTCTCTTTGGACAAGGTAAAGAAATGAATCAAGAGGATAATCATAAGTAAACATACTTAACACATTAAGTGGTCATTTACTAATAATTAGGATTTAGAAAAGAGAAAGATGGCAGAAAGAATGTCCAAAAAGGTTCTTGTAGAATGTAGAATTGATCCACTATTTATAGGAGACAGAGGCCAACGGATCTCTGGGCGCGGTTCCCTAATTACGCCTGCGGTTCTTTATCACTAAAGAACCGCATAGCCATTTGAGGAACCGTAGGTATAGACTCCGCTCCTTTTTGTCCTTTAGTGGGGTAGTAATATCTGAGGTAAGTTTTACCTTCAAATGATATTCTTATGGCATTTGGGATATGCCATATTCAAACTTACATTTTCCATTTTAATAAAACATTTTCTTAAAAAGGAAGTTAATTAAAAATCTTTTGTCACATTTGACAAAATGTAAGTTTAGGGCTAATCACTTTTATGATCACTAAACATGATTAAGATATGTCAGTGCAATACTTAAATTATTATTACCTTGATGATAGTGTTTGTTAAATAATTCATCTTACGATTGTCTTTGACGATAAATGTCTTTTTAATTTGTCGTGATCAAAACTAAGAAAAGTTAGTTAACACTAAAAATGTTTTTAGGCGTCACTTGCATTAACAATCTCCCCCATTTTGATTACGACAAACTATAAACTCATTTATGTAAAATACAAAATTATTCGAATTATTAACGAGTTTATCACTATTATTTCTCCCCCTTTGTCGAAGCAAAAAGGTTAGCACAAGTCTTTGAAGAAGAGAAGAATCGACTTTGCTAGTAGCTCTCCCTTGGTGTTTACTCCCCCTAGCTTGGGGCATCCAGAAAGTGAGCCAAGGTGACATGCTACATGCAAAGGTTAGTAAATAGAAAAGAAACACCAATGCATATAATAGTCACTACCTACTATATAACTTGAGAGGGAGGAAGAAAATAAATCTCAAATTAGAAGTAAGTATTTGCTAAGTATGACCAATGACGGTGTTTTGACAAAATCAAAGTACAATTGATGGAATAAAGGTAGAAAAGAAACATCCATACCAATTGAAATGATAATATGTCAAAGGTTTAGAAACTTAGAATTGTTGGAATCACCCAAAAACAATTGTAAATTTTAACCATGATCAACTCTTAGCAATGTGTGTGATGAAGAATTAGCAGGAAAAGAGATAACACACATAAAATTCATATTACAAAAATATGAAAGAACATAAAGGAAAATATTCATACATAAAATATGAATATTAAAACAACAAATAAGGAAAATAAACAACATAAGCATAAACTACTCTTAGTAGTGATAATCCTCCAAGATTGCTTAAGTTTTTATTTGACTCAACCAACTAAAAGACAAAGTGTGTTTTAGTTAGAAAAATAAGACGACGAGGCATCATTCGAAGATTTGTTTACAGGAACAAATACTTTGAGGTGAGATCGAGTGAGAAGAAATTCAAGAAAATTTAGCTTGTCATACACATGAGCAAGTTTAATTTGTTGAAATCGACAACAAGCACACAAGCTTACATGATGCAAAACGAAGTTTTTTTATGGGGAGGACCAACAAAATGAAAAGGTGGTGGTGGTGAAGGAGAAAGTGGATAAGAGATGTTTTCACAATGCCTAGTGAGAGTGGGGAAAGAAGAGAGATCATTGAGGTGAGGTATGTTGCAAGGTTTAGGTAGTGGTAGAAGAGCTTCTCTTTCTCTGGTAATTGGATTGATAGAGAGAGTCTCATTTCAATAATCAATAGGAGAGAAAGAAGAAGTATTGAAAAGTTTGGGAGAAGAGGATCATGATGATCCTTGTTCTTCTTGATCCAAACGGGTCGAACCGAGATTTTCAGTTTCTTAGAAAGCTTAGAAGAAGAAGCTTTAGGTTTAGAAGATTGTGACAAAGAGATGTCAAGGTTAAGATTAGAAGAGTTAGGCAAAGATTTGAAATTAAAACAAAATGTTTCAAGGAATGTTTAGCCAAAATTAGCAAACAAAGAATCTTGAAAAAGACTGTGGTCAAAGAAGAAAGACCAAAAACGAGCCAAAAATTGGCTTGTTGTCCGCGATTCTTTAGATGAACATGCGGTTCTTTAAAGATAAAGAACCGTGCGACCTTTACTGAGCCGCCTACAGTGGACGTGAAAGTTAAAATTTACAAGGTTTTGAGAAAAAATAAGACTCTTTCAAAATTTTGCAAATCTTCATTTTTACCTCTATTAGCACTAGATTAAGCTTTGGTTGCACAAAAGGCAACACACTCACAAAGAGTGTCTTGACAAATGGTGAAAAATATTTAGATAACATTTTGATCCAATTTTAGTCAAGTTTTAGAGGTTGTGATAGATTAAGGTTCAATTTTAAATAAATTAAAGTTAATTAGTGTGAGCACATAGGTTGAAACACACAAATACTTAATCAATTAAACATCCTCATGAAAAACTCATGAAGGAAAAGAAAATACAAGAAATGAAATAACAACTAACTATTACAAAGTTAGCTAAACTAGTTCTTGATTTGGTCGACTTCCTTGGCTTGATTTTCATTAAAACACATTTTTAGAAAATCATCATTCATCTCATAGGAGGTGGAGGCATGGAGAACAAAGTAAGCAAGCAATCTTGCAACCTCCTATGAAGTCCAAACATCTCCATTCTTAGATTTGAATGATGTAGTTGTTATAGAGGCAACATGGACAGTTAGAGCCATGAGCTTCTAGGAAACCAAAGAAGTATGGATCACCCATGAAGTAGGAAATGGGAACACCCAAAAATGGAGTGTTAGAGGGAGGAGGAGGCATGGTGTACAATTGTGAGATGGGTGATTTTGGTGAAGTGAAAGGTGAGGTAACCAATGGCTCAACAAGGTCATTCTCAAAGGGAATGCTTTGGAGAGGTTGAGGGTTCACATCCAAGAGAGGACTTGGAGTGAAGGGTGAAGACAACTCATTCATCCTAGATTGGAATGAAGAGGAGTTAGAACAATGTGAATGGTTATTACCATGAGTTGAGCTAGTCTTGCATGGAGCAAGAGGTGGTTAAAGTGATTAAGAAATAAGAATTGGAGAAATTTCATTCTTAGGTGTAAGAAAAGATGAAGAGCCAAGTTTAGGAAACTTGATCTTAATCTTAAGGTTTGTTTTGGATGAAGATTGTTTGTAATAGTTTGATGATCTAGTGGACACCATGGTTGTGTGTCTAGGTTTAGAAGAAGGCTTAGAGGATGAAGAAGAAGAATAACCAAGAGAGGTTTAAGAAGGAGAAGGGATGATCCAAACTAGTAATGAGTTAAAATTCATTTTGATGAACAATGAAATTAGGTAGGCTAAAATGGAAAAAGCTGATTTTTAGCAAAAGTTTCATCAATGTTTACAAGGATTTAAAGAAAACAGTGTAAAACAAAGATGCCATCGTAGTCAGTATATGCGGTTCCTCAAATAGGGTCGCGGTTCTTTATTGATAAAGAACCGCCCAATATTTAGAGAACCGCGGGCAGAGGGCTCAAAATGGTAGTCTTCCAGCAACTTTTAACAACCCATAATTTAAACAAGGATTTAACAAGCAAAAGTAGACTACTAACCAAAATCTAGATAGCTAACTAACACATTAATTGCACAAAGTCATGTGAATCGAAACATCGATCACACGAACACATTAGGATTAAAATATTAAGTAATCCAAACACAAAGTATTAGTTAAACAAATCCAAATCTAAATGCAAGAAACATAAACAAGTATAATGAAAAGGAAATAGTTCAACATTACATAACATGTTAACAAACATGTCAACTTTGCATAATTACCATAGCTTCACTTGATCATCACTTCTTCTTTTTTCCAAAGCCCTTGATCATTTTCCCTATGCTCTTGAAAGCACCCCTTGACTCCATTCTATGATCATAGAACTCACCACGCATTTGAATATTTGAACGATAAACATGCTTAAGTCCAAAATTTTTCGGAAGATCACTAGTAGCATAGTGAGGAGGAGGAACAATATGGTCTAACCTGTTGATCCCAAACTTAGATCGATTTAACTTTGTGTAAACGAGAATGAATCAAGTTAAACACTTAGAGAAACTTTGTTGTATATGAAACAATCTAAGTATTATGCGGAATTAATACTTAGAACAAGAACACACAAACAGAATAAACCAAACTTTCACTTTTATTGATAGTTGAACTTGCGTACAATGAAAGTGTAAAAACATATATTAAATTAAAACCTAAAGGCCTCCTTTTATAGATTAAGGAACCTTGTACAAGAGTCTACGTATCAGATATTTTAGGTAAAGATAAACATAAGAAATACATTGTCGAACATATCTTTACTAGAAACATAAAACGTGTAGACTAAGTATCCTATCAGTGCTTGACTTCTTTTCATCAACGCTTGACTTCTTCTTGTCAACGCTTGATCTGACAACGCTTGATTTCTTCCTATCAACGTCCAATTTCCTCTTGTCAGCGTCTAAGTATCTTGGCTTCATTTTATTCCCAACAATCCTCCCCTAAACTTGATATCTACTCTAGGAATCAAGTTTCTGAATAAAAACTAAATACAAGGAGGATTCTTACAAATACAAATCACTTTTTAATTAGGAAATAAATAAACCTAATTAGATCTTTGCCAACATCACTTGTGTAATCCATCTCCAGCTGTGTCGACACCATTTTCTTAAAAACTTCTTTGGACATGGGATATTCAACATCCACAAGAAGGTATTCATAAAACTTTGTAGTACTCAAATGATAAACACCAACTGCTGAATGTAAACGCCATTGAAGTCCACTGACATCATCAAGATCCAACCATATTGGATCTGTGTCATTTGGCTCACACGTTCTCTTAAATGTGGACCAAATCTTTATTCCATTGACTGAAGTTGGTGCTTCAGCCACGTACTTGGTCTTCATCAATCTCCAAAGATCTACCAAGTCTTCCTTGTCTAGGCTTACAAACAAAGAGATAAGAGTAGTGAAAGTATGTACCTTCTTCCCATATCTACCAATCATCCAAAACCCACTTGCATCTTCTTCATAGTGAACTATAGGGTTTTTGGAATCAAAAGGTAACACTTCTATAATTTGTGAAGCTTCCAAAGATGAGAGCTTAATACTCCTTCTAATAAATGCTTCACTAGGATTTACTCTATCCAAATCTTCTGGGAACTCAATAGGAAGTCCCTTCTTCATAGGCCTTGTGTAACTAAAGCATGTTGGATCTGCATCTCTTCTACAAGTTCTTCCTTTCTTTCATTAGAAAGAAGTCTGGTAGTATTCTGTTCTTGAACACTTGTCCATATGGGAAAAGCTCGAAATTCCAACTCATCAAAGGACAAACCTTGCAACTTATTGAAAGTCCAACCCCCTTGATTACATCTAAGAAGCATATAGTAGAGCTCACTTCTATCCTTCTTAGTCTGTGAAAGAACCTTGCTAGCCTTATACTTCAAGATTACCTTGCAATCCCTTTAAACTTTTAAGAGAATATCCAAACCCGAAATTTGATCTGAAATTGTCATGTCTGGATTCTCCATTACCTTATTCTCCCATGTAAAGTACATCTGGGCTACTTCAGTCATCTCATAATCTACCTGCATTTTCAACTCCTCAAGCCTCTCCTTAGACAATTCATCACCATATTCAAGTATTTTTGGATCTTCAATGATCATCACACTTGAATTAGTACTCTCATCATCACTGCCTTCCTTATTACACTCAGAAGTAGCCACAAATGTTGACTCAAAAGAAGTCTTCTTCTCCTTTTCCTCTAATTGTGCAGCCAAAATAGAGTCAAAATGCACTTGGGTTGCATCCTTGGGAACTTGAACTTCTACCATAATTCCTTTACCTTTATCCAATACATCAATAGTGGGCAAAGAAGTTGATGGTACCTATGTAGACACATCCTTGATGATGGCTGATGTCTGGGATACATCAACCGCACCTGCAGGTCTATCAGCGTCCAAAACCTGAGGGTCAATGCCTAACTTACTCCTTTCAATGCTTAAACTCTGTGTGTCAACGCCCGGCTTAGAAACCTGTTCCAGCATCTCCATAAATGATAGCTTCATTGGAGTTACCAGTGAAACATCAATAACTGGCCTCTCCTTCAAACTGGTCAAAGCTTCAGCCATCTCCACACCAATAGAACCACCTGAGCCTTTGTCACTTATATTAAATGGCTCAGTAGCAGCTTCCTCCCGTTTGTAAGAATCCTCTCTTATGAAAGGACTCGCGTCTGTCGTCTCCTAACCTTAGTAGTTTCCAAAACAACAATCCTCTCCCTCAATTGCTTGAGTTCAAGGCCTTGTGTGGAGACAGTATGTATAAGGTCTGCATTTTGCTTTTTCAAGCTAATGCAGACAGCCGTCAATCCCAATAATGTGTAAGGTTCCAATCTGCCCTCCTCTAGAATGGGAATTTGACCTCCCATAGTAGATTCATGGGGCATGGATGGGGTCTTAATTATGTTAGGACTGGCTTGGCCTGCTTCTAAGCCAGAACCAATAGTCCCAACCCCACCCATGTCACCAACCACACTTGTGGTGGTGGTTCTCTCTGCAACATGGCTAGGACCACTAAAGGAGAACACTCCAGTGGTCCTTTGGCTTTTTACCAACCTAAATTTAGGGGGTGTAGAAAATGAAATGGATTAGGTGTCCGTTTGAAGGTTAAGGGGTGTTTGGGTTTGTTGTAAAAGTGTGTCAACGTTTGGATTTGGAGTGTCAACGCCAACATTTAACGTGTCTGCGTTGAAAGGTTCTTGGTCAACTTCTATTTGCTGGGGTGATGGTGGTTGTTCAGGCAATGGGTCTGGTTGTGGTTGTGGTTGTGGGGTGGGTTGAGGTTGTGCTGCTACAATAACAGCAAGCATGGCTTGTGTAAGGGGTAAGTCTCTATGAGGTGGTGAATTCATCTTCCCAAAAATTGCTTTCTTTGAACAGGGATCGTATAAAAATCATTGTGATCCCTATTGCAGTATCTTTGCTCATCAAACACCATTTGTAAAAACCTTGGGTAAGAAAAAGTCATCTTGCTACCCTTGTTATGACACATGCCATCAAAAATCATTTTCAAAAAGTTATATTTTTGCCCAGTAGCAATACACACAATGGCACTCCCAATTGAACGGTTGATTTCATTATGTGCAATACATTTAGGACTCAAACATTGAAGAATGACATGTATCAAGTAGTTCCAAGCTTGGGGAAATTCTTGTTTTGTATATTTGTTTAAATGGCCATCTTCTGGCAAAGGATAACCCAAAGCTTGGAGTCCTTGTTCTAACTCTCTAATGGGTAGGGTGGTTATACCATCTGCATCATTAAGATGCAAAGCTTGGCGAACCAGAGCTTCAGTAACCACCCATGGAAGCCCATGGACAATAGCAGTCAATGTAGTCACATTTTTAACTGTTGAGGAAGTGATTGTATTCCAAAACTGTTAAATATGTGTTACAGGGATAAGAGGAGCATGAGAAAGTGCATACCTTAAAGGGGATGCATTCAAATACTCAACCATCTGAGTATATTGGGGAAACAGAGCATTGTCAGCTTTTAAATAAGCAACCATGTTATGCTGACTTCTGAACCCCAATTCCAAATCTCTTGGTTTAAACTTAGGCGCCATTGATGTAGAAAGCTGTGATAAATGTTATGAAAGATGAAGGTTTGAGAAAATTTAGTGTGACAAGAATAAGCAGTTACCCTGTTTCAAAGGAATGAGCCAAATATATAGGAGAGGTGAAAACATGTGATTGGTCAAAGCATGAGGCAGTTATATTCAAAATATAATGATGAAAATCTTGAAAAAGATATAACTTATCTCTTGCATTAATAAAAAGTTACCAACTCCTAAAATTACGGCCCACATTTTCGTCAAACATAACAACTGGGTAGGACCCAATGTTTATCAACGGTCAAAAGTAACTTATCAGCGCCTAACGGCTATATTCTTGTCAACGTTGGAATTTGCCATGTCAACTCAAAATTGGTCTTAACAACGCTTGGAAAGAAAGCTGTCAGCGTCCAAAAAAATAAAAATAATTTAAAAGAAAAAGGACCTTAACAAAGTAATTTATCCTAGTGAAGATAACTTATAGACTGAAAATCACTATAGGGTGGCAAGCACTGTCCAATCATGCACACTTGCTTAAGCAAGATAGACATAATTATCCTCAAGTGTCCCTTGCTAACCAAAGTTCTTAACAATGAAGTTATCTTATAAAATCCTTTGTAACTTCCCAGGTAAGCCCAATAAAAATCATACCCAAGTCTCCCAACATACCACATCGAATTCTAGGTCAAACAGTCTTGGCAGCGTGCAAAGTATATCAACTTTGCATGCTACAGTGCCTCACGATTTAGTAAACTAACTCGTAATCACCAATGGACACAATCTAGAATTGTGATAAGAGTATTATATGAATACCAAAAGTCCTAAAGGTTTCTAAACCTCCCCTTAAAATATGATATACAAGTTACCAACATAATTTATCCAATAAAAATTTATGTCAAGATAGGAATGTAAACATTCCAACCATCATCCATAAACTTGAACACACTCCAAGTAAGCTCCAATGATCCATAAGCAACTCTGTATCCATTTGTACAATGCTCATAATGCCTACATAATTAGATCAAAAATCACAAAACTAACATGTTGTTGTCAACGTCCATTTTAACACTTGTCAGCGTCAAAATAACCTTTGTCAGCGTTAGACAAATAAACTGGAAAACCTAATTTTGTACAAAGACCAATAACAATGCATATCCAGTACATACTTTTACAATAAGTTCCAAAAACACATATTAGGTAAGACTGATCATTCCAATACTTGTTACCAAGTATTGAAATCTCCCAGTATCAAAAGGTTTAGTTAATAAATCTGCCACATTTTCTTCTATGTCAACCCTATCTGGTTGTATTAAACCTTTTTCAAAACAATCTCTTATAAAATGATGTCTAATTTCTATGTGTTTTGTTTTAGAATGATGTACATGATTCTTAATAATGCATAAAGTACTGTTATTGTCTACAAAAATCTTGGTATGTATAAAATTGTACCCATAATCCAACAGTTGGTTCTGAATCCATAAGACTTGTCCACAACAAGCAGCTGCAGCTACATATTCTACTTCAGTTGTAGAGTTGGCCACCATTGTTTGTTTCTTGCATTGCCAAGATATCAACCTACTCCCAATAAATTGGCATCCACTAGTTGTGGATTTTCTATCAAACTTGTCACCTCCATAATTACTGTCTGAATAAGCAATAAGCTCCAATGGATAATCCTTTGGATACCATAATCCTAAGGTGCGATAGCACCTAAGGTATCTAAAAATCCTCTTAACAACTTGAAGATGACACGCTTTGGGAGTCACTTGATGGCGTGCATATGCACACACAGCAAACATAATGTCAGGTCTAGAAGCTGTAAGATACATCAATGATCCAATCATTGACCTATAATGCCTGACATCCACCTATTTTCCATCTCCAACCTTCCCCCAAGGATGTTCCCTTTCCATGGGTGTTCTAGCCCGTTTTTCATGTGGAGAAAAGCCAAACTTCTTCAAGATCTGTGCTACATATTTGTCTTGGGAGATGAAGATACCATCTTCTTTCTGCTGAACTTGTAAACCTAGAAAGAATTTCATCTCTCCCATTGCACTCATCTTGAATTTGTCTGTCATGAGTTTGGAAAAGTCTTCACTCATCTTTGGACTTAAAGAGCCAAAGATGATATCATCCACATAGACCTGAACAAGTAAAAATTCCTTACCAGTCTTCTTGGTAAACAAAGTATGATCTATGGTGCCCCTCTTGAGTCCATTTTCTACCAGATAGGTGGATAATGTACCATACCATGCTCTTGGGGCTTGATGAAGTCCATACATTGCTTTCTTCACTCTATACACCTTGTCTTGATGTTCTGAATCTTCAAAACCAGGAGGCTGCATTACATAAACCTCATCTACAATTATGCCATAAAGAAAAGCACTCTTCACATCCATTTGATAAACTGTGAAGCCCATGCAAGAAGCATAGGCTAGAAAAATCCTTATTGCTTTAATCCTTGCAACAAGTGCAAAAACCTCTTCATAGTCTATCCCTTCCTCTTGTGTATATCCTTGAGCAACTAAACGTGCCTTTTTTCTGACCACAACTCCTCTCTCATCCTTTTTGTTTCTAAGAACCCATCTTGTCCCTATAGGTCTAACATATCTGGGACAATCTACTAACTCCCAAACATCCTGAATAGCAAATTGGTGAAGCTCATCCTGCATTGCTTCCACCCAACTTGGTTCTTTGAGAGCATCAAATATCTTCTTGGGTTCCTGTTGTGACAGAAAACAAGCAAGAAAACATGCCTGAACAAGAGGGGTATCAACCTTCTTGTGGATATTGGCAATAAAACCTCCTTGATTCTGATGAGATCTTCTTGTTTGAACAGGAGACATCACATCACCAATGATTAGAGAAGAAGGATGATTTTTGATAGTAGATGTAAGTATTCCTCCTTCAATAATTGTGATGTCTTCAATTTCAGTCTCCAAGTTGCCAATATCATCTTCAAATTCTCCTCTATCATCACCTGAATGAACCTCTTCATGTACTGCTGAAGGCTCACCTTGTTCAAAAACACTGGAAGATAATAAATGGTCAAAAGAGTTGTCAACGCCTGAACTGGGTCTGTCAACTTTTGAGCCATCAACGCCTGAATTTGGCCTGTCAGCGCCAGATTTTCCTTTGTCAGCGCTTGAAGATTCATGCATGTTTTCTTCAACTGGTTTTTCTTGTGAACCATCTTTTTCCTTTCCAGCAGCAACAGCAGCAAATCCATCTGTCCAAATAGGAATGGTGACATACTCAAGTATGGGAGTGGATTTGTCTGCAGGTGACCCTACTTCCTTATCAACCTGTATACCTGAAATTTCAACAACTGGTTCTTCCATAACATTTGAATTCACTTTCACAATGTCTGGATTAGTAACAGACATATAATTCAAGGTTCTAGATAAAGGTTCCAAGTCAAAGAATCAATTTGGTCCACTATCAGGATCACTAGGTTTACTTTCTAAAAACCTAACATGTACCTTTTCAAGTATACGTTTTTCTTTCTTAATGTAAACCCTATATCCTCTACTCTGCATTGAATAGCCCATCAAATAGCCTTCATCACCTTTACCACTAAACTTTCCTAAGGCATCACTAGTATCCAGTATAACTACATGACATCCAAAGGGTTTAAGAAACCCAATATTAGGTTTCCTATTCCAAAATAGCTTATAAGGTGTCTTATTGTGGATTTTGTTGATCAATGCCCTATTCTGAACATAGCAGGTTGTATTCATAGCCTCAGCCAAAAATGCAATGGGAAAGTGAGCATCGGCCAACATTGTCCTAGCTGCTTCTATGAGTGTTCTATTCTTTCTTTCAGCCACCCCATTTTGTTGTGGGGTTCTAGCTACACTAAATTGCCTAGTAATCCCTTTCTTGACACAGAAGTCATCTAACAGTTTATTTCTAAACTCACCACCATTATCACTTCTAAGAATCTTAACCTCATTCCCAGTCTTCTTTTCAATTTGGGTAATAAAGTTAATCAAAATAGTGACAGTTTCACTTTTTAAAGCCAAAAAGAAAGTCCAAGTAAATCTAGAAAAATCATCAGTTATGACAAAGCAAAAAGATTTACCATTTAAGCTTTTAATATTAGTTGGACCAAACAAGTACATATGCAGCAAGTGAAGTGGTTTAGAACTAGAATGCACAAGTTTAGACTTAAAGGAGACTTTGTGCTGCTTGCCTTTAAGGCATGCAACACAAGAGTGGTCATTGTGGAAAGCCTTTTTAGGCAAACCATCAACTAGACCATGTCTCACAAGTCTATTTATGTTCTTAAAATTTATGTGCCCTAGCCTTCTGTGCCAAACATTACTCTCATCAACTGAAGCCTTAGCATATAGACATGATAAATTATTATTCATCCTAATTACATTAAGATTCACATTATAAATGTCCTTATGCCTAGGTGTTCTATAATCAATGAACTTCTCATCAGGTGTTTTAAAATCTTTGCTTAACACCAAGCATTCAGTATCAGTGAAAAGAACCTTATTCTTGTTATCACAAACTTATGATACACTAAACAGATTATAATCAAGTTCTTTTACCAGAAATACGTTTTCAAAACGCAAATTGTTGGTGATAAGAGTGCCTTTGCCAGTAATAGTTCCATATCCTCCTCCAAAGTACACTTTGTCACCATCTTTAATGGGGGTAAAGTTTGTCAAATAATCTTCCTTCCGCATCATGTGCCTAGAGCATCCACTATCCCAATAGCCATAATCATTTACCTGCTTTTGAATACCCTGCACATAAAGAAAACAAATTAGTTTTCTTTGGGAACCTAAGCCTGAGCAAACTTGGATTCATTTGGTTGTTCAACAAGAACAGACTTAGTCCTTATAACAACCCCTTGTTCATCCCTTTTAGGATTGAACACCCAGTTAACCCAATTGGTTTAGTTATGACCTTTGAAATATAATGAAATATGTTACAGGTCATAAAAATCCCATCTGAGTTAGGGTTTTGGTCTTGTTTGGGTCTCCATGTTAAGCTAGAAGAAGCTTTAGACCCCTTTCCTTTTGGTTGCAGGTATTTGTCATTACTTGGTCTAACAGCGTTGGAAACATTCCTGTCAATGTTAAAATTGTTCTTGACAATGCTTAAATTGCACTTGTCAGCGCCAAAACTAGGGTTTGCTACAGGAACCCATTGTCTGTTAGACCATGTATTTGTCTTTTCAATAGGCCTTTGTCCATAAGTATTAGACCCTTTAGTAAAGAATGGAGCTGGTCTAATGACTTATGGACTTTGTTGGACAAAAGGTCTGGGTTTGACCATGGTTGACTTTCTATCAGCATTGACCTTTGAAGCATTTACACACTTATAAGCCAAATGTGAAAAACTCCCACAAGTATAACAAGCTTTTCTAGACATAACTCTAGGTCTAGATGAAAAGAAACCTGTCCCATTATCACTAACTTGTCTTTTTGGTGACCTAGGTTTTCTATACATTTCTATATATACTTAATACTAGGTTTTCTATCAAAGTTTAAGCCAAGGTCAACAGTCTTTCCAGTAGTAGGGTTAGTCACAATTTTGGATGTAGACTCATTTGGGCTTTCATTAAGCATGCCACCTTTAACAAACAAAGTAGGATTGGCTTTCTTCCATTGTTCCAAATTAGTTGATTTCTGCTTATATTCCTCTATTAGGGTAAGAATTCTTGATGGAGGAATGAATTCCTCTTCTTGGAGTTCTAGTATACCAGTCCAAGACAAATCCTTTCTAAGGACACCATAGAAGTTCCCAGCAGGTGGTGGAACACCATCATACTATTTCATCCCAATCCCAGTCATATCCCTAGAGTCTCTTTGTTCACTAACACATTTTTCTAGGGTTTGAGAAGCTTTATCAAATCTTTGAATTTTAAGCCCTACATTATCTTTTTTTTTAATGGCCTCATCTAACTCAGCTTGTATAACACCTTTGGATCTCTCCAAAATATCCCTAAGGTCAACACTAACTTTAAGGTCATGAGTCAAAACATTAATTTGATCCTTTAGGTCAAGCTCCATTTCTTATATTCAGCCACAGTCTTTTCAGTTTGAACAAGTGCCAGTTGATAATTATATAACTTGCATTTTTCATCAAAAAACATCTGATTTTAACTTTAAAATCTCTTTGTTACGTTTTTCAGTGTTTAAACGAAAACCTTTACTACAAAATGCATCATCATATACCTCATTATCTGATGAAGATGAAGAATGTGCCATGAGAGCATAGTGAACATGCTCCTCTTCTTCTTTCACTGCAATCAAGGCCTTGTTCTCTTCCATATCCTTGGCCATAAAGCTCCAATCCCGGCCAACACCATCAATTTCTTGCATTGCAACCATAGCCTTTGTATCTTCAACCTTGATGATTTGGCTTGAAGGTTTTCCAGCATCAGATATTCCTGGAGATCTGCATTCCCTCATAAAATGACCCATTCTATGGCAATTGTAACACTTAACCTTGGATTTATCAAATCCAGCAGTGTCTTTAGCATTAAATGTCATCTTCTTCTTGAATCTCCTATTCCATCTATTGGCCCTTATGCTTGCAAGTGCCATGTTCCACTTTATGTCCATATCCTCCAAATTCTCATCACTAATTTGCTCAAGGTCCTCATATGTAATCACTGAACCATTGGGCAATGCAGCAATGTAGGCACACACAGTATCTAGATCAATACCAGCAGGTTTAATCCTTGGTGAGTCAACATTGTATGTGCCAGCGTCTGAATGTGAGGCGCTGACAAAGCTTGATCCAACGTTGACACAAGGTGATCCAGTAACGGGGTGCACGTATGACTCCCTTTGATCAAATTGACCTTCACTATGTGAGAAGAAAGCCATGTTTCCAGAGGTAGATTTGCTTCCTTGATCCAAAAGGATATCATTCTCTACAATCTTCAGTTTATTGTAAAAATCATCAAAAGTGGAACTTTTGTGAGCATTGGTAGCAATAATAGACCTTACTTCAATCTTCCATGCATCACCAAGACTTTCAAGAAAAGTGGTAATGATATCAGCATCATTATACACTGTTCCCATAAAGGACAATTTGCTTGTGATGTCAAGAAGTCTGCTTCTTACCCCACTTAGCTTTTCATTGGGAAGGGCTTTGAACACAACATACTCATGCAAGAGTTGCTTCTTCTTCTCTGAAGCAGTATCATCATTACCACCATAATTGACTTGAAGGGCTGCCCAAAGCTCTTTGGCAGACTCAAAACCTCTATACTTGTGCTGATTAGCTGGTCCTAAAGAGAGTTTGAGAATTCTTAGAGTTTTCATGTCATTCCTTCTGTTTGCAATGTCCTTAGTTGAGACAGCTCTTCCATCTGAAGGTCTCTCTTTTTGATCTTCTTCAGTTGATCCCTGAATTGATCTTGCAGTAATATTAGCAGCAATCCTAGCAGCCTTATCGAATGTGTTTCCATATTTAATAATTTCTCATAGAGTGTGATCATCAATTTGAAGATACTGCTCAAAATTGAACTTCCATAGCTCAAAGTTGTCAGGATCTAGCATGGGAATTTTTAGATTATGACTAGAGGAGGAAGTCATTTCTGGAGTAGACATCTTGTCTGATTTTTAGGGTTTCTTAAAAAATTAGGGTTTTGTGCTCTTTAGATCAAAGTTCCTCAACAAGCTCTGATACCACTTGTTGATCCCAAACATAGATCGATTTAGCTTTGTGTAAACGAGAAAGAATCAAGTTAAACACTTAGAGAAACTTTATTGTATATGAAACAATCTAAGTATTATGCGGAATTAATACTTAGAACAAGAACACACAAACAGTCTAAACCAAACTTTCACTTTGATTGATAGTTGAACTTGCGTACAATGAAAGTGTAAAAACATATATTAAATTAAAACCTAAAGGCCTCCTTTTATAGATTAAGGAACCTTGTACAAGATTCTACGTATCAGATATTTTAGGTAAATAAAAAAATAAGAAATACATTGTCGAACATATCTTTACTAGAAACATAAAACGTGTAGACTAAGTATCCTATCAGTGCTTGACTTCTTTTCATCAACGCTTGACTTCTTCTTGTCAACGCTTGATCTGACAACGCTTGATCTGACAACGCTTGATTTCTTCCTATCAACGTCCAATTTCCTCTTGTCAGCGTCTAAGTATCTTGGCTTCATTTTATTTCCAACATAACCCGTCCATGAAAGTGTTCATGGATGGGGTGTAGTCATTCGAAGAGCCAAAGTGAGCACTAGTACCTACGTCATCACCATCACTTGGTGACATAGGAGTGTCATCGTCGGACTCTTGAGGGTCATTCCTTCTCGTACCTCGATCACTTCTAGGCTTTCGCGGTTGCACCGCCCGAATTTATAGCATCACACGGTTAACCGATTGAAAGCGAGAGAGATCGAGATCGGGTAAGTCTTGACCAACCCTCTTAAAAAGGCGTGTGAGGAGCATGGCATAAGGGAAGTTTAGAGCAAAGTTGATCCATCGAGCGATATAATATGCAAGATTGTACTTGGTGTCGGTAAATATGAAATATATCATATGTGCCATACACGCCGGGATATGATCTCGGTTTCTACCAAGAAAAAACACATTTTCCCTAAGAATGTCAGCCCAACGGACCATACAATCATTAAGGTCGCTTACGAGTATCTTATAGCGATTCAAAGTTCTCTTGGTAGAATGGATACTTCATACAACGGATCTACCGCGTCCTTTGGTGATCACTTCAAGGATGAGGTCAAGGTCTGACACATCGGTGTTATATGGATGGTTATCATCACACTCATTTAGAGCATCAATTCTCCATGAATAAATCATTTGTCATTGACCAACATATGGCACACCAAGTGCCTCGCTAAATTCCTCGAGAGAGTATTGAATGAGCTTGCCATCATTGACGAACTTAAAAAATATTCCATTATCACTAGAAAAAAGGGAATATGTGCTAAAGAACTCTAAGAGAAAATGAGGATAAATGACTTCATCAATTTTTAATAGATAATCAAAATCAATTTGAGCAAACATGAACTTGATGTAGCCATAATCCTCAATATCCTCATGAACAAGTCTACCCTCGTGGAAACAACGATTTTGAAGTGAACGAAAAGTATGAGCAAAAGTTACCGAAGGACAAATGTCGGCAAGATTAGGCATGTAACTTTTAGTACGATGGTGGTCTTGTTGATATTCCGAATGCATGATTAATCACCTGTAAAGAACATAGAAAATATTTTCACAATCACTCATACGCTACATAATGAATATAAGTCAAAATCTTGATCAATTGCTTAACAAACAAAGGATTAATCCTTATCATTCCCATGTTCACAATTTACCAAGTTCATCATTGACAAGAACATATGAACTATGTAAAATCAACCATGAACTTGAAAATTGGTTTATCAAAAATTCGTTTTTAGGTAAACATTAACAATGCAATTACCAATTTGTTCATGGGTTCATATCAATTCTATCATTTAACCAAAATAATTTAGTCAAAATTCGGATTTTTCTACAAGTGGGTCTTAGTGAAATCGCAATGAATTCAAACCTAAGGAATCATAGTAATACAACTATGTCAACCCACATTCCTAGTAAGGTTCTAATTCAATATTAATTTTAAAAATCCCCAATTATGAAAATAAGAACCCTAGAACAAATTGATTGAAATTGAATAAATGTACTTACAATTAGTTGATGTTGAAAGAGGGATGAGTGAAACCCACGACTTGGAATCAATTAATCTTGAGTGATTGAAGTTGTTGGAAAATAAAAAATGGTGGTTTAATTGTGGAACCCGTCGCCTATGGAGAATAATGAGAGGGTTTTGTTTTGAAAAATGATAAAAAATAAAAACCAGATTATTTTAGTCAGTGGGTCGCGGTTCTTTATTGATAAAGAATTATGCATTTGAGCCGTGACAAATAAGGAACCACCTATAATGGGTGTAACTAAACTAAGAAAATCAATGAAATTTTCAAAACCAAGTTTTTCTAAAATACTTAAAATATATCTCAAGCCTTTTGGAAATCATTGGACCACTTCAATACTAAGTGATAATGCCTTAATGAAGGATTACGAGTTAAATCGAGACCGAAAAAGACCGAAGCGGAAAAACTACTACTCGTTAGAAAGAAACAAAGAAGAGAGAAACCAAGGGGAGTGAGTCAAGACAAAGTTCAATGCTCAAGAGACAAGTGACAATCTTCAAGTAGTAGAAACGAAGAGCTTGTGTCATCTATAGTGGTTTAAGACGTGCCTTTCTGGCGTAAGTCTAAACGGCTTTGGTAATAAACCATACCAAGCAATTTTGACAAATAGAGTAAGATCACTTTCAAGGATAGTCTTAGGCTATTTCAAAATATGAGCAAAGTATAGATTCACTTTCTCTCCCACATGATCGGACAATTACCTTAGAATATTTCAATTCCAAATGTGTAATATCCTAACCATAACTTATAGAGTAGTTTGGTATCTCAAGGGATTAATCAATCATCCTAGAGACGAGCTCAATTACAGATATTACACATGACATAGGGCCTACTAACCGTATGGGTGCAAACCATGGAAATCATGCTTGATACTTTAAGCTACTACTAACTCACTCTACATCTCCCAAGTGAGTCAGAAGGTCTGAGAGGGCATAAGAGTAGAATCACATACCACAAAAAAATGTCAAGGGAAGGATGCCAAGAACAAGCACATAGTCAAGTAATGATCAAAAGAGTGATCAATAGGGCGTGTGGAAGGACGAAAGCGTACCTTAATCACAAAATGCATTTCAAGTCTTCTAAGAACCAATGAAATGCCCAATCATGACTAAAGTGACTACTAAGTCTTCAAGGAATAGTATCACTCTCGTCTATCTAGATATCATCATTCAATGATGTTGGAAATCAAAGAAGATGAGTCTTGTACAAGTGTAAGCAACTCAATCCATAATCAATTTAATGATTAATCTTCATGAGTACCTACACATAGCAAGATACAAACTAGTAGATATATTTTAAGAGTAAATCTAAAATGTATAAATACTACTAGTCTATATGAGATGCTATATTACCAATTAAAAGGTCTATTTTCAATGAAAAAAATAGTTTGACCAAAGAGAAACTTTAGTACAACTAATCCTTCTAATTTGAGGAGACTATGGATCGATCCAAGCTTTAAAGCAAAATATACTTTAAAGATCTTGAGTGACCATATCTCTGATACCAATTGTAGAAATTAGTAGAAGGGGGGGGGGGGGGGTTGAATAATTTCTCTTCGGTTTATGTCTTAATTAAAATGCCTTTTAATTAGGTTTGTCTCAAAACTACCTTTTACTTGAAAGCTAGTCACATAATGATTATGTTCAATTATAATGCATTAACAATGACAAACAGTATATGTATGCAATGCAATATAGTAAGTAAGTAAAGGGTAAGGAATGAAGCAACCTAATAGGAAGACAACAAGATTTATAGTGGTTTGGTAACGAAGCTCTATCTTCGTTCCTAATCCACTCCTCGAGTACACTTCACTTGAGATTTCCACTATATCCACAAGCTCCCTTCTTGGCGGAGAAAACTTTACAACGTTCCTTACATTATTTTCCGACACTAAGCTAAATACCGAGTCATAATCTTAGCTAGGTACAATCTACACACGTCGCCTACTTCACCATTTTTCGACACAAGGCTAGATGTCGAGCTCTAATCAAAAGTTAGAACCAATCTTCGTCGCCCGTCTTCTTTTCCGACACAAGGCTAGATGTCGAGTTCTAATCCAAAGCTAGAACCAATCTTCATAACTCTTCACTTTAAAGATAAGTGAGAACTCACAAGACACATACACAAATCACTTTATAGTTTAGTGAGAACTAACACACAACACTTTATAACTCAATAAAACATATCCAAGTATACACATGTAACTTGGATCCACACAAGACAAATCCAAGTATACACATATACAATGGATTTACACAAGACTGATCTAAGTATTCACAAATACAATGGATTTACACAACTAATCAAAGTATACACAAATACATTGGATCTACACAAGATTTATTAAAAATGATGAACAGGACTAGATCTAAGGTAGGTTGATCTTCATCAAAGCTTCATCTTTAATCACACCACAAGTGTGTGAGTGATCTTCTCTTTGAACAAGGTAAAGAAGGGGATTAATAGGATAATCATAAGTAAATATACTTAACACATTAAGTGATCACTTACTAATGATTAGTATTTAGAAAAGAGAAAGATGCCAGAAAGAATGTCCAAAAAGGTTCTTGGAGGATGTAGATTTGATCCACTATTTATATGAGACAGAAGCCAATGGATCTCTGGGCGCGGTTCCTTAATTGTGCATGCGGTTCTTTATCACTAAAGAACCGTGTAGCCATTTGAGGAACCGTGGGTATAGACTCTGCTCATTTTTGTCCTTTAGTGGGGTAGTAATATACGAGTTAAGTTTTACCTTCAAAGGATATTCCTATGCATTTGGAATATACCATATTCAAATTTATATTTTCCATTTTAATAAAATATTTTCTTAAAAAGAAAGTTAATAAAAATCTTTTGTCACATTTGACAAAATGTAAGTTTAGGGCTAATCACTTTTATGATCACTAAACATGATTAAGATATGTTAGTGCAATACTTAAATGATCATTACCTTGATAATAGTGTTTGCTAAATAATTCGTCTTACGATTGTCTTGACGATAAATGTCTTTTGTGATCAAAACTAAGGTTAGTTAACACTAATAATGTTTTTAGGCATCACTTGCATTAACAAAATTGTAGGTTATAACAAACCTTTGTACTTTGTTACTCGGAAGGATGTAATAGCAAGCATTACAGGAGTAGGGATCTTTTCAATTCCTTCTTTGTCAAATTTGATAGCAAGTTGTGACACCCTTGGCAAATCCTACATCGGCTGTGGCCAAGAGAGATCCATGGTTCATAAGATAACAGTCGCCTTCTCATGACACAACGCGTTTTGTAGTCTACTGCAAGTGGGGTTCTTAGGAACTAGCAGTTAAGCGTGCTCATGGGAGAGTAGTACTGGCTTGGGTGACCTGCCGGGAAGTCTTCACAAAAGGGCCACAAAGCAAATCCGTGAGCTTGCGGGTAAAGCGGACAATATTATGGTCTGAGTATGCGGGATGTTACAAGTGGTATTAGAGCCACTCCTGAGACGTTCGGGATGGTGGGGCAAACCTCATCGAGGACGATGAGTCTCGAAGGGGGGTGATTGTGACACCCTAGGCAAATCCTACATCGGCTGTGGCCAGGAGAGATCCATGGTTCATAAGATAACAGTCGCCTTCTCATGACACAACGCGTTTTGTGATCTACTGCAAGTGGGGTTCTTAGGAACTGGTAGTTAAACGTGCTCATGGGAGAGTAGTACTGGCTTGGGTGACGTGCCAGGAAGTCTTTACAAAAGGGCCACAAAGAAAAGTCGTGAGCTTGCGGGAAAAGCGGACAATATTGTGGTCTGAGTAGGCGAGATTTTACAACGGTTGTCCCAAAGAGTCAATTCAACAGCGGTCCCACTGCTCAAACAGGAAGAGCCCCCCCCCCCCCCTAAAAAAAAGGAAAAATGGCCAAAAAAAGGGAATCAAAAGGAGTAGTAATTGTGAAAGCATCATGTTACGAAATAAAATACCTAAATGCATGCTCACTTTAACTTTTCAATATCAATCTTTCGTCGAATGCTTCCTCCCCGAGGCAAGTCGCCTATTGAATGTATGTACCCTAGGTAATCTTAAAACAACATTATGGAATTTGTTAGATAGTTAGAACCTAAAGTATAAACGACAGATGTTTTATTTATACTTGTCAGGCGTGGGTAAACCTATATGTTATAAGCGTCTTTGAAGGGCAATCTAGAACTGAGTTGGTTGTAAGGAACGAAATCATAATAAATTCCGGGTAGTTTTTCTCATGTCCTTCCAGGTTCTCGAATTTAGTGGCCAAATCTGAGTGTTGTTTGCCATTGAAGTGTTTGTTGGTAAGGGTTTGTTTTTTCACAGAAATAATCTGAAATGCGGTAGACCTTCCCATATCCAAGTTGAGATTCAAAGTATGCGGCGTTGGCGATGTCTATGTTTGCCTAAATTGCATCTCCCTACAAGCACACTATAGGCGCATATCAACGACAAAATATCTTTTTATTTTTCCTGGCATGATGTAATTCAAAAAATTTACCTGCTTGTCGATAAGAATACATCAGTAATGTAGGTCTTTTATTGTTGGGTCGGTTTTGATCGGCATGGTTCTAGCCATACATTTATGATAGACCCTTGCTTCAAGAACGCACCCTCTTTTTTAGGGTGCCAAAGCAGAAATTGGTGTTGATAGAGCCACCAATGCAGTTGTACTTGCGCTAGCCATAACAAAGACTCACATGCACAATGAAACATATATATAAAGGGTGTATAGCAACCATAATAGCGACAGACCTCTTTGGTTGGTGTTTAAAAGTTATATGTGGAGACTAATAAGCAGTAAAAGGACCTGAAGGCGGCAATTACAAAAAATAGTTTATCCTAATGTTGCGTGGAAGGGTGTAACTTTTTAAGTAAACGATACTAAACTATCTACCAGTTGGGACAACACACATATTGTACATGTATCATGACAAGTGCATATAACAAATAAAAGCATAAATTGTAGGCAGGATAGTTTCCGTATGGGATATAGCATACTAAAAGTAAGCATCGCATAGAGGGGAGTTTCATAACGAAAAAATGGTTGTTACAACACATATATTCATTAGGGAAGACGTTGAAGAAGACACACCAGACATATCTATTAGCAACAAATAGCATCAACCAAAAGAGGCTGCATGGACAGTGTGATAAAAGGTCTAACTGACTAACAACTACGGTGTTGATACATAAACAAATCATCTTTATAAAAGACAGAACAATCCTATCATGCATCACAAAAAAATGGCTACCAAATGAGGAACCACAACCTAGCAAGCAAATATAAGAGGCGTATACACAAACCCTCACAATCTATGACTACTCATTTATACAACAAACAACAATCATATGATATGACACACAAACAAAACATGGAAATCCAATGGGTAACCACATTCTATCTAGCAAATATAATAGATCTATACAGAAATCCATAAGAAACATAATCAGAAACCAATGATAGTATGGGAATTTACAAACGTATGTCAACCGGATCACCAAGAAAACATAGAAGATGAATAACGAAGAGAAAAGTGTAGAAAACCCACAAATAATGCAAAACCATACCATCTTTGTTGGTGTTCGTGGTATATATATGGATGCAACGGGAAGACAATCAACTGCCAACATCAGGATACGAAGCTGTAATCAACGACTAAAGGGTGACTCAACTTCTCAGCTAGAGTTGCGGATGGGATTCCTGTAACCACTACCACAATCAGACAACCGAAAATTAATGGACAAATTAATCAAAGGGTAAATTAATCACCAAAGGGCAATCGTTCAATTAATGACGAAGGGAATACTGTAGCCACTAACACAATCAGACAATCTAAATTAATGGCCAAATTAACTAAAAGCCAAATTAAGCGTCTGTGTCTTCACTTAATAGCAATCCCGAGCCGACTGTTATATACTTTCTGTGATTATCTATGCCGGGGAACGAAACATAAACCATGTTGTACCTGCAAATCAACAACAATTGTTACAAAAATTTATTGAATCATATATGATTCTTATAGAATCATATACGATTCTTTATAAATCATAACAACTTAATTAAAAAGACATAAAAAGTTTTATTCGACAACTTACTTGTTAGTTCTGAATGTTGCATCAAATGATATTATATCAACAAACTCGTTATAGTTGCATTTATCAACTTCACCTGCCCAAAACAGTACAACTAATACGCTGTTTTCAACCTTATACTAAAATGTAAAGTCGAAAACATCTTCCTGTTTTCCATCCTTTCTATCAGGATATGTGCATCAGTTTCTCCTATAAACTCATTAATATCTCTGATATGATTCTTAAAATTGTCACGCGTGCCAATACTGAGCACCCCCTTTCATCCTAGAATACAAGTAGTGCGCCTTTGTTCCACCAAGTTTCAACGTTGAAGCTTTGACAAAAAACATTTTTCCGTCTAAGTCATCTTGTTAGCCCTATATTTTATATAGTCGAACAAGAATGTAATAGGTCATCTTAGTCGTAAAAGGTCTTGTATTGTAATAGGTTACTCGTGAAAACCGGGCTTGGACTTTAAGCTAATATTGTATAAGTTAGGGGTGTAAGCCCAAGCAAAGCCAAGCCTGGCCCAAGGAAACTAAACCCACGGCCCAAATTCCAAGGGTATATAAACCCTCTTCCTTGTGTGGAAGAGGGTGTTGGTTACCATTTTTTCTTTCTCTCTCTAAAGTGTTTAACCTTCCAAATCTCTCTAGTTTATCTCTCTACTTTTCTTCTCTTTCTCTCTCTAGAATCTTGTGTTATGGATTGATATGGGAATAACATTTGGTATCAAGAGCCTATAGTGGATAGGTGATTGAAGATTCGTGTGTCGTGTTCTTGATTTTCCGTGCCTATTTTGATCTAAAACTCACGTACCAATTTTTTTGTGTTTTTATGGTTTATTCTTGATACAAATCATCTACATACTATTGGTAGTGATTTGGTATTGTTACTTTGGTTAAAAACACAAAAATTTTGGGTGCTTGAATCATTTTTAGGCTAAAAATCTCAAATTTGTTGTGTCCTATCCGAGAACAGTGGAAATATTCTCCATCGCAACGTTTGAAGGGCTTTACATTCCGATCCGAATATTGTGGTCGCAAAAATCCTAGGGTTTCTACATTGCGATCGAATATACTTGCGATCTAAAGTTGCGATCTAAAGTTGCGATCTGAACTTGCGATCAAAATTTGCGATCTAAAGTTACGATCTGAACTTGCGATCTAAAGTTGTGATCTAAAGTTACGATCTGAACTTGCGATCTGAAGTTGCGATCTAAAGTTGCGATCTAAAGTTACGATCTGAACTTGCGATCTAAAATTGCGATCAAGGGTTGCGATCACACATTGCGAACAAGGGTTGCGATCACACATTGCGATCAAGAGTTGCGATCACACATTGCGATGGGTATTCCGATGAGTATTGTGATAGACATTTCGATGGGTATTGCGATGGACATCTAAATTTTGTTTGAGTACTTATTAGACTTAGCCACTATCTAGACTAGTTCCGGATCATAGTTTACACGAAGATTAAAAAAAAGAGTTAAAATTTTTAGGTCTAGTAAAATCAAAAATTTTCCCTACTAGTTTTTGTCTATTTCTAACTCAATTTCAAAATTTGGCGATACAAAATTTTTTGGCTTACCGTTTTGTCGGACTGAGGAATTAATTATCGGACTGAAAATTCTCGGAACACTTCGAAATTTTAAACCACACCTCATCACAACAAATCCACTAAGATCCTAATCCATTCACAAGTAATCACCATGTCTGATAACAACAACAACAACAATGCGACGGGGCAACAGTAATCCACCTATGCTCACTGCCGGTTGCTACGTTCAGTGGAGATCTCGTTTCCTTAGATTTCTCGACACTAAGGAGAACCGAACCGCTCTTCGTCATTGCCTTGAGAATCCACCTCCAGTTTTTGAATTCAGACCAATTACCACACAAGCAGAGGATGGTACTTCATCAACTACATGAGCTATGGAGGATTTCGACACATGTCCTGCTGAGAAAAAGAAACTCCTCCAAGCTAAAGCCGATGCTGTTAACTACATACTCACTGGGATTGATAACGATATCTATTCCATGGTTGATGCATGTCATAATGCTATGGAAATGTGGAATGCAATTCATCGATTGAAGCAAGGTGAGTCGATAAATGTTCAAGATCTCGAGACTAATCTACTTTGGGAGTTTGGAAAATTCACATCCAAAGATGGTGAATCCATTGACTCATATTAATCGAGATTCTACAAAATGATGAATGAGCTTGTCAGAAATCAGTGCACCATCTCCAATCATCATGCCAATGTTCAATTTCTACTTCAACTCAAACCGGAATGGCAAAGGTTTGTGACTTTGGTCCAACAAAGGGAGGATATCAAGAATATATCGTACCACAAAATTTATGATATATTGAAACAACATCAGAATGAAGTGAATGAACTTAGGGCTGAAAAAGCAGAACGATTTGCAAACTCTATTGCTTTTGTGGTTGCTACTTCAACAAAACCCGTTCCCCGTCAACAGCCACCTACACATTCCTCAAGGTCATCAAGCTCATCCACCAAACCTCTAGCTACTGCTAGAAATAAAGCAAAAGCATTTGTCCCCACTCCACCTTCAAAGTATGACACCGAGTCAGATGGAGAAAGTGATGATGAACAAACTTCAAGGGACAAGAAGATTGAAGAACTTATGTCTTTACTCACCACAACTTATAAGAAGATCTACAAACCTACCAACAACAACATCATATCATCATCCAATGCTAGATATAAGGAAGTTGATCATGCACCTAGGTATGATCGTGATGCTAGGTATGATAATCAGAGGATGCTGAATCAAGTTGGGGCTAGAGATACTGTAGGCACTCCGGTTGTGCAGAAGACTGGGATTCAATGCTTCAATTGCAAGGGATTTGGGCACATGGCAAGGGAATGTAAGAAGCCAAAACGGGTTAAGGATTCGGGATATCACAAGGAAAAGATGCTGCTGTGTAAGAAAGAAGAAGCAGGGATTCCACTCACAGCAGATGAAGTTGACTGGCGCGATGACACTGATGATGAAGCCGATGATCAAGAGTTGGAGGCACATTATGTGTACATGGCAAAGATTCAAGAAGTGAATCCAAAGACTGCTGATACTTCTGGACCTATCTTTGATACTAAGCCACTTGAAAAGCTCGCCGAAATCATCCTATTCATAATGGACTCCGGGTACACAAAGCACATGACGGTCAATCTCAAGCTTCTCATTAACTTCATGGAGAAGTTTCTGGGTACGGTGCGGTTTGGAAATGATCAGTTTGCACCGATACTTGGATATGGTAATTTGGTTCAAGGAAATATCACTATCAAACGGGTTTATTACGTCGGGGGACTAAATCATAATTTGTTCTCGGTTGGTCAATTTTGTGATGTGGATTTGGAAGTGGCTTTTCGGAAATCTACTTGCTATGTTAGAGACTACGATGGGAATGACCTTTTTACAGGATCTCGTGGTTCTGATCTCTACACAATAACTCTTCAAGACACATCTTCAACAAATCCAATTTGCTTAATGGCTAAAGCTTCATCATCTCAAGCATGGTTATGGCATCAACGATGGTCACAACTCAACTTTGACACCATCAACTTGCTTTCGAAGAATGATATTGTGACCGGTCTTTCTAAGTTAAAATTCGTCAAAGACCATCTTTGTTCTTCTTGTGAGTTGGGGAAAGCAAAACGGAAGTCTTTCAAAACAAAGACTACCCCAAGCTCAAAAGGACGTTTGGAACTCCTACACATGGATTTATGTGGTCCCATGCGTGTAGAGAGTATTAACGGGAAAAAGTATATTCTCGTGATTGTTGATGATTACTCTAGATACACATAGACTTTCTTCTTAAGGTCCAAAGATGAAACACCAGAGGTTCTCAAAAACTTTCTCAAGATGATACAACGCAATATTCAAGCTCAAGTCTTAACCGTAAGAACGGATAGAGGTACTGAATTTTTGAACAAGACTTTGCAATCTTACTTTCTAGAAGAAGGCATCGAACATCAAACATCTATTGCTCGAACTCCTGAACAAAACGTCTTTCTCGAAAGACGGAACCGTACTTTGGTTGAGGCAGCTCGAACAATGCTTTCTGCTTCAAAATTACCACTATTCTTCTGGGCTGAAGCAATTGCAACTGCCTGTTATACTCAGAATCGTTCTCTCGTAATTCCTAGACATGAAAAGACACCTTACCACATCATCAATGGCAGGAAACCCACTGTTAAATTCTTTCACGTATTTGGATCTTTATGCTACATCCTTAAAGACGGTGAGAATCTTGACAAGATGAAAGAAAAAGGTGATGCGTGTACTTTTGTGGGGTATGCTACATTGTCAAAAGGATATCGAGTTTACAACAAGAGAACAAAGATTATTGTTGAAACAATTCATGTGAACTTTGACGAATTGCCACAGTTGGTACTTGATCACAACAGCTCAAGTCCCGCACCTCAATGTCCAGCAATGGCACCTATACACAATAGTGTACGTCCCATGCAAGAACGTCAAGGAAGTACTCCTACAGCAGACTCGACGGATACGACACAAATGAATGAGTTGGTTGATTTATATGATCCAATGTTTGATGAATATTACTATGGAAACAATCAAGTTATGTCAAAGCCTTCCGCTGTTATTGCTGCTGATGCACCCGAACAAAGTCAACAAGACACAACTACATCTACTTCAGCAACCGTTGCTCAAGAGACTATTCCATTGGATACAAAACAAAATCAAGAAACTGTCATACAACCAACATCACCGACCGTCAATGCTGAAGGAGGAAACAACAATCAAGCAGTCGATGCACAACCTAATGAAGAAGAATTTATCAATCCGTTCGGTACACCGGTACACGAAGTCGGAGAGTCTTCTACTCAACATGTTGATCCGTCCAATATGCATACATTCTACCAACGATATCCATCCACTCACCATTGGACACGTGATCATTGTAGGATATGTAAATCTTGCTTATGTTTTAGAGAGAGAAAGAGATAGAGAGATGGTGAGAACACACACACTTAGAGAGAGAAAGTGAAAGAAAAACACTTTTCAACTATGTGTAAAATGAAGAACCACACTACCCTCTCCATCTAAGGAGGGGGTTTATATACCAAGCCCATAAGATGGGCTTGGGCTTACATTTGGGCCGGCCTACACATGTTGTAGGCTAGGCTTTGGTTTGTTTGTTAAATAAAGATAAGTAACTAAACTACGAGCTATTACATGGACTATTGTTGGAGTGACCGATCCTTCTTAATACGTAAAACATATTTACAACAATCTCCCCCTAAGGGAGGTCACTCCAAACAAGGGCATTACCCAAGTTACAATAATAAGATAAACCTAGCATATTATGCTTGTCTTGAGCTCGTAGTCTTCGTCTTTCTTTTTCTTTTTCTTTTCTGGTGAACATGCTGATGTGATCTTTGATATCAATCATGAGAATTAATCTCTTGCCTTGATCTCGTGAATCTATCACTTGTGATCTTCGCCTCTTCGTGACACCATGTCCTACATACTTATACCTTTTGTAATTCTTGAAAGCTTCAGAGTTCGTTACAGCGGAAGACTTAACTTTTAGGCTTTCTTGAATTAGATGAGGTATTAAGTGCATAAAGTATAAGCATGCGGGGACGACTTCTTCTTGGATCCCGCAACGCCACCGTCTTCAAATGTAGCAACATAAGTAGACATGAACGAAATGGCTTTGAACATTTCATTCTAATTCGGTAGCATTTTACCTCCGGTCGGTGAAGACCGTTGGACGATATAAAATATCGTACTTGTGGCAGGTAGATTTAATTAAAAATCTCCTTGACAAGATTTCGCGGGTAAACCCGTTCTCTTTACTCGACCGTCCAAAGCTGACTGCGAACGTAAAGAGTGAATCATTTGGATAAAATTATCCGCATGATTGAAGCCGTCAATTCTGATTCCTAGAACAAGTTTGATTCATTAAAGAATCGCACCATCGTTGCTTTCCAATTGTCACGAGCTTGATTCATAGAATCTTGCAAGTTACCTACCAAGTGCTGTTTGAGGTTAACACTAAAAGGACTTCCACTCATCACTGTGAACACTAAGGTATCACTCTGAGTGATCTGGCAAGATCACTGAGATATTGCGTAGAGGCCTGGAACGTGTTTAAATTCAATTAAGAATTAAACCACTGTTGCTTTCCAGTTATCACAAGTTTGATTCATAAAGAATCGCACAAGTCACCTACCATGAGCTTTTTGATATTCGCTCAAGAAGGATTTCCATCTTCATTGTAAATACTTTCTTATTACTCGGATGTTCAGGCAAGATCATGAAGATTTTGCGTAGGACTCTTAAAATCTTTCTTACTTTTCACAGTGTGTGAAGAAGCAAGGAAATATGAAAGTGTGTCCTAATGAGATATTTGATGATCTCAAATGGCTCTAGACTCGATCATGCATTTTGGATTTTTAGTGATCGGAGGCTAGAGAGGAGTGCCACCATTTCAGTACCAATTTATTCGGAGTGAATAAATCAATAGATAATGTGTTGTCTCCGTGTGATTAAAACAAATATCTTTTAAGAGATATCTGAGTTAGCTGGGATGGGTTGTGCCTTGCATCACTGGGTCCATGATGTCTGTCTTCAATATCAAGAATCATTAAATAATGATCTTTATAACATATGTATTGACCCGGTTTTTGCCTAAGTTGTAAGGAGGGCTTCTTTCTTTACACCCTTTATCTTTACAATTCTTTTTCATTCTTCAACCCCTTCAACGCTTACCAATACGTCATCACTAGCACCTTGTTGTGATTGTTCCAGTGCTAACTTAAGTACTTGGTCGGCATTCAGCTACGTTCACAATCTTTCCTAAGGACTACTATTTCTAGCTATGGAATGTCCTTGGGAAGATTCCTCTGGTTCTAGAGGAATCATTGGACTTTAACCTATCCTACCATCCTTATGTCATCACAATCTTCATCGTCCTGAAATAAATGGGTTTTGGGTAAGAATATGTCACCATGAAAATCCATTTTGATATGCAAATCCATTTTGCTCCCCCTTAACATATGCCACGATATTCGAAAACATTTCGCACATGTCGGGATGAGCCAGCACATTAAGTCAAACCATTTGTGATAATATCCCATATTAAATCACATTTTCTCCCCCAAATTAAAAATATTAACCCAATCGATGTTTTTAATATCAATTGATTTAATGAAGTTTTAACAAAGGTTTTGGGAAGAAAAATGCAAGTCCGTTTTATCTTCATGATACCAAATGTATGAGATATGATACCGATTTGTAACATGATCACATATTCACCATATTAGAAAAGAATTGACAAGGTTGGACCTGATAGATGAGAACATCATATGATAAGATCAAATGGTTCTTGTCAGCATATGTTGGTCGCCTCGTCACGTCTGAAGTCATCTCTCGACACCACGTGTACGATTGGTATTATTGTCTTGACACTAGTTAGTGAGCTTGGCACGTTCGGCATCGAAGATTCTGAATGCTTGACAATTTCTCCCCCTCAATTGTTGACCCGTGTTCTATTGAAAGAGCTGTAGTCGTCGTTTGAGTAGTCGCATCGTCGAATATGTAGATACCAATTGTAGATTGCTATGGTTGTAGAGATGATAGCTTCATAAAAACAAGACTTCTCTTATTTTAACAAATAAATGCACTGAAACGTACATTAATTTGTGTGAGACCAAGTTATAAAGTAAACTTGATCCCTTACAAGGTTTTAAAGTAAACCTTGCCCGAGAAAATTAATTCCCGTTGTGAGTCAAAGCTTTCATGAGAAAATACTTGACTTTAATGTGAAAACTGGGTTGTAGTCAGAAATAACTACAAGCCATTTAGGCATGTTTTATGAAATATTTACAACTTTTGTACGAACTCTATTTATGGCGCCGTGTCAATATTAATCAACATTTTTAAGGCCGTAAATATTATCGTACCAAAAGACATGCCTTTGAAAAATAAGGTAAAAAATATTTTTGGGTTTTTATGAATTTTTCAATTTTTATGGGTTTTTATATGGTTATCATCGGCGATAACTTCCCTTTAGCTGAAGTCCGGGGCATAATCTGAAATGTGATTATACGGCATTTACACGAGCTTAAAATCTTTGAACAATTTTAATGTTAGCTCGTGTCCGAGAAAATTTAATTTCTTGTTAATGAGGATAAGTTTATCATCGACGATAAACTTTCCTTTCTTTGAAGTTCGGGTCATCGTCTATCATTTAACGAGGAACAATATACACGAGCTTAAAACCTTTGAATGGTTATAGGATAAGATCGTGTCCGAGAAAACTTAATTTCTCGTTTTGAGGGTAAGTTATTGTTGACGAGATAAACTTCCCTTTCTCTGAAGAACGGGTCACAGACTGTGATTTGTCTATAAAGCTTTTACAGCTTAACTGCGAGTCCCCTGAGACACTTGTTTCTTAGATATCAGCTTCTTCAACAACCAAACTCTGAGAGTGTTCTTAGTTGTACGGTATACAAAGATTGGACCGTTGTGTTCTTGTTGAACTTAGACTTTGGTACCTGCATTCTCATTAGGAGTTTGTATGCTTTGATAAGGGTTAGCGATATCTATTTTAGAACAATGTGGGGGTTCACAGTTAACCTTGGTAATGCAAGAGGGAAATAACCTTCCTGTAGGAACCCATTTAAGATTAACTGATTTAAAAATCCTACCCGTGGGTTGCCACCTAAGATTGGATTTAGGCGACATGGTTTTCTTATGCACAGTGGAAGACTTAGCAGTAAAAAACCTATTTCCTTTGGAGTTCCCTCTGTTAGCACTTGAGTTCAGCTCCTTCAAGACTTTAGTTACACAAGCCGCATGATTTGTCGTGAAGACACTTTTCATGCATACGGAACAAACACCGTGTTTGAGATCCGAATGAGATCTAGAAATCCTAGTTCTTGCTTGTGGCATTTTCTTAGATGCATCTACATAGTGATTATTAGGCATGCTATTCGACCTATGTTGTGGCTTATTCTTAGAACTATACCTAGAATCACTAGTAGCAGTCTTGTTTGTAGGTTTTGCATAGGCTGGTTTTATCACATTAGGCCTAGATAGTGGAGTGACTGGTCTAGAAGGATGAACCATATCAACTTGGGAGGCAAACTGCGGTCTCGAGGATCTTGGTCGCTCGGATCTAAATGCAGTCAGTTGACGAACGGACTGATTTTTAGGCGGTTTCCCCAAGATTGATGGTTTTTCAAGCTTAGTGTCCACACTAGTGCCCTTAGTTTTCCTTAGCTCGTTTTTCAAAGCAGCTATAGCAAAGACCTTTTCCTGAATATGAGCCTTTAAAGTCTCATTCTCTTTGAGCAATCTATCTTGGGATGCCAACTTAGATTCAACCAACTTAATTTGTTTCAAAAGATTATCCTTTTCAGCTTTAGAATCTAGAACTTTTTGATCCAATTTTCGTTCAAGAACAATTTTTTACTTTTCAAGTTTTTCAAAATATGTTTGAAATTTGTTCGTTGTCTTCGAAAATTCAATTTTGGCATCCTCAAGGGTTTTAGATTGCTGAGCTAAGATCGTTTCAAGCTCTTTAATCTTCGAATCAGAATCGGTTAGTGAAGCAGTCATAAAGCATGTATGATGATTTACCATAGCATTTTGAACAATTTCTCCCTCATTATGACTCACATTGGATGAGTCTGAAGTGTTAGAAATATCACCCTTTTCCATCCCATGTTTATCATCAATAGGTTCGGAATGCTCAACATGCGGTAGCTCATCGGCACAGACATCATATACCACGTTCCCTGACATGTTGCTTATATCATGCTTTCCTCTCGATTCCATGCTCTTGCAATCTTGAGGCTCCAAGTTGTCAACCATATGACCATGCTCCTCTAGCATCTGCATCGTAGATACTTGCACTCCACTGTCATACTCTTGCTGAATTCGGGATCTTTCATAAATCGAAGACGAGACCGATGTCATGAATTTCAACAGTGTACCACGGAACTCTTGAACCTCTGTATGTGTGTATTGTAGAAATGACTGACATATCCCTGAATTTTCAGACTTAACAATGTTGAATTGAAGGAAGTGCGTAAGTTGTGTCACTAGATCTTTATATGCAGAGACTGAAGCGGAGTGATTAAAGTCTTCTTTGTGAAGTTGCTCAGCTAGTTGGTTCAAGTTGAGGAATATTGAGTCGATGAATGTATAACGATCTTGACCAAAGAGTGTCACAATTTAACTTCCTCCTTGAACCCATGAAAGGGTTACAAGATGAGACTGAAGTAGTCGAAATAACGTTATACCACTTTCTCTAGCTGTGTTTTGCATTAGATGCAATTCTCCCTCGTGATATGTCAAATTCAATGATTCCATTGAAGTTTGATGTGAAGATTTACAAAACGTTGATCGATCAATGAGAGAAAGTAAATGTGTTTGTTGTTGTGAGTTGAAGTCGAGAAACAGTGTTAAAATCCCCTAAAATATGTTCTCGATAAACCAAAAATTCCAAGTCAAAATTACACACGATCGAAATTTTTTATGGAATAATTTTTGGTTATCGGAATGTTGATCGGAATAATGATCGGAAAGCTGTCGGAAAAAGCCTATAGGAATACCGTTGATCGGAATACCCTAATCGGAATACCCTATCGGAATACCCTTGTCGGAATAAACACTATCGGAATACCCTAATTGGAATACCCTTGTCGGAATAAACACTATCGGAATACTCTATTCGGAATACCCAATCGGAATACCTTGATCGGAATACCAAATCGGAATGTCTAAACCCTATTCCGATTACACTGATCGGAATGTCCTATAAACCCTTTTCCGATGACCTGATCAAAATAAATCCCACTTTTCTCGGACAAAACTCAACCAATTCGTGATTTTAAGCCAAAAAATGATCAAAACACCCAAAAATTTTGTGTTTTAGCCAAAGTAACAATACCAAATCTCTACCACAACTATGTAGAAGATTTGTATCAAGAAAAAACCATAAAAAACACAAAAAAAAAATTCGTTCGTGTAAAAATGGATCAAAATAGGCGTATGAATCAAGAACACAAACACATAAACAATACAATCATCCCATGGCTCTTGATACCATTTGTAGGATATGTAAATCTTGCTTATGTTTTAGAGAGAGAAAGAGATAGAGAGATGGTGAGAACACACACACTTAGAGAGAGAAAGTGAAAGAAAAACACTTTTCAACTATGTGTAAAATGAAGAACCACACTACTCTCTCCATCTAAGGAGAGGGTTTATATACCAAGCCCATAAGATGGGCTTGGGCTTACATTTGGGCCGGCCTACAGATGTTGTAGGATAGGCTTTGGTTTGTTTGTTAAATAAAGATAAGTAACTAAACTACGAGCTATTACATGGACTATTGTTGGAGTGACCGATCCTTCTTAATACGTAAAACGTATTTCCAACAATCATCCATTGGAGCAAGTCATTGGAAATCCCTCACAATCGGTTCGAACACGTAGACAACTCGAAACCGATGGCGATGTGTGTATGTATGCACTCACCGTGAGTTCAACTGTACCTACAAACATCAAACAAGCCATGACTGATCATGCGTGGATTGAATCAATGCAAGACAAAATTCATCAGTTTGAACGCCTAAATGTTTGGGAACTTGTTGACAGACCCTATGGAATGTCAATTTTAGATTTCAAATGGATCTGGAAAAACAAACTTGATGAAGAACAAACCATCATCAAAAACAAATCTCGTCTCGTGGTTAAGGGATACCGTCAACAAGAAGGCATAGACTACGATGAATCATTCACTCCTGTCGCTCGTTTGGAAGCAATCAGGATATTCCTTGCTTATGTTGCACATAAGGGCTTTACGGTTTTTCAGATGGACGTTAAAACTGCTTTTCTCAATGGTCATTTGAAGGAAGAAGTGTATGTGAATCAGCCGGAAGGATTCATCGATCCTCATCATCCTGACAAAGTCTATCGTCTCAAGAAGGCTGTATATGGACTTAAACAAGCTCCAAGGGCATGGTACGAAGAACTATCAAACTTCTTGGTTTCCAAAGGATTTTCCAAAGGTTCTATTGATCCTACTCTCTTTACTAATAAATATGGGGATGACATACTGCTGGTGCAAGTTTATGTTGATGACATTATTTTTGGTTCTACGAACCCAAAACTTTCAAATCGTTTTGAAAAATTAATGCACGGCAGATTTGAAATGTCAATGATGGGGGAGCTAAAATTATTTTTAGGCCTCTAGATTCATCAATCCCCACGTGGTATCTTCATTAACCAAGCTAAGTTTGCTCAAGAGATACTTAAAAAGCATGATATGACCTCATGTGCTCGCGTTGGTACACCATTGTCGACCAAATCCCTAGACGCTGACTTGTACTCATGTCCCGTAGATCAAACGCGATATCGCAGTATGATCGGGTCACTTATGTACCTTACAGCCAACAGGCCTGATATTCATCATGCCACATGCTATTGTGCACGATATCAATCCAGACCTACTCAAAAGCACCTCAAAGAGGTTAAACGGATCTTTCGGTACCTTAAGAATACCATTCACATGGGACTCTGGTATCCGAAGGAAACCGGTTTTCATCTAACAGCTTTTTCAGATTCTGATCATGCAGGTTGCCTTGATAGTTGCAAAAGCAGAACATGTGGCTCTATCCGCGTGTTGTGCTCAAGTCCTCTGGATGAGAACTCAACTCACGGATTATGGCTTCTACTTTGATAAAATACCTATGTATTGTGACTCAAAGTCGGACATAGCCATATCTTACAATCCGGTTCAGCACTCCCGTACCAAGCACATCGCAGTCAGATATCACTTCATCAAGGAACAAGTGGAACGTGGTATCGTGGAATTATACTTTGTCAAAACTGAGTACCAGATAGCAGACTTGTTTACAAAAGCCCTATCACAAAATAGGTTTCAGTATCTCGTTGGCCGTCTTGGTATGAAGTATATGACTCCAGAAGACTTGGAGGTTTTGGCAAATGAAGCTGCTAGATACTCTCTCATGATGACTTCTAAGCGCATCACAGCTTAGGACTCGGGCCTTAAATAAGGAAATTTTATCACGGACGATAACTTATCCTTCTCAACGAGAAATTCATATTTCTCGGTCATGAGCTTCTCATAAAAACAATCAAAGTTTTTAAGCTCATGAAAAACGATTTTTAAGTAAATGTCAGCTTAGAACTCGCATTTCAACTTAAGGAAAGTTTATCACAGATGATAACTTATCCTCCACAACGGGAAATTTATTTCTCCCGGTCATGATCTAGTCACAAAACAATCAAAGTTTTGAGCTCATGAAAAACGGACCCGAAAGGGAAGTGTACGTTTCAGTGCGCTTTCCTTAAGCAATAGAAGAGAAGTCTTCTATCCTAAATATTTTAAAACCGTTGAACACAAATTTTCAAGTATTTCTCAAAAGGTTTTTTTTAAATCTTTCAAAATTGTGTGTTCAATACTCTTTTCCTCATAAAATGGTTTAATATCTCAAAAATGTCATATGTTATTTTGATCAATTTTTGAGGGGGAGCGTTTTAAAATCAAGCCTTTAATGTTGTTGGGTACATCTCTGAAACTGTCATATTTTATAATGGTTTAAAATTGTCATATGTAATATACTATATCGGATAAGGCATCTCATCTCCGTACCTCAACATATTTTTTGGTTTCGTTTTTCCAAAATTTTGTCAAACTTTTGTTTCAAGACACACGTATATTATTGAGGGGGAGCATCCCGACTGAAAAAGTTCCATGATTCATGCGTGCACACATGTTTCTCTTCCAATCGGTTTTTAGAAATTGTCAGATTTTAATCAATTGGTATCTCTAATATGATATTTTTATATTAGAGATAGGGGAGAAAATGTGATTAAAATGTAATATATTGCAACATGTGATCTTAAAGACTCAAGTGCAACTCTTTCCTTCACATGCTAAACCATTTCGTATATCGATGCATGTGTGAAGGGGGAGCTTTTCGGAAATGTAAAACTTCCAAGTGTTAAAAGTTTTGATTTTTATCAAGCACTTTGAATGGTTTTCAATGGTTTATGGTTACGATCTATACCCAAAACAACCTACTTTCCACGACGGAACGATGGAGTCAAAAGGTGGTTTAGGATAGGAAACTAAGTCCTATGATCCAACCAGAACCGGAGGGATCTACCCAAGGACATTCCATAGCTAGAAAATAGTTGTCCTTAGGAAAGATGGAGTTGAATGAAGCTGAACGAGGACCAATTACTTAAGTTAGCACTGGAACAATCACAACAAGGTGCTAGTGATGACGTATTGGTAAGCATTGAATGAGTTGAATATTCTATGCAACTTAGGCAGAAACCGGGTTAACACATCTATCGAAGACAAGTGTCATGGACCCAGTGATGCGATGCACAACCCTTCCCCAACCATTCGAGTTTCTCTCAAAAGAAATTTGTCTCATTGTCACGGAGATCAACACGTATCTATTTACTTTCTCACCCCGAGTTAGTTAATATTGAAAAGGTGGCAGTCTGCTCCAACCTCCGATTACCAAAAAGCACTTATTGAGTCTAGAGCCAAACGAGATATATCTATCATCTCATTAGGACACAATCGAGTCCTACGCATTATCCTTGTGATATTGCTAGAACATCTGAGAGATACGATTCACAATGAAGATGGAAATCCTGCTTGAGCCAGCATCAAACAAGCTCATGGTAGGTAACTTGTGCGATTCAACACGAATCAAACTTGTGAGAACTGGAATGCAACTAAGTTTGGATTCTTAATTGATTCAAACTTGATTCCAGGTTTCTTTGCAAAATCCGTGTGATCTTGCCAGAACATTCAGAGTGACACTCCTTAGTGCTCACAGTGACGAATAGAAATCCTTCCAGTTTCAACATCAAACAACACTACGGTAGGTGACTCGCAAGATTCTCTATGAATCAACCTTGTGACAAACTGGAAAGCAACAATGGTGCGATTCTTTTAGAATCAAACTTGTTCCAGGAAATCTGAATTGACGACTCTAATCAGACGGATAATTTATCCTTATGATTCACTCTTTACGTTCGTAGTCTGCTTTGAGACGAGTAAAGAGAATTGGCTACCGCCGCCGGGAAACCCTGTCAAAGAGGTTCTTAATCAAATCTACCCGATCATAGGTACGGTATTTAATACCGTCTAACGGTCTTCACCGACCGGAGGTAAAACGCTACCGAGTTAGGGTGAAATGTTCAAAGCCATTTCGTCCGTGTCTATATATGTTGATGCATATCAAGAAGGTGGCGTAGCTGTGTAATCGATGTCGATTCAGAAGTCACAAAAGCACAAGATGGCGACAATCAAGATAACTAAGAATGTAAGAATGTAAAAATGTAATAGGTCATCTTAGTCACAAGGAGCACAAGATGGAGATCTCAAGCACTCAAAGTCAAATGACAAAGGCTCAAGATAAAGATCACAAAAGCATGAAGGAACAAATCCGTTACAAACAAGATCAAGACCAAGATACAAGACCAAAGCAGGAAGATCTCCTCTACAAGAATGTATTCACTCAATCATCTTATGCTTTTTAAGCTTTTTAAGATGACCGATACATTGGGGAAGATTGTTAGCCCTATATTTTATATAGTCGAACAAGAATGTAATAGGTCATCTTAGTCGTAAATGGTATTGTATTGTAATAGGTTAGTCGGGAAAATAGGGCTTGGACTTTAAGCTAATATTATATAAGTTAGGGGCGTAATCCCAAGCAAAGCCAAGCCCGACCCAAGGAAACTAAACCCATGGCCCAAATGCCAAAGGTATATAAACCCTCTTCCTTGTGTGAAAGAGGGTGTTGGTTATCATTTTTTCTTTCTCTCTCTAAAGTGTTTAACCTTCCAAATCTCTCTAGTTTCTCTCTCTACTTTTCTTCTATTTCTCTCTCTAGAATCTTGTGTTATGGATTGATATGGGAATAACACATCTTTGTTTTTTTAGATGCTTAAATTCTTTCGGAATCATTTGATGGTTGTATCTCGCAACAAATTTAGTTATTTCACACTTTCTAGTAAAACTATTCAAAACAAATTGAATTCTTGCATGGCAACATGTTATTCAATGCCTTGTACTTCTAACTTGCTTATAACTGTGTTGAGGGTCCAATGTATTAATATTTATCTCTTATGGATTTCTTTCTCGATTACACATGACATACGTTGATTTCACCAAACCACTTTTTGTTTTATTTTGGCATGTCATTTTAACTTCAAACCCTCCCATTTCAGCATAAGCGTTATAAAAATCGACGCATTGCTCTATCATATCAAAAGTTTGCCCCTCGAAAGGTAGGTACTAATGTTCAACATTTGGTTCGCAATATATCGTTCTTCCAAGTGTCTCGCCATTTGGGAATAAAGTTGGCGTGCTCATAGGAACTGTTAAACAATAACATTTAAGTTTTATTTTAGTTATTTAAAGACAAAATAACTTATTCTAGTTTGAATCATATATGATTCTTCTTTTTATAAAGAATGAATCATATATGATTCTTCTTTTTATAAAGAATGAATCATATATGATTCTACATTTGAACAAAATCATATATGATTCTTCCATAAAACTAAGACTGTTTTGATGAGCACTCGATAAACTCATTATAAATTAAAAATCATATATAATTTACTTAGAGTTTGAGTGAGATTTGCTTCCACATCTGAATCTTCAATTTGATTCTGAGTCATACGATTTTCATCTTCTTCGTATTGAACGAAAGTTAAATATGCTTCAATTCTGGAATCATCAGCCATGTTTGCCGTTAAAACGTGGATTGATGTGGTTGTAGATCTCGTTGGAAAAAATTAGGGTTTGTAAATTTCGTCGGAAAAGGTGGGTTATTGGGGTGGTCGCTGGTAGAAGGCAAGATGTTCGATATCTCACCGGAAATCGTGGTTTGATGTGGTGGTTGACGGTACGATAGTATGTTGTTGGAAGGTCGTCGGAAAAATGGTGGTTGGGAGGTCGCCGACGGGTAGAGAGCAAATGTTTGTTTTTTTTAATCTAAAAAATGATGCTTTGTGTGAGAAAAAAGTATTTATATGTTACATTTTTGTCACTTAGTGTAAAAGATGGGTGTGATATATTAGATCAAAAGTGAAAAGATGATCAAAATCGTTTCATTTGATCTATGCTAAATATAAGCTTTACGGAGATCTCATCTTCTCATACTAAACTTTAACTTATCAAACATCACTATATTAAACTAAAATATTAAATTTTTTATTTATTTATAAGCTTTATACACATTAAAATGCATTAAATATAAATTAAATAAACTTATAAACTATTATATATAAACATTATTTTACTAGAATTAATGTATATTTAATATATTTTAATGTTAATTTAGAAATTTGTGTTTATTAACTTCTCCGTCAATGAACATTAGTTAGCAAAACCTTACCAAAAAACTTTAAATATACACTTGAGTTAGTTTTATGAGGAAAAAGAAAAGAAAATACTTGAAGTGTTAGCGTAAACAACAGTAGAATCATTTGATGGCCGTTGTTGTTGTACAAAGGAGAGAGAGTGAGTACACGGACTTGTAAACTGAAAACCACTAGACGACAAAATACATAAAAGTATTTGAAATCCGGCTTAATAGTACTGAGCTGTAATAAATAATTAAAAATAGTGTATTGAAGAAAGAAAGAAAGAGAGTCGCACATGGTCAAATCTTGATCTCTGCAACCATCACACCACACACCTTCTCTCTTTCTTTCTTTTACACCTTCTCTCTTCACAAACATTTTTTCATTTATTTTTTTGCTTCTTTCAAATTTCATCCTTGTTACTCTACTTTTCAGGTATATATATATATACTTTTCATGTTTTTGTTTCTTATCTGGATTATTATTACTACTATAAGTTTAGTTAATCTTTATGTTTTGTTTTCAGTAAGTTTTTTTTAAGGAACATTTGAGGAATTAGTACAAGGCGTGTTTATTAAATTAAATTGCTCTAGATTATTATTCAATATGTTTTTGAGGTCATTTTAGCTCAAGAGATCATGTCTTAGTTTTAGTTAAAGTTTTTATTTTTTTTGTTTTTTTATATAATTATTTTCTTTTTGTTTTGGAGATCTCAAGGTGTGTTTATATTATTTTCTGATAATTTAGGGAGTGTTTGTTTAAGCTTATGAAACATAAGTTGAAATGGGCTTATGTCTTCCATAAGCCTCAATTTTGTGGCTTATTTTGAGACTTATATAACTTTATTATGATATGATAAACTTATATAAGCCAATAAGTCTCAAGATAAGCCACAAAATCGAGGCTTATGAAATATAAGCCGAAATTTGACTTATTTTCGGTTTATATTTCATAAGTCATAATTTTGTGGTTTATTTTGAGAGTTATGGGCTTATATATGTTTATCATATACTAGTATCATAATAAACTTACATAAGTCCACAAGTCTCGAAATAAGCCACAGAATTTGGTCTTATGAAACATAATCCCATTTTGTCTTACGTTTCATAAGCTAAAACAAACATCCCATTAGAAATCGCCAACAAAAATGTAACAACACGATTATCAAGCAAACACATGAACCAAACATAAATATAGACCCCAGATGAGAATTAAAACAGCTGTTATTTGTTGTTGACACTAAACTGATGTTTTCTATTGTTTGCAGATGCTAAGTGGTGTCTAAGTGAAATAAGGTTTAGTTTGTTGGCGTGTTTTGACTCGAAATGGCTTCTGGTGGAGTGGCTCCTGCAACTGCAGGAGTAGGTACGGACGATTCTATGATGGTTGATAAACTGCCGAAAGAAATCAATGACATGAAAATTAAGGATGACAAGGTGGAAAAGGTTGGTCTTTGTTGATTTCGGCTGAATTGTTTTTCGAAGCTTTATATGAATTTATGCGATGCGTTTCTGTAATGCTATTCTCACGTGATTGTCTTTGTGTTTTAGGAAATGGAGGCTACAGTGGTGGATGGACATGGTACTGAAACTGGACACATAATTGTAACTACTATTGGAGGTAGAAATGGTCAACCAAAGCAGGTATTTTTCCACTTTGTGCGGATAGCTTTCATAGTATCATCAAGGTCATGCTTTTGTATCCTTGATTCAATAAAACTGATTTATGGGATGAAAAATGATAAAGTAGTAACAGAGGTCCCGCCAAAGTTCTAAATTTATTACTCATAAAAAATGCGTAATGTCCTAAGAATCATGTTGATTTTGAAACTTTAAGTTTGATTGGCACCTGAGTCATAGTTTATTAGTGTTTTGCCTGATGGAAATGGTGGTAGCAAGTGATGATGAATATTTTTCTCTAAAATACGATCAACGAGTTACGACACATGAGAAGGAAGATTGCATATGGTGTATTTTTTTGGTGTAACAATAAACGTTATGTAAACTGTAAAGTAGATTCTAAGTCCAGCATGATTTATCAATGTGCGAAGTCTTTATTACAGTTTTTCTCTAAAGGTTTTTATATTCTGACTTAATCATCTTTAATTGGTACTTCAGACGATAAGCTATATGGCAGAGCGTGTTGTTGGTCAGGGATCTTTTGGAATCGTATTTCAGGTAAAAATTTAGGCATATTGTCTACATTGTCGATCTTCGTTCCAAAAGGCAATGTCACATTGCAATTGGACTGTTGACAACATATACATTATTTAACAAAAAAAGTTATGTCTTTAATTTTGCAGGCAAAGTGCTTAGAAAGTGGAGAAGCTGTTGCAATTAAAAAAGTTTTGCAGGATAAGCGATACAAGAACCGTGAATTGCAAACAATGCGTCTGCTTGATCACCCCAATGTCGTTTCACTCAAGCACTGCTTCTTTTCAACCACAGATAAGGATGAACTTTATCTCAACTTGGTTCTAGAATACGTGCCAGAGACAGCTTACCGTGTAACACGACACTACAGCAAGGCAAACCAGAGGATGCCTATGATATATGTCAAACTATACACGTATCAGGTTTGTATCTTTTTTCTTCTTATCACGAAGCTTGCTCATGTGCTTCCTTCAAAACCTTTTTCTTACAACTTGGTGTCTATACTTGTTTGTTCTTAGGAATATTTTATCAGAGTTGGCAAAAAATGGGGGTCTGCGGGTTGGCTAACAGTAACAACTTAAGTGGGTTTGGGTTATAATTGGTTATTTTTGTTACTATAGAAACTGATCACACCTGTCACACTTCAAGTTTTTTAATTGTTTAATAAACAATTAACCACTCAGGGGTGGGCTAGTGGTAAAAAGGCTTGTGACTATCACTCATTCACTCTAAGATGCGTGAGGTCTCAAGTTCAGTTCCTGTTAGGTGCAAACAACCCTAAAGTGGCCACCCTCAAAGGTCTTTACCTGGTTTCAGTCCGTGTGGAGGTGGGTTCAAACCCCGTGGATTAGAAATTGTACTGTATTAGTTTTAATTATTTTATAAGTTTTTGGTAATATTTTTGTATCTGAATATATCCATATGACCGAGTTGAAACATAACCTAAATCACCCTGTTTGTAAGTACATGTGTTGGAATTGCCACCTCATATATGTACGATGCGCTCTTAGGGGGTGTTTGTTTTAGCTTATAAAGTTGGCTTATAAGCTTATTAGCTTATAAGCCGAAACCAAGTGTTTGGTTAAGCGTATATAAGTGGGCTCATAAGCTTGTATAAAGGGGTTTTGGTAAGCCAAAAATTTGTGGCTTATATAAGGATAGGTGGGCTTATATAAGAATATTTCTAAAAAGACTTTTATACCCTCATTTAATAATAGTAACATCCTTTTTAGTTTTATGTTCTTTTTTGTCATTTCACCTCCTTATTAATTACATAAGCTATAACCAAACACTTAACAAAGGCTTATAAGCTTATTATATATAAGCCATAAATGGCTTATATACATATACATAAGCCCAATTCATAACCCATAAGCTTAACAAAACACTCCCTTACTTTGAGAAGACTTGGCTGAGTTGAATCACTCTCGACTTTAGTGTAACTTGTCAAGATAGATTATAAAAAACTCATGTGATATTCTTGAATGTTTCAGATCTTTAGATCTCTGGCGTATATTCATGCGATAGGTGTTTGCCACCGAGACATTAAGCCACAGAATCTTCTGGTGAGATTTTTTCTTCCTCCCAAACACTAAATTTTCAAGGCTTATATAAAATGTCATGTTAAAATGTAAACCTTTTGTTTTGCAGGTCAATCCTCATACTCATCAACTCAAACTCTGCGACTTTGGGAGTGCAAAAGTTCTGGTACTTATTATTTACTTAAAGTTGATTTAATATTAGAACTGTAGCATGCCTGTGAAAGTATATACGTAGTATTTCTTTTTGTTTTCGTCTTTATTTTAATTTTTATGGTCTATGTGCAACACAGGTTAAAGGGGAACCCAATATATCCTACATTTGTTCTCGATATTACCGTGCACCTGAACTCATATTCGGTGCAACTGAATACACATCTGCAATTGATGTCTGGTCTGTTGGTTGTGTTATGGCCGAGTTTCTTCTTGGACAGGTTATTTTCAGCTTTCAACGCGTCTGCAATTGATTTCTTATATTACTTGCTACATTTTGTGCGTTTATTTTATTAAATTTTTTTTTTTGCGCTATTCTGCACTATTAGCCACTTTTCCCAGGTGAGAGTGGAGTTGACCAACTTGTAGAAATTATCAAGGCAAGTTTTTCAGTATTTTTAACTTTAAAGAATTACTGATACATTCCCATTATTTTTCACAACGAATATTTTCTGATGTTTTTGTTACATTACTGTTTTAGGTCCTTGGCACCCCGACTCGTGAAGAAATAAAGTGTATGAATCCAAACTACACAGAGTTTAAGTTCCCGCAAATCAAAGCGCACCCATGGCACAAAGTGAGTACCCTGTTTTCATTTCTTCTGCTATTTCGTGACACTATTACTTTAAATCTGGCGTAAGGTTTTATTCTTTGAATATCATAGATTTTTCACAAGCGCATGCCCCCAGAAGCTGTAGATCTTGTTTCAAGACTACTCCAATATTCTCCGAACCTGAGGTGCACAGCTGTAAGTGCATCGATCCTTTTTCTTACTTCTCATAAGTGGGTGAAATTAGAGTAATTTAATTCTCTTAAAGGAGCCTTTCAAAAAAGAAAAACTCATAAAGGACAAACAACGTGTTTCCGTATATTATTCCTTGTCTTTCTGGCTCACTTAATGTTCGGCCCATGAGAATTTGGGAAGTGCAAGTGGATATCTACTCATGTCAAAGTGTTTGGGACATTGGGTAGTTCACATAAAACACAACAAAATTGAACCTATTTATTAGCAAATGGGTCAAAATTGCCACTTATAATATGTCTTCTACTCACACCGTTTATTACCTGTTTTGTACAGTTGGAGGCCTGTGTTCACCCGTTCTTTGACGAGCTTCGTGATCCAAGCACTCGTCTCCCAAATGGCCGCTCATTGCCACCCCTTTTCAATTTCAAGTCGCAAGGTTAGATATAATTCTTCACTTCTTTTTTCCTGTTTTCAATTACTATTATACACGATGAATCCAATGTTTGATGTATCATTCAAAATGTGACACTGGCAGAATTGAAAGGAGCATCTACAGAACTTCTGGCTAAGTTGATACCAGAACATGTTCGGAAGCTGTCTCCATCCCTTGGCGTTTAGGTTGTAACATTGTTGTTGTTGTTGTGGATGGATGAATTTATGTTGTGACATGTTTAGTTCTATAATATTTGGCACTTGTTCCTCAAAACGTAACTCTCTGACTCTGACTTATTGTTTAAACTTATTCGGTTTGGTATCTATCGACACTTTGAACCATCACTATGTGGTGGTGCAAAGTGAGACATGTATAATCTCTATTGTCTAATTTTGCACAAGTAGTAGTTGTGGTTAATTATGTTTCAGGAACGCAGAATTCCATAATATGTTACTTGTATGCTAAAAAAATAGTTTCGCTTTTTATCTTAAGAATATGTTCTGAGTTTCACTTGTTAACATTATTATAGAACACGTAAATCATCCCGAAATGAACAGTGTCTCTGGCTTTATTTATCTGTGATCCTGGATCTGTGTTTTTGTTTGATTTCAGTGAATCTATTGAAAGAGCAGCAATATACAAACTGTGTCAAAGATTTAGCTAAAAAAATTGTGGGATGCAAAAACTAGCAAAGTGTTAAAAGGAAAATACAGTTTTGTGATGTCAACAAATGTAAACATTTTTTTTTTTGCCTGGAATAACTCGATAATACCGAATAAGAACGCTTTATTTTATTTAGAGGTGTCAAATCTTGCTTATTTTAATATATACGAGTACTTTTTGATATTTTTTAAAAATAGATGGAGCACTTTTTATTTATTTTTTATTATTATTGATGGGCTACAGGGCGCAAATGTAAGAAATAAATAGGCTTAATGGGCGCACATGTAAAATACTAATTAGGTTACTCAGCAGATATTTTATATTTTATCCCGGACTTTCAAACAAATAATTTTATTTTAATTCTAAGTTTTTATATGTTTTTTCTCCTTTTTAGCTTGCACGCCCATTTTGTCCGTCCGTTTCGCCCGTGCCCATTTAGCCTGCGTCTGTTTGGCGCCCGTCGCCCGTATAGCCCGCCGCCCGCCCGTTTTATCACCTCTAATTGTAATTTGTATGTATTGTATTGTAGCAATTTTGTCTTAGAGTCAAGTATACTATATTTTATTTTAGAGAAGCTCACGAGGCATTTTACGATTAACGACTTTAAGGTGGTTATATCTTCTATGGGCTCTTACAAAGCTCCTGGTCCAAATGGTTTTCAAGCTATTTTCTTTCAACGACATTGGGATATTGTTTAAGATAATTTTTGTGAAGCCGCTTTGAAAATTTTGCGTGGTCAAGAAATTTCGGACGGGCTCAATGAAACCTTCCTAGTGCTTATTCCAAAAGTTGATCACCTTGAAAATATCTCTCAATTTAGACTGATTAGCTTGTGCAATGTCTTGTATATGACGGTTACAAAAGTTATTGTAAATAGGCCTAAAAAGATTCTTCCATATATGATCTCACCAACCCAATGTGATTTCGTTCCTGGCCGACAAATTACAGATAACATCGTGATTATTCAGGAAGCATTACACTCGATGAGACAGAAGCGAGGGGAGAAAGGATATATGGCAATTAATTTTTTTTAGCTAAAGCATATAACCGTCTTCGTTGGGATTTTCTTCGGGATACCTTACTTGAAATGAAAATTCCACAGTTGTTACTTGAGATAATCATGTTATGTGTACACCCTCCATGAAAGTTCTTTGGAATGGAGAACCTACTGATGAGTTTCGCCCCTCTAGAGGAATACGCCAAGGTGACCCGCTTTCTCCTTATCTTTTTGTCATGTGTATGGAGCGGTTGAATCACGTGATCGAAGAAGCGGTTGAGCGCGGTCAATGGAAACCAATTTACTGCAATCGTGGTGGACCGAAGATTACAAGTTTGTTTTTTTCAGACGATATTGTTCCTTTTGTTGTGGCAACTTCAGATCAGGCGTGTTTGATTAAAGATTGTTTACAACGCTTTTGTGATTCTTCTGGGGAGATCTTATCATTTCTGAAATCACATGTTTATTTCTCAAGTAACGTTTCAGAAGAGAGAGCGCATGAAGTAAGCGAAATTCTGGGAATTGACCATACCGATGACTTAGGTTCTATCTTGGAATGCCAACTATTTATGAAAGAGTTACCAAGGCCACGTTTCAGCATATCATTGATAAGGTTAACAAAAGGTTGAGTGGGTGGAAGGCAAAGTGTATCTCACTCGCAGGAAGAACAACTCTCACCAAATCAGTCTTGTCTTCTCTCGCGTACTACTCGATGCAAACATCTAAAATTCCTAGATCTGATTGTGACTCTGTGGATAAAAAATATAGGATGTTTATATGGGGAGGCTCTGATGATCAGAAAAAATTCACCTTCTTTCACGGAACACTCTTCAGAAACAAAGTAAAGAAGGAGGCCTTGGTATTCGTTCTATGAGACAAGCCAATGCGGCTTTTCTTACCAAACTTGGATGGAAACTGTTGGCAGAACCAAGGTCATTATGGTCACAGGTTATGCGCTCTAAGTATTGTAAGGGCAGGTGCGACCTTGATATGTTTTGTGCTAAAAGAACTCCTCAAACGTTTGGCAAGGGATAGTTGAAAATGATAAATATGTTAGGCAATGGACGAGATTTAATGTGAGGAATGGTCGTCACACCCTATTTTGGGACTACTGTTGGGCATCTGAGGTCCCACTTTCGAAAATGGCAATCTCCCCCATCCCCATTGAAGATCAAGACAAGACAGTCGAAGAGTATTGGAACACAAACAGAAACCGTGACTGGAAGTGGGATGAAATATCTAACTTTCTGTCTCCTGATTCCCTTAAAGTCATTACGTCACACCATGTGAGTTCGAGTTGCGAAGATGAAGATTCCATGTACTGGGTGGCTCGAGTATTGGAATTTTTTGGTTAAATCTGCTATTTGCCTCATCCAAAAAGATGATGACCTTAAATGCGACAAGAAATGGGATATAATATGGAAAGCTCCGGTGTCAGAGCGTATTAGATTATTTTTGTGGTTGGCCCTGCATGACCGTTTGCTCTCGAATGTACGACGAGTTGCTCGTAATCTAACCAATGACCCGCATTGTACTAGATTTGGGGCTGATGAAGAATCTCTTGATCATATTCTACGAAGATGTCCGTTCTCGTTTATGATTTGGAGCAAGCTTGGCATTCTTCCTCCTAGCTCATCCTTCTGGACGCTTCCTTTAGGTGAATGGGTTGTGGACAACTTGAATACTAGTCACTTGAACAATGACTCCAAGGGCCAAATGATGTCCGCCATAACAACATGGTGGCTGTGGAAATGGAGAAACACGAAGGTATTTGGTCGTGATGAGGAAATACCAATTGATCCCATTCGATTTCTATATACGAAGTTGAAAGAAATGATCGATGCTTTGCTAAAAGACGATATGCGGAAATAAGGTTGTTATAAGACACAGAAAGAAGTTTTTATTGGTTGGGTAATGCTAAACACTGATGGAGCCTCGAGAAGGAATCCAGGAGATACAGGCGGGTGTGGAATTTTATGGGATGATCGAGGACGCCTCATTCGTGCCTTTGCTGGAAATTATGGAAAATGTACGGTTACGAGACCAGAACTTCTTGCCTTTATGCGGGGCATTACTTTGGCAAAAGAAATTGGCATAAAAAATTTGTGTGTTGAGGTCGACTCTCAAGTAGTATTCAACTAATGGAGTGTGATATTGCTCGCCACAATAATACATATTTCATTGTGAAAAACTGGCAAGATCTTATGAGAAATACGGAGTGGGAAGTGAAACTTGAACATTGTTACCGCAAAGCTAATAGGTCGGCGGATTGGTTAGCGAATCGTTGATTTGACAAGAGGAAAGACAAATTATGATTGACTCTGCTCCACCTAATCTCGGCTCGATTTTGCTTGAAGACCTTAAAGGCGTTTTTTTAACTGTGATTTGTTAAAACAAAAACTAGCAAGGAGCTAGATTACACAGAAATAAGTTGAGGGTTCTTGAGCCAATCGTTCCAAGAGAACGTGGCTTTACATCTAAATCTACACCAAGTAAATGAACTAGAAACAATATTATCAAATAAAATTGCCTTCGAAGGATTAGAACTATCGAACAGCAGCTTATTACAAAAGCCCCACAGGAACCACCACATGACGTATATCACACCTTCCACCATAGACTTGAGGGATCTTGGAAGACGAAGAGCAATCAGCCAGTTGAGCCATTCCTCGTAAGAAGTGAAGCTGGTATAATGAACATCCCACCAACGAGCAATCTTCCTATACAGATGATCTGCCAATTTGCAGCAGAAAAATAGATGTGTGTACATTTCTGCTCCAAGATTACATACAGGGCACATGATAGAATCTATTTCCATACCTCTGGTAGACACGTTGAATCTAGTAGGCAGAGCGTTGTTCTTGATTTTCCATGCTAAAATATTAACTTTAATGGGTACAAACTTAACCCATCTTGTCTTATTCGTCTCCATAGCCGAGCACTGTGTATCAATTCTCTTCCGTAATGATGCCACAGAGAACACCCCTTCATTATTTAAAGACCAATAATACCTGTCGTCCTGTGGGACAAGATTAACCGCAGTGGTTATTTCTTCCAAGCCTTGAAGTTAAGTTAACTCAACTCCTCCTCTCGGATTACGCCTCAGTGAAGTCTCCAAGTTAGGATCTTCTATTTTAGATCGTAGACTCACTTCTTTATTGGTCTCTAACGCGTACACCCTAGGAAATACATCTTTAAGAATACCTGTTTCGCTCCACTTATCCTTCCAAAACCGAATGATTCTGCCATCACCCACTTTCATTTCAAAAATTCTGAAAAGTCTACTCCCTTCTCTCTAGAATACGAACTTCATTAACAATAGAAGTCCAACACGTATGGGAGTTAATACGACGGTATGTACCCAACTTTCCTTCCTCCCCATATATGGCTTTAATAACCCTTGTCCATAAAGACACACGATCATTGTGAACCTCCACACCCATTTACACATTAAAGCCCTATTCAGCGCATATAAGCTTGCCACCCTAGACCTCCTTGTTTCTTTGTAGTAGTAACGTTGTTCCACTTGGTCCATGTAGCCTTCTTACTCTTAAGCTCGTGACCGTTAAAGAATTGTCTTCTAATTGCTTCCAGATCATTAAGCACGCGGCATGGGGTTTTAAAAATCGACATATGAAATATAGGTATGGCGCCTAGGACTGATTTTAGCAATGTGAACCGACCCCCTATGGATAACGCTTTCATTTTCCACTTAGAAAATCTTTCTTTCACTCTGTCTATCACCTCTCGCCAAGCTTCAATTTGATGCATGTTACCACCCACTTTCGTACCTAAATAATTAAAGGGAGCATGCAGAGTCTGACACCCGAGGTTAACTGCAGTTCTGGTAATGGTATTGCTGTTCATCTTAACCCCCGTGATCTTACTTTTATGCATGTTAATTCGAAGGCCGGATGCTCGGTGAAAGCATTCCAAAACGTTAGTGAGGGTCTCAATATTCTTGTCACACGACTTTCCCACAAAAACCGCGTCATCAACAAAGAATAAGTGGGAGATGGTCAACGAACTGTTAAGGTGAATCCCCGAGAACAAGCCCGCGTCTACCACTCGTTGGAATGAAATGTGAAGAGATTCCATAATGAGAATAAATAAAAAAGGATAGAGGGAGTCACCTTGTTTGAGGCCTTTGAAGAACTGGAACTCTGGCGTAGGACTTCCATTAACAAGGATGGAACCTTTTGAAGACCGTAGACAGCTTTGTATCCAAAGGCGCCATTTACGACCGAAACCAAATTTATCTAGAACCTCGTCCAAGAAATCCCGCCTTACCGAATCATATGCTTTTTCAAAATCTACCTTGAAGATGAGACTTTGTTTATTCTTCAGGGATCACCACTTCATGATCTCGTTGAGGATAAAAGGACCGTCCATCACTTGTCTTCCTGAAATAAATGCGGACTGAACTTCATGGACAAGGTCACCGATAACAGGAACAAGTATGTTAGCCAAAACTTTAGTGATAATCTTATACAAACTTCCGATAAGGCTAATAGGTCTAAAGTCTTTAACGTTATTAGCGTTTGGGATTTTAGGAATAAGGGTAATAAACGAAGAATTACACTCATTCGCAAAATCACCATGATTAAAAAAATGTTTTACCGCTAATGTCACATCGTTTTCAAGAATGCTCCAAAACCGACGATAAAACCCAAAAGTAAATCCGTCTGGGCCCGGGTACTTGTCTACACCATAATCCCAAACGGCCCTTTTGATCTCCTCACAAGTAACGTCGGATTCCAAGATCTCTTTTTGTTCCTGAGTAATCGACTTAGGAAAATACATGTCCAACGGGATGCGATTATCCCCAGGATGTTTAAATCTATCTTGAAAATGTTTGAGAAATTCTTTTTTGACCATATTAGGTTCATCAACCCATGTACCTTCTTTCATGATCCCTCTAATACTGTTCTGTTTTCTCCTTTTGTTGAGCATCCCGTGAAAAAAACTAGAGTTCTTGTCCCCTTCCACGGCCCACTTAATTTTCGCTTTCTGAAGATTTAATAGAATTCATATTATGTAGTGAACTGGTGATCTCCATTCTTCTCGAAAATAAATCGTCCGTACCTTCACCTTTGTCGATCTTCATGTCAATATTGACAAGCTCATCCTGCAAAAGACTTAAGTCAGATCCCGAATGGATAACGTAAGTAGCATTCCATTCCTTAATTTTGTCTTTAAGGAATTTAAGTTTCTTCATCAAGCTAAGCATATCATTCCTATTAACTCCCGGGGCAGAATACCAAGAATCTTCGACGAACTTAGTAAATCCATCCCTCTCCAACCAGTGATGATAAAAACGAAACGGGCACGGACCAAAATCTGTCATAGATTCCTTAAGCAAAATCGGTCGATGATCCGACAAATACCGATCCAAAGTCACAGCACTGATATTAGGGTGAGACCGCCACATGTTTTCAGAAATGAAAAAACGATCTAACTTGCTCATCTTTTTAGCCGATTTGTGGCACCATGTGTAAGCGCATCCACCTAGGGGAACTTCGATCATGTTAGAATTAGAAATGAACGAATTGAATACCTGAGCATCATGAGCGTTGAAAGTTGTGCCAAATATGTCCGATTGAATCCGGACCTCGTTAAAGTCCCCCATCATTATCACCTCCCCTATCCAGTTATTAGCTATCGACGACAAATAATCCCAAAGAATCCTTTTCTCCTTATTATCATGGGGGCATACACTACTACCAGAAGAGTGCCAGTGTTAGTTATTGACCAAACTCCTCGAACAATGACAAAGTAGTCAGAAACAGTGTGACTCCTTTTATGGAAATACAAAGGGTCCCACGTACATAAAATGCCACCCGAGTTCCCTACGGAATCACTGTGCACGTAAGAAAATGTAAAATTACCCCAACACGCTTTAACCGTACTCACTTCCGTATACTCCATCTTTGTTTCTTGTAACGCCAAAATGTTAACTCTATGTTTGTTGCATAACTCCCAAACCCAATCTTTCTTGGCCTTTTGGGCGAGGCCTTGAATATTGAGAGATAAATAATTCATCGATGGACCGAACCATCTCCTTGGGATTCTATTATCTTCGTGATATCTTTTTCGCAACCCTCCATATTGTACCCCATAGTTTTTCCAACTTTAACTAGCTCTTCCATATAAACCAATATAGAACCTCCTGTTTTCGGCATATATGATCCTTTAAAGTGCCTTGAGCTACCCGAATTATTATTATTAGATTCGGGTTTGTTGCAGGCACTACTTGTGTCATTAACTTGTTGGGCAACATTATTAGAGATTGGATTATCGTTCTTGACCTGTTCTGACCTTACTTCACCTTCTTCAGGTGTATAACCCGGGGGATGCACACGGCTGCTAGAGTCACCAGACATATGATGACTACCCAGCGGTTTCTCATTATTAAACATGTCGTAAATCCCAAAGGGATCGTCTGATTTATCATGAGTCTTATCTTTCGATTGTGTGAAGATGGTTTCTGCTATAGCATCAGTGTCACTGTTCTCTCCGTTGTCGTCGTTCACTGGCATGGTCCCTTCCTTTTCTGATAACTCCTCATCAAAAGTACTGTCTTCATCTGATTCCTCCATAAACTCTGGGACCCAGCCTGGAACCTGTTTCGCCCTAATCCAAAAAACCTTTCCCTGAAATATAACCTTTAATGATTCAAAGATATTCTGTTTTTTCTTCGTGAATACGCAGAGTCTTTTAGAATGGTAGTAAGTATTATCCGGATCGTCAATGTCCAATAAGTCTCCCCATTTACTAGCAACTTTCTTGATGGTTTTGTCGTTCCATAACTTAAAAGGGATACCCTCAATTTCGACCCACACTATTCTCCCAACGGGGGAAAATTCGTGAGTAGCTTGTTGTAATAATGAGAACCAAGAGGTTACCCCCACACATTCTTTGAACGCTACTTTCGACTTTGAATTTGGGAAGTCCACCATAATCCACAGATCCCCCATGTATCTAATACGAATGTCAGTAAAACCTTCATCTTTGAGCACACATTTCATATTGGAAAGTGAATTAAAATCCTTAACCCTTTCAACAAGCGAGAGCGAAAAATCTTTTGAATTTAGACACTCATCATCCAGAAGGATTGAGGGAATTGAATCCACTTCATGCTGTTGATTTCTCAGAACTTGAGCAAAGGATCTATTAGAATTTGAGGACCCCCTGAAGCCCTAGTAGGTACTCCAGTATCGACATTCTTTTTAAACTCCTGCTTCTCCTCTGGTCTGTTACTAGAAAGTGGCTTCTGTTGGAACCTAGCTAAGTTGGCGTGAAGTCTTAGCCGATTTACCCAGATGGTGCATAAATTCCCCACTAAACGATCCACATTACCTACGTTAATAAATTTGACGAACCCGAATCTTTTTCCTCCTTTAGTTTTTTTCGATGGAATGAATGAATCTACGACGTGACCGTAAACTCTACATGTGTCGAAAAGGTCCTTGGCTGAGAAGTGCTCTGGAAAATTAGTAACGAAAATGGAAGTGGATATCCTAACCACATCATCTTCTTTAGAACGATGGTACGCCATTATGATTGAAAAACAAGAGAATGAAAAACAGTAAACTCTAAAAAGTGTAAAAGAAAACCCTAAAAAAGCTCAGAAATAAGCCCTAAAACACACAGAGGGGATCAAACTTAAGGATCTCGTCGAGCCTCGATAAAAATAATTTAGATGATCAGAATGGAAAAATCACTTACCAAAGAGGTGCTGAATATCGAGCCAGACAGGGCAGATCAACAGATCTAGCCTATCTCCTCAACTACGTCTAAGCACCCTAAAAGTAATCAAAGAACCCTAGTTGATTCTCAATAAATTAACGTTATGGAGTGAATGAAGATCCAACAAGATGACAACCTACTGGTGTGAAAGGAGAATACTTCAAGAAGACCTTAAAGGCGTTACATGGAAACATAGTATTGTAGCTTTTTAGTTTTAGGGCTTTTGCGCTTCCACTACAAAAAAAAAGAATTAATGTTTTTCAAAAATTACACTCTAACAACTAATTTTAAGTAATGTGAAACAACTTTATTATTAACTAGACGAGTATGCGTACATAGCAATGCATTTCTATAGTATCAATTAATTATAATGATACAAAAGGTTTATAAATTATAAACGAAAAACAATAAAAGCTCGAGTATTCGGGATTAAACACAATTTTTTGAAATCCGGTTCTACTTACTAGTTCAACCAGTTTCGGTTTAAAAACGGCTCAATATGTCAAATTAAAACGGGTTTTATATTTTTCAAACCCAGGTTAGATCCGCTAAATGTAAAATGAACCGGTAGCTGGGTGACTCGACCGATTGACTCGGTGATCGAACCGGTAACCTGGTGACTCGAGCAAGTTAACCCGATAACCTTGTTGATTAAAATGATATTAAATGAATTCTTAAAAGCTTGAGAAAAAAGTTATTTCTCAAATTCTCTTGGTTTTTAAATGTTCATTTTCTAGAATAGTTGATAAATACTTTATGTACATTAACTATACATAATCATTAAAAAGAAATTATACAAACATCTTATTATGATTAGATATTTTTTTTTCCGTTTCAATATTATTCTTTATGTTTCTTTTTTTTAGATATTTCAATTTAATTGTCTCTTACTAATAATAGAAAGAATAATTTGATCAAATTTACTTTGTTATCCTTGTTTAAAATTATAATTACAAAATTTTAAAAATACTTAAACTATTAGCTAAGTGTAAAATTGTCATTTTCTAAAAAAAATAGAAAAAATTGCTCTTGTAAATATAATTTTTTAAAACTTTTTTATTTGTCAAAAACAATAATTTTAAGACAATTCAATTGTATCTTAAATGTCCATATATAAAATGATACGAATATGATTTTATTTATGACCATTTATTTTACAACAAAATCAAATTATCAATCACATTAAATTCAAAAGGTAATAATTACATATGTGTCCAATAAAACTTATACAATTACATATATACTTAAAATCTCTCCTACATATTAAAAAAATAAAACCCTTTCTATTTATAGAAATGTTACAAAAGTCATTTACTTTTTGTAATGCTTCATGTACAAATCAACATAGCTTTAAAATTGAAAATGGAAATAATAAATATCATTTAATACTCATTATTAAAACTAATCAATACATAATATTAAAATTAGTTAATACATAATTTAATATGCACATTAAAACTAATTAATACATATTATTTAATACACACTTAAAAAATAATTAATACACCCCATTACTTAGAAATATTATTTTATATTCACATTGTACAAGAATTAAAAACATATATACAAAATCGTACATATTGTCTGTTGGAAATCTAAGTTTGTTAGATTTTTCTTAGTCATAGATTTAAACGTAAATTAAGCGGTTTGATATTAACTTGTCTGTGTCAAGGTAACAGGCAAGTCCCATAAGACTCACAGCGATCTTAGTCGCTGTAATCAACCACAGAGGAGTCCATGTCAGAGACATTGTCAAGAAAGTCGAAGATTACTTGAAGACATACTCATTGGCTGTGATGGATAACAACCAAGATGTATCAATCAGGGACTCTGAGTGGTTGAGTGTTAACAGGGGTGGCAATACCCTGTTAACACTCAGTACACTTTGGACATACCTAAGTGTTTAGGCGGGAAGTAATGCAGCCTAAAGTACAAGGTATGAAGAAAGGGAAACTATGTCAACTCTGTTTTCCTAAAGCGTTGTGACAGACTACCAAGAATAGAAGAGCATCTTGTGACAGATGTCTGACATTGTCTGTTTCGTGTAGTCACCATCAACCAGCTATCAAAGTCAACCTCGTACCACCATAAATAGGATATGTAGCCTAGACTTAATGTTGTTCACTTTGTTAGATTTCACACGTTAACTCTTTAGAACTTATTGAACGAACAGTTGTGCATGTGTTCTTAAGTTAGCTTTATTTGTCCAAAGTGTACACAACACATTGTCATCAAACTGTGTTATCCATAACACTTGTAATACTTGTTATACAATAATAAAGTCTTACGTTTGAAAAGTATTTACTTGTGTTATTTATCTTTCTTAACCGTTTCAAGCTAGGATTAGGGACTTTAAATTGGTATCAGAGCGGTGTTTGATATTAAAACCTTCATAAACATCGTTCTAAGTTTTATAATCAAGATCCACCATGCCTGAAACGAGCACCACACCATCACCACCACCGTCGCTTTCTGGGAACAACACTCCACCACCTCCAACTTCACCAAGAATAACCCCCACTCAAATGAAGATGATCTTCCTCAACTTCTCGATTCAAGAGGAGGATCTCCTGTCCCAAACGTGCCAGTATTTGATGAAGATGATTTTGCAAGTTGGAAAAGTCAATTCCTTGTCTATCTCGATGGACTCGGGCCATTTCTTCTAGAAATTCTAGAAAATAGACCACATGTTCCCATGGCGCTCACATCCATTGATAAGAATCCTCTTCCTAAACCCCTCAAGTAGTGGACACCAACTGATAGGAAATTGGCAAACCAAGATAAACGTCTCAAAAGCATTATTATATCCTGTCTTCCAAAACACATCATGAAATCTGTGATTCAATGTCCTACAGCCAAACAAATGTGGACAGACCTCATCCTTGGTCACGAAGAACCCTCTGAGACCAAAGAAACCAAGATTTAGGCACTTAGGCTTCAGTTTAATGCTTTCAAGGCACTTGAAGGTGAAAAGGTTCAACAAACTTATACAAGGCAGAAGATTCTTCTCAACGACCTTGCTATGAATGAAGTCACCATTGCATAAGCTGAAGTAAACGCCACTTTTGTCAACAGCTTTCCCAGAAAATGGCTGAGCATGAATCAGACCCAGAGAGCAAACAACTCTATCAAGCATGACACATTGGCTCAGCTATATGGAAAATACTGTAGAATATTGATAATCTTATGAATCAATGAAGTGGGTTGAAGATTTCTAGAGAGAGAAACTAGTGAGAGAAAGTGAGAGGAAACTATGTGTTTTTATTCAAATGATGAAAATGGAAAATCAACAACCAACCCCTTTCCATGGTGGAAAGGGGTATTTATATCCAAGGCCACTATTGGGCTTGGGCCGACCCATGACAAGCCCATGGGTCGGTTTCTTACTTAACTAAATAAGTACTCATTAACTACGAGCTATTACAACATTAATAATATTGTGGAGTGACCGATACTTTTAATATACGTTAAAACGTATTTCTAACAAATACAATTATGAAGAAGGGTTGATTAATACCATATACAAATCTAAGTCTGAAAGATTTGTAGTTGAGGGAGCAACATCCAAAGCCTTGATTTCTACCTCACATTCTCATGACAGCGACACTGATGTTGAAGAAGACACTTTTAGCAGCCAAGAATTCATGACAGACCTTAATGCTGAGTTTCATGAAAGAGCTTTACTAGATAATCAAAGAAGATTCTACAAAAGGTCAGGGAGAGTAGGATCAGCTAGTAAACAATCTGACAAATCAAAAGAGACTTGCTTTGACTGTGGAAAACTTGGACATTTTCAAAAAGACTGTCTATCCACAAAAACATCCTCACCATCTTATCCTTCATCATTCAAACCTTACAAGTTCAAATCACAACAAAACAACTCATCTCACCAATCCAATTCCTTTGATAATGAGAAAAAGGATTACAAAAACAAATACAAGGCACTAAAGGCTGAGTTGGAACAGATGAATTTGAAGATAGAAGCTTTATCCAAGAAGAAAGGGGGTGATAAAAAGACAGAAAAATGGTTGGTAGCTGAAGCTTATGATTGGAATGATGAGCCGCTGACATCTGACGAAGAGGATACTACTAGGGTCAGGGCATTTATGGCGATTGCTGAGGATGAACTAGCTATTAGAAAAGGAGATGCTAGATCAGGACAATGGGTTGACATCACAATGAAAAAGGCACACAGGCTTATCTCTATGTCTGAAAGTGATGAACGTAAACATGTCCTTGATTATACCATAGTTGATTTACACTTTGTTGAGGAACAAAGAAAGAACCTGCTTGATAAATTTCACTCTGTTAAACATGAATTGTTAACTGCTAAGGCTGAATGTGAAACGTTACAACAAGTTAATTCTGAAAAGATAACTCTTCAAAATGAGGTTAATAAACTATCGTTAAGAAACAGTGCCTTAAATGATCAAGTAGCTGAACTACACAAAGTTATAGAAAAATGGTTGTGCAGTAGGTTCACTATAAATGAATTACTTGATGATGAACTTCCTGCTGACATAACTAGGGTTGTAACTGCTAAAAGAAACAAAATGAAAGACCTTAAAAACCCAAAGAGATTATTTTCAAATCTACAGAGACTATACATACGTCTAACCCACTCTTAGCTAATGTACTTGTATCTAAAGATGAAATTGATAGCACTACACCTTTACCATCTTTGCCTAAACTCTCTAGAGTTGAACCCAACAGTTCTTCTAGAGGAGGTAAGGTTGAACCCAAACCAAATGTTGAGACACCACCAGCTAAGATTTTTGTTGTGCCTACAAAACAACCTGTTAAGCAAAATGTTTATAAGCCTGCCTCAACAAGCACTGTGAACAAAGTTGAATCCTCAACTGAAGAACGCTTGTTATCTTTGATTAAAGAAGTAGAACTCTCAAAATAACATATTAAGCCTTCCGCTGAATGCTCTACTTCTTCAGAACCTAAGTCAATTCTAGGAGAACCCACAACTAAAAAGTTAGTTGATATGCGCAAAAACTCATATCATTTAATCAACAAATCACCCTAAAACACAAGGAAAGTACCTAACTTTTGTGCTATAAAGCGGAATTATGTGGTATGTTTTGTGTTTGTGTATAAATAGGTAAGAAGGATGCATTTTAAAGCAAACAAGAAGAAATCAAGCTTATTTGGATGAAAAAGACAAAGAAGGATCAAAGATGACAAGACCTTGAAGATAAAGGACCTATCTTGACAACACTCCAAAGTTGAAAGACTCAAAGTGTAAATTTATTAAAGTCAAGATGAAAGTCAAACATGGTCAACTCTTCAGTCAACCAAGTCAAAGGGTCAAATTATACAAGAATGCAAGTGGAAGGACCAAAAATGCCATTAAAATGAAGTTTCTAGCCCATTTGGATAATCTGCCAAAGTAAAGGGACTTAATTTGACAAAACTAAACTAGAATTGGTTTCAATCCGTGTGATACGGTCAAGAGCCAATGAGAATGCAAAGAAATATGGGACACGGATCAATAGCTGGCAAGCCATCTCACCAAAGAAATAAATGCGCCGCCAGCTACAGTAAATCCCACTCACTCAACTTTTAACCAATCAGAGTTGGACAACCCATATTCAATATATCCAAAAAAGATAATGATCCGTGTGATCACATTTCACCCAATCCAAATCTTCCACGTATCATCTTCTTCAACAAAGCTACCCAGGAACGAATTGGAGTTCTACTGCATATCAAGAAAAACTTTAAACATGAAAAGTGCTTATTTTTTAAGGACGTATTCAAGCCACTCACTTGATTAACCTGAAAATCAACCAAGAAGAAAAGCCTAATTCCAAGTTCTTAACGGCTAGTTCCAATTGACAAATTCAGGACACTTGGCAGCAATTGATTGGTTGGGACACGTCATCAGCTCCAACTACTTCTAACTTTTTGTTTATAAATAGGGAATAGCCCTCTCATTTGTGTAGGTAGCCTAAGTGTGAAAATTTCACACACTTCCCTTTTCTCTCTCAATCCTAGCTAGTTAGTTGTTAGTGTAACGACCTCAAGAGCCTGACAAACTCTTGAGTTAGTTATAGTAGTTGTAACCTCCTACCTAACTTTGTAACAAACTTTCACATTCATAACAATAAAATTTCCTATTTCTCCTTCAATCTCCTATTCAATACCTGCATTATTGTTGATCTTGTGTTGTTGTGAGTTGCTTGTGATCATACTTGATCATAAGGAGCTCTTGTTGAAGACTGGTACTATTCAATCCTATTCCAAGTAGCTGAGTTGATTTTGAAGCAGAATTTGTGTAAAAATGGTGATGATGATGAATGTAGATGTTGATTAGTGGTTAATAGTGTTAAGGTGGTAGTTTAACACTATCTAGGAGGCTCAGCGCCTACCTACTCCATCAGTGGAGGCTTCTTGCTAAAAGGTCTCATGTTTCTGAGTTTAATTCCACTAAACAGTCAAATGCATGTTACTTTCTAGCTTAAATCCTACTTGTTGATCTGATCAAGTTTGTTTAGTTTGTTCTTGGATTGATTATGATGAGTAGATAGCTTCTTGTTAGTTTGATACTTGTTTGCCTGCTTATTACTTGTTACTGATTTCATTTCATCAGTTTTATAGCTTGCTATTGCATTCTGAGTCTTTGTTTGTTATCTTGCTTATAGTTAGCTCATTTCTGTTCCATTTTGTTCATAAAGTTTGGCTAGATATCAGTTTTGAATCAGCTCAACCAATTGCTATAAATCTCTTCACAAAAGTTTTGTTCATATCAGTAAAGTAGTGTTTGGATTTACTGTCATTTTGTAGTCAAGTGTTGGTAAGTGGTTAAACTTTGCTCATTTACATTCCTTTTGTCATTGTAATCAAGTTTTGGTAGTTTTCAAGTCAATATAAAGGTCAAAAAGGCAATTGGTTGTAAAAACGTTTGGGTCAGTTTTCGCTTAACTAGTTCATAAAAAAGTAGCCAATTTCAAATACTTAGCATTTGTTCAATTCTTGATGAAATTCCTTCAAACCAGTTTCTATGTGTCATACAACATCCAAAGTTTGAGTGCTTATTAGGAAAACATACAGTTTAACCATTCAAGAGAGAAATAAGATTTTTAATAAGCTGTTGAGCAACTGCAAGTTTATGTAAACAAAGTGGTATCTGAATTCTTGAACTGGCAAATCCACTTCATAAACCTTGCCATTTTCTTTCAAAATATTGTTTAGAAAGTTGTCTTGAGTAGATCTGGAGGTTTTCAGCTTTTTCAAAATTTTGGTCAAACTTGGTCAATAAGCTAGGTTCAGCTTATTTTCAAATTCCAGATTCATTACTTGATCATTTTTCTTAAAAGAAGACATTCCAGACTCTCCTTGAGCTGTTTGACAAGATTTAGCTGAAAAATCTACTTGTGCATGTCTAGCTTATCAGATAGCTTATTATTGGCTTATCAAAGTTGGCTTATTTGAGTATTACTGAATTTCAAGCTTATTCCTTGTACTAGCCTAAATGATTTTGGATTTTAAGCAGTTTAAAATTGGTTTGAGCTTATTTGGTGCATTCTAGAGCTTATACGAGCTTATTTGTGCTTGTAGCCCGTTTTTGATAGAAATTTCCCTTTATTTGCATATTAGTCCTCAAAGTTTGGCACTGTTTGTATTGTTGGCTAATCTTCCAAGTTTTTAGGGTTTGCTTGGTATTAGTCCAAAACTTTTCAAAACTTGTCATTTTCAGTTAGTTGATTTACAAGTTGTTACAATTTGGTTAGTAGTTTGTTAGATTTTGCATAATTAGTCCTTATAGTTTCTGATTTTTACATTTCAAGCATTTTAGTTTCAAGAACTTACATTTTTGGCACATTAATTCCATAGATTTACAATTTTGTCCTTATTTGAATAAAAACTTGGTAATTGCTAATTGTTTTACGGATACGTAGTTAATATTTTTCACATTTTTACTTGATTGCTTAAATAGACATAGATAATCCAAATAACCCTATCAACAAAAAACGATCATAAACCTGATTTTGTTAGGAATTTCAATTGGTTAAGAATCGAGGGAAACGAACTTCAATATACACAATTTCAAATGGCGCCGCTGCCGGTTCTTTGACTTTACGAGAGACTATCGATTGAGGGTTTTCATTGGCTTTTGGGATCCGTTCACCTCATGAACGTTATTTTTTACGTATCATAAATCAAAAACAATAAAAAAATCAAAAATATGAAAATATAAAAACTAAAAAATAACAAAAACAATTTTTTTCTAAAGAATTGACCAAACAAATTAAAAAATCAAAAAGCAATGTGTTTCCTAAGAGATTGCACCCAATATATTATTGGATTCCCTCGGTTTTTATGTACATATAGTATTTTCTTTAAAAAAACCCATAAATATAAAAATATTTTCTATATATTATTATATGTAAATACGTATACGTATAAGAACAACCAATACACATATTCTCCATAAGTATTGCCAAGGCAATACACCGTGTTGAGGGGCGTTCCGGTTCTTGACACGCGTATCGATCAAATTCAATAAAGCAAGAATAGATAAATACTTCCAATAAGCAATAATTCGAAGAATACAAACTACAAAGTGAATAGAAAGGCGATGTGCTATAAAATACCATCTAAGGGTCAATATGTACTTAATTGCTTCGCGCCACCTAACCCCCCGTTCACTAGTGAGCAAATGAAACTTTCAATGGAGGAGCAAACTAAGAGGCTTTTTATAGCATTTATACAAAGACAACAAGGGGCTTTACCATCTAACACACAAAAAAACCCAAGGGAAAATGTCAATGCTATTACAACAAGAAGTAGAAAACAACAAATGATCCTTCACCTCCTACACCTTCTATGGTTAAACCCACTTTGGTTCCCACATGTGATAAGCCTTCTACATCTACTTCACCACCTCCAAACTTTCCTACTTCATCAACCACACCTTCTCAACCTATTCCCACTTCTCCTTTACCTTCCACAACTCCCAATGACGAAGCCAACAAAGACAAATCTTCCACTACAACACCTACAACACCTACAACACCTACACCTAAACCAAATCTTCCTTACCCTTCAAGATTGAAAAAGGACAAGTTAAAGAACAAGGATGATATACAAGTCTCAAATTTCTTAAGGATGTTCAAGCAATTCAATATAAACATCTCCTTTGCGGAAGCTCTTTCTTACATGCCAAAATTTGCTAAGATGTTCAAGGATCTACTCTCCAACAAGGAAAAATTGGTTGATTTGCCCAACACATCCCTTAATGAAAATTGTTCCTCCGTGCTACTTAAAACCTTACCAACAAAACTTAGAGATCCGGGGCGCTTTTGGATACCTTGTAATTTTCCCGGGGTGGAAAATTGCATGGCTTTGGCGGATCTAGGGGCAAGCATAAACCTCATGCCTTTATCGGTTTGGAAAAAACTCTCTCTTCCCGAGCTCACTCCCACTAGGATGACACTTGAGTTAGCCAACCGTACCATAGCTTACCCGGTAGGTATCGCGGAGGATGTGTTTGTAGGTGTGGATAAGTTAACTTTTCCGGCTGACTTTGTAGTGGTTGATTATGACATGGACCCTAGAGTTCCTTTGATTGTTGATAGACCGTTATTGAGAACGGGTCGTTGATAGGTGTGTAAACACCCATCTTTTCTACCACTTAATTACAATAATAACCGGACCTAAACGTGTATTTTATGTCTTTTATGTCGGAATTATGCGTGGTTTGTGTTTTTGTTGTGATTTAGGATGAAAAGGTGAAAAGTGGAGAAAACACGGACATTCACGGGCATTTACGGACTTTTATTGAAGAAAGGGATGAAAGACGAAGTCAAGAAGTCAAGAGTACAAAAGAACGGAAGTCCACGACCAATTCTGAAGATTTATCGAAGAAAAAGTCAAAAGACGGAAGTTTATCAAAAGACGAAGATTCAAGTCTATTTTATTGAAGAATTTAAAGACGAGTTCAAAAGAAATCCCGAAGTCAAAAGTCCCTTAAGTCCAAGATTAAAGAAGATTAGAAGAAAAGGACTAAGTACGCAATTAATGAAGATTAAAAGAAGGAGGGACTTAATTATGCAATTAAGAGAAAAGGAAAGAGGGGAGGAAGCTTCCTTAATCCTCCCCTATAAATAGTTTAGGATTAGTCATTTTTCATTTTGTTGGCTAAGTGTGACAATTAGTCTTCCACCATTTTCATATCTTGTCATTTACTTTTCATGTCATTTAAATTCATGTTATGCACCTTAATTACCATTTAATTCCAAGTAAGTTTTCATTTTAATTCTTGTCAAATCTTTATTTTATCTTGTCAATCTCTTATCTACCTTTCTTATTCTTGATTCATGTGTTTATGTTATGTTCATGTTCATGCTTTTATTTTGATTCAAGTGGTGTTTGATTATTTTGATTAAAGTTGTTTGATTTCATGTTTTTAATTGCTTGTTGATGTTTATTTGTTAAATCGTTACTGTTTATATTTATACTTGTGTTTGATTTTGGTTACTTTGTGTTTATATCTGCTACTGTATCTATCTCCTTGTTCTTCGGGGGTTTTTGCTTTGTTTCTTTGTTTCCAGGAAAAGTTCCGAGCCAAGGCAAGAAGTGTTTATTCGGAAGTCCAAACTTCCGAACCAAGGAGTGTTTCATTCGGAACCTAAAAACTTCCGAACCAAGCCTTTTTCATTCGGAAGTCTTAAACTTCCGAACGAAGGGAAAGTTCCGGATCAGCAAGTGCTCATTCGGAAGTCCAAAGTTCCGAACCAAGAAGTTTCATTCGGAAACTTCCGAACCAATTTCAAAAGTTCCGAACCAAGGATAAAGTTCCGAACCAAGCAACTTTTCATTCGGAAGTTCTAAACTTCCGAACCAAAGAGCTTCATTCGGAAACTTCCGAATCAACTCCAAAACTTCCGAACCAACTCCAACTTCCGAACCAAGGTTTCATTCGGAAGTTCTTAACTTCCGAACCAAGGAGCTTTATTCGGAAACTTCCGAATCAAGGGGTGACCTAATACTTCCGAATCAAGGCAGATTTTACAAGTTCCGAATCAGTAAGTTCCGAACGAAGCATTGTTTTGGATAAGTGACATATTCAGACCAATTTGTTCCGGATCAAGGATTTTGGTAATATTCCAAGTGAAGAAGAATCATTTCAACCAAAGGTGACATTTAGGACGAGTGATTATTCCAAACGAAGGTTTATTCCGAATGAGCTGTATTCAGGTTCTTATTAGCTTTTGTCTTTAATTTTTATTTTCAAGTTTTATTTTTCTTGCCTTTTATTTAATTGCACTTTAAGATTATTTGCCGTAGTTTTATTTTAGACTTGCCTTAGCTTTAGTCGCACTTTAAGTTTGCCTTAGATAGATTTAAGTTTACGTCGTTTACTTTAGTGCCCCTTAATTTAAGTCACGTTTTTAAATACTTGCACTTTACTTTAATTAGACTTAGATTTACTTTAAGAGCACTTTTACTTTAATTGTTTTGCACCTTTTAATTTTAAAACACTACAACGATACATTTTTGTTTCCACCAAAAACAATAAAGTCACATAGAGAGCTAAGATCAATTCGAATAGACCAACACAACGAACTTTAATATTTTTAACTAGGGAAAATCCTAGTTATCAAATGGCGCCGCTGCCGGCTCTTTTCGTAAAGATCAACAGTTTTCTGTGCTAGACACGTTATTTTTGGGATCCGTTCACTTGTGAACGTTCTTTTTCTTGCCTAAAAACTCAAAAATCATAAAAATTAAAAATTGATAAAAATCCATAAAAATTAAAAATTTCAAAAATCCAAAAAGATTTTATTTTTATTGTGTATATATATTGTCTTTGTGTTTGGTTTCTTTTTCCTTTGCATTTTCAGGTGTATGCGTACTAGATCTTCTAATTATCAAGAGCCCGATCCTCAAGAAGATTTAGATATGGCAGGTGTCAACAACAACAACATGCCACCACACCTCAATAATAATAATAATAACAACAATGCTCCTCCACAGCCCGATCTTCGGACCATGGAGGAACTTTGTCAACCAACAATGTTTGGACGAGGAGGACCGATTGCGCCGATGCAAATCAACGCTCCTGAGTTTTCGTTGAAGCACCACATGATTCAGCAAGTACAAACAAACCCATTTAGAGGATTGCCTGATGATGATGCCAACAAACACCTCGACAAGTTCATTACAATCACCCAAAGCATGAAGTTGCCCGGGGCCACAATGGATGTACTCCGCCTACAACTCTTTCCACATACTTTATCGCATCATGCCGAGAAATGGTTTGATCGTCTCCCGAAGAATTCTATTCACACTTAGGATGATATGACTCAACGCTTTCTTTCGCGCTACTTTCCACCATCCATGGTCACAAGCCTTCGAAATCAGATCAGCGGTTTCATGCAAGATCCCGATGAATCTCTTTTTGATGCATGGGAGAGATATAATGTCTTGATCGACCGTTGTCCAAACCACAACATGCTTCCGGTCACCTTGATCGATACTTTCTACAACGGATTGACTTTTCGAGATCGTGATACGATCAATGCAGCCGCCGGTGGCACATTCATGAAAAGGAGACCCGAGGAGTGTAGAGAGTTAATTGAGAACATGACTACTCACCACAAGAACTGGGATTCCTCTGCATCTTCAAGGAATAACACGAGAGTCAATGTTTCTTCTACCTCAGCAAACCCTGAGATGACCGAACTCACCCGCATGATGGCCGAAATGAGCAAAAGTATTACGCTTCTCGCTTCAAACCAACAACAACAACAAGTTAAAGCGGTTGCTAATCCTTGTGAAACATGTGGCGGTCCTCACTCATACACTGATTGTCCTTCGACACAAGGAAATCCGGAAAATGTGTATGTTGCTTACGGTAATTATTCACCGGAAAATTACCAAGCTAGACAACAAGGGGATAGAAATCTGCTGAGCTACCGTTCCAACAACTACCTTTCACCCGGTTTTTCTCCTCAAAACCAAAATCCCGCCAACAACTACAATAGAAGCAACCAAATCCCACCTCGTGCTTCTAACCCTTATCAACCACCCACCCAACAACACCCACCCATTAATCCCGATGTTGACACCATCATGAGAACTCAAGGTGAGCAAATCAAGAATCTACAGAGCCAAATAATCAATTTGAAAGGAGATATCTTGAAGCAAGGTAATGACATCAGAACCGAGGTTCGTGAAAATCTTCAATCCTCCTTCATCACTCAAACAACTGAATTAAAGAATCTGTTGGCTAGTTTCTTGCCCGAAGCTCAACCTTCTTCTTCTTCGGGTTCTCTACCTTCAAACACCGTCACTAATCCGCGAGCTAATGTGAGTGCTATAACTACGCGTAGTGGACTTACCATTGTCGATCCACCTATCCCACCACCATCATCTACACCTCCTCCACCACCATGTATCCCTACTCCTCCTACACCTAGTAGTAGTGCATCATTACCGTCTCCGCCTCGTCATGACGATGTATCTCGGAAGGACCCTTCAACATCACAACCTTCAACAACTACACCTCCACCCAACCCGTATCAACCCAGAATCCCATACCCTTCTCGCATAGGCAAGACCAACGAGCTAACCAAGAATGACTGTCAAGTATCGAAATATGTGGATATGCTATCTAAAATGACCATCAACATTAGCCTTGTTGAAGCACTTTGCCACATGCCGAAATTTGTCAAAGCATTCAAGGAATTGCTTAGCAAGAAGGAGAAGCTGATTGAACTCGCCAACACACGCTTAAATGAAAACTGCTCTGCAGTCCTTCTTAGAGAACTTCCGGAAAAGCTTGGAGATCCCGGTCGTTTTGTGTTGCCTTGCGTGTTCAACAAAACTGAAGAATTTACTGCCCTTGCTGATCTCGGGGCTAGTATTAATTTGATGCCACTGAGTGTTTGGAAAACACTATCATTGCCCGATCTCATTCCAACAAAGATGACTCTCGAACTTCCAAATCGCACTCTCGCTTACCCCGTTGGTATAGCCGAAGACGTGTTTATCAAAGTTGGCACATTTACTTTCCCGGTCGATTTTGTCATAGTTGATTATGAAAAGGACCCTCGTATTCCTTTAATACTTGGTCGGCCATTTTTGAGAACCGGACGTGCTTTAGTAGATGTGGCCGAAGGTGAGTTAATCTTACGAGTCGGGGATGATTCTAAAGTTTTTAAAATGGGGAAGCTTACAGGCAAATCCTTTGGAGGACGAGAATCAGTGAATATGATAAATGTGCTCGATGACTTTACCATCTATGACAATCCTCTATTCGAGTCTTCCACTGATAATCCACTCTTTGAAGATAATGTGGATGATTCTCTCCCTACTTTGGACGCTTCTCCCATTTATGATTCACCACCGGTCTTTGATGCTTATGATCAAGATGATTCTAGCTCAGACTCGGATGATTTTAATTTTACTTCTGAGTATCCCGAGCTGCCCACTTTCGATGATTTTGATGAGGCTGATACTCTATCGAGCGATTCTTCACATGATGAAGATCCTCCGCCATCACTCGATCCTACTTTGGACAATTATTCATTTGAGGAAGATTTCTCCGAATTTCTCAACACTTACTTCCCTCATGAGAGTGATGCTCCTCCTTTGGACTTTGAAGATTATCGCCTTGATCCTACTTTGGATTTGAAGAGCATTTTGACAAAGGAGAAGAAACCGGTCGACACCGAAATCCGTTGCACTTATGATTTGACACCTCTTTGTCCCACTTCTGAGGACGAGGTTGTGCTTCTTTGCGGATCTTCTTCACACTCGGCTGAGCCTGAGTGCTATTTTCCCTTGAAGGAAAAGGTGTTCGACCCCGGTATTGAAGTCTTTAAGCCATCTCAGTAGCCACCTGATGAAATAAAAGGAAAAATCTTTGGACCCATTGAAGACATGCTTGCACCACTTCATCCTTGCTTCTACTGTGCTCCATCACTACTTAAGGGAACCTTGCCACTTCTCTTTTGGCTTGCCTTGTTTGCCTTAAGCTCTTGCTTAATGATGGATGAAAACTATGTCTTTGATCCTGGTGGATTTGTTTCATGCTACTTCCGTTGATGATCAAGGTCGAGTCAGGCTCACGACTCGGTAAACAAAAACCAAGCGCTTCTTGGGAGGCAACCCATGCATCTATCTTTTCGCTTTCTTTACCATAAGTGTAGGGGGGACCCTTTGGATTGCTATTTCCTCTTCTCACTTCTTAATCAGGGATTCGAGCTTCAATGATCCACTCTTGATGATTCTTGACGACCCGTGATTCCGTGTTCTACTCCTTCCCGGTTCTATCCTAAACTCTTTTCGATTCACTATTTTATATTTTCTCAATATTAAAATAGGAATCTCTTTAGTTGTCTTTTCCTTAGCAAAATTTAAACAACGTGCACAATGTCCTAAGTGTAGGGGAGTTTACTCCCATATGCTTAAACATTGAGGACAATGTTTATCTTAAGTGTAGGGGGGACTTCTATCGAAGTAAGTGGTCTTTTCCTTGTATTTGTCCTCATTTTAACCGGAAAATCAATTTTTCGACATTATTCAAAATTTTTGATCTATATTGGCCTATTAGTTTTTCCCTTTGTATAGTTATTTTCTTTCTTTGCTAGAATAAATCCTTGAATAAGTGTTTTAATTTTCAAACGTTGTGAATCTTTTGACTCAATCCGAGTTTACTCTAGCTAGTATCCTTAACGCGTTTAAGTCAAGTTTTGCTAGGCTTTTATATAGGGAGCTATAAAACGCGAAAGTCTTAACTCTCACGGGTTAAGAACAAGAACTTTTCGCAAGTTCCTATAATTGATCCTAGAGAGTCGTTTATCAAGGGAACTTTAAGATGCGATTTCTAAACTTGAGAGAGTCTAAGAATTTGCAAGATCCTATAGGCGACTCGAAAACCCAAAATTTTGATTTAATAGGCTAAGTATCCACGAGTCTCATTACTTGAGATTTTAAATTGTGGAGAACGAGAGATGATAGAGCCAATTATAAGTTCGGTATTCTTTCGTGAAGTTATGTGAGTTAATTATAAGCCTATTCTCCCATCGCTTGCTAATAATTTATTTGCTAATAAATAAGGTTGTACGATTTGAAAAGTTACTTAGCTTCTAGCCCCAGATCGTTTAAAAGTTGCTCGGTAATGACGAGAGTTCATAGCCAAGGCATAACTTATGAAGCGGGGCGCGAAGATTGGCGAGTCCGAAAAGGCCCTAACAAGGCATGAGGGCTATGTTTTGTTGCTAAAGATCCAAAGTGATGTGAAGAATCATTTATCGAAAATCAATATGAAGGATCGAGACACACGACGTAAAGCAAAAACTCCCCAAAAGTCATGGAGAAGTGTATCCGAAAAGACCCTAGCAAGGTATAAGGATAAATAGATCCAAGTCAATAAAGGAGGTGGATCGTTGTATATCAAAGTCCAAAATAATGATTGGAGAAAAATGAAGAAGTCGTGGTCCAAGTATGAACCTCTCAAAACTTCAAGTGAAGAAATTCCAATTATGAAGAGAAGACCATTATTTCATGAACGTCTCTCAAGATTTGAAGTATGAAGTCGCTGCCAAATATCGGCCCGAGAAAGGTCTCAAATCGCGAACCAAGTTATGCCAAGATATGAACTTTTTGATATCCCGAGAAGCAGTTTTAAAAGATTTGGTCCTTTAGCTAACTATTGATTAAATCGTGCACTTTATTTTCAGACTAAATAATTATCGAAATAAGTCAAACAATGCATCTTCGTGATCATTCAAGACAAATAATAAAATATAAAAGATACCCATAGGAATAAGGGAGTCTAAGTGAATAATTGGCCCACATGAGTTCGTGTTAGTTTACTAACTTATAATAACAATGATCTCGTTTTTAAGCTTGGTATGGAGAAAGTGAAAACTTGAGAATGATGATTATTCATAACATTTCCAAAACCCAAGGTATGCTTTTGATTTCTTTATTTTGTATGTTTTTATTTATTTATTTTCTATCTCTTTAATAAAGGCCGACGTGGATTAATTATGATGAAAAGTGTAATCTTGCTTTGTAACTAATGCATTGCATGAGGACATTGCAATGGTCAAGTGTAGGGGATTTGATAGGTGTGTAAACACCCATCTTTTCTACCACTTAATTACAATAATAACCGGACCTAAACGTGTATTTTATGTCTTCTATGTCGGAATTATGCGTGGTTTGTGTTTTTGTTGTGATTTAGGATGAAAAGGTGAAAAGTGGAGAAAACACGGACATTCACGGGCATTTACGGACTTTTATTGAAGAAAGGGATGAAAGCCGAAGTCAAGAAGTCAAGAGTACAAAAACAACGGAAGTCCACGACCAATTCTGAAGATTTATCGAAGAAAAAGTCAAAAGACGGAAGTTTATCAAAAGACGAAGAATTCAAGTCTATTTTATTGAAGAATTTAAAGACGAGTTCAAAAGAAATCCCGAAGTCAAAAGTCCCTTAAGTCCAAGATTAAAGAAGATTAGAAGAAAAGGACTAAGTACGCAATTAATGAAGATTAAAAGAAGGAGGGACTTAATTATGCAATTAAGAGAAAAGGAAAGAGGGGAGGAAGCTTCCTTAATCCTCTCCTATAAATAGTTTAGGATTAGTCATTTTTCATTTTGTTGGCTAAGTGTGACAATTAGTCTTCCACCATTTTCATATCTTGTCATTTACTTTTCATGTCATTTAAATTCATGTTATGCACCTTAATTACCATTTAATTCCAAGTAAGTTTTCATTTTAATTCTTGTCAAATATTTATTTTATCTTGTCAATCTCTTATCTACCTTTCTTATTCTTGATTCATGTGTTTATGTTATGTTCATGTTCATGCTTTTATTTTGATTCAAGTGGTGTTTGATTATTTTGATTAAAGTTGTTTGATTTCATGTTTTTAATTGCTTGTTGATGTTTATTTGTTAAATCGTTACTGTTTATATTTATACTTGTGTTTGATTTTGGTTACTTTGTGTTTATATCTGCTACTGTATCTATCTCCTTGTTCTTCGGGGGTTTTTGCTTTGTTTCTTTGTTTCCAGGAAAAGTTCCGAGCCAAGGCAAGAAGTGTTTATTCGGAAGTCCAAACTTCCGAACCAAGGAGTGTTTCATTCGGAACTTAAAAACTTCCGAACCAAGCCTTTTTCATTCGGAAGTCTTAAACTTCCGAACGAAGGGAAAGTTCCGGATCAGCAAGTGCTCATTCGGAAGTCCAAAGTTCCGAACCAAGAAGTTTCATTCGGAAACTTCCGAACCAATTTCAAAAGTTCCGAACCAAGGATAAAGTTCCGAACCAAGCAACTTTTCATTCGGAAGTTCTAAACTTCCGAACCAAAGAGCTTCATTCGGAAACTTCCGAATCAACTCCAAAACTTCCGAACCAACTCCAACTTCCGAACCAAGGTTTCATTCGGAAGTTCTTAACTTCCGAACCAAGGAGCTTTATTCGGAAACTTCCGAATCAAGGGGTGACCTAATACTTCCGAATCAAGGCAGATTTTACAAGTTCCGAATCAGTAAGTTCCGAACGAAGCATTGTTTTGGATAAGTGACATATTCAGACCAATTTGTTCCGGATCAAGGATTTTGGTAATATTCCAAGTGAAGAAGAATCATTTCAACCAAAGGTGACATTTAGGACGAGTGATTATTCCAAACGAAGGTTTATTCCAAATGAGTTGTATTCAGGTTCTTATTAGCTTTTGTCTTTGATTTTTATTTTCAAGTTTTATTTTTCTTGCCTTTTATTTAATTGCACTTTAAGATTATTTGCCGTAGTTTTATTTTAGACTTGCCTTAGCTTTAGTCGCACTTTAAGTTTGCCTTAGATAGATTTAAGTTTACGTCATTTACTTTAGTGCCCCTTAATTTAAGTCACGTTTTTAAATACTTGCACTTTACTTTAATTAGACTTAGATTTACTTTAAGAGCACTTTTACTTTAATTGTTTTGCACCTTTTAATTTTAAAACACTACAACGACACATTTTTGTTTCCACCAAAAACAATAAAGTCACATAGAGAGCTAAGATCAATTCGAATAGACCAACACAACGAACTTTAATATTTTTAACTAGGGAAAATCCTAGTTATCAGTCGTACTTTAATAGATGTGGCGGAGGGAGAACTAATTATGAGAGTTGAGGATGAGAAAGTGGTGTTTAAGCTAGGGAAAAAATGTGATAGGAAAGAGATTAAGGAGTCTAAACCTTGTGAGATCATTAACATAGTTGATGTGCTAGATGAGGTGTGTGATGAGCATTTTCATGACGCTTGCAAGAGTAATAATGAGGATATGCCCCATGTTGAAACCGTGGCCTCAATTGCTCCCTCCTTAACACCTTTTGGAGAGAGTGATTTCTTCTTGGAGGAATTTGAGTCCAACTTTCTTGGTAATGATGATTCTCCCATCAATTGGGAAGACGATATTCTCACTATCCAAAAGTTGCTCAATGAGGACCCCATTCCTTCACCCATTCCACAAGAAGTAACCAATGATGATCCATCCATAGTTAAACCTTCCATAGAGAGTCCACCTCCACTTGAACTTAAGGACCTTCCATCCCACCTAGATTATGCTTTCTTAGAGGGAAAAGACCAATTACCCGTGATCATTGCTAAAGAGTTGAAAGAGGATGAGAAAGAGAAACTCATAGAAGTCCTTAAGAAACATAAGCAAGCCTTATCATGGAAAATATCCGACATAAGGGGAATTGATACACATTTTTGTACACACAAAATCCTTATGGAGGATGATTACAAACCCGTCATTCAAAGCCAAAGAAGGGTTAACCCTAAAATCCATGAGGTCATTAAAAAGGAAGTTATCAAACTCCTTGATGCGGGCATGATTTACCCCATTTCCGACTCTCTATGGGTTAGCCCGGTACATTGTGTTCCAAAAAAGGGTGGAATCACCGTAGTACCCAATGAGAATAATGAGCTTATTCCTACGAGACTTGTTACCGGTTGGAGAGTTTGTATTGATTATAGGAAGCTCAATGAGGCTACTAGGAAAGATCACTTCCCATTTCCTTTTATGGACCAAATGCTTGAACGCTTAGCGGGAAATGAGTACTATTGCTTTCTTGATGGATTTTCGGGTTATTTTCAAATACCCATTGACCCTAAGGATCAAGAAAAGACCACATTCACTTGTCCCTGCGGTACATTTGCTTACAAGAGAATGCCTTTTGGCTTGTGTAATGCACCAGGGACATTTAAAAGGTGTATGATGGCAATTTTCCATGATATGATTGAGCAAACTATGGAGGTTTTCATGGATGATTTCTCCGTCCTTGGAGATTCATTTACCTCTTGTCTCACCAATTTAGAACGAATGCTTAAGCGGTGTGAGGAAACCCATTTAGTTCTTAATTGGGAGAAATGTCATTTTATGGTGAAAGAGGGAATTTTTTTTGGACACAAGATATCCAATAAGGGATTAGAAGTGGATCGAGCTAAAATTGATGTGATTGCTAAGATTCCCCCACCCACTACGGTTAAAGGTGTAAGGAGTTTCTTAGGTCATGCGGGGTTTTATAGACGCTTCATACAAGATTTCTCTAAGATAGCAAGACCGATGACCCACCGCTTGGAAAAAGAGGCTCCTTTCATTTTCAACCAAGAGTGTTTGGATTCATTTGAGACTCTTAATGAGAAACTGACTAAGGCTCCCGTTTTGGTTTCTCCAAATTGGGAATTACCTTTTGAGCTTATGTGTGATGCTAGTGATTATGCGGTGGGGGCCGTGTTTGGACAAAGAGTGAATAAGCATTTTCAACCTATACACTATGCTAGTAAAACCATGACCGGTGCACAACTTCATTATACTACCACGGAAAAAGAGTTGCTTGCTATAGTTTATGCTTTTGAGAAATTTAGACCATACCTTGTGCTATCCAAAACCATAGTGTATACGGATCATTCCGCTCTCAAGTATCTCATGACAAAGCAAGATGCTAAGCCTAGGCTTTTGAGATGGGTTTTATTGCTTCAAGAGTTTAAGATAGAGATTCGAGATAAGAAAGGAGCCGCGAATTTAGCGGCGGATCACTTGAGTAGACTTGAGCATCCTTTTCAAGGAGATTTTCCTAATAAATAAATCAATGAATCCTTTCCATTAGAGGAGATCATGTCTATCTCTTCTCAAGAGGATGCCACCCCTTGGTTTGGGGATATTGCAAACTATCTTGTGGGGAATGTGCTTATAGAGGGTCTTACTTCCCAACAAAATAAGAAATTTCTCAAGGAAGTAAAGTACTACTTTTGGGATGATCCTTACCTCTTTAGGCAATGTGCGGACCAAATCATTAGACGGTGTGTAGATGGGCCCGAGGCATTTAAGATTTTAGAAGCTTGTCATAAGGGACCTACGGGTGGACATTTTGGGCCCAACTATACCGCCAAGAAAGTCTTTGATTCGGGTTACTATTAGCCTTCCATTTATAAAGATGCCCAAGAGATGGTGAAATTTTGTGATGTATGTCAAAGACAAGGAAAAATTACACAACGTGATGAGATGCCACAAAACTTCATTCAAGGAGTGTGAGATTTTTAATGTGTGGGGAATAGATTTTATGGGACCTTTTCCATCTTCAAAGGGAAATAAGTATATACTCGTAGCGGTGGATTATGTGTCAAAATGGGTTGAGGCCAAAGCCTTACCTACTAATGATGCTCGAGTTGTTGTGAAATTTTTGAAGCAATTGTTTGCTAGATTTGGTGTACCTCGGGCCATCATAAGTGATCGTGGTACGTACTTTTGTAATGATCAATTCACAAGAGTTCTGAAGAAATATGGAGTGAATCATAGACTTTCTACCGCGTATCACCCTCAAACCAATGGTCAAACCGAGGTCACAAATCGTGGTCTAAAGAGAATTTTGGAGAGAATGGTGGGAGAGCATCGAGCTTCTTGGTCGGATAAGCTTGATGATGCTTTGTGGGCTTTTAGGACGGATTTTAAGACACCAATTGGTTGTACTCCTTATAGGCTTGTCTATGGAAAAGCATGCCACCTCCCATTCGAGTTAGAACATAAGGCTTCTTGGGCTCTCAAGTGGGCTAACTTTGATTTAAATCAAGCCGGCTCACATAGAAAGGATCAACTTAATGAAACAGATGAATTAAGAGCCAATGCCTATGAGAACTTTTTGCTTTATAAGGAGAAGACTAAGAAATTGCATGATGCTAAGATCAAGAACCGTAAGTTTAAAGTTGGAGAGCCGGTTCTCCTCTTTAACTCAAGGTTGAAACTTTTTGTGGGCAAGCTTAAGTCGAGATGGTCCGGTCCATTCACTATTGCTCAAGTATTTCCATATGTAACTATTGAGTTGTCACAACCCGATGGTCCGAAGTTCAAAGTAAATGGTCACCGTGTGAAGCACTATTTTGGGGAGGACATTTCCGTGGAAACGGTCCAAGAGATCCCCATTTTCCCCATGAATTAATTCATTGTGGAAGTAGTCGAGCTAGAGACTCTTTAAATCAAGCTTGAATAACTAGGTTTAGAAGTTTTTAGATCTAGAGTGTTGTAGGTTAGAAATAAGGATAGCAAGTTGATGAGAAGTGTAGGGGAGACCTTCTTTTGTCTTCATGTTGTTTGTAGGGTTGCTCACTCATCACGTGCTTTGGAGCTTATGGAGGAGGCCCTTGTATCCGGTTCACTTCGTTACTATTGTGATTTTTCATAGACACATTATGCTTTAAAAATGAATTCACTATATTTGATTTTTCCTTAGCTTGGGTTAAGCAAAGTCTATTCATTGTCATAAGTGTAGGGGAAGTTTTAAACTTCCATGCTCTTAAACATTGAGGACAATGTTTAGCTTAAGTGTAGGGGGTCTTCTATCGAAGTGACCTTACCTAGACTTTGTCATTGACCTTCATGATAACACGAAAATTAATTTTTCAAAATTTTGATCTACTTTGGCCACCAAAAATATGCATTCATAATTTTTGCATCAATCATATTTCATTTGCATATCACATTTGCATTGTATATATTCTTCTTTTATTTTTCATTAAAAATATATAAAAAGAGAAAAAAATATAATAAGAACATGGTTTAACAAATTTAGACTTCTTTGACATATTAGGCCCGCCATGGATATTTTGACTCAACCCGAGTTTGCTTATCTAAGCATTCTCTAGCTAGTATCCTTAACCATGTAGTCCTTCATTGGTCTATTAGGCTAAGCATCCACCAATCTCATTAATTGAGATTTTAAATTTGTAGAGAATGGGAAATGATAGAGTTGAAACAATTATAAAAGGGCTAGATAAACTTCATGATAATTACTTGTGGCTAAACCCTTCTCTTCTTTACCTCTATTTCTTCGCATGTATATATGTTAATAAATAATCAAGAACGGTTTTAATTGATTTGTAATCTCTTATGCATTTTTGTCAAATCATTCATGGTTGGTATAAGTACGTCTTAAGATTCTAAGTTAGAACGTTTTATGTGTACTAGAGTTATGTCATGCTTAATATTTAGCGGGTGTTTTTCCTTTTATTCTTTTCAAAATTCTTTGTGAGGAATAAAGAAAAATAAGAGCGGTTTATGAAAAAAAAATGAGTGGCTAGAAAGAAAAAGAAAAAAAAAGAAAAAAAATAATTATACAAGACTCCCAAGAGGGGCAGTGAAGTGTTAATTATAATAACTATTAAATTCCAATATTACCTTGACGGGTTGCGGGGATTTAATAGTTGCTCTAATCCAATATTACCTTGAGGGGTTGCGGGATTGAAGATCCAAAGTCTTAAAAAGGCGGAGGATGTAAATTATTGCATGAGTTTTATTTTTCTTTCCTTAGCGAGTGTGTAGCTACTTATTAATGCATGACATGAGGATTTTACACATAAGGCGAATGACTTATTACTCTTGAAACGGACTTATATTAATTGTGAGCAGTTTCTCAAGTAATGGATGAGAGGATTACTTAGGATTAAAACCGTGCTTCCTTATTTTTGGATTTTACATTTCTTATATTTCACGCTTCAAATAATGACAAATTTGCCTTCAAGCAATTTGCTCAAATAATAACCGGTTCCACATTTAATTGTCATGAATAAGTTGATCCACCTTTTTACTTGTGAATGCAATGATCCCATTTTTAAGCTTGGTATGGGGAAAGTGAAACTTGAGGGTGATAAGTGTCCATGGTACCAAAGCCCTAATTTAAGTCATTGACTTCTTTATGAGTTTTTCCATCAAAGCCATTTCAAGAAAAATCCAAAAAGATATAAATAGAATTGTTTCTTTTGCATTGCATTGTTCAAAATCAAAATCATGCATCATATAGAGTAGCATAGTGTAATAGCATTCCATTTTGGCCAAGGTGGGTTGATTATGAGGAGAATGTAAATTTGTGCTTTAAAATATAGCATTGCATGAGGTCATGGAAATGTTCAAGTGTAGGGGATTTGATATGATCAGAAACTCATATCAATTAATAAACAAATCACCCTAAAACACAAGGAAAGTACCTAACTTTTGTGCTATAAAACAGAATTATGTGGTATGTTTTGTGTTTGTGTATAAATAGGTAAGAAGGATACATTTTCAAGCAAACAAGAAGAAATCAAGCTTATTTGGATGAAAAAGACAAAGAAGGATCAAAGATGACAAGACCTTGAAGATAAAGGACCTATCTTGACAACACTCCAAAGTTGAAGGACTCAAAGTGTAAATTTGTTAAAGTCAAGATGAAAGTCAAACATGGTCAACTATTCAGTCAACCAAGTGAAAGGGTCAAATTATACAAGAATGCAAGTGGAAGGACAAAAAATGCCATTAAAATGAAGTTTCTAGCCCATTTGGATAATCTGCCAAAGTAACGGGACTTAATTTGCCAAAACTAAACTAGAATTGGTTTCAATCCGTGTGATATGGTCAAGAGCCAATGAGAATGCAAAGAAATATGGGACACGGATCAATAGCTGGCAAGCCACATCACCAAAGAAATAAATGCGCCGCCAGCTACAGTAAATCCCACTCACTCAACTTTTAAACTAATCAGAGTTGGAAAACCCATATTCAATATATCCAAAAAGGATAATGATCCGTGTGATCACATTTCACCCAATCCAAATCTTCCACGTATCATCTTCTTCAACAAAGCTACCCAGGAACGAATTGGAGTTCTACTGCATATCAAGAAAAACTTTAAACATGAAAAGTGCTTATTTTTTAAGGACGTATTCAAGCCACTCACTTGATTAACCTGAAAATCAACCAAGAAGAAAAGCCCAATTCCAAGTTCTTAACGGCTAGTTCCAATTGACAAATTCAGGACACTTGGCAGCAATTGATTGGTTGGGACACGTCATCAGCTCCAACTACTTCTCACTTTTTGTCTATAAATAGGGAATAGCCCTCTCATTTGTGTAGTAGCCTAAGTGTGAAAATTTCACACACTTCCCTTTTCTCTCTCAATCCTAGCTAGTTAGTTGTTAGTGTAACGACCTCAAGAGCCTGACAAACTCTTGAGTTAGTTATAGTAGTTGTAACCTCCTACCTAACTTTGTAACAAACTTTCACATTCATAGCAATAAAATTTCCCATTTCTCCTTCAATCTCCTATTCAATACCTGCATTATTGTTGATCTTGTGTTGTTGTGAGTTGCTTGTGATCATACTTGATCATAAGGAGCTCTTGTTGAAGACTGGTAGCTGTTCAATCCTATTCCAAGTAGCTGAGTTGATTTTGAAGCAGAATTTGTGTAAAAATGGTGATAATGATGAATGTAGATGTTGATTAGTGGTTAATAGTGTTAAGGTGGTGGTTTAACACTATCTAGGAGGCTCAGCGCCTATCTACTCCATCAGTGGAGGCTTCTTGCTAAAAGGTCTCATGTTTCTGAGTTTAATTCCACTAAACAGTCAAATGCATGTTAGTTTCTAGCTTAAATCCTACTTGTTGATCTGATCAAGTGTGTTTAGTTTGTTCTTGGATTGATTCTGATGAGTAGATAGCTTCTTGTCAGTTTGATACTTGTTTTCCGGCTTATTACTTGTTACTGATTTCATTTCATCAGTTTTATAGCTTGTTATTTCATTCTGAGTCTTTGTCTGTTATCTTGCTTATAGTTAGCTCATTTGTGTTCCATTTTGTTCATAAAGTTTGGCTAGATATCAGTTTTGAATCAGCTCAACCAATTGCTATAAATCTCTTCACAAAAGTTTTGTTCATATCAGTAAAGTAGTGTTTGGATTTAACTGTCATTTTGTAGTCAAGTGTTGTTAAGTGGTTAAACTTTGCTCATTTACATTCCTTTAGTCATTTTAATCAAGTTTTGGTAGTTTTCAAGTCAATATAAAGGTCAAAAGGCGATTGGTTGTAAAAAAGTTTGGGTCAGTTTTTGCTTAACTAGTTCATAAAAAGTAGCCAATTTCAAATACTTAGCATTTGTTCAATTCTTGATGAAATTCCTTCAAACCAGTTTCTATGTGTCATACAACATCCAATGTTTGAGTGCTTATTAGGAAAACATACAGTTTAACCATTCAAGAGAGAAATAAGCTTTTTAATAAGCTGTTGAGCAACTGCAAGTTTCTGTAAACAAAGTGCTATCTGAATTCTTGAACTGGCAAATCCACTTCATAAACCTTGCCATTTTCTTTCAAAATCTTGTTTAGAAAGTTGTCTTGAGTAGATCTGGAGGTTTTCAGCTTTTTCAAAATTTTGGTCAAACTTGGTCAATAAGCTAGTTTCAGCTTATTTTTGAATTCCAGATTCATTACTTGATCATTTTTCTTAAAAGAAGACATTCCAGACTCTCCTTGAGCTGTTTGACAAGATTTAGCTGAAAAATCTACTTGTGCATGTCTAGCTTATCAGATAGCTTATTATTGGCTTATCAAAGTTGACTTATTTGAGTTTTACTGAATTTCAAGCTTATTCCTTGTACTAGCCTAAATGATTTTGGATTTTAAGCAGTTTAAAATTGGTTTGAGCTTATTTGGTGCATTCTAGAGCTTATACGAGCTTATTTGTGCTTGTAGCCCGTTTTTATAGAAATTTCCCTTTATTTGCATATTAGTCCTCAAAGTTTGGTACTGTTTGTATTGTTGGCTAATCTTCCAAGTTTTTAGGGTTTGCTTGGTATTAGTCCAAAACTTTTCAAAACTTTTCATTTTCAGTTAGTTGATTTACAAGTTGTTACAATTTGGTTAGTAGTTTGATAGATTTTACATAATTAGTCATTATAGTTTCTGATTTTTACATTTCAAGCATTTTAGTTTCAAGAACTTACATTTTTGGCACATTTGTCCTTATTTGAATAAAAACTTGGTAATTGCTAATTGTTTTACGGATACGTAGTTAATATTTTTCACATTTTTACTTGATTGCTTAAATAGACATAGATAATCCAAATAACCCTATCAACCAAAAACGATCATAAACCTGATTTTGTTAGGACTTTCAATTGGTTAAGAATCGAGAAAAACGAACTTCAATATACACAATTTCATTAGTCAAACCCTACTGTAATGTGTGTAAGATTTTTTATCACATGAACATAGATCATGATAAACAAATGGCTGTAAATAAATTTTAGACACCTTTTAGGGGCAGACCACATGCTATTAGGAGACCATCAAGTACTTACAGACCTTACCCTCCCTACAAATATTACTGATTTACAAACCATCACTCAGATGAGTGCAGTGACTTTTCAGGATGTGACATATGTGGAAGGTACACCTATGACACAGCCAACTGTCATTCACATTGTCACAAGTTCTACAGGAACTCAAGAGTTGCTAATCAGCAATTGAGGGAACCCACTGGAAAGTGGGTTCACCATAGGAACTAATCTGTTTCTATATATCTGTGTAGAAACATCTCAAGGAATCGATCTGGTATCTAGATAGTGGTTGTTTTAGACACATGACAAGAGTTCAACAATACCTGCACAAATATTCAAAAGAGCCAGGTTCTAAAGTGGTGTTTGGGGATAACTCTTCAGGCGACACAGAGGGATATGGCTCAGTTAACTGCAATGGAATAACCTTCACAAGGGTTGCATATGTGAATGGTCTTAAGCATAATCTCATCAGCATCAGCCAATTGTGTGATGTTGACCACAAGGTTTTGTTTACTAAGATTCAAGGAACCATATTCAACAAAAACAATGATGTGGTGTTAATTGCACCAAGAAGAAGAGATGTGTATGTCATCAATATGGCCTCTTGCTCATAAGACAACTCAAATTGTTTTCTTGCTAAAGCCTCTGAAAGTGTCAATTGGCTGTGGCACAAAAACCTCTCTCATCTCAACTTCAAGAACATCAACAAGCTAGCCACTCAAAACTTGGTTGCTGGACTACCACCTGTGACTTTCACAAAAGACAAGACATGTTCAGCTTGTGTTAAGGGAAAGCACCACATGTCATCCTTTAAGACCAGACAATCTTTCTTCATTAACAAGTGCTTACATATCCTTCACATGGATTTGTTTGGACCTTTTAAACCACAGACCATCAATCACAACAAATATACCTTGGTCATTGTTGATGAATACTCAAGGTATATGATGTTGCGTAAGCGATTCTTAAATTTACATATTACTAGAGATTACCAAACAAGGGACTAAAAACACAACACGGGCAAGTATACCCTTTCGTGTATAGTATAGTCTAAAGGTAAAGTCCAGGTTGATCCACGGGATTGGTGTTAACAAGTTAAAACAATGATCTCTAGAGTGACACAAGTTCTAAAGATTTAAGCTTCTAAAAATGATTTAAAGGTGCGTTTGGTTAGAGCTAGAACATAGAAAAGATAGATAGCAAAGATGAATTATAAGCACATAAACAATGTAAGACAACATGTGGATTACTAGTCGCACATGCAACATCTATTCAATATAACAAGAAATCCTTCTATAGATCACATTATACCAAAAGTATTAAGGATGGTTTATGTTGGTTTCAATAATTCAAGCACTCACTGAGTCAACCCCTCTCGAGCATATGACAAAGCATTAAACAAAATTATGCAAGAGTTGTTATGTATTTTATTCCACCAATCGCGACAAAGGCGAATACCAAGATTCATTTACTAGATGACATGGAATCCATTCAATCAAATAAGTACTAGTTATAATCATGAATGAACCAAATACATAACAATATAAGAACAAATCAACCATGCTAATAATCACGAACCAGGGAGAAAGTGTGCCGCACAAATCTAATTGTGCGCCGCACTTCGCCCCTGCGAAGCTAATACAATCTATTCATAGTTCTATATATGCCTCAACCAAATACCCAAGTAACTACTCCATAATCAAAGGAATAACAAACACAACATTCATCATAATTCCAGAATTGATCATAATAAAAGGGATAAAAGATTATACCAAATTCATATGATCCAAATGATGACGACAAGTTTTCTCAAACGAAAACTACTATTGATTACTCAAACTAATGATTCCTATAGCTCCGAATCCTTTAGATGGTGCCAAAACACCTTAAATTCGTGCCTTGATAGGTGGGAGAAGATGGGAGTTGTTGGTGTGAGTTGATATGGAATGAGAGGGCCAAAGGGGGCTTTTATAGGCTTTCTGCCACCAAAAGTGCGCCGCACAATGTCAAATATGCGCCGCACATTTTCTAAACTTGGAGCCAAAGTTTCATTATTGCCGAGGAAAAGTGTGTCGCACTTTTTCATTTGTGCGTCGTACTTTTTCATTTGTGCGTCGTACTTTCTAACAGCACAAAGTACTCCGCACATTTGAGAAAACCGGCGCACTTCTGGGCATTTTTAGCTTTTGGATCAAACAAAAAAGTTGTAGATAATTCTCTTGCGCACACGTGAGCGCCTGAACCAAGTCTAACGAACATCGTATGCTCAAGTTATGATCAAAGTAGTGAGCATGTGTCGGGAGATCTTTAGCTTAACTTTATTTCTTCGTTTAAGCTTGATATCTTTATGTTTCTTCCTTTTCCTTTCACGACACGTCCTTGAAACCTATACATCAAATATATTCTATTAAGTATCAATAGTTCACATAATTAACCTAAATACATACAGATAACACACACACAAACGTGTATAATTAGAGCGTTATCAAATTCCCCCACACTTAAACTATTGCTTGCCCTCAAGCAACGCTAAGAAAAAGAAAGTTAGAAATGAAATTTACCTAAGTGCAAAAAGAAAAGAAAAATTTAAATTTTTTTGAAACTGCAAATATTTTTCAGTTTTTGTAAGAAATTTGCTCAAAGAGCAAACACACCCCCACACTTAAGGGTTTGCTTGTACTCAAGCTATATAAGGAAAAATAATAATTTTTTACATGTTTAAAATTACCCATGTTGCTAGTAACCAAACGTACCCACAAACCATGAAATATTACACTTTTTTCAATCACATATCGAACAACACACACACACACACACACACACATATATATATATATATATATATATATATATATATATATATATATATATATATATATATATATATATATATATATATATATATATATATATATATATATATATATATATCACGTCTTAGCACATTGGCTAATCGATATCTCAAACGACTTCTTCTTTCTTCATCTTCATAAATATACATATAGCTCATTGGCTTCTTTTCACTTTTTTTCTTTTTTTTTCGATTTTGACTTTTTCCATTTTTTTTCTTCGTATTTTTCTCTTTTTTTCACTTTTTTCACCTTTTTCGTCTTTTTTTTTTCAAACATCACAACTAACAATTTTCTCACACTTGATATAAGCGTGAACCACAAAAAATATGAAGCACAAAGTTTGCAACCCTCGTCTTCGTTGGAATGACACAATACTCATAACCAACCGCGAAATAACTATTAGCAAAAATCAAACAATCATACCAGGTAACTAGCAACCAACCATTTTTTTTAAGTTTTATTCTAATATATTAACCTATATGACAAAAAAAAGAAAAATAATTTTGATTTTTAGATTACTGAGGGCGAAGAAAAGTTTATATTAAATAATGAGTCACATTTTCTAATTCATTTTTCTCCCACACTTAAGTTTAGCAATATGCGTAATTTATAAAATAACTTAAAAGTAGGACAAGTAGGAAAAATAAAAGAGAAACGAGACTTCCTAGGGCTCATAAGTTCTTCGGTTGAATTCTGAAAATATAGCGCAAAGAGGAGCGCCACCACAAGCATGTGAATTCAACAATTTATACACCGATCCAAATATATATGTCACATCCCCAAGTGATAAGAATCACTAATCCAATCCAAGCTTCCACCTATTTATTAAATCTGTAAAATAGACAAAACTACAAAAACAAAACGTAAAATTTTAAAACACACTTTCGTAGGCACCACGATTGCATTTAGCGTATGCAACAAGCCTTTAAACCCCTCGGTGTACCGAGTGCACGAGTTATAGTCTCGTGAGGGTTTTCAGAGAACACACCCACAAAGTTCGTAAAATAAATTATTATTATTTTGGTGAGCAAAGAAAAGGTATGAAACACACGAGCCCATGCACGTCACACTAATCAAATTGCAAAGTTTTTCGTTTTATATATTTTATATTTTTCTTAAAAATCTTATTTATTCATATTTTACTAATAATAACACACAAAACATTACGAAATGAAAAATAAAGGAAAATATAAAATCTTTTTTGGATTTTTTTATTTTTAGACAAACACTCATCAAACACATTGGTTAAAAAACGATATTTTTACAAAAGTGCGCCGCACAACATAATATGTGCGGCGGTTTTATTATGGCAGAAAGCACACATTTTTTTTAGTTTTTAAGATTTATCAATTAACAAAACACATAAATGAAATGAAAGTAAAAAACTAAATAAGAAAATTCTTTTTTTTGTTTATCTATATTATTTTTTATAGTTCTATTAATATTTTTACTTATTATAGTAATACTACTATTACTATTTTTTTTAGCTAGATTCAAGATACCTTTTTGATACGGTTCAAGTGGGAAGCATCCATTTTCAAACATTGAGGATACGATATTTTTGGTATGTACTCCAAAAAGGGATATTCTTTTGATTTGGCCACATAAAAATCCTTTTTCGTTATTTTGAATGGTTTACTTTTTTGATTTTATTTTTAACGATGATAGGAGGTGGTGGATCTTTTGGGGTTTTCGGAGGGTCTTCGGATATTTCACTCCTTGTGAAAACGACATTCACATGCTCAACTTGAGCGGAAGGAGGAGGAGGTGGGTTAGTCCTAACGGTTTGATCAAAAGAGACATGAGTATGAGACTTCGACAACTCACTAATTTTTCTTTCCATGTTTTCGAATAGAGTTTCGAATTTCTTCTCATTTTGTTTCATCTTAAAACTCATAATGTTAACCGTCTCCTTCACAAAATTGTTTGCAACTCTTTGTCTATCCAAAAATTTAGTGATTATTCTTTCGAGATCGATTTCGGATTGAGGTTGAGATTGGTGAGAATTCAAATCATGAGAATTTCGGTTTTCACAACCTTAAAGGTGATTTGATTCATGACGTCAACACATCGGCGTGTCATCGTTCATCAGATTTTTAGAAGCGAGATTAGCTTCGAGATCGTTATACTTTTCACGCATCTCGTGCAGTTCTTCTTTAAAGATTTGGAAATGAGAGTCCATTTTAGCTTCAAGAGCTTCCAACTTTTTCATCAACCGAGAGGTATCAATACTACTTTTATCGGCGAAAGAGGCAGATTTTCGATTATCTTTGTTTCGAGACTTTTTGGGCCAATTAAGTTCAAAAAGAACTTTGTCCTCAAGAAATTGAAAAGCTTGTTTTGGGGTTTTGTAGAGGAAGGTTCCTCTAGATGTTCCATCAAGGATTGCTTGAGTGGATTCGTCTAGACCATGATAAAATATTTGAATAATAGCTCTTTTGGTTAGACCATGCCCATGGCATTTTTGAAGCATGTTCTTGAGTCGTAACCAGGCTTAGGTTAGACTTTCACATGTGATTTGAGAGAAATTTCTGATTTCGAGTTAGAGACGTTCAAATAACGAAGGTGGAAAGAATCTGATTATAAAATCTCTTCTCATTTTCTCCCACGATGTTATAGAATATTCATTAAGCGTATCGAACCAGATTTTAGCATCATCGGCTAGGGATAGTGGAAACATCAAAAGTTTGATAACTTCACTTTGAGTTTCACCATATTTGAACATGTTATAGATAGAGAGAAATCCGCGAATGTGGTCATGCGGATCGGCCCGCAAATGAGAATCGAATTTGTTCTCTTGAACCATTTTCAAGTGGGTAGTGTTAATAACAAATTTTTCATCAACATCGGTTCGGAAAATGGCGGAAATAGGAGTCGGTGCTACGGTACTAGCACTATTCCACAAGGGTTTATCATCGGGATCGATAACTATGATATGTTCGGGTGGATTGAGTTGGGTTTCGACATCCTCTTCATGTATATCTATAATGACAAATTCATCGTTGTATGGATTTTGGGTTGAAAACTTGGGCGATTTGGTTTGAAGGTATTCTTTTGGGATCGTTTGAAATTCGTAATTCCACGTTGTTCTATTTATTTAAATAATAGATTTATAAGTTCTTTTTCCCACGATCGAGGATTTAAACAAACGTTCAAAATTTTGCAAAAAGACATTTTTTATGTTTTACCTTTATATATATATATATATATATATATATATATATATATATATATATATATATATATATATTTGTATTATTATTATTTTTATTTTATTTATTATTATTATATATATTTTTTTGTTTTATTTTTGATATTATAAAAAGGTAAGAAGATAAATTAAAAAGAAAGCAAAACTAATATTTTTGGTTTTTGGTTTTTTTTTTTTTGTTTTTTTGTTTTTTTTGTTTTTTTTTTGATGATTAACTATATATTTACAAATTCACAAGGCATATAATCAAATAAATATAACTTCAAATGATCACAAAGCCAAAAGAGCAGTTGGGTGGGTTTTTAAAAATCAGTGAACCTAATCAGTTGAGGGAAAAAATCGTTTAGACAGAAAGTGCGGCGCCCAATGGTTAAGTGCGTCGTACTTAGAAATTCTCCAGAAAGTGCGGCGCACAAATGAAATGTGTGACGTACTTTCTGCAATTTTTTCGACAGAAAAGTTTGAGATTGCTAGAAATCTCTACAGCGAAGATTTAATTTTAAAAGAAGTATCTCATAAAGTTTCAACAAGTAACGAAAATAATCCCCGACAGCGGCGCCAAAAACTTGATGTGTGTTTCGCAAGTCTTAAATTTATATATTACTAGAGATTACCAAACAAGGGACTAAAAACACAACATGGGCAAGTATACCCTTTCGTGTATAGTATAGTCTAAAGGTAAAGTCCAGGTCGATCCACGGGATTGGTGTTAACAAGTTAAAACAATGATCTCTAGAGTGTTACAAGTTCTAAAGATTTAAGCTTCTAACAATGATTTAACGGTGCGTTTGGTTAAGGCTAGAACATAGAAAATATAGATAGCAAAGATAAATTATAAGCACATAAACAATGTAAGACAACATGTGGATTACTAGTCGCACATGTAACATCTATTCAATATAACAAGAAATCCTTCTATAGATCATATTATACCAAAAGCATTAAGGATGGTTTATGTTGGTTTCAATAATTCAAGCACTCACTGAGCCAAACCCTCTCGAGCATATGACAAAGCATTAAACAAAATTATACAAGAGTTGTTATGTATTTTATTCCACCAATCGCGACAAAGGCGAATACCAAGATTCATTTACTAGATGACATGGAATTCATTCAATCATATAAGTACTAGTTATAATCATGAATGAACCAAATACATAACAATGATCAAACATAATAGTATCGAGTATAAGAACAAATCAACCATGCTAATAATCACGAACCAGGGAGAAAGTGCGCAACACAAATCTACTTGTGCGCCGCACTTCGCCCCTGCGAAGCTAATACAATCTATTCATAGTTCTATATATGCCTCAACCAAATACACAAGTAACTACTCCATAATCAAAGGAATAACAAACATAACATTCATCATAATTCCAGAAATGATCATAATAAAAGGGATAAAAGATTATACCAAAGTTATATGATCCAAATGATGATTACAAGTTTTCTCAAACGAAAAATACTATTGATTACTCAAACTAATGATTTCCTATGGCTCTGAATCCTTTAGATGGTGCCAAAACACCTTAAACTCGTACCTTGATAGGTGGGATAAGATGGGAGTTGTTGGTGTGAGTTGATATGGAATGAGAGGGCCAAATGGGGCTTTTATAGGCTTTCTGCGACCAAAAGTGCGTCGCACAATGTCAAATGTGCGCCGTACATTTTCTAAACTTGGAGCTAAAGTTTCATTATTGCTGAGGAAAAGTGCGCAACACTTTTTCATTTGTGCGCCGTACTTTTTCATTTTTGCTCCGTACTTTCTGAGAGCACAAAGTACTCCGCACATTTGAGAAAACCGTCGCACTTCTGGGCATTTTCAGCTTTTGGACCAAATTGAAAAGTTGTAGATAATTCTCTTGCGCACGCGTGGGCGCCTGAACCAAGTCTAACGAACATCGTATGCTCAAGTTATGATCAAAGTAGTGAGCATGTGTCGGGAGATCTTTAGCTTGACTTTATTTCTTCGTTTAAGCTTGATATCTTTATGTTTCTTCCACGACACGTCCTTGGAATATATACATCAAATATATTCTATTAAGTATCAATAGTTCACATAATTAACCTAAATATATACAGATAACGCACACGCAAACATGTATAATTAGAGCGTTATCCGTATACATAGGTTTTCTTCCTCAAAAGGAAAATTGATGCAGCTGATGCCATCACGTCCTTCATCAGGCAGGTTGAAAACATGAATGAAGTTAGAGTAAAAGATCTAAGAAGTGATAATGGGACTGAATTCAAGAATCAACAACTTGAAGCTTTTTGTGATGAAAAGGGAATATCACAAAACTTTTCTTCAGCTGGTACTCCTGAACAAAATGGAGTAGCTGAAAGAATAAACAGAACACTGATTGAAGCAGCTAGAACCATGTTAAATGGTGCAGCTTTACCAAAGCAATTTTGTGGAGAAGCTGTCCATACTGCCTGCTATACTCAAAATAGATCAATCATTGATAAAAGACATGGAAAAATCTCGTATGAAGTTTTTAGAAAAAGAGCACCAGATGTCAGCTACTTCCATGTCTTTGGTTGTCATGTGTTCATTTATAACTACAGGGATCAACTTAGAAAGTTTATGAAAAGCTGATGATGGTTTCTTCTTAGGATACTCTCCAACAGCCAATGCTTTTAGAGTATTCAACACAAGAAGACAGGAACTAGAAGAAACCTTTCATGTCACATTCAATGAAGATGATGCCGTGCTACAAAGAACAGGAACAAAAGGTGATGAAATTGATTTCAAACAAAACAGGTCTTTCCCAACAGTTGAGTTTTTTGAACCAATGCATGTTTTTCATCATCATCCACACACACATACTCTTATTCCATATGTACCTGCATACGATCCGCTTTCAACTCACAATATTGATGTTCCTTCTACTCAAGCGCTAATTGAAGAAGAATGTCAGCCATCCAAAAGCCCTTGTTCCACCTCAGCTGAAGATGACTCACCTAGAACTCATGATCAAGAAGATTCACTTGTTGTCTGTGAATCATCACCTCTTGAAATAGTTGATGATGACACAGACATAGAGGTTGTTTTTGAAGAGAATCCTCCTACTCAGCAAGATGAAACTCAAGTTGTACTCTCATCCTCCATATCTGTTCCTGTCTATGATTCCCCTGTTCCTCAAAGCAAATGGTCAAGAGATCAACACATTCTTCTTGTCAACATTATTGGTGAACCAAATGCTAGGGTCATGACTAGACATAGAATTCATGACTCAGAATCAGCCTCAACCAATGAATCCCTGTTTGCTGAATTTCTATCACAAATTGAACCAAAGCGTGTAGCTGAAACCCTTGTTGAAGAAGGTTGGGTAGCTGCAATGCAGGAAGAGATCAATCAGTTTAAAAGAAACAAGGTATGGACTCTAGTGCCAGCTCCACCTGGTAAGAACATCACAGGCACTAGATGTTCTATAGAAACAAGATGGATGAGATTGGAAACATCATAAGGAACAAGGCAAGGTTAGTTGCACAGGGGTATACACAGACTAAAGGGATTTATGATGAAACTTTTGCACCAGTAGCAAGACTTGAAGCTATCAGAATCTTCCTTGCTTACGATGCATATATGAACTTCACTGTGTACCAAATGGATGTTAAAAGTGCCTTCCTCAATAGAGATTTAGCTGAGGAAGTGTATGTTCAACAGCCTAAAGGATTCGAGAACATCCAGTTTCCCAATCACGTGTACAGGCTACACAAAGACATGTATGGGCTGAAACAAGCTCCAAGGACATGGTATGAAACGTTGTTTACTTTTTAGCAGATAATAAATTTGTCAGGGGTTCTATTGATAAGACACTTTTTACCTTCAAGGATAAAAGTGATTTCATCATTGTACAGATTTATGTGGATGATATCATCTTTGGGTCAACAAATGTTAATCTTAGTAAACGTTTTGCTAAATTAATGACCAAGAAATATGAGATGAGTATGATGGGTAAATTAACTTACTTTTTGGGTTTTCAAATTAAACAATGTCCTAAAGGAATTTCAATTTGTCAAGAAAAGTATGCTAAAGATTTACTTAAAAAATATGACTTGGCTGATTGTGCATCAGTGAAATGCCCCATGCTTCCACCCAATAACTTGGGTCTTGATGAGTTAGGAGTCTCTGTTAATGAGACTATGTGTAGAGGCTTGATTGGGTCACTCATGTATCTCACAGCCAGTCGCCCTGATATTCAGTTCTCCACATGTCTCTGTGCAAGGTACCAAGCTAACCCAAAGGAATCCCATCTAGTGGATGTTAAGAAAATTTTCAGGTTCCTCAAAGGAACAACCTCCCTAGGTTTGTGGTATCCTATAAAATTAGTCTTTGATCTCAAGGCCTACTCAGATTCAGACTATGTTGGATGCTTCATTCACAGGAAAAGTACCTCAGGGAGCTGTCAAATCCTAGGAGGAAAGTTGGTAGGATGGAGTGCAAAGAAGTAGAACTTTGTGGCAATGTCATCAGCTGAAGCTGAATATGTTGCAATTGCCAGTTGTTGTGCACAAGTACTTTAGATGAAGAGTCAATTAGCTGACTATGAGATTCTATATGACAAAGTACCAATTTTCTATGACAATACCAGTGCCATTGCTATCTCAAACAACCATGTGCTTCACTCTCGAACAAAACACATAGATATCAGGTATCACTTTATCAGGGATCATATTATAAAAGAAGATATTAAGTTGTATGTTGTTCCCACTGAGCTGCATCTAGCTGATATTTTTGCCAAACCTTTGGTTGAACCTTCGTTAAACAGGCTAGTTGCTGAGCTTGGTATGCTTAATATCTCATAGCATGTGGCTGATATTTAATGTGAGTCATTAAAATCTGAGTAGATATTAAATGTTTTTCACATGAAAATAGGTAGTTACTTTCCAAGTAAATGCAAAAAACATTCTCAATATTTAATTCATACTTTTTCCGATAAACGAGGAGACAAACAGTTTTGAAGGTTAAGGGACTCACTTGTGTGTAGTCCTTTTCCCACTACGCATTTAATGTTGTTGAATAATTGTTTCAAATTTTGAATATATATATATATATATATATATATATATATATATATATATATATATATATATATATATATATATATATATATATATATATATATATATATATATATATTATCTCAAGGTTTTTCACCTAACACTTTCATCATTATTCATAATTTGCATCTCTCTCTCTAAAACCTCTCTCTAAAACCCTCTCAACATCTTCGTCTTCTCAAACCTTTCATCAATGGCGTTTCCAGTTCCAAAGGCATCTAACGTTTCATTTGAGATCAACGAAAGCATTTTGGCTTCGAACAACTCCATAGGATGGCTCAAAGCTCCTAACGATTGTTACATAGATCTGGTGAACTTTATAAAGAACTGCAACGTTGGTGAAGCTTTCACCAGATCTCCATCCGTCGTCTACCAAGAATACCTTAGGGAATTCTGGTATTCTGTTGAAGTTCTTGATGATAACACTATTTCCTTCAGCCTTTCTTGTAATGAACACCCTTTTGCCTTCTTTGTTGATGACTTCTCTTCTTTGGCTGGGCTTCGACATGGTGATGAATGCTTGAAGACTGTTGATAAAAAGGCTGTTAAGGATGCCCTTGCCACACTTTTCCCTGTCTCTGACACTCACCCAGCCCTTACACCTGCTTAAGTTGTCCTTAAGTCTTCATTGAAGATCAAGTTTTTTCCTCCTATGTGGAGAGTGCTTGATGCAGTTAACGACACCATCAATTTAACATTGTCAGACTATTTTCAAGAATTTGATTTCAGTGGCGGAAATTAGTTGCAACCGATGTGAGAGGGGCTGAAAAATTACTTTTCTATTTTATAAGCTTTATTTTAAACTTTGGATCTAGTTTCCTTTTTTGGTATTTTGCTTCCTGTGGTTAGACTTATAATCCCTGTTTAGGGTTTTAAAAACTCGGTTATTATTGTGACGGCTATAAAGAATCCCAATATTGGGCATTTGGTTACTTGATTGTTCTGTTTAGTGTTTGGCCATATCGATCCGGTATTATTTGGTATCAGAGCTGCTAGGTACTAATGGCCACACGTGCTAGGCGTGGAAACCCCCCAGGGCGTGGTAATTGTAGAAACGCCGAACGAGGCAACGATCCCGATCCACGTGACGTAGAGATTGAGCGCCTTAGACAGAGGATTCAAGAACTAGAATCATTCCAGGATGAGAATACTAAATCAGATCACACGTGGGTACCCTACGAGGATGAAAATCCCTTTGGAAGGTATCGTCCAGAAGTTCGTGGTAGTTATCGTGATGATCCATTACGAGGTTTTGGAATGAAGGTTGAAATTCCAGAATTCTCGGGTAAGGTACATCCGGATGATTTTATTGATTGGTTAAGTACTGTTGAACGTGTCTTTGATTTGAAAGACATACCCGAAGATCTTAAGGTGAAGCTAGTCGCTATTAGGCTTCGAAAACATGCTTCATTGTGGTGGGATCATGTAAAGAAGCAACGGGCTTTAGCGGGGAAATCCAAGGTTGTAACATGGGAAAAGATGAAAAAGTTGTTAAAAGCAAAGTTCCTTCCTGATAACCATAGGCAAGAAGCGTTTTTAGACTATCATAATTTTTCCCAACGCACCTTAACAGTTGAAGAACTCATTAATGAGTTTGATAGGTTGCGAATGCGTTGTGATGCGGCTGAAGAGGAGGAGCAGGTCATTGCACGGTTTCTAGGTTGTCTTTGACCTGAGATTTGTGATGTGGTGAGTTTGCAACATTATATGACTTATTCAGATGTTTGTCGGCTAGCGTTGAAAATTGAGAAACAACATAACAAAAGTAAAGGGAAGGCAATTGTTAATTGTTTTACCCCTGTTGCAAAATCAACACCTTCATCAACAACTAAAGGTAAACTTGAGACAACGAGTAACATCACTAGTGGTAATGTTCGAGCACCGCGCTGTTTTAAGTGTCAAGGGTTGGGTCATTATGCGAGAGACTGTCCGAATCCGAAAACAATCACCATTGTCGATGAAGGAGTGGAGCCGAATTATGACACCGAGGGGGAAGGGATTGACTTTGAGACTAATGAAGAAGTTGTCTATGTTGATCGGGGAGAAGCATTAGTCATTCAACGAGTTTTAAATGTTGTTGCAGCTTCTCAATCTATTGATGATTACTCATGGCTTCACAACAACATATTTCGCACCAAGTGTACTTCGAAAGGTAAAGTGTGTAATATGATTATCGATGGTGGTAGTTGTGAGAACGTAGTTTCACTTGAAATGGTTGATAAATTAGGATTGAAAACCGAAGATCATCCCGAACCATATCAGTTAACTTGGTTGAAAAAATAGAATGTTGTCAAAGTTAGTAAACGGTGTTTGGTACACTTTTATATTGGAAAAAAATACATTGATGAGGTCTGGTGTGAGGTCATTCCGATGGACGCATGCCATATCCTTTTGGGCAGGCCATGGCAATTTGACCGGAAGACAAAACATGATGGATTCCACAACACATACAACTTCCAGAAAGATGGCGTGAATATCACCTTAGTTCCACTCTATACAAGAAAATCCCAAGATAATGATTCTGTCCTTTATCTTAAACGGACTGAGTTTGAAGAAGTAGTCAAAATCAACCCACTTGTGTTCGTTTTAGTAGTTGAAGAGGTGAACGAGTTGGCACCTCCGGTACCCGTTCACGTTCAACCCTTATTGAGTGAATTTTATGATGTTATAACAGATGACATTCCCCCTGTCTTACCCATGATGCGGGATATTCAGCATTACATTGACTTTATTCCAGGTTCGGCACTCCCTAATAAGCCCGCATATAGAATGAATCCCAAGGAGTATGAGGAATTTCATAGGCAGGTGACAGAATTACTGAACAAAGGACTAATCAGGGAAAGTATGAGCCCGTGTACGGTACCTGCACTATTTGTTCCTAAGCATGGTGGGACTTTTCTTATGTGTATTGATAGTCGAGCTGTAAACAAAATCACTATCAAGTACCGATTTCCTATCCCACGTTTTGATGACTTACTTGACCAATTATATGGTGCAACCATTTTCTAGAAAGTTGACTTACGAAGTGGGTATCATCAGATTCGGATGAGACAAGGGGACGAGTGGAAAACAGCATTTAAGACACGATACGGGCTCTACGAGTGGATGGTCATGCCTTTTGGCCTCTCTAACGCGCCGAGTACATTCATGAGACTCATGAATCAAGTTTTTAAACCTTTCATTGGTCATTTTGTCGTTGTGTACTTTGATGATATTTTAGTTTTTAGCAAAACTATGGACGAACACTTATCTCACCTTCGCCAAGTGTTTTCGGTTTTGCGAGAATAGAAACTATATGCTGACGGTAAGAAGTGTCATTTTCTTGTTCGTGAAGTGACCTTCATAGGATATATTATTTCTGGTAATGGGATCAAGATGGATAATTCTAAGGTTGAGGCCATTTTTAACTGGCCAACTCCCAATACGATTCACGAGATCAGGAGTTTTCATGGGTTAGCTTTATTTTATCGTCGTTTCATCAAGAATTTTAACACTATCATAGCTCTTGTCACAGAATGTATGAAGGGAGGGCGTTTTTCATGGACGGATGAAGCAACCAAATCCTTTGAACTTTTGAGGCTTAAGGTAACACAAGCTCCTATTTTAACGTTACCTAAATTCAATGAAGTTTTTCAGGTTGAATGTGATTCCTCGGGTGTTGGTATTGGTGGTGTTTTGAGCCATAATTCACGACCCATAGCCTTCTTTAGCGAGAAGCTTAATGATGTCCGTCGCAAATACTCAACATATGATAAAGAGTTTTATGCGATTGTACGAAGTTTGGATACTTGGAGACATTATTTATTACCTTCTGAGTTTGTTTTGTTTTCGGATCATGAGGCTTTAAAATAAATCCATGGGCAACATAAGTTTAATCCTCGCCATGCCAAGTGGGTTGAATTGCTGCAAGCTTTTTCCTTTGTGATCAAACATAAAGCGGGAGCACAAAATAAAATTGCTGATGCGCTTAGTCGCCGTCATTCATTAATTACTACTATGCAGGTACGTGTGCAAGGGTTTGATACATTCCGAGACCTGTATCGGGATGACCCCGAGTTTAAGGATGTTTGGAGTAAATGTACTAGGGAGCCATTCCAACAATATTCAATGAATAACGGTTATTTATTTAGAGGTGCCCAATTGTGTATTCCTCTTAGTTCTCTACGTGATGCCATTATATTAGAAAGCCACGCAGGCGGTCTTGTAGGTCACTTTGGTCGTGATAAGACATTGGCTCTCATTCGTGATCAGTTTTATTGGCCTCGCATGGAGAGGGATATTAACCGTATTGTGGAGAGGTGTCGAATATGTCACCTCGCTAAGACTCATGGCAGCAATGCAGGTTTGTATACGTCATTACCAGTTCCTAACGCCCCTTGGGAAGATGTTAGTCTTGATTTTGTGTTAGGATTACCGTGTACCCAACGCCATAAAGATTCTGTGATGGTCGTAGTCGATCGGTTTTCTAAAATGGCTCATTTTGTTCCCTGTTCGAAGACGTTTGATGCGAGTCAGGTTGCTAAGTTATATTTTTCTGAGATTGTTAAACTTCATGGTGTTCCTAAAACACTCACTTCGGACCGTGATGTGAAATTTGTTAGTCACTTTTGGTGGACTTTATGGACACGAATGGGTTCAAAGCTACAATTTAGTAGCTCCCATCATCCGCAAAATGACGGGCAGACTGAGGTTACTAATCGAAGTTTAGGTAATCTTCTACGAAGCTTATGTGGTGACAACCCAAAACAGTGGGATCTTACCCTTCCTCAAGCTGAGTTTGCATTTAACAGGTCTGTTAATCGTACAACGGGCAGGAGTCCCTTTGAGGTTGTATATGGTCGCAACCCTATCACACCCCTTGAGTTAGCACCTATTCTCGGGACTGAAACAGCTAACAAGGATGGTGAACAACATGCAAAGGATATTAAACAATTCCATCAGCAAGTTCGGGAACAGTTTCTTCAACATAACACTCAGTATGCTGCTTGAGCTAATAAACATCGCAAGCGTGTTGTATATAAAGAAGGTGATCAGGTGTGGATTCACTTGCGTAAAGAGAGGTTTCCAGGTGGTCGTTTTGGGAAGTTGAAGCCTCGTGCTGATGGTCCTTTTCGCGTGCTTAAGAAGGTTAATGACATCGCTTACAAACTCGAGCTTCCTGGTCACTATAATGTTTCTACTACTTTTAATGTGGCTGACTTGTCACCTTATAAAGGTGAGGATGACGACTATCCAGACTCGAGGTCGAGTCTTTCAGAAGAAGGGGAGGATGATGCAGTTAACGACACCATCAATTTAACATTGTCAGACTATTTTCAAGAAGTTGATTTCAGTGGCGGAAATTAGCTGCAACCGATGTGAGAGGGGCTGAAAATTTACTTTTCTATTTTATAAGCTTTATTTTAAACTTTGGATCTAGTTTCCTTTTTGGTATTTTGCTTCCTGTGGTTAGACCCTGTTTAGGGTTTTAAAAACTCGGTTATTATTGTGACGGCTATAAAGAATCCCAATATTGGGCATTTGGTTACTTGATTGTTATGTTTAGTGTTTGTCCATATCGATCCGGCATTAGTGCTATTCACGCATATTGTCAAATCATTGGGTGGAATGCATGGATCTCAAGATCAGATGTCTTTCAATCATCAGACCATTGCTTATGGACTGATATAGGGTACATATGTTGATGTAGGAAGTATTCTCTTCTCCAACCTTGTTGAAAAGCTAAAGGTAACCAACCAATCCAGGGAGAAGAATATGTGCTATGTTTGCTTTCTTTCTCTTATCTTCGAAAGTCTTCTTCGTGATCACTACAACAACCCTGCACTCACAGCTATGAAACCTTATCATATTACTAGGGTTGTCTACAAAGTGATGGGACCAAATGATGTGCCTGCTACAACCCACATGAAGAATATTGCTACAAAACAACCATCTGTTGTTAAGTCCTTGATCCCTTCCTCTGAGAAGGTGATTACAGCTAGTGTGTCTGGTAAGTCAGCGTCTTTAACCTCTGGGCAACACACTACGTTGTCCAAGGCAACAACTGGCCTACAACCAAAGAAGAATAAAAACCCCTCTTCTTCCAAAACCCAAACTGTCATTAAGGCCAGGGTAAAGAAGCTTGTGACCATCCCAACTTCCTCTGTTCCAGAGACTTCTGTGGACACAGAGACTTCAGCTGAAAGACAACAAGAGTCTAGCGTCTCTAATTCAGCAGATACAACAGGTAATATGGTTTCTTTATGTGTTGTTCGTGTTCGTGTTCGTGTTGTTCGTACTCGATTCAATTCGAATTGATCACAGTTTAGGGTGGACTTATTGTTTTTATTAACTAAAAGGGGGAGCTTTTGATTATCTATTTCTACTTGTAAAATAAACACTAGAATTATTAAGCATAAATATAAAAAATAAAAGAGGGAAATCTAACCTTGATGCTAATTCGGAATCAAAATGGAGCTTATCCAGAATCAATGATAATGCTTATCAGGAAAAACAAACTCTAATCCGAAATCCAATGAAATACCTTATCCGGAATAATACTCTTATTCGAAATATATGGAAAATCCCTTATCCGGAATAATAACTGCTATCCAGAATAATTGAAAAGATCTAATCCGGAATGTCTAACTCTTGCTTATCCGGAATCCAAAATAATGACACAATCCGGTATCTGGCTACACGTTATCCGGAATGCCCAAGTTCTAAAGTAATCCGGAATGTGAAATCCTTATCCGGAATAAATACTAATCCAGAATGTTTGTGTTGATGCTTATCCGAAATTACGTGTTATTGCTTCCTTATCCGGAATAATTAAAAAATTGCTAATCCGGAATCTTGAAAACAACTCTTATCCGGAATAAATACTAACGCAATCCGGGATATGATGAAGGTTCTAATCCGGAATCTTAAGAACGTGTGCTAATCCGGAGTGACCAAATGAAGTAATCCAGAATAATCAAAAATCTTATCCGGAATATGAGGGTTTAAGAAACCCGGATAAGACAAAAAATGAAAATAAGCAAAACTAAATAAGCACTTAACTAAAACTTTAACCAAAATGATTTTTAGAAAAAGCAAAGAAGCCACAAATCAAAAACTTTAAAAACCCTAAATAATCAAAATATTAAAAATGAACTTTTAAAAGATTTAAACTAATAAAACCACTTGATTAAAAATAAGCTAAATACTAATAAGAAATAAGAATAAACTAAAACATAACCAAATCAATAAGCTCAATCTAATAAGCAAACAATCACATAATCAACACGATTAAGCAAACTACATGATTGATGAGACTGCTTTTATACATAGTCTCATCGTCCAAAAAGGACTTTATATACATAAAATATCATGAAAATAGCCAAATATATGCTTGTGTTTGTTACTTGTGTATTTTAGGTACGGATATTGAGAAAATGACAAAAGATCACAAGAATCATGCAAAAACAAACACGGGAAACGAAGCCGCACAATGAACCAAGCCCTAATGAAGAATTTTCCAAGACAAACCCTTGAAGATTTGAAGATTATACAAGAAGGGTCCTCCAATATTGAAGAATTGACACTTTAAACCCTTGTATCTTCATAATTACAAGATTGGTCCCTAAAGTTTGTCAATATTGCAAAAAGGGCCCTCCACTTTGAAGAATTGGCAATTTTAGTCCCTCAACAAAACTAAATTGTCAATATTAGTCCTCCTCAAAGTCAAACATATCATGAAGGACTTCAAGTTACAAGAAATTACAAATTTGGTCCTTTAAAAATGACAAAATTACCAAAAGGACCATTGACTTTGAAGAAATGGCAAAAATGGTCCCTCATAAATCATGATTTGTCAAAATCAGTCCTCCAAGAAGTCAACAAGACAAGTCAAGACCATTATCAATGAAGAAAATACCAAAATAACCCTTCAAGAATCAACAAATGGCAAGAAATACCCCTGAAAATACTTTGGAAAAGTATTTGGGGCAAAAGTGTGAAAAGTAAAACTTGGTTAACAAAGGAAATCAGGTTTTGGGGTATAAAGTTGCAAATGAAAGGAAAGGGAATGAATGGGGGTTTAAGCTGGCCGACATTGAAACTTACCTAGACCACCCATATCACGCCACCTGTCCCACTCACCAAAACCCTCCAATCAGCTCTCACCATTATGCCACATCATTTCCCACCCACAACTAATTAAACTAACCCGTAATTAGTTTCTAAAAGTGGCGCCTAACACCTTTTTGAAAGCTAAACCAGATTAAACCAAGCACTGTTCCCTCAAGAACACAAATTGGGTTTTCTTAATCTAGTTATAATAAGCTACCAAATGCTCTAGAATGATGATTAGGGTCTCCCTAATCACAGCCCAACTTTCAAAAAGCTTGCCACATCATCCTACAGCTCACAAGATTCCCCTGCTTTTTCACCTTTTAGCAAAATGCCAAAGTTGGCCAGTCATCCAACGTCCCATATCATTGCTTGGAAGTTAAGCTTAACCAAGACCATTGGATGCACTTTTCACCTTGGCAGCTCCACAACAAAACAAGAACAAGTCACATGATTCTCAAGTTATTCAAACTTCACAAGGGCATTTTTGGGCTTCTACATCATTAGGGTTACGATTTTTATTCAGCATTTAGGTTTCTTGTAGCCTATATAAGGCATTAGCATCACTACATTTGTTTTTTGCTCTTGAATTTTCCTTGTTCACTTTTCTGTAAATCATATATTCAGTTTAATGAAATGTGTTTGAAATTGCGAAGAAAAATCAAGTGCCAATCATTATATCTGCTTATTATTGTTTCTTGTTAACTGTTCTTGTATCCTAAAACCTGTTTTCAAAGGAGTGTGCAAAAGTTTGCATATTTTCCTTGAATCTTGATATTTTGTTAAGTCTTATTCAAACCTTGGAATTCTTGGGCTATAAAGTTGATCATAGCATCCTGATATTGTGATATCAAGGTGTTGTGAAGCTTATAACTTGGGGATAATCAAGTGTGGTGAAGTAAGGTTGCATTAATCAAGGATTTTTCCACTTTTCTGATTTTGATATTTTGCTTCTAACCTTGTTGAATCTTAGCAGGAGTTTGTGTGGAAGCTTGTGCTTGTTCTTGCTAGCACATAAGCTCAAAATTCGTGGGTGTGGATGTACATCCATGAGGTTTGCATCATTCTACCTAAAATCTGCTTAAAATCTTGATGTTTGGTGAATTGTGTGTTACTTGTGTTCTTGTGAGATTTGTGGCTTAATCTTGCTTAAAACTACATATTATACTTGTTAATGTGTTTGATTGGGCTTGGGTAGTCTTAGAATACACTTATACTTGTTTAAAATTGATTTGAAAAAGATAAGGGGTGTTTGGGATTATCTGTTTAAGATCATAGGTTGCTATTATGTTGTTGAAAGTTGTTGTTTATGCTTGTTATCTATTATTTACTTAGTTGAGAACTAAAACCTGCAAGTTATTGGGTTTAAAACCTTGAATCAAACATTGTGCTATATCTCATTGGTTTTGACTGATTTTGACCTAAGATTTTGGTAATATCTAGAATATATGCATGCTTAGGACTAAAAGTTGTTAAATCATTGTTAATACAACCTATGTGATAGATTTGAGTGTTTGAATTTGGCTTGTTGGTCAAGTATATCAGCAAAAGTAAAAATCTGCTTGTTCATAGTTCATCAGTAACTTATTTGTGCTTGAATCTTAATCTAGACCTTGAACCATTGCATGAAACCTGTTTAAACTTGTTCATTTAAGTTTATTATAGCTTGTGTGTGCATTTGGTGAAGTTTGGTTGGCTGATTTTTGCTTAAACAACTTATAAGTGCTTAACTGCTTATTGTTCATGTCTGTGAGATGTCTGGTGCTTAATTGAATTAACTGCACTAATTGGGTGGGTGATTTTGTGATTTGTTTGTTGTTTCTGACTCCTTGTGATTCACTGATCACAAGGGTGTCTTGTTTGTAACTTGAATCCACAAAAAAAGTTATATAAGACAAAAAGTCAATTAAGTCAAGCAGTGGAAAAAGTTTCCACTGCTCAGACACCAAAACTAGCCTCTACTAGTGTAATTTTGCATTCAGCTTATTAATAAGCCATATTGGCTTATCCAGACCTGCAACAACTTACTTTTTGTGATCAATCTTCCTCATTTGACCTATTTGATTGAATTGGAGCTTATCAGACCTTGGCTTTGACTTTTTGCTATAAAACTCATAAAGTTGACTTTTAATTAAGTGCTTATTTTCTTATTTCAGCTGATTGAGTGAACTTATTGAAAAACTTTTTGTTGATTAAGCTTAGTTAAGTCATTTAAAAAGCTTTTGAAACTTGAATCAGCTCTTGGGGTGGCCTAGAACTCGAAAACGACTATTTTATCGTTTTGTGAAGATAGCTTTTTGCTTTTTCAGGCTTATTCCTTGTGCTTATTTCAAATTTCTTTTTACAGAACTCTTAGGTAACTCAAAAGAAGCTTGTGTGTCTAATTTGAGCTTATGGCATCAGCTTATAGCTTAATGGGCCAAAAAGCCCATTAAGAATAAGCTGCTTTGAAATAAGCTAGCTTATACTCATTTTCAGCTTTTGGTCCTCAGAGTTTTGTGTTTAAAATCAAATTTTGAGTCAGATAGGAGTTTTTAGGCTTATTTGGACAACATTTTTCTTATTGGGCCTTTATAAGCCCATTAAGCTAACTGTTTGGACTTTTGGCCCATTCTAGGCCCATTAGGGGTATTTAGGTAATTTCAACTTCATTTCTGAGTTTATTAGGATAAATTAAACTAGTTTGCAAGTTTTTAGAATTTTTTTAAATTTTGGATTTTTAATATTATTTTATTATTATTTTATTATTAAAAATTAAAATTTAGATTTTTCAAGTTTTTATATTTTTCTTAGGTTAAATACATTAAGTTAGGATTTTTACAATTTTTAGAATATTTTTATTGTCATTAGATTAATTTTTATAATTAATTAAAGTTTAAATAGTTTTTAATTGTTTTTAAATAGTTTTTATTAATTTTAAAATTTTCAAAAATAGTTTTAAATTAAGTTAAGCCATTTTAGAGGTTTACAATTGAAAAAATCTCATTTTGGGCTTTTTGTTAATTAAATTGGTTTTTTGAGCTTTAATTAGCATTACAAAATTATTATTTAATTAAATAAAAGGTTTGAGTGATTTTTGATTTTTTGTAAACTCTAATTACATTTTTTATGATTATTGCAATTTTCTAGGAATTTTTAGGGTAAATTTTTAATTTTGCTACTTTTTACGGTTTTACGTGTACGACATTTCGTCTTAGTTTAATTCGTCATCGTAACCGTCATTCTCTTCTTATCTCATTTCTATTTTTCTTTTCTCATAATCATAATCACATCATTAATCATCTCTTAACACACACACCAAGCCTCCTTGAGAACGATCCCCACTTTGGATCATAACTTGTGGTTTTCCTAAATCACTTGTTAATACTTGCCCTAATTACGCTCTTTTTCCTAAAAGACGTATTTCTACATCTATCAATGATTAATAAAACAAAATAATAGATTGTGATAAAAAAGGAAGAATGAGAATTGTCTAAAAAGCTTTGAATTAATGAAAAAGATTAAGATTCAATTACAAGATTAAAATATGAAATATAAAAACAAACTTGAAAGAGAAATTCTAGAGAGAGAAAGTAACACCTACTCCTAATTACCTATTAAAACTAAAAATAAACTAACTCCTCCTAATGAACTATTAGGAGACTATATAGGGGAAGGGGAGGGTGTTGTTGCTTCATTCTTTCTCTTGTCTTCTCGTCTTTTTAAATAACTCGTCTTTCTCGACTTTGTCTCGGGATTAGTCGAATGATAACATGAACTCGTCTTCTAATTTTCTTCTTTTAGTAGACTTGATGCTTCGACTTTGTTAAACATCCGTCTTTAGACTTTTTCTTCGATAAATCTTCAGAATAGGCCTTTGACTTCCGTTCTTCTTGCACTTTTGATCTTTTGACTTCGTCTTTTGTCTTTTTCTTTGATAAAAGCCTGTGAAAGCCCGTGTTTTCTTCCATTTTCATATTTTTGTCCTAAAACACAATAAAAACACAAACCACGCATAATTCCGCCTTTTACGACATTAAATACACGTTTTGGTCTTGTTATTTTTATAAATAAGTGGTAAAAGGATAAGTGTTTTCACACTTACACTTGACCATTGCAATGCCCTCATGCAATGCATTAATTTCAAAGCATGATTTACATTTTCCATCATAATTAACCCACCTTCGCCTTTATTAAATACTAGACAATAATGAAACTAAATAAAAATAGAAAATTACAAAATACTAAAAGGAAGAACAAGTAAGGAAATCTAAGACTTACATTGGGGCTTTGGTTGTCATGAATGTTTATCACCCTCAAGTTTCACGTTCCCCATACCAAGCTTAGAAACGAGATTATTGTTATTATAAGTTAGTAAGCTAACACTCACTCATGTGGCTCAATTATTCGCTTAGACTCCCTTATTCCTAGGTGTATCTCTTAAATTTTATTGTTGTCTTGAATGATCACGAGGATGCATTTTTTACTTATTTCGATAGTTTATTTAGGCTGGAAATAAAGTAGGACGATTTAAACAATAGTTAGCTAAAGGACAAAATCTTTTAAAACTGCTTCTCGAAACCTCATAAAGTTCATATCTTGGCATAACTCGTTTCACTATTTGAGACATTTCTCGGACCGATATTTGGCATTGACTTCATACTTCGAATCTTGAGAGACGTTCTTGAAATAATGGTCTTCTCTTCATAATAGGTATTTCTCCACTTGAAGTTTTTGAGAGACTCTTCAAACTTGGACCACGACTTCTTCATTTTTCTACAATCTTTTTTTTTGGATTTTGATATACAACGATCCGCCTCCTTTTAGGACTTGTATCTATTTATCCTCATACCTTGCTAGGATCTTTTCGGATAGACTTCTCCATGATCTTTAAGGGAGTATTTGCTTTTCGTCGTGTGTCTCGATCCTTCATATTGATTTTTGATAAATGATTCTTCACATCACTTTGGATCTTTAGCAACAAAATGTAGCCCTCATGCCTTGTTAGGGCCTTTTCGGACTCGCCAATCTTCGCATCCCGCTTCAATAAGTTATGCCTTTGCTATGAACTCTAATTAATCCCGAGCAACTTTTAAACGATCTTGTGCTAGAAGCTAAGTAAATTTTCAAATCGTACGACCTTACTTATTGCAATTATATTTATTAACAAGTGATGGGAGAAAAAGCTCATAATTAACTCACATAAATTCATGAAAGAATACCAAACTTATAATTGACTCTATCATCTCTCGTTCTTCACAATTTAAAATCTCAAGGAATGAGACTCATGGATGCTTAGCCAATTAAATCAAAGTTTTGGGTTTTCAAGTCATCTATAGGACCTTGCAACTTCTTAGACTTTTTCAAGTTTAGAATTTGTATTTTAAAGTTCCCTTGATAAACGACTTTCTAGGATCAATTATAGGAACTTGCGAAAAGTTCTTGTTCTTAACCCGTATGAGTTAAGACTTTCGCATTTTAAAGTTCCCTATATAAAAGTCTAGCAAAACTTGATTTAAACACGTTAAGGATACTAGCTAGAGTAAACTCAAATAAGTAAACTCGGGTTGAGTAAAAGATTTATGACGGCCCTAATATATCAAAGACATCTAAACTCATTAAAACCATTTTATTAATTTATTTTTCTTTTGACTTTATTCTTGAAATGAAATATATTCATACGATGCAAGAAAATAAAAGAAAATAATTGAAAAATACTACTAGGCCAAAATAGATCAAAATTTTTGAAAAACGTTGAAAAAAATAAATTTTCCGGTTAAAATGAGGACAAATTCATGGAAAAGCCCACTTAACTTCGATAGAAGTCCCCCTACACTTGATATAAAAATTGTCCTCAATGTTTAAGCATGTGGGAGTAAACTCCCCTACACTTAGGACATTGTGCACGTAGTTTAAATCTTGCTAAGGAAGAGACAACTAAAGTGATTCCCATTTCAACATTTATCAATAAGATATGGAATCAAAAGTGTTTAGGATAGAACCAGGAAGACGGGTACACGGGATCTCGGGTCGTCAAATATCATCAAAAGTGACTATTTGAAAGCTTTAATCCCTGCACATCATAAGAAACAAGACAACAAACACCTACATAGCTCCCCTACCCTTATTATGAAAAACGGGTAAAGGATAGATCATCGGGTTACCTCCCGAGAAGCGCTTGTTTTTGTTAACCGGGTCACGAGCCTGACTCGACCCAGAACTAATTCAAGGGAAACATGGTGAGGGATGGAATCATCTCGTGAGAGATGTCCTCGCCAAAGTACAACTTAACTCGTTGGCCATTCACCTTAAAGTTTGGCCCATTTGGTTGAGATAACTCAATGGTGCCATAAGGGAAGATTTTGGCAACGGTGAATGGACCGGACCAACGGCTCTTAAGCTTTCCTGAAAAGATTTTCAACCGAGAGTTAAAGAGTAAAACTTGATCACCTATGTGAAACTCTCAGTTCTTAATCTTGGAGTCATGAATGAGCTTAGTTTTTTCCTTATAGATCAAAGAGTTTTCATAAGCCTCATGCCTTAATTCATTGAGTTCATTGAGTTGGATTTTCCTAAGATCACCGGCTTTGTTTATATCAAAATTGGCCCATTTCAAGGCCCAATAAGCCTTATGCTCCAACTCAATGGGGAGGTGGCACGCCTTTCCGTATACAAGGCGATAAGGGGTACAACCTATAGGTGTCTTATAAGCGGTACGGAAAGCCCATAAAGCATCATCTAACTTATCGGCCCATGAGGCACGATGCTCTCCCACAGTACGCTCTAAGATTCGCTTAAGTCCACGGTTTGAAATCTCGGCTTGACCATTAGTTTGTGGATGATACGCGGTGGAAAGACGGTGATTGACACCATACTTAGCCATGACTCGAGCAAATTGATCATTGCAAAAATAAGTCCCGCGATCAGTAATGATAGCACGAGGAACACCGAATCGAGCAAATAATTGTTTCAAAAAGTTCACAACCACCCTCGCATCGTTCGTAGGTAAAGCCTTTGCTTCAACCCATTTGGATACGTAGTCAACGGCTACGAGGATACTTGTTCCCTTTGGATGATGGAAATGGCCCCATAAAGTCGATGCCCCATACGTCAAAGATTTCACATTCTTGGATGAAATTTTGAGGCATCTCATCTTTATGTGTGAACTTGCCTTGTCTTTGGCAAGCATTACAATGCTTAACCATTTCATGAGCGTCATGATAAATGGTGGGCCAATAGAATCTGGAGTCAAAAACTTTCTTCGTGGTATAGTTGGGACCAAAGTGACCACCGGTAGGTCCTTTGTGGCAAGCTTCAAGGATTAGTAAAGCTGTCGGCCCATCAACACACCTACGAATGACAAGATCTGCACATTGCTTGAAAAGGTAAGGGTCTTCCCAATAATAGTGTTTAATATCCTTAAAGAATTTTTTCTTTTGTTGGGACGTTAACCTTTCCATAAGAACACCACCCGCTAAATAGTTTGTAATGTCCGCAAACCATGGGGTATCGTCAAGATTGGAGTTAATAGACATTAAGGCCTCATGGGGAAAGTATTCATTAATCTATTGATTAGGAAGTTACCCTTGATAAGGATCCTCGAGTCTACTAAGATGATCCGTGGCTAGGTTTTCCGCTCCCTTTTTTATCACGAATTTCAATTTTAAATTCTTGTAGGATCAAAACCCAACGAAGGAGTCTCGGTTTATCATCTTGCTTGGTCAACAAGTACTTCAAGACAGAATGATCGGTGTAAACTATGGTGGTGGAAAGCACAAGATAGGGGCGGAATTTCTCAAAAGCATACACTACGGCTAAAAGCTCTTTTTTGGTAGTGGTGTAATGAAATTTAGCCCCCGTCATTGTCTTGCTAGCATAATGGATTGGTTGGAAGTGTTTGTTCACTCGTTGACCTAAAACCACTCCTACCGCGAAATCACTAGCATCGCACATGAGCTCGAAAGGTAACTCCCAATTTGGAGAGACTAAGACCGGTGCCTTAGTTAATTTACCTTTAAGAAGTTCGAAAGAATCGAGACATTCTTGAGAAAAGATGAAAGGAGCATCCTTTTCTAAGAGGTGAGTCATTGGTCGAGCTATCTTAGAGAAATCTTGGATGAAACGACGATAAAATCCCGCATGACCTAAAAAACTCCTAACTCCTTTGACGGTGGTAGGTGGAGGCAACTTAGCAATGACGTCAACTTTAGCACGGTCGACTTCGATACCGGCTTTGGAAATTTTATAACCAAGGACAATGCCTTCTTTTACCATGAAATGGCATTTTTCCCAATTAAGAACGAGACAAGTGTCTTCACACCGTTTAAGCATACGTTCTAAATTGGCAAGGCAAGATGAGAAAGAATCACCATAGACCGAGAAATCGTCCATAAAGACTTCCATAGTTTCTTCAACCATGTCATGGAATATATCCATCATACACCTTTGGAAAGTCCCAAGAGCATTGCATAAGCCGAAAGGCATTCTTTTCTAAGCAAATGTTCCATAAGGACAAGTGAATGTGGTTTTCTCTTGGTCTTTTGGATCGATAGGAATTTGAAAATACCCGGAGAAACCGTCTAAGAAGCAATAGTAGTCATTGCTCGCTAAACGCTCGAGCATTTGATCCATGAAAGGAAAAGGAAAATGATCCTTACGAGGGGCATCATTGAGCTTGCGATAGTCTATGCAAACTCGCCAACCCGTGACAATTCGAGTAGGAATCAACTCGTTGTTTTCATTAGGAACAACGGTTATTCCGCCTTTCTTAGGCACACAATGGACGGGACTAACCCATGGCGAATCCGAAATAGGGTAAATCATTTCGACATCTAGAAGTTTGATAACTTCTTTCTTGTTGACGTCATGAATTTTTGGGTTAACCCTTCTTTGGCTTTGGATTGCGGGTTTAAAGTCATCTTCCATGAGAATTTTATGGGTGCAAAAGTTAGGATCAATTCCGCGGATGTCGGAAATTTTCCAAGCTATTACTTTCTTATGATTTTTGAGCACGTCGATAAGTCGAGATTTTTCATCCTCTTTTAAGTCCTTTGCAACGATGACGGGTAACTTCTTATTGTCTTCTAGCAAAACGTATTCAAGATGAGACGGTAAATCCTTAAGCTCTAAATCCGGAGGATTTTCTGTGGAAGGCTTTGTCAAATTAGGATCATCGTTTGTAACTTCCATAGGAGAAGGTGGAGAAATATGGTCCTCACTGAGAAGTTTCTCAATGGTACGAATGTCTTCTTCCCAATTGGAGGGAGAATCATCATATTTTAAGTCCACATCCCCTAAACTTGATTCAAATTCTTTCAAAAGAAAGTCACTTTCTCCAAATGGAGTCAATGATGGAGCAATAGAAGCTACGTTGTCAACATGCGGTAAAGGAGAAAGACCACTTTTACAAGCGTCTTTGAAATGTTCTTCACAAGCCTCATCAAGTACGTCAATGAAATTAACGTTCTCGTGTTCATAAGGTTGCGTAGAAAGTTTACCCATGTTAAAGACGATTTTGTCGTCACCAACTCTCATTATTAATTCGCCTGCGGCTACATTAATAAGAGTGCGATCGGTCCTCAAGAATGGACGTCCAACGATTAATGGAACACGGGGATCCATCTCGTAGTCAACGACAACAAAATCCACCGGAAAGGTGAATTTGTCGACACCGACGAAGACATCTTCGGCTATCCCCACCGGATAAGCAACCGTACGGTTAGCTAACTCCAATTTCATTCGTGTGAGGACTAGCTCGGGTAGAGATAATGGTTTCCAAACACTTAATGGCATTAAGTTGATACTAGCACCTAGATCGGCTAGGGCCATACAATTCTCTACCCCGGGAAAGTTACAAGGAATGAGAAAGCGACCCAGATCACCAAGTTTGGTTGGTAATTTCCTTAAAAGAACTGCGGAGCAATTCTCATTAAGTTGGGTTTGAGCAATATCAAGAAGTTTTTCCTTGTCCCTTAAAAGATCCTTAAACATTTTAGCATATTTAGGCATGTGAGCAAGCGCCTCGGCAAAGGAGATGTTGAAATTCAATTGTTTAAACATTTTAAGAAAGTTTGAAACTTGAATATCATCCTTGTTCTTAAACTTCTCTTTCCTCAACCTTAAGGGATAAGGTATGTCGGGTTGAGAGGAAGGCTTTAGAATAGATTGGTCACTCACATCCTTTGGTGGTGGAGGGGTGGGGTTGGAAGGTAAAGGAATTGGTGAAGGTTGCTTGTTATTCTTTGTCACAATCACCGTAGTAGGTTTAGGAATATCGGGTTCCTTATAGCCATTTCCACTTCGGGTAGTGATTTCTTTCATCTCCCCTCTTGGATTTGCAATGGTGTTACTCGGAAGAGAACCTGAATCAGAGGGTTGATTACTTTGGAAGAAACTAGCCATCATATCCCTTAAGTCATTCGTTTGATTGCTTAAAGAGTTTCGCATGTCATTCCTAAGCTCGGCTCGAAGAACATTCCCTTGTTTAGCCATGTCACCTTTCAAGTTAATAATTTGGCTTTGAAGATTTTTAACCAACACATCATTGGTCCTCATGTAAGTTTGGACCTCATGATTAAATGTCGTGGATTGGCTAAAAGGTGGAGCTTGGTATGCGGGTGGTTGATAGGTGGGTGGTTGGTAAACTTGATTATTTCCTTGAGGTGGATATGGATTTCTTTGAGTTTGATATCGATTAAGAGCTCGAGGTTGGCTTTGATTGTTGCGATTGAGGTTTTGGTTTTGAGGAGGAAAACCGGGTGGTGAAAGAAAATTGTTTGAACGATAACTTAGGAAATTACGGTCACCTTGAGGACGTGCTTGATAGCCTCCCGTAGAAAAGTTATTGTTAGCCGCGTACACGTTCTCACAAGGATTGTCTTGATTAGAAGGACAATTGGTGTATGAGTGAGGACCGCCGCAAGTCTCACAAGAAAGTTCTACAACTTTAACTTGTTGATATTGCTTCGTAGCCATGGTTAAGAAATTTTTGTTCATCTCGGCTATTTGGCGGGTGAGTTCGGTTAACTCGGGGTTTGATGAAGTAGAAGAAACATTGACCCTCGGGTTATTTCTTGAGGATGCGGATGAATCTCAATTTTTGTGATGAGTGGTCATGTTCTCGATTAGCTCTCTACACTCCTCAGGTCTTCTTTTCATAAATGTACCACCGGCGACGGAATTAATCGTATCATGATCACGAAAAGTTAAACCGTTGTAGAAAGTATCAATTAGAGTGACGGGGAGCATATTATGGTTAGGACAACGATCGATCAAGACATTATAACGTTCCCAAGCATCGAAAAGAGACTCATTGGGTTCTTGAGTGAAACCACTGATTTGATTCCTAAGACTAGTTACCATGGATGGTGGAAAGAAGCGCGACAAAAATCTTTGAGTCATCTCGTCCCATGTATTAATTGAGTTTTTAGGAAGACGATCAAACCATTTTTCGGCATGGTGGGATAATGTGTGGGGAAAAAGATGAAGACGGAGAAAATCCATGGTAACACCAGGCAATTTCATGCTTTGAGTGACGGTTATGAATTTATCGAGGTTTTTGTTGGCATCATCATCCGGTAATCCGCTAAATGGGCAAGCATTTTGAACTTGTTGGATCATGTGATGCTTCAACGAAAATTCGGGAGCCGTGATTTGCATCGGCGCAATTGGTCCTCCACGTCCATTCATTGTCGGTTGGCATAACTCCTTCATCGTACAAAGGTCGGGTTGAGGGTGATGGTTGTTATTATTCACAACGGGGTGTGGTGGATTGTTATTATTACGCATACCGGCCATATCTAGGTCTTTACGAGTCTCAGGCTCAAGATTAGACGAAGATCGAGTACGCATACACTAAAAATGCAATACAATATTTTTGATTTTTTTTTTTGGATTTTTTGAAATTTTTATATTTGTTCGGATTTTTTGAAATTTTTTATGCTATGAAAATAATGTTCCCAAGAGAACGGATCCCAAAATCCAATTTTTCTCACAAAAAACCGTTAATCTTTACGAAAAGAGCCAGCAGCGGCGCCATTTTAATATGGTTTCTTTATGTGTTGTTCGTGTTTGTGTTGTTCGTACTCGATTCAATTCGAATTGATCACGGTTTGGGTGGACTTATTGTTTTTGGTAACTAAAAGGAGGAGCTTTTTATTATCTATTTCTACTTGTAAAATAAACACTAGAATTATTAAGCATAAAAATATAAAAATAAAAGAGGGAGATCTAACCTTGATGCTAATCCGGAATCAAAATGGAGCTTATCCGGAATCAATGAAATAATGTTTATCCGGAATTTGAAAAACAAACTCTAATCCGGAATCCAATGAAATACCTTATCCGGGATAATACTCTTATTCAGAATATATGGAAAATCCCTTATCCGGAATAATAACTGCTATCCGGAATAATTGAAAAGCTCTAATCCAGAATGTCTAACTCTTGCTTATCCGGAATCCAAAATAATGACACAATCCGGAATCCGGCTACACGTTATCCGGAATGCCCAAGTTCTAAAGTAATCCGGAATGTGAAATCCTTATCCGGAATAAATACTAATCCAGAATGTTTGTGTTGATGCTTATCTGGAATTACGTGCTACTGCTTCCTTATCCGGAATAATCAAAAACTTGCTAATCCGGAATCTTGAAAACAACTCTTATCCGGAATAAATACTAACGCAGTCCGGGATATGATGAAGGTTCTAATCCGGAATCTTAAGAACGTGTGCTAATCCGGAGTGACCACATGAAGTAATCTAGAATAATCAAAACTCTTATCCAGAATATGAGGGTTTAAGAAACCCGGATAAGACGAAAAATGAAAATAAGCAAAACTAAATAAGCACTTAACCAAAACTTTAACCAAAATGATTTTTAGAAAAAGCAAATAAGCCACAAATCAAAAACTTTAAAAACACTAAATAATCAAAATATTAAAAATGAACTTTTAAAAGATTTAAACTAATAAAACCACTTGATTAAAAATAAGCTAAATACTAATAAGAAATAAGCACAATAAACTAAAACATCAAGCACACCAAATCAATAAGGTCAATCTAATAAGCAAGTCAATCACACAATCAACACGATTAAGCAAACTACATGATTAATAAAACAAAATAATAGATTATGATTAAGAAAGGAAGAATGAGAATTATCTAAAAAGCTTTGAATTAATGAAAAAGATTAAGATTCAATTACAAGATTAAAAGATGAAATATAAAAACAAACTTGAAAGAGAAATTCTAGAGAGAGAAAGTAACACCTACTCCTAATTACCTATTAAAATTAAAAATGAACTAACTCCTCCTAATGAACTATTAGGAGACTATATATAGAGGAAAAGGAGGGTGTTGTTGCTTCCTTCTTTCTATGGTCTTCTCGTCTTTTTAAATAACTCGTCTTTCTCGACTTTGTCTCGGGATTAGTCGAATGATAACATGAAGTCGTCTTCTAATTTTCTTCTTTTAGTAGACTTGATGCTTCGACTTTGTTAAACTTCCGTCTTTAGAATTTTTCTTCGATAAATCTTCAGAATAGGCCTTTGACTTCCCTTCTTCTTGCACTTTTGATCTTTTGACTTCGTCTTTTGTCTTTTTCTTCGATAAAAGCCCTTGAAAGCTCGTGTTTTCTTCCTTTTTCATATTTTTGTCGTAAAACACAATAAAAACATAAACCACACATAATTTCGCCTTTTACGACATTAAATACACGTTTTGGTCTTGTTATTATTATAAATAAGTGGTAAAAGGATAAGTGTTTTCACACTTATTAGCAGGAAACCAACCTAAATCCGCTGATATCTCACAGGTAATCAGTTTATCATTTTTAAAGGTACACAAGCAGCCACTCTCAAATGTCTGTAGGAGAGAGTGGTGAAGTTAGGGTTATCCTCGACCCATAGGAGTCTATGTATGCACTTAGAAATCTTTTAAGACTTCTGTACACCCTGTCATTGCACCATGGAGTGATCCGTTTGTGTTTATAAAGCGCCCCCGATGACCCTGCACCCTCTAGACAGTATACAGGCAAACAACAACCTGTATACATATATGTCTCGACCTATAGTAGTTATACTTCACACAACCTCTAAGTTCCTTTAGAAAAAGAATCCCAAAAGTTTAACTTTTAGGGGGGCTGAATAATCATCCTCAGCCTTCCTAGGGACAACGTAAAATTACGATCTTAAACTACATCTTTTTCACAAATAAAAGAATCCCAAAGGATTTATCCTTTCATGGGAAGCTGAATCATCACCCTCAGCTTTCCTAGGGGCAGCGTAACAGGCGATCTTAAACCACATATGTTTCACAAATAAAAGAATCCCAAAGGATTTATCCTTTCAGGGGAGTTGAATCATCACCCTCAACTTTCCTAGGGGCAGCGTAACCGGCGATCTTAACCCACATCTATTTCATAGATAAAAGAGTCCCAAAGGATTTATCCTTTGGGGGGGACTGAATAATTACACTCAGCTTTCCTAGGGGTAGCGAATGACGACCATTAACCTCATTATTTTCAAACTTAGAAGAATCCCAAGGATTTATCCTTTGGAGTGGCTGAATAATCATCCTCAGCCTTTCTGGGACAGCGTACTGGCGACCATTCCCCTTATCTATTTTCCTGTTACTAACTTACACCAATTGCAGGCTAATGTTGAACAACAAACTGTAGATTCTCATACTACAGCAGGAGGAGCTGATAATGTGATTCAGGAACAGCCTAAAGAAGATGAGCTTATGCTTGATGCTGAAGATGATGTCTTAGCCCACATTGAAAGCTTTTCTGAGCCTGAATCAATGCCTGATGATGAAATTATCCCTGATGGGATGATTGAAGAAGAGGATGATGAGGACGATGAACAACCTCCTCTGTCACCTCCTAAAAGCACAACTGAGTCAACATCAGCTGATGAAACTACTCCACCTCCCAAAGAAGCTGTTGTGACACCCACCTCTGTTATATCTGTCACCATAGAGCTTCCAAAGGCTGCGTATGACCCCACTGCTGAGTTCTTACTGTTTGATCATCTACAACAACTTAACTTTGATATCATACCAAGGGAAGATGACTATGCACAACAAAGCTTAAATATTCATGACTTAAAGCCCTTTTATCACGCCTCTGATATTGAACATTTGTCGAGTAAGTTGGATCGCATGGGGTCTGACATGCATTCATTCACAGCCAATTTCTAAAAGATAATCACACAGGCTGTCAAGGATGCTATCACAGAGCCTATCAAAGATGGCACACACAAAGGAGTTTCTCAGTGACTTAGCCATCTATCTACTCGAATAAAAGATGATATTACCATAGAGGTCCCTGATATGCTATCAACCCATGAACTGGTCATGCATAAGGAGTTTGAAGCTGTGTACATACGATAAAAACATCACACAAACTTCTTGGCTGGACATATTGATAGGTCTGTCAACAGGAACTGCAATAGCCTTCTCCAAATTGCCAAAGGTTCACGAAACAGGCAACGAAAAATGGCTGCATCTGTTGAGAAAATTTCTAAGTACATTCAATCACGTTCAGCCAAATGTCTGGAGCGACAGGCTAAACGTGAGGGGGAGAAGGTTAAGTTACTTAAACTTGAACCCATCAATGCCATCACGAATTCAGCTGATAACACCATCTCAAAACCCATTCCTCTCCAAGTCATCACACCTGTTGTTATACTTGATGATGATGATGCAACTAAGGGGGAGCAATAGTCAAATGAAGGAGCTGATGCATCTAAATCCCTGTTACTGGTTAACACCAAGGAGACTGTAGGCAAAGATGAACCAGCTGCCAGGAAACTCAAGTTCGATGTTGGCTCCCTCCCAAAGGCTGTACAAAACCAAGCTTAGATGGCATTCCTAAAACATGTTGAAGAGCTGAAGAAAGCAAGTGAATCATCCGCTGTCTCCAAGAAAGGGAAAGAAATAGTTATGGTAGACTCAGACGCCAAACTAAAGAAAATAGCTGCGATGCTAGAGACAGGAGGATCCACAACTGAAATCTCTCAATTCTCAACTTTCAAAGTAGCTGATGAAAACCCTCTATCGGCTGAGGAAATTGAACAATAGGCACTTGAATTCAAAAGGCTGAATGAAATCAAGAAGGTCAAAGAGCTGAATGAAGCAAAGTTGAGAAGAATGCCTCCCTAACAGAGAGAGGAGCAAAGAAAACTCTTGAGGGAAATGGAGTTAAAACGCAAAGAGGCTCTCAAGAAAGTAAAGGCTGACTATGATGCCTGCGTTAACTCTAGATATGAACCAGGAAAAATCACTAAGTTTAAATATACAATTCAAAAATCTACCCACACACCACAGATGGTTATATGGAGAGATAACCAACAGGCCAACATGAATATCTTTGATAATTTCAAATTAAAGACACTTGGTCTCTCTGAATGGTTTGAATTGGAAGCTTTAGCTGAGAAGAAGTATGGACAAGAAAATTTCCTACTTCTAAGGACTTAAGGCTAAGTTTAACTGGGTAAAAGAAACAGCAGCTAAGCTCAAAGTTGATCCTCCTCCACAGCTATTTGAGCAAGAACTCCCAAAGTCCGAGAAGAAAATAAAAATGATGAATCAGTTCATGAAGGAAACTTTTGTGACAGCCGACGTTCAAGTGGATGGAATGCACAGGGATCTTATCTTACCAAATAGGATTGTAGGGCCTGTTGATGGACATACCTACACTGAGCCTGAAAAGGGAATGACATTCATGAACATGGGATGCCAATATGTCTTCCAAAGGGAAAGTGAGTTGGGGCTAGCTTCATCTATTCAGCTGTTAGTTTTCAAGACTGTGCTTAAAATCAACTCTGAGTATTCCAAAGTCTTTGCTCAAGTGTAGATTTGTAAATCTATGCTTATGTTTTTAGAGAGAGAAAGAGATAGAGAAATGGTGGATTTCACACTTTAGAGAGAGAAACTAAGAAAGAACTATGTGTAAAATATGAAACCACACCACCCTCTCCATCAAAGGAGAGGGTTTATATACCCAAGCCCATGAGATGGGCTTGGGTTTACATAAGGCCGCCGGCCCATACAATCCATGGGCTCGGTTTTGGGCTTTGTTTGATAAATGTAAATAACTAAACTACGAGCTTTAACATAGACTATCGTTGGAGTGACCGATCCTTCTTAATACGTAAAACGTATTTCCAACAATCTCCCCTAAGGGAGGTCACTCCAAACAAGGGCGTTACCCGAGTTACAATAATGAAATAAACCTAGCATACTATGCTTGTCTTGAGCTCGTAGTCTTCGTCTTTCTTTTCTTCTTTTTCTTTTCTGGTGAACATGTTGATGTGATCTTTGATATCAATCTTTGAGCATTATCAATCTCTTGCCTTGATCTCGTGCATCCATCACTTGTGATCTTCGCCTCTTCGTGACGCCATGTCCCACATACTTATACCTTCGTAATTCTTGAAAGCTTCAGAGTTTGAAACAGCGGAAGACTTAACTTTTAGGCTTTCTTGAATTAGATGAGATATTAAGTGCATAAAGTATAAGCATGCGGGGACGACTTCTTCTTGGATCCCGCAACGCCACCGTCTTCAAATGCCGCAACATAAGTAGACACGAACGAAATGGCTTTGAACATTTCATTCTAATTCGGTAGCATTTTACCTCCGGTCGGTGAAGACCGTTGGACGATATTAGATATCGTACCCGTGACGGATAGTTTCAATTAAGTAACTTCCTGACAGGATTTCGCGGGTAAACCCGTTCTCTTTACTCGACCGTCCAAAGCTGATTGCGAACGTAAAGAGTGAATCATTTGGATAAAATTATCCGCATGATTTGAAGCCGTCAATTCATGTTCCTGGAACAAGTGAAATTCAATTAAGAACCGCACCATCGTTGCTTTCCAGTTGTCACTAGCTTGATTCGTATAGAATCTTGCAAGTTACCTACCAAGTGCTGTTTGAGGTTAACACTAGAAGGATTTCCACTCATCACTGTGAACACTAAGGTATCACTCTGAGTGTTCTGGCAAGATCACTAAGATATTGCGTAGAGGCCTGGAACGTGTTTAAATTCAGTTAAGAATTAAACAGCTGTTGCTTTCCAGTTATCACAAGTTTGATTCATAAAGAATCGCACAAGTCACCTACCATGAGCTTTTTGATATTCGCTCAAGAAGGATTTCCATCTTCATTGTAAATACTTTCGTATTACTCGGATGTTCAGGCAAGATCATGAAGATTTTGCGTAGGACTCTTAAAATCTTTCTTACTTTTCACAGTGTGTGAAGAAGCAAGGAAATGTGAAAGTGTGTCCTATTGAGATATTTGATGATCTCAAATGGCTCTATACTCGATCGTGCATTTTGGATTTTAGTGATCGGAGGCTGGAGAGGAGTGCCACCATTTCAATACCAATTTATTCGGAGTGAATAAATCAATAGATAACGTGTTGTCTCCGTGTGATTAAAACAAATATCTTTTAAGAGATATCTGAGTTAGCTGGGATGGGTTGTGCATTGCATCACTGGGTCCATGATGTCTTATCTTCAATATCAAGCATCATTAAAAATGATCTCAATAGCATATGTATTGACCCGGTTTCTGCCTAAAGTTGTAAGGAGGGCTTCTTTCTTTACACCCTTTATCTTTACAATTCTTTTTCATTCTTCAACCCCTTCAATGCTTACCAATACGTCATAACTAGCACCTTGTTGTGAATGTTCCAGTGATAACTTAAGTACTTGGTCGGCATTCAGCTACGTTCACAATCTTTCTCCAACTTTCCTAAGGACTACTATTTCTAGCTATAGAATGTCCTTGGGAAGATTCCTCCGGTTCTGGAAGAATCATAGGACTTAACCTATCCTACCATCCTTATGTCACCACAATCTTCATCGTCGTGAAATAAATGGGTTGTGGGTAAGTATAAATCACCATGAAAATCCATTTTGATATGCAAATCCGTTTTGCTCCCCCTTAACATATGCCACGATATTCGAAAACATTTCGCACATGTCGGGATGAGCCAGCACATTAAGTCAAACCATTTGTGATAATATCCCATATTAAATCACATTTTCTCCCCCATATTAAAAATATTAACCCAATCGATGTTTTTAATATCAATTGATTTAATGAAGTTTTAACAAAGGTTTTGGGAAGAAAAATGCACGTCCATTTTATCTTCATGATATCAAACGCATGAGATATGATACTGATTTGTAACATGATCACATATTCACCATATTAGAAAAGAATTGACAAGGTTGGACCTGATAGATGAGAACATCATATGATAAGATCAAATGGTTCTTGTCAGCATATGTTGGTTGCCTCGTCACGTCTGAAGTCATCTCTTGACACCAAGTGTACGATTGGTATTGTTGTCTTGACACCAGGTAGTGAGCTTGGCACGTTCGGCATCGAAGATTCTGAATGCTTGACAATTGCTCCCCCTCAATTGTTGACCCGTGTTCTATCGAAAGAGCTGTATACCAATTGTAGATAGCATGGTTGTAGAGATGATAACTTCATAAAAACAAGACTTCTCTTGTTTTAACAAATAAATGCACTGAGGCGTACATGGATTTGTGTTAGACCAAGTTATAAAGTAAACTTGATCCCTTACAAGGTTTTAAAGTAAACCTTGCCCGAGAAAATTAATTCCCGTTGTGAGCCAAAGCTTTCATAAGAAATACTTGACTTTAATATGAAAACCGGGTTGCAGTCTGAAATAACTACAAGCCATTTAGGCATGTTTTATGAAATATTTACAACTTTTGTACGAACTCTATTTATGGCGCCGTGTCAATATTAATCAACATTTCTAAGGCCGTAAATATTATCGTACCAAAAGACATGCCTTTGAAAAATAAAGTAAAAATATTTTTGGATTTTTCTAGATTTTTCAATTTTTATCGTTTTTATATGGTTTTAAATTTTTGTATTTTTCTTTTGAGGATAAAAATATAAACAATATATACAAATGATCACCAAGGATACAGAGAATAGTTTTACCACCACTATTCTTTCGCTTCATCTGCTAGTTCCTTAAGAGTCTCAGGCGAGAAGGTTCTCATTCCTAGCTTGTCGGCCAAAAATTCAATTCGAGCGTGATCTAAAGCCTTCGTGAAAATATCCGCCAATTGATACTCAGATCGGACAAAGTAAAGCTCGATCACTCCATTTTCCACTTGCTCCTTGATGAAATGGTAGCGAATGTCAATATGCTTCGACCGGGAGAATTGAACGTTGTTGCAGCATAAGGCAATTGCACTCTTGTTGTCACAGTACATCGGAATCTTGTTGAAACCTAGACCATAGTCGGTTAATTGCGATCTCATCCAAAGAATTTGAGCACAACAACCGGACATAGCTATGTATTCTGCTTCCGTACTTGAAATTGCAGCGCTTTTCTGCCTTTTCGATGCCCAACTGATTAGTCGATCTCCTAATAGTTGCAAAGTTCCACTCGTGCTACGCCTTGTATCTTGACAACACACGTGATCCGCATCTGCATATGCCATTAGTGCAATAGAAGAGTCCTTCGAATACCAAAGTCCCCGATTAATGGTTCCTTTAAGATATCGAAAGATCCTTTTAACAGTAGCTAAGTGTAACTCAGTAGGCCTAGTTTGATACCTGGCACACATACATATAGCAAACTGAAGATCAGGTCGACTGGCTGTGATATACAGAAGAGTACCGATCATTCCACGATAAAGTGTCGGATCAACGGCAACTCCATGTGGATCTGCATCAAGCTTAGATTTCTCCACCATTGGAGTGTCCACAGGGTCGCAAGATTCCATCTTATACTTCTTAAGCGATTCAAGGGCATACTTGGATTGATTAATAAAGATGCCTCTGGGACTCTGAGATATCTGAAGACCTAAGAAGAATGATACCTTGCCCATCATTGACATCTTAAACTTGGAAGACATGAGTGTCCCAAACTCATCCGATAAGGTTTGGGTCGAGGCAGCAAATATAATATCATCAACATATATTTGTACCATAATCATATCTTTACCTCATTTCTGAATGAACAGCGTGGAATCCACCTTGCCTTTTGCGAAGCCTTGAGTAATGAGGAATTGTGACAATAGATCATACCATGCGCGTGGAGCTTGCTTCAACCCATAGAGAGCCTTCTTAAGCTTTTATACATGATTAGGATAATTGGGATTCACAAAACCATCCGGCTGTTGAACATAGACTTCTTCCTTGATTTCACCATTAAGAAATGCCGTCTTCACATCCATCTGATAGACGATCATATTCATATGGGCTGCATAAGCGAGGAATAGTCTAATAGCTTCCAAACGGGCAACAGGTGCAAAGGATTCCATAAAGTCGACGCCCAATAATTGCTTGTATCCACGAGCTACTAGTCGAGCTTTGTTTTTCAATATTCCGCCTAACTCATCGAGTTTCACCTTGTAAACCCATTTCAATGTGAGTAACTGCACTTGATCCGGGCATGGGACAAGTTCCCAAACGTCAAGACGTATGAATTCATTAAGTTCTTCTTGCATAGCTTCTATCCAAAATGATTGAGTAAAAGCTTGTTGCCATGTCTTAGGTTCAACTTCAGTGAGAAAAGCATCAAAGTGACAAAACATTGCACTTTCTTGTAACTGACTTCGTGTGGATACCAGACGATTAGGGTCACCAATAATAGAATCTATAGGATGATCCTTTGTCCACTTGCTGTCATGTTCACGAATCCGTGGATTGGAGTAAACTGTAGAAGGAGCTTCCTCTGAGGTGGACGACCCGGCTTGATTAGGGTCGGGAATAGATACACCAAAGAATGGAAGTTCACGCATTTGAGCGAATTCCAAATCGTGATCATCATCATCCTCTTCATCATCAATAGGCATGACATGGGTAGTTGAAACATGTGTTGGTTGAGAATTACTTGTTGAAGGTATATCTTGACCAATTGTTGGTGCAGATGTATCTGATTGTGCAACGGTTGCTGGAGCGACAACTTCGGTTACCAGAGCTATTACTTCAGGTTCTGGAGCAACAATACTTGGAGGAGTAAAGAATTCATCAAAGAACGATTGAAACAACGTATCCCATTCCTTCCTAGTAGGTGGTGTAAATGATGATGAAGTAGGGTTGTTTGGGACAAGACCAGAACTAATATTACTGGGTCCCATTTCATGAAGTGCGGGTTCAGAGCTGCTTTGCTCAGAAGCCATTGCTGTCAGCTCATCAAAATCAACATTCATAGTTTCAAGGATTTTGCGAGAGTTACGGTTGTAGATTCGGAATGCCTTCTTTGCGGGTGCGTAACCAATGAAAATACCAATATCAGCCTTTGGTTGAAGTTTTCCCAAATTGTCACCATCATTGTTTGGATAGCAAAGAGAACCAAATACATGAAGATATGATAAATCTGGTACTTTTCCATGGAGAAGCTCATAAGGTGTTTTACCATGGCGTTTACGAATTAGTGACCGGTTTTGGGTGTACACTGCGGTAGATACTGCTTCTGCCCATAAAAACAATGGAGCCTTTGCGTAAATTAACATTGTTCGTGCAGCTTCCATAAGTGTGCGATTTCGCCTTTCAACGACACCGTTTTGTTGTGGAGTGCGTGCAACTGATGTTTCATGAGATATGCCAACTTATTCATAATAATCACGCAAGATTTGGTTCACAAATTCGGTTCCATTATCTGTACGAATGCGTCGGACAGTAGTGTTGAGACGCACTTGAATCATCTTGAGAAATCTGATGATGAATTTAGGTGCCTCATTTTTTGCTTTAAGAAATTTCACCCATGTAAACCGAGAGTAATCATCGACAATGACGAGGATGTACTTTTTGCCACTAAGACTTTCAACACGCATTGGCCCACAAAGATCCATATGCAACAGATAAAGTTTCTCTTGGTTGGTGTCTTCAGTCTTGGGTTTGTAAGACTTCTTAGTGCTTTTCCCTATTGTACACGCGAAACACAAATGATCCTTGTGAAATGATAGTTTAGGAAGACCACGAACAAGTTCGTTTTTCGCCAAGTGATTAATAGCGTCAAAGTTAAGATGAGATAACCGTCGATGCCATAACCATGACTTAGTCTTCGATGCTTTGGAGAGAAGACATACGGGAGAAGCGGCCATCATGTCTTGTAGAGACAAAGTATACATATTATTCCCTCGAGTACCTTTCAATAAATCAACCCCTTCCAAATTACGAATGAAGCAGGTATGCTCTCGAAAAGCAACTTCTAGTTTTGCATCACAAAATTGTCCCACATAAAATAAGTTGTGATCGAGACCTTCCACGTAATACACTCTTGAAATTATAACATTCCCAATATGATATTCACCATAACCCATTATCTTTGCAATATGATCATTTCCAAATCGAACCGTACCAAGAAACTTGCTGACGAAATTTCTGAGCTGAGAGCGATCTCCGGTCATATGCTTGGAGCAACTAGAGTCCAAATACCAGAGAACAATTTGGACCACCTGTTTTCAATAACAACAGTAGACAATGCATTGGAAACTATTGGTTCCGGAGTGTTAGCAGATACAGATATAGAATTATCAGAATTGCTAACATTTTTGAGACCCTTAGATTTCCTGCGTTTTCTAATATGAGTTTTAGCACTAACAGGTTTTACTGTTCCAACTTTCTTAGGTTTTGGATTATTCGCGGGCACTACAGTGGGAGTAGACCTAGTTAAAGGGCACTTGGTTCCTACAGTAGTGTCAGTGTTCCTAATTAAAGGACACGCTTGTGTTTTGGTAGCCTTGGTACTCCTAGTTAAAGGGCACGCTTTCTTCACTTCAGTGGGAGTGATCCTAGTTAAAGGGCACATATTTCCTACTATAGTGAAAGTTCTACCAGTGGGACGCCACATCCAACCAACTTGGGTTAACACTTTCCCAGTCGGTTTCCATTCTAATCCATTTTTCCGGGCATGCATCTCATTCACATGGTCAATAAGGCAAGAATCATGACGACTAGAAAACATACATTCATTGCAATTCCAACATTTCAAATTAGAATTCACAGTAGGCTTAGAACGCTGCACAACCGCAGAGCCTTTAGGTTTAGCTACATGATTCTTTTTATTCAAAACAGAAATAACATTCCTAGGATGGGCTTCTACTTTCTTCTTCACTTGACTACTAGATGGGGGCAAGATCCTATCATTCTTCTTGTTTCTTTTAAGCTTAGATCTTTGAGCCTTAGTAGTAGTGCTTACTCCTGTAGAAGGCAACACGGGAATATTAGAAGCTGATTTTGATTCCGCCTTATCTTTAGTGACCAAAGTTTGAGAAGGTTTAGTCCTAGGGCCCTTGTTAAGTGGTGTGACGGCAATAAGGGTTCTTTTTATTGCACTAGAGGACGATGCTGAGATAGTGGCTGCGTTATCCACAACATTCTTACCTTTTAGAGTACGAAGTGTTTCCTTTAACTCAACCAATACCAGATTCTTATCACAAATTTGTTCCCTCAAATCAGATATTTCCATCGACTTTCGATTCAATTGTTCAATCAATGATTGATTCTGTACAGTGGTATCAACACATGCTGGCTGTACTGAATCGAAAAGTCGTGTATTTTTCTGTTTTAAGTTATCAACTTTGGACAACATCTTAGAAACTCGATTATCTAGATCAAGTTTAAAATTCTCAGCGGCCTCAAGTACGTTCACACAGTGAAGCTCCTTAGATTTCTCTATGTCTATCGGTAAAGATTTAGCAACTTTGTCACTTGGCTGACGCTGTTTTGATTGTAAATTCAATTGAAAATTCTTTTCAAAATTTGCATCATCGATATTAACACCTTCGAATGACGTTTCAAAGATTTCTTGAATAAATTGTTGCTTGCATTCAAGCGAAATACAATGTGTTTGAATCTCATCAAAACGTTTTGAAAGCGAAGAATATGAATCTTGAAGCTTTAAAAATTCAGCGTCAGATTCGCTCTGATACCATTTATAGATTTGTAAATCTATGCTTATGTTTTTAGAGAGAGAAAGAGATAGAGAAATGGTGGATTTCACACTTTAGAGAGAGAAACTAAGAAAGAACTATGTGTAAAATATGAAACCACACCACCCTCTCCATCAAAGGAGAGGGTTTATATACCCAAGCCCATGAGATGGGCTTGGGTTTACATAAGGCCGCCGGCCCATACAATCCATGGGCTCGGTTTTGGGCTTTGTTTGATAAATGTAAATAACTAAACTACGAGCTTTAACATAGACTATCGTTGGAGTGACCGATCCTTCTTAATACGTAAAACGTATTTCCAACATCAAGCTTTGCAAGCTGAATTGGATACAAGGACAGACATTGCTGAAGCTGAAGAAACAATAAAGAATGATGATTATTGAAGTTTTCACAGCTGGATTTTCACACTCATATTTTTGTTTTACTTGTAATATTTTCTAAGTATTAATGAATTATGAAGTTTGTTGTTAGATCTGTTATGTGTAAGAAGAAGCTGTTATCTCACTTACTATAACTAATTTAGATCTAGTTGTATTTTTGTTTAACTAGGGGGAGATTGTTGGGAATCTAAGTTTGCTAGATTTCCCTTAGTCATAGATTTAAACATAAATTGAGCTGTTTGATATTAACTTGCCTGTGTCAAGGTATCATGCAAGTCCCATAAGACTCACAACGATCTTAGTCGTTGTGAGCAACCACAGAGGAGTCCATGTCAGAGACATTGTCATGGAAGTCGAAGATTACTTGAATACATACTTATTGGCTGTGATGGATAACAACCAAGATGTATCAGGGACTCTGAGTGTTTGGCTGTTAACAGGGGTGGCAATACCCTGTTAACACTCAGTACACTTTGGACATACCTAAGTGTTTAGGCGGGAAGTAATGCAACCTAAAGTACAAGGTATGAAGAAAAGGGAAACTATGTCAGTTCTGTTTCCCTAAAGCGTTGTGGGAAACTACCAAGAATAGAAGAGCATCTTGTGACAGAAGTCTGACATTGTCTGTTTCGTGTAGTCACCATCAACCAGCTATCAAAGTCAATCTCGTACCACTACAAATAGGATATGTGGCCTATAGTTAATGTTGTTCACTTTGTTAGATTTCACACATTAACTCTTTAGAACTTATTAAACGAACAGCTGTGCCTGTGTTCTTAAGTTAGCTTTATTTGTCCAAAGTGTACACAACACATTGTCATCAAACTGTGTTATCCATAACACTTGTAATACTTGTTATACAATAATAAAGTCTTACGTTTGAAAAGTATTTACTTGTGTTATTTATCTTTCTTAATCGTTTCAAGCTAGAATTAGGGACTTTCATTGTCTACCTAAAATGATGAGGTTCAACTGGGAACCGAAGTCACTGTCGGTTCAACTAGAAAAAAAACCCATCAGAAGACGAACCGAAGAGGACCCACCGAAACTGATAAAAACGACACCATTAAATTAATTTGTACTATTTTTTTAACAACATATAAATCTGTACTACTTATAAAAGAGATTGTACTCTCTCTCTTCAAAATTTTAAGTAGTACAATCTTACAAGATTTTAGTGGGCAATAAACGTTGGGTGACAAAATTAAAAAAATTAATATGCAACATGTACAAATGATTATTGTTATAAATTATAATTTTTTAGATACACTTATTTAAATTGTTCACTAATGTAAGTTTAATATATCAAATTTCTATGATTTATTTTCAACCATTCAATTTTTTCTTTATAAATTTGTATTTTTGAAGACATATTATATATATATATATATGCATTTTAGTACAAATTTAGTAAAATACTGATCATTTTGCTAATGAATTTGATTAAATCATACACATCAAAGTAGGAAGATTTTAAAGTCATTATGATGTATGAAAACGTGTAAACATATAAATTAAGAAGATTTATATGTTATATAATACTGCGACGAATGTTACACATAGTTACAAATACCTTTCACTATCAATCATCACAATCTCGTAATACTATTTTATATGAAATGGTTTATTATTGCTAAAAATATTCCAACTTAAAACTATCGTCATTATTAATAAATATAACTATAAAACATCGCGCTTGCAGAATTTTAGTTTCAGGGTAGCCGCCGCCGCAATGCGCGGGTACCCTGCTAGTATGTTTAACGTATGCTTTGTTTGTTTACTGTAAAAATTTTATTAACTCATGTAAAACTAATTCTGTTAAAATATATGTTGTCTGTTTATAATTGTTTATTTTGTGTGCTGAATAAAGTGTCTGAATGAATTAAAGAAAGTTGTTATATTTTATTAAATTAGAGTAAATACATGAAAATTTTGAAGGATAAATATGTAAAATAATGATAATAAGTTATGACTTTTATAAAAACCTTCCTCCTTCTCGCTTTTTTCTAGAAAGTTATTTGTTAATTTTAAGTGCAAAACAAATAAACTAATGATAATTTAATTAATATACTTACTTTTCGATTAAGACTTTATAAGTCATTATCAAACACTAATTTACATTATAGAGTATGCATTAAAAACCGAAGTTTAAGAAAAAAGTCTAAATATTTAAGTTTTAAGGTCTGTTTTTTTATTAAGTCCTGTAAAATTAAAGTGTCTGTTAAAATATTAGGGAAATGATCATTGCAGCACACACCAACTAACTTGCCTGCTGCAAGAGCTTTTATAGCTCATTTCAACACGTGATCTTCATTTTTTTTCTTTTATGCAATCATCTAATGCTAGCCTTCAGTTTTTTAATCTAAAATTCGGTTAAAAATGTCTTTTATGATGAAAAATTTGTCATTGAAGATGAGAAGTTCAGCAACCTGAAGTTTGAATAACCTTGCAAGTAGATTGCCGTGGCAACAGTGATCATTTCCCCTAAAATATATGTTGTTGTTTGTAGACGAGTACATAATTGTTTGTTTTGTATGTCGAACAAAGAGTATCAATCAAAGAAAATACGGTTATTCTTTTTTAAATTAAATAAACAAATAAGTTGGAATATAAATATGTAATGACTTAATATGAAAACTCTTTTTCTCTTGGCTTTACCTAGAAAGTAATTTACTAATCTTAAGCACAAAACAAATAATAAGTCTGTAGAAACTAGAAGGAGGGGTTGAATAGTTTCTCTTCTATTAGTCACCTAATTAAAATTAATTTCAATTAGGTTTGTATCAAAAACTATCTTTTACTTGAAGCTAAGTTGCATAATGATTAGGTTCAATTCAAATGCATTAGCAATGGTAATAGGTAAGTATAATGATAATGAAATAAGTAAAGAGTAAAGAAAGAGACAACCTAATGACAAGACACCAAGATTTATAGTGGTTCGACAACGAGGCTCTATCCTCGTTTCTACTCCACTCCTCGAGTACACCTACTCGAGATTTCCACTATATCCACAAGCTCCCTTCTTGGCGGAGAAAGCCTTACATCGTCGCTTACATTATTTTCCGACACTAAGCTAAATGTCGAGACCTAATCATTAGCTAGGACCAATCTACACAACGTTGCCTACTTCACCATTTTACGACACAAGACTAGATGTCGAGTTCTTATCCAAAGCTACAACCAATCTTCAGGACTCTTCACTTTGAAGCTAAGTGAGAACTTCACACAACACAACTGCTAATCACTTTCAAGTTTAGTGAGAACTCACAAGACACAACCACATCACTTTATAGTTTAGTGAGAACTACTACACAAATCTATTACAACTCAACTAGACATATCCAAGTACACACATGTAGCTTGGATCTACACAACACAAATCCAAGCAAACACATATGCCAATGGATAGTACACAACAAATCCAAGTATTCACAAATAGCTTGGATGAACACAACTAGTCCAAGTATTTATAAATACAAATGGATCAACATAAACAAAAAGGTTAACATGATGAACATGACTAATTCATGGATTCATCTTTATCACAATACTAGTGAGTGAGTGATCTTCTCATTGGACAAGGTAAAGGAGGGGATCAAGAGGATAATCATATGTAAACATGCTTAACACATTAAGTGATCATTTACTATTGATTATGCTATAGAAAAGAAAAAGGGGGCTGAGAAAAACGTCCAAGAGGCTTATTGGAAAATGAGATTTGATCCACTATTTATAGAAGACAAAGTCCAACGGCTAGCTGGACGCGGATCCTTAACTAGCCGGCGGTTCCATATCGCTAAGGAACCGCCTAGCTATTTAAGGTATCACCCAGTAGAGCTCCCTTTTTTGTCTTTTAGCGGGGTAGGAATATCTGAGGTTTTTTAAACCTTCAAAGGATATTCTTATGACATATGGAATATGCCATTTTCAAATTTACATTTTCCATTTTAATAAAACATTTTCTTAAAAAGAAAGTTTATTAAAAAATCTTTTGTCATATTAACAAAAGTGAGTTTTAAGGATAATCACTTTGATGATCACTAAGTATGATTAAGAAAAGCTAGTGATATGATTATTACCTTGATGATAGTGTTAGTTAAATAATTCGTTTTGTGTTTTACACTAAATGTGTTGTATAGCTTGTTGTGATCAAAACTAAGAAAAATTAGTTAACACTAATAATGTTTTTAGGCATCACTTGCATTAACAATCTCCCCCTTTTTGATTACGACAAACTATAAACTCATTTACGTAGAAACACAAAATATCGAATTACTAACGAGTTTATCACTATCATTTCTCCCCCTTTGTCGTAGCAAAAAGGTAATCACAAGTCTTTGAAGAGAACCGGACTTTGCTAATAGCTCTCCTTTGGTGGTTGCTCCCCCTTGCTTGGAGTACCAAGTGTATGAGCTAGGGTGACATGCTACACAAAGGTTAGTAGAAAGGAAAGAAACACCAATGTATATATGATCACTACATACTAAGTAACTTGAGAGGGAGAAGGAGAAGAAATCTCAAATTAGAAGCAAGTATTTGCTAAGTATGTCCAAAGAGGTAAATGACAAAATTAAGGTTCAATTGGTTGAATGGAGGTGGAAAAGAAACATCCAACCAATGAAGACGATAAATTTGTCAAGGGGTTAAAATTTATAATGATGTAATCACCCATAAACAATTGTAAAGATTAACCACGATCAACTCAAAAGGAAGAGAGAATGATCAAATAAAGAGAACAAACACAACACAAAGATTTCATATTACATAAATATGAAAAAGACAATCAAAGTAGATAGTCATACACACAATATGAGTATCTAAAGCAAAAGATATGGAAAATAAACCACAAAGCATAAGCTAGTCTAATAGTGATAATTTTCCAAGATTGCTTAATAACACTAATGACTCTAAAACAACTAAAGTTTTATTGACTCCAAGGGAGTGTAGCCCTTTAGTTGGAAAAATAAGACGACGATGCATCATTCAAAGTTTTGTCCACGGGAACGAAAACTTTGAGAGGAGGTCGAGTGAGGAGGAATTCAAGAAAATTTAACTTCTCATACATATGAGCAAGTTCAATTTGTTGAAATCGACAACAAGCACACGAGGATCCATGATGCAACACAAATTCGGTTGATGGGGGAAGGCCATCACACCTAGGGTTTGGTGGTGGTGAGGAAAGTGGGTAGGAAATGTTTTCACAATGCCTTGTGAGGTTTGGGAAGGTTGAAAGGTCATTGAGATGAGGGGTGTCAAAAGGTTTTGGTGGTGGGGGGAGATTTTCCTTTTCTCCGGTGATGGGGTTAATGGAGTAGGTCTCATTCCAATACTTGATTGGAGAGAAGGTGGGGTTCTTGGGTGGTTTGGATGAAGAGGGTTCATTTTTCTTGATCCAAATAGGTCTAACCAAGATTTTCAGTTTCTTGGAAAGCTTGGATGAGGAAGCTTTGGGTGAGGATGTTTGTGACAATGAAATGTCAAGGTTATGAAAGGAAGAGTTAGGCATTGTTGAGGTGTGAGAATGAAATCTCAAGGTGGGGGTATGAGAAGAAAGTAGACAAGGCAAAGGTTTGAAAGTCAAATGTAAAGTGTCAAGGAATGTTTAGCCAAATTGAGTAAACATGGAATCTTGACAGGGAATAGGGTGATGAAGAAAGACAAAAAAAAAACGAGCCATAAAATGACTTTCTGTCCGCGGTACCTTATAGGGACCGACGGTTCCTTGTCACTTAAGGAACCACGCGACTTTATAGAGCCGCGTGCAGTGGACTTGAAACCTTGATTTTCCAGGGTTTTGAGAAAAACTAAGACTTTTTAAAAAAAATGCAAATCTTGGAATTTTACCTCTATTAGCACTAAATTATGCTAGGGTTGCATAAAAGCAACACATTCACCAAGAATGTCTTGACAAAGGGTGACAAAATATTTAGATAACATTTTGAACCAATTTTAGTCAAGTTTTAGAGGTTATGATAGATTTAGGTCCAATTTTAATTTGGAATTAGAGTTTATTAATGTGCACATAAAGATAGAAACACACAATGCTAAGTCCATAATTCATTCTCGTAAAACACTCATGAAAGAGATACATAAAATAAATAAAGAAAAACAATTAACTAAACTAAAGATAAATAAAAACTAGGTCTTGATTAGTAATCTTCCTTGGCTTGAGTTTTCTTGAAAACTATTTTTAAAGAAAATCACCATTCATCTCCTAGGAGGAGGCATGTTAAACAAGGTGAGCAAGAAATCTTGCAACCTCATATGAAGTCCCAACATCTCCATCCTAAGGTTTTGAATGATGTAGTTATTGTAGAGGCAACATGGACAATGAGAACCATGAGCTTCTAGGAACCCAAGGAAGTAAGGATCACCCATGAATAAGGGAAGTGGAACACCCAAAATGGAAGTGTTTGAGGGAGGTGGAGGTGGAGGAGGTATGTTCTCCAAGGGTGATGTGGGTGACTGTGGAGGCATGCTCTCCAAGGGTGAAAAGGGTGAGTTTGGAGGGGTAAATGGTGAAGTCACCATGGTATCAACAAAGTCATTCACAATTGGAATGCTTTGGATGGGTTGTGGTTGGGTAGTCACATCCAAGAGATTACTTGGAGTTAAGGGTGAAGAAAGCTCATTCATCTTAGATTGGAATGAAGAGGAGGTAGAACCATGAGAATGGTTGGTTCCATGGGTAGAGGTAGTCTTGCATGGAGCAAGAGGTGGTGAGTTTGATGAAGAAATGAGAATTGGGACAATCTCATTCTTGGGTGTGTGAAAGGGTGAAGAGTTAGGTTTAGGCATTTTAATCTTAATCTTAAGATTTTTCCTTGAGGTGGAGGTTTTGGATGAGTTTGAGCTTCTTGTAGAAACCATGGTTGAAATGAAAGGTTTGAGGTTTAAGGAAGAATGGTTTGATGTGTGAAGAACATGGCTAACAAGGTGGGTTTAAAAGGGTAAGGGGATGATCCAAACTAGTAATGGGCTAAAAACATTTTATGTGAACAATGAATTTAGCCAACCTAGTTTAGGAAATGTGCAGGTTTTTGAAAAGAATCAAGCAAGGTTTACACAGATTAAGGAAAATAGTGTAAAACAAAGATTCTGTCGGACACAGTAGCTGGCGGTTCCTTATCTAGGGGCGGCGGTTCCTTATCAATAAGGTACCGCGGGTCGATATGGAACCGCGACCAGTGGTGTTCAAAAATGGTACTTCCTCAAACTTTGGTTAGCCCAGATTTTTACCAAAGGATTTTCAAGCCAAAGTTAACTACTGACCAAAATCTAGGAAGCTAACTAACATATAGGATGCACAAAGCTATGCAAATCGTAAACACAATGGCATAGATAGTCATTAGGATAATAATAAATAATCAAACAAGTAGTATTAGTTAGTACACAACCAAAATAAGGTAAAAGGAAGCACATGTTCAACATCGCATTACATGTTTACCAACATGTATTCTTTGAAACAATTCAAAGTCTTCATCTTCTCTTCTTGCCCAATCCCTTGATTATGTTTCCCAAGTACTTGATTCCCTTTCTTGACTCAACCCGGTGTTCATGTAAATCACCTTGGGTTCGAAGGTTTTGATGGTAAAGTTCCTCCAAATTGAGATTATTAGGAACTTCACTAGTGGAATGATGAGTAGGGGAACAATGTCATCTAAACCGTCCACGAATGAGTTTGTGGAGTGGTGAGAAGTACTCGAAGAATCAATGGGAGCACTTGTGCCAATGCCATCACCATCACTTGTTGGCATGTCCATGTCCTCATCATTGGACTCTTGTTGGTCGGATTTACGATCACATCTTGTCTTTCTCTTATATACCTCTTGAATAGGTAGAATGACCCGTTTGACCGGTTGAAACTGAGAAAAGATCAAGATTTGGAAAATCACGGCCAACCCTTTTAAAAAGGCGAGTGAGAAGCATTGCGTAAGGGAGGTTTGTTTTAGGCTTGTGAATAGCATAATTGATCCGCTGAGCGATAAAATATGCCAAATTGTAATTGGTGTTGGTAAAGATGCAATATAACATATGCACTAAACACGCCGGAACATGATCCCGGTTTCCACCAAGACAAAACACATTTTCCCTAAGGATATTGGTACATTGGACCATATTATCATTAAGGTCGCTTAAGAGAACCTCATGACGTTTCACCGGACGTACCTTAGTATGAAGGCTTCTCTTAACGAGTCGATTACGCTTTTTGGAGACAATGTCAACAATGAAGTCAAGATCAATTTCCTCATGATCATTTGGAGGACAATTGTTGGATTCAAGGAGAGCACTAAGCTTCCATTTATCCGTGAAGCGACAAGTGCCTACAAATGGGACATCAAGAATTTGACCGAAGACTTCGAGAGAGTATTGAATGAGTTGACCTTTCAAGATGAACCTAACAAATATTCCATCGTTGTTTTCAATGACGGAGTATGTGCTAAAGAACTCCAATAGGAATCGAGGATGGATGTCTTCCTTAATGTTCAACAAACAATCAAATCCAATGTTTTCAAACATAGACTTGATGTAGACATAATCCTTAATATCCTTTTGGACAACTCTACCCTCATGAAAACAACGAGATTGAAGGGAGGTATAGATATGGGCGAGGTGAGTTGAGTGACAAAAGTCGGAAAGTTTAGGTATATACTGTTTGGTGAGTTGATGATCCTTTTGGTATTGTGAAGGCATGATTAGTACCTAAATAAAAACACAAGAAAATATTTTTCCAATCACTCATATGAAAAATAAAATCAAAAATCAAAATATGAGAATGTTTTATATCAATTTCTTGACAAACAAAGGATTGAATCCATATCATTCTCATGTTCACAATGTATCTATTCCATCATTAACCAAGAACATATGAACTATGTTAGATCAACAATGGACTAGAACATTGGTTTTTCAAAACAAGGTTTTTAGGTAAGCATTAACAATGCAATTACCTATTTGTTCATGGGTTCATCTCAATTCCATCTTTTAACCAAAATCACTTAGCCAAAATTCGGATTTGTTCTACAAGTGGGTTTTAATGAATATGAACCTAAGGAATCTTAGTAAGATAACCATGTCAACCCATATTCCTATTAAGGTTCTAATTCAATTTCAATTTTAAAAATCCCCAATTATGAAAGGATGAACCCTAGAACAAAATAGATGAAATTGAAAGAAAGTACTTACAATTAATTGATGTTTGATGAAGGATGAGTGAAACCCATAACTTGGAATCAATTAATTTGAGTGATTGAAGGTTTTTGAAGCTTCAACAATGGTGGAAAAGGTGGAATCCATCGGCTGTGTGTTTTTGGGAGAGAGAGGGTTTAGTTTGAAAAAGGTTATTTTAATAAAACTGGCGCTCTGACAAACTTTACTGCCCGCGGTACCTTATCGATAAGGAACCGCAGGTTTGAGCCGCCAGAGATAAAGAACCGCCTATAGAGGCTGGTTTTTATCAATGGAATACGCCAAAATTTTGAAAACCAAGTTTTCTAAAATACTTAAAAATAAATCTTAAACCTTTTAGAATATCATTGGATCATCATAACACTAAGCAATATGCCTTAATGAAGGATTACGAGTTGAATCGAGATCGAAAAGAACCGAAACGGACAAACGACTACTCGTAGCGAAAAAGCGAAGTGGAGAGAAGTCAAGGGAAGTGAATCAAGACTAAGATCAATGCTCAAGGGATTAATGACAATCTTCAAATCGTGGAAACGAAGATCTTGTGTCATATATAGTGGTTTAAGACGTGCCTTTCTGGCGAGATGTTAAACGGCTTTGGTAATGCATGAACACAAAGCAAATATTGATGCATAGACTAAGATCACTTTCAATAATAGTCTTAGTTTAAACTAAAATATGAGCAAGGTATTAATTCAATTTCTCTCCCACAAAGGGCCTACTAACCGTATGGGTGCAAACCATGAAAATCATGCTTGATACTTTAAGCTACTACTAACTCACTCTACATCACCATAGTGAGTCAAGTATCCAAGCAATGAAGGTTTAAGAGGATAAAAGAAAAGAATCACAAACCACAAACAAATGTCAAGGCAAGGATGCCAAGAGCAAGCACATAGTCAAGTAATGATCAAAAGAATGATCAAAGGGCGTGTGGAAGAACGAAAGCGTACCTTGGCCACAAAGAGCATTCCAATCCATCAAGAAATCAATGCAATGCCCAAAAATGACTTGTACTAAGTCTTCAAGGACTAGTATCATTCCCAATCATCTTGATATCATCATTCAAAGTTGTTGAAGATCGATGAAGATGAGTCTTCTACAAGTGCAAGTAACTCAATCCACAACCAATTGAGTGATTGATCTTCATGAGTACCTACACAAAGTAAGATGCAAACTAGTAGATACATTTCATGAGTAGATCTAAAATGCATAAAAGCTACTAATCTAAGAGGGATGCAATATTACCAATTAAAAGACCTATTTTCCAAAGAAAAATAGTTTTGACCAAAGAGAAACTTTAGTACAACTTGACCTTCTAATTTGAGGAGACAATGGATCGATCCAAGTTTTAAAGTATAATATACTTTAAAGATCTTGAGTGACCATCGCTCTGATACCCATTGTAGAAACTAGAAGGGGGTTGAATAGTTTCTCTTCTATTAGTCACCTAATTAAAATTAATTTCAATTAGGTTTGTATCAAAAACTATCTTTTACTTGAAGCTAAGTTGCATAATGATTAGGTTCAATTCAAATGTATTAGCAATGGTAATAGGTAAGTATAATGATAATGGAATAAGTAAAGAGTAAGGAAAGAGACAACCTAGTGACAAGACACCAAGATTTACAGTGGTTCGACAATGAGGCTCTATTTCGTTTCGACTCCACTCCTCGAGTACTCCTACTCGAGATTTCCACTATATCCACAAGCTCCCTTCTTGGCGGAGAAAGCCTTATATCGTCGCTTACATTATTTTCCGACACTAAGCTAAATGTCGAGACCTAATCATTAGCTAAGACCAATCTACACAACGTTGCCTACTTCACTATTTTACGACACAAGGCTAGATGTCGAGTTCTAATCCAAAGCTAGAACCAATCTTCACGACTCTTCACTATGAAGCTAAGTGAGAACTTCACACAACACAACTACTAATTACTTTCAAGTTTAGTGAGAACTCACAAGACACAAACACATCACTTTATAGTTTAGTAAGAACTACTACACAAATCTATTACAACTCAACTAGACATATCCAAGTACACACATGTAGCTTGGATATACACAACACAAATCCAAGCAAACACATATGCAATGGATGTACACAACAAATCCAAGTATTCACAAATAGCTTGGATGAACACAACTAGTCTAAGTATTCATAAATACAAATGGATCAACAAAAACAAAAAGGTTAACATGATGAACATGACTAATTCATGGATTCATCTTTATCACAACACTAGTGAGTGATTGATCTTCTCATTGGACAAGGTAAAGGAGGGGATCAAGAGGATAATCATATGTAAACATGCTTAACACATTAAGTGATCATTTACTAATGATTATGCTATAGAAAAGAAAAAGGGGGCTGAGAAAAACGTCTAAGAGGCTTATTGGAAAATGAGATTTGATCCACTATTTATAGAAGACAAAGTCCAACAGTTAGCTGGGCGCGGATCCTTAACTAGCCGGCGGTTCCATATCGCTAAGGAACCGCCTAGTTATTTAAGGTACCGCCTAGTAGAGTCCGTTCTCTTTTTGTCTTTTAGTGGGGTAGGAATATCTGAGGTTTTTTAAACCTTCAAAGGATATTCTTATGGCATATGGAATATGCCATTTTCAAATTTATATTTTCCATTTTAGTAAAACATTTTCTTAAAAAGAAAGTTTATTTAAAAATCTTTTGTCATATTAACAAAAGTGAGTTTTAAGGATAATCACTTTGATTATCACTAAGTATGATTAAGAAAAGCTAGTGATATGGTTATTACCTTGATGATAATGTTAGTTAAATAATTCGTTTTGTGTTTTACACTAAATGTGTTGTATAGTTTGTTGTGATTAAAAATAAGAAAGATTAGTTAGCACTAATAATGTTTTTAGGCATCACTTGCATTAACAAAGTCATTAATAACTTAATTCATACATTTATTTTTCAATTAAAACTCTATAAGTTATTATCACACATTACCATAATGACTATATATGCAATTCCTCATAAGTTTAAAGTAACACGATTACCAAAAATATTGATAACAATGTTTAATGCGTTAAATGCGTAATTTCTCAATTTAAGATAGATACAATGAATGTAGACTTTAACGATTAAAATGATAAATTTTAGACTTTTGATGTAACAAATATAGCAAATTACTATTTTCTTAAAAGATTGCTTATAAATAACAAAATATGAAAATTGGTAATTAAAATTACTATTACTTTTAAAATGTAGCTCATTATTAATTTAAAAAACAAATAATATTCTAGAAACAATTCAAATTGATAACATAGAAAAAATGGCATTATTAATCGTAAGTAGTATTTACAACCTCAAAAATATATGCATTCAAGTTCAACAATTTACCAAAAAAGTACTCCGTTACTAGTAGTATAATTGATAAAATGGATTTCACATACCACATTTTTTCATTAAAAAAACATTATATTTATATATATCACAAGTTCACAACCATTTGTTTCGCGATGTACAATGATTACATAACATGTTTTAAGTAAATATAATTTTTTTAGTATTTATAAAAGAATATTGAAGTCACCTCAATAATATATTATTACGCTAACATATAAGATCCGAGTTTATACTTATTTCATAAGACTTATTTAAAACCATGTAAAATTGACAAAATGTAACAAAAATGATACAAATTGCTTCGAACATTATTTAGATATAAAAAATAAGTTATTGAGCTTTTCAATATTTTTTATTTTTCTAAATTATTTAAATTATATTATAAATATTTTTATGACAAAATTACTTGAATGGTCTTTGTAGTTTGATTAAAATTGCAACTTTCGTCCCTCAATTTTTAAAGTTGCATAGCTCGTCCATAACTTCAAAAAAATAACATTCTCGGTCCCTTCTCTTAACTAGTGTTAAGTAAATTTCATTATTATTTACATGTTATCGTTCATCCTTTGTTATAATGAAATTAATTTTTTTCAAAAAGAAATTAAATTATTTTCGAAAAAAGTTAAACTCTTTAAATTTTATTTTTTATTGGAAATGCATAAAAAAAAAATAATTTTTTAAAAGTGTAATATTCTTTTTTCGAAAATAAATTAATATATATTTTACATTTTTGAAAAAATTGTTTTTTATATAAAAATACTAATTTTTACTTTTTTCGAAGAAAAGAAAAATTTGATTTAATTTCCAAAAAAAGAAGTTTATTTTTTCGAAATAAAATGAAAAACAAAAAACTGTTTTTTCCGAACAATTTTAAAAATTAAAAAATAAACAAATTTTTTAAACTTCTTCGGAATTAAAATAAATTTAAACTTCTTCAAACATTTTAAAATTTCAATAAAACAAAAAAACATTTTCTTTCGAAAAAATACACGTTTTTTCGAAATAATTTATTTTTTCTTGAAAAAACTAAAACTAATTATTTAAATAAAAACATTTTTTCTAACATGTAGTTTTTTTGGAAAAAAATAAATTTAAATAAAAAAGTCTACTCTTCGAAACAAAATAACTTTTTTATTTTGTTTGTAATTTTTAAATTTCAAAGAAGTTCTTTTTTAATTTCCAATAGGTTTAATATATATATTTTTTAATTTTTTGAAAAAAAAAGTTTATTGTTTTTCATTATTTTGAAAAAGTTAAACTTCTTTTTTTGAAAATAAATTATTTTTTTTCGAGAAAAGTTAAAATTATTTTCTTTTAATAATAAAAATTTAATTACACTTTTAATTTTATTTTTTTGCGTTTTTATAAAATTAAATTTATAAATCTTTTACGCTTTTTAAAATAAAATTTAAAGTTAAAAACAAATTAACTTTTTTCAAAAAAAAATAGTTTCGGTAGAATAAAGGATGCACGATACGAGGACCATTAACAAAAATGACTAACTGTAAATAATAACGAAATTCACTTAAAACTAGTTAAGAGTAGAGACCGAGAGTGTTACAGTATTTTTTTCGAAGTTAGAGACGAGCCATGTAACTTTGAAAGTTAAGGAACAAAAGTTGCAATTTTAACCAAACCACAAGGACTATCCATGTGATTTTGTCTATTTTTTTAATTAACAATAAGATTTTAAGTAAATATAATATATTAAACTCAATAAAACTTATTTAACTAATAGTCAACGGCTCATTCAATAAATCTTAGGGGTAAATATGAGGTAGTTTAGGGTTTTTGGCTAAAACCTCGAACCAAATGTTCAGTTTTAAGTTTTTTTAAAACGAATCTCGCACAAAAAGTTCGGTTTGGTTTTATTTGCTTTTGGTTTTTCCGGTTTGATTTTCGTTCCATTTAGAGGATCATAATTTCAATAAGTTTGAAATCATCTTGGCAAAAAGTTACCACATAAATTTATACGACATTATTTGAATGATAAATATTTGTTAAAGAGATAAATATAACTATGATGATAAGATTGTTGTCTTATGTTTTTCTGTGACCTAAAATGAATATATAAAACAAGTTATTTTTGAAATTATTTTTTGTGTTTAATTTAAATAACTAAAAGTACGTTTGGTTAATGTCTATAAGAATAAAAGATTGACATGATAGTGATGCAAGCTTGTTTGGTTTGTTTATATGAGTATGCATAATAGACATGCATTTCAATATATTTGCCTTTCTTATAGGAGTCAAAAGACCAAAAATTAGGTATTTAATTTCATTATGTAATAAATAAAGACACTGATTCTTTTTAATTTCCATTAACAATTCGTGATTTTGTTGTTCACACTTTCCTTACATAAGAATAGTCACTGATTCAACAAAAGTTTATATTGACATTTTCTTTTCATGTTTAAAATTTTAAAATTGACAATGTTATTTCACGTCGTCTTTAACAAAATGACGAAGACAAATAAAAACAAATTTGCCATGTTTTTTTAGTATATATGAACCATATTATTGAACCTGGTGTGAAATATGTGAAGTTATACCCATCTAGATGTTGATATTCATTCTCAACACTTACAACTTGATTTCTAGATCTAACTTGAAATTTGGTTAACATCTTTTTGTAGGTGTTTTGAATTTAAACTAGAATACGATAAACAAGAACTCAATACACATTTAACAATTAGGAGACTAAAAAGTGAACATTAATCTGTAGTTCGTCTGGCTCATTTTGTTGGTATCAATCTTTACTTTGGAAGTGAAAAGACAAAACAATCATCACTCGGTTTATGTTAAATATATAAGCACAAATGAGATAAACATTTATGAAATTATTTATTTAATTAGTCGAAAGAACTCAACCCAAGTTATTATACCAAACAACATTTTTCAAACAATTATATGCATTCCTATTGTACCCTTATATCAAAACCATACCCATTATGATTCCGCTAATCAAACCAGACGACACCCAAAAAGACTTGTCAATAAGTCTTTATACCACAAATTTAGATATACGAAATTTCTGATGATAATCTTATGTCAAACTCATTATTTTAGTCAAATTTTTTCAATTCATATATCCGAATTTTCGGATAACATTTAAAATATATATAAATACCCAAAATATCTACAATTTTTGAAAAACTTTCATATGAGTTCTAAAACTTACATTTCATAAAACTAACTTACACAAATCCGAAATTTCTAATACATTTGTCTCATAGTTTTTATACTTTAGTAACTACTTGCTGGAATCTTAATATATATGTGTTTTTTTTATTAATTTTATGAATATTAATATAAAGCAATTTAGTTTGATAAGTTTTGGTTTTCATATAAAACCAAAAATTAAACCAAAATTTTGATTTCCTTAAAAACCAAAATTCCACGACTAGTTCTAAAATTGGTTCGTTTTCTGATTTATATTTGCATTTTTTTTATTTTTTGTTTCAGGTTTTCAATTTCGTGAGTTTCTCATAGAATAATTTTTGATAAACAGTAAACAAATAATTTTAGACTAGACAAATAATTGCACTATATATAAAATATATAACAACAAATACTTTTGCAAATTGTTAATTATAATATGCCCTCTATGTAACGCTTCAGAGCTTAATTAGTATTTGTGATGATGAGCTAAAAACGAAAATCTATATAAATGGGAGAATTTAAAAGAAATAAAACAATTAATTAAAAGACCATTTGGTTACTATTTATATACTTTTTCCGTCCTAAAATTATACCTCATCTTTTCATTTTGAATTAAGTAAAAATAAATTAGATACTATATTACTCTTGTTTGAAATTATTATTATAAACTTTAAAGAAAAAATTAATTAATTACTGAAATATAAAACTGTTATTGTGTAAAAAGTTAAATTTTTTTTTTAATAATAAATATATTTTTCTTAAACCGCGTGTTTTTTAAATAATACTCTCTTTGTCCCAATTTACTAGTCCACTATTAACTTTTAAAGTATTTTCTATTAAACTTTGACCTTAAATTATTTTTTTGTGTTATGTAATACTTGATGAAAATTATACTAATGAAAATACATCTAAAACTCAATCAATACATATATTTTGCATCAAGTATTATATAATACAAATGGAATTAATTTAAAATTAATGTTAAATGAAAAAGATTTTAAAAGTTAATAATAGACAAATAATTTAAGATGTAAGGACTAGTATTTTTTGTGGACGAGTATTATTTTTGCAAAGAAAATAAATATAAAAAAATTTACCATATAAATCTAGCATGGCGCGTGCAGTAGGTAAAAAAAAAAACACACGCAGTAGTGATACTGAAACCAAAAAAGTAGCATTATTTTTACTGAATAAGAAAAAGTAGCATTTCCCTTACTATATATGGTTTTCTCGTGACATAAATATTTTCGTCAAACTGTTTCTCACATCTCTCTCTCTCTCTCCTAATCGGCAAGGAGAATCAGAGCTCTGTCTTGTAACATGTGTAATTTCACCTTTTTTTTTACCTACTTTTATTTCATTCAATCAATTTTCACACTTTCACATAATTTCTTGTCACCTCAATTCTTTTTTTTATTCTTAAATGTTTTTGATGATTGCTGGAACTGCATTTGATAAATTCGCATGGGGTTTTTAGTTAAATTTGGTGGAGCTAGGTTAATTTGTTTGTTTTTATTATCATGGTTTCTTCGCTCTTTAGACCGACTGATTCACTGGGTTTGATTGTTATTTTTGGTTCAATTTTAGGTTGTTATAAACATTTTTATTGGTTAAAAGTTAGATGTTTGATTTATAGTAATAATTAGGGTTTTCATATAAATGTGCTTTAACGAGTGTTTGTTTCGGCTTATGGCTTATTTGGTTTTCGGCGTATTTTGAAACATTTTTGGATTATATAAGTTAAAGCAGCACACATAAAGATTAGTAGAATTTAAAAGTACGGGTATACAGAATTAGAAAAAGTGTTAGGTAAATTAATTCTTTGATTTCTGTGAAATATTTTTTAATGGAAATTTGGAACAGTTTTTAACTGTTATGTAATGATTGTGATTTTTTATAATATAAAAAACATAAAAAGGAGTGTTTGAGTGTTTGGATGAAGAAAATTGGTTATGTCTATGTGATTATAAGGTGAAATAAGCTGTTTTTCAGGGTTTTGGGAATTGGGTTTTTTTATAAAGTGCTTATCTGTTTTTTCAAGCCGCGGATTATGTGCTTATTTTACACTGAAATAAGCATTCAAAACAAGCAGTTCTTTTAAAAGATAATATATTGAAATTAACCTATCAGAAGCATCTTGAATAAGCAGTTTGAGATGCTTATTTTAAACTGATAATAATGGTAGGAGTAGATTCAAATGTACAGTTTTGACCTGTTTGGCGTTAGGTGAAGTAAGCCGATTATATGCTTCCGATTAGAGAATAACCACGAGTTTTTCAGATAAGCAATCCCAAAAAAATCACCTAAAAGGCTAGAACTGGTTAAATACATCGGTTAAGTAGTTTTAAAATGCTGTGAGATGTTTTGTTGTTACTGCAGCAAAATGTAGTACATAGTATTTAATAGAAAGCGTAGTGCTCAACCGGCATGAATACGTCACAAAAGATGTGTGATAAGAAGTTAAATAGGGGGTTTGGATGTGCTTTTAAAATGATTATTTTTTTTGCAATTTGAAGAAACAGAATTAGGATCAGATAATAAGACTACTAAAGTTAGCGATGCTTGCATCTATCTCAGTATTTGTCTACTTAGAACATCATTTGTTGTAGACGTTGTGCTGATGTTGATTTTTTTGTATCTTTTTCTTCAACAGATTGAGAGCTTTTCTTCTGCGAGATTAGAGAGAAATGGTACCTCATTTTGGATACCATCTTCTATATTGTTTGCTTATTGATTCTTTATAAGTTAGTTTTACTATTTCCAAACGTTTCATTCTTTTATGTGATATCACTTGTATAGGGTGATAATGCTTCTGAGGACTACGAGGATATTGATTGGAATACGGAAGATGAACTTGATATTACACCATCTTCTGGTCCAACTGTAGCTACTGCTGAACCTATTGTTGCTAACGGGGAGGTAATTGATCTGATTTATAAATTCAATTTAATAATAAATGTTTGTCTAGAATGTTTTACTATGATGGTGATCTGATTATCGCATCTTGAACTGCAATAATCTGTTTTGATTGCCTGGTTATCAGTTTCCTGTATATGTCAACAAAACTGATTATTGTAGGGAATAATAAGGTTTCCAAGGTTACTGATCCACATCTAGTCTATGTTTGGTAAAAATAGGTAAGCTTTTGTAAGCTGTTAATTATAAAGCTGTTAACATCAGCTATAACTGTAAGCTGTAAGCTGTTAACATTAGCTATAACTGTAAGCTGTTAATTATAACGCTGTTAACATTAGCTATAAGCTGTATTATTTTTTAATGAAAGTGTTTGGTAAATTAGCTGTTAACTGGAAAATTAAGATATAAAATGACATATTTAGATAAATTATAATATGTTTGGAGGGTATATCAGTGATTTACAGGTTTTTATAGAGCTAGTTATTTAGAAAGCTGTATGAATCTTAGCTTTTCATTTAAGAGCTACTTGTTTAAAACAAAAAGCTAACAGCTCCAAGAAGTTGTTGTGCCAAACAGAGCTTCTTATTTTAGAAGAGATTATTTTTTAAACAAAAAGCTAACAACTCTCAAAAAGCTTTGAAAAATCTCATGCGAAACATGCCCCTACTCTCGACCTACATTTACTACTGTACAATTTTACGAAATGTCTCTTATTTATGTGTTAACAATCAAATAGTCAGAGTTTGTCATACACCTAAACAAGTGAAATTAGAACTTTAAGAAGCAGGGCACGTCCAACAACTATTCTACAGGGTGTTATTACTGGTGGTTTTGGTTTCCTGTTTGACCATTATCACCCAAATTGGCTCATTGATATGTAAAGAGTCAAAAGTTCAGACTCTCTTCAAACAGTAGTCAACAGTAGACGTGGTTTTTATTCTATAATTTGTCAATCTAGACCTTAGACAATTGTTATTTTCAGGTCTCTGTTTGTTATTATACTGTAAAGTTTGCACATATGACTAATTCATTTTGTTATTAAAATTTGGGTTGCATCTAACTTCCTTTTTCTTTGTTCAAGGCGAGTTCGTCTGCTGGTCCATCCAACTATAAGGTGGTTGAACAGTTTTTAGGAATGGGCTTCTCTGAAGAGTTGATTGCAAGAGCAGTTAGAGACAACGGTATGTTATCAATGGGTAGAGATCAATTGAGAAGAAAACTTAAAATGACAAGGATGAGAAGTAACTATAATCACACATTTGAGATGCATCGACTTGAATTAGATGCATCTCTATTCATTTAGCTACATCCCAGTTAGTTTCAAAAATGTTTTTAAAGTGAAAACGATGCACAGTAGGAGTAGCAACAATTTTGATCCGCCGGAGGACGATTCACCTAACTTGATGAAATGCATCTTATATATTAGGGTGCATATAAAAGATTAGGGATGCATCTAGTTCAAGTCGATGCATCTCAAATGTGTGGTTATGGTTATTTTTCATCCTTCTCATTATCAGTTTTGCTCATTATAAGTATTCTTCTCATTCGATCATAAGTCTGTTATCAATAAATTAGTCACTCAGTTGTTGTTTTGATCAACCGCTGTAACTTGCTTTACAATTTGTTATTCATTACGTGCAGGGGAGGCCAATACAGACGCTATACTAAACTCTCTACTTACATACGCGGTAAGCTCATACGTTTTTAATTACTTCCAGAAATGTGGAAATCACAGCTTCTTATTGGTTTTTGAGATTATATAGAACTAATGATGACATCATCACCTTTTTCTTATATTCCATAAATTTCCGGGACACGTTGTTTGTTTTGGGTGTTAATGTTTTTTATTGGTTATTAACAGCATCTTGAAGAGTCTCCTGATGAAATCAACTCATCTAATCAGCAACAACAATGTGCAGATGATGATAGTTTCAATTTGTCTTCCGACTATGATGAGAGCCCTCTCAATGATCTCTCTGAGTCTGACAGTTGGTCTGGTAGTTGGTCTGGCAGTGATGCAGCTGTAAGTAAACTCTTGTATTTTGATGGTGCCTATCCCTTTCTTTATTATCTTTATTGTATGTGAAAAAATGGGCTTACCGGGATGGTTGGTTATGGGTCAAACAGGTGTTATTTTATATGGGTCGGGTCAGGTCGGGTCGGTCTTGGTTTACTTGAAACACTATCCAAAATATTATAAACAGTTCTCTTTAAAAAAGGGAATTTTGTGTTTGTTTACGGAAAGGCGGCTATAAATAGTTGGTGCGTCTAATATCAAGATACATTTTTATTTAATATAATTACTATCCGAGCTGTTGAACAAATGATATGGGAGGGTTGTTAAAAACACATTTGGGGCTTCTTATATCTCCTTAGATACCTGCTCCGGCGGGATTGGGTATGTTGTTGTTGTATCTTGTATGTCTCAGGTAAATATAATCTGAATCGGTTGATGCATAAGGAAATAGGTCAAAATTGACGCCTCTAACTATTTCAACAAAATAATATGATTTATTTGTTTATCTGCTCAGTTGGTATAAATAGAGTCTCTGCAAGCTAATAAAAACAGTGAGCAGTAACAGCATACTTTATAGGCCTGGACTTGCATGCCCACACCATATCCACTTTTATTAAAATTTAACCAATTTTGCCATGCTTAAGGTTTAAATACTAATATTTCACTGAATTTAATAGTTTGAAATGACTTATATGTCCGCAGCAGAAAAAGCGAATAGTAATGTTCTCTGTGTATGTATGGTCAAGTGATTGTTATGTGTCCATACGTTATAGGTTTAGAAGTTCTTTCTGATATTTCAAAGAATCTTGAGAGTTAACTCTGTTATGCAGGAATGTAGCAGTTCCTTACCTAAGCATGAGAAGGCATTATTATCCTTAGCAAATATGGGGTATAGTGTAGAAGAAGCTTCTGCAGCCTTGGACAGATGTGGTTAGTATATGCTTTTTGATTTAATTTTTTGTGTGGGTAAAAGAGGCCAGAGCCTCCGTTAAAATAGTTTTATAAATCAACGAATTTGAGTTAGCTACAGAATTGTGGACTCCCACAAAAGAAAAATAACTATACTCCGAGACATGCCCCTAGAGTGTTGTTTAAAGTTTAAACCAATGCACAATCTTAAACCTAGATATAACTAGCACTTTATAATAAACTCTTAAAGAACCTGTAACAAGAACTAAATGACTAAAATAAACATGTTATCACCATGATTAAGTCAGCTCCAAATAAGCATGTCCTTCTTGGTCTCGCGAGGCCACTAAAAACTTCCAAGTTTCAGCAACTTTTTAAATCTTTTTAACATTTATAAAGTAAGTTTGAACCTTATGGTTACACGTGATATGCCAAATGGCATAAACCATATGATTAAGAACATATAGGATTTTGTATCGTGTTTATGTTTCTAGAGTGCTTACTTTACCAACCGACCTTTTTATTCAGGCCCGGGGGCTTCAATCGTAGAATTAACAGATTTTATCTGTGCTGCCCAAATGGCAAAGACCGAAGATGTATTCTTTGAAGAAGAGGTTTGTTTTTCTTTGTAATAAATTCCTGGAAGTATTTAATTGCACATCCTCCTTTATATATATTTTTTACGTTATTAAGAAGTTGGATAATAATTTAGGAATAGTATCTGTACTCATATATGATGATATATGTTGATTATGAAATAATTTTGTTTTGGAGATAAGCATATGTGAGTTACCTACTCCTATCCAGTACAACCCGTGTGTACTTGTTTTCACCCCATATATCCAAGCTGACCCTTCATTGTGATCCACATAGCATATGCAAGATGGGAATCAAAATGGGTATTTTTCTGTGTGATCAAATCGTGTCAGCTTGACCCACATGCACTATTGTGCATTTTCCATCAATAATAAATGCATTTAGTATGATTACTTATAAATAGTACATCTTGAGACTTTCTACCTGTTTAAAACGCTCTCTAGCTGTCTTATCCCTTCACAAACATAACCCAAATTGACCCATTTGTAAAGCAACTGGGTCAACATTGCTACTTATATATGAGTAATATATACTGCCTGATTAAATTTTTACTGTCTAATGATTCAGAAGCCCAACATATCTCTTTTAAACGGGGTACTTAAGAAAAGGAAGTTGTATGAGCTCAAGAATTGGGAGAAGAAGAAACGAAAGGGTCTCCTAACGGAAGAGGATGATATAATTCGTCTTCCAAAACCAATGATTGGGTTTGGAACCCCTAGTGACCCCATGGTTATCACTCGTAGAACACTCCCTGAAGCTGCTATTGGCCCTCCATTCTTTTACTACGAAAATGTTGCCTTAGCTCCTAAGGGTGTTTGGGACACGATATCTCGCTTTCTTTATGATGTGAAACCAGAGTTTGTTGATTCCAAATTCTTCTGTGCTGCTAATCGTAAAAGAGGGTACATACACAATCTTCCGATTCACAACAGATTCCCGCTTCTTCCTCAACCTCCTCGCACTATAAACGAAGCTTTACCGTTAACGAAACGGTGGTGGCCGGATTGGGATACGAGAACTAAGCTGAATTGCCTGCAAACTGTTTGTGGGAGTGCAAGATTGACCGACAGGATTAGAAAAGCGCTAGAAAAGTGGGGCGACAACCCACCGCTTCATGTGCAGAAGTATGTTTTGGATGAGTGCCGAAAGTGGAATTTAGTGTGGGTAGGGAAGAACAAACTGGCGCCATTAGAGCCGGATGAAGTGGAAATGTTGTTGGGATTCCCGAGAAACCACACCCGAGGAGGAGGTATAAGTAGGACCGACAGATACAAATCACTTGGAAATTCGTTTCAGGTAATAATATCTTTTTTTGTTATTTATAAAGATTATGGGTTTGACCTCGATATTATGATAAATCATAAATGTCATTCTGAATTGAAGTGCCAGTATTCTTTATCTCTAAATTATTAGGAAAGATGAGACGAGAAACACAACAGTATGAAGAAAAAGCTAATTTAATAGTTAGAGTGATATTCCATGTATTAGTAAAATAGGGGGACGAAGATGATGAGAAAATATGGTCACTGGGCAATCTTTAAATGACATTACTTGTGTCGGTGTTTTGCATGTTTGATGCAGACTGTTAGACAGATTGGATTTTTTCCTGGTTTTCTATGATTGATGCACTCATTAACAAAGACGAGAAGGTTGGATAACGGGTCAAAACTGTTTGGGCTGAACTACATATATGTTTTTTTCTACTTTAAAATAAATTCTTGTTTTAAGTAGTTAATTTATTGAATCCAATTACAAAATCTGTTATTAGAATAATAACATACGGAGTATAATTTTATAGAACATTTGGGAGGTAGTAAATAAGATAGTTTTTTAATTATGATTAAAAGGTTATATGCATTCAAATTCACTTTAGACTCGGTTTTAACCTGTTTTCTTCTTAACTATCTTTGAACCAATTAGAGACAATTCATAGTCGAGCCACACGTAACTAAGTGGGTTGTAATTGTCACCTTTTCTCAAGTTACATTGTTTATTCAATGCTCTTCTTTTGTAGGTAGATACAGTTGCATATCATCTCTCTGTGCTAAAGAGTTTATTTCCAAATGGTCTAAACATGCTGTCTCTTTTCTCGGGCATTGGTGGTGCTGAAGTTGCTCTCCATCGACTTGGTATCCCTTTAAAGAATGTTGTATCAGTTGAGATTTCTGAAGCGAACCGTGACATTGTCAGGAGTTGGTGGGAACAAACCAACCAAAAAGGCAACCTTATTCATCTAGATGATGTGCAACTGGTAAACGGGGACAGCCTTGAGCAATATGTACGTATGTTCGGTGGGTTTGATTTGATTGTTGGTGGCAGCCCATGTAATAATCTCGCAGGAAGTAACAGGATAAGCAGAGATGGGCTTGAAGGTGAACAATCGTCACTCTTTTATGATTATTTCCGTATCCTTGATCTTGTCAAGTGCATTCAGGGTAGACACCAATGATTCATTTTCTGAAAGGGTTAGACTCGGCTTGATGATTAAATATATTAAACGTTGTATTAGCTTATGTTTTTTCTTCCTAAAATTTAACCTATTTTGGTTAGATATGTTACAACCATAAAGTCCGAACCTTTTCGATGAAATAACTATCATAATGTATGGTCAGCTGTAAATACAGCAGCCTTCTATTTAGTTTTCTTTGAACATTATTGCGTTTCTCCTTTAATTGTTGATACACTTTTTTGACTCTTCCTAGATTGAGGCAGGTCTCTTATTGTCCATGTCTTTGAACTTTTCCAATTTTATTTATTTCTCATCAATGTGGGTGGGAGGGAGCTGCTTCGAGGTGGGACACCCACTCCTTTTACCAGATCAAACTCTCTAAAGCAGGTAGGTGAGAAAGGCTTGACTCAATGCAGGTCTTTCACCATCGGTCGGCACTCGATTAGTGTTGCACGAAAAAGTCATGTGGCACGGTGATATTTCTCTATTACTCTATAGATTAACTTCAAAATTAAGCCATCATCTGGACACTTTAACCTTGCGGTTGGCGAGTCACAATATATCTGTGGATTTGATAATCAAATAGTTTGTATCCAATTCATCCCAACTTGAAACTTCGATTGTGCTTAAAAATTTGAACGATTAAGGAGTGTTTGGATAAGTTTATCTATACAATTTTTAAAGTACATACCAGACTACAAAGTTTTAAAATATTATTAATATTATTAAAAAGAAAGTTATTTTGGATACCTACTTTTCTTTGGATATAAGTTACTCATCCTTATCATCCATCTCATTTTTATCTAATTGATAAGATTAAATATATTTTATTTTTTATCTATTTTTTATAATTTAAATATCTTTTAAACCGTTAAGTGTTAAACGAAAATAATTATACTATCGCAACGAGCGTTTAATAAATAAAAATTTCGTTTTTTTTCTCCCTGTTAAAATTTACGTAAAATATCATATATAATAATACTGTTTCATCATATATGATAACTGTGTTAATTATATATGATATTAGTTTCATAGGTTATATCGTATATGATACTGGTGTTACATCATATGTGATATTAGTATAATATATGATAATTTTCGAAAACGTGAAAAAAATAGAAAATTTTTTTGTCGAAAGTATATCATATAGCATATATCTATAGAAATATAATTAAATGCTCTTTGTAACAGTATGTTTTTTTCGCATAACGAGTAACGGTTTAAGAGATATTAATGTTTGAAAAAAAGGATGAAAATATATTTTATGTTTAATCTTATCCGTTTGATTAAAATGGATATGAAAGGTGGAGATTAGTGCTTGGTATCTTAATAAAGTTTAATATCCAAATGAACTTAAATCATTATTAAATCGTAAGAGTGCTCCGAGAACCAATCTAAATAAGTTTTTGAGTTTTTTTCTATAAACTTCACCACAAAAGAAAAAAACGGCTTTTTATATATATTAGTAATATATTAATAATTATGATATCTGTTGTTTTGTTAGATCTAACATAACATTTATTTGACAAATAAAACATATAAACATCATAGCACATGCGGAAGCGATTAAGATCAATTAACATAACATGCATATAACTAATTGAACATTAAAGTTAAAAGGGTATTTTACCTTGCAAAGCTTCCTAGCAAAAGAACACTTCAAACCAATCCAAGATTAACCAAAGGAGGTTAAATCTATGCTCTTGTACACACGCCTCAAACAAGTTATTCGACAAGTTAGGTCACACGAGCAGAACCGTGTCGTAGTGGTGGAAAAAACGAACCGAGTATGCACAAGGCTATAGTCGGTCGAATATGGTGTTTGGCAAGGTTTCAGAGATTATTTTCTTTCACTATGAATGAGCAAAGAAAACAAATGAAAGCCTTTGTATATATAGTGTGTCAAAAGCTAGGGTTAAGGGATAAACTATATATAGAGAATATATTGTTTGCTTTAACCAAAACTAAATCCACAAACATACACCCCATAGGGGCCGGCCTATATTGTTCCCAAAATAGATTTGGGACACAAAATCTTGTTACCATTTTTATAGTTAACGCCCATTAGTCATTTTCCATTAAATACTTAACGGTCATTAATCACAGTTTTAACACTCGTTAACTAATTAACTATATTTAAATAAAACATAATTAATTAATTAAATAGCTCTAAACGTTTGTGTGCAATCCCATAGTCTCGAGTTCGATCCTAACACACGACTATTTAAATACGTCCATAAACTAATGATAGGTGTGAAAACACCCATCCTTTTACCACTTATTTCTGGCTAAAACAAGACCAAAACACGTATTTAATATCATTTGTTTGGAATTATGCGTGGTTTTTGTGTTCATTGTGTTTTCAGAGTTAACCGGGTGAATATTAAAGAAAACATGGGATTGCACTGGTTTTATCAAGGAAAAAGACTCAAGACGAAGTCTATTGTCCAAGAGATGCAAAAGATTTGAAGTCATTGTGCCTATTTGAAGATTTATCAAAGAATAGAGCCAAAGATGGAAGATTCATATATGTCGAAGAACTCGAGTCTATTAAACAAAAGATTATAAGACGAGTTGGAATTATTCACCGACACTTCTCAAAGTCCAAAGTCGGAAACGTTTATTTAAAGAAACGCAAAGACTAAAGAAGAAAGAAGAAAAGAAGCCCAAAAACAAAGCCCATTCACAAAGCCCACAAGAGACGCCTATATATAGGATTCCACTTCACAAATTTGTAGAGAGTCTTAGCTAGTTTTTATTTTTCATTTTCTCTAGTTTTAGAGAGAGAAAGTTCCCAACTTTCTCTCATTAAATTTTTCTTTGTTTTCATCTTTTAAATTTAAGCTTCCTTTAATTTTTGTACTTTGGATTTCATTAATCTAATTCAAGTGAAGCTTTTAAGTTCTTTAATCTCCTTCTACATTTCTTAGTTTACCTAACTCCTTGATCCGATTGTTTCATTTCATACGGTTTGGATTATTGGATGAGTTCGTGATCAAAGTTTAACCTTTCTTGTTTCTTCTTAAGCTCATACACGTTTAAGCCCTAAGCTCTCTATGCTTATTGGTTTACTCCTTGTTTTAGCTTATTGGTTTTCGGATTTCATCAAGGTTTTAGTCATTCAAAAGTTTCGTTTACAAAATTTATGATTTTATGTTTTCAAAAGTTGTCAAATTTAAGCTTTTTGAAGTGTTTAAGTTGCGGGTAAAATATCTTATTGATTGTGCTTATTGAGTTCTAAGGTTGCCACCATTTTCGGATTGATTTTGTGTTTCATCGCAATATCAAGGTTATTACACATTCCGACGCTTACTTGTTCGTATCGCAATAACCCAAGAGGGTTCTACTTTGCGATCGGTTGACTTTTGCCCCTTATTCCGATCTGGATTGCAATCGCTTATTGCGATCGCATATTCCAACGGGACTAAGGTTCCTTTTAAATCAAAACTCTGGCCAATTTTAATTTACCACATTCCGATCTAGAACTTTCCGATAGCTACATTCCGACCGACTTCATTCCGACAGCCATCATTGCGACAGCTTTGATTTTGAACATTCCGATGGAATTTACTTTGACATTCCGATGGGTCGTTTTAGTTATATTCCGATGGTCATAATTTTGACATTCCGACAGCTTTGCAATTTTATATTCCGATGGACTAAGTATTAAAGTTTTTCAAAGTTTTAAGTTTTAAGTATTTTCCTAATCAATATTTAGTTTAATCGTTCAAAGCTTTTAATTTACTCAACGCCACTTACATTTATTTGTTATTAGTTTAAAATAGATAAACAAACCAACACCCTTTTAGTAACCAAGAACAAATCATTCCAGTTTTAGTTGTGATCAATTCGAGGAGATACCGAGAAACGAACTTTCAACTATTAAAATCTCTAATATCAAATGGCGCCGCTGCCGGCTCTTCTCGTTAAGATTACCAGTTTTTTTGTGAGAACTTGGATTTTGGGATCCGTTCACCGGGTGAACGTTACTTTTTCATAAAAATTCCAAAAAACCCTAAAAAATATAAAATTTTCAAAAATCATAAAAATTAAAAAACATAAAAACCAAAAATATTTCTGCTTTGTTTTTGCCTTATTAGTTCTTTTGCAGGTGCATGCGTACACGATCAACGTCTTATCAAGAGCCCGAGCCTCTCGAAGACTTAGACATGGCCGGTGTACAAAACAACAACAATAACCTACCTCAAAACAATAACAACCCACCTCTCAACAACAATAATAACAACAACAATGAACCTTTACCGGACAATCGCCCTATGATTGAACTGTTACAAGCACATGTGGAGGGCAACAATGATCCAATTGTTATACCCGCGATTGCAGCCAACAACTTTGAGCTCAAATCCGGTTTTATCCAGATGGTCTCTGCTCAACCATTCTTGGGGCGTACCATTGATGATCCACATGACCACATCAAGAGATTCCTACAACTCACGAATACGGTCAAATTCAATGGTGTTCCACAAGAGGTAATCCGTTTACAACTTTTTCCCTTTTCTTTAGAGGGACAAGCCCGGCATTGGCTTGCAAAGGAACCGCCATAAAGTATTCTTACGTGGACAGATTTGGAGACCAAGTTTATCAACTACTTTTTCCCACCCTCTCGTACTACCGCTTTACGGAATGAAATTATTAATTTTGAACAAAAGTACGATGAATCTTTTAGTGAATCTTGGGACCGTTTCAAAGATCTTTTAAGAAAGTGCCCACAACATGGTTTTACCAAAGTGCACCAAATTAATACTTTTTATAATGGTTTAAGCATGAATGACCAAGATTCACTAAATAGTGCCTCGGGGGGTAATATTTTGGTTAAGACTTCCAATGCCGCTTGGGATATTATTGAAAATAAGTCTCGTGTGCAAACCAAAAGTGTTCGGACCAATGTCACTAGTGCTAGTACTAGTGACAGCGACAAGCGACTTGACAAAATTACTAAGCTTCTTGAATCGCTTGTTACCCACACCGCTAACAACACCAACATCATCAACGCTAAAAACGCTCAAGACGCTCAAGTCAATGCTGTTAGCCAACCTTGTGAAATATGCGGGGGTCCTCACTCTTACACCACTTGTACCGCCACCCAAGACTATCCTTCTGAGAATGTGAATGCAACATACGGTACCTATCCTCCAGCCGCTTATCAAGCTCGCCCTCAAGTAGACCGCAACTTGCTTAGCTACCGCTCTAACAACTTTCTTTCCCCACCCGGTTTTCCTCCTAACAACCCAAACCAACAACAAAACCTCAATCGCCCTCCTCAACAACAACAACCTCGTGCACCATACATACCAGCTCACAAAAAACCATATCCACCTCAAAGAAACAACCAAGTTTACCAACAACCTGCTTATCAACCACCCGCATACAATGCTCCTCCCAACCCAACCATCGTATTACACCAAGATATTGGAACCTATATGAGGACTAATGATGTGATAGTGGACAATCTCCAGCGGGAAGTGCTCAACTTGAAAGCAGACATGTTGAAACAAGGAAACGATCTGAGAGCTAATATGAGAAACACTATGGCAAGTCAAACGAATGACTTAAGGAACATGATGGTTAGTTTCTTCCAAGGTAATCAACCCTCTTCTTCGGGTACTCTTCCGAGTAACACCGTTGTGAATCCAAGAGGGGAGATGAAAGCAATCACCACTCGCAGTGGCAAAGGTACCAAGGAATCCGAGCTTCCTATACCTCCACCGGTGAGTGTGACTAAGGAGAACGAGTCACCTGGTCCTATTCCTCATCCTTCTACTTCCCCAATTTCTCCACCTCTTACTTCTACCCCTCCTCCACCCAAGGATGTGAGTGATCCTATTCTCCCAAAGCCTTCCTCTTCTTCCGATATACCTTATCCATCAAGGTTGAGGAAAGATAAGCTCAAAAGCAAGGATGATATTCAGGTATCAAACTTTCTCAAAATGTTTAAACAATTGAATTTTAACATCTCCTTCGCTGAGGCTCTCGCTCACATGCCCAAATATGCGAAAATGTTTAAAGATCTTCTTAGCGACAAGGAGAAGCTTCTTGATATTGCTAACACCCAACTTAATGAGAATTGCTCTGTAGTACTCTTAAGGAAATTGCCAACCAATCTTGGTGATCCGGGTCGTTTCTTAATCCCTTGCAACTTCCCGGGAGTAGAGAATTGCATGACCCTAGCCGATCTAGGTGCCAGTATTAACTTAATGCCTCTAAGCGTTTGGAAGCAATTATCTCTCCCTGAGCTAGTCCCCACCAAAATGACTTTGGAATTAGCTAACCGTACGGTTGCTTATCCAGTGGGGATAGCCGAAGACGTCTTTGTAGGAGTCGACAAATTCACTTTTCATGCCGATTTCATCGTCGTCGACTACGATATGGACCCTCGTGTGCCATTGATCGTTGGTCGTCCATTCTTGAGGATCGGTCGCACTCTCATCGATGTTGAAGCGGGTGAGCTTATCATGAGAGTGGGTGACGATAAAATTGTCTTCAACATAAGAAAGCTTTCTAAACAGCCTTACTCTAACGAGAGTGTTAATTGTATTGACGTTCTTGATGAGGCTTGTGAAGAACACTTCAAAGATGCTTGTAAAAATATTCCTATCTCTCTTCCCAATGTTGAGACCGTTTCCTCTATTGACTCATCACTATCTCTATTTGGAGAAAGTGATTTCCTTTGGAAAGATTTGGAAGCCACCATGGGAGATGTGAACTTAGCTAATGACGATTCTACCACCGATTGGGATGAAGATCTTCGCCTCATTGAAAACCTTCTCAAAGAAGACAATCTTTCTCCACCATCTCCCACGGTTATTGCTATCGATGCTCCGACTTTGAATACGCCTCCCATCGAAAATCCTCCGGATGTAGAACTTAAGGAGTTGCCGCCCCATCTCGAGTACGTGTTCCTTGAAGATAAGAAGAATTCGCCCGTCATCATTGCTAAGGACTTGAAAGAAGAAGAGAAATCTCGCCTCATCGCCATGCTTAAAGCTCATAAGAAGGCAATTGCTTGGAAAATTTCCGATATCCGCGGAATTGATCCGAACTTTTGTACTCACAAGATTCTCATGGAAGATGACTTTAAACCCGCAATCCAGAGCCAAAGAAGGGTTAATACTCGAATTCATGACGTCATCAAACAAGAGGTTATCAAACTTCTTGATGCCGGCTTGATTTACCCTATCTCGGGTTCGCCATGGGTAAGTCCCGTCCATTATGTGCCCAAGAAGGGCGGAATAACCGTTGTTCCTAATGAACACAATGAGTTTATTCCCACTCGTCTCGTTACTGGGTGGAGAGTTTGCATCAACTATCGCAAGCTCAATGATGCCACGAGAAAAGATCACTTTCCTCTTCCTTTCATGGATCAAATGCTCGAGCGTCTTGCGGGTAATGACTATTACTGCTTCTTAGACGGTTTCTCCGGGTATTTTCAAATTCCCATCGATCCCAAGGACCAAGAAAGACCACATTCACTTGTCCCTACGGAACATTTTCTTACAAACGAATGCCTTTTGGTTTATGCAATGCTCCTGGGACGTTCCAAAGGTGTATGATGGCTATCTTCCATGACATGGTGGAAGACACTATGGAAGTATTCATGGATGATTTCTCGGTTTATGGCGATTCTTTCTCTGCTTGCCTTGCCAACTTAGAACGTATGCTTAAGCGGTGTGAAGACACTCGCCTTGTTCTTAATTGGGAAAAATGCCATTTCATGGTAAAAGAGGGCATCGTGCTAGGACACAAGATCTCCAAAGCCGGTCTTGAAGTAGACCGTGCTAAAGTCGATGTTATTTTTAAGTTGCCTCCACCTTCAACCGTGAAGGGTGTGAGAAGTTTCCTGGGTCATGCGGGCTTCTACCGTCGCTTTATCAAAGATTTTTCTAAAATCGCTCGCCCAATGACCCACCTCTTGGAAAAAGATACTCCTTTTATCTTTTCCAACGAGTGTATTGAAGCCTTCAACTCGCTTAAGGATAAGCTAACTAAGGCACCCGTCTTGGTTACCCCTAATTGGGAGCTTCCCTTTGAGTTGATGTGCGATGCTAGTGACTTTGCTATTGGAGCGGTTTTGGGCCAAAGAGTGAATAAACACTTCCAACCGATCCATTACGCTAGCAAGACAATGACGGGGGCTAAATTGCATTACACGACAACCGAAAAAGAGCTTTTAGCTGTTGTCTATGCCTTTGAAAAGTTCCGCCCCTATCTTGTCCTTTCCACCACAATCGTTTATACCGATCATTCCGCGTTGAAGTACTTGTTAACTAAACAAGATTCTAAGCCAAGGCTTCTTCGCTGGGTTTTGCTACTCCAAGAATTTAAAATCGAAATTCGTGATAAAAAAGGAGCTGAAAACCTAGCCGCGGATCATCTCAGTAGACTTGAGGATCCTTACCACGGGGAACATCCGAACAAAGAGATCAATGACTCTTTTCCCCTGGAGACCTTAATGTCTATCAACTCGACTTCTGATGAAACCCCGTGGTTTGTGGACATTGCAAACTACTTGGCGGGTGGAATTCTCGTCGACGGGTTAACATCCCAACAAAAGAAAAAGTTCTTCAAATACATTAAGACTTACTTTTGGGATGACCCGTATCTATTCAAACAATGTGCTGATTTGATTATTCGCCGATGTGTTGATGGACCGACAACTTTAGAAATCCTTGACGCTTGCCACAAAGGACCCACCGGTGGTCACTTTGGTCCGAACTACACCGCCACAAAAGTGTTTGACTCAGGATTTTATTGGCCCACCATTTATCGTGATGCTCACGAGATGGTTAAACGTTGTGATGCTTGCCAAAAACAAGGTAAAATCACACATAAAGACGAGATGCCTCATAATTTCATTCAGGAATGTGAAATCTTTGATGTTTGGGGTATCGACTTTATGGGGTCATTCCCTTCATCTAAAGGAAACAAATACATCCTTGTAGCCGTTGACTACGTTTCAAAGTGGGTTGAAGCCAAAGCTTTACCCACTAATGACGCAAGGGTGGTTTGTAACTTTTTGAAATCGCTGTTCGCTAGATTCGGTGTGCCTCGTGCCATTATTAGTGATCGCGGGACTCATTTTTGCAATGATCAATTTGCTAGAGTCATGGCTAAGTATGGTGTAAATCATCGTCTTTCCACCGCCTACCACCCACAAACTAATGGCCAGGCTGAAATCTCTAACCGAGGATTAAAGCGAATTCTTGAAAGAACCGTGGGAGAGCATCGTGCCTCATGGGCTGATAAACTTGATGATGCTTTGTGGGCTTTTCGTACCGCATACAAGACTCCGATTGGTTGTACGCCATATCGTCTCGTGTACGGGAAAGCATGCCACCTCCCCATTGAGTTGGAGCACAAGGCTTACTGGGCCTTGAAGTGGGCTAATTTTGATATCAACAAAGCCGGTGACCTGCGCAAGATCCAACTCAATGAGCTGAATGAACTCTGTAATGAGGCTTATGAAAATTCTTTGATCTATAAGGAGAAGACTAAGCTCATTCACGACTCTAAGATTAAAAACCGAGAGTTCCAAGTTGGAGACAAAGTTTTACTCTTTAACTCTCGGTTGAAAATCTTTTCGGGCAAGCTGAAATCTCGTTGGTCCGGCCCATTCACCATTGCCCAAATTTTTCCATATGGTACTCTCGAGCTCGCTCAACCTAATGGACCTAATTTTAAGGTGAATGGCCAACGAGTGAAGTTGTACTTTGGTGAGGACATCTCTCAGGAGATGATTCCATCCCTCACCACATTTCCCATGAACTAATTTTGGGTCGAGTCAGGCTCGTGACTCGGTTATCAAAAACAAGCGCTCCTCGGGAGGCAGCCCGAGTATCTATCCTTTTCTGTTTTAACCTCCTAAGTGTATGGGGACCTCTATAGGTTGCTTGTGTTTGTGTGGTGATGTGATTACAGGGATGAATGCACTCTTGGAATCTTTGAAGAACCGTGCTCCCGTGTTATCCGCAATCCGGTTCTATCTCTCAACTATCGTGATTCAATTTTCTTCATACTCACATTTAAAATTGATCACTTTAGTCGTCTCTTCCTTAGCTTGATTTAACCAACGTGCACAATGTCATAAGTGTAGGGGAGATTTTTCCCACATGCTTAAACATTGAGGAAAATGTTTACCTTAAGTGTAGGGGGACTTCTATCGTTTTAAGTGGACTTTTCCATTAAAATGCCTTCATTTAACCGGAAAATCATCTTTTTCAACATTTTTCAAATTTTTAATTAACTTTGGCCATTTAGTCGTAATTTTTAAATTTTTATCATTGCTTTCATATATATATATCCCGCAATAAATTCAAAAATATTAATAAAGTGGTGTAGCTAGTTTTGAAGTCTTTGACATATTAGGCCCGTTACGATTATTTTGACTCAACCCGAATAGACTTGTCCAAGTTTGTTCTAGCTAGTATCCTTAACCATGTAGACCTTAATTGGTTTATTAGGCTAAGCATCCACGAGTCTCTTTACTTGAGATTTTAAATTATGGAGAACGAGAAATGATAGAGTCAATTATAAGTCGGTACTCTTGCACAAGCTCACTTGGTGTAATTATTTGCCTATTCTCCCATCACTTGCTAATAAATTATCTGCAATAAGTAAGGACGTACGATTTGAAAGGTTACTTAGCTTCTAGCCCAAGATCGTTTAAAAGTTGCTCGGTAATGATAAGAGTTCATAGCCAAGGCATAACTTATGAAGCGGGGCGCGAAGATTGGCGAGTCCGAAAAGGCCCTAACAAGGCATGAGGATTCAATCTTATTGCTAAAGATCCAAGGTGATGTGAAAAGCATTATTCCCAAAATCAATATGAAGGATCAAGACTCACGACGAAAAGCAATCAACTCCCATAAAGATCATGGAGAAGTCTATCCGAAAAGACCCTAACAAGGTATGAAGATAAATAGATCTAAGTCCGAAAAGGAGGCGGATCGTTGTATCTCAAAATCCCAATTAGAGATTGAAGAAATAATCATGAAGTCGTGGTCAACAAAGTTGGAGTACCCCTCAAAAGTCTCCAAGTGAAGAAACTCTATTAACGATGAGAAGACCATTATCTCAAGAACGTCTCTGATACACTGATTTTCAATGGGTTCAATTTTAGTCTCGATATCCTCTCGAATTGATCTAGGTCTTAAGTGGAATGATTGTTCTTGGTTACTAAATAAAGGGGTTTGGTTTTCTATTCTAATAAGAAGTGGAAATGAAAGTTTAAATCAAAGGCAATTACTTTAATTAAGATTAACAAAAACTTGGTTGAAAATTTAAAGTTCAAATTAAAATTAAAGTTAAAATGTAAATAGTGAAATATGAGCAGAGAAATAGTAAAACATCAACAGTAAAACAGTAACTTTAAAATACCCAAACAAAATAACTGATCCGGAACTTTAAACCTTGATTCGGAACTAACTGATTCGGAAGATACTATTCACTCATCCGGAACTTGCTCATTCGGAACATACTCATCCGGAACTTAGGCTGATTCGGAACTTTCCGAATGAACGTTCATTCGGAACTTGCTGGATCGGAAGTTGCTGATTCGGAACCTTCAGATTGATTCGGAACTTTCCGAATGAAAAGGTTGATTCGGAATTTCTCCTTGATTCGGAAGTTTGAAACTTCCGAATAAAAGTGACTTGATGCGGAACTTAAAGACTGGTTCGGAAGATTCCGAATGAATGCTTCATTCGGAACTTTTTGCTTGGTTCGGAAGATTTTGAAACCCAGATACAGTAGCAGTTACGAAGAACAAGGAACACGACTTTTTATCAAAATCAAATCAAATACTTAAAAAGGATTTACCAAATTAAACACAAATCATTTAGACACCATAAGCAACAAATCCCACTAATAAAAACACAAATCCAAACAACTTTTGAAGATCAGATCAAGAAAAATAAAACTTAAGAACTTGAAGATAAAGATGATGATGAACAAGATGAAATGAAAGATTAAACAAGAACTTGGTATTGAATGATTGATGTTTTGACAAGATGAAACAAAGATTAAAATTACAAGATTAAAGAACTAAAGATAAAAATCACCAATCACCCTAGTGGTGATTGTGTTATACGAACCAGGAGGAAAGAAAAGGGAGGAAGAAAGAAAAACTAGCTCTCTCTAAAATGTGTGTGGGATGGCCTATTTATAGGTGTTTCCTTTGGTTGGTGAGTGGGCTTTCTCCCGTTCTTCGTGTCTTTTCGTCTTTTCAGAAAAGTTTCCGTTTTCGATTCTGATTCGGGATTTGTTGTCGATTAAATTCAACTCGTCTTTTAATTTCTTCGTTTAATAGACTTGAGTTTCTTCGACTTATATAAATCTTCCATCTTTGGTCCTTTTCTTCGATAAATCTTCGAATAGGCCCAGTGACTTCAAATCTTTTGCATCTCTTGGACAATAGACTTTATCTTGAGCCTTTTTCTTCAATAAAACCCGTGCAATCCCATGTTTTCTTCAATATTTATCCGGTTGTCTCTGAAAACACAATAAACACAAAAACCACGCATAATTCCAAACAAATGATATTAAATACGTGTTTTGGTCTCGTTTTAGCCCGAATTAAGTGGTAAAAGGATGGGTGTTTACACACCTATCAAATCGCCTACACTTAACCATTGCCATGCCCTCATGCAATGCTTAGTGATAAAGCAAGTTTACACTTTTCTCATAATTAATCAACCTTGGCCTTATTTAAAATACTACTAAACAAAAATTAAAGAAATAAAACTTTAAAGGTAACAATAGCTACATGGAAATAACTTGTAGAGAAATCGATGACTTACATTAGGGCTTTGGTGCTGCGAAGATTTATCACCCTCAAGTTTCACGTTCCCCAAACTAAGCTTAAAAACGAGATCATTGTTATTATAAGTTAGCAATTCAAACACTTACACACATGGCTTAATTAAATGCTTAAACTCCCTTATTCCTAGGTGTATCTCTTATATTTTATTTTTGTCTTAGAATGATCATGAAGATGCATTTTTGGACTTATTTCGATAGTTTATTAGGGCTGAAAGCAAAGTAGGACGATTTGATCAATAGTTAGCTAAAGGACAAAATCTCTTAAAACTGCTTCTCGGGATATCAAAAAGTTCATATCTTGGCATAACTTGGTTCACGATTTGAGACCTTTCTCGGGCCGATATTTGGCATGTACTTCATACTTCATATCTTCGAGAGACGTTCTTGAGATAATGGTCTTCTCATCATAATAGAGTTTCTTCGCTTGGAGACTTTTGAGGGGTACTCCAACTTTGTTGACCACGACTTCATGATTATTTCTTCAATCTCTAATTGGGATTTTGAGATACAACGATCCGCCTCCTTTTCGGACTTGGATCTATTTATCCTCATACCTTGTTAGGGTCTTTTCGGATAGACTTCTCCATGATCTTTATGGGAGTTGATTGCTTTTCGTCGTGAGTCTTGATCCTTCATATTGACTTTAGGAATAATGCTTTTCACATCACTTTGGATCTTCAGCAATAAAATTGAATCCTCATGCCTTGTTAGGGCCTTTTCGGACTCGCCAATCTTCGCGCCCCGCTTCATAAGTTATGCCTTGGCTATGAACTCTTATCATTACCGAGCAACTTTTAAACGATCTTGGGCTAGAAGCTAAGTAACTTTTCAAATCGTACGACCTTACTTATTGCAGATAAATTATTAGCAAGTGATGGGAGAATAGGCAAATAATTACACCAAGTGAGCTTGCGCAAGAATACCGACTTATAATTGACTCTATCATTTCTCGTCCTCCACAATTTAAAATCTCAAGTAATGAGACTCGTGGACACTTAGCCTAATAAACCAATTAAGGTCTACATGGTTAAGGATACTAGCTAGAATAAACTTGGATAAGTCTATTCGGGTTGAGTCAAAATAAACGCAACGGGCCTAATATGTCAAAAACTTCTAAACTAGCTACACCACTTTATTAATATTTTTGACTTTATTGCGGGATATATACATATGAAAGCAACGATAAAAATTTAAAAATTACGACTAAATGGCCAAAGTTAATAAAAAAATTTGAAAAATGCTGAAAAATAGGATTTTCCGGTTAATTGAAGGCATTTTCATGGAAAAGTCCACTTAAAACTTCGATAGAAGTCCCCCCTACACTTAAGATAAACATTGTCCTCAATGTTTAAGCATGTGGGAAAAGTTTCCCCTACACTTATGACATTGTGCACGTTGGTTAACTCAAGTTAAGGAAGAGACGACTAAAGTGATCAATTTCAAATATGAAGAAAATTGAATCACGATAGTTGAGAGATAGAACCGGATTTCGGATAAACACGGGAGCACGGTTCTTCAAAGATTCCAAGAGTGCACTGATCCCTGTAATCACATCACCACCCAAAGGCAAACACATATAGAAGTCCCCCCTACACTTAGGGGATTAAAACATGCAAGGATAGATACTCGGGCTGCCTCCCGAGGAGCGCTTGTTTTTGATAACCGAGTCACGAGCCTGACTCGACCCAAATTCAGTTCATGGGGAACGTGGTGAGGGATGGAATCACCTCGTGAGAGGTGTCCTCACCAAAGTACAATTTCACTCGTTGGCCATTCACCTTAAAATTAGGTCCATTAGGTTGAGCGAGCTCGAGAGTACCATATGGAAAAATTTGGGCAATGGTGAATGGGCCGGACCAACGAGATTTGAGCTTTCCCGAGAAGATTTTCAACCGAGAGTTAAAAAGTAAGACTTTGTCTCCAACATGGAACTCTCGGTTTTTAATCTTAGAATCGTGAATGAGCTTAGTTCTTTCCTTATAGATCAAAGAATTTTCATAAGCCTCATTACGGAGTTCATTCAGCTCATTGAGTTGGATCTTGCGTAGGTCACCGGCTTTGTTTATATCAAAATTAGCCCACTTCAAGGCCCAGTAGGCCTTGTGCTCCAACTCAATGGGGAGGTGGCACGCTTTCACGTACACAAGACGATAAGGCGTACAGCCGATCGGGGTCTTGTAAGCAGTACGGAAAGCCCACAAAGCATCATCCAATTTATCAGCCCATGAGGCACGATGCTCTCCCACGGTCCTTTCAAGAATTCGCTTCAACCCTCGGTTGGATATTTCAGCCTGGCCATTAGTTTGTGGGTGGTAGGCTGTGGAAAGACGATGATTTACACCGTACTTAGCCATGACTCGAGCAAATTGGTCATTGCAGAAATGAGTCCCACGATCACTAATAATGGCGCGAGGCACACCGAATCTAGCGAAAAGAGCTTTCAAAAAGTTACAAACCACCCTTGCGTCATTAGTAGGCAAAGCTTTGGCTTCAACCCACTTTGAAACGTAGTCAACGGCTACAAGGATGTATTTGTTTCCTTTAGATGAAGGGAATGGCCCCATAAAGTCGATACCCCAAACATCAAAAATTTCACACTCTTGAATAAAATTCTGAGGCATCTCGTCTTTATGTGTGATTTTGCCTTGCTTTTGGCAAACATCACATCTTTTGACCATATCGTGAGCGTCACGGTATATGGAGGGCCAATAAAATCCCGAATCAAACACTTTCTTTGCGGTGTAGTTGGGACCAAAGTGACCACCGGTGGGTCCTTTGTGGCAAGCATGAAGGATTTCAGACGCTGTCGGTCCATCAACACATCGGCGAATAATCAGGTCAGCACATTGTTTGAATAGGTAAGGGTCGTCCCAAAAGTAAGTCTTAATGTCGGTGAAGAACTTTTTCTTTTGCTGGGACGTTAACCCTTCCTTGAGAATTCCACCCGCCAAGTAGTTTGCAAAGTCCGCAAACCACGGGGTTTCATTCGGCTTCGAGTTTATAGACATTAAGGTCTCCAAGGGAAAAGAATCATTGATTTCTTTGGTCGGATGATCCCCTTGGTATGGATCCTCAAGTCTACTAAGATGGTCCGCGGCGAGGTTTTCTGCCCCTTTTTTATCGCGGATGTCGATTTTAAATTCCTGGAGCAGCAAAACCCAGCGAAGAAGTCTTGGTTTGGAATCTTGCTTTGTCAATAAGTACTTCAACGCGGAATGATCGGTGTACACAATGGTGGTGGAAAGGACAAGATAGGGGCGGAATTTTTCAAAAGCATAGACAACAGCTAAAAGCTCTTTTTCGGTTGTCGTATAATGCAATTGTGCCCCTGTCATTGTCTTGCTAGCGTAATGGATTGGTTGGAAGTGTTTGTTCACTCTTTGTCCAAGAACCGCTCCAATAGCAAAATCGCTAGCATCGCACATCAACTCAAAAGGAAGCTCCCAATTAGGGGTAACCAAGACGGGTGCCTTAGTTAGCTTATCCTTAAGCGAGTTAAAGGCTTCAAGGCACTCGTTGGAAAAGATAAAAGGAGTATCTTTTTCCAAGAGGTGGGTCATCGGGCGAGCGATTTGAGAAAAATCTTTGATGAATCGACGATAGAAGCCCGCATGACCCAGAAAACTTCTCACACCCTTCACAGTGGAAGGTGGAGGCAACTTTGCTATAACATCAACTTTGGCACGGTCTACTTCAAGACCGGCTTTCGAGATCTTATGGCCAAGCACGACGCCTTCTTTTACCATGAAATGGCATTTTTCCCAATTTAGAACAAGGCGAGTGTCTTCGCACCGCTTTAGCATACGTTCTAAATTGGCAAGGCAAGCAGAGAAGGAATCCCCGAAGACCGAGAAATCATCCATGAAGACTTCCATGGTGTGTTCAACCATGTCATGGAAGATAGCTAACATGCACCTTTGGAAAGTCCCTGGCGCATTACATAAGCCAAAAGGCATTCTTTTGTAAGCGAAAGTGCCATAAGGACAAGTGAATGTAGTCTTCTCTTGATCTTGGGGATCGATGGGTATTTGGAAATAACCCGAGAAACCATCCAAAAAGCAGTAATATTCATTACCGGCTAATCGTTCAAGCATTTGGTCCATGAAAGGTAGAGGGAAATGATCCTTTCTCGTGGCATCATTGAGTTTGCGGTAGTCTATACAAACTCTCCACCCAGTAACGAGACGAGTGGGAATCAACTCGTTGTGTTCATTGGGAACAACGGTTATTCCGCCCTTCTTGGGCACACAATGGATTGGACTAACCCACGGTGAATCCGAAATAGGGTAAATCATACCCGTATCAAGAAGTTTGATAACCTCTGTTTTGATGACTTCATGGATTTTTGGATTCACCCTTCGTTGGCTTTGAATAGTGGGCTTATAGTCGTCCTCCATGAGAATTTTGTGTGTGCAGAAGTGAGGATCAATTCCACGAATATCCGAGATTTTCCACGCAATAGCCTTCTGGTGAGCTTTCAACACAACAACGAGGCGAGTCTTCTCTTCATCTTTCAAATCCTTTGCAATAATGACGGGTGACTTGTTGTTGTCGTCAAGGAACACGTACTCGAGATGTGGCGGCAACTCCTTTAGTTCCAAATCCGGAGGATTTTCGACGGGAGGCGTTTTCAACGTCGGAGTATCGATAGCAATGACCGTGGGAGATGGAGGCGAAGGATTGTCTTCGGTGAGCAGATTGTCAAAGAAACTCATATCTTCATCCCCCTCGGTGGGAGAATCATTAGTAGCTAAATTCGCATCTCCCATGGTAGCTTCAAGATTGTTCCAGAATAAATCACTATCTCCAAATAGAGACAACGATGAATCAATGGAGGACACGGTCTCAACATTGGGAAGAGAGGTAGGAATACTTTTGCAAGCATCATTAAAGTGTTCTTCACAAGCCTCATCGAGAACGTCAATACAATTAACGCTCTCATATGAATAAGGCTGTTTAGACAACTTTCCCATGTTGAAGACTACTTTGTCGTCACCCACTCTCATGATAAGCTCTCCGGCTTCAACATCAATAAGAGTGCGACCGGTCCTCAAGAATGGACGACCAACAATAAGTGGCACACGGGGGTCCATCTCGTAGTCGACGACAACAAAATCAGCAGGGAAGGTGAATTTGTCGACTCCTACGATAACATCTTCGGCTATCCCCACTGGATAAGCAACCGTACGGTTGGCCAATTCCAAAGTCATTTTAGTGGGGACTAGCTCTGGGAGAGATAATTGCTTCCAAACACTTAGAGGCATGAGATTAATACTGGCACCTAGATCGGCTAGGGCCATGCAATTCTCTACTCCCGGGAAATTGCAAGGGATAAGAAAACGACCCGGATCACCAAGCTTGGTTGGTAATTTCCTTAAGAGCACTGCGGAGCAGTTCTCATTAAGTTGGGTGTTAGCAATGTCGAGGAGCTTTTCCTTGTCGCTCAGAAGGTCTTTAAACATTTTGGCGTATTTGGGCATGTGAGCGAGAGCCTCAGCGAAGGAGATATTGAAATTCAGTTGTTTAAACATTTTAAGAAAGTTAGAAACCTGAATATCATCCTTGCTCTTTTGCTTCTCTTTCCTCAACCTAGAAGGATAAGGTATATTGGAAGAAGAGGAAGGCTTTGGGAGAATAGGATCACTCACAACCACGGGTGGAGGAGGGGTAGAAAGAAGAGGTGGAGAAATTGGGGAAGGAGAAGGATGAGGAATGGGAGCAGGCGACTCGTTCTCCTTAGTCACAACCACCGGTGGCGGTATAGGAAGCTCGGGTTCCTTGGTACCTTTGCCACTTCGAGTGGTGATTGCTTTCATCTCCCCTCTTGGGTTCGCAACGGTGTTACTCGGAAGAGTACCCGAAGAAGAGGGTTGACTACTTTGGAAAAAACTAGCCATCATGTTCCTCAGATCATTCGTCTGGCTATCCAGCGTATTTCTCATGTCAGCTCGCAAATCATTTCCTTGCTTGACCAAGTCTGCCTTCAAATTGCGCACTTCCTCTTGGAGATTTCCCACTATCACATCATTGGTCCTCATATAGGTGGCGACCTCTTGGTGTAGTGCAGTGTTGGATTGGTTGGAAGGAGCATTGTATGCAGGTGGTTGGTAAGCTGGTTGTTGGTAGACTTGATTGTTACGTTGAGGAGGTTGTTGCTGCTTGTGAGGTGGGACATATGGTTGTCGAGGTTGTTGTTGTTGTTGAGTAGGGCGGTTAAGGTTTTGTTGTTGGTTTGGGTTGGTTGGAGGAAAGCCAGGTGGTGAAAGATAGTTGTTGCTGCGGTAGCTAAGCAAGTTACGGTCACCTTGAGGTCTAGCTTGATAAGCAGGTTGTTGGTAGGTGCCATATGCCGCATTCACATTTTCAGCAGGGTAATCTTGGGTGGCGGTACAAGTTGTGTAAGAGTGGGGACCACCGCATATCTCACAAGGTTGGCTGACAGCGTTCACTTGTGCATTTTTGGCGTTGTTGCTGTTGTTGTTGCTGACGGTGTGGGTGACAAGCGATTCAAGAAGCGTGGTGATTTTGTCTAATCGCTTGTCGCTGTCATTAGTGCTAGCACTAGCAACATTGGTCCTAACGCTCTTGGTTTGCACACGAGACTTATTCTCAATGATGTCCCAAGCAGCATTGGAAGTCTTAGCCAATAAATTACCCCCTGAGGCACTATTCAGTGAATCTTGGTCACTCATGCTTAAACCATTGTAAAAAGTATTAATTTGATGTACTTTGGTAAAACCATGTTGTGGGCATTTTCTCAAAAGATCTTTAAAACGATCCCAAGATTCACTGAATGACTCATCGTACTTTTGTTCAAAGTTTATAATCTCATTCCGCAAAGCGGTAGTACGAGAGGGTGGAAAAAAGTAGTTGATAAACTTTGTTTCCAAATCCGTCCACGAGAGAATACTCTGTGGCGGTTCCTTAGCAAGCCAATGCCGGGCTTGTCCCTCTAAAGAAAAGGGAAAAAGTTGTAACCTTATCACTTCTTGTGGAACACCATTGAACTTGACCGTGTTGGTGAGTTGTAGAAATCTCTTGATATGGTCATGTGGGTCATCAATGTGGCGTCCCAAGAATGGTTGAGCGGATACCATCTGGATAAAGCCTGACTTTAGCTCGAAATTGTTGGCGGCAATTGGTGGAATAACAATTGGATCCATGTTGCCATCGACATGAGCTTGCAGCAATTCAATCATTGGGCGATTATCCGGAAGGTGCTCATTGTTGTTGTTATTGTTCATGTTGTTGAAAGGCGGGTTGTTGTTGTTATTATTGTTGTTCGGAGGTGGTATGTTATTGTTGTTTTGTACACCAGCCATGTCTAAGTTATCGAGAGGCTCGGGCTCTTGATAAGACGTGGATCGAGTGCGCATACACCTGCAAAAGAACGAACAAAGAAGAACAAAGCAAAAATATTTTTGGTTTTTATTGTTTTTTTACTTTTTAGGATTTTTGAAAATTTTATATTTTTTAGTGTTTTTGAAATTTTTTATGAAAAAGAACGTTCACGGGGAACGGATCCCAAAATCCAAATTCTCACAAAAAACTTTTGATCTTAACGAGAGGAGCCGGCAGCGGCGCCATTTGATACACTGATTTTCAATGGGTTCAATTTTAGTCTCGATATCCTCTCGAATTGATCTAGGTCTTAAGTGGAATGATTGTTCTTGGTTACTAAATAAAGGGGTTTGGTTTTCTATTCTAATAAGAAGTGGAAATGAAAGTTTAAATCAAAGGCAATTACTTTAATTAAGATTAACAAAAACTTGGTTGAAAATTTAAAGTTCAAATTAAAATTAAAGTTAAAATGTAAATAGTGAAATATGAGCAGAGAAATAGTAAAACATCAACAGTAAAACAGTAACTTTAAAATACCCAAACAAAATAACTGATCCGGAACTTTAAACCTTGATTCGGAACTAACTGATTCGGAAGATACTATTCACTCATCCGGAACTTGCTCATTCGGAACATACTCATCCGGAACTTAGGCTGATTCGGAACTTTCTGAATGAACGTTCATTCGGAACTTGCTGGATCGGAAGTTGCTGATTCGGAACCTTCAGATTGATTCGGAACTTTCCGAATGAAAAGGTTGATTCGGAATTTCTCCTTGATTCGGAAGTTTGAAACTTCCGAATAAAAGTGACTTGATGCGGAACTTAAAGACTGGTTCGGAAGATTCCGAATGAATGCTTCATTCGGAACTTTTTGCTTGGTTCGGAAGATTTTGAAACCCAGATACAGTAGCAGTTACGAAGAACAAGGAACACGACTTTTTATCAAAATCAAATCAAATACTTAAAAAGGATTTACCAAATTAAACACAAATCATTTAGACACCATAAGCAACAAATCCCACTAATAAAAACACAAATCCAAACAACTTTTGAAGATCAGATCAAGAAAAATAAAACTTAAGAACTTGAAGATAAAGATGATGATGAACAAGATGAAATGAAAGATTAAACAAGAACTTGGTATTGAATGATTGATGTTTTGACAAGATGAAACAAAGATTAAAATTACAAGATTAAAGAACTAAAGATAAAAATCATCAATCACCCTAGTGGTGATTGTGTTATACGAACCAGGAGGAAAGAAAAGGGAGGAAGAAAGAAAAACTAGCTCTCTCTAAAATGTGTGTGGGATGGCCTATTTATAGGTGTTTCCTTTGGTTGGTGAGTGGGCTTTCTCCCGTTCTTCGTGTCTTTTCGTCTTTTCAGAAAAGTTTCCGTTTTCGATTCTGATTCGGGATTTGTTGTCGATTAAATTCAACTCGTCTTTTAATTTCTTCGTTTAATAGACTTGAGTTTCTTCGACTTATATAAATCTTCCATCTTTGGTCCTTTTCTTCGATAAATCTTCGAATAGGCCCAGTGACTTCAAATCTTTTGCATCTCTTGGACAATAGACTTTATCTTGAGCCTTTTTCTTCAATAAAACCCGTGCAATCCCATGTTTTCTTCAATATTTATCCGGTTGTCTCTGAAAACACAATAAACACAAAAACCACGCATAATTCCAAACAAATGATATTAAATACGTGTTTTGGTCTCGTTTTAGCCCGAATTAAGTGGTAAAAGGATGGGTGTTTACACACCTATCAGTCTCTCAAGATATGAAGTATGAAGTACATGCCAAATATCGGCCCGAGAAAGGTCTCAAATCGTGAACCAAGTTATGCCAAGATATGAACTTTTTGATATCCCGAGAAGCAGTTTTAAGAGATTTTGTCCTTTAGCTAACTATTGATCAAATCGTCCTACTTTGCTTTCAGCCTAAATAAACTATCGAAATAAGTCCAAAAATGCATCTTCATGATCATTCTAAGACAAAAATAAAATATAAGAGATACACCTAGGAATAAGGGAGTTTAAGCATATAATTAAGCCATGTGTGTAAGTGTTTGATTTGCTAACTTATAATAACAATGATCTCGTTTTTAAGCTTAGTATGGGGAACGTGAAACTTGAGGGTGATGAATCGTCGCAACATCGAAGCCCTAATGTAAGTCTTAGATCTCTTTGCAAGTTATTTCCACGTATCTATCTTCTATCCTCTTGTTTCCTTTAAAGTTTTAATTTCTTTTAGTACTTTAATTTTTGTTTAGTGGTATTTTAATAAGGCCAAGGTTGATTGATTATGAGAAAAGTGTAAATTTGCTTTATCACTAAGCATTGCATGAGGGCATGGCAATGGTTAAGTGTAGGGGATTTGATAGTTGTGAAAACACCCATCCTTTTACCACTTATTTCTGGCTAAAACAAGACCAAAACACGTATTTAATATCATTTGTTTGGAATTATGCGTGGTTTTTATGTTCATTGTGTTTTCAGAGTTAACCGGGTGAATATTGAAGAAAACATGGGATTGCACTGGTTTTATCGAGGAAAAAGACTCAAGACGAAGTCTATTGTCCAAGAGATGCAAAAGATTTGAAGTCATTGTGCCTATTTGAAGATTTATCGAAGAATAGAGCCAAAGATGGAAGATTCATATATGTCGAAGAACTCGAGTCTATTAAACAAAAGATTATAAGACGAGTTGGAATTATTCACCGACACTTCTCAAAGTCCAAAGTCGGAAACGTTTATTTAAAGAAACGCAAAGACTAAAGAAGAAAGAAGAAAAGAAGCCCCAAAACAAAGCCCATTCACAAAGCCCACAAGAGACACCTATATATAGGATTCCACTTCACAAATTTGTAGAGAGTCTTAGCTAGTTTTTATTTTTCATTTTCTCTAGTTTTAGAGAGAGAAAGTTCCCAACTTTCTCTCACTAAATTTTTCTTTGTTTTCATCTTTTAAATTTAAGCTTCCTTTAATTTTTGTACTTTGGATTTCATTAATCTAATTCAAGTTAAGCTTTTAAGTTCTTTAATCTCCTTCTACATTTCTTAGTTTACCTAAATCCTTGATCCGATTGTTTCATTTCATACGGTTTGGATTATTGGATGAGTTCGTGATCAAAGTTTAACCTTTCTTGTTTCTTCTTAAGCTCATACACGTTTAAGCCCTAAGCTCTTTATGCTTATTGGTTTACTCCTTGTTTTAGCTTATTGGTTTTCGGATTTCATCAAGGTTTTAGTCATTCAAAAGTTTCGTTTACAAAATTTATGATTTTATGTTTTCAAAAGTTGTCAAATTTAAGCTTTTTGAAGTGTTTAAGTTGCGGGTAAAATATCTTATTGATTGTGCTTATTGAGTTCTAAGGTTGCCACCATTTTCGGATTGATTTTGTGTTTCATCGCAATATCAAGGTTATTACACATTCCGACGCTTACTTGTTCGTATCGCAATAACCCAAGAGGGTTCTACTTTGTGATCGGTTGACTTTTGCCCCTTATTCCGATCTGGATTGCGATCGCTTATTGCGATCGCATATTCCGACGGGACTAAGGTTCCTTTTTAAATCAAAACTCTGGCCAATTTTAATTTACCACATTCCGATCTAGAACTTTCCGATAGCTACATTCCGACCGACTTCATTCCGACAGCCATCATTGCGACAGCTTTGATTTTGAACATTCCGATGGACTTTACTTTGACATTCCGATGGGTTGTTTTAGTTATATTCTGATGGTCATAATTTTGACATTCCGACAGCTTTGCAATTTTATATTCTGATGGACTAAGTTTTAAAGTTTTTTAAAGTTTTAAGTTTTAAGTATTTTCCTAATCAATATTTAGTTTAATCGTTCAAAGCTTTTAATTTACTCAACGCCACTTACATTTATTTGTTATTAGTTTAAAATAGATAAACAAACCAACACCCTTTTAGTAACCAAGAACAAATCATTCCACTTTTAGCTGTGATCAATTCGAGGAGATACCGAGAACAAATCTTGAACCCATACAAAATCTCTAATATCAACTAACAGCTCCCACTTGGACTATTTCATAAATATCGTGATCACATCGATTAGCGTCTAGCTACACGTCGATGCCTCTAGTACGATCTCGAGTAAGGTCTCATGGACAAAACCTTTTAATGATTAAACATCATTATTATTATCCTTTCGTTTCTTAATACACGTTAATAAGGATATGGATCTCAGTCATTCCTTAATTAACAAAATGCTTTCTCGTTCGTTGATTATTAAAGATTACCAAATATCAATTTGGGTGCGGCCACACATACATCTTTAATTAATCCCACGAGGGGCCCAACTGTATTAAAACTCCAACAAAATATTGAAGGAAACAAAATCCCATTTTGACTACAAGCAAAACTCATGAATTTTGCAACACCCCTGAAATCAAATCCGTATAGCCACCAGTTACGTATAGTGTTAGATTGATTCACAGAAATGCACTAGATCCACAACGTTTCCTGGTATCTCAGGTAATGACAAAGATCCATAAAGTAATATCACTTTAGTTGGGATAAGTCCTATATCTCGAATCATCGAATATCATCTAAATTTGGTATGTAATCACATCAAGTATTCTTTCAAGAACTACTCCCACCAAACTTTAGATTTGTCTCAATTTAATAATATTCCCATATTATTAATCGACAACGGACATTTTAGAATAAACTAATATTCATGGATATAAACATGCAAATATAGGATACATAATTAACTAATAGAAATAAACATAAAGTAAACTTTATTTCATCAAGGTAATAATGTTTAACAGCCCTTATCCAAATACTAAATCACAGATTTACATGAAGTCACTAGCTAACATAAGTCCTATTCCCTTAGCATGCTCGGTGACTTTCCTACCAGACAATGCTTTAGTGAAAGGATCAGCTAAGTTACTATCTTTGTGAACTTTCAACAAATTAAAATCACCGGCAGCAACTTGCTCTCGAACATAGTGAAATATCCTCAGAAAATGTCTGGCGCCTTTCATGACTCCAGGTTCATTGGCGAATATGATTACGGCAGAGTTGTCGTAATACATATCAGTAGGATTCTTTATTGAAGGCATCACTCCCAAATCATCAATAAATTTCCTAATCCAAACAGCCTCCATTACAGCTTCTGAGGTAGCTACATACTCGGCCTGGGCAACATGTATAGCTATTGTTGACTGCTTACGGCTCTTCCAGTCTACAGCTCCTCCATTGACGACAAAGACATAACCAGTCTGGGACTTCATATCATCTTTATCACATTGCCAAGAAGCATCACAGAAACCTGTTGCATTCAGTTCTGTGTCTGGTTTACCCCCATAAACAAGAAACATGTCTTTCGTATTCCTTAAATACTTAAGAATGTGTTTAACAACAGCCCAGTGGAGCTTATCAGGTTTATGCTGATAACGACTGACTAAGTTCTGAGAAAACGCCACATCGGGCCTTGTGTATCTTACAACATGCATGATAGATCCTACAGCCGAAGCATAAGGAACTCTTGCCATGTATTCCTCCTCTTCAGGAGTTGATGCATCTTTCTCATGACTTAAACCATGATCAACATCCATAGGTTGATAACCTTTCTTGGAGTTCTGCATGTTGTACCTTTTTAATATCTTGTCAAGATATGCACTTTGACTAAGTCCAATCAACCGTCTTTTCCTATCACGATAGATCTTAATACCCAATATGTATGCAGCTTCTCCTAGATCTTTCATAGAAAAACATTTACCAAGATAATCCTTAACAACTTTAAGACTTGGTATATGACTTCCCATGATTAATATGTCATCAACATATAAGACCAAGAAAACTACATTACTCCCACTAGCTTTGCGATATACACATGGCTCATCACGATTCTAAACAAATCCAAACTTCTTGATTTCTTCACCGAATCGTTTATTCCATTGTCGTGAGGCTTGCTTCAGACAATAAATAGATCGTTGAAGTTTACACACACGATTTGGATATTCATGATTCAGGTTGCTCCATATAGATGTCCTCATCTAAGCGACCATTCAAAAAGGCAGTTTTAACATCCATTTGCCATATCTCATAGTCATAGTACGCGGCTATAGTTATGAGAATCCTAATAGCTCTAATGTCGGCTACCGGCGAGAAGGTCTCGTCGTAGTCAACACCATGTGTTTGAGTGCAACCCTTGGCCACCAAACGAGCTTTGTAGGATTGTATCTTTTCATCCATGTCAGTTTTCAACTTGTAAATCCACTTACTTTTCACTACTTTAGCACCAGGAAGTGGATCTAGTTTCGTCCAAACTTCGTTGACATCCATGGAGTGCATTTCCTCATCCATAGCACCTTTCCACTTTTTGCTCTTAGGATCAAGCACAACAGATTTATAATTAGCAGATTTATAATTAGCAGGTTCACTGAAGTCACCTGGTTCATTATCTTCAACCTCTATGTTTAGACTTAGACAGTTGGGTGCTCGAATAGTCCTTTCAGACCTTCGGATAGGAACTAATTCTGGTGGAAGACCCAGACTTTCTGGCTCTACGGGAATTTCGCTAGTAATTTCAGAAGGTGATGTATCTTCATGATCATCTTCCAGATCATAGTTCCTCCCACTGAATTCTTGAGATACAAATTCTCTTTCAATAAAATTTCCATATCTTGCAACAATAACTTTGTTTTCATGTGGGAAGTAAAAGTAGTAACCCATAGTTTCCTTAGGGTATCCTACGAAGATACACTTCACAGATCTTTGATGGAGTTTATCAGCTGAGTCACGTTTCACGTACGCCTCACAACCCCATACTTTAAGATAAGACATATTAGGCTTCTTGCCATGTCATATTTCATATGGTGTCTTACTTACCTTCTTTGTGGGAACCATATTAAGAATACGAATCACAGATTCTAAGGCATAGTCCCAAAAGGATAACGGTAGAGTATTAAGATTAAACATGCATCACACCATATCCAATAATGTACGATTTCTCCTTTCAGATACACCATTTTGTTGTGGAGTATAAGGAGAACTAAGATTCTGGACAATTCCACTCTTAGCAAGATAATCTTTAAACTCTTGACTTAAGTATTCGCCACCTCGATCGGATCGAAGAGCTTTAATCTTCTTTCCAGTTTGCAACTCTACTTCAGCTTTAAACACTCTGAATGTTTCAAACACCTCAGATTTATGCTTAAGTAAATAAACAAAACCATATCGGCTGAAATCATCCGTGAATGTTAAGTAGCTAGCACCTCTCTTTGACACATGTCTAAGTGGTCCACACACATTCGTATGTATAAGACCAAGTAGATCCGTAGCCCTTTCAATGTTAGCATTAAAAGGTTTCCTTGTCATTTTCCCAGAAATACAAGATTCGCATTTATCCAATGATTCATCATCGAAACTATCCAAAAGTCCTTCTTTCAAAAGCTTTTGCATGCGAGTCTTCCCAATATGGGCAAGTATATAATGCAAAAGATAAGAAGAATCCAAGTCTAACTTTCTCTTCTTATTGATGCTAAAATTAGAATTATTATTATCATTGGTGACATGACCATTCATATCAATTTCAAACACACCATTCACAGCAATAGCAGTAAAATAGAAAATGCCATTCAAAGAAACACAAATTTCATTATTAGAAACAGTATGGTGAAAACCAAGATCTATCAAACAAGAAACATAAACTACACCTCTAACAATAGAAGGTGCATAATGACATTTATTTAAACTCAGTACTAAACCCGAAGGTAAAACTAGCTTAAATGTTCCTATGGCTTCAAATGCTACTTGTGCGCCATTGCCCACTTGCAGAAATTGATCACCATAAGATAGGTTCCTTTTAATCTTAAATCCCTGCATGGTATTACAAATGTTAATACCACATCCCATATCATATACCTAGGAATTAGATTTGTATGATAGATTAAATAATTCAATCACAAGTAAGTTACCTGAAGTTGACGCACCAGACTCAAACTTCTTCTTACTTGTACGTAAATCCTCGAGGTAAAGAGGGCAGTTCCTCTTCCAATGTCCATCAGCATGACAATAGTGGTAATCTTTATCCTTTTGAGAATCATCCTTCTTCTTTGGAATATGATTCTTAGGTTTGTTCTGATAAGTCACAACTTACTTGCCCTTATCATGTTTCCTTTGCCTTTATTCTGCTTATTCGATTGCGATTTTAGCTTAGCAACCCTACCCTTTTGTATTGCAAGTACTTGAGGCGTAGGTGCATGTGCAGGTGCTTTGTCCTTAAAACCCTTTTCATAGTCAATGGGCATTGCGTGCAAATTACTCAATGTCTTCCCCTCGCAATGCATGTTGAAGTTTCTGATAAACTCATTAAAGTCCTTGTTAAGGGACCTATTGATCAAGTTGATCGATATTGCATCGTCATAGGGTTTCCCTAGCACATAAAGCTGATCTATCATCGCTTTCATTTTCAAGTAGTGTGCACTAACGGGTTCTCCTGCTTGATGTTTGCATTTGTGCAGTTCGTCTACAAGATCGTAGAGCTCAACAGCTGGTGTCTTTTCAAACATATTGTGGAGCTCAGCAAGCATGTCCATTAGAGTATAATACTCGAATTGTTGTTTGAGAGAAGCATTCATTCCGCTAAGCATGATGCAGGCTACATCAGAGTACCTTTTGTAATCAGCTTTGAAAAGAGCTTGGTCCTCTTCGGAAGCATCTTCAGTAGGAGGGTGAGGACAAGGCTGGTACAACAAATCAATAGTATCAGTCACCCTCAAGACAATCCTTAGGGAGCGATACCAATCATTAAAGTTCGGGCCAGTCAGCTTCTCGCTTTCAAAGAAAGTTTTGAGGGCAGAAGACACATGTTGAGAGTTGTTCTGGGGATGAGCCATTTCTACAGAAAAAGTTCATGTATTAGTATTTTCGATAATCAATACTTTCAAGAAAATAAAATTACCCAAGTTAATAAATTAACCATAGTATTTTCCTTGAATTACTAGTACCCATGGTGACATAAATTTACTACATCAGTTGATCTGCTAGTAATAAATGTATTCAGCATGGCAACTTGTCGAACAATTTAATTGACAAACTCATTTTGCAATTCTAGTATTTTGAAGGACTTACATTGCAAGTTTAATAACTTTGCTTTGTAAACATGTTTAGTCCCTTTCTAATGCCTTGAGTTTCTAGATCTCACTAACTAACTCAATTAAGTCTTCTAATCTATTGAACGTAAAACTTTCAGTCGAGATCTCACTCATATGAATAGTTTTCTTTCCATCACAATCTTAATCCAAGGCTCTTACTTGACTAAAATTGCAACTTCAAGTGATCTTAATTAGATGGCATTCAACTTAAATTGTGGGTATTATTTTGATGTGTCAAATCAAAAGTTTATGTATGGAGAAGCATGCATACAACTCCATAGCATTAGTTTTATAAAACTTTTTATAGACATTTTCTTGAAGATTAAATGACCATATTAAAGAATTATAGAGTGCTAGATTATTTGTTCAGTAACCATTATTCGTCGACGCCATTCTATAATCATTTGAGGAGCGAGGGCACTTTAATTCGTAAACCCAACACGCTCAACCAAGATAAAATATCGAGATGGAACACTCTACGAATAAGGATACTAACTTATAATTAAAGCACTAGATACATTCAATAATAGGTCTCATTTAAACTTCTTAACAAATCTATTAGTTTTATCTATTTATTTAGTCAAATTTATATTTTTGGAAAAAATACCCATTGTTTACAACATTCTTTCAAAAATAAGTTAAATAAATGGCATATTACAAAATATATTAGACAAGAATAACTCTAAGCATAAATATCATAAATATATGCTCTAAAAATAAATCACATAGCCACATGCATCTATTTATGGAATAAAATCTTTTACAACTAGGGTTTCATAATAGAATATTAGTCTTCCCTAATTAAAGATTTTATGATTTCATTCAAAAATAAAAGATATGCTAAATATTCGTAACATTTATCACATGGCAAGTTTTTATCCATGACAACATGCATGTAAATCATGGATCCACATAAGCAACTAAAAACATGTAAAGATTATGTCTAAAACATATAATCACTTAAATATAGTAAAGATTATATTGTTTTTATAAAATCGTTACCCAATTAATTTAATTACATGAACTAACAATTTAATCAAGTAATTAAACCTAAATATCTAACATGTAAATAGGGTTTACAAGAAAATCTTTTCTTAATTTAGCAAAAAACAAAAAAAAATCGTGTGATCTTGCATTAGGTCCAAAAATTTCATGACAAAAAATTAGTAAACCCTAAATCTCATGTTTTTATCAATACAATTATTATGATCATTAGGTGTTCAATAATTATTGCAATGTTAAAATGGCTCTGATACCACTGTTGTTTTGTTAGATCTAACATAACATTTATTTGACAAACAAAACTGTTGGGCTAATGAAAGTTTTAACTATGGCCCAGTCTAGATTTGTTTAATTAGACTAAGTGTTTGCTGATCGCTGAGAGGACCAGTGACAGAGACTAGACCAGTGGAAGGCAAAGCCTCAGCTGGCACACCAGGAACATTCAAGTCAAAGACAACGTCAGAGAAGTCGAAGATAATCTGAAGTCAGACTCACCAGCGATTATGGATAGCTGGGATGTTGAAGGAATGTACTGGTGTTCAAGGATCTCTGAGTTGACAACACTCAGAGATCACTTAAGAACCCTAGAAGTCTGGGATAAGCAAAGCTTACCCAATCCTTTATAGTTTAGGCGAGAGAATCTACCAAGTGTTTTGAGCGGGACAAAACAAGAGATTCAAGATAAAGCCTAGTACGACCTAGTGGGACAAAAGGTGAACAGTTGGCAGAACTGTTCACCTAAAGTTGGTTAAAGGTATATCTCGATTTAGACATGCATTTAATACGTTGTACTCTTCCATTTAGAAGGTGACACGTATCAACTACTCCCACTAAGGAAGCAACCTCGTACAGTATAAATAGGAGTGAGAAGGAAGAATTAACTCAACCCTTGTGCTTGGATAATCTATCTAAGTTAATTCTCTCCTTGGAACCGCTGAGCCCTCAGCTGTCTACCAGCGTCTCATTGGTTCCCTTGTAAACTTGAGTCTCGAATCTAGTTTACTTGTTTTTAGGGTTCATATCTTGTTGTCATTCAACGAGTGTATTCATAGCACTTTGTAATACTTTGTTTATAATACTTAATAAAGCATTACGCGTTTGAAAAGTATTTCATTGTGTTTCGTGGTTAAAAGAGTTATAGTTTATCAACAATTGTCATATTAAGGGAATTTCAATTGGTATCAGAGCGGTTTGATTTATAAAACCTTTCATAAACCGTTCTAGTTTTTAAAATCAAGATCTTAATATGGCTGATACTATACCTCCTCCACCTTTTGGTCAAACCAGTTTAGGTACCACTTCGACCACCATACCGGCCACCACATCTACTACCATGCCTACACCAGTTGTAAGCACTGGTAATAATGATGATGACCTTCCCCAACTACTTGATGTTAGAGGAGGGTCAAATGTGTCCAATGTACCAGCATTCGATGAAGAGGATTTCTCAAGTTGGAAAAGTGAATTTCTTATATATTTAGATGGATTAGAACCCTTCTTAATAGAAATCCTAGAAAATGGTCCATATGTACCACTGGCTGTTTCCTCTACCCCTGAGAGACCCATTAAGAAACCTGCTAAGCAATGGTCTCCAGCGGATAGACGTCTGGCTAACCAGGACAAGAGACTCAAAAGTATCATAGTCTCTTGCCTACCCAAGAACATTATGAAGTCCATAATTAAATGCAACTCTGCTAAAGAGATGTGGACTGAATTAGTTCTAGGGTATGAAGGTCCAGAGGAAACAAAAGAAACCAAGATCCAAGCCCTTAGACTTAAGTTTAATGCCTTTAAAGCTTTAGAAACCGAAACTGTTGCACAAACTTATACTAGGCTTAAGATCTTATTGAGTGATTTAGGAAACAATGGAGTTGTTCTACCTAAGGCTGAGGTTAATGCTACCTTTGTCAATAGTTTACCTAGAAAATGGCTTAGCTTGAATCAGACCTTAAGAGCTAATAATGCTATAAAGAATGACACTTTAGCCCAATTGTTTGGAAGATATAACTATGAAGAAGGGCTAATTGACTCCATTTATAAATCAGAGACTGACAGATTTACCACCAGTATCACTGGTTCAAAAGCTCTTGTTGCTAACCATTCCTTTCAGGACAGCGACTCTGACATTGAAGAGGACACCAGAAGTAGTCAAGAATTTCTTGATGAATTACATGCTGAGTTTCATGACAGAGCTCTTTTAGCTGATCAAAAGAGGTACTACAAGAAATCTGGTAGAGTTGGAGCTGCAAAGGTTGATAAATCCAAGGTGTCTTGCTACACTTGTGGAAAGACTGGTCACTATAAAAAAGAATGCTGGTCAAACAAAACCTCCTCTCCAAGCTTCCCTTCATCCAGCAGCAACAACAACAAGAAGAGGTTTTCCAACTCTCATTTCAAGCAAACCTCTCTCTGACTCAGAAGGGAAGAAGGACTACAAAGTCAAATACAAAGCCTTGAAAGCTGAGTTGCTCAAACTCAATCAGAAAGCCGATGATGCAGCAAAGAAAAAGGATGTTAAGAAGACTGAAAAGGGTCTGATCGCTGCCTCATTCGACTGGGATGATGAACCTCTCACCTTTGAGGATGAAGGTACCACCACTGTTAGAGCCTTTATGGTTGTCTTTGATGAAGAACCCGCTGTGGGTAAAAGTAAAGCAAGATCTGGTCAATGGGTGGATATCACCATGAAAAAGGTACAAAGAACGTTATCTATGACTAAAGGTCCTGATAGAGACAATGTCAATGACTATACCTTGGTTGACCTCCACTTTGTGGAAGAGCAAAGAAAAAACCTGTTAAACAAATTTCACAGTCTTAAATCAGAGTTAAATCTTTGCCAATCTGAATTAACAAATCTTAAACCATTTGTGAATCTTGCTAATCAACTTCAAAATGAAGTGAGCAGATTATCCATTGAAAATGAGTCTTTGTCTGATGAAAATTCTGAACTAAGAAAAACCATTGAGAAATGGAATTTGGCTCAATCCACAGTGGAAGAAATAGTCGCTGGATCCATACCTGGTGATGTGGTTCAGGCTATTAGGGGAAAGGGTAGATTTAAAAAGCATGTCCCTGTTCCCAATGTCAAATTTGTCCCATTAGATGTCTCTTCTCTTTCTTCCACCTCTGTGGATGAGAAGAACTCTGACAAAGAATCAGAGGTACCAGCTCCACCAAGACCCGCTGGTGCCAACCCATCTGATTCCTTGCTTGGCCCTAAACCTCAAACTAAAACCCCTGGGAATTCAATTCTCAAAGTCGCTGACAAAGCGAACAAAAAGGTTTTTGTGGCTAAAGACTCCAACAAACCCATTCCTCCCCCTGAAGAGCTTTCTCCCACCAAGCAACTTCTCCTCACCCTGATGGAAGAGGTGAAAGTGTTGAAAGAACAAATCAACCCCAGAGTTAATAGTCCATCTGTTAACTCTCTTGGTGAGGGGTCTAGTAGCTCCAAGGGGAGAGCTTTGTTCAAACCTTGCAAGCACTGCGGTTTCAAGAATCACTCATCCGAGGATTGCTCCAAGAAACCTAAGTGTATCACATGCGAGTCCTCTGAACACACATCCAGAGAGCATGAGGAGATCATAGCGGTTCAAAGAACCAGAACTCAAATGAGATCTAAAACTCCTCATCGACCCTCAAGAAAGGTTGAGCCTAAGCCCAGAGATAACTCTCAGGGTTACAGACCTAACCCCCCCTGCAAATACTGTGGTTTCTTCGACCATCACTCTGATGAGTGCGAACATTATCCTGGATGTGACATCTGTGGAAGCATGCGTCATGAACCCAGGGATTGCAACCAAAGAGGGGGAGGTAACTAGAGAAGGACCAATGTCGCTGGTCAGCGACAGCATGGACCCACTGGAAAGTGGGTTCATCATAGAAACTAATCTGGATTTGTTATATCTATGCAGGAATATCTGAAGAAATCTGTTTGGTATCTGGACAGCGGGTGCTCCAGACACATGACAAGGGTTAAACAATATTTGCATAGATATAAAAAGGAGTCTGGTCCTAAAGTAGTCTTTGGAGATGATTCCTCAAGGGCCACTAAGGGTTATGGCTCAGTGGATTGTAATGGAATAACCTACACAAGGGGCGCTTATGTCAATGGACTGAAGCACAACCTAATCAGCATCAGTCAACTCTGTGATGCTGGCTTCAAAGTTCTGTTCACCAAGACCCAAGGAACAATCTTTAATAAAAAATATGATGTTGTTCTTATTGCACCCAGGAGAAGGGATGTGTATGTTATCGACATGACATCTTGTCCAGAGGGGACAACCACTTGTCTCTATGCCAAAGCATCTGATAGTGAAAATTGGCTATGGCATAAGAGACTCTCCCATCTCAACTTCAAAAACATCAACAAACTGGCCAAGAATGATTTAGTAGTTGGGCTTCCCTCTCTGACCTTTACCAAAGACAGACCCTGCTCAGCGTGTGAGAAAGGGAAGCACCATAGAGCCTCATTCAAAACTAAACAATCATTCTCCATAAATAAGTCCCTCCATCTCCTTCACATGGACTTATTTGGACCAGTAAAACCTTAATCCCTAAATCACAACAAATATACACTAGTCATTGTTGATGAATTCTCCAGATACACTTGGGTATTCTTTCTCAAAAGAAAGAGTGATGCTGTTGAAAGAATAATGTCCTTCATCAGAGAAATTGAGAATCTCAATGACTGCAGAGTTAAGGCTATCAGAAGTGACAATGGCACTGAATTCAAGAATCATGCCATGGAAGCCTTTTGTGATGAAAAGGGAATATCACAGAACTTTTCCAACCCAGGCACCCCTAAGAAAAATGGTGTCGCTGAAAGAAGAAACAGAACCCTCATAGAGGCTGCTAGGACAATGCTCAGTGAATCAAGACTTCCTAAAACAATTCTGGGGTGAAGCAGTGAATACAGCTTGTCATACACAAAACAGATCCATTATTGTGAACAGACATGGCTAGACCTCTTATGAAGTATATAGGAAGAGAGCTCCTGATGTAAGCTACTTCCATGTCTTTGGTTGCCCTGTTTTCATTCACAACTACAGAGATCACCTGGGAAAATTTGATGAAAAGTCTGATGATGGATTCTTCGTTGGGTACTCTCTCACCTCCAAAGCTCATAGAGTGTTCAATATCCGTAGACAAGAATTAGAAGAATCCATCCATGTCACCTTCAATGAAGCAGATGCTGTCATCAACCACACCAACTCAGAAGAATGTGACATTGACTTCAATGAAGTTAAATCTTATCCAAAGGATGATTTCTCAAAGCCCAAGGAATCATCCAAGGGAGGTCACAAGGACTTCCCTTATGTTCATGCATTTGATCCTCATTCAATCTCTGACATCACTCTAGAAGTTGAAAATGCTGAACAAATCACTCCACTCACTACTATGAATGCTAATCTTATTGAACCAATCTCTCCTCCTGATGAAGAGATTATGGATGAAGAAATAATATGTGAAGAACCTTCAACATTCATTGAACCTGTTTTGACTCCTGAACACAAAGAGACTCCTGCTCCTCAATCCAAATGGAGTAGGAACCAAGATATTCTTCTGGTGAATATTCTTGGTGAACCCTCTGAAGGAGTCACCACCAGAGGCAAATTAAAATCTCTGGAAACCGCCTCAGCGAATGAATGCCTTTTCGCTGATTTTCTCTCTGAGGACGAACCCAAGAATGTGGCTGCTGCACTTCTAGATGAAGGATGGGTGGTTGCAATGCAAGAAGAGCTTAATTAGATCAAGAGAAACAAGGTGTGGACTCTGGTAAAAGCTCCAGCTGGAAAGCAAGTGGTTGGAACTAAATGGGCCTACAGAAACAAGAGGGGTAAAAGCTCCAGCTGGAAAGCAAGTGGTTGGAACTAAATGGGCCTACAGAAACAAGAGGGATGAAGCTGGCATGATTGTGAAAAACAAGGCTAGGCTTGTGGTGCTGGGATATAATCAATCTGAGGGGATTGACTATGATGAAACGTTTGCACCAGTAGCCATATTAGAAGCTATCAGAATCTTCCTAGCCTTTGCAGCTTATATGGGGTTTACTATGTACCAGATGGATGTGAAGAGTGCTTTCCTCAATGGAAAGCTTGCAGAGGAAGTATATGTCTATCAACCCCCAGGGTTTGAAAGCAGTGAGTATCCTAACCACGTCTGCAGACTTCACAAAGCAATCTATGGGCTAAAACAAGCGCCTAGAGCCTGGTATGAAACCCTATCCAAATTCTTGCTTGAAAATAAATTTGTCAGAGGTACCATTGATCAAACCCTGTTCTCTTATAGGTCCAAGGGTGATGTCATTTTAGTACAGATTTATGTGGATGATATAATTTTTGGTTCAACCAATATTACATTGAGCAAACAGTTTGCCAAATTAATGACCAAAAAATATGAAATGAGCATGATGGGGGAATTAACTTTTTTCTTGGGTTTTCAAATTAAACAGAATTCAAAAGGAATTTCCATTTGTCAAGAAAAATATGTTAAGGATTTGCTCAAGAAGTATGATCTGTCTGATTGTGCATCAGTGAAATGCCCCATGCTTCCTCCCAACAAATTGGGAGCTGATGACTCAGGGGTCTCTGTTAATGAGACCTTATATAGAGGCATGATTGGGTCACCGATGTACCTCACAGCAAGCAGATCAGACATACAATTTGCCACATATCTCTGTGCTAGGTACCAAGCTAACCCCAAGGAATCCCACCTTGTAGCTGTCAAAAGAATTTTCAGGTACTTAAAAGGATCTCCCACATTGGGTCTCTGGTATCCAAATGGATCAGGCTTTGACCTCAAAGCCTACTCATACTCTGACTACGCTGGGTGCTGTCTTGATAGAAAGAGCACCTCTGGGAGTTGTCAAATCCTTGGTGGAAAGTTAGTATGTTAGAGCGCCAATAAGCAAAACTCTGTGGCCATGTCATCAGCTGAAGCTGAATATGTTGCGGCCGCTGGTTGCTATGCTCAAGTTCTCTGGATGAAAAGTCAGCTGGCTGATTATGGGATCATTTATGAAAAGGTTCCCATATTCTGTGACAACAAAAGTGCTATATCCATCTCTAATAATCCGGTACTTCATTCCAGAACTAAGCATATTGACATCAGGTATCACTTTATCAGAGACCATATTTTAAAAGGTGATATTGAGCTCCATTTTATACCCACTGAATACCAGCTCGCTGATATTTTCACCAAACCTCTGGCTGAGCCAAGTTTCACTAGGTTGGTTGCTGAGCTGGGTATGCTCAATATTGGTAAACAAATCTGATAAGTGATCTCTGACTTCTGTCTTTGGGCATTAAAGGGAACTGAATGTAACGAGGTAGTTACATTCCAATGGGACTTAATATATTCCCATATTTAATTCAAATGATTAACCTTTATTGTCAACAACTTTCCCGCTTTCCAAGGGTCAGAAATATCACATGAAGAGTCAAGGGGTCCCACTTTTCCTAAAAGGTAAATTTTTGCATTAAATGCTTTAATTGTAAAACGGAAAACCCTTTTATCAAAACCTTTGACTCACTTTTCAAAACTCACATTTTCATAACTTACACACACACACAACTATTCATCTTCTCAAAACCTTCATTTCTTCCACACTTCAACAATGGCGTCTTCATCATCTAACACCGCTTTTACTGTTCTGGCCGCCTCGAACGTTGATTTTGGGATCCATGATGGCAAAATTGCTTTGAACAACTGTGTAGCTCTCCTGGAACACACAAATTCACTCTACCAACCTTTGTTCTCCTTCCTCAAAAACTCCATCATTTTTGAAGCCATAACCAGAGTACCCTCCACTTGCTACCACCAATATCTGAAGGAGTTCTGGTATAGCGCGGAAGTTGATCCAACCTCTTCTCACATCACCTTCAACCTTTCCACTCATCCCCAACCTCTCACCTTTGATCTTCCTACATTTGCCAAAGTCATTGGACTTCCTGTCAATGAAGGTATGTCCGCTGTGCCTGCCAGCGCCACTGTGAAGAAGGCTCTGGCTACCCTTCATCCTCATGACGACAATGATAAACCCTTCACCACACAAGGTTTCCAGACCAAATCCCTGATCAAAGTGAACTACTTCTCACCTATTTGGAGGACGCTGATGTTATATATTGTGAAATGTCTGGGTGGAAACCAGGGGTCTTATGATCAACTCAATGGAGCCCAACAAGCCATTGCCTACAGCTTAATTTGGGGACAAGATATAGGGATCGCCCATATACTTTACTCTGACCTCATTGCTAAGTTAGAAAACAAAGGAAAGAAGAACAGACTGGCCACCATCTGCTACACTAGATATCTCTCTCTTCTCTTAGAAGATATATTGGGTGAAGGATACACCAATGATGAACTTCTCTCTTTCTATCCTTATCACATCACTGCTTCATCTCTAAAGACCTCACTGGAAGATGAAGTGCCTCTTAGCAGGCACATGATGCAGGTCGCTGGGTTACCTGTTGCTGATGGAGAGCCCTTGATCCCTCACAATGAGGTGAATGCTGAAAGAGCTACTGACAAGTCTCTGTTAAAGACCTCTGTGCAGTCTTCTTCTCAGCCCAAGGTGCCCAAGGACAAGAAGAAAAAGAGGAAAGACATCCCCCTTTCCTCTGAAACCCCTTCTGTTAATCCTTCCAAGCCCAAGAAGACCAAGAAGAACCCATCCCCTTCTCTGGTGGATGTGGTTGTAGAGCCTGCCGCTGACAAGCAACTAGAGTCTAGCGTCTCCCAGTCAGCAGAGACGACTAAGAACCTTCTCAATGCTGATATCTCTCAGGTATTAGTTTTCCATTTTATTCTTTTGGAGGCTCACAAACAATCACTCTCTACATTCTGTAGGAGAGAGTGATGAAGACTTAGGGTTTTCCTCAACCCATAGAGTGTCTATGTCAGCACTTAGATCCTTAGGATTATCTGTACACTCTGTCTTAACACAAGGATATGATTCATTTGTGCTCATAACGCACCCCGATGATCCTTCAACCTTTGGACTGTGCTCTTGTCCATAACAACTTGAGCATGCTATAGGTCCTGACCCAGAGTCTCTGTACTTCACGCAGTCTTTGGGTCCCCTCATTAAAAAGAGTCCCAAAGAATTCATTCTTTTGGGGGGACTGAATAATCACCCTCAGTCTTCCTAGGGGCAGCGATAAAAGGCGACCATTACCTTCAAACAATTCACAACTAAAAGAGTCCCAAAGAATTTATTCTTTTGGGAGGACTAAGTAATCACCCTCAGTCTTCCTAGGGGCAGCGATAAATGGCGACCTTTAACCTCCATGAATTCACAACTAAAAGAGTCCCAAGGAGCAATCCTTAAGGGGGAGCTGGATAATCACACCCAGCTATCCTAGGGGCAGCGAACGGCGACCATTCACCACATAATTTTCACAACTCAAAAGAGTTCCAAGGAGCAATCCTTATGGGGGATCTGGATAATCACACCCAGCTATCCTAGGGGCAGCGAATGGCGACCCTTCACCATAACTATTTCATATTTAAAAGAGTCCCAAGGAGAAATCCTTAGGGGGGGCTGGATAATCACACCCAGCTTTCCTAGGGGCAGCGAATGGCGATCTATAACTTTATTATTTTTCACAATTGGTTACTAACAAATGTCATAACAGGCTCATAATCTTCATGAAGAACAGCAAAATGATGATGCCTATTCTATCGCTGGTGATGACAATGCTGAAGTCCCCCACATAGATCTTGATGCCATGTCAGACATTGATTCTATACCAGAGGATGAGGTCTTCATTATCGAAGAGGACTTGACCATTTCAGACTATGCTGATATGGATGCTGATGATGACCAAGTTACATCAGAATTGAAACCCATCCCCTTCCCATCACTGCCCAATGTGCAAGAACTAGCTGCTAAGCGGCTATTGGACCAAAGGCTCTGTGCACCAACCCCAGTTCCCTTCCCAACACTACCAAATGTCATGGAACTAGGGGCCAAGCAACACTTAGAAAATTTACAAAAGCTCAAGCCTGTCCATGTTCCTCGAATGAAAGATGTTCAGGAACTCGCTGCTGAGGCTCTCTCGATCAAAAGGGGTGACATCAGTATAACAAAGCCCAAAGTCACAAATGATGTCATCCTCTCTGAACTGCAAACCCTAACCCATGCTGCTGAGGAGCTCACCACAACACTAGGGACTTCACTAACTTCATCTGTGGAGTCCTCTATGTCTGCTTTACTTCCGCAACTACTGGGGAGTGCCTTGCAAGCTCACCTCCCAGCTGTTATTAACCAGAGCCTCCATCAATACATACCATATGTCCTATCATCAGCTGTCAAAGAAAATGTTGCAGCTATTGCTAAGGCGTCTGAGCCTTCACGAAACCTTCTTCAAGAGCTGTTGCAAGAGGAACTTAAGGAAATTTGCCTCTTTGTTCATCAAGAATTCAAGAAGTTCCTTAGTCCTGGTTCAGGCACAGCTACTACCGGCGCTATGCCTGAGGGGGAGAATTCAGCAACCACCACCTCTGAAGAAGAAGAAGACACTGCCTCGCCTAAGGGGGAGCAGTTACTCAAACACCCAAAATCCTCAACAGTGATTCCTACACCACAACCTATTAGATCCTTCAACCCCAACGCTGATGCAATAAAGGATAAGGGTAAAGAAATTGCTATTGCACAGCCTGAAATAACCCTGCACTCCCTACAAGAAGAAGGTGGATCTACAACAAGACTCTCCAAAGACTCTGACCTAAACAAATTCAAGAGTGCTGATGAACCACCACTTACACCAGAGCAGGCAAAAGCTCAAATCTTAGAACACCAAAGGCTGGCAAACATCAGAGCTGCTGAACTCAAAAGCAAAGAAGCTCTGAACAAACTCTCTCCTGTTGTAAAGGAAGCTCAGATGGTAAAGCTTAAAGAATTGGAGGTTAAAAGGAGCAACCTTCTAAAGGAATATGAAAGACTTGTAAACCAGAGAGCTGAACCTGGTCAAATCACCAAGTATGCATGTTACACTGATAAGGACAAAAAGGTGGTGATGACCCTTTACAGAGAGAACCAACTAACTAACTGTAAAGTCTTCAGTGACTTTAAACTCAGAGATCTGGGCCTCTCCGAATGGTTAGAAATGCTGACTCTTACCCAAAAGAAGACTGGGCCTGGTGCTGCCCAAATGATGAAGAATATTCAAGCAAAGCTTAGTAAGAGACACAACAAAGAAGCTGAAGGTACCCCTGCCTACTCAACTTTCACAACAACAACCTTCTCAAGGACCAAGGAAAAGGAAAACCCCAATGGGGCCTCTGGTAGAGAAGTTGGTTATTGAAAACATTGTGGTTGATGGGATGCACAGAAACTTGGTTCTGCCCAAAGAGATCACCAAACCAGTAGGAGGTTAAGTATACTCAAAACCAGAGACAGGGATGGTCTTTATGAATGGTAATTATGAGTATTGCTTTCAGCGGATGAATGAACTACATCTGGCATCAACCATCCAACTTATCAGACTCAAACAGGGCATCCTAAGGAATTGCAAAGCTGCTGAGGACTTTGAGTTTGAAGTTGAACTTGTCATCAACTCTAGGAATGACAAGGTTGAAGCCCAGAGAATCTGTGATCAAGGCCTCGATTGCTGAAGAACCTTTTACTTTTTATTTATGTTTACACCTCTGGGTGTTTTTGTAATAGACTAGGTTCTTTATGTTTAATAAAACTCTGAGGTATGTTTGTTAAATTATGTGTAAGAAGAAGCTGTGTACTCACTTACAATAATTTTAGACTTAGTATAATTTATAAACAAATAGGGGGAGATTGTTGAGCCAATGAAAGTTTTAACTATGGCCCAGTCTAGATTTGTTTAATTAGACTAAGTGTTTGCTGATCGCTGAGAGGACCAGCGACAGAGACTAGACCAGTGGAAGGCAAAGCCTCAGCTGGCACACCAGGAACATTCAAGTCAAAGACAACGTCAGAGAAGTCGAAGATAATCTGAAGTCACACTCACCAGCGATTATGGATAGCTGGGATGTTGAAGGAATGTACTGGTGTTCAAGGATCTCTGAGTTGACAACACTCAGAGATCACTTAAGAACCCTAGAAGTCTGGGATAAGCAAAGCTTACCCAATCCTTTATAGTTTAGGCGGGAGAATCTACCAAGTGTTTTGAGCGGGACAAAACAAGAGATTCAAGATAAAGCCTAGTACGACCTAGTGGGACAAAAGGTGAACAGTTGGTAGAACTGTTCACCTAAAGTTGGTTAAAGGTATGTCTCGATTTAGACATGCATTTAATACGTTGTACTCTTCCATTTAGAAGGCGACACGTATCAACTACTCCCATTAAGGAAGCAACCTTGTACACTATAAATAGGAGTGAGAAGGAAGAATTAACTCAACCCTTGTGCTTGGATAATCTATCTAAGTTAATTCTCTCCTTAGAACCGCTGAGCCCTCAGCTGTCTACCAGCGTCTCATTGGTTCCCTTTTAAACTTGAGTCTCGAATCTAGTTTACTTGTTTCTAGGGTTCATATCTTGTTGTCATTCAACGAGTGTATTCATAGCACTTTGTAATACTTTGTTTATAATACTTAATAAAGCATTACGCGTTTGAAAAGTATTTCATTGTGTTTCGTGGTTAAAAGAGTTATAGTTTATCAACAATTGTCATATTAAGGGACTTTAAAAAACGTATAAACATCATAGCACATGCGGAAGCGATTAGGATCAATTAACATAACATGCATATTACTAATTGAACATTAAAGTTAAAAGGGTATTTTACCTTGCAAAGCTTCCTAGCAAAAGAACACTTCAAACCAATCCAAGATTAACCAAATGAGGTTAAATCTATGCTCTTGTACACACGCCTCAAACAAGCTATTCGACAAGCTAGGTCACACGAGCAGAACCGTGTCGTAGTGGTGGAAAAAACGAACCAAGTATGCACAAGGCTATAGTCGGCCGAATATGGTGTTTGACAAGGTTTCAGAGATTATTTTCTTTCACTATGAATGAGCAAAGAAAACAGATGAAAGCCTTTGTATATATAGTGTGTCAAAAACTAGGGTTAGGGGACAAAATATATATATAGAGAATATATTGTTTGCTTTAACCAAAACTAAAACCACAAACATACACCCCATAGGGGGCCGGCCTATATTGTTCCCAAAATAGATTTGGGACAAAAAATCTTGTTACCACTTTTACAGTTAACGCCCGTTAGTTATTTTTCATTAAATACTTAACGATCATTAATCACAGTTTTAACACTCGTTAACTAATTAACTATATTTAAATAAAACATAATTAATTAATTAAATAGCTCTAAACGTTTGTTTGCAATCCCATAGTCTCAAGTTCGATCCTAACACACGACTATTTAAATACGTCCATAAACTAACAATATCTCTAGTCATATTCACATGATTTATCGAACATGTAATTTTTTTTATATTATAAGCTCTTTTTGTTTATATTTTTTATTTATGTGGGACAAGTGCAATAAACATTATTAATAATATAAACATGTTCATGAAAATATACATAACTTTTACAAAATGTATATTCGTAAAACTATTTTTCATTAACATATAAAAAAATATTTTTAAAGTTTTACATGCTGCTTTTTTATACGAATACCAGTATAAAAGTATTACATAACTTTATAACAATGTTAAGAAAAAACATAAAACTAAAATTATTTTATTTGAACATTTTATCCCATCGTACACACTACCGCAATTCACAAGCATCCTACTACTAGTTTTAGATGGATTAAGCTCCTAAGTAATACTATTTGATCGATAGCTCCTAAGATAAGCTTCATTTTAGAGTTGTGTTTTATACTTAGTGACATTTTAAAATTTACTTTACAATTATCTTAAACTTCTTGGTATATATTACATGACACATCATTGTATTAATAATATCAGATTTTAGTTTATCGGAATATAAAACTTTTTAGTTCAAAAAAGGATATAAAACTTTAGTTGTGACCAATTCTAATCTTTTATCTCTAGTTAGATTAAACATAAAAATTTAAAGACTATTCTTTACCTTTATTTTCTTCAAATATTAATATATTTTAATCTATTAATTGTTATGCGAAAAATATAACATTATAACGAACACTTAATTATGCTTCTATATGACACTTTAGTATACTTTCAACAAGTTTTCTTTCTCGTTTTTCTCACAATTCATTACATTTGTTTTGTTTTTTTCGTTGTTGAAAATTATATGAAAAAATCATATGTGATTAACACTAGTTTGAGTATACGAATAAAATCACATGCTGTGTCGATGTTAAATCAGGTATGATTTTATTACATATCAATATCACATATAATTTTATTATTATATTCAATTTAGTGTTTATCACATGATCTAACATCAATATCACATATAATTTTATTATTATATTCAACTTAGTGTTTATCACATGATCTAACACCAATATCACATACAATTTTATTATTATACTCAAGTTAGTGTTTATCATATGTGATTTTTCATGTAAGTATCAACAACGAAGAAAAATAGACAGTAAAAAAAATATGCAAATTTGTTAAAATATATCAAAATGCTTATCTATAAAGAGATAATTAAATATTGGCCGTGACAGTATAAGATGTTTTTAACGATTAATTATTCATTAAGTATTTAAATTATTTTAAAAATAAACAAAATATTGATATAATTATAATCTCACTCATTGGTCTATTTTTAGATGGATAGTGAAATATGTACTTACGCATGGATTAAGTGGTCTACTCAAACTCACCATAAATAAAAAATAATAAAATTTTCTAAGTCACTAAGACTAGTGGGAGTGGGGTGAAACCGACTTACCTCCACATCAGCGTTACGTCAGCTTTTTTATCAAACTCACCAAAACTCACCCAAACTCACCACAGGAGATAATGACACTCACCAAACTCACCCAAACTCACTCCACATCACTCCATTTTTTCATTAAATAATTTTTATTCATACAATTTTATTACAACACGGGTACACAGAAAATTAAAACACAATACAAAATTAAAAATAAAAACATAAAAAATTAAAACACAGTACGAAAATAAAAATAAAAACATAGAAAATAAAAAAACAACATTTAAAAAAAAACTAAAACGGAATATTATAGGCCTCCTTGATTTGATTTTTGCGCCACTCCGTGACTGCAAGATCACGTCCCGTCAAATGATCTATCGGCTGCATATAAAAGTCCAAGTCTTCCTTTTGCTGTTTCAATCGGGCTATTTCCACTTCTTTTTCCCGGACTCGAATCTCTTTATTCTTCATCTCAAAATATGCGGCCTGTTGTTCACCTTGCACAGCAAATGCCCGTTCTTGTTGTTCACCAAATCCAGACAACATCAACCTAGCCAAAGCCTCGTCGTTTGTACTCGACTCCCCCGAAACTTTGCTCCCTTTAGCCTTAGCCTTAGCTCTGTCCCTTCCCATTGGACGTGGGATCGGTTGCACTTCTTCATTATCAGTGGCATCAACATCCACACTGTTACTTGCATCCATAGAATTTGTATTAAACGAACTAGACCCAGATGACTTGTATCTCTTGCTTACTTTGGAAGTCCTAGCTAATTCGGCAGGCAATTCAATCTCCTTCCATTTCTGAACGTTTTTCAAAATCTCCTAGCAATGACGAAATTTGAACGGTTGTCCAACTTGAGCATCATAATGCATCAACGCATCATTAACCATATCAACATCCGATGCACCACTTCTAGGCCCCATCTGCATCATTTGACCATAAACACCACAAAAACGAGCAATACAAGGTCGCATTGACTTCAACTTCCCGTTCAAAGAATCATAAGTACGAACCCCGGGTTCCCCCGTTTTGCTCTCAAAGTACTCAAGGATTTTTGTCCAAAATTCCTGCGTACTCATTTCGTTTCCACTAATGCTGTCAGTAGACACGGAAACCCAACCTTTTGTCAAAAAAAAATTCCTCCGCTGTTGTCCAATGTTGTTGTCGTTTTGGAGGTTCTTCGACCGCCTTCTTCTTTTGACGTCCCCTAGATAATGTCTTCTTTGGTTTAGGTTTTTGGACCGTTGGTTGAGTTTCGGGGACAGTTTCCAGCTCGGGAGACCCGATTTGTTGATACGAAGCAAACCCTTGACTTTCAATCGAGTCTAAATACTGCGGGATGTAGCAATCTTGAGTTTCATAGGTGGGTTGTGATGAGGAACCACCCCTATGGCTTTGGTATTGGGTCGGGTATTGGGTCGGGTATTGGGTAGGGTATTGGGTCGGGTATTGGGTAGGGTATTGGCTCGGGTATTGGGTAGGGTATTGACTTGGGTCCGGGCAACGGTAAGGTGTGTTTTGGTAAGGTTGTGGGTGATACAATGATGGTGGTCGAATGGTGATACCGGGTGACGGGTTTTCTAGGTCGAAAGTTCCTCGCGGTGTGGGTGGTGAATTTTGGGTATTTGGCCTACCTCGACGTTTGTTGGAGGTTCGGGGTGTGTTTTCTTGAGACATGATTTGGAGATTGAAGATGGAGATGAAGATGAGATGTTTGATTTTGTGTGTGTGAAAAATGAAGAAGATGATGGGGGTATTTATAAGTAAATTTTGGGTAAATTTTTTTTTTTTTTAATTTGATAAAAGTAACGGTAATATAAAAGTGGTGGGGCCCAACATTTCAGAAAGTCGCTGAGTGAGTTAGCCTTTGGTTTTTGGTTGCCAGTGACATAGTCGCGCGCGGATTGGGTAGAAGGGGGTGAGGGCTGCGCGTGGGTGGAGGGTAGCCACGAGTGGGTTATAACCCACTCCCACCAGCCTAATGATGAGTCACTCACTATTTTTTTTTTCTTAAAATCTTATAACTTAAATTTGTTGAAATAAAACCAATCTCACTTATAAAATGAAACTCACCCGCCGAGTTTGCATCCACTCTATCTAGCCTAATAGGATATAATGATATTTAAAACAACTATTGACATAATATTCTAAAAACCTTTTATTATTTAGCATTTATTTTTCTTAACTAAAACGATCCACTCGTCTACTCTACTTCTTATATAAGCTAATTCAAACTTATATGATTTAAGACCATTTGATCACTATGCATAACTGACTTTAAAACTCACATGTGAGTTATTAGTCTGGTACATTAATTCACGTGTGAGTTTAGTCTAAAAATGCACGCGAACGATAAAACTCACATGTGAGTTACATTAATTCACAGTTGTTGTATTTATAAGAATATGAAACCATTTGGCTTACTATATGTGGCATTAAAAATTATTATAAATATTTTTTTTACCTTATAAATAACTATCGATTTATCTTTTCTAAAACAAAACATCATTAAATTAATATATATACTCTCACTCTTCACCAATTCACCATTACCAATAATGTCGCAAAAAAAAAACTTCACAAAACACCAAACATCGCAAACTAAAATAATACCAAAAACTCACATCCGACAGCCGTTTGATCTCGGAAACCCATCACCAAACCAAGCATACTGACACTCACACCCATAGTTTGTTCACCAATCTTACCCAAACCCACCATACCGAAACTCAATACTTGCACCGACATTAGGGTTGAAACTATACCAAGCTCATATGATTCTACTCAATACTCACAAACAAACGCATTTGCTCAGAACCACCTGCGTTCCTATTTAATAACCAAAATTACGTCTTAGAAACCCACATTGGTTGTTCATCATCATAATCAAGTTTTGAATTATCACTGTCTCTCATTACTGATTTTCGAACTAAAGGCTTGTACATACCTGTCATTTCCAAACTCTTTTCATGAGTCTCGGCCTCACAACCAAGGTCGAAACCGAGTAGATCACACAAAAGCCAAAAGAATCAGACTAAAACATCCCGACATCCTTCATGGACACATGAGGAAAAATGACGTTGTGTAAGGGTTGAGTTTCTGTTTTTGAAAACAGTGAGAAGGGAACATGAAGAATCCACTTGATTTTCGAACAGAGGTTTTGCAGTACATAGAGAGCAAAAAAAAGTAGTTTGGCAAGCGAACGTACGATAGTGTGAAAGGAAAATGAAAGACGATACATTTGAGAGTGTGTCGGTTTGTTGGAATGTACAATAACGTAGTGCGTATGTCGGTGGAGAGTGGAGCCAACGACACATATTGCATGCATAAGGCACTTATTGACTATCAAGCGGAAGTCGGTATGTCGTTTAAAGATCGTCATTTTTATGACATTTTAAAAGGTAGCCAAAAAAAGAGAGTATAAAATCAGAATGTTGATAATTGCAACAATGAAGTACAAGAAGTTCTACGACCAATTGGCATGATCAAAGTGAAAGCTTCGAAGAAGAAATGGTCGAGAACATCAGGCTCTTCAAGTACGAATGACGTGGTATCCGAGATGGAAAATGTAGGACGAGACGAACGCCTAGCATTTTTAGAGTTCAAAAAAAGAGAGACAGAATGTCGTGAACAAGAGTTAGCAAATCAAGTTCACATTTGAAATCGAGCTATACCGACAAAAACAAAAAGAAAAAAATATCTATCTACAACTATATGATCACTTGATGAAGCTGCACGAAGACTATTAAAACGAATATCAAGGAGAAGTGAAATTTAAAATTTTAGCTTAAATTTTTGATTTATTACATTTATTTATATATCGTTTTTAATTGATGTTTAAGTTTTTAATTACTTATTGCTTTTATGTTATGAACTATATTTTTATTAATTTTTTATGTTTTATTTACCTTTTTAGCTTAAGAATAAAAGTAATAAAAGTGTAAAGAAAAAAATGGACGTGAAGGATGAGTTTATGGTTTTTACTGAATGGTAAATTTGAGTTAGTTAAAGTGAGAGGAGGTAACAACAAATGTTACATTTGGCAAAACTAGCTGTTTCTAAAAAGTTATTAGTTTTAATAAAAGTGTTTAGTATATTAACGGTAAATTTATATGTAAAATAATTAAAAAAAAAGAAATGCTAGAACCACAAAACATTTACAAAACAAAATCCACAAAATGAGTTGTCATGATACTATGTAGTAATCTCTTTCTTACTTTTTAAATCATCTCATATTTCAACCCAATAATAATCATGACACCTCACTTTGTGAATTTTGTTTTGTAAATGTTTTATGATTCTAGCATTTCTCTTAAAAAAAAAATATATACTTAGAGGGAACGGTGTGGCAAAGAGGCTGGCTCGCCGTGCCTAGGTGGCACGCTCGCCGCCTCTCGCCGCCGTTCGCCGTTACACCGACCCCCCCTCGCCGGATGTCAAATGTCACAAAGTGACATTGCTCGTTGGTAAATAAAGTGGGGCCCAAAATTTTTATTGTGAGTGGGAATGGTGAGTGGTGGGACCCAAGTGAAGAGGAGAGAGACTAGTTGTGATAAAGGGGGTGTTTTTGGAGAAGAGGAGAGAGATTAGTTGGTATGACGTGACGCTGAACCCGCCACTAGCAAAATACCACATCTTCGCAAAAATAGTGTTTTTGACTTTGTTAGCAGCCTCATCCAAAGCCCCTGACGCTCTTCAGATGACTATGAAGCGAACCAAAACCAAGAAAACCCACAAAATTTCCGGCATCTCACATAAAATAATATTTCACTACCATCGTCCAAATGACGAGAAAGAAACATAGAAATTCTAACTCGGTGTATAGCTGAACTACACTATTCTACCATTGATACAATCATCAAAAGGTATAATACTGTACTTCAGCACTACACCGAGTTAGCATTTCGATGTTTCTTTCTCGCCATTTGGATGGTGGTATGTCGTCAAAGGTGAAGTATTGTTTCATGTCAGATTCCGGAAATTCTGTGGGGTTTTCTTGGTTTCGGTTCGCTTCATAGTTTATATTCCTAGGTATAAATATAATCATGTTTTTATATAGTTATGTCTAACTTCCTTTTTGAAATTAATCATCGTTTCACACTTCATATTATCGTGCATACTATGTTTAAACATCCCTACCATTGACACTTGGTAGATACAGACATGAAATATGATCTTAAATAGAGTGACTCGAAATTAGTATTTGATATTTGTTATGCTAATAAGTTCAGTTCTGTTAGTTTCTAGGATAGACATGAACTTAAGATATATAGAATGAGGCGTTTTTCTATCTTTTCTGTGTGTGAATATTCTCTAGTTACCAAAAATGTATGAAATTAAGTTTGCGATATTAATACTAAAGGCTTATGTTACGATCCTACATCGGCCAAGTATGAGATTGACCGATGGTTTATAATGTCTAGGTGTCCCCTCCTCTTACAAGCTAGTTTTTTGAGTGAATTCTACACTTGGACTTATGAACCCATACGAGCCTAGTATGAGATAGGTTCGTATCAGCTTCATTTCTTTTGTTAGCGTTTGTTCACTGTTTTTGGATAGCTACACAGTCACTGTTGTAACCAATGTAAGTAATGGCAATTGCTTCAACCATATGCGGAGAGAGTCACATAAGTTATACAACATTTTTTTCACAATTCGAGTGAAATTGATGTTGGTGTCAATTGTCTGTACTATTGCCCATTTGGGATAAATAACACGTTTACTAGCAGTTTGTTTTGCTCTAAAAAATACAGCCAGATAGGTTACCGTTGTCTACTAATAAGACTCAAGAAGTCGCTGTGCCTGTTTTATATCTGTGGGGATGTAAACAAATTATCTCAAAATTTCATTTTTGGCGTTCTTACAAATGTATATGATACTGTACCTTGCTACTACACTATTTTTAGTATACTGTATGATAACTTGGGACGGTATTTGGTCCATCAGGAATACTAGTTTTACTGAAGGTAACATAATGAGTAAAGTTACATGATAATTAAGAGCATTCATTACCATGGTACTTGAGAATATATATATGTGATTAGTCTTACTGAAAATGTTGACGAGGATGCTAGTCATAGCAGGTTCTGTTAGATTACATCATTAAGGTGAGCATTAGTATTGTTCTGAATGTATCCGAGGATCTATAGTTTTTAATTTTTTATACAAAATATCAGCATGGAATATGTTATGTTTTGATGTCTATTATATACATGAAAAACTTTACAGCGACTTACTTGTTGCATACATGGCCTCCTATTCGACATTCCAGAAAAGGAAAATTACCCCTCCTCCCCTCGGTATTTAATCATGTATCTTAACCGTTGGATTAAGTTGATAATCAACGGCCATACGTTAACCCACCTATTAACCTCATGTGACAAATATAGCCGTCAGGACACTCTATTTGTTACTGATGTCATCAAATACACCTTCCTTTGAGAGTTTTGTTCCTGGCATGAATTTATACAGTGACACTTCATTTGATCCAAATATGTCTAGTTTTTCTTTTATGGAATCTCCGTCAACTCATTTTTATTCCAATTTTCCTAATTGCATGGCTTCACAAGATTTTGTTACTGGGAAGCCTACTCAATCGAATGATACGGCTTATCTATATCAAGCTTCTTTAACTCAAACTCCTAGTCCTTTTCAGTCAACTGGTTTTTTGGAACCACCAATCCTTCAATCAAATGTTACCCAAATGCCCCCATCGCCATTGGTAAATTCTGTTAAAGCGGTTGCATGTTTAGGCTCTGGTGAGAATCGCAATAATGTGCAAATTAAAGATGGAGTCAGTAATAGCTTGCGGGAAAAGGAAACCCTTAGACGCCAATGGACTAAAGAAGAAGACATGTAAATTTTGTTATCTTATATACTTAATGTTTGATTTTCATTTCTGTTCTTGTGTGTCTTAAGTTTTTTTATTTACTGGTTTTGCGTGGTGTGCGACATTGCACATTAAAACCGCAAGTCTTGGAATGTTTTAACATACCCTACTTCTGTTTATGCGAGATAATTTAGGGGATAATTAATCAGATTATCATAAGGTGTAAATACAATTACTTCTGTACCTGTTTTTAGTATTCTATACTGTCGTTTCTTATTCCATAAGAATATCAACATTGGACACTATATCTTTTAGTTTCATACAGAATAAAAAGTTACCAAACCACTTGAACAACTAACTATTGCAACTTTAAATATCAAAAGTGTCTATCTGATGCTAATTACTCAATATCACGGAATCACGTCCAAAACGTGCATCCAAACACCCTTTCATAAGGTTTAAATTTAAGTAAAAATCTCTATTTTCAGCTTGCTAGTGCGGATGGTGAAGCTGTTTGGAGACAAAGACTGGGCCCGCATAGCTGCTCGCTTCCCTCAGAAGCTCCGGTACCAATGCAGAGAGAGATGGCTAAACTATTTGTCTCCAAATATCATTGTACTGCTTCTATATAATTATTATCATTATCAACTAATTTTAACCTCAATTATTATTTATTCTGGTTTGCTACACTTTTTTTTTGCAGAAAAAGGTATGGTCTGAGGAGGAAGATAAGCTACTGATTGCATTACACAAAGAATTTGGAAACAAATGGACATATATTGCAAGATTTATGTGTGGAAGAACTGAAAATAACATTAAGAACCATTGGAACAACACCAAAAGGAAGATGTTACGATCCATCAATGGGCGTAGAAAAACTGAAGACTGTCACCCCCTTTTAACAGATTACATCACAAGTGTCACTACAACATCATCTAATCGTCAAGCCAGTATAGAAACTGGTCTTCTGAAGCAGGCAGAAAGCTTTGCCTTCGGCACTCTGAATGATCAATCAGTGACGAGTATGAATCTCAGTTCTTCATCTTCTGCTAGTTTTGGGGTCAGTTATAAGCCTGATGAGTTGGTGGTCAACAAGACTGACTTTGATTTTGATTTTGGTGATATTCATAATGATTTTGATGGCATGACGTCTCACTCAACTGAGCAACTGGAGTTTGATCAGATGAATGATACACTTTTTACGGGTTTGGTGAATTTCGACATGAAGTTTTAGGTAACTTCTTATGCTTTGCATTCTGTTAGACTTGTGTTGTTGTTTGTAGCGATTTAGTCAGTAGACAGAATGTGTTGAGGTTTGTTTTGTTCCTATTTTTGCAAGTACTTGGTCAGAGGTTTTGGATTTTAATCTTATCGGTGTTGTAATTGTTCTCATAAAGCAACTTGTTTAGTATTTCTAGAGTCGATAACCTTAATAAGTATCATGTAGCTTCACAGACTCGTGTTATCGTTAACACCATATACGATTGGTTTGTCGATACAGTGGTTATGCTCCCTTTGATGAATGAAAATTGAAAAGTTCTTTTTATGTAGTGTGACTTATTTTTGTTGCTGAATTGCATGTTTACGTCTAGTTTCATTACACAGAACACTGTGAGTAACCCCTCTCCTCATCACGCTCACATTCTCACAGTTCACAATATGATTGTTCTCAAAGAACTTACCATGACGAGCAACAAAAACTTTGTTCTCGTCTGGGTTGTAGAAGTGATGTCTCATCGTTTTCTTTGGGTATCCAGTCTAATAGATCTCAGACTTTTTCTAGTAATAATCCTTAAGAGATTTTAACAAGATTGCAGCCATAGCAGCAGCTGCCTGAACTACTTCTGTGATTGCTCGGCGCGACTCGTCCATCGTTCATGTATTAACCATGACAAGAATGATAGAAGGATAGTGTGTGGCTATGGGAGATAAGGATAACAAGAAACGATTATGTGTAACAATTAACAAAAAGAATAGAATCCGAAGTTACAATTTTATTTATGGAATGATTTGAGTGAGAGAATTACAAAATTAAGGAAAAGTTTACAATCGATCAATGAATGAAACTGACAAACAAGACTATTTATCTTTACTATTATATAATATTACATAAAGAATCTAAAATTACTTTAAACCAAAAATTAAGATATAAAGGTGAAATTTAAACCCTTAAATCATATTTTGTTAAATTGATCTCATCCATCACATGTTTTTATAACAAACTTTTGTAACAACATTATTTACAAACAATTCAAAAAATTATTATATTTAAATTGAAATATCTTTTGATAAATTTAGTTTTTTTATAATCTAATTTCATCATATTTTCTAAAATTTCGTGCTCTTTAATTCAATATCCATTTTGATATAATTTTATTAAATTTTAGTTTCTTCGTTTTTAATGAGTTTATTTAATTTAATTTAATTTTTTTTTACTAATTTAACTTTAATTTAAACCTTAGTAAAATTATAATATTTATTCGTTAAAAAAATAATTATCAGGTACTCGCCGTTGCATTGCACGGATGCGATGCTAGTACTAGAAAATGATGCCAAAGCTAGTTAGGAAAGGTTGGAGTAATTTACGTGCAATTTACTTGTCTAGCTCAAAAGCTATGCACATGCACCTCACGTGACAAACCTTCTTGCCCATAACAGATCATCAATCACCAAGACAAACTAAGCAAAGAGATGCATCATAATATATGGCTAGCGTAATCACTAATCAGCAATATCATCATCTTCATCATAGATTTTAAATCGTCTCATTATCGTTTTGTATTATCATCGGTCTTGCACCATCATACTTTTCGGGGTTTTGCATCATCATCGATTTTGCATCGTCTCACGGTTTTGTATAATCACCAATTATCTTAATCTGTGTATATCATCAACAAATTATCTCTACTACCTATAAAGAGTTTATGCAAAAACCTTGAATGTTGAAAACACATATAATTATGGAAATGTTAAAAAACAAACTAACTATGACAATGTTGAAATGTTAAAATCACTGGCTTTCTTGAAAGTTGAAAAATGCTAATTATGAAAATTGGCAACTACAAGAAATGTTGGACTAAAAACTATTTACAACTAGAACAACATCATAATTAAGGAGATATTGAAAACCATGTTAATTAAAGGAATGTTGAAATATTTAATAATTCTGTAACAAATGAATGTAATTATTGCGCTATAACTTTGGGAAGGATATGGCTGTATATGAAAGAATTGGCTGTCACAGTTGTAATTCATAGTTGACTTGAGAGAACAATAATTTTTAAAATAAAGAATGATATGTGATGAAGTTGAAACTGGTCGAGCTTTACACCACATATAAGCACAAAAGGCGGATTCACACTCAAACCCTCATTCTCTTCCTCTCTCTTTTACTAGCTTACACACACCCTAAAGGCTTTCTTCCACCACTTCCGCCTCCATAGACACCGCCACCACCATCAATCGAAACCACAACCAACACTACTGGATCTTCCTTAATCTGTGGTATTCGAGTTTGGGTAGTTTCGTCGGTGTTTGAGTGACAAACGATATATAGAAGTCACATGATGTGTTATTCAATTCTCGAAGTTGTTAGTCACATGATGTGTTATTCGCCATAAATGGTTGCTTAACATGTTTTTGCCTTGTTTCAGGTATTAACAAATAGGAAGAGCAGATATATGATAAAGATAAGCAGGTACTGCAAGAGAATGATGGAATTGTAGATGAAACAACTGAGACAATAGTTAACAAAGATGATCAGAATGAGGATTTCAAGAAGCTAGAGGGAGGATGAAAAGTTATAATTTTTCAATATGAATTGCCTTTGCATGTTTCTTTCTTTTTATCATAGTGGGGCGGCCAACCCTCTTTTCTTAGAATATGTACATTATGTCATAATGTTTTTTATGTTTCTATTATGCATCGATATTGTTATCAAATGCATGTAAGCTTATTGTATTTTATGATGTTCAATCGATCTGATTCATGATAACCTATTATAGCTATTTCATTCACAATTTAAAAACAAGAAAATTGTTTTTGCTTCATTTAGGTATCATTCGTCAAGTCACTGAGTCTAATAGACTGAAAACTTTAAAAATTACAGGATATCGGGGATCGGGTTAAGTTGCAACGATAAATTGCATAACGAAAATGAAATTAAAACTTTTTGCATAATAACTTATCTGAAATTGAGTTGTCTACGACGTGATAAATCTCGATGTTGTCATATAATTACGTACACAATTCCTATTTAGTTATGATACTCGTATGTTCTCATAACTTCTCTATATGTAGCTTAATGTCCAAGGGAACTAATGAGGATGGAGGAAAATATATTAAAATAAATTAGTAAAGATATACATCTAGCAATTATTATTAAATGTTTGTAATGCATTTTTTTTTAAATCCCTAATACTTTTTTCTAAATCTTTGTCTTTAACCCTTTAGTTCTTCAAAATATTTTTTGCTTAACACTTACTGAAATAGATGTTAAATGATATAGAAGAAAAACTATCTTAAAACATTATAATCTAAGTAACTTCATACTACGAAATTAAGTTGTTGAATATACTTAATAGCAGATCTTTTACTAAATTAAAGCATAAATCAATCTCTTAATTTATGAATCATAACTTACAAATAAAATCATAATCTTCATAATATAGTACTAGCAGGGTACCTGCGCGATGCGGCGGCGGATACCCTGTGACTAAATTTTCTTGAGAGTGAATGTTATTCGGTTATTCGTCTTTCATAACAACATTTATGGATGACGATAGTTTTCACCTAAAAACATGTCTAAAAAACGTAATTTTGATATAGGGATATTATTACTTGTGGCGTATATGTAATATGTAATATGTAATATGTGTAACTTTATTTTCGGAACTCAATTAAGCGCGAGAATTGACATAACCTCTTTTGAACATTTGAATGAGAAGATCAACCTAAAAGTGGTTTGTACATATGAGTGCAAGGAAAAAGGGAGAAAAATATTATAAAAGAGATTTGTACGATGTGTTGTTTTGCTTGTAAATTGTGGTGATGAGCTGTTTTAATTGTATTATTAATTATATTTTGATTAAGGCTGTGTTTGTTAAAAGGAGCAGTAGCAGTGAGCAGGAGCTGTGAGCAGGAGCTGTTTTTTTTAAGAAAAGTGTTTGGTAAGTAGCAGTAATTATAATTATATTTGTGTAAAATGACTTAAAAAGACATACATATATTATATTTAGGGATGGAGAGAGGGTTATTTTAGTAAATTAATTTGCTCACAGCTCTTAAGATTTTACAATGCTTCTTTATATGAGCATTGAAGAAAGAGCATTCCTAAGAAATAGCCAAAGCCCACTGCTCTTTTGCCAAACAATACCAAAAAATTAAAATGCTCTTTTCTCACCGCTCATTGCTCCAAAATGCTCCTCACCGCTCTTCACCGCTCCTTGCCAAACACAGCCTAAGTATGATTAAATGCTTTGTATATATTAGAGATATAAAGTTATACATATGCATTAAAATCTTGTATTACTTAAATTTAATTTTCTTGGCAACATTAATATGTTGTACATTATGTTGTACTACTTAATTTTTTGATATTAAATGAAGAGAGAAGGTCTAATATCTTTTATAACATAGTACGATAACTCATTTAAAAAATTGTTACACTAAGCATTATCATCCATACAATCACATCATAACCTTTAACTCAGTGTAAATGCAAACATATAATACTTATTATACACACTGATGATAATGATCTACCATCAGTTTATGATAATCATTTAAGTTTAATGTATTAGTACTACATTAACTCTACTAGAAAACTCATATGATGTTCTGTGATATAAACTCTACCTGTAGTTTCTTGAGGGGTTATTTTACAGTTGAACGAACTCCCGAACTGATTTTTTTACAGTTTTTTTATTATGTCTCAATGTATGGACTTATTGAGTTTTGAGAATGAAATCTCATAGTATATTTTTGTAGAAAGTTTGTCAGATTTCAACTACTGAATCATCATTTTAGTTATTGTGATCTCTTATATTCAAAGATTAGGATCCGATAATATATGGTGTTCGTACAATGTTAAATGAGTAGTATGAGCTTACTCGTTAGTGTCATAAAGCATCTACAATGACTCAAATATACAAAAGCTTTTTAGTATTTTTTTTTTAAATCTTTTGAAGGGTTTTAAAGCAAAACCTCAAGTAGGGTTTTCGTATTTTAAGTAGAAAGAATTTAAAAACGCGGTTTAGTACCTCGAACTTGGTTAACCAGAATTTTTACTACCCTAGATTATTAAAGGTGAAGAATGATACCCTCAACTTGGTTAAGTGGAATTTTGACTACCTTACACACACTTGACATGATCAAGTGGCAATTATGTGAGCAAAAACCGTTATGATTTAACGAATGGAAAATAACACGTCATGTCCGGTTCAAAATCATATTTGAGTCAAAATAAAAATAAAAAAACCCTTTATAGCAAAAGCTCCAAATATCCAATCGCATGTAACATGGGGTATCTATGAAGCAGTATGTAACCTCACAATTGGATGTGAAATGCATAAGAAAAGCTTTTGTGAGCAATATTTCTTTGACAACCATTCACGTAAACACTTTAGATGGCACTATATTATTCTATGTATACACACTCGAACTAAATCAACCTATTTTAAGTTTTTAACGATGCATTGTGTTAGCATATTAACACACAAACTGACTTTATTACCTCGTATCACACAGAATATTTCAGTATTCATCGTCGTATCGATAATTTTCCCAGACCTATTTTGCATTGAAACGATATTTACAAAACCAAGAATACATTTTTTTTCTCAATCGAGATATTCTTGGTCCTTTTGCAACTAAAAATATTGGAAGACAATGAAATTGTGGATATTGTGTATATAGTTGCAGACTTGCAAATTGCAATATTAAATCAAAGAGGTTGATTGAGGATTTATAAAGCTTGCACATATTTTTTTATTCACGAGTTGCTATAATTTTATTCATTAACCTGTAGTTTTATTTACCAAGTTTCAGAAACAACAAAAGATATAATAAGTGTCTTTGTTGCACTACACAAATAAAGGAACCAAAACAATTCATGAAATCAATTATGTAATTTGCTTACTTATAAGAGAACTTTGGTAGATAGTGTTGGACTGTTGGGAGTATAAGTAGGTATGTTAACTGGAGTATAATTTTTCCTCCCTTAAATCTTAACGGTTTGGGCTCATGATGGTCACGTGGTCATGTCAAGTGTGTATATGGTACTAAAAATTCTTGTTAGCCAAGTTGAGGGTACCATTCTCCACCTCCAATAATTTAGGGTAATAAAAATTTCATTTAGACAAGTTCAGTTTGCTAAACCGCGTTTTAGCCTTAAATTTATTTTTATATTTAGTTTCATTAACAAAAAACACCATTAAAACTACATGTGTAAAAAACAAAAAAACAAGTGGGTGTAATTTTTTAAACTTACGTATTGAATTTGAGAGAGTATAACTTACAAGAATAACAAAACAATTGTTTCTGAGATTTCTCTCACACGATCCTCCTTGTGGAAAGTGTGAAAGGGATTTGCTATCCATAATATGAATATTTACAGACGAGGATAAAATATGACTGGGTGTATAATTATTTTGAATAATAATATATCAGATAAAACAAAGAAAGAGTGGAAACACATTTCGATTGACCGGTGTATTTAAGATCTATTCAGGAAAACTCGATGTTTTCTTCAAAAATTAACACTATATACAAATATTCATATGTGTCTCGGACACTCGCGAGAACCCCTAATTCTGTCCGTGTGAATATTACAAAAAATGTTTAAAAGGATTTGTAATGACTCACTTTTAATTTCACTAAATGTTTTTATACTTTTTTATACATATATATCCAATGTTACGAGCGTTTTCAATTTCTTAATCTTTTCATGTTTTATTTTGAATGTTACACGAAACACTAACTACAATATTGCATATAGTTAATTATCTGTTGCTATGAATTTCCGCCGCTATGCGCGGGTACTCGTCTAATCCATTATAATGTCAAAAGTTATAACCGTAATCATTCGTTTTGAATAGTGGACTTTGAACATTTATTTTAGGAGAGGTGATTTGTACACTCCTCAAATTGATCGGGACACTCAAAATTAGTGTGTCTTGACACATATACCCTCGGTTCACTTCTAATCATGTTTACATTTAAAAGGGTATATATGTCAAGACGCACTAATTTTGAGTGTCCCGATCAATTTGAGGAGTGTGCAAATCACCTCCATAAGGGATCGAAGTATTTTATATAAAAAATATACAATAACTTTAAAACGAAATTAATAATATTTACACTACTTGTCATGTTCTTTGGAGAGCCTGGGCCCTCCCGAGCCCCTACTAAGATCCGTCATTGCTCATGTTCTCATCAAGTTAAATATCATCATTAAGAGCGGACATAGTATATACACAAGATATCTACATGCATACCTTCTGAATGAATTTACCGGTGTAATTTTTTTTCTCTTTAAATGTTCATATAAAATACACTACAAATTTGTTAATGCATACTCTTTAAAATATTTGCAAAATACACGTACATACCCGTGGATTTTGAAGAAAGAGAAAGTAACACTATGTTTTCGAGTAAAAAACGAAAAGAAAAGAGATGAAGAGGGAAAAAAGAAAGAAGAAATGATATATCTTCGTACTAATTGTGCCTACAAATACTCTTACTCACACAATGTCAGAACGGACGGTTTAGATGCGGAGAGATAATGAGTGGAAGAAAAATATAAAATATTATTGTGTGTGTAGGAAAATATTGTAGGAGGATATAGCAATGCTAAAGAGGAGAATAATAAGGAATGATTTTTTTATTTTGCATTCCTGAGTTAGAAAGAAAAAGGAGAGTGTAAGTAAAAATTAAGCTTTAAAATCAATTTCATAATTATTTTTATTTAAATTTAAAATATATATTTAATTTTAAAAAATGATTATACTTTCTATATATTCATAATACTAGGATTTGCACCCGCGCTCCGCTGCGACAGAGCGCAGACGTTTTAGAGATGGGTTTATAGCCGAGTATGTAAACCTGGCAACACAAAAAGCTACAGTATAATTTTTATTATGCAATAAAAGTTGTAGCATTATTTGCTTTGTTATACATAACATCATAGGTGGTAATTCGTTACACTTAACATAACTGTGTTGATAATAGATAATACACGATTGGCAAAAGCAATGGTCTCCACAATTGGTGCTACTGGGGTTTCTACTTTTTGCCACCGTGTCCGAGCCGAGACAGAAGTTTTCTCTCTGAGCCACTTGTTTTTCCCGAGTCGTATGGTTTTTATATGCTGATCCAACTGTTTCCGCAAACCCTTCTAGCATGGTTGTTGGTGGGGTGCCTAGTTACAATAACATAGCAAACAATTAGGTGCACATTTACAACAATTATAATGGCAAAAATAAATGTAAATGTTAGTTTATGAATATTGTCATCACATGTATGATGAGGCTAAACATAGCAGGCCTGCTGCTAGTAGTGCCTTATCTGTGGTGATGAATGAGTCTATTGATACTTTTTAGATGCACATGGGCATGTAATTGTCTTAGAATGTGTGTGGGTGACTGCCTTTCATAAGGGTGAGGCTGTTACTGTTGTAAGTTTTGGTGTCTAGTGACAGTAAGTAATAATAAAAAAGAATGGAATCAAATAGCACATGGCAACAGTGGATTGGAGAGGTTCTATTTAAGTGTGTCATTACAGCTGGTTGTAACACAGTGCAAGCAACATGTAGATTAAGAGGTTAAAAATAAAATGAGTTGGCGCATAGTGCTTTAGTCTATGCAGTTGCTTTGCTGCTCAGATGACTTTGGCAACTGTTTCTGCTTATATTTGTAGAAGAGGGTGGAAGAGGAGAGGGATTGGAGGGGCATGATTAAACTGCTACATCAGCATAAGAACATTGTTATTGATGAAAGGTCTGTTTTCATACTGGAGCTTTCTAGCCTTAGTCCAGACCGTCGTGTGAACCGAATGATTGGTCTGTTGAATGAGATGCAAGAACGTGATGCCACAGAGCTTTTGAAGCTGGGAGGGTTAATGGATGAATCCGATGCTCTAATTCATGAGATGGAGATTTTCATGCGATCCTAGTGATCAATGGAAGGCAGCGTGTCTTGCATGTTTTCAATAAACGACAGCAGTCATTCGTTTGTGCACTGCGTGGTCAGGCTGTGTTGTTTTTCTCTGTTTTATGTCTTGAAAGCACGGTGTATGTTCGTTTGTTTGAAAGTGTATTCTGTTTTCTTTGTAATATATTGTATCTGGCATTTAATGTTGGAATCAAGGATTTTTTATCAGTTAGTCTATTTGTGTTAAACTTTTGAAATGTCATCAACAAGCATGTTTGTCTTTCCCAAAAACGCTAATTTATTATTTGGGTTTCTCGTGCGTTTGATGTGATGCATATGAACCACTGTTTTTTTAATGGTATATTTATGTAATATAATATCATATGTATTTTTGTAAAAAAAGTAGGCATAATAATAGAGTATGGGAACAATTTGTTAGTCTTGGTAGTGTGTTTTTAAATCTACTTTTGGAAAGATCTGCACATAGTCAGTAAATTTGTGATGCATATACTTTTTGGGGGAAAAAGGCATAATAATAGAGTATGGGAACAGTTTCAGACTAGTCGTAGTGTTTTTTTATCTACTTTTGGAAAGATGTGTATTGAACCGTGAAAGTTAGGATGTGGTTACTGTTTGTAGTGATAGTGTTCATTGTTAGTGTGTGACACCATACAATGCAGTTAAGGAGGGAATGCTATATAAAGTGGTACTAACACGTGTGGTTTCACACATTCTTAAAGCTAAGAAAAGAAAGCGGGATATGGCATACAGTCCCAGATACGCTGCATTGGAGGAAGAAGCCCAATATGACGAATGGGCCGACATGTTTGTTTTCCATTTGCAGAATGAGGTGCAAGGAGAAATGGGTTGGAAACAAAGGGTGGAACAGATATGGCAACAGCTGAACAACGGGGTAATTGATAGGACGCATCTTGTCTAGGAGCTACGGACCGTTGCAGGGGAACCGTTGGTAAATCATGTGGTAGCTTTCCTAGGGACCTTGCAAGATGAATACTGTGCATTCTGTGACCAGCTCGCAGCTGAAGCAGCTGTGGCTGGCAACCGCATCCGGCGGATGGAAAGGTTCATTCAAAGGCTGCAGGGAGCCGTAGCGTCGTGTTGAGTGTGCCCACTATAAACGGTTTCTGTGAATTTGGGATCAGCGTGTTGGATTTAGTAGTACTTTTTATGTTTCCATTCTCATTGTTCTATTGAAAATTCCGTACTGACAGTGATGTCGTTGCACTGTCAGGGTTGTCTATCATTTGCTTGAATAATGTATTGGTATGTGTGGTTTGTGTGTGCCAGACCTTTCTAGTATTTGGTTTAATGCATTGGGATGTTTGTTTTGTGTGACTATTTTGGTTTCAAGCATAAAAACTCTAAAGAAGATAACACGAAATAAATTGCAGGGATGGCTTCAAAGAAACGTGTAGGAGAGACTGATACTTGGTTCGTGCTTCTGCATTTCTTGGGCAGGGCTGTTGACCATTCTTGGTTGTGGGTCGTGGGTTCCGGTCAAAGGGGTTTCTTCTTCAGTTGGCTGCACCATTCCTGTGACATCTGACTTCGCAGCAACGCCTTTTAATCAACCTTAAATGATCTTTGTCTCTTCAAGTAACTGATCTTTGTCGAAGATCTTATCAACCGTAAACCTCCTTTTTGCAATTCCCGCTTAATGTAAAAGTCAATAATAATATGAATCGGGTTCAACATATAAAACCATAACGTAGTATCAACACGAATTAATAAAGGATAGGAAGAAATGAATACCGTTTCCAATATGCCGGTTCATTTTGGGAGGGCTCTTTTCCTAAGAAAGATGGGCTTCATTTAATTGCTTTTGGGGAAGGTTCTTTTTGAGAAAGACGAGTTGCAGTTAATTGCTTTTAAAAATGAAAAGTCGTACATAAAATAAGTTATTGTTGAATGCATATTACCTGATCTTTCTGCTTCAACTTTGTGTGGTCTTGTCGTGCTAACAATGTTTTTCGCTAGATCATTGATGACATCCTAGGGTGTAGCGCCTGTAGGCACACAAAGATGAGGTAACTCCATATTAAGATGTTCAGTTTATATGCATATCACACTGTAAAAAAACAGGATAAACGTAGGGGAAATAGAAAAAGAACAGTTGGAACACACCCGACTTTGAAACCATCTTCGCGATTATATGAACAGGTTTTGCTGTTATCATGTGGTTTACAAAAATGAGGCATGACACTTTTGTAGAGAGAATGATAACACACATTTCTGGGAAAATAAACTTAGGCTCAGATATGCGATGGCAGGAGGGGTAGAAAGAGCACGTGACACGCCATGGCTGCAAGCACGACAACGTACTGGCCCAGCAAGTTACGACCCAATTCCACATGATCATCAATAGTCATACACGCCATGGCTGCAACCCTGAAAGGGTACCCCGCCAAAATACGTTTGATCTGAGGTTTCCTCCACTGTAATTCATCATAGCCTGTATGAGCGCAGAATTTTAATAACAAAGGAAAATCTCGACAACCTATGTATAGGCTGCAAAGTAAGGGAGACCGCCATGGCTGCATTAGTATAAACGCCCCGCCAAGCTACAATGTCCCTCACACTTTTTTAGAGCACGTTAACAGATAGAAATGAATGAGTTGTTACATTTCTTTCAACAAAGAGAATAAATCCAACATGGTTGCAGGTTAAATAAATCGACCCACCAAGGGTTGTACAATCCCAGTGTATGTTAGTGGGTGACATAAGTACGGGTATTATTCATCATTAAAACAACCATTATATTTTTACCCTATCATCATCGTCGTACACCTATGACTATTGTCACACGCCATGTAGAGCGGCATCGAAAGGATCAATGGCATCGATGAAGCATATGAAAAAATGCGTTCCCGTAGGTAAAGTGACACACACACACATTCTTAATAAACTATACTATTATTCCCTTTCACATTATACGTTCCCTCTCACAGACTTGCGACCTAAATCGAAACGACAGCAGGTTGCTGCCATATATAGGTCTGATCTCATGTATTATATTCAGAATTTCGACGCAACAAAGATCACTTGTATTAACAATACTTCTTGCAAGGCGACAACAGAAAAAAAACCAGTTAAAACACACCCAAATTTGAAACTACCTTCACGATCATATCAACAACTTTTGTCATAACATCCAATAGTTTTGACTAATCTAATATCTATGTTTATAAATAAAGAGGTGATTTTACTAAGAAATTTTTGCGTTTTATTATGATATGTCACTAAATTGTTGAATATATGTGTAGAAACTAGAAGGGGGGGGGGGGGTTGAATAGTTTCTTAAATTTACTTGTTAAATGTTGGTTTTTAAAAATCCTTTTCAAAAACTTAGGCTTGAGTATTTATGTGAAACCTTCTTATACACAATATGAACAAGGTATAGTGCAACTAAAATAATAATCACAAGTATAAAGAATAATGAATGTAAAGAGATAAGGGAAGGAAAGATCAAACCAAACACCAAGGATTTATAGTGGTTCGACAACGAAGCTCACTCCTCGTTCCTACTCCACTCCTCGAGTGCTCCTTACTCGAGAGTTCACTAATCAACAAGCTCCTTAAGGTGTAGAAACCGTACACAACGTCGCTTATCCAGTTTCTGACTCTAGACTAAAAGTCGAGCCCTAATCTTAGCTAGGACCAATCTACACCAATATACTTTAAGGACCAAGTATTAACCGTAATACATACACAACTTCCAAATAGACACAACTACTTGGATCTTCACAATAATGACACAACAATGAATAAATAAGTTTGGATCTTCAATGGATCTTTGAGGTAGACACAACACTTCAAGGATGATAGTGTTCTTCTCTTTGCACTTTGAGAGGAAGAGATGAGAGGAGAAAGATTCACTTCTAAACAAGTAGTAATCAAATAAATTATCAAAGATTTGAGTGATTTAAGAAGTATGAAAGAATCTGGAAATGTATGTGCAAAAGAGGTGAGGAGAAAGTCTGAGAATGGTCCACTATTTATAAGATAAACTTCCAACGGCTATATCTACCAACGGTTCCTTATTGGAGCCCGCAGTTCTTTATCGATAAGGAACCGATCTAGCCACTAAAGAACCGCCAGAGTAGACTCCACTCCCTTTTGTCTTTTAGTGGTATGGTTCGAATCTAGAAATTAAAATATCATGAAAGGATATTCCAAACCAAGATAGAATATGCCATTTTCGAATTTTAAAATTTTCAAATAATTAATTTAATAAAACATTTTCTTAAAAAGAAAGTTTAATAAAAACTTGTCACACTTAATAAAAAGTGAGTTTTAAGAAAAGATTAAATCCTTGATCACTTAATTAGGATGAGTACTTGTCTGTACATACCTTAAGTGATAATGGTTGAAATGAAAAATACTTGAACTCAAGAATTCGTTTTTCGTTGTTTTCGTTAATGCTTTTTTTACATATTGTCGTAATCAAAACAAAGCGAGACCGAAAAATGCAAGTAACGTTTTTAGGCATCATTGCATTAACAATCTCCCCCTTTTTGATTCCGACAATACATAAAATCAATCACCTAATAAAACAAGATTTTCGAAGACGAGTTTATTTCATTTCTCCCCCTTTGTTGAAGCAAAAAGGTTGCAAAAGTCTTTGAAGAAGAAAAGAACCGGACTTTGTAAATGCTCCCCCTTGGTGTTTACTCCCCCTTGGTGTTTACTCCCCCTTGGTGTTTACTCCCCCTTGGTGTTTACTCCCCCTTGCTTGGGGCACCAAGGAATCGATATATGGTGACAAGCTACATAGAAGGATTAGTATTAGAGAAAAGATACCCAACAAGATATAGCAAAGGTCACAAAAAAATAAGAGAAAAGACGAAGATCCAAGATAAGTCATGTTAAAAGGAAACATGATAAAAGATACAAGGAAATAAATCATAAAAAGATGTATGAGAAATAAAACAAGCCAAAAGAAAAGCATAAATCTAATCCTAGTTAAACTAGAACTCTAAGATTTGCTTGAACTAGATGTCTGGAAGATAAGCAACCAATGCTTAGATATAAGACAAGGTAGTGGCGGAAGGAGGTGGTGGTGGCTTGGTAGAGATCTCATAGTCATAGTGAAGAGGAGGTTTGACTAAGAGACTCTTGATGTAATTCAACTCTTCATAGATATGAGCCATAGCAAGATGTTGATATTAAAAACAATGACAATATGTTCCATGATGCATGACATTATCATGTGAAGGAGGAAGAACGCTAAAGGCTAGTGGTGGAAGATAAGAAGTTCCACAATCAACATTCTTAGAAGAAGAAGAGATGTGATTTTGAGTGTTCTTGGGTGAATTGGGATTGAAAGCAATTGGAGAAAATGGAGGAGAATCAAGGCTTTCATTTGGGGAATAAGACATTTTGATTTGAGAAGATGCAAAATGCTTAAGGTTAAATAGAGAAAGCCTAAGATATTTTGGGGGTGGTCAAAGGGTTGAAACAAAGATTTCAAAAAGTGTTGGAACAAATTTGGATTTTCAGGAATACCAAAAAATGAAGGTACTGTGCGCGGTTCCTTATCTCCACAGGCGGTTCCTTATCGATAAGGAGCCGCGGTCTTAATGGAGAACCGCCCATAGTGGGTTGAATTTGGTGATGAGTGAGGATTTTCCAATTCAGCAAATGCTATTTTTCTAGTCTAACTAATCATGGAGATATGCTAAGAAGTAAAGATAGACAAAGAAAACACACAAGAACTCACCAAACAAGGTTTTGACCAAAATACACAGATTTTAAAGGAAATTGATGTAGGAGGTGTGTAGAACTAGACAAAAAGTCATGACACAATGATCCTCCATAGTTCTATTTTGCTCTTGCTATATTTGAGAGACACATACATATGAATTATATAAGCTCATTATGAATAGCAAGATTCTATGAAAAAGGTTTTTAGATTGAATTAACAATGCAAAAACATTTCTCGACCATTTTCGAAAGAACTTTGAGAATTTTGAAAAAGAGAAGAGAATTGTTCCAAAAAGAGTTTGCGATAATCAAAAGCTCAAAGAAAGAAAAGACTCAAAAGAGAATAAGACTCAATTAATTAAAATGCACAATTAAGGAATATGTTCTATTAAACCTAAACCTAGACGCAAGTAATTAAAAGGTTCCCTCTTAAGTGACTTAGTGAAGATGTCGGCTAAGTTTTCTACCGAGGGCACCTTCTCAATCGAAATGTTCCCCTTTTGAACATTATCCCTAAGAAAATGGTGGCGAATCTCTATGTGCTTAGTTCGCGAATGTTGCACGGGATTCTTGCTAAGGTCTATTGCACCCTTATTGTCGCACATGATGGGAACATCATCAAGAGAAGTCCCGTAATCAACAAGCTCTTGCTTCATCCATAGAGCTTGTTGACAAGATTTACCGACACTCACATACTCGGCTTTCATGGTGGATATTGCACGAGCGGTTTGTTTCTTGGAGAACCAAGAAGTTAAACAACAACCCATGAAGGTACAAACTCCACTAGTGCTTTTCCGGTCCACATAGTCTCCCGCATGATCCGAGTCTACGTAGACAATGGTTTCTACGCCGGCCCCTTTAGGATACCATAATCCTAAATGTATAGTGCCCTTAATGTATCAGAAGATACGCTTAACCGCTTCAAGGTGAGAGGTTTTGGGAGCCTATTGGAAGCGAGCACAAAGGCAAACACTAAACATGATATCCAGTTGACTTGTCGTTAGGTACAACAAACTACCAATCATACCTCTATATTTGGTGTTGTCTACCGACTCACAATCATCATCTACAATGAGTTTAGTATTCGAGGCCATAGGGGTCTTCATTGATCTAGAGTCTTCTAATCCAAATTTCTTTTGCATTTCTTTAACATACTTGGACTGATTAAATAAAATACCATCATCCATTTGTTTAATTTGGAGTCCTAAAAAGAAGTTAAGTTCTCCCATCATACTCATTTCAAACTCGTCATGCATGATTTTGGCAAAGTCATCACACAATGATTGACAAGTTGAACCAAATATAATGTCATCAACATATATTTGTACGATAATGAGGTGAGAACCTTTCTTCTTTGTAAAGAGCGTATTGTCTACCATCCCCATGGTATACTCATGTTTTACAAGAAACGCTTTAAGTCTATCATACCAAGCTTTGGGTGCTTGTTTGAGACCATAAAGAGCTTTCTTAAGCTTGTAAACATGATCCGGTTTCTCAAAATCAATGAAGCCGGATGGTTGAGCCACATATACCTCCTCATTGATCAAACCGTTAAGAAATACACTCTTTACATCCATTTGTTGAAGCTTAAAGTATAAGGCACAAGCGTAGGCTAAAAGGATTCTAATAGATTCTAATCTAGCTACGGGTGCGTATGTCTCGTCATAATCAATACCTTCTTGTTGATTATAGCCTTGAGCTACAAGTCTAGCCTTGTTACGAGACACAACACCATTCTCGTCTAACTTATTCCTATATACCTATTTGGTTCCTATGATGGTCGAACTTCTAGGTGGAGGAATAAGTTCCCAAACATCATTAGAAATGAATTGATTCAATTCTTCTTGCATAGCGATGACCCAACTCTCATCCATCAAAGCTTCTTTAACATTCTTTGGCTCAATCAAGGATATGAAACAAAAGAAGTTACTTTGATTTTGGACTTGAGATCTTAGGGTCCTTTGATTTAATTCGACTATGACGTTATCAAGAGCATGATCCTTTGACTCCTTAATGTTTACTCCCTTTTCAACACTAAGGTCTTCAACTCATATGTTTCTAACATCTTTGGCATTAACTATGTATATTTAATCCAAGCCATCATCTACCAAAGGTGGTGTCTTAGATGAAGGATGGGTTTCATCAAATGTCACGTTAAGCGATTCTTCAATTACACCCGAGGTTCTATTGAGGACTATGTGTTGGGAATAAAATGTAGCCAGTACACTTGAACGCTGACAAGAAGAAAACAAGCGTAGATAAGAAGAAAACAAGCGTTGACAGATCAAGCGTTGACAGGAAGAAGTCAAGCGTTGATAGGATGAAGTCAAGCACTGATAGAAAGATATAGTCTACGCGTATTATGTTTATAGTTTGTTTCTAGTAAAGATAGGATCAACAATGTATTTTCTATATTTATCTTTACCTAGAATAGCTGATACGTAGGCTCTTGTACAAGGCTTCTTATGTCTATAAAAGAAGACCTTTAGGTTTTGTTTCATATAAGTTTTCATACGTTTAACACTTTCATTGTATGCAAGTTTGTTATAATCAATCAAGTGAAAGTTTGTTTTACAATTGTTTGTGTGTTCTTGTTTGAGTATTAATTCCGCATAATACTTAAATTGTTTTATACACAACAAAGTTTCTCTACGTGTTTAACTTGATCTAATCTCGTTTACACAAGCTAAATCGATCTAAGTTTGGGATCAACAAGTGGTATCAGAGCTTGTTGAGAAACTTTGACCTAAAGAACACAAGAACCCTAAATTACCAAAAACCTTAATTTTCACAAAACCCTAAAAACATCATGTCTACCCCAGAAGTAAACTCCTCCTCCTCCTCAAACCACAACATCAAGATTCCTATGCTAGACCCAGACAATTTTGAGCTGTGGGAGTTTAACTTTGAGCAATATCTACAAATCCATGACTACACCCTATGAGAAATTATTGAATATGGAAACACATTCAATAAGGCTCAAAAGATTGCAGATGCCATCGCTCAAAGAACAGCTGTTCAAGGTTCTACTGAAGAGGAACGAAGAGAAAAACCTGAAGATGGTAGAGCTGTCTCAACTGAGAATATAGCAAAGAGAAGGGTTGATATGAAAACCCTAAGCATTCTGAAACTCTCTTTGGGGCAAGAAAATCAGCACAAATACAGAAACTATGAGTTTGCAAAAGATCTTTGGGCAGCTCTTGAAGTTGCTTATGGTGGTAATGCTGATACTGTACAAGAGAAAAAGAAGCAACTCTTGCATGAGTATGCTGTTTTTAAGGCTCAACCTAATGAGAAGCTAAGTAGTGTGAGAAGCAGACTTCTTGACATTACAAGCAAACTGTCCTTCATGGGAACAGTGCTTGGAGATGTTGATATCATCTCAACTTTTCTTAAAAGCCTTGGTGATGCATGGAAGATTGAAGCAAGGTCTATAACTGTTAATAACACTCACAAAAGTTCTACTTTTGATGATGTTTACAATAAACTGAGGCTGATAGAGAATGAAACTCTTTTGGATCATAGAAGCAAGACTACCAATGGAAACATGGCCTTCTTCTCACATAGTGAAGGTCAATTTGATCAAAATGAGTCATACATGCACCCAGTTACTGGATCAACCTGTGTCAACGCTGGATCATATCCTGTCAACGCCTCACATTCAGACGCTGACACATACAAAATTGACTCACCAAGAGTTAAGCCTGCTGGTATTGATCTGGATACTGTGTGTGCATACATTGCTTCATTGCCTGATGGTTTAGTGATTACTTAAGAGGACCTTGAGCAAATTAGTGATGAGCATTTGGAGGAGATGGACATAAAGTGGAATATGGCTCTTGCAAGTATAAGAGAAACAGATGGAATAGAAGATTCAAGAATAAGATGACTTTTAATGCTAAGGACACTGCTGGATTTGATAAATCCAAGGTTGAGTGTTACAATTGTCATCGTATGGGACACTTTATGAGAGAATGCAGATCTCCAAGAAGATCTGATGCTGGAAAACCCTCAAGCCAAATCATTAAGGCTCAGGATCCTAAAGCCATGGTTGCAATGCAAGAAATTGATAGTGTTGGATGGGATTGGAGCTATTTGGCTAAGGATGAGGAAGAGAACAAAGCTTTGGTTGTTGAGATGGAAGAAGAAGAGCATGTTCACTATGCTCTCATGGCACACTCCTCATCTTCATCAGACAATGAGGTATATGATGATGCTTTTTGTAGTAAGGGTTATCGTCTATATACTGAAAGACTTAACAAAGAAGTTTTAAGATTGTCAACAGATGTAGGTAATGAAAGATGCAAGTTGTCTAACTATCAACTTGCTCTTACTCAAACTGAAAAGACTGTAGCTGAGTGTTAGAAATACGTTTTTACGTATTTAGGAAGATTCGGTCACTCTGACAATATATTAAGTAGTAGCTCGTAGTCTAGACATCGTTATTTAACAAACAAGCCCAAGCCTAGCCTACAACATGTGTAGGCTGGCCCAAACATGTAAGCCCAAGCCCATTTTAAGGCTTGGGTATATAAACCCTCTCCTTAGATGGAGAGGGTTTGTGGTTATTCATTTTTTCACATACTTCTCTTTGTTTTCTCTCTCTAGAATTGTGTGTAATTCACCATCTCTCTATCTCTTTCTCTCTCTAAAAACATAAGCAAGATTTACATATCTTACAAATAGTATCAAGAGTCATGGGATGATTGTTTAGTTCTTGTGTTTGTGTTCTTGATTCTGTCGCCATTTTTTATCCATTTTCACACGAACCAATTTTTTTGTGTTTTTATGAGTTAATCTTGATTTACTTCATCTTATTACTTGTAATAGTGATTTGGTATTGTTATTTGGGTTAAAAACACAAAATTTTTGGGTGTTTGATTCATTTTTTGGCTTAGAATCTTGAATTGATTGTGTTATTGTACTGTCCGAGAAAAAAAAAGTAAGTTGGTATCCATAGTACAATCTGATTGTTGCGATTGCATAAACCCTGGGGGTTTCCACTTGCGATCCAAGGTCACGATCACTAGTTGCGATCACGAGTACGATCACTCACTGCGATAAGGGAGTACGATCACTCGCTGCAATCACCACTGCGACCACTCACTGCGATAAGGGAGTACGATCACTCGTTGCGATCACCACTGCGATCACTTGTTGCGATAAGGGAGTAAGATGACTTGTTGCGATCTGAGTACGATCACTTGTTGCGATCTGAGTACGTTCGCTGAGTACGATCACTCGTTGCGATCTGAGTACGATCGTTGGGTATGATCAAACGAGTGCGATCAGAGTACGATCGTTGGGTACGATCAAGGAGTACGATCATAGAGTACGATCCACGAGTGCGATCTGAGTACGATCCAACATTTTTTCAAAAACGTGTTTTTGAAAATTTTTAACAATCGGGTGCAATTTTGACTTGGATTTTTTGGTTTATCGAGGACATAATTTAGGGGATTTCAACATTATTTCTCGGCTTTAACACACAACAACAAATACATTTACTTTCTTTCATTGATCGATCAACTTTGTAAATCTTAACTTATTGAAATGGAGTACACATCTCTTACGGATAAGTCCATCCTCTCAGGTACGGATAATCGTCCACCAATGTTGGTGAAGACTATGTATGAGGAATGGGCTTCCCGAATGGAACTTTATATGTTGAACAAGGAAAATGGACATCTTATTTGGGCATCGGTGCTCAATGGACCATTGGTATATGGTAATGTGACGGAGGGTGCTGTTACTCGTCCTCGCACAACGGGTGAACTAACTGGAGATGCTAAGATACAAGACAAGTGTGACAAACAAGCTACAAATATCATTCTCCAAGCCCTTCCTCCAGATGTCTACAAACTCGTCAGCAAACATAAAGTTGCCAAAGAGTTATGGGATAGAATTCGTGTTCTAATGCAAGGCACCTCGTTAACTAAACAAGAACGAGAATGTAAGCTTTATGATACTTTTGATAAGTTTGCCTATGTGCCAGGGGAGACTCTCAATGATTACTATCTGAGATTTACCCTATTGTTGAATGAGCTTAATATCTATGGCATGGAAATTCCTACCTTTCAATTAAACACCAAGTATTTGAACACTCTTCCTCCAGAATGGAAAAAATACGTGACAGATGTTAAATTGGCTAAGGACTTGCATAACACCAATGTGGATCAACTTCAAGCCTTTCTTCAACAACACGAATGCCATGTGATCGAGGCTCGGTTGTCTACACCTCAAGTTCATGATCCACTTGCAATGTATGCTTCTCAACAAAACATGGCTTATACTTATCAACAACCATCATACTTGCAGCAGCCACCACCACACACCTATCAGCAACCACATCAACCATTTTATCAACCATCGATGATGCCACAGTAAGCATTTCAACCAAGTGTTCATCAACAATCTTTTCCACAGCAACCAACATATCAGACATCACCATCACAAGCCAACACTTCTCCAATGGGCTATACTCCTCAGCAAGGATATTTTCCAATAGAAGCACAACCAGCACAAGCTTTCTACTCTAATGAACTTCCGCCAATCCAGCACCGGTCTTTACTCCAAATGATACGCCAGCTGATGTACTAAACCATCTCACTGCCTACTTGTCAAAACTTGTTGCAACTAGAGGATTTCCACCAACAAACAATCAGCTCCGCACCTCTTCAAATCCTCGACAACAAGCCACTGTTCAAGATGGTCAAGTGACGGTGCAACCTATTCAGGGAAGGCAAAATTCATATGGACCTCCTACAAGGACTTGGAACAATCAAGCTGTGAATTCTCAAGCTAGTGGAAATGGAAGTCCTATTGGTCCTAAAAAGGTTGTGACTTGCTACAATTGCCGAGGACAAGGTCATATGGCTAGGGAATGCACTCAGCCGAAAAAGAGGAGGGATGATGCATGGTTTCGTGAGAAGATGTATTTGGTTGATGCTCAGTCTAAGGGGAAGATTTTGGATTCAAAGGAGTTAGCATTTCTTGTAGACCCAGGGGAAACAAATACTGAAGGCATTGCAGTCGTTTCTACTTCTAATGCAGCTTATCAAGCAGATGATCTTGACGCATATGATTCGGATTGTGATGACATTCACTCTACCCAAGCTGCTCTCGTTGCTAATCTCTCTCACTACGGTTCTGATGTCGTCAGTGAGGTACCAACCACATCTAATAATATTGATGATAACCAACATTAAGTTGGGCATGAAAATGACAACCTCGAACAACATTCGGGAACTAGTAACTCAAATGATGTGGTACCCAATGCTACACATTTGAGTGAACCTCAACCAAATGCTACGACGGGTATGGAATCTTATGCTCAACATGATTTGGTCATGGTGCCTAAACATATTATTGATCAAATGCATATGGCTCTCAGACAATCCGTAGATACGAATACCACCCTAACTGCTGAGCTTGCGTTGCATAAAGAAAAGGTCAAAACTTTTGAAATGGTCCCTCAAGCAGAGAAAATAACATGTTCTGAATTTGACCAATTTCATTTTGAAAAGATTGAACACTTGAATGAAATAGAATCATTAAAATCTAATCTTTCCAATGAATTAAAAGCAAAAGAGTCGGTTGTCAATGATTTTCAGAAACTTAAAATGGATTTCAAAACTCTCGAGTCTAAAAAGTTTGAATCGGAAATTAATGCTACCAAACTTCTTAAATTCAAAGAACAACAGCTTTTAAAACAATACGCTTCCACAGAAAAGGTTCATCTTTTAACTAAATCATTTAAAGAACTCGAACTTAAACGTCTTCAAGATTTACCACCTAATCCTGGTTATGCAAAAGAAGCTCAGGAATATATTCCGTGTCTTTATGATATGACCCTCATTGGCAAATCGAAAGAAGCACCTTTTGTTCGTAGTTTTGAGGAGACACAGTCACTTGCGGATGAAACTCATTCTAAAATGCTTTCAAAATTCTATACAATTGATTATGATCAACATAACAAAGATCAATTTTCGAAAAAGACACGCATTCGCTTACAAAAGGAATTAGCAGAATTGATAGTTCTTGTGCCCCAAAGTTTGTCAAATGAAAACCTTCCTAGTACGTCTCCTACACTTGTCAAAACGGATTTAACAAAGTTAATTCCACCGGAAAGCAAGGCGTCCGTTAACTTAAATGCGGTTCACCAACACTTAGCCGATTTTGACAAGGTCATTTTGGAACGTACGACGGCTTCGGCCATAACGGAAGGTGAATGGAATTTTGATCACACTAGAGCCGCGTTTCGAGACGAAATTGTTCCGTTTGTAAAGAATGTTAAAACTTGTCTTAGTAATCTTGATCAAGATTTGCTTTTGGAAATAGAAGAAGTTAGACGTGTTTTCAATGAAATGGATGATGCTTATGAAAACAGTTTACTTGAAATAGAACGGGTTTCACGCCAAAATGATCAGCTTCTGAAGCAAGTGATGTCTCATGATATAGTTTCTGTCTGTGTGAATAAAGGTGTTGATAATGATTCTATTGTGCATAATGTTGAATCTGTGGATAATGTGGTAGATAGTACTTGTCACGAATCTGACGCTGGATTTTTAAAGCTTCAAGACTCATATTCTTCGCTTTCAAAACGTTTTGATGAGATTCAAACACATTGTATTTCGCTTGAATGCAAGCAACAATTTATTCAAGAAATCTTTGAAACGTCATTCGAAGGTGTTAATATCGATGATGCAAACTTTGAAAAGAATTTTCGATTGAATTTTCAATCCAAACAGCGTCAGCCAAGTGATAAGGTTGCTCAATCTTTGCCGATAGACATAGAGAAGTCTAAGGAGCTTAACTGTGTGAACGTACTTGAGGCCGCTGAGAATTTAAAACTTGATCTAGATAATCGAGTTTCCAAGATCTTGTCCAAAGTTGATAACTTAAAACAGAAAAATACACGACTCTTCGATTCAGTAAAGCCCGCATGTGCTAATACCACTGCACAAAATCAATCTTTGATTGAACAATTGAATCGACAGTCGGTGGAAATATATGATTTGAGGGAACAAATTTGTGATAAAAATCTGGCCTTCGCTGAGTTAAAGGAAACACTTCGTACCCTAAAAGGTAAGAATGTTGTGGATAGCGCAGCCACTGTCTCAGCATCGTCCTCTAGTGCAATCAAAAGGAACCTTATAGCCGTCACACCATTTAATAAGGTCCCTAGGACTAAGCCATCTCAAACTTTGGTCACTAAAGATAAGGCAGAATCAAAACAAGGTTCTAATATTCTCGTGTTGCCTTCTACAGGAGTAAGCACCACTACTAAGGCTCAAAGATCTAAGCTTAAAAGAAACAAAAAGAATGATAGGATCTTGCCCCCATCTAGTAGTCAAGTGAAGAAGAAAGTAGAAGCCCATCCTAGGAATGTTATTTCTGTTTTGAATAAAAAGAATCATGTAGCTAAACCTAAAGGCTCTTCGGTTGTGCAGCGTTCTAAGCCTACTGTGAATTCTAATTTGAAATGTTGGAATTGCAATGAATGTATGTTTTCTAGTCGTCATGATTCTTGCCTTATTGATCATGTGAATGAGATGTATGCCCAGAAAAATGGATTAGAATGGAAACCGACTGGGAAAGTGTTAACCCAAGTTGGTTGGATGTGGCGCCCCACTGGTAGAACTTTCACTATAGTAGGAAATACGTGCCCTTTAACTAGGATCACTCCCACTGAAGTGAAGAAAGCGTGCCCTTTAACTAGGAGTACCAAGGCTACCAAAACACAAGCGTGTCCTTTAACTAGGAACACTGACACTACTGTAGGAACCAAGTGCCCTTTAAATAGGTCTACTCCCACTGTAGTGCCCGCGAATAATCCAAAACCTAAGAAAGTTGGAACAGTAAAACCCGTTAGTGCTAAAACTCACGTTAGAAAACGCAGGAAATCTAAGGGTCTAAAAAATGTTAGCAATTCTGATAATTCTATATCTGTATCTGCTAACACTCCGGAACCAATAGTTTCCAATGCACTGTCTACTGTTGTTATTGAAAACAGGTGGTCCAAATTGTTCTCTGGTATTTGGACTCTGGTTGCTCCAAGCATATGACCGGAGATCGCTCTCAGCTCAGAAATTTCGTCAGCAAGTTTCTTGGTACGGTTCGATTTGGAAATGATCATATTATAAAGATAATGGGTTACGGTGAATATCATATTGGGAATGTTATAATTTCAAGAGTGTATTACGTGGAAGGTCTTGGTCACAACTTATTTTCTGTGGGACAATTTTGTGATGCAAACCTAGAAGTGGCTTTTCGAGAGCATACCTGCTTCATTCGTAATTTGGAAGGGGTTGATTTATTGAAAGGTACTCGAGGGAATAATTTGTATACTTTGTCTTTACAAGACATGATGGCCGCTTCTCCCGTATGTCTTCTCTCCAAAGCATCGAAGACTAAGTCATGGTTATGACATCGACGGTTATCTCATCTTAACTTTGACGCTATTAATCACTTGGCGAAAAACGAACTTGTTCGTGGTCTTCCTAAACTATCATTTCACAAGGATCATTTGTGTTCCGCGTGTACAATGGGGAAAAGCACTAAGAAGTCTTACAAACCCAAGACTGAAGACACCAACCAAGAGAAACTTTCTCTGTTGCATATGGATCTTTGTGGGCCAATGCGTGTTGAAAGTCTTAGTGGCAAAAGTACATCCTCGTCATTGTCGATGATTACTCTCGGTTTACATGGGTGAAATTTCTTAAAGCAAAAAATGAGGCACCTAAATTCATCATCGGATTTCTCAAGATGATTCAAGTGTGTCTCAACACTACTGTCCGACGCATTCGTACAGATAATGGAACCGAATTTGTGAATCAAATTTTGCGTGATTATTATGAAGAAGTTGGCATTTCTCATGAAACATCCGTTGCTCGCACTCACAACAAAACGGTGTCGTTGAAAGGCGAAATCGCACACTTATGGAAGCTGCTCAAACGATGTTAATTTACACAAAGGCTCCATTGTTTTTATGGGCAGAAGCAATATCTACCGCAGTGTACACCCAAAACCGGTCACTAATTCGTAAACGCCATGGTAAAACACCTTATGAGCTTCTCCATGGAAAAGTACCAGATTTATCATATCTTCATGTATTTGGTTCTCTTTTCTATCCAAGTAATGATGGTGACAATTTGAGAAAACTTCAACCAAAGGCTGATATTGGTATTTTCATTGGTTATGCACCCGCAAAGAAGGCATACCGAATCTACAACCGTAATTCTCGCAAGATCCTTGAAACTATGAATGTTGATTTTGATGAGCTGACAACAATGGCTTCTGAGCAAAGCAGCTCTGAACCCGCACTTCATGAAATGGGACCCAGTAACATTAGTTCTGGTCTTGTCCCAAACAACCCTACTTCATCATCATTTACACCACCTTCTAGGAATGAATGGGATACATTGTTTCAACCGTTCTTTGATGAATTCTTTACTCCTCCAACTATTGTTGCTCCAGAACCTGAAGTAATAGCTCCGATAACCGAAGTTGTCGCTCCAGCAACCGTTGCACAATCAGATACATCTACACCTACAATTGGTCAAGATATACCCTCAACAAGTAATTCTCAACCATCACATGTTTCAACTACCCCTGTCATGCCTATTGATGATGAAGAGGATGATGATGATCACGATTTGGAATTCGCTCAAATACGTGAACTTCCATTCTTTGGTGTACCAATTCCCGACCCTAATCAAGCCGGGTCGTCCACCTCAGAGGAAGCTCCTTCTACGGGTTACTCCAATCCACGGATTCGTGAACATGACAGCAAGTGGACAAAGGATCATCCTATAGATTCTATCATTGGTGACTCTAATCGTCCGGTATCCACACGAAGTCAGCTACAAGAAAATGCAATGTTTTGTCACTTTGATGCTTTTCTCACTGAAGTTGAACCTAAGACATGGCAACAAGCTTTTACTCAATCTTGTTGGATAGAAGCTATGCAAGAAGAACTTAACGAATTCATCGTCTTGAAGTTTGGGAACTTGTCCCATGCCCGGATCAAGTGCAATTACTCACGTTGAAATGGGTTTACAAGGTGAAACTCGACGAGTTAGGCGAAATATTGAAGAACAAAGCTAGACTAGTAGCTCGTGGATACAAGCAATTATTGGGCATCGACTTTATGGAATCCTTTGCACCTGTTGCCCGTTTGGAAGCTATTAGACTATTCCTCGCTTATGCAGCCCACATGAATATGATCGTCTATCAGATGGATGTGAAGACGGCATATCTTAATGGTAAAATCAAGGAAGAGGTCTATGTTCAACAGCCGGATGGTTTTGTGAATGCTAATTATCCTAATCATGTGTACAAACTTAAGAAGGCTCTCTATGGGTTGAAGCAAGCTCCACGCGCATGGTATGATCTACTATCACAATTCCTAATTACGCAAGGCTTCGCTAAAGGCAAGGTGGATCCCACACTGTTAATTCAAAAACGAGGTAAGGATATGATTATGGTACAAATATATGTTGATGATATTATATTTGCAGCCTCGACCCAAACCTTATCGGATGAGTTTGGGACACTCATGTCTTCCAAGTTTAAGATGTCAATGATGGGCAAGGTATCATTCTTCTTAGGTCTTCAGATATCTCAGAGTCCCAGAGGCATCTTTATCAATCAATACAAGTATGCCCTTGAATCGCTTAAGAAATATAAGATGGAATCTTGCGACCCCGTGGATACTCCAATGGTGGAACGAACTAAGCTTGATGCAGATCCACATGGAGTTGCCGTTGATCCGACACTTTATCATGGAATGATCGGTACTCTTCTGTATATCACAGCTAGTCGACCTGATCTACAGTTTGCTATATGCATGTGTGCTCGGTATCAAACTAGGCCTACTGAGTTACACTTAGCCACTGTGAAACGGATCTTTCGATATCTTAAAGGAACCATTAATCGGGGACTTTGGTATTCGAAGGACTCTTCGATTGCACTTATGGCATATGCAGATGCGGATCACGCGGGTTGTCAAGATACCAGGCGTAGCACGAGTGGAACTTTGCAACTACTAGGAGATCGACTAATCAGTTGGGCATCGAAAAGGCAGAAAAGCGCTGCAATTTCAAGTACGGAAGCAGAATACATAGCTATGTCCGGTTGCTGTGCTCAAATTCTTTGGATGAGATTGCAATTAACCGACTATGGTCTAGGTTTCAACAAAATTCCGATGTACTGTGACAACAAGAGTGCAATTGCCTTATGCTGGAACAACGTTCAATTCTCCCGGTCAAAGCACATTGACATTCGCTACCACTTCATCAAGGAGCAAGTGGAAAATGGAGTAATCGAGCTTTACTTTGTCCAATCTGAGTATCAATTGGCGGATATTTTCACGAAGGCTTTAGATCGTGCTCGAATTGAATTTTTGGCCGACAAGCTAGGAATGAGAACCTTCTCGCCTGAGACTCTTAAGGAATTGGCAGATGAAGCGAAAGAATAATGATGGTAAACTATTCTCCGTATCCTTGGTGATCATCTGTATATATGTTTATATTTTTATCCACAAAAGCAAAATACAAAAATATAAAACCATATAAAAACCATAAAAATTGAAAAATTCAGAAAAAATCCAAAAATATTTTTTACTTTATTTTTCAAAGGCATGTCTTTTGGTACGATAATATTTACGGCCTTAGAAATGTTGATTAATATTGACACGACGCCATAAATAGAGTTCGTACAAAAGTTGTAAATATTTCATAAAACATGCCTAAATGGCTTGTAGTTATTTCAGACTGCAACCCGGTTTTCATATTAAAGTCAAGTATTTCTTATGAAAGCTTTGGCTCACAACGGGAATTAATTTTCTCGGGCAAGGTTTACTTTAAAACCTTGTAAGGGATCAAGTTTACTTTATAACTTGGTCTGACACAAATTTATGTACGTTTCAGTGCATTTATTTGTTAAAACAAGAGAAGTCTTGTTTTTATGAAGCTATCATCTCTACAACCATAGCAATCTACAATTGGTATCTACATACTCGACGATGCGACTACTCAACCGACGACTACAACTCTTTCAATAGAACACGGGTCAACAATTGAGGGGGAGCAATTGTCAAGCATTCAGAATCTTCGATGCCGAACGTGCCAAGCTCACAAACTGGTGTCAAGCCAAGAATACCAATCGTACATGTGGTGTCAAAAGATGACTTTAGACGTGACGAGGCGACCACCCTATGCCGACAAGAACCATTTGATCTTATCATATGATGTTCTCATCAATCAGGTCCAACATTGTCAATTCTTTTTTAATATGGTGAATATGTGATCATGTTACAAATCGGTATCATATCTCATACATTTGATATCATGAAGATAACACGGACTTGCATTTTTCTTCCCAAAACCTTTGTTAAAACTTCATTAAATCAATTGATATTAAAAATATCGATTGGGTTAATATTTTTAATATGGGGGAGAAAATGTGATTTAATATGGGATATTATCACAAATGGTTTGACTTAATGTGCTGGCTCATCCCGACATATGCGAAATGTTTTCGAATATCGTGGCATATGTTAAGGGGGAGCAAAACGGATTTGCATATCAAAATGGATTTTCATGGTGACATATACTTACCCAAAACCCTTTTATTTCACGACGATGAAGATTGTGGTGACATAAGGATGGTAGGATAGGTTAAGTCCTATGATTCTTCCAGAACCGGAAGAATCTTCCCAAGGACATTCCATAGCTAGAAATAGTAGTCCTTAGGAATGTTGGAGAAAAGATTGTGAATGTAGCTGAATGCCGACCAAGTACTTAAGTTAGCACTGGAACAATCACAACAAGGTGCTAGTTATGACGTATTGGTAAGCATTGAAGGGGTTGAAGAATGAAAAAGAATTGTAAAGATAAAGGGTGTAAAGAAAGAAGCCCTCCTTACAACTTAGGCAGAAACCGGGTCAATACATATGCTATTGAGATCATTTTTAATGATTCTTGATATTAAAGATAGACATCATGGACCCAGTGATGCATTACACAACCCATCCCAGCTAACTCAAATATCTCTCAAAAGGTATTTGTTTTAATCACACGGAGACAACGCATTATCTATTGATTTATTCACTCCGAATAAATTGGTATTGAAAAGGTGGCACTCCTCTCCAGCCTCCGATAACTAAAATCCAAAGTGCACAATCGAGTCTAGAGCCAATTGAGATCATCAAATATCTCATTAGGACACACTTTCATAATTCCTTGCTTCTTCACACACTGTGAAAAGTAAGAAAGATTTTAAGAGTCCTACGCAAAATCTTCATGATCTTGCCTGAACATCCGAGTAATACGAAAGTATTTACAATGAAGATGGAAATCCTTCTTGAGAGAATATCAAAAAGCTCATGGTAGGTGACTTGTGCGATTCTTTATGAATCAAACTTGTGATAACTGGAAAGCAATAGTGGTTTAATTCTTAAATGAATTTAAACACGTTCCAGGCCTCTACGCAATATCTTAGTGATCTTGCCAGAACACTCAGAGTGATACCTTAGTGCTCACAGTGATGAGTGGAAATCCTTCTAGTGTTAACCTCAAACAGCACTTGGTGGGTAACTTGCAAGATTCTATATGAATCAAGCTCGTGACAACTGGAAAGCAACGATGGTGCGATTCTTTAATGAATCAAACTTGTTCCAGGAATCAGAATTGACGGCTTCAATCATGCGGATAATTTAATCCAAATGATTCACTCTTTACGTTCGTAGTCAGTTTTGGACGGTCGAGTAAAGAGAACGGGTTTACCCGCGAAATCTTGTCAAGGAGATTTTTAATTAAATCTACCTGCCACAAGTACGATATTTTATATCGTCCAACGGTCTTCACCGACCGGAGGTAAAATGCTACCGAATTAGAATGAAATGTTCAAAGCCATTTCGTTCGTGTCTACTTATGTTGCGGCATTTGAAGACGGTGGCGTTGCGGAATCCGAGAAGAAGTCGTCCCCGCATGCTTATACTTTATGTACTTAATATCTCATCTTATTCAAGAAAGCCTAAAAGTTAAGTCTTCCGCTGTATCAAACTCTGAAGCTTTCAAGAATTACGAAGGTATAAGTATGTGGGACATGGAAGTCATGAAGAGGCGAAGATCACAAGTGATGGATGCACGAGATCAAGGCAAGAGATTAATTCTCATGATTGATATCAAAGATCACATCAGCATGTTCACCAGAAAAGAAAAAGAAAAGAAAGACGAAGACTACGAGCTCAAGACAAGCATAGTATGCTAGGTTTATTTTATTATTGTAACTAGGGTAACATCCCTGTTTGGAATGACCTCCCTTAGGGGGAGATTGTTAGAAATACGTTTTTACATATTTAGGAAGATTCAGTCACTCCGACAATATATTAAGTAGTAGCTCGTAGTCTAGACATCGTTATTTAACAAACAAGCCCAAGCCTAGCCTACAACATGTGTAGGCCGGCCCAAACATGTAAGCCCAAGCCCATTACAAGGCTTGGGTATATAAACCCTCTCCTTAGATAGAGAGGGTGTGTGGTTATTCATTTTTTCACATACTTCTCTTTGTTTTCTCTCTCTAGAATTATGTGTAATCTACCATCTCTCTATCTCTTTCTCTCTCTAAAAACATAAGCAAGATTTACATATCTTACACTGAGTATAAAAAAATGGAGCTTGACCTAAAAGATAAAATCAATATCTTAAAACATGATTTAAATGCTAGTAATGATATTAGAAACATCATGGAGAGGGTCAATGCTGAATTACAAGCTAAGTTAGATGAGGCTATCAAGAATAAGGATAATGTAGATCTTAAAATTCAGAGATTTGATAAAGCCTCACAAACCCTAGGAGAATGTGTTAGTAAACAAAGGGATTCTAGGAATATGACTGGGATTGGGATGAAAGAGTATGCTGGTGTTCCACCACCAGCCGGGGACTTCTATGATGTCCAAAGAAAGGACTTATCTTGGACTGGTTTACCAGAACTCCAAGAAGAGGAATTTATTCCTCCACCAAGAGTCCTTACCCCAGTAGAAGAATATAGGCAGAAGTTGACTGATTTGGACCAATGGAAGAAAGCCAACCCTACCTTGTTTGTCAAAGGTGGCATGCTTAGTGAAAACCCAAATGAGTCTACACCTATCAAAGTAACAAACCCAATCACTGGCAAGACTGTTGACCTTGGCTTAAACGCTGTTAGAAAACCTTGCATTAAATATGCAGAAATGTATAGAAAAACTAGGTCACCAAAAAGCCAAGTTAGTGATAATGGAACATGTTTCTTTTCTTCTAGACCTAGAGTTATGTCTAGAAAAGCCTGTTATACTTGTGGTAGTTTTTCACATTTAGCCTATAAGTGTGTCAACGCTTCAAAGGTCAACACTAACAAAAAGTCAAATACTGTCAAACCCAAAACTTTTGTTCAGCAAAGTCCACAAGTTGTTAGACCAGCCCCATTCTTTACTAAAGGGTCTAATACTTATGGACAAAGACCTTTTCAGAAGACCAATACATGGTCTAATAGACAATGGATTCCTTTAGCAAACCCTAGGTTCAACACTGAAAAGGGTAATATCAGCGTTGACAAGACCAAATCAAACGCTGACAGAAACGTTGCCAGACCAAATAATGGTAAATATTTGCAACCACAGGGAAAGGGGTCTAAAGCTTCTTCTAGCTTGACATGGAGACCTAAGCAAGATCAAAACCCTAATTCAAATGGGATTTCTATGACCTGTAACATATTTAATTATATTTCAAAGGTCATAACAAAACCAATTGGGGTTAACTGGGTGTTTAATCCAAAAAGGGATGAACAAGGGGTTGTTATGAGGACTAAGTCTGTTCTTATAGAACAACCAAATGAATTCAAGTCTGCTCAGGCTTGGGTTCCCAAAGAAAACTAATTTGTTTTATTTATGTGTAGGGCATTCAAAGCAGGTTAATGATTATGGCTATTGGGATAGTGGATGCTCTAGGTACATGACTGGGAAGGAAGATTATCTCACAAACTTCACTCCCATTAAGGATGGTGACAAAGTTTACTTTGGAGGCGGATATGGAACTATCACAGGCAAATGAACTCTTCTCACCAACAATTTGCGTTTTGAAAATGTGTTTCTGGTAAAAGAACTTGACTATAATCTGTTTAGTGTATCACAAGTTTGTGATAACAAAAATAAAGTTCTTTTCACTGATACTGAATGCTTGGTGTTGAGCAAGGATTTTAAAATACCAGATGAGAAATTCATTGATTATAGAACACCTAGGCATAAGGACATTTATAATGTGAATCTTAATGGCATTAGGATGAATAATAACTTGTCATGTCTTTATGCTAAGGCTTCAGTTGATGAGAGTAATCTTTGGCACAGCAGACTAGGGCACATTAATTTTAAAAATATAAACAGACTTGTGAGACATGGTTTGGTTGATGGTTTACCTGAAAAGGCTTTCTACAATGACCACTCTTGTGTTGCATGCCTTAAAGGCAAACAACACAAGGTCTCCTTCAAGTCTACACAGGTGCACTCTAGTTCTAAACCACTTCACTTGCTGTATATGGACCTGTTTGGTCCAACTAATATAGAAAGCTTGAATGGTAAATCTTACTGTTTTGTCATCACTGATGATTTTTCTAGGTTTACTTGGACTTTCTTTTTAGCTTTAAAAAGTGACACTGCTGATACTTAATTAACTTTATTAACCAAATTGAGAAGAAATCTGGTAATGAAGTTAAGATGCTTAGAAGTGATAATGGTGGTGAGTTTAGAAATAAGCTGTTGGATGATTTTTTTGCCAAGAAAGGGATTACTAGACAGTTTAGTGTAGCCAGAACCCCACAGCAAAATGGGGTTGCTGAGAGAAAGAATAAAACCCTCATAAAAGCAGCTAGGCCTATGTTGGCTGATGCTCACTTTCTCGTTGCTTTTTGGGCTGAGGCTGTGAATACAGCTTGTTATGTTCAGAATAGAGTATTAGTCAACAAGATTCATAACAAAACACCATATGAGTTACTTTGGGGAAGGAAACCTAATATTGGTTTTCTTAAACCTTTTGGTTGTCATGTAGTTGTACTGGACACTAGTGATGCATTAGGTAAATTTAGTGCTAAAGGTGCTGAAGGCTACTTCATGGGTTATTCAATGCAGAGTAAAGGATATAGGGTTTACATTAAGAAGGAAAAACGTATACTTGAAAAAGTACATGTTAGGTTTTTAGAAAGTAAACCCAGTGATCCTGAAAGTGGTCCAAATTGGTTATTTGACTTGGAACCTCTGTCTAGGGCTTTGAATTATATGCCTGTTACTAATCCAAACATTGTGAAGGTAACTTCAAATGTTGTGGAAGAACCAGTTGTTGATGTTTCAGGTACACAGGTTAATGAAGAGGTTGGATCACAAGCAGACAAATCATCACCCATACTTTAGTATGTCACTATTCCCATATGGACAGATGCATTTGCTGCTGCTGCTGCTGCTGCTGGAAAGGAAAATGGTGGTCCCCAAGTATCACCAGTTAACAACATGCATGATCTTTCAGGCGCTGACAAAGGAAAATCTGGCGCTGACAATACAACTTCAGTCGTTGATGGCTCAAACGTTGACAACTCTAATTCAGGCGTTGATGGCTCAAACGCTGACAACCTTGGTTCAGGCGTTGACAACTCTTTTGACCATATTTTCTCTTCCAATTTTGAACAAGGTGAACCTTCAAACAGAAATGGTGAGGTTCATACAGATGTTGAGGGAAGAGAGTCTGAAGAAGATATTGGTAACATGGAAGATGAGATTGAAGACAACACACTTTTTGAGGGAGGAGGTCTTACTTCTACATTGAAAGATCATCCCTCTTCTCTAATTATTGGTGATGTGATGTCTCCTATTCAAACTAGAAGATCTCATCAGAATCTTGGAGGATTTATTGCCAATATTCACAAGAAGGTTGATACCCCTCTTGTTCAAGCATGTTTGTTTGCCTGTTTTCTGTCACAACAGGAACCCAAGAAGATTTTTGATGCTCTCAAAGAACCAAGTTGGGTGGAAGCAATGTAGGATGAGCTTCACCAATTTGCTATCCAGGATGTTTGGGAGTTGGTTGATTGTCCCAGACATGTCAGACCTATTGGGACAAGATGGGTTCTTAGAAACAAGAAGGATGAAAGAGGCATTGTGGTCAGAAACAAGGCACATTTAGTGGCTCAAGGATATACACAAGAGGAAGGGATAGACTATGAGGAGGTCTTTGCACCAGTTGCAAGGATTGAGGCTATAAGGATATTTCTAGCCTATGCTTCCTGCATGGGCTTTACTATCTATCAAATGGATGTGAAGAGTGCTTTTCTTTATGGCACAAATGTAGAGGAGGTTTATGTAATACAGCCTCCTGGTTTTGAAGATTCAGAGCATCCAGACAAGGTATATAGAGTCAAGAAAGCTATGTATGGACTTCATCAAGCCCCAAGAGCATGGTATGGCACATTGTCCACTGATTTGGTGGAAAATGGATTCAAAAAGGACACCATAGACCAGACCTTATTTACAAAGAAGACTGGTAAGGATTTCTTACTTGTCCAGGTTTATATGGATGATATCATCTTTGGCTCATCAAGTCTGAAGATGAGTGAAGACTTTTCCAAGCTTATGACAGATAAGTTCAAGATGAGTGCAATGGGGGAGACGAACTTCTTTCTAGGGTTACAAGTTCAGCAGAAAAAGGATGGTATCTTCATCTCTCAAGATAAATATGTAGCATAAATCTTGAAGAAGTTTGGCTTTTCTCCACATGAGAAAAGGGCTAGTACTCCTATGGATAGAGAACACCCTTGGGGAAAAGTTGGAGATGGAAAAGATGGGGATGTCAGGCACTATAGGTCAATGATTGGTTCATTGATGTATCTCACATCTTCAAGACCTGACATTATGTTTGCTATGTGTGCATGTGTACGTCATCAAGTGACTCCCAAAGAGTGTCATCTTCATGTTGTCAAGAGAATCTTTAGGTACCTTAGATGTTATCCAGACCTAGGATTATGGTATCCAAAAGATTCACCATTGGAGCTTATTGCATATTCAGACAGTGACTATGGTGGTGACAAATTTGATAGAAAATCCACAAGTGGTGGATGTCAGTTTCTTGGGAGTAGGTTGATATCTTGGCAATGCAAGAAACAAACAATGGTGGCCAATTCTACAACTGAAGCAGAGTATGTTGCAGCAACTGCTTGTTGTGGACAAGTCCTATGGATTCAGAACCAGTTGTTGGATTATGGGTATAATTTCATGCATACTGTAGGATCATGGACAAGTCCTATGGATTCAGAACCAGCTGCTTGTTGGATTAAATGTGATAAAATGTAAGTGTTCAACCCCTCCTAACATGCTAGGAGGGGGGTTTATATAGCCCACCCTACATGTGGGCTATATGGGCTATATTGGATCACGAGCCCAATATCATTGGAGTGACCGATCCTTTCTAAATACGTAAAAACGTATTTCCAACAATCTCCCCCAAAGGGAGGTCACTCCAAGTTACAATGTCCTAAATAGTCTACTCGTGATCTATGCTAACAATGATGTGACCAAGACTTTCCTTGGAAAAACGTATTTCCAACAATCTCCCCCAAAGGGAGGTCACACCATTTTACAAAATCTTAAACCTAGCATACTATGCTTGAGTCTTCGATCTTGTTCTTGTGAATATGCTGATGAGATCTTTGACTTTAGTCTTGAGAATGTTCTCTTGCCTTGACCTTGTGCATTCATCACTTGTGATATTTGCCTTCTCGTGACTTCATGTTCCACATACTTATACCTTTATAAATTCTTGAAAGCTTCAGAGTTTGATACAACGGAAGACTTGACTTTCAGACTTTCTTGAATTTGTTGAAGTATTAAGTGTATGTAGTATAAGCATGTGGTGACGACTTCCTCTGGATTGTACACCGTAATGCCACCTTCTTGTTACGCTGCATAAGACAGTTAGCAACAAAACATATACACGGATGAAATGGCTTTGAACATTTCATTCTAATTCGGTAGCATTTTACCTCCGGTCGGTGAAGACCGTTGGACGATATAAAATATCGTACTTGTGGCAGGTAGTTTCAATTAAGAACCTCCTTGACAAGATTTCGCGGGTAAAACCCGTTCTCTTTATTCGACCGTCCAAAGCTGACTGCGAACATAAAGAGTGAATCATTTGGATAAAATTATCCGCATGATTGAAGTCGTCAATTCATGTTCCTGGAACAAGTGAAATTCAATTAAGAACCGCACCATCGTTGCTTTCCAGTTGTCACGAGCTTGATTCGTATAGAATCTTGCAAGTTACCTACCAAGCGCTGTTTGAGGTCAACACTAGAAGGATTTCCACTCATCACTGTGAACACTAAGGTATCACTTTGAGTGTTCTGGCAAGATCACTAAGATATTTTGTAGAGGCCTGGAACGTGTTTAAATTCATTTAAGAATTAAACCACTATTGCTTTCCAGTTATCACAAGTTTGATTCATAAACAATCGCACAAGTCACCTACCATGAGCTTTTTGATATTCGCTCAAGAAGGATTTCCATCTTCATGGTAAATACTTTCGCATTACTCGGATGTTCAGGCAAGACCATGAAGATTTTGATTAGGACTCTTAAGATCTTTCTTACTTTTCACAGTGTGTGAAGAAGCAAGGAAATATGAAAGTGTGTCCTAATGAGATATTTGATGATCTCAAATGGCTCTAGACTCGATCGTGTATTTTGGATTTTTAATGATCGGAGGCTGGAGAGGAGTGCCACCATTTCAATACCAATTTATTCGGAGTGAATAAATCAATAGATAACGTGTTGTCTCCGTGTGATTAAAACAAATATCTTTTAAGAGATATCTGAGTTAGCTGGGATGGGTTGTGCATTGCATCACTGGGTCCATGATGTCTATCTTCAATATCAAGCATCATTAAAAATGATCTCAATAGCTAATGAGTTGACCCGGTTTCTGCCTAAGTTGTAAGGAGGGCTTCTTTCTTTACACCCTTTATCTTTACAATTCTTTTTCATTCTTCAACCCCTTTAATGCTTACCAATACGTCATAACTAACACCTTGTTGTGATTGTTCCAGTGCTAACTTAAGTACTTGGTCGACATTCAGCTACGTTCACAATCTTTCTCCATCTTTCCTAAGGACTACTATTTCTAGCTATGGAATGTCCTTGGGAAGATTCCTCCGGTTCTAGAGGAATCATTGAACTTTAACCTATCCTACCATCCTTATGTCACCACAATCTTCACCGTCGTGAATAGAGATGTTTTGGGTAAGTGTATGTCACCATGAAATCCATTTTGAAGTGCAAATCCATTTTGCTCCCCCTTAACATATGCCACGATATCGAAAAACATTTCGCACATGTCGGGATGAGCTAGCACGTTAAGTCAAACCATTTGTGATTAATCATTTCCCATATTAAATCACATTTTCTCCCCCATATTAAAAATATTAACCCAATCGATGTTTTTAATATCAATTGATTTAATACCATTTTAAGAAAATTTGGGAAGAAAAATGCAGATCCAATTATCTTCATGAATTACACAAGCTCCCCCTCGATTTAATGAGGGTCTACTTGAAACGTAAATTAAATACCTTTTAAACACAAGTGTAAGGTATTTATCACGTGCGAAGATCATATATGATAATGAATTCACAAGATTAGCAATTTACGAGGTAGGACCTGAATGATGGAGAACATCATATGAAAGATTCACATGGTTCTTGTTCACGAATGTTGGTCACCTCGTCACGTCTGAAGTTATCTCTTGACTGCATGTGTATGATTGATATCGTTGTCTTGACACCAATATGTGAACTTGGCACTCTCGGCAACAAGGATTCTGAATGCTGGACAATTGCTCCCCCTCAATTGTTGACCCGTGTTCTATTGAAAGAGCTGTAGTCGTCGTTTGAGTAGTCGCATCGTCGAGTATGTAGATATCAATTGTAAATTGCTATGGTTGGTGGAGATGATAACTTCATAAAAACAAGATTTCTCTTGTTTTAACAAATAAATGCACTGACACGTACATAAATTTGTGTTAGATTGTGTTATTACGTAAACACAATCCCTTATATGGTTATAAAAGTAAACCATGCCCGAGAAAATTAATTCCCGTTTTTGAGTCAAAGCTTTCCGGTGAAATGCTTGACCTGAATAAGAAAATCGGGTTACTATCTGAAATAATAGCAAACCATTTTGAGCATGTTTTAAAACATTTGAACTTCTGCTCGAACTTTATTTACAACCCCGTTTCATTATTGAATGACATTTCTAGTATCGTAAATATTATCGATTCCAGAAGACATGCTCTTTTTATCAAAAAATTTTTGAACACACAAATTTGAAAGATTTAGAAAAACCTTTTGAGAAATTCTCGAAAAATTGTGTTCAAAGTTTTGAAAACCAATTACTTGAGCTTAAGATGTTGAATGTCTTATAAAACGAGCTCAAGTCCGAGAAGTTGTAAACTTCCCGTTGTTAAGGATAAGTTACCATCGGCGATAAACTTTCCTTTGAACTGAAGAACGAGTTCTAAGCTAACATTTACTTAGAAATCGTTTTCATGAGCTTGAAAAACTTTGAATGTTTTAACGTAAAGCTGATGACCGAGAAAGATGAATTTCTCGTTAAGAAGAAAAGTTCTCTTATTTAAAAGATACACTTTTCTTTATGAGCTTAAAACTTGGAATGTTTTAATACAAGCTCATGACCGGGAAATTAATTTCTCGTTACAAGGATAAGCTATCTTTAAAGATAAGCTTTCCTTTAATTGAAGTCCGGGGCATAATCTAAAATATAATTATACACCATTTACACGAGCTTAAAACTTTTGAATAGTTTTAATGTAATCTCGTGTCCGAGAAAAATTTAATTTCTCGTTAATGAGGATAAGTTTATCATCGGCGATAAACTTTCCTTTCTTAGAATCGTGGGTTACAATCTGACATGTGACTGCAAGCCGATGTGCATGAGCTTAAAAACTTCGAATGTTTTTAACATAAGCTCATGCCCGAGAAAAATTAATTTCTCGTTGTGAGGATAAGTTTATCATCGGTGATAAACTTTCCTTTCTCTGAAGATCGGGTCATTGTCTGATATTTAACAATGAACCATATATACGAGCTTAAAACCTTTGAATGGTTTTAGGATAAGCTCGTGTCTAAGAAAACTTAATTTCTTGTTAAGAGGGTAAGTTATCGTTGCGTAGATAAACTTCCCTGTATCTGAAGTCCGGGTCATTGTATGTCATTTAACGAGGAGCCATATACACGAGCTTAAAACCATTGAATAGTTTAAATGTAAGCTCGTGTCCGAGAAAATTTAATTTCTCGTTTTGAGGATAAGTCATCATCGGGATGAACTTTCTTGTCTTTTGAGAGCGAGTTACAGTCTGTTATGTGACTGTAAGTCCTTTTACACGAGCTTAAAACCTTTGAATAGTTTTAACGGAAGCTCGTATCCGAGAAAATTTAATTTCTCGTTTTGAGGATAAGTCATCATCGGGATGAACTTTCCTGTCTTTTGAGGGCGAGTTACAGTATGTTATGTGACTGTAAGTCCTTTATGCATTGTAAGCTTAACTGCAAATCCCCTGAGACACTTGTTTCTTAGATATCAGCTTCTTCAGCAACCAAACTCTGAGAGTGTCCTTAATTGAATGGTATACAACGATTGGAACACTATGTGTTTGTTGAATGTTAACTTTGGTACCTGCATTCTCATTAGAAAGTTGGATACTTGTATGTGGATTAGCGATATCTATTTTAGAACCATGTGGGAGTTCACAGTTGGCCTTACTTGTGCCTGAGGTGACCTGAGGAGATGATTCACTTGTCGTAGTTGGCAAACGTTTCCTTTTATAGAAAACCTTAAGTTCAGGCTTAAGTAATGTGTCATCCTCTTCAATTTCCTCCCTAGTAGTCTTAATAGAATCAGAGACTATCCTAGTTAAAGGGCACTCGTTTTCTACAAGGGTGAAAGTTCTACCAGTGGGGCGCCACATTTTACCAATGGGTTTGATTTTGGCAACCCACTGGGATTTAAGTCTAGCACGGGAGTTCACCTCATTAAGTAGTTTCTTGATACAAGAATCATGATTTGCCGTAAAGACACATTTTCTACATGTTTTACAAGTAGCATATTTAATGTCCGAGTAAGATCTAGAATTCCTAGATGATTGATTGATGCTCCTAGGATGTGACATGCTACGTTTAGCAGTGTTGGGTAAACTAGAAGGCATCTGACTAGGTTTGAAATTCCTATCTCTTACTTGTTTCTTTTTCTTAGCTTCCCTTAGACCAAATGTATGGCGAACGTCATTTGAACTAGTTCGAGACGTGTTCTTTGGACTATGTCTAGGGAGACTAGAGGAAATCATGTGATTAGGTCTAGCAAAAGCTGTTTTAGTCACAATGGGCCTAGATGGTGGAGTGATTGGTCTAGGAAAATGAACCAAATCAACTTGGGAGGTAAACCGCGGTCTCGAGGATTGTGGTCGCTCGGATCTAAATGCAGTAGGTTGTCTGACAGGCGGTTGTCTGACGAACTGATTTGTAGGCGGTTTCCCCAAGATTGATGGTTTTTCAAGCTTAGTGTCCACACTAGGTCCTCTAGTTTTCCTTAACTCGTTTTTCAACGCAGCTATAGCAAAAACCTTTTCCTGAACTTGAGCTTTTAACGTTTCATTTTCTTTTAGCAATCTATCTTGGGATGCCAATTTAGACTCTAGTAACTGAATTTGTTTCAAAATATTATCCTTTTCAGCTTTAGAATCTAAAACTTTTTGATCCAATTTTCTTTCAAGAACAACGTTTGACTTTTCAAGTTTTTCAAAGTATGTTTCAAATTTGTCCGTTTTCTTAGAAAATTCAAGTTTGGCATCCTCAAAATCTTTTAATTGTTAGCTACAATCGTTTCGAGCTCTCTAATCTTGGAATCAGAAGCAGTTAATGAAGCAGTTATAAGACAATTATCATAATGTTTAGCATTTTGAACACTTTCTCCCCCATTATGACTCACATCGGATGAATCAGAAGTGGTATTTCTATCACTCTTTTCCATCCCATGTTTGTCATAGTTAGGTTCAGAATGCTCAATATGCGGTATTTCATCAGCATATACATCATCAACATTACATTGTACCATGTCCACAGGCTCTTCGTCATTAACGGGTAAGGTGTCATCAAAAGAGATCTCGTGAACATTGCCTGACGTGCCACTGGTATCATGTTGTCCTCCTGATTCCGTGCTCTTGCCATCGTTAGGCTCCAAGTTTTCAACCGTATGACCATTCTCCTCTTGCATCTGGATCATAGATTCTTGCACTCCATTATCATACACTTGATGAAGTCTGGATCTTTCATAAATCGAAGACGAAACCGATGTCATAAATTTCAACAGTTTATCACGGAAATCTTTAACCTCGTTCTGTGTGTATTGAAAAAATGACCGGCATATCTCTGAATTGTCAGACTTGATGATATTGAATTAGAGGAAAGGCGTGAGTTGTGTCACAAGAGTCTGATATGCAGTTTCTGATGCAGAGTGGTTAAAGTCTTCTTTGTGAAGTTGCTCAGCTAGGTGGTTCACGTTGAGGAACATTAAGTGGATGAATGTATAACGATTTTGACCAAAGAGTGTCACAAATTCGCTTCCTCCTTGAACCCATGAAATGGTCAAAATATGTGACTAAAGTAGTCGAACTGAAGTGATACTACTTTTTCTAGCTATGTCTTTCATTTGATGCGATTCTCCCTCTTGAAAAGTCGAATTCAAAAATTCCATTGAAATTCGATGAAAAAGTGATTGTGGATGTGGTTGTTTTCGGAATATAACAACTCGTGAAGAAACTCAACAAAAGATCCGTAAAAACGTCTTAAAAATCCTCGAGTGATGATATACCTCTTTACTCGGCTCAAAAATTGTTGTCGACTCAAACGATGATAAATTAAACCGGAGTCTAATATAACCTCGGCTCACTCATAAAGCTCGACCCCTTTAAAATTTACTCTATCCGAGCTCAATAAATTTTCCAAACCACTTTAATTAACTTAGTCAAACTGCTTATTACGTTTTTAATTTAAAACGTATAACTTTTCCAAAAAACTCACAATCGGCTAAATTATAATAATAATAAGAAAAACATGGCAAAAACCCACGTACTAGTATCCAACACCATGAGTTATAATAATAATAAGAAAACGTGGCAGATACAAAAACACGTGGCCAAAGCTTAAATGTCCCTTAGTTTCTCCGTCCGCCTTTTCTTTTTAAATAAATTACAAACCCAATCACATTCTCGTCTAGTTTCCTTCGTCTGACTTCTTCTCTCTCCCACCTAAAGTATTCTCACCGTCTATCTCTCCTCAAACTAATCAAACACACACTCAATCTAGATCCACAAATAATCTATTGATTCACAAAAGCCACAAATCACTAATAACAGGAGTAATCACGCTTGCTCTTCTCTATAACGACATGGGAGCGGCTTCAAGATCTATTCATGAATAGGTCTCGGGTAGGTGAATATAGATTAATTGCATGTTTGATTTTGATTAATTGTTTTTCGATTCGAGTTAGAAGAAAAAAGAATATAACGAAAATTGTTATAATTCAATCTTTTAATTCGAAAATCAATGAAGGTTTATACCTTTGAGATAGATTAATGATGATTTTGAAGTTTTTGAGCACAAGATCTCAATAGATCAAAGCATGCATGTGTAAAACGAAACAAATCTTAGGTCTATGATTCGGGTGTGTTTGAAAGATCTTAGGTAGGTATTTTCAAATCTGAGCTCGTGATGGTTTAGATTCGGGTGTGCTTGAGTCTGGTTTTTCAGTGTTTGTTGGGTATGTGAATGGTGTTGAGGGTCTTTTTGGTTGTGGTTTCTAAGTGTGTGGAGTTGGATGTCGTGAAGTCTGTGAGGGCTGTGAGGTCGTGAGGGTTTGAGTCTATTTTTGTTGTTGAGTCTGATGAGGGTGTATGGTGTTTGAGTGAGGAGGTCGAGCGAATGTGTTGTGAGTTTTGAGTCGAGTCTTGGTGTGTCGAGAAAGAAGTAATGTTAAAATGAGTCTTGGTTTTTGAGTTCGAGAGGTGTGGGGGAGGAGACGAGAGTTGTGGTGAGAGGTAGAGTCGAGTCTGAGGTGTCAGATGTCGAGAGGTTTGGGTCGAGAGTCGAGTGTGATGTTTGTTTTAAGACAAGGTTGAGGTCAAAACTGTTTGAGTCTAGGTTTTTGTTTCGAGTCAAGTATTTAAAGAACCATCGCAATGACAAACTACTTTTTCATCGCAATATTAACAAATTTCATCGCAATATCTCACTGACTCCATCGCAATATCTAAAAATACTTTCATCGCAATACTAAAAAATTCACCATCGCAATGTGACGATCGGAATGCGGATAGAGTTTCGTCGCAATAATCCTTGATCCCGTCGCAATCACGATCGCAAAGTGCTATCGCAATCAACGTCAGAATAAGGTATCGGAATAACTTGATCGCAAAGTAGAACCTTATGGTTATTGCGATCGATGTACAAACCTGGTTCTTTCCGATGGATGTGTATAAGGCAAAGTACAAACCTGGATTCTTGATGAACTCTAGAACTGATATACTAGATCCAAAAGTTGATGAAGTTGATAAAGACAAAATGACACATTAAAACTGTTTACTCTTATCAACTTTTAAGACATATACGATAGAAAAAGGAGAAAAAAATAGATAAATAACTAAAAAAAACAGAATTGTTTAAAATAGATACACTTTTTAAGACAAAAGTGGATATAAAAAATATAAGGAAAAAAATTGTGAATTTGAAAGAAAAGCGTTATATTGTCAAACCATTTTTCCCTTAAAAAAAACGTAAATTGAAAGTATAGATAGACGAAATAAAAAAGATAAAAAAATTAAAAAAAATTAAAAAAAAATTGAGAAAGAATGAAATTGTACCACCAAATCAATAGATGAGAACACACAAATCTGAAGAATCAACCATGTTCTTGATACCAATTGCAGGATCGTGTTTTCTAAGGATTAGGCATTGTATGGATTATCTATTAAGTTGAATGGAAAATGGTAGAACTTAGAGAGAGAAAGAAGAGAGAGAAAGGAGAGAAAGAAGAAGAAAGATTAAATGTGATAAAATGTAAGTGTTCAACCCCTCTTAACATGCTAGGAGGGGTTTATATAGCCCACCCTACATGTGGGCTATATGGGCTATATTGGATCACGAGCCCAATATCATTGGAGTGACCGATCCTTTCTAAATACGTAAAAACGTATTTCCAACATATACCAAGATTTTTGTAGACAATAACAGTAATTTATGCATTATTAAAAATCCTGTACATCACTCTAAAACAAAACACATAGAAATTAGACATCATTTTATAAGAGACTGTTTTGAAAAGGGTTTAATACAACCAGATAGGGTTGACACAAAAGAAAATGTGTCTGATTTATTAACTAAACCTTTTGATACTTCAATACTTGGTAACAAGTATTGGAATGATCAATCTCACTTAATATGTGTTTTGGGATCTTTTTGTAAAAGTATGTACAGGATATGCATTGTTATTGGTCTTTTTGAGAAGTTAGATTTTCCACTTTATTTGTCTAACGCTGACAAAGGTTAACTTAACGCTGATAAATGTTATCGTGACGTTGTCAGCAACATGTTAGTTTTGTGGTTTTTGATCTTAGTGTGCAGGCGTTGTTAGCATTGTACCAATGGATACAGAGTTGCTTATGGATCCTTGGAGAATCATTGGAGCATATTTCAATATATGGATGATGGTTGGAATATTTATATTCCTATCTTGACATATTTTACATGCATATTATTTGGCAACATATGTATCACAGTTTAAGGGGAGGTTTTAGGAACCTTTAGGACTTTTTGGGTATTCTCATAATACTCTTATCACAATTCTACATTGTGTCCACAGGTGAGTATGAGTTAGTTTTCTATCTCATGAGGCACTGTAGCATGCAAAGTTGATATACTATGCATGCTGCCAAGACCTTTTTGGCCTAGAATTGGATGTGGTCTGTTGAGACACTTCGGTATGATTTATATTGGGTTTACCTGGGAGTTACAAGGGATTTTATGAGATAACTTAATTGTTAAGAATTTTGGTTAGCAGGGGACACTAGAGGACTGTTATGTCTATCTTGCATAAGCAAGTGTGCATAACTGGACAGTGCTTGCCGCCCTATAATAATTTTCAGTTTATAGGTTATCTTCACTAGGATAAATTACTTTGTTAAGGTCCTTTTTCATTTTTATTACTTTTATTTTTGGACGCTGACAAATATATTTCCAAGCGTTGTTGTGACCAATTTAGACGTTGATATGGCTTTTGCAAACGTTGACAAGAATATAGCCGTTGGGCGTTGATGGGTTATTTTTGACCGTTGACACTCATTGGGACCTACCCAGTTGTTATTTTTGACGAATTTTGGGGCCGTAATTTTGGGAGTAGATAACTTTTAATTAATGCACAAGTTAACTTATTTTCTTTTCAATATTTTCATCATTATATTTTGAAAATACTTGCCTTATTTTTGACCAATCACATGTGTCTATCTCTCCTATATATTTGGCTCCTAAACAGGGTACTCTCATATTCTTGTCTAACACTTTTTCTCCTATAATTCATCTTTCATCAATCTTTCACAAACAACTTTCTTCAACAATGGCACCAAAGTTTAAACCAAGTGACTTGGTATTGGGATTCAGAAGTCAACACAACATGATTGCTTATTTGGAGGCTGATGATACTTTGTTTCCACAATACACTCAGATGGTGGCGTATTTGAATGCATCTCCTCTTAGGTATGCACTTTCTCATGCTCCCCTCATCCCTGTCATTCATATTAAACAGTTTTGGAACACTGTTAGTTCCTCAACCTTAATAATGTGACTACATTAACAGCTATTGTTCATGGGCGTACTTGGGTGGTTACTGAAGCCTTGGTTCGCCAGGCTTTGCATCTTAATGATGCAGATGGTATAACCACTCTCCCCATTAATGAAATAGAACAAGGACTTCGGGTTTTGGGGTATCCTTTCCCTGACGAGGGTACTTTAAATAAATATCATAAACAAGAATTTCCCCCAGCCTGGAAGTACCTCATACATGTCATCCTTCAATGTTTGAGTCCCAAATGTACTGCACATAATGAAATTAATAGATCTATTGCTAGTGCAATTGTGTGCATTACAAATGGGTAAAAGTATAATTTTTCAAAACTCATTTTTGATGGCATGTGTGAAAACAAGGGGAATAAGATGACTTTGGCTTATCCCAGATTTTTACAAATGGTTTTTGATGAACAAAGGTACTGCATAAGGAATCATGATGATTTTATGAGATCCCTATGCAAAAGAAAGCTATTTTTAGTAAGATGAACTCACCCCTAACCGTGACTTACCCCTCACCCACGCTATGCTTGCTGTTATTGCAGCAGCACAACCTCAACCTGACCCACAACCACAAATTGACCCAATTCCAGACCCCTTACCTTCACCTCAACACATGTAACTTGATCAAGAATCCTTCAACGCTGACACGTTAAATGTTGGCGTTGACACTAGTAATCCAAACGTTGACACCTTTCCTTCACAGACCCAAACACCCCTTAACCTTCAATCTACCACCCAATCCACATCATCTTCTACACCCCCTGAATATAGGTTGAAAAAACTCCCAAGGACTGCTAGAGTGTTCTCCTCTAGTGGTCCTAGCCATGTTGTAGAGAGAACCACCACCACAAGTGTAGTTGGTGTTATGGATGAGGCTGGGACTATTGGTACTTGCTTAGATGCAGGCCAAGACAGTCCTAACATCTTTAAGACCTCATCCATGTCCCATGACTCTACTTTGGGAGGTCAAATACCCATTCTAGAGGAGGGAAGATTGGAACCATACACAATGATGGAATTGACGGCTGTATGCATTAGCTTGCAAAAGCAAAATGCAGACCTGGTACAAACAGTCAGTACACAAGGCCTTGAACTCAAGCAATTGAGGGAGAGGATTGTTCTTTTGGAGAATGCTCATAATAGGCGGGGTATGGAGGAATATTCCAAAGGGGAGGATGAACATATTCATGTGAGTGACAAAGGCTCACATGATGGAGAATCTTTGGGTGTGGCTGAAGCCCTTACTGAATTGAAGAAGCAACCAGGTTTTGATACATCTTTGGTTACTCCTACAAACTTGAACTTGTCCTTTACAGCTATGATGGAGCAGTTCACAAGAGGCGCTGAGACAAGTAAGGTAAGCGTTGACAAGCAAACTTTGGACGCTGACACACCAAGCGCTGACAAGAGTAAGTTGGGCACTGACACACAGAATTTGAGCGTTGACAGACCTACATGTATGGTTGATGTATTCCAGTCATCAGCTATCATCAAGGAAGTGTCTTCACAGGTACCATCATCAACTTTACCCATCATTGATCCATTAGATAAGGGTAAAGGAATCATGGTAGAAACAGAAGTTCCAAAGGATGTAGCTCAAGTAGAGTTTGATTCAAAGTTGGCTGCACAACTTGTGGAACAAGAAATGAAGAAGGTTGGTGAATCACCATTTGTTGTTACTTCTGAGGAACAAGAAGGAAGTGATGAAGGGAGTTCAGATTCAAGTGTTATGATAATTGAACTACCAGAAAGACTTGAATATGGTGATGAGTTGGCAAGAGAGAAACTTAGAGAGTTAAAATTGCAGGTAGATTATGATATGCCAGAAGTTGCTCAGATGTACCATGCTTGGGAGAATAGGATTATGGAGAATCCAGATTTGACAATTTCAGACCAAATTTGGGGATTAGAGATTCTTCTAAGAGTTCAAAGAGACTGCAAGATAATTCTGAAGCATAAAGCTAGCAATGTTTTCTCACTGCTGAAGAGGGATAGAAGGGAGCTTTACTACATGTTACTCAGATGTCATGGAACTGGATGGACCTTCAAGAAATTGCAGGGATTATCCTTTGAAGAATTGGAGTATAAGGCTTATCCCATTTGGGCAAGAGTGCAGGAAATGAATACTATCAGACTTCTCTCTAATGAAAGGAAATAAGAACTTGCAGAAGAGATGGAGATTCAAAAGGCAATGATTGTTCCAAGGACTTTGAAGAAGGGAGTTCCACTTGAGTTCCCTAAAGGTTTAAATAAAGTGTCTCCCAGTGAAGCTGTTCTTAGAAGGAGCATTAAGCTCTCACCCATGGAAGCTTCAGATATGATACAAGTGTTACCTCTTGATGCCAGAAACCCTATCATTAGCTATAAAGAAGATGCAAGTGGGTTTTGGATGATTGGCAGATATGGGAAAGAGGTACACACATTTACTACTCTTATGTCTCTCTTTGCAAGTATGGATAGGGAAGACTTGGAAGACCTTTGGAGGTTGTTGCTGGCCAAGTATGAGACTGAAGCACCTACTTCAGTCAATGGAATAAAGCTTTGGTCAACATTCAAGAGAATGTGTGCACCAGAAGAAGAAGATCCTGTTTGGAAAGATCTTGAGGATGATATCAGTGGACTTCAATGGCGTTTGTATTCAGCTGCTGGTGTGTATTATTTGAGTTCTACAAAGTTTGCTGAGTATCTTCTTGTAGATGCTGAGTATCCCATGTCCAAAGAAGTTTTGGACAAGATGAAGACAACACAGCTGGAGATTGACTATTCAAGTGATGTGGCCAAATATTTGATTAGGCATGTTTATTACCAATATGATAAGATTTGTAAGATTCCTCCTAGTTCTTAATTTTTATTCAGAAACTTGATTACTAGAGTAGATATCAAGTTTAGGGGAGGATTGTTGGGAATAAAATGTAGCCAGTACACTTGAACGCTGACAAGAAGAAAACAAGCGTTGATAAGAAGAAAACAAGTGTTGACAGATCAAGCATTGACAGGAAGAAGTCAAGCGTTGATAGGATGAAGTCAAGCACTGATAGAAAGATATAGTCTACGCGTATTATGTTTCTAGTTTGTTTCTAGTAAAGATAGGATCAACAATGTATTTTCTATATTTATCTTTACCTAGAATAGCTGATACGTAGACTCTTGTACAAGGCTTCTTATGTCTATAAAAGAAGACCTTTAGGTTTTGTTTCATATAAGTTTTCATACGTTTAACACTTTCATTGTATGCAAGTTTGTTATAATCAATCAAGTGAGAGTTTGTTTTACAATTATTTGTGTGTTCTTGTTTGAGTATTAATTCCGCATAATACTTAAATTATTTTATACACAACAAAGTTTCTCTACGTGTTTAACTTGATCTAATCTCGTTTACACAAGCTAAATCGATCTAAGTTTGGGATCAACACTATTTAGGCTTTGCTAGTTTGAGAATAACCTAAAAAGATACCTTCGTAAGACTTTGGGTCGAACTTAGTAAGGTAATATTTGATGTTGAGAATGAAGCACTTGCTTCCAAACACCCTAAAGTATTCCAATGAGGGCTTCTTACCTTTAAGAATATCATAGGGGGGGGGGCATTCCTAGAAAAGGTCGAATAAGAATTCGGTTGAGAATGTAGGTCGATGTGTCCACGACATTGCACCAAAAATTTTGAGGCAAAGATTGCTCATTTAACATCGTCCTACACATCTCTTGGATGGTCCTATTCTTCCTTTCAACTACCCCATTTGACTGTGGAGTGCGAGGAGCCTACAAGTTATGGGTAATACCATGAGATTCACAAAAGGCACCGAATTGCACTTCATTATCAAATTCCCTACCATGATCCGTCCTAATAGAGACAATTGAACATCCTAGTTGATTTTGAATTCATCGACTAAAGGTTTTGAAGTGATCGAAAGCTTCATTCTTAGACGCCAAAAATCTAGTCCAAGTTAATCTAGAATAGTCATCAACTATAACTAGGGTATAAAGGTTACCTCCATAACTCCGTATGGCGGAAGGTCCAAAGAAATCCATATGTAGGAGCTCTAAGCACCGAGAGGTCGAAACCAAATTCTTGGCTTTGTGACTTGAGTGAAATTGCTTCCCAATTTTGCAAGCATCACAAAAGTGACTATCAAACTTCATCTTGGGTAGATGTCTTACCAACTCCTTAGAGACTAAAGATTGAATTAAACGCATATTAGTGTGACCTAATATCCTATGCCAAAAAGTAGAACTATCATCTAAAGTCGCTAGACATAAGTTGTCCTTTGACTTCCTATTGACCTTCATGACATAAATCCCATGCTTTCTAACACCTTTTCCAATGACCTTTCCATATTTTACAATTTCACTGTCATATTCCGAAAAGATGACCTTACACTTATTGTCACAAATCTGACCTATACTTAGAAGGTTAAAACCTAAGTTATCTACGTGCTCGACGTTTTCTATAGTCATAAAGTCAAGAGAGACCGTACCTTTGCCAATGATATTACCACGTCGATTACTTGCGAATGTGTAGAAATGCTATTTCGGATCCGGTGGTCTAATGTGGTGGTAGATGGTGGTGGAAGCCATTGTTGGCTTAGAGAGAGAGAAAGAGAGGTTGAGAGTAAAAGTGTGTGTATTCCCAAATGAACAAAATGACAATCAACACCCCTCCTTGGAAGCTAAGGAGGGGTATATATAGTCACACACACAACCTAAACTTTACAACGAGCCTAGTCTAGTCTAAATGTGCGTGACTATGATAACTAACGGGAATTCTTAAATGTCGTCACATAAAGTGAGTTTCCAACAATCTTCCCCCATGGGACGACGTGTAGAATTCCTTACAATATTCTTCCTAACAAGTACAAAATGATTAAGAATAAGAGTTTTCTTGAAGCATCCAATGCTGATGAAGTATTCTGAGGCCTTCGTCTTCAAAACGACTCATCTTTAAAGTAACTTGTAGAAGAAATACTGTAACGGCACGAGCTAAGTAACCCATACACTTCTGGTTAAGGAGAAGCTTCTGAATTAGCTTCCCCCTAATTCATGCCACGTAAACTTGATGTAGAAGCATTTTAAATAGCTTCCCCCAAGTAGATCAACAACTTTTCTTCTCACGCTTGAATAATTCTTCTGAATTTTTCTTCCCCCTGAGAGTTCAAGTTATGCATACCAGAAAGAATCAAGACACTTCTTCCCCCACATAGTTGAAGAAGGTAAATCAATCCCAATTATGAAGCTCAAATACTGAAGTGGACACTTTATCCTATTCATGAAGTTGACATCGTAACACCATAGTCAATTAAGTCCCGGAAATGCACATATCTTCTTCCGGAGATGCACCAGAGTCAATTAAGTCCCGGGAATGCATATAGGATAATGATGATGTTTAATTGCAACAATCAAACAATTAAACCTCGAATCAGTAGTGTACCGTTTGGAAATTGATAACGACACGAGTTAAAACACTGATTTTCTCTGCGGCTATGACAAATGTCATCCCGGAATTTCTTCAAATCAAAAGAAGGTATGAAGTTCATCACGTGTACTCGTTGTGCGTTCAATGTGTCTTCTTCTTCCCCCTTGATGGTTTCGAAACTCGGAACCATCAATAAATTGTACGCACATGAACCTGAAATCTTGTGAGAATAATAAATAAGCTGAATTATATATTTTGTGAGAATCAGCTGTTGATCGAAAATCTCTTCTCATAAACTCTCCATGGCCACCTTTACCATCCCACGTGAAAGCAATTTGAAGTGACCACTGAAAGAATGAACCAGATACGTCAAACGTGAAGCTGAATAAAAATCCTTCGATCTTGTGACTTAAGCTTGCACTATTGTTGAATGAAGAACGGTGGAGAAATCTCTAAGTACTCAATGCATCACTGAAGAAGTCTATAAGCACAACACCTCTTGAAATTATCCACGTCGACTAAGCGCGTGACACTGAGTACAACAATGTAACCCCTTTAAGTGATAGTTATCCGAGTCATCAACCATCCACCCCGAACCCGGAAACCAGATAACCAAGTCTTCATTCTAGGATTAAGCACGAGCAAGTTATCTATTAAAAGATAAAATAAATACACTCCTTCGAAAAATCCGTCTTCAACGTCACGTAATTAATACCCGATCAAACAAAATCTGTAGCCACTAAAAAAGCGCCCATTTTTTCTCGATCTCGTCAAAATAAATTCTTGTCACATTTGTCACGTCAATTTGTCGCATCACATTTCTCGTCACCCAATCAGTGTCAAGAATAAAGTAAAGAACCACAAATGCAACAAAAAAACCACAAATTCAAAAAAAGGAACTTGTTTGTTTGAGCATCCATTCTCCTTAACAATGTCTCGTCACTTTTTGTCTCGACCCGATGTCACAGTTAAATCCCGACAATATACACAAAATTTTTATTCAAAATAGTTAATTGTGAAATAAAAATTTGTATATATTGTGTTTAAACACAAGCGGCCCATAGCCATGTGACAAATCAATTCGTGGCCCATATCACTTAGCCTGGCCCAATTGACACAATGTGAAACCCGGTCCAAGACAACTCGGTTATAACACTTACCCAACCCTAAATACATGCACTTAACACCAAATCCTCACATAGAGACTTCCGCCTCACCTAACTCTCTCTCCCAACTTATTTCCTCACCTCCTCGTAACCTCCGTCTAAATCCACCATCTCTTTTCTCTCATCAAAATAATCAGATCAAAACACTTAATCATCTCATCTTTTCTCAAAACCTCCAACCAAATCACCTCACGAATCTCATCACACGAATTCAAAACAACAATTCCAAATCAGCCTCGAATGATTATATGCTGATGAAGTTCATCCTAAATGACTACCATTGTTGTGGGTCATCAAGATCTCAAGAGAGGTCTCGGGTAGGTATAATAATGATTTGTGATTGCATGTTTGCTTTGTTTAATTAAAACGAATCAAAGATTGAATCAAACAAGTTTGTTATGATTCGTTCTTAAAGATTCGTAAATTAATAAAGGTGAGAGCCTTGATAGTTGAGATTCGGATTGCATGTTTGAGTTTTGATAGATCGGAAAAAAAGGAGCTGATAATAACATAAATGTTATAGATCATTCTTTTTATTCGAACAATAATTACGAATCTATGATGTTAAAATCTAATCACTCAAGATCTTTTAAGATCTGAAAAGATGATATAGAGCTAACTGAGATCTTTTTATTTTACTGTTTTAAGTCCGAGTCAAGAAACGATGTATAGAGGGATTAGGAGACGATGGGTATAAGTTAGATTTGGAGTTGAGGTGATAAAAGGTTGGATGTGAGTCGACTCAGTGAGTTTAACTGAGTCAACTCGGTAATTACCGAGTTGACTCGGTTGGTTTAGACGATGGGTTGGTTTTGGTTTAAGTCACATTTTTGTTTCACAAGTTTTTAACAAAAAACAGTCCAATCGGAATGTAAAAAAAACAATCCAATCGGAATGTTTAAGTGAGTGGTCTCATCGGAATCAAGCATACACCCCAATTGGAATAACCAATCTGAATGTCAATCTGAATGTTTAATCTGAAAATCCAATCGGAAACCCAATCTGAATGTCAATCTGAATAAGCTGTCGGAAACCCAATCTGAAAAGGGTTTTGAAGGACCCGAAAATAGTGGATCTGCACATTTGTCCTTTTCTAACTGCATAAACAAGAAAGACAAACCCAGAAAGAGTGACCAAATTTGAATACCTTTTGACCATGAAAATGATGAAACCGAGAGTAAGATAATAAGTTTGAGACCCCAAAAACATGTGACATAATGGACGGATTGGACAAAAAATATAAGACGTGACAAAAAAAATTTGTGATAATGGACAGAAATATTATAAAACGAGACACAAGAATACAATAGACCACCAAATCGCATATATAAACACGATCCAAGGATAGAACCGAGGCTCTGATGCCAAATGTAGAAATGCTATTTCGGATCCGGTGGTCTAATGTGGTGGTAGATGGTGGTGGAAGCCATTGTTGGCTTAGAGAGAGAGAAAGAGAGGTTGAGAGTAAAAGTGTGTGTATTCCCAAATGAACAAAATGACAATCAACACCCCTCCTTGGAAGCTAAGGAGGGGTATATATAGTCACGCACACAACCTAAACTTTACAACGAGCCTAGTCTAGTCTAAATGTGCGTGACTATGATAACTAACGGGAATTCTTAAATGTCGTCACATAAAGTGAGTTTCCAACAGAATGTAACGTTACCTCCATCATATGCTTTGTAGTGTGATAACAAACTTCGATTACCCGTCATGTGTTTAGAACAACCACTATCCTTAATCCACTCGTCGGGCTCTAAATCAATTCCCAAGCATATCTAGTTAACAACACATAAGATCAAACATTTGGTCCCCAATATCTCATGGGTCCAAAGTTGTTAGTTCCAAACATCCCTTGCATTTGGTTGGGATGCATGAATAGAGGAGACATTCCCCATGGGGAAAAATATTGTTGTTGAAAATTATTCCAATTCATATGGCCATTTTGTTGTCCATAGTTTCTCTTAGGTGTCTTTGATCTTGATCTAGAATTATTGTTATTCCTTCTAGGTGTTGGAGTTTTACTTCTAGGTCGTGATTTAGCTTGATCATCTCTTTTTGGTGTAGGTGTTCTACTTCTAGGTTTTGACTTATTTCATACTCTTGGAGGAGTAGATGTTTGTCTAGAAAAGTTTCCAGTTCCCATTAGAGGTTTACTCAAGGGCTTGTAGAATTTATCTAGAGTAGGCTTTTCAAGAATAGGTACTTTGACCTTGTTAATAAGAATATGTTTTAGCCCTTCACCTAAAATAGACTTTTCAGAAAGTTCAGGATTTTCACAAAAACTTTCTTCTGTCCGCGGTTCTTTAGCTCCACCCGCGGTTCCATAGCAATAAGGATCCGCACCATATACTGGAGAACCGCGTACAGGGGTGCGTTTTTCTGAAAACCTAACTTGTTTTGGTTCACTAGTTGATGCTTCATTAGTGTTATATCCCAACCCAAGTCTTTCCTTAGAATGAATTTGTTTGTTCAACATATCATCAAGAGCATTAGTACCTTTTATGAACTTTTCCAATTTAATGGAGGTACTCTTGAGATCTTCATTCTCTTATCTAAGGTTTTCACATTTTAAACAACCAAGATCAACTTCTTTGTTTTTCTCAAGCTTAGCTAATTTCTCTCTTAGCTCACTAATCTCATTCTCAAGCTTAGTTCTAGTTGATTTTAGCACTTTGTTCTTTTAATGAATTTAAGGCTAAGTTTATGTCAATTATTGTATTGGCCTTCTAATTCACTATCATCTTGAGAAGAACTATTATTTGTATAATAATCGGTTTCGGAATGTACCTCTTTAGAAGTGTGAGCCATAAGACATTTCTCATCTTTGGGGTTGTCATCAACATCTTCATCGCTATCACTCCATGAACCTCTAACGAACACCGTGTGGTTCTTTTCGCGTGAAAGCTTAGGACAATCACCGATGAAATGATTTGGATCACCACATCTAAAGAATTTCCTATCACCTTTATCATCTTTGGCAAATCGGTTATTGGAGAAGGGTTTCTTGTCGTTGTTCGGTTGCCTCACGTATTGACGTTGTCTTTTGAAGAACTTCTTAAAGTCTCTAACCGCCATGGCATATTCCTCATCATAAATATCCGAGGAGCTTTCATGGTCACTTTGCGCCTTCTTGGCCTTGAGTGCAAGAGACTTTCTTTCACTCTTGGTTTTCAACATTTCCGAGTCCTTCAAAATTATCATCTCATGAACTTTCAAGTTACCAATGAGTTCATCGATTGATAATATGGCGAGATCCTTTGATTCTTCAATCGTCGTGACTTTAGCTCTCCATTTTGGATGCAACGCCCTAAGAAACTTCCTAACATTGTTCTTGCTAGAAAAACCTTCATCAAGTGCTTTTAGACTAGTAATAATAGTGTTAAATATAGCAAATGCACTATCAATAGTTTCATCTTCTAAGATGACAAATTGTTCATATTGTTGAACAAGAAGATCGATTTTACTTTCTTTGACTTGGCTATTACGTTGGTGGGTTACTAAAAGAGTATTCCAAATATCTTTAGCGGTTTCACACATAAAAATCATTTCGTACTCTTTTCTTTGGTAAAGCATTATAAATCACCATTTTAGCCTCATTATTTTTAGCAAGTTTCCTTTTAGTATCATCATTAGCTTTGTCAAAAGTGACTATCTCTTTGCTTTTAGAAACTTCATTATATTGATAAGGCAAAAAATCACCATTGGTAATAACATGCCAAAGATCTAAATCTTTTGATTTCACATAAGTCTCATATCTATTTTTCCAATAAATAAAACTATCAGTTTCAAAAGGAGGTGGTCTTTGCATGGATTGCCCTTCTAGATACTTGTTAGAATCCATAGATCGATTCAAGTTTTAAAATACAATATATTTTAAAAAGGCTTGAGCAACCACTCTCTGATACCAATTGTAGAAACTAGAAGGGGGGGGGGGGGGGGGGTTGAATAGTTTCTTAAATTTACTTGTTAAAGGTTGGTTTTTAAAAATCCTTTTCAAAAACTTAGGCTTGAGTATTTATGTGAAACCTTCTTATATACAATATGAACAAGGTATAGTGCAACTAAACTAATAATCACAAGTATAAAGAATAATGAATGTAAAGAGATAAGAGAAGGAAAGATCAAACCAAACACCAAGGATTTATAGTGGTTCGACAACGAAGCTCACTCCTCGTTCCTACTCCACTACTCGAGTGCTCCTTACTCGAGAGTTCACTAATCAACAAGCTCCTTAAGGTGGAGAAACCGTACACAACGTCGCTTATCCAGTTTCTGACTCTAGACTAAAAGTCAAGCCCTAATCTTAGCTAGGACCAATCTACACCAATATAATTTGAGGACCAAGTATTAATCGTAATACATACACAACTTCCAAATAGACACAACTACTTGGATCTTCACAATAATGACACAACAATGAATTCAGAACCAGTTGTTAGATTATGGGTATAATTTCATGCATACTGTAGGATCGTGGACAAGTCCTATGGATTCAGAACCAGCTACTTGTTGGATTAAATGTGATAAAATGTAAGTGTTCAACCCCTCCTAACATGCTAGGAGGGGGTTTATATAGCCCGCCCTACATGTGGGCTATATGGGCTATATTGGATCACGAGCCCAATATCATTGGAGTGACCGATCCTTTCTAAATACGTAAAAACGTATTTCCAACAATCTCCCCCAAAGGGAGGTCACTCCAAGTTACAATGTCCTAAATAGTCTAGCTCGTGATCTATGCTAACAATGATGTGACCAAGACTTTCCTTGGAAAAACATATTTCCAATAATCTCCCCCAAAGGGAGGTCACACCATTTTACAAAATCTTAAACCTAGCATACTATGCTTGAGTCTTCGATCTTGTTCTTGTGAATATGCTGATGAGATCTTTGACTTTAGTCTTGAGCATGTTCTCTTGCCTTGACCTTGTGCATTCATCACTTGTGAAATTTGCCTCCTCGTGACTTCATGTTCCACATACTTATACCTTTATAAATTCTTGAAAGCTTCAGAGTTTTATACAGCAGAAGACTTGACTTTGAGACTTTCTTGAATTTGTTGAAGTATTAAGTGTATGTAGTATAAGCATGTGGTGACGACTTCCTCTGGATTGTACACCGCAATGCCACCTTCTTGTTACGCTGCATAAGACAGTTAGCAACAAAACATATACATGGATGAAATGGCTTTGAACATTTCATTCTAATTCGGTAGCATTTTACCTCCGGTCGGTGAAGACCGTTGGACGATATAAAATATCGTACTTGTGGCAGGTAGTTTCAATTAAGAACCTCCTTGACAAGATTTCGTGGGTAAAACCCGTTCTGTTTATTCGACCGTCCAAAGCTGACTGCGAACATAAAGAGTGAATCATTTGGATAAAATTATCCGCATGATTGAAGTCGTCAATTCATGTTCCTGGAACAAGTGAAATTCAATTAAGAACCGCACCATCGTTGCTTTCCAGTTGTCACGAGCTTGATTCGTATAGAATCTTGCAAGTTACCTACCAAGTGCTGTTTGAGGTTAACACTAGAAGGATTTCCACTCATCACTGTGAACACTAAGGTATCACTTTGAGTGTTCTGGCAAGATCACTAAGATATTGTGTAGAGGCCTGGAACGTGTTTAAATTCATTTAAGAATTAAACCACTGTTGCTTTCCAGTTATCACAAGTTTGATTCATAAACAATCGCACAAGTCACCTACCATGAGCTTTTTGATATTCGCTCAAGAAGGATTTCCATCTTCATGGTAAATACTTTCGCATTACTCGGATGTTCAGGCAAGATCATGAAGATTTTGCGTAGGACTCTTAAGATCTTTCTTACTTTTCACAGTGTGTGAAGAAGCAAGGAAATATGAAAGTGTGTCCTAATGAGATATTTGATGATCTCAAATGGCTCTAGACTCGATCGTGCATTTTGGATTTTTAGTGATCGGAGGCTGGAGAGGAGTGCCACCATTTCAATACCAATTTATTCGGAGTGAATAAATCAATAGATAACGTGTTGTCTCCGTGTGATTAAAACAAATATCTTTTAAGAGATATCTGAGTTAGCTGGGATGGGTTGTGCATTGCATCATTGGGTCCATGATGTCTATCTTCAATATCAAGCATCATTAAAAATGATCTCAATAGCTAATGAGTTGACCCGGTTTCTGCCTAAGTTGTAAGGAGGGCTTCTTTCTTTACACCCTTTATCTTTACAATTCTTTTTCATTCTTCAACCCCTTCAATGCTTACCAATACGTCATAACTAGCACCTTGTTGTGATTGTTCCAGTGCTAACTTATGTACTTGGTCGGCATTCAGCTACGTTCACAATCTTTCTCCATCTTTCCTAAGGACTACTATTTCTAGCTATGGAATGTCCTTGGGAAGATTCCTCCGGTTCTAGAGGAATCATTGAACTTTAACCTATCCCACCATCCTTATGTCACCACAATCTTCACCGTCATGAATAGAGATGTTTTGGGTAAGTGTATGTCACCATGAAATCCATTTTGAAGTGCAAATCCATTTTGCTCCCCCTTAACATATGCCACGATATCGAAAAACATTTCGCACATGTCGGGATGAGCTAGCACGTTGAGTCAAACCATTTGTGATTAATCATTTCCCATATTAAATCACATTTTCTCCCCCATATTAAAAATATTAACCCAATCGATGTTTTTAATATCAATTGATTTAATACCATTTTAAGAAAATTTGGGAAGAAAAATGCATATCTAATTATCTTCATGAATTACACAAGCTCCCCCTCGATTTAATGAGGGTCTACTTGAAACGTAAATTAAATACCTTTTAAACACAAGTGTAAGGTATTTATCACGTGCAAGTCCTATGGATTCAGAACCAGTTGTTGTGGACAAGTCCTATGGATTCAGAACCAGTTGTTGGATTATGGGTATAATTTCATGCATACTGTAGGATCGTGGACAAGTCCTATGGATTCAGAACCAGCTGCTTGTTGGATTAAATGTGATAAAATGTAAGTGTTCAACCCCTCCTAACATGCTAGGAGGGGGGTTTATATAGCCCACCCTACATGTGGGCTATATGGGCTATATTGGATCACGAGCCCAATATCATTGGAGTGACCGATCCTTTCTAAATACGTAAAAACGTATTTCCAACAATCTACCCCAAAGGGAGGTCACTCCAAGTTACAATGTCCTAAATAGTCTAGCTCGTGATCTATGCTAACAATGATGTAACCAAGACTTTCCTTGGAAAAACGTATTTCCAACAATCTCCCCCAAAGGGAGGTCACACCATTTTACAAAATCTTAAACCTAGCATACTATGCTTGAGTCTTTGATCTTGTTCTTGTGAATATGCTGATGAGATCTTTGACTTTAGTCTTGAGCATGTTCTCTTGCCTTGACCTTGTGCATTCATCATTTGTGATATTTGCCTCCTTGTGACTTCATGTTCCACATACTTATACCTTTATAAATTCTTGAAAGCTTCAGAGTTTGATACAGCGGAAGACTTGACTTTCTGACTTTCTTGAATTCGTTGAAGTATTAAGTGTATGTAGTATAAGCATGTGGTGACGACTTCCTCTGGATTGTACACCGCAATGCCACCTTCTTGTTACGCTGCATAAGACAGTCAGCAACAAAACATATACACGGATGAAATGGCTTTGAACATTTCATTCTAATTCGGTAGCATTTTACCTCCGGTCGGTGAAGACCGTTGGACGATATAAAATATCGTACTTGTGGCAGGTAGTTTCAATTAAGAACCTCCTTGACAAGATTTCGCGGGTAAAACCCGTTCTCTTGACAAGATTTCGCAGGTAAAACCCGTTGGACAATTAAGAACCTCCTTACTCGAGAGTTCACTAATCAACAATCTCCTTAAGGTGGAGAAACCGTACACAACGTCGCTTATCCAATTTCCGACTCTAAGCTAAAAGTCGAGCCCTAATCTTAGCTAGGACCAATTTACACCAATATATTTTAAGGACCAAGTATTAACCTTAATACATACACAACTTCTAAATAGACACAACTACTTGGATCTTCACAATAATGACACAACAATGAATAAATAAGTTTGGATCTTCAATGGATCTTTAAGGTAGACACAACACTTCAAGGATGATAGTGTACTTCTCTTTGCACTTTGAGAGGAAGAGACGAGAGGAGAAAGATTCACTTCTAAACAAGTAGTAATCAAACAAATGATCAAGGATTTGAGTGATTTAAGAAGTATGAAAGAACCTGGAAATGTCTGTGCAAAAGAGGTGAGGAGAAAGTCTGAGAATAGTCCACTATTTATAAGACAAACTTCCAACGGCTATATCTGCCTGCGGTTCCTTATCGATAAGGAACCGCTATAGCCACTAAAGAACAGCCAGAGTAGACTCCGCTCCCTTTTGTCTTTTAGCGGTATGGTTCGAATCTGGAGATTAAAATATCCTTAAAGGATATTCCAAGCCAAGATAGAATATGCCATTTTTAAATTTTCAAATTTTCAAATAATTAATTTTATAAAACATTTTCTTAAAAAGAAAGTTTAATAAAAACTTGTCACACTTAATAAAAAGTGAGTTTTAAGAAAAGATTAAATCCTTGATCACTTAATTAGTAGGAGTACTTGTTTGTACATACCTTAAGTGATAATGGTTGAAATGAAAAATACTTGAAATCAAGAATTCGTTTTTTGTTGTTTTCGTAAATACTTGTTTTTACATATTGTGGTAATCAAAACAAAGCGAGACCGAAAAATGCAAGTAACGTTTTTAGGCATCATTGCATTAACAATATGGATACTCACTATCTCAATTATCAAATCCACATATGCCTATATGTTACATACACTATGTATATATCAAGTTTGAGTTCTAAAGATAACTATATGTACAAATAATGAATAAGAACAACTCAAATACAACAAAGATACCCTAAATAGCCATAGAAACCTAGAAATCTCTTATAAACTAATATATCAAGCAATATAACTACAAAATAACTATGTACTATTATTAAATACTTTATACTAATTCTAATATACCATGTAAAGAAATGGTAAATAATCACAAAACACTAATATTTACTAATCACAAGCTAATTACAAGAAAATGACCTAAAACCAAGATTAGCATATAAAATCTAATCTATAATGAATTAGACTCTAATATTTTGCAATAAATTATAAAACTCAACTAAGTATCATAATATAATCATACATTTATCTTAAACTAAGTTACAAATTATTAAAGCATATAGTACAAGTTTTCAAAGCATAGAACCTTAAGCTTACTTAAAAAATAAAATTTAGCTTTGTATGGTTATAAAAACCCTAACAATGGCCACCAACCGCCATCTTATTCATCCTCAATCGACATCTCCAAAACTCTTGTAATTCACCTGTGGAAAATCCCTGCTGTCTTAGGATTGATCTTCTGATCTTCCGAGAGCGAGCAATTTTACACGTTATGCAATTCTTGAGTTTTTGAGATTAGATTTGTTTTCATTTTATTTTTTACTTTTTCAACCCAGTTTTGATCCACTACCCTCCATTCATTCTTGAGTCTAAAGAACCTGTCGTCTGTGAATCATCTTGTGTGAGATCCAGAACGAGCTTCTTTATTCACTAGTAATTCGGAGCCATAGAGATCAATTGGGGTTTTTCAAAAAACCTAAACTATGACTGGCGATCACCCCCAAAACCCTAATCACAAAAACCTACAAGATGTTTCTGTAACAATTTATCTCACAAACTTTCCAACCTCATCGGAGTCTAAAGATCTTTGGAGCCAATGTGAGAAATATGGAACAGTAGCGGATGTTTACATTGCTCACAAACTTTCAAAAATTGGACGACGTTTCGCTTTTGTTAGATTTTTGAAAGTCAACAATATCGGATTGTTATTGGAATCACTCAATAAGATTTGGATCGGTTCATATCATATTTTTGCTACAAAGTCCAGATTCGAACGTAAACCATTTACTACAAACAAAACAACCTCCAATCAAAAGCCTAAAACTCAAGCAAAACCCACACCTAAAACTTCAGCCGCACATCATGTAAACCCTAGCCATTCATATGCGACGGCTCTTAAAGGTAAGGCTTCGAATTTCGCCGATTCGAATGAAAAAACCATCCTTAAATCTGTTTCTCTTGACAATTCTGATCTGATTGATATGTCGGATTCGGACTTGAGAAAAGTTATCCTAGTTAAGGTTAGAGATGTGCATCTCATTCGCTATATAAATAATGTCCTCAATAAAGAAGGTTTTTTTGGTTTCACATGCAAATACATTGGGGGCATGTCGCTGTGGATCGAATTTGACTCCTTGGAATCATGTCAAAAACTTCAAGCAAACACAGAAATATCATGGTACTTTACTGCTATGAAACATGTAACACAAACATTCAAAGCAGATGAGAGACTTGTTTGGATTGAAATTTGTGGTCTTCCACTTAATGCATGGACTTCCAAGGCATTTAAGAAGATTTTTGATATTTGGGGGGGGCCTCTCTTTGTGGATGAAGATCCTAAAGAAAATGTTGCAATTGGCAGAGTCTACGTAAAAACTAGGATCCAAGATCAGATTTCTGAAACATGTAAAGTGATTATCCAGGGTAAATCTTTTAATGTTCGTATAAAAGAATTTGCTGGATGGGTTCCGGAGATTGAAGATTTAGATTGCGAGTCTAGCATGAATTCTGATACTCACTCGGATGATCTTGAGGTAAATGACCCTGAAGATCATGATGTACAAGAAGGTGAGATTCCCCTTAACACTGACAAACCTGATATAGAGACGCACAAACCTACTAAAACTTCTGAAGTTGAAGTAGTTATGGATACACAAGAGCCCAAAGGAGTGGAAGGTTTTGTTGCCTCTCCAAATGATGTGGAAGCCCCTAATGAGCCAGTTAAGGAGACTCAATACAACCAAAAAGAAGACTCAGATGCCTCATCAAAACCTTATGGTTTTGAGGGATATAAGAATCAACACACACAAAAGAATAACCGAACATCAGTATCCTCCTCTTTTACAACCGCTAAGATTTCTAGAATCAACAAGTCTCACTCTAAATCGAATCATGGATCGATGATTGATGCATTCATATCTCACATTGAAATGGGGAATGTTTTGGGATATGATATGCAAGGAAGTAAAAATGATCTCAAGAAATTCATAGACAGTATTGGTGCTAAGCAGGATCAGTTATGAATGTGTTGTCCTTCAATACTTGTGGGTTGGGAACGGATAAATGCAAAGACATCGCTAAACTTTGTAGCAAGCATAATGTCTCTTTTTTGGGTATTCAAGAAACTCACTCCATCAACATTGATCCTTTTAAGGTTAAGTGTTTATGGGGAAATTTTCAATTTGATTACGCTTTGTGCTCTTCGTTGGGAAGATCCGGAGGTATGGTTTCCATTTGGGACATCAATGTCTTTGTTAAGCTCAACATCATTCAAGTTGATCATCTCCTCATTGTAGAAGGTATATGGAAGTCTACTCTTCTACACTGTTCTATGATCAATGTATACGCACCTCAAGATGACAGAAAGAAGGAATCTCTTTGGAATTATATTCTGGAACTCATGGAAAGCAATCAAGGGCATTATATCATATTTTGTAAGACATGCTTCTGAACATATTGGATCGGTATTCAAGCCTTTGTCTGCCAACATCTTCAACCTTTTTATTGCTAATGGCCGCCTTTGGGACATTCCTCTTGGAGGCCACATGTTTACGCGTATCAATAATCGGGGAGATAAGCTTAGTAAGTTAGATCGTTTTCTTGTCTCTGAAAATACCACTAGCTTACTTCATAATTATTCTGCCAAGGTCCTTGATTGTTTCTTATCAGATCATAGACCAATTCTCATATCCCAAACGGTTGTGGATTTTGGTCCTATCCCTTTTAAACTCTACAACTCTTGGCTTATGGATAATCATCTTCATGATCTTATTGCTGAATTTTAGAAGGGACATAGTACTGATCATCGTTCTTCCATTTTAAAGTTCAGTAAAAAGATGAAAGCTCTCAAAAGGCTCATTAAAAATTGGTCTAATAATAGATCTCTTTTACAGTCACGGGAAAAACATGATCTTTTGAAGAAAATTAAAGACTTCGATGACTCCATTGTTGGTAGGACTGCTGACGCTGTTGATGTTTCATAGCGTTCTCTTTGGTTACATAATCTCCGCAGCATTGAGCAAAAGGAAAGTACTGATTACTTACAAAAAGCTAAGATCAAATGGGGTATTGAGGTGGATGAAAACTCCAAGTTTTATCACGTAAATATTAATCAGAAACGTATATACCTTTCCATTCAAGGGATTAAGCATGAAGGTCAATGGATTACGGATCCTCATCAGATTAAAGATGTTTTCTATACCTTCTTTGAAGCCAAGTTTAAGAAAGTTTAGGTGGTTAAAATTTCTAGACGAAGCTCCTTTTATAGAAATCTCAACGAGGATCAAAATTCTTTTTTGTCTTCTCATATTAGTGAAAATGAGATTCATGATGCTATTTGGAATTGTGGTTCTGAAAAGTCTCCAGGTCCGGATGGTTTCACTTTTGCATTTTATAAAAGGTTTTGGGACATCTGTAAGCAGGATATCATTGATTTTGTTCATGAATTCTTCACTTCAGGGATCATCCCTCGTGGATGCAACGCCTCTTTTATCACTCTCATCCCTAAAACGCTTAACCCTATGGTTGTGACTGATTTCCGCCCTATCAGTCTAATTGGAGCTCAATATAAAATCATAGCTAAGGTCTTAGCTAACCGTCTTTCCAAGGTCATTGACTCCGTTATCAGTAAGGAACAGACCGCTTTCATCAATAATCGCCAAATCTTGGATGGGCCTCTGATGGTTAATGAATTGATTCACTGGTGTAAAAGAAAAAAGAAGAATCTTATGGTTTTTAAAATCGACTTTGAAAAAGCTTTCGATACCATATCCTGGGATTTTTTATTTCAGGTGATGCGTTTCATGGGATTCAATGAAAACTGGATAAAGTGGATTTCGGGTTGCTTAAATTCTGGTACTTCTTCAGTCCTTATCAATGGAAGCCCTACTAGTGAATTCAAGCTAAACCATGGTCTTCGTCAAGGGGATCCACTTTCTCCTTTCTTGTTCATTATAGCTATGGAAGGTCTCCATGTTGCCGTGGAGGATGCCATTGATGCCGGTTTATATAGAAGTATCAAAGTCGGAAATTTATCTCTTTCTCATCTCTTTTTTGCAGATGACGCCCTTTTTGTTGGGGAATGGTCGCGAGAAAACATTAGAAATTTAGTGGCTGTTTTGAAATGCTTTCATTGTGCTTCTGGTTTGAAAATCAACTTACACAAATCCAATCTCTTTGGTATTGGAGTTCCGTTTGATGAAGTCAAATATGCCTCTTTAATTACTGGCTGCAACGCAATGAATTCATCTTTCACTTACCTTGGCCTCCCGGTTGATTTTAATATGGCGAAAGTAAAGAGTTGGGACCCCATTTTGGAGAAATTCTCCAAGCGATTATCTAAATGGAATTCTTTGATGCTTGCGTTTTCTTAATAATCAAAACTCACTGTGGGCGAGTTTAATTACCTCTATACACGGAACACCGGAGGATTCTACTTCTTTTATACTCATGTTGTCTCTCAAGGAGTTTGGGGTCGAATCGTTGGCTCTATCAATACTATGCATGAGAAAGGTATCATCCCTTTATATTTTATCAAAAGACGAGTAAACAACGGTGCTAACACGAAATTTTGGTACGAAGTTTGGTTAAACAACACTCCCCTTCGTCATCAATATCCTAGGCTATTCCGTCTTGCTTTGAATAAAGATTGCACCATCAAGGACTGTTGGAATGGTGTTTGGAATCTCATTTGGTCTAGGCCGATTCTAGGTGGAATTAACTCTAGCAAAGTCTCTAAGTTATATGACCAGCTCGGCAGCTTCTCTCTTAAGGATGTTGATGATGATTGGATTTGGTCCCTTGGAAACCATCCTTTTACTGTTAAAAGTTGTCGAGAGCATATAGATCTTTGTTTTTTTCCTAATGATGGCTTAGATACAAGATGGAATCGGTTTCTTCCTAAAAAGATTAATATTTTCATTTGGCGATCTCTTCTCGACCGCATTCCAACACGCTGGAACTTAAGCCGCAAAGGGATTGAAGTTACTTCTTTATTATGTCCAGTTTGTGATAATGGTACCGAAACTACTTCTCATTCCATGTGGGTTTGTTCTTTTGCTACTGAGGTATGGCACAAGGTTTTCGCTTGGCTTCAACTTGTCCCTCCTATTTTGGCTAACGTAAATGATCTATTCACATGGGTTGATAACATGCATATTTCTGAAGAAAAGAAGCAAATAGTGAATACTATATGTAGTGTTGCTCTTTGGGCTATATGGAGTTTCAGAAATGAGACTATTTTCAGGAATGCTTTACCTAAACGATGCTTTATTTACGATAAGATTTTACATTTATCTTTTATGTGGTACTCTAGTAGAAACAAGAAGTCTTCCATCAATTGGAATAATTGGCTTCGAAATCCTTTAGAGGATTATTCTTTGTAATGGTTTGCTAGCTCCTTGCTAGTTTTTTTAATAATATTTGCTGTTAAAAAAAAGAACCTTAAGCTTACTTAAATAACCCTAGAATATGATCAACCTATATAAACCATTAAGCTAAGAATGTAGAACCCATAAAAGTGATAAACATAATATATAAGACTTATAATAATCTTACATTAAGATACAAACCCTAATTACCCAAAATAGAAAGTCATTAGGCTTAATGATATAAAAACCCTTATATTAAGAAATCTACATGAAATCATAACCTAGTCTTTTAGTTCAAGTCTACAAAATACTTATCGGACTTTATTAAGATTATAAGATTATGTTAAGATCATGTACAAGTACCTTAATGCACAAGGTACAAGATTTCAATGCATGACTTGTAAATTAGGTCAAAATAGGTATTTTCACTCTTTAGACATGTTTACCTAAACTAAACCATTAAACCAAGTGTGAGAACTCTTTGGATACTTAAGACACAATTTCTAGGACCTAAATTAAGTTTACATCAGTAGCTAAGAGGAGGATAATCATATTTACTAAGATAAAACCTTAGATCATTAGAAAACCCTAATATAAAAGAGTATACTTCCCATTTTCACATCAAACCTTTGTTAAACTTCAAACCAAGGACCAAAATATCTTAAATAGAATTTATAAACCCTAATTAAGCCTTAATCATTCACTAATCACTTTCCTAAGTCCTTAATCACCAAAAACACAAATAATAAGTTACAAGCCCTAAATTTAGGATCCGATTTTGTATTTTGCCTCCAAAACCCATTTTCAAACCATTTCCCTCCATTCCAAATTCAAAAATCAGATATTTAGGACTTCTAAGATATTTTAGGAGTGGTGAAAAGTAGGTGCATCACCTTCTTGCTTGCTACACATCACCATTCTCATCTACATGTTATCGTGACTCGTGACCCATTTCTAGCCACAAGAGAAGATTAGAACAAAGATAGGGTCTAAGAACTTGTGTAAAGATTCACTGGACTTTATTAGTCATCCATATATCCTTTTTACACGTTTAGATGCCAAAACTGGATCCTAAGTGTTTCCATGACTATAAATAGAGCCGTATATCACTCCTTGAAGGCTTGCACCCCGTTTTCTTTGTATCCCCTACCCATTCTCCATTTACACTTCTATACACGTCTTAGGGCATCCTACAAGGCCAAAAACCAGGTCTAGAAGGTAGCCATTGAAGCCCTTGAAGCTTTGATAGCAAGTAGTGTTCATAGGAAGCCATAAAGAGCCATTTTAGAGCTACCTAGGTAATTTCTATACTAAACAAACTTTGATCTTGTTATAATGAATTATAAGAATTTTATAATGCCAAAATTGTGTTATAAATACAATCCAAAAAGAACTAACTCATTTCATCAATTTAAATGAAAGTTATAAGCTAAAGATGTCTTAAAACCCTAGTTTTGTAGTTTACATAAAGTAATAACTTAAAATCCATTTCAAGAGCTATAATTCTGATAAAATGTTTTTATTATTATTATAAATATGTTTTGAAACTTTGTTTTAAAACTCTAGATCATTTGGTACATTTTTGAAGAAGTTATATGATTTTTACAAGTATAGGGACCAAAACTGTCATTTTTGAAACTATTTGACATTTCGGGCCAAAAGTGTCATTTTATGAAAGCTAAAGTTATAACAATAAAAGTTGGAAATTTTGAGACCCTAAGGTTAAATACTGAAGGATTAAATTGCAATATAATGAAACTATATACTTAAAGGGTTAAAAGTGTAATTATGCTAAATATAACTATAAGGACTACTTTTGCCAATATTGAAACTAAAGAACATAAAATGTAATACAATATAATGTTTCATGTTATTAGGGAGCTTTGTACAAAGATGTTCCATCTCGATATTACGTTATGACTGAGTGGTTGGGTTTACGATTTAAAGTGCCCTCGCTCCTCAAACGTTTATAGAATGGCTTCTAAGTATAATGGCCCGAAAAATGATATTATAATAATAAAATACAAGAATCAGAGAATAAATACATGAAATAATAAAAGATTAAACTCAAAGAGTATGACTTGGTATATCTATATATTGTGTGTTAACTCAAATATTGTGAGAAGGTTGTGATTGAGTATAGTTGATTTAATCATGACTCTCTAGGCTAAGGTGAGTTCATAGCCTCAATTTTAAAGTTTTATAAATGATTTGAAAATCCGTGAGGGGGATATATGCTAAAATTGAAATACAAGTGTTTTTGTATGTTGCCTATATTAATATTGACACCACGTTTACTAGTTGCCGTTAAGCCCTTTTTAATCATGGTCCGCTAATCATTTAATGAGCGCTAATATTGTGAATAGTACTATTGGAGACTAAAATCTCCTATCTGGGCAAGTCGCACTTGCTAGCAGCTAATGGTTCCTACCTATGCTAAACAGATATGCTTTATTTTTCATTTAGGATAGTCCGGCAAGCTTCCTACCTAAGGGCAAATTTGTTAGGTTTTCTTGATAATGTCTAGTTGCGGGGTCATGAGTTAGCGCATACTTTTAATAATAAAGGAAAATCTCGGCAACCCATGTACAGTACCAGAAGCACAAATGGGAAATGACGTTTGTTGAGCTGCTTACGAAAAATGGCAATCGTTACACACCGATTTAATTCGTCACATCCCAAAAATGGTGGCATCAAAGAGATTGTTGCATCCAAGAGGCTGTAGCGGAGGTTACACCATTCTTTCCACACATCGATAAACAACAGTAATTGTGTATAGGCTAAAAAGTCAGGGAGACCGCCATGGCTGCATTAGTATAAAAGCCCCGCCAAGATACGGTGTCCCTCACACCTTTTTATATCATGCTAACCGATAGAAATAAATGAATCGTTACGTTTCTTTCAAACAAAGAGAATAAATCTAACATGGCTTAGGTTAAATAAATCGCCACGCTAATGGTATCTACAATCCTAATGTATGTCAGTGGCTCACATAAGTACGGGCATTATTCCTCATTAAAAAAACATTATACTTTTACCCCAGCAGCACAAAAGGTTTCAAATATACTATCCACACTATGCAAAGGTTAGAGACAAGTCAGCGTTTAGTAAGGAAGAAATAAAAGTGGTATTTTATATTCATTTTACGATCTCGATGTAGAAAGAAATAAAAGTGGTGTTTTATATTCATTTTCAAATGGTAGGTGGATAAAATTTGTAACGAAAAATAACAATACAACAAACCTAAAAGTTGCAATAAAAGCTTTGCAGGATTAGCACAATTCAGAATCGTGCGGGTAAACATATAGTAACATTCTTTCTGTTTAAACTTTCTATTAAAAAGGTGAAAAAAACAAATTTGATATGAATGAAGCTAACGTAATGTTATTCACTACTCTATAGGTGCCTCAATAACTCGGTTCATTTATTTGTTTGTAATTATAAATTCTCCTTTTTTGAATGCTCGAACTACCCCTATATCTCTTTCCATGTCAAGTGTGCATCTAATTCATGCATGTATGTATCGATCTAGATTTATTTGGCACCGATAATTTTACAAAAAAACAAAGGGACCAAATATTTTGCGAAAAAGGAAGCACGGTAGTAAATTGTAATCTAGCTTAGGCACGTTTTCAAAAGACTGCGAGTTGTGCACCATTACTACCACATCAAGAAGTAATGAACCATTTTAAAGATTTCCCAACTTGTTTTGACATAAGCACACCAATCAAAATGCAAAATTAACAAGCAACACATACCGAACATAGGCTTTGGATTCCCAACATTGAAAGAAAAAAAGAACACGCACGTGGTATTCACATGACCTAAGTGTTAACCACAACCCCTCCCAAAGACTTTTATACCTTAACATTTCCTTTGCAAACATTTGGAAGCCGCTGCAATTGGTTCATGCTTCTGCGATAAATAGGGCAAAGATCAATAAGTAAGAACTGGAAAACCAAATAATAAAAGGAAAAAGACATTATATTTGTGAAAGGGGCACCTGTTTTTCTTTCTTCCTTTTGTATGTTGTATCGTAAACACGACCATTATGTAACGGGACATTTATGTTTAAAGAGAACGGAAAAAGTAACCATTCTGTAATTTTGAGGCTCAGATAATGAGCAATCGGATATGAGGATATGCCCGCTATGGCTGTAAGACTTAGTAAGCATGCCCCGTTAAGGGGCATAAAATCAGACTAATAATTGAGCTAAAAAGTATCATCATAACCTTTTTTTAACGGTAGCATCATCGCATTTTAACAGACTGGCATAGAAGAAGCATAAGGAAAAATTCACATGATTACACTTTTTAAGAATCTTTGGCACACACCTAGGAATATTAGTTGCTTTGAAATAAATGTGTAATTGAAATAAGGCAACCTACCATTCATCTTCCTGTTAGGTACACAGACTGCTTGCAAGCCTACAAAAACTACGTACGACGATACACATCTATGCAAGACACAAAATAGCAAAATCAGCAAAATATAATTTCTTTTGAGAATCCTATACAATTTGAACCAAATGATTATACCTTTGATTTCAACCCTTCTGTTACATCGGCTTTAGAGATAGGTAAGATAAAGGCCACATGAGGCTCATATAGGACACGAATCTGGCAGAAAGGACACACATGCCATGGCTGCAATCCCGAGAGGTTGCCTCGCCAAGATACATGCAATCTCATATCTCACCTTGGGCCTTTCAAACTCATCACAACCTATGAATAGTAACTGTCCTTAGACCTCACGTTTCTTCTCACATTGGTCCTCAAAAGTGACCACAGCCGTCATCCTACTTCTATATAACTTCTCCCACAGTCTTTGTTGCGTCTAGATGTCTTTTGCGCAAATAAGGCCCCTCCACACTTTAAAGTTTGGCCATAAAAGCATTCAACAAAAAAACAAAACATGGCAATCAAATGAGGAACCAAAGTCCTACATAGCAAATCTAAGAATCCAAAACAAAGGCAAACGCCAAGTAACAGTCGGTCCATGTAAGTACTTTCACGTTTTATACATTTATGTTACCCAGGGGCAGCCGTTCTTAGGAGCAACATCCAAAACAAAAGCAAACGCCAACTAACAGTTGGAACAATAATATAGTTTGTTAACAACGTTTGTGTGTCAGTGTACCCACGGGAACGCATTTTCACCTATTACTTTGTTAATAATAGAGGGGAAAATGCGTTAGGTAACCCCACCAGGCTGCAAATAATACCAGCTTCAAATGCAGGCTCAAATCGGGCAACATTACAGGAAAAAAAGGATACACCTGCCATGGCTGCAACCCTAAGGGTTGCCCCGTCAAGATAAAGGTAATCTCAGCTTTAACCGAACCCCTTCAAACTCATCATAGCCTCGGAATATTATACATAACAGCATGAGGTTTAGCATACGAACCATATACCAGAATCAAGTAAGTGACCCTCGCCTAGCCAAAGTACACATACTGCTTTCATCTTACACACACATGCGTTTCGTTTTCCTCTAATATAATTTACATGAATATACAACTTCATATAGGGAAAAGTAAGGCTAATGTTCTTTTCAGAATCAAATAAGTCAGGGATCGAATATGAGGATATGACCGTCGTGGCTGCAAAACCTAAGAAGCTTGCCTTACCAAGAGGCACATAATCTGAGTTGTAATTGAACTCGTTTACATGTGTTCAGATGGTATCATCATAGCCTTACAAAGAAACCAGCAGCACAGTTCTAATCATAGCCTTGATTCTGTTAGCATTTCAGGTACATGAGTCGTAAAGGTCATAACAGCATATCACGGTTGCAACCGTGGCTACAGTCGCCTGTCGGAAAAGGCGGCAACGAAGCAACGACTGCGTAAAAGGACCATACGGGTCCCTACAACAAAATAAGCGACCCTATCATCGGCCGAAAGCAACACCGAAAATGAAAGACCCAAATGTGGCTATCGTCGCCTGCCAGCAATAGCGGCAACGAAACACACTCACGCCAAAGCTAAACACGTGGGCCAACAACAATATAAAAACATTGTACATATCATTTGTAAAGGAAAACATCAAATACCAGTATAATAAGGCAGTACCAGCTTAATAAGGATTGGTTCTTACAATAACCAAGGTGTAAAATAAAACATTAAAAGCTTCTACAAACCCCATAAATTAGGGTTTTCAACCAATCACAACATTAACAACTTCTACACATCGAATCGAGATGCCATAACAACATCTGCAAATAGATCAAACCTGAAAATATTAGGGTTTCTAGCAAACCTTACAAATTAGATGCCATAACATCATTTACAAATAGTTCAAACCTAAAAATATTAGGGTTCCCAACAAATCCTACAAATCAGGCCTTTCAAGCAACTATTTTCATAAGTTGAGTCCACAAAGAGAGTAGCCAAGAAAAAAATGTAGAAACCCACAAATAATGCAAACCTAATGCATTTTTTTGCCCATTCGTGCTATATATACGGATCCAAGGGAAGCCAATCTACGGGTGATATCGTGACACGAAGATCCAACTAACGGCTGAGATCCGTTTTCTGTAGCCACTACCGCAGCCGGACAACCGTTAATAATGAACAACATTATTAATAACGAAGCAAATTAATAAAAAGGCAAATTAAGAGGGAATTGCATAAATCGTCCCTGAAGTTTGTTCATTTTGCAGGTTTTGTCCCAAATATTTTAAAAGTGCTGATATCGTCCTAAAATCAAACTATTTTACAAATTTTCATCCTTAAGGTTTTTCTATCTTGCATGTTTTGTCCCAAATATTTTCGCCAATTTGCGTGTTTCGTCCTAAGAATTTTCCCCATAAGGACGATACTTGCATTAAACTTTTCAACTAGGGATGATTTTTTCACTTTAATAACGTGTAGGACAAAACATGCATTTTGGCTAAACTTTAGGGACGATTTATGCAATTTACTCACAAATTAATAAGGAAGAAGGGGCAACGGATCAATTAATGCGAAGGGGAAACCGTTTGAAGGGGTAACATCACCACCACAACCGGACATCGGCAAATTAATGCAATTAACGCAAAGGGGCAACGGGATGAAGGGTAACAACGGGACGGAGAAGGAGAGAAAACGGAAAGTGTGTGTGAGAGTAGAGAGATGTAGGTGCCAACCTTGTGAGAGGGAACGTATAATATGAGAGGGAATAATAGTATAGTTTATTAAGAATGTGAGTGTGTCACTGTACCTAAGGGGACACATTTTCCCCTCTATTATTAATAGAGTAATATTCATAATTTTTAAACATTTAATAGAATGTATATGGTGTTTTTTGCAGAGATAGTTAGACCATTTTATCTTTAAAACTTTGCAAACTTACATCAAAATGTATAATTTTAATATTTATTTATATGTTCTTTTTCTTAAATATATTTTAATGGTTGAAATAGCACAAACTTACATAATTTGAGAATTCTTTTTAACTGCCCAAATTTACATAAATTACAAATTGAGGGATTCTATATCAATTTTACTTACAAAACATAATTGTTTGAGTTAATTTACAATACATAAGTGTTTAAGTTATTTGATAATTTGTTGTAGGAAAAGAACCAAATGGCTTCAACCCTAACTGCTTGAAATTATATATTCTATGAATTTAGAGAAACACACAATTAGCAAAAGGAGCATCATTGATCAAAGTCCAAACTTACATAAACAGTTTTGTTACGCAAATTCAGGATCAACTATATTTCCAATACATTATTAATGTTTGAGTTAATAAGTGTTTGAGTTATTTGATAATTGATTGAGCAAATGGCTTCAACCCTAACTGATTGAGATTTATACATTCTATTAATATAGAGAAGCACAAAAATAGCAAAGGGAGCATCAATGATCAAAGCCCAAACTTACATAAAAAGTTTTACAATGTCAATTCAGGATCAATTTTATTTACAACACATTATTATGGTTTGAGTTAATTTACACCAAATAACTGTTAAAGAAACATATAATTAACAAAAGGAGCATCTTGGATATATATAAACAATTTTTGTGTGTGTAAATTTCGGGAATAATTACAACAATAGATAAAGCAATAACTACAACACCTTTGATTATCTGCAATGTTTGATACATTTTAATCTTGATTTTGATCAAGATCTAAGCTCAGGTTACCAATGACATATTATACGCGTGCTACCTTCCTTCAAACGATATATAAATTTCTAACCAAAGCATGTCATACAGAAGGCTTCCATTCTTGTATCCAACAATAGACAACATGAAGCTAAGGTTAGCAACAATACATTTTAAGCCCTAATTCTAATTACGAATAGAAATTACATTCCAAAAACCTACATGTTCATCAATTAAGATCAATATAATGTTAATAATGTTCTTTCTAAATCCGTTGCATCCAAAGGTTCACATTATCCTTTAAAGCGCTTAGATCATTGATGTATATCATGTAACGAACATCCATTCGTTTAATGCCAGAACACAAGTAATGGAGATTAAGAAGAGAATTTTAGGATCTAAGCGCTTGCACTATTTTTCATAGAATGGAGACCACGAAGAGAAATTTATTTGTGCTTAGGATGCCAACCATAAAGGTTCACATTATCCTTTAGAGCGCATAGATCATTGATGCATATCCTGTAATAGACCATTCGTTTAATGTCAGGAACACAAAGAATGGAGATTAAGAAGGGAATTTTTGGATCTAAGCGCCTACACTATTTTTTTTCAGAATATAGAGATCAAGAAGAGAGGGTTGTAAAGTGTTTAGGGTTCGTGTGATCATCAGTTGGATGTTTTGCATTGTGCATCAATTGAGCATATGCAGTATTGTTGGAAATACGTTTTTAACGTATATTAGAAGTATCGGTCACTCCACGAAATTATTAAATGTTATATAGCTTGTAGTTGAATGTTAAGTTACTTATTAGTAAACCCGACCCATGGGCTTATCATGGGTTGGAGGCCCAAGTCCATTAGTGACTTGGGTATATAAACCCCTTTCCACCTAAGGAAAGGGGGTTGGTTGTTTTAGTTATTTCACACACATTAATAAAGTTTCTTTGTTTCTCTCTCTTGTTTCTCTCTCTAGAATAACAAAAACCCTCTTGATTAGATTATAGATTATCATTGTTCTACAATTGGTATCAAGAGCCATGGGGTGATTTAAGGTAATGATTTGTGTTGTTTTTTAGTTTTTGATTGTGTTAGTGGTTTTTAGGAAAATCTATCTTGAATCTTGAAGTTTTTGGTGATTTTGTTGTTGGGATTAGTAGATAAGTATTGGGTTTTACTTATTTTGGTTGAAATCACAAAACTTTTCGTGTTTTTTTGGTTAAAATCTGGGTTTGGATTCGTTTCTTTTAATATCACTAGTCGGCTTGGAAACGTACTGTTTTTTCCAGTTTATTCCGAACCAACTGATATTCCGAATAAGGCAAATTATTCCGGATAAACAATTTATTCCGGGTAAGCACCTTATTCCGAACCAGCTGATATTCCGAACAAGGCAAATTATTCCGGATAAACAAGTTATTCTGGATAAGCACCTTATTCTGAACCAACGGTATTCCGAATCAAGCCTTTCCGAATCAGCAAGTTATTCCGTATCAGTTATTATTCTGAACCGACGGTATTCCGAATCAAGCTTTTCCGAATCAAGCAAGTTATTCCGGATCAGTGATTATTCCGGACCAAGCTTATTCAACATCAACGCTTATTCCGAACCAAGGTCTTTTTCCGCATAAAGGTATTACTATTCCGAATCAACTTAATTATTCCGAGCCAAGGAATATTTTACGATTTTTTCGACGATTTTTAGAGGATTTAATCTTGGTTTCTTACACATTTTTTATTTCAATAACACAACACAACTCACAACCTTACTTCACTGCTCGATCAACCGATAATCTTTTTCAATCAAGTGTTCAAAAAATGAATCCTCATTCATTCATGCCTACAATGACTTCACTTACCGATATCTCAATCATCTCGGGTACCGATACTCGCCCACCTTTGCTCATTAAAGATTTATTTGAAGCATGGCAAGGTCGCATGAGAACGTACATCATGGGCAAAACCAGTGGTCGACTTATGCTTCAATCAATTGATAAAGGTCCATTAGATTGGGGAGAAGTTCCCGTCAACAATTTGACAAGGGCAAGGGAGTATCATGAGTTAACCGATGCCAACAAAATCATTGCAGATGCCGATGAAAGGGCTGTTCAGACAATTCTTCAAGCCCTTCCACCCGATATCTTTAGAATGGTAAGTGAACATAAAGTGGCAAAGGATCTTTGGGTTCGACTAGCTGTTTTGTTACAAGGGACATCTCTCACTAAGAAGGAACGAGAGTGTCAACTGTATGATTTGTTTGATAGGTTTACATACCTTCCAGGGGAGACTCTTCATGATTACCACTGGCGTTTCACTACTTTAATGAATGACATGAACGTGTATAATCTAAGGATTGAACAGTTTCAATTAAACACAAAGTTCTTGAACACGCTTCCCCAAGAATGGAGTCATTATGTTACCGATGTTAAGATGATTCGAGATTTGCACAAGTCGAATTTAGATCAACTTTACGCCTTCTTGCAACAACACGAGAAGCACGTAATCCAAAAACGCATCTCTCAAGGATCTTATCAAGAACCATTGGCATTAATGGCAAACAATCCTACATTGTCATATCACAACTCTCCGTTTGCTTTGGGACACCAAGCTTCCTATCAACCAGTGTATCAAACACCTAGCTTCCCACAGTACTCGATCTTGCCACAGCCGCCTACATCTTATCATCAACAATTCAAGCAACCGGCAACATCATCACCAGGAGATTCACATCCCTTACCTTACGCTTCACACCAGTATTCACCGTATCAACCTCCAACAAACCCTGCTTTTACATATCCACAACTTAAGGCTCCTCAACCCCATTACTCACAACAAGTCAGTGCTCCATCAAATCAGATTTTAGCTCAATCAGCACCAGCATTTTACTGTGATGATGAGATCCCTGTCCCTGAGTTTAGACAAGGAGATAGTCCTACTGATATCCTTGCTCAAATGTCTGCTTATCTAACTCAAACATAGAACAAACGAGGTTATAGAGGTCCAGCAACAACTAACAATCAGTTAAGGAACTCTTCTAACTCTCGACAACAGGCTACAATTCAGGATGGCAGAGTCATGGTGCAACCACTTCAGGGGAGACCAAATTCATCTACTGCTGGTGCACGTTCATCCAATACTACTGCTACAAGAGGAAATAGCACTGGTAAAATGAAGGTGATTATATGCTACAACTGCAAAGGGGAAGGGCACATGGCCCGAGAGTGCAAGCAGCCTAAGAGGAAAAGGGACGGCACATGGTTTCAGGAGAAGATCTACTTGGTGAATGCTCAAGCCCAAGGACGTGAGCTCGATGAAGAAGAGTTGGCATTTCTTGCAGATCCAGGAGTGCGGAAACTGACAGTCTCACAACAGTCATCACAAACAATGTTGCATATCAATGTGATGATTTGGATGCATACGACTCTAATTGTGATGATCTTAATACCGCCAAAGCAGCTCTCATGGAAAATCTTTCACTTTATGGAGCTGATACAATTTCTGAGGTACCACATACTGCTACAGATACTAGTATTGTACCTTATCAAGTTGAGCAAATGTCTGAGTATTCGGAACAGCCTCCGGTGGTTAGTAACTCAATCGAGGAGACAAACAATGATAGCAATATCAATGAAAGTCCTCAGACTTTGAGTGAACCACAACCGGGAGCTATTACGACTACCAATTCGTCTGCTCAACCTGATTTAGTTATGGTCCCGACATCTTTGCTTAGCCAAATGAATAATGCGGTTCTTGAAACCCTCAATGTTAATCAGACTTTATCTGCCGAGCATGCTTTGCATAAGGAAAAGGTTAAAACCTTGGAATTGACTCCTGTGTCCACTACCTTAACCAATCCTGAATTTGATAGGTTTAGAAAAGTTCAAATGGACAATCTGCTAGAATTTGAGAGTTTAAGAGCAAATCTCTCGAATGAACTTAAAGAAAAAGAGTCAGTCGTTAATAATTTTCAACAGCTTCAAACGAATTTCGAAATTCTTGAGTCCAAACGGATTGAAATGGAAATTAAGACGTCTGAAAGAATAAAAGAAACGGATATTAAGCTTTTAAAACAATACGTTGCTTCACATCTAGTACACTTGTTTCATGCATCATTTAAAGAGTTCAATCTATCGCGTCTAATAGACCTACCACCTAACTCGGGGTATGCAAAGCAAGCGTTTCACCATAACCCACGACTTTATGATGCCACCAAGTTAGGATTGGTATTAGACCCGATTGTGTTCGTGAATGATTCTGAGAGTATGACACCATATGAAGAGAAGCGGTTAAAATTACTTCCTACATATCCTGAATATGATTATGCTCAAATGAATGCAAAAAATGCTACAATAGATCTTAGAACTCGATTTAATATGCAAAAGAGAACTATCCAAACATCCACTTTCATGCCTACTAGAGAATGCCTTAGTATAATTCCTACACTCGTTAACTCGGACCAACCGAAGGAAATTCCTAAGAATCTTCCACCGGTTAGTACGGTAAAGCTCAGCTTGGAAGAGATTGAGCGATACCTTACCGAGTTTGACAAGGTCATCCTGGAATGTACGACTTCAACGGCTCTAACCGCTAGAGAATGGGCGTTCGAACACATGAAAACGGTGTTTGAGAAAGAGATCGTTCCGTTTGTGAACCATATTAAAAAAGGAGTCTATGATCTAGCGGGTAATCTAAGTTTTGAAATTGGTGAAGTTCAAAAAGTTTTCTATGAAATGGATGATGCTTATGAACAACATTTAATTGAAAAAGAAAAGATTTTATCCGAATATGACCGATTCTTAGAACATATGGTGTCTCTTGAAGTGATGCAAGTTGTTACTTTTAAATATACTCATGAGATTTCATCTACTGTGAATATTTGTGATGATGTGCATGATTCGGTGAATATTGTTGAACATGTGAATTCTGTAGATAATCATTCTTGTCATGAATCCAACGCTGAATTTTTAAAGCTTCAAGATTCGTATAACACACTCTCAAAAAGTATTAGTGAGCTTCAACAACATTCTATATCTCTTAAAATTGAAAATCAATCTAAAAATGAAACTCTTTCAAAACTAAATGATTGTGGAAATTCCATTGAGACAAGTGACAAGATGATTCAGATGGTTCAGGATTTAGAGGAAGAGATGATGAGAATTAAGAGAGAATTACTAGAAACAAAAACGGAACTAGAGGCTACAGAGACTAAGAATCATGTCCTAGAAAATAGAATTAATTCTATACTAGGAGAGCGTGAACAAGTAAGGCAGGGTGACTCACAAAATTTTGGTTCAATAGAAGAACGCCTCGCTATTAATGCGACAGAGCAAAAGTCATTAATTGACCAACTGAACAAGAAATGTGAGGAAATCTCTGACCTAAATATTCAGCTCATAGACAAAAACATGGTTATAGCTGAATTAAAGGAGACACTTCAACTCAAAAGACGAGAAGGTGTTGATAATCCAGCTACTATCTCTGCCTCAACCTCTAGTTCTCCCAAAACCAACCCACGTGTGCTATATCGGGATCCAAAATTTAAGAAGAGTCCCACTAAGTTTGCCACATATATCAAAAATACCTTAGAACATGCTGATCTAGCTAGAGAGATTGTTGATGAAATGCGTGAACTAGATCCCACAAGTCATAGTATATATGAGCTTTTATTATATGTGGATCACGTTCATGACTGTTTAGCAAACTTAGAGTACATTGGGCAACCGATATCTGTACCACCTAAACAACAAACCACCATTGCCATTACTCCATTCAATAAGACCCCAGGATCTAAACCTATTTTGAATACACCCATCAAGGCTAAGTCAAAATCTGTAACTAATGTTCCCTTGGCTTCTACAGGAGTAATTATGTCTACTAAGGCTAAAGGATCTCAAGACAAGAAAGAAAGGATCAAGCCTTCCACTAGCAAGACTGAGAAGAAGAAAGTAGAAGTTCACCCTAGGAATGTTATTTCAGTTTCAAATAAGAAGAATCATGTAGCTGAGAAAAATGGTTCTCCTTCTGAGTGGAAACCTAAGAAAAATGTGAATTCTAATTTAAAATGTTGGAATTGTAATGAATGCATGTTTTCTCAGCATCATGATTTATGCCTTGTTGATCACGTGAATGAAATGTATGCTATTAAGAACAATCTTAAATAGATTCTAACGGGGAAGAAATTCACCCAAGTTGGTTGGTAATGGAAACCCACTGGTAGGACCTTCACTGCTAATGGAACTAAGTGCCCTTTAACTAGGATCACATCCACGGAAGTTAGGTCTAAGCGTCCTTTAAATAGGAACACTAGCATTAAGAAATGGATAAAGCGCCCTTTAACTAGGTCTGCCCCCACTATTGTGCCTACCAGTGGTAATGTCCCCAGTCAAAAAGTACCTTAGAATACTAGACAACTAGAATCTAAGCCAACCACTAGTAAGAAAATCTGGACGCCTAAAGTTTCGTCTGATAGCAAATCTAAGATAATTACATCTGTACCTGCTAACTCAGAGGAACAATTAGAATCCGATACATCGTCTTTGTTTGGTAATATTTTCAGGTCGTCCAAATTATTCTTTGGTATTTGGACTCGGGGTGCTCCAAACATATGACTGGAGACCGCTCGATGCTCAGAAACTTCGTCAACAAGTTTCTAGGAACGGTTAAATTCGACAACGACTATATTGTAAAGATTATGGGTTATGGTGAATACCAAATTGGGAATGTTACGATTTCAAGGGTTTATTACGTGGAGGGACTTGGTCACAATTTATTTTCAGTGGCACAATTTTGCGATTCAAACCTTGAAGTAGCTTTTCGACAACATACTTACTTTATTCGCGATCTTGCAGGAAATGATTTGTTAAAAGGTTCTCGAGGGGATAATCTCTACACACTGTCTATTCAAAACATGATGGCCGCCTCTCCTGTTTGCCTGCTCTGCAAAGCATCTAAGACCAAGTCATGGTTGTGGCATCGCCGGTTATCTCATCTTAACTTTGATGCTATTAACCATTTGGCTAAAAGCGAACTTGTTCGTGGTCTTCCAAAACTTAAGTTCGACAAGGATCATTTATGTTCCGCATGTTCTTTGAGAAAAAGCACCAAGAAATCATACAAACCTAAAGCTGAAGACACCAACCAAGAACCACTGTATCTTTTGCACATGGATCTTTGCGGGCCAATGCGTACGGCTAGTGTGAGTGGTAGAAAATACATCCTCGTCATAGTGGATGATTTCTCAAGGTTTACATGGGTAAAACTTTTAGCATCCAAGGATCAAGCACCAGAGTATATCATTACTTTCTTAAAGATGATCCAAGTACGTCTTAATGCTACTGTTCGCCGCATTCGCACTTATAATGGAACTGAGTTCGTTAATCAAACTCTACGAGTCTATTACGAAAAGGTAGGTATTTCACATGAAACTTCTGTTGCCCGCACTCCACAACAAAACGGTGTCGTGGAAATACGTAACCGTACACTTACGGAAGCTGCTCGAATTATGTTGATTTATGCGAATGCTCCTTTATTCTTATGGGCTGAAGCAGTGGCAACCGCATGTTATACCCAAAATCGCTCCATCATCCGTAAACGCCATGGTAAAACTTCATATGAGCTACTTCATGGACACAAACCCGATATTTCATTTCTTCATGTGTTTGGTGCACTGTGTTATCCAAATACAAATAGTGAGAATCTGGCAAAACTTCAACCGAAGGCTGATATTGGAATTTTCATTGGTTACTCGCCTGCAAAGAAAGCTTACCGAGTTTATAACCGTCGTCTTGGCAAGATTGTAGAAACTTTGGATGCCGATTATGATGAGCTGACAGCGATGGCTTCTGAGCAACATAGCTCTGAACCCGCATTACATGAGATGGGAACCGGTACAATCAGTTCCGGATTAACTCCCAACAATCCTACTTCTCCATCATTTATACCACCTACAAGTTCCGAGTGGGATAAGTTATTTCAACCTATGTTTGATGAATTCTTTGTTCCACCGAGTAATGACTATCCAGCACCTGCAGCAGTATCTTCGATTCCCGAAGTTATCGCTCAAGATAATGGAAATCAATCCGAGACATCTACTGTTACTCTTGAACCAGATGTCCCATCCCCCAACAATTCACAAACTACACCTGAATCATCACCCCCACTCGTTCCTAATGATGTTGAAGAGGATCCCTATGATCACGACTTGGAATATGCTTACTTACAAGAGCTTCCCTTCTTTGGTTCACATATACCTGAAGACCCTACCAGTGCGTCTACCTAAGAGGAAGCTCCTGCAATCATTCACTCCCGACCACCACGGATTGAAACTCACAACACAAAATGGACAAAGGATCACCCAATCCGCAATATTATTGGTGACATCGATCGACCAGTCTTAACACGCCACCAACTCCAAGAACATGCATTATATTGCTATTTTGATGCATTTCTTTCAGACACTGAACCTAAAAACTGGCAACAAGCCATGACCAAATCATCTTGGATTGAAGCCATGCAAGAGGAACTTAATGAATTTGAACGTCTTGAAGTGTGGGAATTAGTTCCTTTACCCAGCAACGTTGAAATATTTACATTGTTGTGGGTATATAAGGTTAAACTCGATGAGTTAGGTGGAGTGCTGAAGAACAAAGCTAGATTGGTTGCTAGAGGTTACAAACAATCTTTGGGTATTGACTTTGAAGAATCTTTTGCTCCTGTTGCACGATTGGAGGCAATTAGACTATTCCTTGCTTATGCTTCTCCCATGAATATGATCGTCTACCAAATGGATGTTAAGACGGCATTTCTCAATGGTGAATTAAGGGAAGACGTCTACGTAAGCCAGCCGAATGAATTCGTCAACTCAGAGTATCCTAATCACGTGTACAAGCTCAAGAAGGCTCTCTATGGGTTGAAACAAGCTCCACGCACGTGGTACGATCTCCTATCGTCGTATCTCATTTCCAAAGGCTTCTCCAAAGGCAAAGTGGACCCAACATTATTCATTCTCAAGGAGGACAATGACATGATACTGGTACAAATTTATGTTGATGATATAATATTTGCTGCTACTAATCAACATTTGTCTGACCATTTTGAGAAAATTATGTCCACACGTTTTAAGATGTCGATGATGGGAAAATTTTCATTTTTCTTAGGGTTACATATTTCTCAAAATCCCAGAGGCATCTTCATTAATCAATCCAAATTTGCTCTTGAATCTTTAAAGAAGTATCATTTTGAAAACTGTGACCCCGTGGATACTCCAATGGTGGAGAGATCCAAGTTAGATGAAGATAAAGAAGGGATAGCTGTCGATCCGAAACTTTACCGTAGAATGATCGACACCCTTCTCTATCTGACTGCTAGCAGGCCTGATTTGCAATTTGCTATATGCATGTGTGCCCGGTATCAGGCTCGGCCTACCGAAAAGCACTTACATGTTGTGAAAAGGATCTTTCGGTATCTTAAAGGAACACTTCATCGTGGTCTGTGGTATCCGAAGGATTCCTCTATTTCACTAATATCATATGCAGATGCGGATTATGTTGGGTGTCAAGATACTAGACGTAGCACTTCTGGCAGTGTGCAACTTCTTGGAGATAGACTGATTAGTTGGGTACTTTTTAGAACAGGTCCGAGTCAAATAGCAATGATTTGAAGCACTTCTTTTTACACTATTTCGGAAACCCAAGGACTCAATCGTATGGATATGTAAAATACAAGATTTCCAATCCTAGCAGGAAAAGGAGGGAAACGGTTCCTTGGATTATTTACAAGTGGTATTCAAGCTCTTATTTTTGCAACTTTAGACGCGGCTTATATAGGTGATCCATGGAAGGCCACCATTGACTAGGTTTTTAAACAGTTTTTTTTAGTTTAATCTAAGGCAATGTGTGCATGACTAAAAAATCCAAAAGGCAGAAAAGCGTTGCGATATCAAGTACTGAGGCTGAATACATTGCTATGTCCGGTTGTTGTGCTCAAGTTCTTTGGATGAGATCACAATTAACTGACTACGGTCTTGGATTCAACAAAATCCCGATGTACTGTGATAACAAAAGTGCAATTGCTCTGTGCTGCAACTACGTTCAACATTCCCGAGCAAATCACATTGACATACGCTACCACTTCATCAAAGAGCAAGTGGAAAATGGAGTGATCGAACTGTACTTCGTCAACACTGAGTATCAGGTGGCAGATATATTCACAAAGGCCTTAGATCGAGGACGTATCGAGTTTTTGATCGAAAAGCTAGGCATGAAATCATTCTCACCAGCGACACTTAAGGAATTGGCAGAAGAATCTGAAGAATAGTGGTGGTAAACTATTCTCAAGTATCATTTGATCGTGATCTTGTATATTATCGTATATATTTAAACCACCAAAAGAAAAATACAAAAATATAAAACCTATAAAAACCATAAAAAATATAAAATCAAGAAAATCCAAAAATATTTTTATTTTTAAAACGGGCATGTCTTTTCGTACGGTTATATTTACGACCTTAGAAATGTCGATTAAAATTGACACGGCGCCATAAATAGAGTCCGTATAAAAGTTGTACATGTTTTAAAACATGCCCATTATGGCTTGCAGTTATTTCAGACTGCAACCCGTCTTTCGCATTCAAGTCACGTATTTCCTTGGAAAACGTTGGCTCACAACGAGAATTAATTTTCTCGGGTATGGTTTACAAGCCAAATCATACAAAGGGATCAAGTTTACTTTATAACTTGGTCTAACACGAATTAGTGTACGTCTCAGTGTATTAATTTGTTTAAATAAGAGAAATCTTATTGTCACCACGAATCAATTTTTCTAAGACATTAATTGGAAAATTCTTTCATCAATATTTGACTCGTTAAACAATGACTACATGTAAAACCCGCATGCTTTCACCATGAATAGTACCCTTAAGATCGTACGTACTAGATTAAAACTTTCCTATTATAGCATGATTACGATTACGTGTTAGGATTTTACGTATTACGTACGTGTTAGAACACGATAAGTATTTACTACGCACGAGCACGCAATAATTATTTGACAATAATTAATCACGAACATGCGATCATGAAAACATGAACGTAATTAAATCACGAACTATTATTAGTTACGTATATATATTTATTACAAGCGTAAATAAATATATTGGTCACGGTAATTATTTAACGAGAACACATTAAACGCGAACACAAATAATCACGAACGAATAACTAAACATCGAGACACGGAAAACGGTGCGGGTACCCCATGTGGGGCCCCTACCCGCGGCTACAAGGGAAGGATGGGCCAAGCCCATCTCAATTTTTACTAAGGAGGGTAAAAGGAAAAACCACTACTCATTTTTCACTTTTACAAAAGATTTTACAAAAACCTAAAAGTTCTTCCTCCTCCTCTTCTTTGTCTTTTGGACCGCCACCCATACAACACACCAAAAGGGTGTTTATTTGATCTTTGATCTTGGATTTGTTGTTAGTGTTCGTGTTTGTTCATCGTTGGTTAGATCCACGCATTCGGTAATTCTTTTAAACCCTTTTCTTTTGATTTAATCTTTTAAATCATTAAGAACATGATATGTTTTTCTTAAAAACTTAATTAAATCATAGATCTAACATGAAATTGGTTTTGGAATAAATCAAAAGGGATGTTTTGGGGGTGTTTGTTCTTGGCCGCCGCCTAAACCGAACCCGAGGGGGTCTCGGTTTGGCTATTTGACCACAACTGAGACCATATGGTCCTGGTTGGTTGGTGTGGGTCCCACGGCAGCAACAAGACAAGGGTAACCCTGATTTGGTTCGGGGTATGGTGTCGATTTCATGTCCGGTTCATGGCTCTTAGTCAAGAACCGGTTCACGGTGTATGTTAAGATTATTTTTCTTTTATAATCTTATGTTAAAATTAAATTAATGAACATGACATGATTAATTTAATAACATGACTTAGGTTATATTAATTATTAAAATCATGAAATTATTTAACCTAAGTATTTTATATTTTTAAGACTTATAATTAATTAATTATTTAAAAACCATGGTTATAATTAATTAATTAACATGACTTAGGTTATATTATTAATAAATAATAATACATGTTTTAACCTAAGTATTTAACTTTATTTAATTAAAAACATGATATACTTTAATTAAATATTTTAACCTATAGTTTATTTTAATTACATGAAATAATTAATAAACTATACATTATATCATATGACTTAGAAAATAATCATGAAAACACTTAGACTTATATACTTAGCTTATTTAAACCAGCTTATTTTTAATTATGGAAACTTTCTATTTTTAGAAACTTAATTAAATAAGGCAGCTAATCTATTTATGGAAACTTTCTATTTTTAGAAACTTATTTATTTCAGGCAGCTAATTTATTTATGGAAACTTATTTAATTAAGGCAGCTAATCTATTTATGGAAACTTTCTATTTTTAGAAACTTATCTATTTTAAGCAGTAATTCTATTTTTTGAAACTTTCTGTTTTTGGAAACTTTCTATTTTTGGAAACTTTCTATTTTTGGAAACTTTCTATTTTTGGAAACTTTCTATTTTTGGAAACTTTCCATTTTTGGTAACTTTATATTTTTGGAAACTTTCTATTTTAGGAAACCTGCTATTTTTGGAAAGCTACTTATTATTACACAGTAAGTATAATAATACATGAAATACCAGAAATACTTCATCAGAGTAAACAGAATATAAGGTAAACACAGTTTAAGACTTAAAACAGTAAAACATGATAAGAACATATAAAATAAGCTAAGACATGACATAAAATCAGTTACGTATTAGTAAGCAGATACTCATTCATGTATGTATTTATGTAGCATTAGTGATACGGAAGTAGGATTCCTCTCAGTTCATCTTCTTCGTTCACTGGACATAAGGTACGGATTCCCGTCCTTTCAGTATGGACATTCTTTCCTTATTAGGATTCCCTGTATGCAGCCAAATGTTTTCACGTAGTATAAGTATGTGTTTGAATTGCTTATGTTTAATTTAGAATACCTATAGCCATATACATGCCTGACCAGTTTCACCTAGTTATGGAGGTACCATAACCATAACATTAGAGGCACTGATATTATGACTTCACCACGGCGGAGTGATTGCTCGTGGCGTCCCTTCAACTTTTGGCCATTTATATTATATTTATCATGTGGGGCGTATGGGTGCATCCTAGTTACATGTTTTCAGTCAGGATTTCATGGTGAATGTGGTGTGTGCCTTGCATCCTTCACAAGGAGCTGATCCCTCCTACCCAAAAACCAATATATTAAATTAGAGGCAGCCCCTCGAATTGCATGATGAGGTCACTCCTCCAAGTATTCATGCACGGTGGATTTTCATGACCTATATTGGCTAATGGTAAAATATGATAAACAGTTTTTACAAGATAAACATAAGGCTTTTCAAACTATAAAACCAGTTTTATCAAGACTTAATCAGATTACTCGGGACTTAGTTTCTTCCGCTGTTATATGTTATATGCTTATCCTATTCATGCTTTATTGTACATCCGTGCACTGAGCGTATTGCTCAGCCGTTTTCCTTTTCTATGTTCCCAAAACGGCCGGTACTCAGGGACGCTCGTAGACTTTAAGAGTATGTGCATATGGACTGGAAGCTTTCTAGCCTTTCTTTACTTTATGCATTTACTTTCTTTTGATACATTGTTATGGACATTGTTTAGTCCTTTCCTTTACTATACTTATGTTGTGTGTGATGAACATTACTTTTGGACTACCGATGTTTGATTCCGGTATTTTCCTTTTATGGTCATGTAATGTTTAGACATTTTTCCTTGTATGCTTTGATGACACGCCATAATTACATGTGACATTTCCATTATCAAAATGGGGTGTTACAATTATGGTATCAGAGCCAAGGCTTTGACCTGTAGGCTCTCAAATATGACATGTGATTAGTGGGTAGTCACTACGGTCTTCCTAGAACTGACAGTTGTTTTCATGCTTTCATTATTTTTAGCATACATATATATGTCATTGTTACAGATTTATGACTAAGTAATGGTTGGTACAGGACTGGCCCTATTTAGTCGCATGTGTTTTATCAAAACTTTTAAATTTGGGACCGACCCATATGCGTCCCCTCGCCATGTCTTTTGTTTTGGGTGAACTGACCATAGGCGTTCACTCTCGAGCATACAAAAGTTTTCATAAAACTGCATCATGCATTCATACACAAAAATTTTCTTGCATAAAAGTTTTCTCTTAAAATTTTGGTATAAATTTTTTTCATGTATATATCTTTTATGTTTTGATCTGTTTAATCATATGTTTTATGTTATACTGTCAGATGGCAAACACAGACAATCTTTGGGCGATGTTTGCAGCTGCTGATGCAGAAATGCAAGACGTCCTTCATCAGAACGACGGCTATCCTCCCCCGCCTAACATCTTCCCAATGGAAGGAAGGAATCGGCTCATGAGGGAATACTATACCATTAGGCAGCGACCTGACGAAGACAGCAATGACTTCATGCAGCGCTTTCTTCGCTACACTGGTGTCCTGAGAACAGCTGCAGGCACCACTGAAGAGCAGGCACTACATTTTCGTTGAGCTCTTAATCCAAGAATCGCCAATAACTTATCAGGTGCTCCATTGGATACGGTAGCACAAGTGGCCGATGCAGCACGCAGACTAGAAATGCTGCAGGAGAGAGATGAGTTCGGGGAAGCCGAGATACCCGACAAGAGGTAAAACATTCGTATTCAAGCGGTGATCAATCCGTATACTTTCCATATATGTCAATTATTCATCTCTTTAAATGTATCTTCCAAGCAGAAAACTGGGGACCGGTCTCAGTCGGCTACTCAGCAGCAGCCTCATCAGCCCAAGGGAAACGGTTAGACTAACGACCGTTCTGCTACGGATAGGCGTGGCGGTAATGATAATTACCGTAACAACGTTGGACACTCCAACAGCAGCAGGTCCTAATACTTACGTATTTCCTTATGATTTCATGTTATAACTCATATTCTGACACTTTAGCAAAACTTCTACCAGGAACCATGGAAACGGTAGGGACCAGAACCACAGAGGTTCACAGCCTAGCCGTCCAGCTATCACTGGTATTCAATCTTACGATATCCGCATTGTCCTTTGTACCCTATTATCATGTCTTATGTAAAAAATTTTATCAGGTTCCCAGCCAGCCAGAGCACCTGCTGGAGGATTTACTCATCCTCTTTGCTCTACTTGCCAGCGTAGACACCCAGGGCCATGTCGCCATAACACTGATGCATGCTTCAAGTGTGGTCTTCCTGGCCATATCATGAAGGATTGCCGTAAGGGCGAGATGGAGGGTACATCAGGACATGCTGATTCCAAGCCGCCTCCTACCACCGAGCGTGTATACACGACATCTCGAGACCATGCCAACAAGTCTACAGGTACCATCACTGGAATCTTGTATATGTATGGTCAAGCTGCATGTGTTCTTTTCGATACGGGTGCTACTCACTCGTTTATTTCTAGTGCTTATGCTAAGAACATTAGGATGCTCCCCATGCCACTAGAAAATAGGCTTACTATTTCCACGCCTTTGAGGGACTCTGTATTAATCACCCATGTATACAAGAGTCTTCCCCTAGAATTTGACGATAAGGTTCGACCTTTTGACGCACTTCCGCTGAACATGAATGACTTCGACATGATTTTGGGCATGGATTGGCTATCCAAGCATCATGCTACCATAGACTGCCATTCATATCGAGTTATCTTCGGTGATGTTAATGCACCAGAGTACATTCATAACGGGTTCATACCCGGACGGTCTGTACAAGTCATATCTACCCTGCAAGCGCGTGCACTACTGTCACATGGCTGCGAGGGTTATCTAGCTATGGTTCACGACATGGATGCTGAATCCCCATCAATTCAGGATCAATCTATAGTGTCGGAATTCCAAGATGTTTTTCGAGCAGAACTTCCGGGCATACCACCTGCACGAGAAGTGGAATTCAGTATCGAGCTTATTCCAGGAGCTGAACCAATCTCCAAGGCTCCTTATCGCATGGCTCCCATAGAGCTGAAGGAGCTGAAGGATCAACTGCAAGAACTTCTTGAACGAGGTTTCATTCGACCGAGCGCATCTCCATGGGGCGCACCGGTCTTGTTTGTTAAGAAGAAGGACGGCAGTATGCGCCTTTGCATAGACTATCGCGAGCTCAACAAGATTACTATCCGGAATAGATATCCACTGCCACGTATTGACGATCTGTTTGACCAACTCCAAGGGGCCAAACACTTCTCCAAGATTGACCTTAGGTCAGGCTATCATCATCTACGGGTCAAGGAGCAGGACATCGCTAAGACTTCCTTTCGTACCTGCTATGGCCACTACGAGTTTGTAGTTATGCCATTTGGCCTGACAAATGCTCCAGCAGTGTTCATGGATTTGATGAACAGAATCTTCCATGAATTTCTGGAAAAGTTCGTCATTGTCTTCATCGATGACATCCTGATTTTCTCAAAGTCCAAGGAGGAACACGAAGACCATCTTCGTACAGTACTACAGATTCTTCGCCAGAAGCAGTTGTATGCTAAATTCTCCAAGTGTGAGTTCTGGTTACACAAGGTGGCATTCTTAGGTCACATTGTATCACCAGAAGGAATCACTATGGATCCAGCGAAGGTTGAGGCCATTACTAAGTGGCCAAGGTCGACATCAGCGACGGAAGTCTGCAGTTTCTTAGGCTTAGCTGGCTATTGGGGTTCGTGGAGAACTTTTCCCGCTTAGCACTACCATTGACCAAACTAATGCGGAAATGGGAGAAATTCGTCTGGACTGAAGATCGAGAGAAGAGCTTTGAAGACCTGAAGCAGAAGCTAGTATCTGCACCTATTCTTACTCTCCTATCTGGTACGGGTAGATTTCAAATCTACAGCGATGCATCGGGGAAGGGACTTGGTTGTGTTCTCATGCAACATGGGAAAGTGATCGCGTACGCTTCACGACAGCTTAAGCCTTATGAAGAAAATTACCCCACACATGACTTGGAACTTGCTGCAGTCGTGTTTGCATTGAAGATATGGAGGCACTACTTATATGGAGAATCATGTGACATTTTCACGGACCACAAGAGCTTGAAGTATATCTTCACTCAACGTGAACTGAACATGAGGCAGAGGAGATGGTTAGAGCTGTTGAAGGATTATGACATTAATCTAAAGTATCATCCCGGAAAGGCAAATGTAGTAGCAGATGCTCTTTGCAGGAAGTCCAGAATGATCAACGGCATTAAAATCGAAGTGGAAATCATAAGAGACTTGGAGCGACTAGACATCAAGATCATGCTACGTGGACAGCACGGTTACTGGGCTAATCTTAGAGTAGAACCCGAGTTACTCTCTAAGATCAAGGAAGCTCAGAATGATGATGGAGAAATCTGGGCGATAGTGCAGAATTTGGAGAAACAGACAGAATTCAGAATAGATGCAGATGGTATCGTATGACAGGGCACGAGACTTTGTGTTCCTGATAACCAAGAACTCCGGGAAGCCTTGTTAGCTGAAGCTCATAGCTCCCCATTCTCTATACATCCTGGTTCGACTAAGATGTACCATGACATCAAGCAGTACTTTTGGTGGAGTGGTATGAAACAGGATGTGGCTACTTACGTCTCCAAATGTCTTACCTGCCAGCAGGTTAAGATCGAGCATCAGCGATCTGGCGATCTCCTTCAACCGTTAGATATTCCAGAGTGGAAGTGGGACAAAATCACCATGGATTTTGTTACTGGTCTTCCGCCTACCAAGAGGAAGCACGATGCAATTTGGGTTATCGTAGATCGACTTACCAAATCAGCTCATTTCTTACCGATCCACAAGGAAGATCCGGTAAGTAAACTCGCCGATACGTACAGAAAAGAGATCATGAGACTCCACGGTGCACCATCCAGCATCGTCTCAGACAGAGATCCTCGATTCACTTCGCGCTTTTGGAAGAGTTTGCAGAAAGCTTGGGGTACACAACTTAAGCTTAACACGGCCTTTCATCCTCAAACTGACGGACAGTCGGAACGAACGATTCAGACATTGGAAGACATGTTGAGGTCATGTGCGTTGGAATGGACGGGTGATTGGGACGATTACATCTGTTTGGTGGAGTTTGCATACAACAACAGTTGGCACGCAAGTATCAAGTGTGCTCCTTTCGAGATGTTGTATGGCAGAAAGTGTCGCGCTCCAATCTGTTGGGATCAGGTTGGCGAGCGAACACTTGAAGGACCAGAAATCATAGAGATGACCAATGAAAAGATCGCAGTAGCTAAGCAGAAAATTCAGGAAGCACGGTCACGTCAGAAAAGTTACGCCGATAAGCATCGTATGGACATACATTTTAACGTAGGAGATCACGTCTTCCTTAAGGTTTCGCCGGCACGTAGTGTTAGACGCTTCGGGATTAAAGGGAAGCTCAGTCCTCGTTTCATCGGACCGTTTGATATCACTGAACGAGTCGGTGAAGTATCTTACCGATTGGCGTTACCTCCGCAGCTTTCGCATGTGCACAATGTGTTTCATGTGTCCTTACTCAGAGGGTACCAGTATCATCCCCTTCACATGGTTTAGTATCCACTGGAACAGATACGTGAAGATCTCACTTTCATAGAAGAACCCGAACGAGTTCTTGACAGACAAGAACGAGTCATGAGAAGGAAGACAATTCCATTCGTCAAAATCCTATGGAGGGATCATACCGAGCGGGAAGCCACTTGGGAAACAGAGGAGTCTATCCAGGCTTCTTACCCTCATTTCGTACTTTGAATTTGGGTATCTTCTTCTTTTCCAGTTTACTTTATCTATAATTCGGGCACGAATTATTCTTTTTAGGGGGGAAGAGTTGTAAAACCCACATGCTTTTACCATGAATAGTACCCTTAAGATCGTACGTACTAGATTAAAACTTTCCTATTATACCATGATTACGATTACGTGTTAGGATTTTACGTATTACGTACGTGTTAGAACACGATAAGTATTTACTACGCACGAGCACGCAATAATTATTTGACAATAATTAATCACGAACATGCGATCATGAAAACATGAACGTAATTAAATCACGAACTATTATTAGTTACGTATATATATTTATTACGAGCGTAAATAAATATATTAGGTCACGGTAATTATTTAACGAGAACACATTAAACGCGAACACAAATAATCACGAACGAATAACTAAACATCGAGACACGGAAAATGGTACGGGTAACCCATGTGGGGCCCCTACCCGCGGCTACAAGGGAAGGATGGGCCAAGCCCATCTCAATTTTTACTAAGAAGGGTAAAAGGAAAAACCACTACTCATTTTTCACTTTTACATAAGATTTTACAAAAACCTAAAAGTTCTTCCTCCTCCTCTTCTTTGTCTTTTGGGCCGCCACCCATACAACACACCAAGAGGGTGTTTATTTGATCTTTGATCTTGGATTTGTTGCTAGTGTTCGTGTTTGTTCATCGTTGGTTAGATCCACGCATTCGGTAATTCTTTTAAACCCTTTTCTTTTGAGTTAATCTTTTAAATAATTAAGAACATGATATGTTTTTCTTAAAAACTTAATTAAATCATATATCTAACATGAAATTAGTTTTGGAATAAATCAAAAGGGATGTTTTAGGGGTGTTTGTTCTTGGCCGCCGCCTAAACCGAACCCGAGGGGGTCTCGGTTTGGCTATTTGACCACCACCGAGACCATATGGTCCCGGTTGGTTGGTGTGGGTCCCACGGCAGCAACAAGACAAAGGTAACCCCGATTTGGTTCGGGGTATGGTGTCGATTTCATGTCCGGTTCATGGTTCTTAGTCAAGATCCGGTTCACGGTGTATGTTAAGATTATTTTTCTTTTATAATCTTATGTTAAAATTAAATTAATGAACATGACATGATTAATTTAATAACATGACTTAGGTTATATTAATTATTAAAATCATGAAATAATTTAACCTAAGTATTTTATATTTTTAAGACTTATAATTAATTAATTATTTAAAAACCATGGTTATAATTAATTAATTAACATGACTTAGGTTATATTATTAATAAATAATAATACATGTTTTAACCTAAGTATTTAACTTTATTTAATTAAAAACATGATATAATTTAATTAAATATTTTAACCTATAGTTTATTTTAATTGCATGAAATAATTAATAAATTATACATTATATCATATGACTTAGAAAATAATTATGAAAACACTTAGGCTTATATACTTAGCTTATTTAAACCATCTTATTTCTAATTATGGAAACTTTCTATTTTTAGAAACTTAATTAAATAAGGCAGCTAATCTATTTATGGAAACTTTCTATTTCTAGAAACTTATTTATTTCAGGCAGCTAATTTATTTATGGAAACTTATTTAATTAAGGCAGCTAATCTGATTATGGAAAATTTCTATTTTTAGAAACTTATCTATTCTAAGCAGTAATTCTATTTTTGGAAACTTTCTATTTTTGGAAACTTTCTATTTTTGGAAACTTTCTATTTTTGGAAACTTTCTATTTTTGGAAACTTTCTATTTTTGGTAACTTTCTATTTTTGGAAACTTTCTATTTTAGGAAACCTGCTATTTTTGGAAAGCTACTTATTATTACACAGTAAGTATAATAATACATGAAATACTAGAAATACTTAATCAGAGTAAACAGAATATAAGGTAAACACAGTTTAAACATGATAAGAACATATAAAATAAGCTAAGACATGACATAAAATCAGTTACGTATTAGTAAGCAGATACTCATTCATGTATGTATTTATGTAGCATTAGTGATACGGAAGTAGAATTCCTCTCAGTTCATCTTCTTCGTTCACTGGACATAAGGTACGGCTTCCCGTCCTTTCAGTATGGACATTCTTTCCTTATTAGGATTCCCCGTATGCAGCCAAATGTTTTCCCGTAGTATAAGTATGTGTTTGAATTGCTTATGTTTAATTTAGAATACCTATAGCCATATACATGCATGACCAGTTTCACCTAGTTATGGAGGTACCATAACCATAACATTAGAGGCACTGATGTTATGACTTCACCACGGCGGAGTGATTGCTCGTGGCGTCCCTTCAGCTTTTAGCTATTTATATTATATTTATCATGTGGGGCGTATGGGTGCATCCTAGTTACATGTTTTGTAAAACCCCAAAATTTGGGCTTTTGACACGTCACCGACCTCATTATTATTATCGTTCATTATTTAATATTTTACGGATCACCTTTGCAATGTATCCTCACAAGACTTATTTTGTACAAAAATCATGATTTTATAAAAATAGTGAAGTATTTTAATTTAATATTATATACACACTTTTACCTTAATGAATATCGTCATATTTAAATTACAACTTATAACTAGATTCCTAACTAAATTTATATTTAGTTATTCAGAATTATTTGGTAAAAAGATTAATTAAATAATTTAATTTTATTATTGTAATAACTTACAAGACATTTAATGAGAATTCATTAAAACAACGTACACTTTTTACATTGACATTTATTTACTTTCTTCAAGTAAAATATTATATTGATATATTCATTATATACTTTCACTATTTTACCTAAAGCTTCAACAAAAATACCTATAATTTAACAATACTTACAATGATATACAAGAATCAATATTCTCATTCAACACTTGGCAAAAATTATCAAAAACTCTCCCACCTACATGTATATGCCGTGTATGGGCATGCATTCACCTAGAACCAATGATATGCTTAACTTGTATCAAAGAAAGAATGAGTATTTTGCCATGTGGGGGATTTACCAACCATGCATATCTTGTAAGATCTTCCATATCCTACATAATCTAGCCTAGATCTCTCCTAATCTTCTCTAGATACTCAAAATCTCACTATATTTGTGTGTCTTGTCCGTGTATACTACACACACACAAATCACAATCTCACCTTCCATTCTCTCCCAAAAACTCACGGCTAAAATATTTTTCTTCAACCAAAAATCCTTCAAGTTCATTTACTAAGGCAAATCTATGTCTCATCCATCATAAATACTAATCATTGTTACTTCTACAACTACCTTGATCTTCAAGACAACAAGAACACCCTAAAAACTCCATTGAAGGTCACGGCTAATTTTTGTTTACAAGGGTTCTCCATTGTTGAAACTTAGCTCTAATCACCACTCATTCTTTTGTTCATTCCTAGATCTATCTAAACAAGTAAGTAACCTAAAACTTATCTTTTCAATATATTTATTTTCATACACATGAACATACACATGATTATTACTATAAAAACTTGATGTTGAAACAAAAACATGAATCCCTAGATCTATTTTAGGTCACGGCAGGATTTTTCCTATGGCTTAAAATGATGTAAAATCCTAATAACCATGAAGAACATATCACTATGAACTTGTTAAACTTGTAGATCTATGAAAACATACCCATATATATTTTGGATGTGGGTTTTAACCCCATGATTTATTATGGGTTAAGCTTGTGATGTTTAGATGTGCCTAGAAACACTAGATCTATGATTATAGTTTGCCTTAAAATGTTAAACTCACTACATTTGCCTATTGAGATTTAGTTTAGCTCACTATAATAAGCTAGCCTAAATAAGCTCCATTATTACTAGATAATGTTTTATAAAACTTTTAGTGTCAAAATATAACTTTATAAAGTTTTGTGTTAAAAATATAGATCTATAAGTATTTTAGACTAAATTAATAGATCTAAGAAGTTTTGGATTTAAAATAATAGATCTACTAAATTTCGGATTGAAAATATCAAATAAAATACTTTCGGGTTGGATTTGTAATTTTACAAAGTATAAGGATCTAAATGACAAGTATAGAAACTTATTTTTCCAAAAATATAAACTATAGGACAACTTTTGTAATTTGCCGAGAGTTGAGGGTGTGTTTTGAACACTATCCGAAACTTTAAGGTGATAAAAAGGACTTAAATGGAATTAATATGGCGTTAGGGTAATTTTTGTAAACTTTAGAAAACCTATGGATCTCCTTTGCCATTTTCCGAAACATAATATAAACCCTAGGGACTATTTTTGCCATTAGCCGAAAGTTATACAAGCCCTAGGGGGCATTTGTGTAACTTAATAATAAACTTAAATATAGCCGAATGTTGGAGGACTAAAACTGTCAATATGTGAAACTTTAATAAGCCCTAATTTAATCCGTATACTTTAGGGACCAATATTGTAATTACTTGAAAGACTTAGAAACCCTAGGGGTAATTATTTAAATAGAAGGACTAAAACGTAATTTATACAAAGTATAACGAACCCTAAAAATCTATATATTTATACCCGTTATTTAAAACGTAAAACTTAAATAAACGTAACAATTGTTATTTTTCCAAACTTATAATTTAATAATTATGAACACTACGTAAACGTGGAATTTAATTTAAAGGTTATACGTTTTATAAACCTCATTTATATATTACATATAAAGTAAAAATGATTAACTTATAAAATAAATATATTAATTATATTTATTTTCTATTACTTTAAATATATATAAAACTACCTTTTATAAATATTTAAAGCGTTTTATAAACAAAACAAGTGCAAAATATTAATTAAATGGATTAATTAATTTAACCTTATTATTTATTTTATACTTAAAATAAATACTATTAGAACTTGTACAACGATGAACTAAAAATACAAGTATCGTAATAAAATGCTTAAAACCAGTATAAGCATGCATAGATTTATTCTGAAACTTTTATGCATTATGTTATGCATTTACTGAGACCTTATAATTAATTAGGTCGTTGATTGTATCGTGAGCATCCTTATCAGATTTATCTACTGACTTATTGATGTACTACTGAGGTGAGTTCATAGCCTCGCCTTTCACTACTATTTATGTTTTTACTAACCCGCGAGGGGGAGACATGCTATAACTTGTTTTGACTATATGATTTTGATATCTTATATTTAATAAACTGTTGATCGAGGAAACGCAAATTGAACTGTTACCCTTAATTACATTTGCCTATTGTAGATGAACCCGCATGACCCGTGCATCCGAAACTGTTAGAATTTTTGAATTGCCTGAATGTTATAAATAGATCTATTTGGGATTGACCGTCCCCATCTGGGTGAGTCATGCTCACTGTGCCTAGGCCAGGACAACAGATGTTTCACATGTCAGTACATTATTATTTATGGGTGCTTTGATAATGATAAGGCGAAGGGCCCTTATTTGTTAAGGGCTTAACTGTCAAGTTTCAGTTTCGGGCAATATGGGAATGTAATTAGCTTATAGTATTTGGCTTTGTGCGATACTATATCTGTGATGTTTGCGATTCTAAACTTGACCTTTTATTATTTGGTACATTAATACATGGAACATACTGATATACTTGAACTTGATTATTATTAAACCTTATGAAATACTATATGGGATATTTGAGATCCTACACTTGATTTTTATATCAAACTTTGTGCAACACTATGTAGGACAATTTACTGTCCTGAACTATGGTTTTACAAAACTCTATGAATTCACCAACTTTATGTTGACCGTTTTAAGCATGTTTTTCTCAGGAAATTAAGCTGGATTATTTGAGCATGGACTGAGCATCATTAGCATCATAATAATTGGGGGATCTGTTTTCACTGGGATATTTCTAACAACTGATATTTAACACATCAACTGATTGTACTAAAACCATATTTGTATCAATTGTATTTCAAATCATGTAATTATGATCAATGCTTTGTATGCCATTTGTTCTGTGATCCACTTACTGACACCCAATTACTATTCCGCTGCAAACCTGATTTGGAGGTGTCACAGAATGGTATCAGAGCGAATGGTTATAGAGAATCAGATCAAAAATAAAATTGTTTTTCTATTTTATTAACTGAACTATAACCGGATTAAAATTTCAAAAACTTAGATTTCAAAAACTGGGTTTTTGACGGGACATACTTAGAGAGCATATAGCATAGAGAGCATGCATAACTATATGATTTAAATGCAATTCATTATCCTATGCATTTATATTTATGGTAGTACTAGATGCTAACCCTTTACGTACTTTACGCAATACGACTGTTTAATATCATTATGAAGATATTAAAATATTAAAATACTTAACGTATTTATTGAAACTTATAAACATGCCATGTTAGTAGGGAGCTTTATACTAAAGATGTTCCACCTCGATATTACGTTTTGACTGGGTGGTTGGGTTTACGATTTAAAGTGCCCTCGCTCCTCAAACGTTTATAGAATGGCTTCTGAAGTATGATGGCCCGAACAATGCATTGTAACCACAAACAACCTAATACATAACAAACCTTTGGAAATATCTAAATGATATCTAAATGAAATCTTTGGAAATATTTGGAAATCCAAATAAAATCTTTGGAAATCTTTGGAAGATTCAAATTTGATTTTATAAATCTTGGAAAATTTTGGAAAATCTAAAAAGGATTTGTAAAATCTTTGAAAAATATAAAATAGATTTTGGAAAATCTTGTATAATCTAAAATAGATTTTGGAAATCTTGTATAATCTAAAATAGATTTTGGAAATCTTGTAAAATCTAAAATAGATCTTGAAAAATTTGGAATAGATTTTTATATATAACTTAGCAAAGAAACAAATAATAAAATAAAAGGATTTTGGAAATCTTTTCTTGAATAATTGTATTTTGGAAGAACTTAATTAAATTTTGGAAAAATTTAAATTAGATTTTTTTTATCTTAATGCATCTTTGAAAATCCTTACCACGTCTTTGGTAAACTTAACTAGACTTTTATATATCTTGAGAAAAATCTAAAATTTGATTATTTTTTGAGATCTTGATTAAATTCTGTTGAACTTATAACAAACTTGTAGAAACTTAGATCTCATGTATGGATTTTAAAATTTACTTTTGAAGTAATAAACCTAGATTTCATAATGAACACACATGGAAAAGAAATATAGCTTGGGCTATCTGATTTATTTTAAAACTTATAATAAACTTGTGAACTTATAATAAACCCTAAATCTTAATTTTTGGTACCTCGTAAATTAAATGTAAACATAAAACAAGATTGGACTTTTATTTTGAAATATTGTAAAGATTATAATTAATATACAAACTTGTAACCAACTTGGATTTCATTTAAAACCCGGAAATAAAACATATCATAGGTTTTTACCCTCTATCTAGAGATCTAGACTTAATCATTTCAAACCAGTAATAATCTTGTAAGGTTTCATAAACTTCACACCTAGATAAATGGTTAAGTATTATTAATTGACTAAAATATGTTTAGGTCCATTAGGAAGCCCATTAGGCCCATTTATTGTCCTATGGACCTATGTAGTAAAATTTGTAATATTAATGGATCTAAAAATGTAATTAGGCCCATTAAGAAATCCTTAGCTCACAAAAATTGTTAATGGATCTGGTAAGCTCAATAAGGGTTTGGGAAGCCCATTAGCTCTTTTGGCACATTTAATAAGCCCACTTAGTGATATTATACTTAAACAAAGTTTTTACACCAAAAATATATCTTACAAAAACTTTTGGACTAAAAATGTCAATTCATTAAACCCATGGATTAAAACCGTGACATTGAAACTTGTTTTGATAAAACAGTAATTACAAATATTGCAAATATTTGAAAGTCTAGGGGGTAATAGATGCCAATAACCGAAACTTAAGCAAACCCTAGACCCCTTATTTCATTTATTGTATTAAAACTTGGGCGAATCCTAAACTAAATGGACTAGAACCATCATTTTCTTAAACTTGTAAACAAAGGGTTATTATTTAACTTGCGAAAACTTTGGGGACATTAAGTTAAATGTAATAAAGCGTTATTACTTTTATAACTGTTCATAAAAATTTTGAAATTTAATGTACGAAGATTATAAAAGTAAAATACAACTATGGTAAGTAAAATACTCTTACTTAAATGATATTATTAATAACAAATTTAAATGAAAGTTATTAATACTTGTACAACGATGTATTTAACTAAAATACAGTAACATAAATGGATTGCCTAAAAACGAGTTGGTATTATAATGAAATCCAAATAAATCCTGAAAATCTTATACTAAGATTTTTAATCCTCCACGATTGATTTTGTATCAAGCTTAAGCTTATGCGCTAATCATTTCATATATGCTGATTATTGCTTATAATTAATTGATAACTATAAACCGGTTAGTCTACTTTGACTACTTGGAAAACTGACTGTCCACATAATAGGAACGGGTTTATAACAACCGTACATACTGGAATATTTAAAAACAGACTAGGGAGCGTTATCCCATGTACTACCTTTTATTAGATGTTTGAACTTGCTATTATGTGTATATAGGTATACATACCTTACTAGAAGTAACTATATGATACAATGCCTATACTTATGATTGTAATATATCATTATATTGTATATATGCGTTCCTTGTTTGATACGTATTCTTGCGCACGTTATCGCGCGTCAACATCTAATTCCTCTCGCTTATAATTTGGTACGTAAACCTCTGATTTTACCTTACTGACTTTGTCAACTGTTGTACTATTTATATTTGGAATTTATATAATTTCACTTTTATATGACTTATTAATTATCATATACCTATTTTCATACTACCTTTCATATTTATTTTAAATAATATATGAACCTTTAGTTATTTATTGACTACCTTGGCAATTGACTGGCCACTTGATTGAATAATATATGAACCTTTAGTCATTTATTAACTACCTTGGCAACTAACTGGCCACTTGATCGAATAATAAAATTCATCACCTCAGTACATATTTGGAGATAAACTGTAACCTCACTTAATTTAATTATTAAGTACTTGGATTATTTTTATATGTACATATATACATATATTACCTAAAAGGAATAAATACCTAAAAAAATGTACATTATTTTACATTGTCACTTGTTTACTTTAATTAAGTAAAATAATTTTAGTATCTTAAGCCACCGGACCAGAAGTTTATTTATAATTTCGTATTAAGATGTTATGGGACGTCTGAAGACGAAGGTTATAAGCAAACGGGCTGTAAAGTATCTTAATAATATCTATTATCTTAGATATTATAATTATTCTAAATAATAAGCCTTGCCGGAAATATTTAGGTAAGGTGGGCTATGAAATCCTTATTGAAACGAATTTGGACGCTTTTTCGTTTGAATAAAGAAATCATAGGTCACCGATTGGAGTTATGAATTTTACCTTACATGGTTGAGGACGCTTATCGATGTAAATAGAAATTTATAATCACATGAGCTTAAATATATTCGACATGACTCATAATTGATGTTATTTTATTTATCCAGTTATGGGATGTAATCCTTTTTGACTCACGATTTCCTCCAATAATATCTTATCATTAAGATAACTTATATCTGATGTCATTACATCCTCACCCAAAAACATAGGAAGATTCGTGTTCATCTCTTTTAGATCAGAGCATCGTGCTCTTGACTTTTGGCTTATCCTTAACCCCAAATACCACTTCCGCTGCATTCGACCCCATTTAGGGGATGTCCACTTCTGTTTCATTTGACTCCATTGGGAGTGTCCATTTCCGCTGCATTTTAAACCCTTTTTGGGGTGCCGACTTCCGTTTCAATTGACCCCTTTGGGGTGTCACAGAGAATTTAAGCTGTTACATCTACCATGAGGAAATGAAACCTCGATCATTCGAGGCGACGGTAACACAGACCTTATCGACACTAGACTTAGTGTCACCTTTTGTATTGAAGCCCCGAAATACTTGGTAAGAGGATGCCTTATCTTCTAAGCTCACATTTCTCAAATCGACGAGGAAAACAAACCCAAGCATAAAAGACGTGCCCAACTCACAATGGGTGTATAGTGTAGGGTTATGTTTGTCACCTCCAGAAAGAGGTAATTGATGTCCCATACTTTTGGACAATCTTCTTCCTCTTTGGATCCAATTAGTTCGACAGTACCAATGTCTAACAAGCCTTATCTATGCATTCGAGGCCCAATAGGGCCCATGAAGCTCATTTAAATAAAAACTAAGACTTAAAACGAACATGTCCTTCTCTATCCAACCTTGTAAACTTATTAGAACTCGAATATGATTTAATGAACCTTTTACTAATTCTTTTGGGCTAAACTTGAATTTTAGAGCTATCGGAGACTTATTTTGCCCTTTGTGAAACATATTATAAGCCCTAGAATATTGAGACGAAAGTTTTAAGGGCTAAGACGTAGACATTAACAAACCTGAAACAATCCCTAGTTGATTTAACACGGATTAAAAACCCTAGAGGTTGATTTTGCCACTTTTGAAACTTATTTTGAGCCCTAAATTATTTTTCATTAGAAACTTTTCGTGCCCTAAGAGCCACATTACAAAAATAGAAGGACCAAATGTGTAAATTATCAAAAACATAAAAAACGAGTTACTTTGTGCATCAAAAATATACTCACCGAAGGCATACGATCAACAACTACATTCTAAATATCACCTAGGAGTCTAAACTTGAGTTCACAAGATTACACGTTCAAGAAACAGTGTCCTCACTTGATCCCTAGACGAGTAACTTCATCTTAAGCTTTGAGGACAAAGCTAAAATAACGGGTAGGTGCTGTAAAACCCCAAAATTTGGGCTTTTGACACGTCACCGACCTCATTATTATTATCGTTCATTATTTAATATTTTACGGATCACCTTTGCAATGTATCCTCACAAGACTTATTTTGTACAAAAATCATGATTTTATAAAAATAGTGAAGTATTTTAATTTAATATTATATACACACTTTTACCTTAATGAATATCGTCATATTTAAATTACAACTTATAACTAGATTCCTAATTAAATTTATATTTAGTTATTCAGAATTATTTGGTAAAAAGATTAATTAAATAATTTAATTTTATTATTGTAATAACTTACAAGACATTTAATGAGAATTCATTAAAACAACGTACACTTTTTACACTGACATTTATTTACTTTCTTCAAGTAAAATATTATATTGATATATTCATTATATACTTTCACTATTTTACCTAAAGCTTCAACAAAAATACCTATAATTTAACAATACCTACAATGATATACAAGAATCAATATTCTCATTCAACACTTGGCAAAAATTATCAAAAACTCTCCCACCTACATGTATATGCCGTGTATGGGCATGCATTCACCTAGAACCAATGATATGCTTAACTTGTATCAAAGAAAGAATGAGTATTTTGCCATGTGGGGGATTTACCAACCATGCATATCTTGTAAGATCTTCCATATCCTACATAATCTAGCCTAGATCTCTCCTAATCTTCTCTAGATACTCAAAATCTCACTATATTTGTGTGTCTTGTCCGTGTATACTACACACACACAAATCACAATCTCACCTTCCATTCTCTCCCAAAAACTCACGGCTAAAATATTTTTCTTCAACCAAAAATCCTTCAAGTTCATTTACTAAGGCAAATCTATGTCTCATCCATCATAAATACTAATCATTGTTACTTCTACAACTACCTTGATCTTCAAGACAACAAGAACACCCTAAAAACTCCATTGAAGGTCACGGCTAATTTTTGTTTACAAGGGTTCTCCGTTGTTGAAACTTAGCTCTAATCACCACTCATTCTTTTGTTCATTCCTAGATCTATCTAAACAAGTAAGTAACCTAAAACTTATCTTTTCAATATATTTATTCTCATACACATGAACATACACATGATTATTACTATAAAAACTTGATGTTGAAACAAAAACATGAATCCCTAGATCTATTTTAGGTCACGGCAGGATTTTTCCTATGGCTTAAAATGATGTAAAATCCTAATAACCATGAAGAACATATCACTATGAACTTGTTAAACTTGTAGATCTATGAAAACATACCCATATATATTTTGGATGTGGGTTTTAACCCCATGATTTATTATGGGTTAAGCTTGTGATGTTTAGATGTGCCTAGAAACACTAGATCTATGATTATAGTTTGCCTTAAAATGTTAAACTCACTACATTTGCCTATTGAGATTTAGTTTAGCTCACTATAATAAGCTAGCCTAAATAAGCTCCATTATTACTAGATAATGTTTTATAAAACTTTTAGTGTCAAAATATAACTTTATAAAGTTTTGTGTTAAAAATATAGATCTATAAGTATTTTAGACTAAATTAATAGATCTAAGAAGTTTTGGATTTAAAATAATAGATCTACTAAATTTCGGATTGAAAATATCAAATAAAATACTTTCGGGTTGGATTTGTAATTTTACAAAGTATAAGGATCTAAATGACAAGTATAGAAACTTATTTTTCCAAAAATATAAACTATAGGACAACTTTTGTAATTTGCCAAGAGTTGAGGGTGTGTTTTGAACACTATCCGAAACTTTAAGGTGATAAAAATGACTTAAATGGATTTAATATGGCGTTAGGGTAATTTTGTAAACTTTAGAAAACCTATGGATCTCCTTTGCCATTTTCCGAAACATAATATAAACCCTAGGGACTATTTTTGCCATTAGCCGAAAGTTATACAAGCCCTAGGGGGCATTTGTGTAACTTAATAATAAACTTAAATATAGCCGAATGTTGGAGGACTAAAACTGTCAATATGTGAAACTTTAATAAGCCCTAATTTAATCCGTATACTTTAGGGACCAATATTGTAATTACTTGAAAGACTTAGAAACCCTAGGGGTAATTATTTAAATAGAAGGACTAAAACGTAATTTATACAAAGTATAACGAACCCTAAAAATCTATATATTTATACCCGTTATTTAAAACGTAAAACTTAAATAAACGTAACAATTGTTATTTTTCCAAACTTATAATTTAATAATTATGAACACTACGTAAACGTGGAATTAAATTTAAAGGTTATACGTTTTATAAACCTCATTTATATATTACATATAAAGTAAAAATGATTAACTTATAAAATAAATATATTAATTATATTTATTTTCTATTACTTTAAATATATATAAAACTACCTTTTATAAATATTTAAAGCGTTTTATAAACAAAACAAGTGCAAAATATTAATTAAATGGATTAATTAATTTAACCTTATTATTTATTTTATACTTAAAATAAATACTATTAGAACTTGTACAACGATGAACTAAAAATACAAGTATCGTAATAAAATGCTTAAAACCAGTATAAGCATGCACAGATTTATTCTGAAACTTTTATGCATTATGTTATGCATTTACTGAGACCTTATAATTAATTAGGTCGTTGATTGTATCGTGAGCATCCTTATCAGATTTATCTACTGACTTATTGATGTACTACTGAGGTGAGTTCATAGCCTCGCCTTTCACTACTATTTATGTTTTTACTAACCCGCGAGGGGGAGACATGCTATAACTTGTTTTGACTATATGATTTTGATATCTTATATTTAAACTGTTGATCGAGGAAACGCAAATTGAACTGTTACCCTTAATTACATTTGCCTATTGTAGATGAACCCGCATGACCCGTGCATCCGAAACTGTTAGAATTTTTGAATTGCCTGAATGTTATAAATAGATCTATTTGGGATTGACCGTCCCCATCTGGGTGAGTCATGCTCACTGTGCCTAGGCCAGGACAACAGATGTTTCACATGTCAGTACATTATTATTTATGGGTGCTTTGATAATGATAAGGCGAAGGGCCCTTATTTGTTAAGGGCTTAACTGTCAAGTTTCAGTTTCGGGCAATATGGGAATGTAATTAGCTTATAGTATTTGGCTTTGTGCGATACTATATCTGTGATGTTTGCGATTCTAAACTTGACCTTTTATTATTTGGTACATTAATACATGGAACATACTGATATACTTGAACTTGATTATTATTAAACCTTATGAAATACTATATGGGATATTTGAGATCCTACACTTGATTTTTATATCAAACTTTGTGCAACACTATGTAGGACAATTTACTGTCCTGAACTATGGTTTTACAAAACTCTATGAATTCACCAACTTTATGTTGACCGCTTTAAGCATGTTTTTCTCAGGAAATTAAGCTGGATTATTTGAGCATGGACTTAGCATCATTAGCATCATAATAATTGGGGGATCTGTTTTCACTGGGATATTTCTAACAACTGATATTTAACACTTCAACTGATTGTACTAAAACCATATTTGTATCAATTGTATTTCAAATCATGTAATTATGATCAATGCTTTGTATGCCATTTGTTCTGTGATCCACTTACTGACACCCAATTACTATTCCGCTGCAAACCTGATTTGGAGGTGTCACATGTTTTCAGTCAGGATTTCATGGTGAATGTGGTGTGTGCCTTGCATCCTTCACAAGGAGCTGATCCCTCCTACCCAAAAACCAGTATATTAAATTAGAGGCAGCCCCTCTAATTTGCATGATGAGGTCACCCCTCCAAGTATTCATGCACGGTGGATTTTCATGACCTATATTGGCTAATGGTAAAATATGATAAACAGTTTTTACAAGATAAACATAAGGCTTTTTAAACTATAAAACCAGTTTTATCAAGACTTAATCAGATTACTCGGGACTTAGTTTCTTTCGCTGTTATATGTTATATGCTTATCCTATTCATGCTTTATTTTACATCCGTGCACTGAGCGTATTGCTCAGCCGTTTTCCTTTCTATGTTCCAAAAACGGCAGGTACTCAGGGACGCTCGTAGACTTTAAGAGTATGTGCATATGGACTGGAAGCTTTCTAGCCTTCCTTTACTTTATGCATTTCCTTTCTTTTGATACATTGCTATGGACATTGTTTAGTCCTTTCCTTTACTATACTTATGTTGTGTGTGATGAGCTTTACTTTTGGACTACCGATGTTTGATTCCGGTATTTTCCTTTTATGGTCATGTAATGTTTAGACATTTTTCCTTGTATGCTTCGATGACACGCCATAATTACATGTGACATTTCCATGATCAAAATGGGGTGTTACACTACAGCTCTTTAAATAGAAAACGGGTCATCGTTTAAGGGGGAGAAAATATTAAATCATCTTCGTCATAAAAAACGGTCTTCAAAAAGTTTTCGAGAAAAATTAACCGGTTAATCTTTGGATTTTCTTTGGTATACGATTTGTGATTGTTCGTGTATTGTCGTGAGTTATAGGTTTCGGATATTTGCTATTAGGATAAAATGTTTAGGTTGTGTGCGGGAAAGGATAGTTAATACGATGGGATAGGCCTAACGCTTGTTAACTTTTTTAACGGATGTTATCCTAAAATTTGTTTTTAACCAAAAGGGAAAATAAAGGAAGTCAGGGGACTAAATGTGACAAAGTGTGAAAGTTTCCAAAACATTTGACCTAAGTCAAACTTAAACCGTCTCTTTCTCTCTTCCTTCTCTTTTTTTCTTTCCTGGCCGCCATTCACACACACAAAAAACACACTAAATTCGCCATCGTTTGTTCTTGATCTTCCAAGCCATTTCATTCATTCCAACTAAGGTACAAACATCGTTTCCAGTATCTAATTCGTCTAATTCGTCTCTAACTCCAGTTAATTAATTCATTAGTTAATTAATTTACCAGTTTAGGGTTTATGAATAAATTAGGTCAAATTAATTAGGGGTTTAAGGTGGGTTGGGCTTGGATTATGATTAGAATAATGTTTGTCGTCTTAGATTGCCTTAAAACACTCATATGCGTTTAGAAAAAAATTCGTCATAGGGTGCGTTTAGGATCAAACTCGTTTTTTTTTCCCGAATGAACGTGCTTTTCAAAGAATAAAATAAAATGAGTTTTCCGAATGAACGATATTCCGAGTGAATGATTTTCCAAGTGATTATTCCGGATGAACATTATTCCGGATGAACATTATTCCGGATGAACATTATTCCGGATGAACATTATTCCGGATGAAGGTTATTCCGGATGAAGGTTATTCCGGATGAAGGTTATTCCGGATGAAGGTTATTCCGGATGAAGGTTATTCCGGATGAAGGTTATTCCGGATGAAGGTTATTCCGGATGAAGGTTATTCCGGATGAAGGTTATTCCGGATGAAGGTTATTCCGGATGAGCCACATCTTTCCGAATGACCAAATCTTTCCGAACGAACAAATTTAATCCGAATGAAGGATTGTTGGATTGATAATTGTTTGCTTGTTATAATTGCTTGATGAATTGTGTCATGCTTAGAAGTAACAACATAATGGTATATATATATATATATATATCTCTGTGTATCGACCTTTTATGTCTTATCTTAAGCAGAAACCATGACTAATCCAACCGTGCAACAACTCCAAGATGCTAGAGCAGCCGCAATTGCCGAGGCAAAAGAACTTAAGCTCATACCGAACAATTACCGGTTGAAGGAAGTCTCTCATTCCACTCACCTTGGATTCAAAGTCGCCTCAGCAATCCTTGATCAATCTCACTTCAAGAATGCATTAAGGAGTACTGCTTCGGTGCCATTTGATTACATGTACGAATTCTGGGCTACCAAGGATAGGACTTGAAACAAGATCACCTTCTTCCTCAACAACAAGCAACAGACACTCACCGTTTCAGACTTTCGCAAGATATTTGGAATTCGGGATACACCCAAAGGTATGACATTTTCAGAGAACCCAACAAAAGATGAACTCATGGACATGTTCCTTGCTCTTGGATGTCCTGACCTACGAGTGGTGTCCGAGTTTACCACAGACAAAGTGGGTCAACCTTGGAGAGCTATCTTCGGTATCCTCAGTCGGTGTCTTACACCTAAAACAACTGGGCATGATGTTGTGCGTGCTCTAATTATTAGTATCTTCTATGGAATGTACAAAGGCATAAATGTAGATTATGCATCCTTGTTGTGGGAAGAGTTTAATTTTAAACTCTTCCAAAACACGAAGCAGAAGGCTAAAGGTTTTCCTTACCCTAGGTTCATCAAGCTTATCATTCATTACTTTATGGAAAATGATGCTTCTATTGATAAGCGTGCAGAAAGCCGTCACCACACTAAAGAGGCTGATGACCTTGTGGACCTAAGGCATGAAGGACCCTCTGGTGCTGTTAATCCTGGTCCTGTTCCTAGTCATCTCATGGCGGACAAAATTCTAGCTTCTGATAATTACAAGCAAATGCTAAGAGAAATCAGAAAACAGCAAGAAAAAGTTCAGGCGGGAGAAGTCTCGTCAACTACAGTCAAAAGTAAAGGTAAACATAAGCAAGAAGTTGTCTTACCTGAGCCTAAACCCAAGAAAACAAAGACTGTGGCTAAAAAGGATAAGCGCAAAGCTGAGAAGTTTGTCATTCGAGATGAAGATGTTGATGACGATGTTACTCCCGAGCAAATTCGCAAAGCTGAGAAAAAACAAATGAAAAAGGCTGTTGAAAAACGTAGGAAAGACACAGGAGGTAGTGGTTCGGGTGTGCAGATAGAAGATGAAGAGGAAGTCGAGGAGCCGCATGACATTTTTGAGTTTGGAACACCAGACAGGTACTCAACACCTAAAGAAACATACATAACAGATACAACAAGCATCGAAAAGGAGTCCGTTGCCACGACAGTCATAGTGACTACAAAGCCTATATCAACTCAACCTCCACCAATCCAGCCTCTGCCAACACAACCGTTGACGACTCAACTACAATCTCCTCCACCTCCACCTACTTCCGTCATCAGTACTGTCATCACAACTATGCCTATTCAACCGCCCCCCGAGTAGCCCTGTGCCACCTTCATTTTTTGCACTCTTCATGGCAGAAATGATGGATAAACACATGGAAACTCAAAGAAAAGAGATGGCTCAAATCCAAGAAGAGTTACTCAAACGAGTGCAAAGTGAAGAGGCATCCAAGAAAGCTCAAGCCGAGATGCTAGCCAAGTTCAATGCAGAGATGGATTCTACACGAAAATCTCATGTAAAAGAACTTGTTCATATCAGAAAAGCTGAAGCTGATAAAAGTACAACAAGGATCGCCAAACTCCGCGAATTAAAGAATAAGTATAAAGAGGAGAAAGAAACACTTGAAGCTTCACTTAATGATAGGATAAAGGAATCTGTTGAGTCTATTATGCCAAAGCTGCGAAAAGAGATGAAGAAAATTGCGGTTGATAAGTTGATGATTAAATCGTCAAACCCTTCCGATTCCGCCTATAAAATTGCATATGACTTAACGGACTTTGAACTGAAGAAGATTCTCCACGCCCGCATGGTCGAAGTTGGATATTTCGACAAATCCAAAATTCAGCGGACACTTCACAAGGCACCTAATGCAGCTATAAAGTAGGATGACAGGCTGTTTAAGACATTTGGAAGCGTTGTTCCTTACCATATTTTGTATAAAAAAGGAGACGAAGATGCCTCTGGTGAGGAGGATAGTGAGCAAGAAGAGAGTGGTGGTGAAGAAGATGATGCGAGTGATGAAGATAAGGGTTATGATGATGATGATGATAATGATGATGATGGTGAAGGCGGTGATCGTAATGAGGATAGTGACGAGGATAGCAACAAGAACGGCGACGATGATGATGACAACGAGAACAGGGGTAGCGAAAACAACGACAAGTTTGACGAGCCAGATCAGTCTGATGATGATGATATGGGTGACAATGCTGCCAGCAAGAAGAAACCGTCCAAGACCGGTGGCAAATCTCAGAAAGATGTTGCTCGCAAGGATAAGTCCACATCTACAGAGACAGGACGCACCAAGTGGCACCATGATGTGAATTCTACAACAGCATCTTCAATTCCCGGTACATCTGTTTCTAGCTCTATACCTGTTACTGTTAATCCTATTAGTTCTTTGGTTGCTACCACAACTGCAGAACCAGAAACTACACCTGCATCTACTCAACATTTAGTCATTCATGAAACCGCTGATGAACCTAAATCAGAACCGGCACCCGTTCAAGTATTTACTGCTCCACCTAATGAACCAGTTCCTACAGTTCCCGAGTCACGAACACTGGATTGGGCTGATACATTGCAGATCAATGAGACCGCACCAGAACAACCATGGATCACGGCAGCTGCTGCATATGATCCAATCACAAATGCTGATGTAAATGTTCTGTATCTACGTATTCGCAATCCAATAGATCTGTGTGCATTTTGGTCTCATGAGTTTGGATCTTCGGTCACTCCGTCTTTGGTGAAGAGAGCGCTTAAAGACAAGAGACTTCGCGCTAAATCAAGATTAAGCCGAATGGAGTATGAGTATTATGCTGATGAAATCTTGAAAGCTCTCAATACAGTTCAAAGGCCAGGCCTTCATGCGCCAGAAAGACCTCCTCTTCCACTTGATGCTACTCAAGACAATCAAATTGCACTTGACTTCTTTGTCACATATGATCTTGACTATCTTCTCAAGGGATCATCCAAGTACGCGACCTCCCTGACTTTGTTGAAAGCTGCTTCTTAGGGGTCAATACCTTGGATCGAAGAAAAGGTCAATCGCCTCTGGGTTCCAAAGATAAATCGTAATTATGACATGTATGCTGCTATAGGAGCATCACATTGGGACGAGCGAGTGCGAAGGGCATACAGAGGTTGCTGCTTAGTCAACTCAGGTAGTATCGTTAGATCCAATCTTCAAATCACAAATATATTAGGAATGAAGATTGAACCCAAGAATGGATATCATCATGTGACGGAAATTCGACTAAAAAGAGAAGATGATCGAGAATACAAGATACAGCACAGAGATTTTTCAATCATTCGCCTTGAAGATATAGAAGATATGTTGCTTTTCATGACCCGCGATCAGCTTACACATCTCACTCGTGAAGAAATCATTGCTCTGAACACAGCACTTCGTATGTTTACACGAAGCGTTGTCATCAAGAAACGTGTAGAAGACCTACAACTGGGAGTTGAAAGCTATCAACGCAAGCTTAACATGACTCTTCCACTTAATCAAGTATTACCTCAACATGTCGATAGATGTCCCTATACCGGCACAACCCTTCCGATGTGTGGGATTTTCTACTTGAACAGTCGTGGGATCATGAAGTTTATGAGGGTATCTGAGCTTCATAAGTACAGTGATGGGACTCTCTCACACGTCAAAGACATATTGGAGCATCTCAATTCTGGCGGGAAATTACCAGAAGTGATTGAGGATTGGCATCCGGGTTATCAGAAAATGGCTACATATATGATCAAGAAGATTGATGAAAAGCTCAGGGAACGTACGTTGATGAGGAGCTTAGAAAGGTTCGTGGGTGGTAGACCGTATGGAGGGCACTTCAGACTTATGCAACGATCCATTTAATATGGGTCGTCTTCACTAAGGTCAAATCCATACTGTACGTTAATTGTGAATATGTGAATATGTAAATACTGTGAATATTGTGCTTTTGTGGCTTGATGTAGTGTGAAGGTATGATAATTTTTCAAGAATTTCTCACGAGATTCTAAATATTTCAAAATATATCATACTCAAGCACTACAACTAACCCTCATTAATTTGAGGGGGAGCATTAATATGTTCTATGGCCGTACATTGATTTCATTTTTTACCCAAAGACCGACAGACATACTTTTTGGGTGCTAAGATGGTTAATCCGTTCAATATCCCAAATATTAATGGTTAACATTTTAGATAAGGGGAGAAAATGGGATTAAGGAGACTTAATGATATTTGGCTAATGATGAAAAAGACTTAAAGATAATCCAACTTAATATGTGTAATGCATGTGTTAAGGGGGAGCGATTTTGATGAACAAAACACTTAAGGCACAAAAACTTTGATTATAATATCACAAGTGCCTTAAGTGATTTTCAAGGATTTTTCATGGTGACAATACTTACCCACAACACACTTAATTCACGACGGATGTCGTGACAAAAGGGTGGTAGGTATAGGTATTAGTCCAATGATTCATCAGAACCGATGAAATCTTCCCAAGGATAATTCCCTAGATAGAATTAGAAGTCCTAGAAAAGATGGAGAATGATTGTGCACGTAGCTGAATGCAGACCAAGTACTTAAGCTAGCACTAGAACAATCACAACAAGGTGCTAGTGATGACGTATTGGTAAGCATTGAAGGGGTTGAAGAATGAAAAAGAATTGTAAAGATAAAGAGTGTAAAGAAAGAAGCCCCCCTTACAACTTTAGGTAGAAACCGGGTCAATACATATGCTATTGAGATCATTTGTTAATGATTCTCGATATTGAAGAAAGACATCATGGACCCAGTGATGCAATGCACAACCCTTCCCAGCTAACTCAAATATCTCTCAAAAGGTATTTGTTTTAATCACACGGAGATCAACACGTTATCTATTGGTTTATTCACTCCGAATAGACTGATATTGAATAGGTGGCACTCCTCTCCAGCCATCACTCACTAAATAAAAATGCACTATCAAGTCTAGAGCCACGAGATCATCAAAAGTCTCATTAGGACACTTTCCATTTATTCCTTGCTTTTTCACATACTGTGAAAAGTAAGAGATCTTTATGAGTCCTACGCAGTATTCTTGTAATATTGCCAGAACATCTAAGTAATACGCAAGTACTACAATGAAGATGGAAATCCTGCTTGAGCCAACATCAAACAAGCTCATGGTAGGTGACATGTGCGGTTCTTTAGAAACCAATCTTGTGAAAACTGGAAAGAAATAGTAGTTTAATTCTTAATTGAACTTAAACTCGTTCCAGGCCTCTACGCATTATCATATGATCTTGCCAGAACACTCAGAGTGACACTCTTTAGTGTTCACAGTGACGAGTGGAAATCCTTCTAGTGTTAACATCAAACAGCACTTGGTAGGTGACGTGCAAGATTCTATATGAATAAAGCTCGTGACAACTGGAAAGCAACAATGGTGAAAATCTTAATTGAGATTCACTTGTTCCAGGTTCATGAATTGACGGCTTCAATCACAAGGATAATTTATCCAAGTGTTTCACTCTTTATGTTCGCAGTCAGGCTTAGTGACGGTCGAGTAAAGAGAACGGGTTTACCCGCGAAATCCTGTCAGGAAGTTACTTAATTGAAACTATCCGTCACAGGTACGATATCTAATATCGTCCAACGGTCTTCATCGACCGGAGGTAAAATGCTACCGATTTAGAATGAAATGTTCTAAGCCATTTCATTCATGTCTTGTTATGTTGCGGCATTTGAAGACGGTGGCGTTGCGGTGTACCGGATGAAGTCGTTCCCACATGCTTATGTTGTCCCGCATTAATTTCAGCAAAATTCAAGAAAGCACAAAATAAAGTCTTCCGCTGTACCAAACTCTGAAGCTTTCAAGAATTCAACAAAAACATAAGTGTGCGGAACATGGAGTCACGAGGAGGCAAAAATCACAATAAGGCAAAAATCGCACAAGAAGGGTCAAAAGAACAATGCTCTAAAGCCAAAGCCTAAAAGATCAAAATCCACATATTCACAACAAAAAAGAAAAGATAAAAGAAGAAAGGACTACGAGCTGAAGAACGAAGACTTAGTATAGTATGCTAGGTTTAGGACTTTGTAACTTGGAGTGACCTCCCTTAGGGGGAGATTGTTGGAAATACGTTTTTAACGTATATTAGAAGTATCGGTCACTCCACGATATTATTAAATGTTATATAGCTCGTAGTTGAATGTTAAGTTACTTATTAGTAAACCCGACCCATGGGCTTGTCATGGGTTGGAGGCCCAAGTCCATTAGTGACTTGGGTATATAAACCCCTTTCCACCTAAGGAAAGGGGGTTGGTTGTTTTAGTTATTTCACACACATTAATAAAGTTTCTTTGTTTCTCTCTCTTGTTTCTCTCTCTAGATTAACAACAACTCTCTTGATTAGATTATAGATTATCATTGTTCTACAATGTGATTATATATGACCTCCATTTTAGGGTTAGCTTAATAATTTACCAGAGGAACGTCTTAATTAATTATGATTTAAAGCCTATAAACAAAATACCGTAGATATGTTTTACGTTTCATTGCTTTTGTATTTTTAAATTTATTTTTTTAGAACGACAAATGTTAGTGGTTAGTGGGTCGAGTCGTGCAATGACATCCAAGCGGAAGAATGTCTTCTTCGAACCCTCGCCTAATTATGTTAACTCCTTATCCGCTTCGCCTAAAAGGCCCTTGGCAGGTTTTGAGTCCAAGACCTCCAGGAAACCTCCCCCAAAGAAACCACTTAGTGGAACCTTGGTGACCAACTGAGCTAAGCCAGTTGGTTTGTATTTTTAAATTTTGAATTCGTTGTAAGACTCCATGTTTTTTTTGGCTAAGTGATCCACATTTGGGACTGCTAATTGATCCAAATCGGGTTTTGCTTAAAATTGTGTTATTTTAGGAAAAGTTTTTAATGCACCCTCATTTTATAGTTTTAAATCATTGTACATTTGGCTTATTTTAGAAAATGTTTTTAATTCTCCAAGCTTAAAATGCTTGTAATTTGTATCATTTTATTATATAAAATAAATAAGTTGGATTTTAAGAGTAATATTATCGAAAATATTTCAAACTCGTTAAAATACCCAAAATTTGCCCAAAAATTCCAAAATTTGCTAAGAATTCTGATACGATTAATTATCGATTAACCCACCTAAAACGATTACAAGTTACAAAGTGTTCGACCGACCGACTAACGATTCACAGTTTTTATCATTCAATACCTCTATAACCTTCAATGAAACATGCTTTAAAACTTTAAGAAAAAAATATGCTAACTATGAAAAATACTTAAGATTAAACGTATTAAAAAACGGATAATCAAAATAATTTAATTATGCCTTGAGAGTTGAGATCTATGTAAACCCTTTTTTTAGCATAGACCATACCAACCAATCAAATTATTCAAACCAACCACATTTTTTTTAAAAATTAAATATCTCATAAATGGTAAATCATCAAGTGACAAAAAATATATTATTACAACGAGAACTAAATCATCTTTCTAACAAGGGGCACATGTACATACTTTCGACGAACTTTTTTTTTCTTATGAGAAAATCATATATGATTCATATCACGGATCATATATGATTCATATCACGGATCATATATGATTTTCCAAAATCATATATGATTCTTGGTACGAATCAGATATGATTTTCTCAGAAAAATTGTTCGTCAAAAGTATATACATGTGCCCCTTGTTAGAAAGATGATTTAATTCTTATCACGGTGGTATGTTTTGTTTTGCGTAACGATTAACGGTTTGTATGATATTTAATTTTTAGAATATATTTCTTTTGTTAGATAAAAAGAATGAGTGATTCTGATTTGTTGGTTGTGTATATGCTAAAAAGAAGGTATATGAACTTTTTCTTATGTCTTGATAAAGGAAGTTTGAAATTCTTGACGTAAATAGCTAACGTGAAACGAACTCGCAAAGTGAGTACGTGTTTTATAAACCAAATAAGTTATATCAAATAATTTATAGGAAAATCAGGTAAGTTGGGCTTTTCAATATCCGGCCTATATATATATATACTGTAGTTAGATTAAAGGCTTCGTCCTTTTTGTATCATAAGATTATTATTAAAAAAATCGTTTAGGGTTTGGACATGGAGGAAACAAGGAAAGGGAAGAAAAGCGATGCGGCATCACCATCAAAATCGACTTCTGTTATTGATTAGCTTATCGTCTGTAAAAATTGGATATTTATCGTGTTTGGTTATATGTATGGGTATATGTTATGAAAATTGATCTAACTGTGCTCATTGCTTCAGGTTGAGGGTGCACCTCCTAAAAAACTCAAACTATATACTAGGAGGAGTTGGAAAAGTGTCACCAATATATCATCCCCATCAGTAATTTTTTATACTTATCGATGTTTGGATTATCAGCTTGCATGTTTGTCGTTAATTAAAAATTTAAAAATTTATGATTTTCAGTAGGCGATATATGAAATTTCCTGTTGTTATTGTTCATCATTATTATTTAAAAATTTCTAGGTAAATGTTGCACCTCCTAAAGAACATAAAGTATGAACTATATGTTGGAAGTATAGTTCAATTGTGGGTTCAGTTCATACTAGTGAATGGGTAAGGAGGTACGGAGTGTACACTCATAAGTCCCTGAACACCCAGACTCTTATAGTAGGTAACATGTTGTTCAACATTGCTGATGATATTCAGTGAGTTAACTCTTCAGGGAGTTGAACTATGGACTGAAGGTATTCACCAGGGAGTAACTCCACTGAAGACTTATCTTTAGTGTTTACTCATCAGCAAGTCCTCTTCAGTACTGAAGGCTTCAACAGGAACACCCTTCAAGGTTTGCTGATACTTTAGTAGGACTGCAGGATGGACTAATGATGGAGCTGAACAAGTATGCTTGTAACGGTCTTTGACCAATTTAAGTGCATTAAAAACCACGTTTAATTGTTCTTGTAACCACTAGGTGGTGGTATTATGGATCTTATTAAGAGGAGATTAATTGGCCGTTAATTCCTCTTAATGTCATTGACTAGGGTTGAGTACTCCACCTATAAAAAGGTGATCATAACTTGCATGAAGAGAGACATAAACAAAAAACACATAACAACGAAAAGGTTAGAGATTTGTGCCTAAATCACTAACTGCATTTGGTCTTATCCCAAGTAGGTATTCATGATACCCAGGCATTAGGGTCGAATAATTTACTTTGGAAAGTGATTACACGATTCCAAGTGATATCCGGTAACTATTATTTTGGTACGTAGCTAGGTTTTGATTATCTTACCCTGGTTGGGACGAAGAAACACTAACAATCAAATTAAATTATTTTGTGATAATCAATGACGGTTGCAATGAAGCATATGGTGGCTAACTTTTCCAAGCTGGATAAGTTTGAAGGGGTGGATTTCAGGAGATGGCAACAGAAGATGTCCTTTCTTCTTTCTACCATGAGTGTGGTGTTTGTGTTGACTACTCCCATTCCTGATGGTGGTGATGATGCTACCTTGGAGGACCTGAGGGAAATGAGCAAATGGGAGAATGACGACTATGTGTGTCGTGGTATTATTCTCAATGGTATGTCTGATTCCTTATTTGATATTTACAAAAATTTTGAATCTAGTAAAGAACTATGGGATTCCTTGGAAGCCAAATATATGGCTGAGGATGCATCAAGTAAGAAGTTCCTTGTGAGTGATTTCACAAATTACAAAATGACTGATTCAAGACCAGTCATGAACAATACAATAAACTTCTTGGTATACTTGGTAGATTTACACAACATCATATGCACATGGATGAGACCATTTAGGTCTCTTGTGTCATAAATAAACTTCCTCCTTCCTGGAAAGATTTCAAGCACACCTTGAAACATAAGAAGGAGGATTTAACTCTTATTGAGTTGGGCAGTCATTTGTGCATTGAGGAATCCCTCAGAGTGCAAGATAGTGACAAGCCAAAGAGTAACAATGTTGTTGCTTCATCAGTTATCAATATGGTAGAGCATAACAACACCATCAGGTACAATGACAACAAGGGAAAACGTAAGAATCAGGATAACACTAAAGCTAATCCTAAGAAGAAGTCATTAGTGGCTTGTTGGATGTGTGGGAAACCTGGACACTTTAAAAGGGATTGCAAAGGTGTTGGTACTGGCAGCAAAGCTAGTGGATCAGGCAAAAATGGTTTAGTGATTGGTTCTAACAACATAACACTGGAAGGTCAGAACATGTTTAATGATTCTCTCCTGATTTATTGTGTTACATATGTATTTGAAGCTTATTTTGTGTAGGATGATGATGTTGCGTGGTGGGTTGATTCTGGAGCAACTGTTCATGTGTGTAAAGATAGATGCTGGTTCAAGACTTATGATGATGGATCTATTATTCACATGGGAAATGAGTCAACAGCCCTAGTGTATGGACGTGGTTGTGTATATCTTAAGTTTAGTTCTGGAAAGATTGTTTCCTTGTTTAATGTTTTGCATGTTCCTAATATTAGGAAGAATTTGGTTTCTAGTAGTGTTTTGAATAATCGTGGTTATAAACAAGTGATTGAATCTAATAAATTTGTTTTATCTAAACATGGTGTGTTTATTGGTTTTGGTTATTTGAGCAATCAAATGTTCAGGCTTAATATTGAAACAACCACCAGTATTAACTCAGTTAGTGCTGGTAGTGCAAATATTTGTTCAGCTTTTGTGTCCACCAGTAAATTGAAGGATTCTTCACTATGGCATGCTAGGCTGGGCCATGTCCACTTTAGGAGAATGCAAGATATGTCTAAGGATAGGTTAATCCTAAGATTTGACATGGACACTGAAAAGTGTCAGACTTACATGCTGAACAAAAAACTAAGAAACCATTTCAAGATGTAAAACGTGAAACTAAAGTCTTGGAGCTAATCCATAGTGATCTATGTGACTTGCATTCTACTCCCTCATTATGGAATAAGAAATACTTGGTAACATTTATTGATGATGCTTCAAGGTACTGTTATGTTTATTTGTTACATACTAAGGATGAAGCATTAGATAAACTTAAAGTATTTAAGAATATAGTTGAATTACAAGGAGTCCAAATCAAAAGATTTAGGACTGATAGGGGAGGTGCGTACATGGATACTTTGTACTTTCAGTCCGTTGGAATAATCCATGAAACGACTGCCCCCTATAACCCTCAACAAAATGGTATATCTAAAAGGAAAAATAGAGTACTGAAGGAGATGGTTAACTCCATGTTGTCCTATTTTGGACTGAGTCAAGGGTTTTGGGGTGAAGCTATGTTAACAGCTTGCTATTTATTAAATAGGGTTCCCAACAAAAGGAACAGGATTACCCCTTATGAACTCTGGACTAAAAGGAAACCAAACTTGAACTATCTCAAGGTTTAGGGTTGTAGTTGTTGTAAGACTCCCTAATCTAAAAGTTAAAATTTTGGGTGAAAGAGGAATTGAATGCATCTTTGTTGGATATGTTGAGCATTCTAAGGCTTATAGGTTCTATGTTATTGAACCTAATGATTCAGTTTCTATAAACTTAATCATTGAATCAAGGCAGGCTAACTTTGATGAGACTAGGTTCTCATTATTCCCTTAACCAAGCCTTAGGACTCCTACTAGAACTGAGGACATTGGTGCTTCAGTAGAACCTGAAAGGGTCACTGATGAGGTTGTGGTTCAGCAACATGAGCCTGAGCTTAGACGAAGCACAAGGCATAGGACTCCAAAGAACTTTGGGCCTGAGTTTCAATTATACTTAATTGAAGGTACAAGGGATGAGGTCTCTAACTAATACTCCTATTTCTTTACTTTTGAGGATGATCCTAAAACATTTGATGAAGCAATGAAGTCCCAAGATGTTGCTTTCTGGAAAGAAGCAATAAATGATGAGATGGATTCCATCATGGGCAACAACATTTGGGTGTTGGTTGATCTACCTCCAGGTTGCAATCCACTTGGTAACAAATGGATTTTTAAAAGGAAAATGAAAGTAGATGGAACTGTTGAAAAGTTCAAGGCAAGGTTAGTCGTTCAGGGCTTTAAATAAAAGTCAGGGATGGACTAGTTTGATACTTATGCTCTAGTAGCACGTATCAGTACCATAAGAATGTTGATTGCCTTGGCATCAATTCACAATCTGATTATTCATCAGATGGATGTGAAGACAGCATTCTTGAATGGTAACTTGGATGAGGAGGTTTATATGAACCAACCTCAGGGCTTCATCATGCCTGGTAATGAGCACAAGGTGTGTAAACTGATTAAGTCCTTATATGGACTGAAGCAGGCACCTAAGCAATGGAACATAAAGTTTGATGAAGTGATTTTGTCTAATGGTTATTCACTTAACTAAGCTGACAAATGTGTATATAAGAAATTTGATGAATCTGGTAAAGGAGTCATCATTTGCCTATATGTTGATGATATGCTAATCTTTGGTACTGATCAAGTTCAAGTTAACTTGACAAAATATTTTTTGTCATATAAGTTCTCCATGAAAGACATGGGGGAGGCTGATGTTATCCTTAGCATAAGGATTAAACATGGAAGTGATGGTATTATGATTTCTCAATATCATTATATTGAGAAGGTCTTGAAGAAATTCAATCACTTTGATTGTACTCCAGTGAGTACACCAATGGATACAAGTGAGAAACTAATGCCTAACAATGGTCAGGATGTCTCCCAACTTGAGTATTCTAGTTTGATTGGTTACTTGATTTATGCCATGACTAGTAATAGGCCTGACATTGCTTTTGCTGTGGGTAAACTTAGTAGGTACACAAGTAATCCTAGTACTCAGCATTGGCAAGCAATTCAGAGAGTACTGAAGTATTTGAAAGGAACATTGGATCATTGTTTGTCATATAATGGATATCCCTTAGTGTTGGAAGATTACACTGATCCAAGTTGGATCAGCAATACTGAGGATAATTCATCCACCAGTGGCTGGGTATTCCTTCTTGGTGGTGGTGCAATTTCTTGGGCATCTAAGAAACAAACTTGCATTACTAGCTCTACTATGGAATCTGAGTTTGTGGCTCTAGCAGCTACTGGCAAAGAATCTGAATGGTTGAGAAACTTGCTTCTTGAGATTCCATTATGGGTCAAACCTATGGCACCCATTTCTATCCATTGTGATAATGCTGCTACATTGGCTAAGTCATATAGCCAAATGTACAATGGTAAGTCTAGACACTTAGGTGTTAGACATAACATGATTCATGAGTTAATCATGAATGGGATGATTTCAATAGAGTTTGTGAGATCTCAACAAAATTTAGCTGATCACTTGACGAAGGGATTGGCTAGAGACTTGGTTATAAAGTCTGCTAAAGGGATGGGTTTAAAAGTCCACTCTAGTCACTGAATGCTAGGACACCCAACTTCCTCCTGAGGAAACTTGGGAGCTGAGTTCAATGTGGAAAGCTGAACACTCAGGGGACTGAAGCACATGTATATCATCCCAAGGATGTTGTTAGTGCAAACATATATGATGTTTAATCGAGATGATCCCTTTATGTTTTGGTGATGACAAACGTATAACTCGCAATACATTATGTAAAATGTGTAAGGTACTCGTCATCACTCAAGAATACTTATGTATACTTCTCTCGAAACCTTGAAGATTGCATTCGTCATGAAAGACAAAAAGGACACAGTTCTTTATAGTACCCGTGGATCCTTAAAGATATCGAACTGTGGGCTGACAAGCCGGTTTAGGCTCAATCAAGACTTTTGGAAGATTCTAGAAGATGGAGGGAAAGTAACAAATTCAAAATTCAAATTTTGAATTTACTTCTAGAAGATGGAGGGAAACTAATAAATTCAAAATTCAAATTTTGAATTTGCTTCTAAAAGATGGAGGGAAAATAATAAATTCAAAATTCAAATTTTGAATTTAGATGCATCCTTTTATCCAATGGATCAAAGAGACCTCTCCAAGGTAAGACTTCCCTATAAATAGCAAGTGTTTACTTCCCCTCAAAGGTGTGGAAAAATACATACAATTCACCTCAAATATCCCATTCCTCATTTGCCTCCTCCTCCTCAAGTGTAATGAGAAGAACACCTCCATCCTTGTGAAGTGTTAGTCATAACATGATGAAGATCTCTCCTTCTAGATCAAGTCATGATTATAGTCTTCCTACTATGTATATGTAGAAGTCCAAGTTTTGGGTACACTTGGATGTGTTGTAAGGGTAGTATATCCAAGTGATGGGTATCCTTGGATTAGGTGTTAGGAACCAAGTTATGTATATGCTTGGATATAGTGTTAGAGTCTTAGATCTAAGTGGTGTGTACTTAGATCTAAATGGTTTATTTGTTTAGGCCATAAAACATAAGGTTTGTTATGTTGGGCCATAAAACATAACTAGTGTGAAGATTGGTGTAGATGGGTGTAGATTAGTCCTACCTAAGATTAGGACTCGACATCTAGCCTTGTGTCGGAAAATGGTGAAGTAGGCGACGTTGTGCAGATTGGTCCTACCTAAGATTAGGACTCGACATCTAGCTTATTGTCAGAAATGAGTAAGCGACGTGTATGGTTTTCTCCGCCTTGAAAGGAGTTTTGTTGACTAGTGAAGTAACTCTCGAGTAAGGTGTACTCGAGGAGTGGAGTAGGGCTAAGAGGAGCTTCGTGACCGAACCACTATAAATCATCGTGTCGGTAATTTCCTTTACATTTATGTCTTTACTCTTATTGATGCATTTATATGTTGTTGTGTGTTGTGTGCATCTCATAATCTAAACATCGAAGTTGCGGAAAAGTTAAGGCTTAGTACGTGTGTGCTTCATGTTTAGATTATGGTCAAGTGTACATCACTTAGTCTAAACATCTTAGTTGCCGAAAAGCTTATGCTTAGTACGTATGTGCTTAGTATTTAGACTATTGCTTGATGTACTATTGATTTGATGTGTTTATGTGTTTTCTTACTTGTAGTATTTATCTTTCAATCAAACACATCTCATAACTAGTCAAGCTTGATCGAGAATTTGATACCAAGGATTGTTTAAGTTTAACATTTAATAAATGGTTTCGTCCACTGTCGGTGGTTCCCTAAATGGACGGGCGGTTCTTTATTGATAAAGAACCGCGGGTACAATAAAGAACCGCGCATAGTTGATTAAGCTGAAATGTTTTGAAAATGAACTAGAAACTATTCAACCCCCCCCCCCCCCCCCTCTTCTAGTTTCTACAATTGGTATCACAGCGTGGTTATTCAAGATTTTTGAAGTATATTGTACTTTAAAGCTTGGATCGATCTTTGCTCTCTTTTTCAAAACAAATGGTTTTTAAAAATGAAAACGGTTTTTAAAAATAGAGACGATCTTTGTATCAAATTGTTCATGAAGAGTGATTACTTATGAAATGTGTTTTGTTGTTTCATTCGTACAAGTTTTGGTGTTAAATAAACGTTGTATAATAGCTTGTATTAAATCTTTTCATGTTTGGAAGTATAAAAATCTTTTGTGTCATAATTAACTCTAAAATATGAGTTCTATGTGTCTATAATGACTTTTTAGAGTCCTAAGTCATTCCAAAAAGTTTCCAAATGATATTGGCCAAAAACTCAATTTTTTCCTACTGACCGCGGTTCTTTATCTATTCCCCGAGGTTCCTTATCAATAAGGAACCGCAGTCAGTCCGACACAGATTTTTGCAATCTTTGAAAAATCATATAAAATCAACCGTAAGTCCGTAGAAGTCGTGCCACCCGCCGTTTCGAACGTAATTGTATTTCCTTTTTATTAAAAAATCTTCCAAACCTTTATTCAAACTTTAAAATTTGGATGTTTTCTAAGTTCCATACTTTGTCCAAAGTATTGAGTCTCGGTTTGTCGTAAAACTTGTGTTTTACTATTTCCTATTAACTTGGACATCTCTTGTTGATATATCTTTGAAAATTGATATATTTATAAAGTGTTGAACTTAATAAAATTTTCAAACGGGTCAAAAATATTTTCAAATAAAATCAAGCTATGTATACTTTGGTGTGTCTAACACTCAAAACAAAGACGAATGCTTTTGTGCTTTTTCTTTTTTCTTTGGACATTCTTAAGTGATCATTACTCTTGGTAGTAGTGTTACTTAGTTGTCTATTTATGTGTGCATTGCATATAAGATTAACATCTCTTGGTTTACAAATGTTACATAAACATTTTGTACACCTTGGCATGTGCTTTAACACTATTAGGTTTGAAAGCTTTGTGAGCTTGTCAAATCTATTGATGACGGTCGTCTTAATTGATCATTGTGTTATTAGTTCAAGTAGATTAATGTCTCACTATAAAACATGAAACACCCTTTGAAAATCTTAGTTATTTTCTCGTAAAGGAGTGTTTGTGGGAATCAAGAAAGATTTCAATTAAATATCAATTCATTATTCAAACTATGATTGGTATCATTATCGAATCTAATTGACATGTTTTTTTTTGTAGACATAAATGTGGTTTATTAATAGTATACATCGGATCATAACTCACACTTGTGTTGATGACGGTATATTGAATCTACTTGTTCAAATTATTAGACATATTTTGTTTAATAATTGCTTATAATGCACAATGGAGTCGGATTGACAACTTGGATGTTTCATTCGAAATACTCAAGTAATTTACATTGCAATGTAATTTGTAAATGTGTCATTTCCGAAAGACCAATCAAGAGTATTCCTTTGTTTTGTGTAAACGTTGTTTATACACTTCAAAGTGATAGGCCTCAAGTTCTACTAAGGTAAAAAACCTTAACTATACTTGTTTGACAAGATATGCAATGGTGCATTCTTTACCCTCATTAGGTTGTGTATTGTGTCGTCATACACTTTTCATCCTTGCTACACTTTATTAGACAAATGTAGGAATTACATTGTCTAACTTGAGAATGACTACTAGAGAATTTATGCACTAGAATCTTAATTTGACCTAACGGTTGAATTACTTCCATGTGGCAAGTCGGGTTATTATATATCTCGTAAAAACGATCATGCTTAGCCTTAATTGATCACCTCTAGTGATAGTCTCATACTCATTCTCTAAATTGGCTAAATGGCTCTTCCTAAATATGACTAATGATAGTTTACTTTGATGAACTTTATATGTCATTAGGAGTCTTTTTCTTTTATAGGCATTAGGTTTTTCTTAGCGTTCTTCCTACGTGCTAATTGAACGTATGTGTTTTCCTTTGTGTGTGTTCTAGTTTTTATTGCTCTTAAGCATGACTTTATGATAAGTTAGACTATAACATTAGGATTTTCCGAATTGGAAAAATTCCCTTATCCTCCAAAAACCACCCTCTGTAGGCGGTTCTTTAAATAACCCACAGTTCCATATCACTATCGAACCGCAGGCTGAGATAAAGAACCGCGGGCAGAAGCAACCAAAAACGGGTTTTCTAAAACTTCCCAATTGTTCCAACACCATTTGGAATCTTTGTTTCAAACCTTTGATCACTCCCAAAATATCTTGTGCTTTCTCTACTCAACCCTAAGCATTTTGTATTTCTTTCCCAAATCAAAATGTATTTTTCACAAAATGAAAGCCTTGATTATCCACAATTTTCTCAAATCTCTTTCAACCCAAATTCACCAAAGAACACACCTTATCAAATATTTTCTCATTTTAAGAAAATTGATTTTGGAAACTCTCTTTTTCCACCACTTCCCTTTTGTGTTCTTCCTAAATCACATGATTATGTCATGCATCATGGAACATATTGTCTTTGTTGTCAATATCAACATCTTGTCATGTCTTATATCTATGATGAGTTGAATTACAAGATTATCACCAAGCCTTCTCCACCAAACTCCGCCACCACCTTTTCTTTCATTTAAGCATGTGGATTGCTTATTGCTAACACATCTAAATTTAAGCAAATCTTAGAATTCTAGTGTAACTAAGATTAAAATTATGCTTAAGTTGTAGGCTTGTGTTTCATACATCTTTGTATGATCCTTATTTTCTTGTATTTCCTTTCATGTTTTTCAACATGATTTTTCTTTGGGTCTTGGATCTCGTTGTTCTTGTGGTCTTTATTTTCTTCTTAATTTTCTCACTCGATTGGCAAGGAATGTTAGATTTAAATCTAATTCATCTCCTAGTAAGATTGACAACTTAAATATTTCTTTTAAAATATTCAAGTAATTTTTTAACTTGCAAGTGCAATTGTTAGAAGTCATATCTGATGCATTGACTTTCAATCCATTTAGCATCTTATGTTAAATTGTTTGACCAAGTGATTTTCTTTTGAGTCGATAGTCGTTTTTGGACACCCACTGTCCACGATTCCTCAAATAACCTAGCGGCTCCTTATTGATAATGAACCGCGGACCTATTTAACGAACCACGGCCAGTGAGTCCCCTTTGTTCATTTTTGGTCTATCTCTATCCTTGACGAGTTTTCTTGAAGATTCCTTCTTTTCTTCTCTTTTGAGTTTCTTCTCTCGTTTTTCTTCAAGACTTCACTATCACCTAATAAGGTATAGTATTCTTGAATTATTTCGTGAAGTTATCCTTAACTTCTTTGTTGAGTCTCTTTCGATTTATTTTAATCATGCCTCTCTAAGTTGAGTCTTTCTCTTCTATTCTTTCTAAAATAAGTCGAGTCGAGCCTCACCCTTTCTTCGTCATGTAATTGTTCTTTGAACATTCACAATGATTGAGAAGAGCTACGAAACTTTGAGCATGTAGTTTATCGTATGCTAAACACCATCCATCTTTGTTTTTCTTTTCTTTAGCTTATTTGATCCCTTTCTCTATATCATTGAGTCATCTTTTTGGTGTCGACATTCATAAGCATCCTTGCCTATAATGTCTTATATCTAGTTTTTTTTCTTAAGCGTCGATTTATCCTCGCTTTTGGTTTTTCTTTATTTTTGTACCTTGATTCCCAACTTAAAGCTTTTGGAGCTTTCTAAAGGAATTATTTTTAAGGTCAAAAATGTATTTGATTTGAGATTTTTTGTCTTTCTCATTTTTGAGAGTTGATTGCGGTTAAAATTTACAATTGGATTAGGTGATTCCAACAATTCTATGTTTTTAACCTTTTGAGAGGATTTTGGTTAAATCTTGAATTTTCTTGGGTGATTCCAAATTCTAAGCTTTTAACCCTTTGACATATTATCATTACAATTGGTATGGATGTTTCTTTTCTACCTCTATTCCAACAATTGTGAATTGATCTTGTCAAGATCCTCTCTTTTGACTTGTCTTTGGATTGATAGCATCACGTGCACACTTCTTTCTTCAATGTGTGTCATTGTTTGTGCAAACGATTTGTTTATCATCTTCGTTTTCCTTTCCATCATAGTCATTCTTCCTCTCTTTTCGACTATGTGGAATTCTTTTATTGTCCATGTCATACTCTCTTTAGTTTGGTATTTTTGCCATGATATTAAAGTGGAGTATGTCCTCTCGACAATATATTTCTTACAAATTGGACATTTCTTTTCTTTCTTAGTCCTCTTTATTTTTTTGGTGTCACCAAAATAAGTTGGGTTCTCTTTTCTATCTAATGGCCCTCTTATTTTTCTTAACTTGTCATATTTTTGACACTTCTAAAAGTTAAGATTGTTTTAGCTTTCTCTTGAGTCCCTCTCTTTGTACTCGAGATGTTTAAAGCTAATTCCGCTTGGGTGATGCTTTACATATATGCTCTTGTCCACTAACTTTGTTTTGTAGGACTTTTCTAACCCTTCTTTGTAGCTTGTTACTATCATTGCTTTATTGGTGCCTCAAGCAAGGGGGGCTCATATCAAGGGAGAGCGTTTTCAAGATTTCTAGTCATTGTATTTGTGATCGTTGACTCACTTAAATTGCATTCATCGAACTTCTTGCAAGTAATGAATTTTGGAATCTCAAAGATAAGCATTTTATTATGCCTGGAGTTGGTTAACCTATGTTGATTGAAGACTTCACTAGGATGACGCAAGCTCAATATCTTTAGATGATGGTTGTACGGTTTGGATTCTCGCCTCTCAACCGACGACTACAAGGGACGACTAGCTTTTTGGATGCAGACTCTTTCAAAGTCGATCCTCCTTTTCTACAAATGAAGACTACCTCTTGGATGCAAGCTCTCGTGACGTCAATTCTTCTCTTCCTCAAATGACGTGCAATCGATGACTACCACTTTGGGTGCGTGCTCTCTCGATGTTGATTCTTCTCTTCTTCAAAGACGTTGACTACCTTTTTGATTTGACAAAAGGGGGAGAAGGAAGTGTAAACGAGTAAGTTACACATTTTACTATGCGTTACGGTTTACTTATTTTTCATCATCAAAAAGGGGGAGATTGTTAGTGCAAACATTACGATGTTTAATTGAGATTATCCCTTTATGTTTTGGTGATGACAAATGTATAACTCGTAATACATTATGTAAAATGTGTAAGGTACTCGTCATCACTCAAGCATACTTATGTATACTTCTCTCAAAACCTTGAAGATTGCATTCGTCATGATAGACAAAAAGGACACGGTTCTTTATAGTACCCACGAATCCTTAAAGATATCGAACCGCGGGCAGACAAGCCAGTTTAGGCTCAATCAATACTTTTGGAAGATTCTAGAAGATGGAGGGAAACTAACAAATTCAAAATTCAAATTTTGAATTTGCTTCTAGAAGATGAAGGGAAACTAATAAATTCAAAATTCAAATTTTGAATTTGCTTCTAGAAGATGGAGGGAAAATAATAAATTTAAAATTCAAATTTTGAATTTGGGTGCATCCTTTTATCCAATGGATCAAATAGACCTCTCCAAGGCAAGACTTCCCTATAAATATCAAGTGTTTACTTCCCCTCAAAGGTGTGGAAAAATACATACAATTCACCTCGAAAATCCCATTCCTCATTTGCCTCCTCCTCTTCCTCAAATGCAATGAGAAGAACACCTCCATCCTTGTGAAGTGTTAGTCATAACATGATGAAGATCTCTCCTTCTAGATCAAGTCATGATTATAGTCTTCCTACTATGTATAAGTAGAAGATCCAAGTTGTGGGTACACTTGGATGTGTTGTAAGGGTAGTATATCCAAGTGATGGGTATCATTGGATTAGATGTTAGGAACCAAGTTATGTATATGCTTGGATATAGTGTTAGAGTCTTAGATCTAAGTGGTGTGTACTTAGATCTAAATGGTTTATGTGTTTAGGCCCTAAAACATAAGGTTTGTTATGTTGGGCCATAAAACATAACTAGTGTGAAGATTGGTGTAGATGGGTGTAGATTTGTCCTACCTAAGATTAGGACTCGAAATCTAGCCTTGTGTCGGAAAATGGTGAAGTAGGCCAAGTTGTGTAGATTGGTCCTACCTAAGATTAGGACTCGACATCTAGCTTAGTGTCGGAAATGTGTAAGCTACGTGTATGGTTTTCTCCGCCTTGAAAGGAGTTTTGTTGACTAGTGAAGTAACTCTCGAGTAAGGTGTACTCGAGGAGTGGATCAGGGCGAAGAGGAGCTTCGTGACTGAACCACTATTAATCACTGTGTCGGTACTTTTCTTTACATTTATGTCTTTACTCTTATTGATGCATTTATATGTTGTTGTGTGTTGTGTGCATCTCATAATCTAAATATCCAAGTTGCGGAAAAGTTAAGGCTTAGTACGTGTGTGCTTCATGTTTAGATTATGGTTAAGTGTACATCACTTAGTCTAAACATCTTAGTTGCAGAAAAGCTTATGCCTAGTACGTACGTGCTTAGTTTTTAGACTATTGTTTGATGTACTATTGATTTGACGTGTTTATGTGTTTTCTTACTTGTAGTATTTATCTTTCAATCAAACACATCTCATATCTAGTCAAGCTTGATCAAGAATTTGATACCAAGGATTGTTTAAGTTTAACATTCAATAAATGGTTTCGTCCACTGTCGGCGGTTCCCTAAATGGACGGGCGGTTCTTTATTGATAAAGAACCGCGGGTATAATAAAGAACCGCGCACAGTGGATTAAGCCGAAATGTTTTGAAAATGAACTAGAAACTATTCAACCCCCCACCCTTCTAGTTTCTACAGATGTGCTTGTACCTGCTGAAGGAGGATAAAGTTATAAACTTCTCAATGGTTAATGTCTTTGAAAAAGTGCTGAAGCAGGAGCATGAACTAAAGAGGAACCACCTATGTAAATGTTGAGGTTTCGCTGCCTCAGGGAGCATGGACTTGGCTCTTACAACATTTATGAATTTGGATATGGACACATGGCTAGTAGTGTAAAGAGTTGGTATGTATTTGAAAACTTGTGTGTATTTTATATTCAGGTAGTCAAAGTCGTTGAAAGGGTTCAATTCTTAGAACACCCTGATTCTCGAATGTTTAAAGTATAATATACTAATATGGAAATTCAATCCTCAGGATATTTTCATGTATGCACATGTTTGTTAAACTTAATTTTATTGCAAAAGGAATTGTACTATATTGGGGAGGATTGTTGGAAATATAGTTCAATTGTAGGTTCAGTTCATACTAGTAAATGGGTAAGGAGGTACGGAGTGTACACTCATAAGTCCCTGAACACCCAGACTCTTATAGTGGGTAACATGTTATTCAACATTGCTGATGATATTTAGTGAGTTAACTCTTCAGGGAGTTGAACTCTGGACTAAAGGTATTTATCAGGGAGTAACTCCACTAAAGACTTGTCTTCAGTGTTTACTCATCAGCAAGTCTTCTTCAGTACTGAAGGCTTCATCAGGAACACCCTTCAGGGTTTGCTGATACTTCAGTAGGACTGAAGGATGGACTAATGCTGGAGCTGAACAAGTATGCTTGTAACAGTCTTTGACCAATTCAAGTGCATTAAAGACTACGTTTAATTGGTCTTGTAATCACTAGGTCCTGGTATTATAGAGCTTATTAAGAGGAGTTTAATTGGCTGTTAATTCCTCTTAATGCCATTGACTAGGGTTGAGTACTCCACCTATAAAAAGGTGATCATAACTTGCATGAACAGAGACAGAAACAAAAAAACACATAACAACAAAAGGGTTAGAGATTTGTGCCTAAATCACTAACTACACCTGGTCTTATCCCAAGTAGGTATTCGTGATACCTGGGTCGAATAATTTACTTTGGAAAGTGATTACACGATTCTAAGTGATATCCGGTAACCATTGTTTTGGTACGTAGCTAGGTTTTGATTAGCTTACCCTGGTTGGGACGAATAAACACCAACACTATAAGCACAAGTACGTATGAATCTCTTTTCTTAATTATTGTAATTGTTGTGCATGACAGAGCCACTTGAAATTCCAACGAAGCTGTATGATCTGATTCAGAATGTAGCTAAATTCACCAAGTCTCTAAAATTGAACCCCAACAACAGGTTTGCAAAAAGAAAATTGGAATATTATCATCCCTTGATTCACGGTGTTGTTGCGTATTACCGAGCGATTGATGAGTTGCCACACGACTGGCAATAGTATGTTCTCTATCTACCTTTATATTTTTGTTTAGCTTGTAAACAGTTAAAGATAATTAATAATAAACTCATTTAAGTTTCTTTTCTCCTTTTGTTCTTGGACTCGATATCCTTTTCTTCCAGCAACCCTGAAACCTTCTTTATGGCCCATGTTCGAAAGCCTCCTACTCCACCACCCAAACCCAAACCCGAAACAAAGAAGAAGATCAAGATAACCTTTATGTATTCCCATTCCTTATTAATGTTTTTACTTGTGCTAGAAAATACTATTACAATGCAGTACGCTACATAAGAATTTTCTTATCATTGCACTCTGGTCATTAGTTGGGTCAATAAAATTTCGCATGTATTATGATGAAAACAAACATGTAAGTTTCTAATCGAAGATAGTGTAAAAATCAGTAACACCATAAAGTAATTGCACTCAACCAGCCACCCCACGTGCTTTATTAACTTATAATTCAAATCAGATAGTCCCTAATTGGGTGCTATCAACATACAAAAGAAAAGAGTTGTCCCCAAAATGGATGCAACCCAATAATACAAATAAATAACAACCTATACTAGTAAAGCTACTAACAGATTCAACGATTAAACATTTACATCTTTTTATTTTTAGTGAGAGAGAAAAAGAGAGAAGAACGGCGATGCAAGATATGTCCCAATCCTAGCAAATGAGATCAGCGAAGAATATATACTCCAGCAACTTTGTAGGTTTGGCAGAATATCCCCTTGAAGACATGCACACTTGACAAACAAAGAAATGTAAGAAGAGAGTTACAAAAGTAAACCTTTAACAATTGGAAAGTTTGCATAATAAACCAGTACATTCAACACCCCTCCTCAAACTTTTCCTCCAAACAGATTACTCAATTTTAGAAGATGAAACAACTTGTTTGTTGATAAGAACCTAAACCTTTTGTCAAAATGTCAGCAATTTGATTTTCAGAATCAACTTTGACAGTTTTAATTAAACTTGAAGCAACCTTTTCTCTAATAAGGTGAACATCAAGATCAAAGTGTTTGGTTTTCTCATGCATAACAGGATTGGCAACAATCTGTATGGCAGAGCTGTTGTCACAAAACAAGGAATCAGGAATAACATTCTCAACCTTAAGATCTTTAAGGATCTTAACAAGCCACATTATGTCACAAGTAACAAAGGCCATAGACCTATATTCTGCTTCAGCAGAAGATCTAGACAAGGTACTCTGTTTCTTACTTTTCTAAGAGACAAGATTACCACACAAAAAACACAGTAACCAGTAACAGACCTTCTTGTGAGCTTGCACTTAGCCCAATCAGAATCAGTATATGCTTTAACAAAGTTAGTGTTAGTCTTGGTAAAGGCAAGACCAGCACCAAGAGCACCTTTAAAGTACTTGAGCACTCTAAGAGTAACCTCAAGATGTGATTGTAGGGGAGCATGCATATGCTGACTCAAACAATGCATAGAATAGGAAATATCAGGCCTGGTATTACACAGGTAAATCAACTTTCCAACAACCTTTTGGTAAGCAGTAATATTCTTAAGGTATCTATCATCAAATGTTTCCTTATGGTTTAGAATAGCATTTTCAGGCATAGGAGTAGCTATAGGCTTGCAAGCAAGGAGCCCATACTCATGCAACAATTTAATGCAATACTTCCTTTGATTAATACTTAAACCATTTGAACATTCAATACCTCAATACCAAGAAAATACTTCAGTTCCCCAAGATCTTTGATTTTAAATTTATCATTTAGAAGGGCTTTGACTTTAGAAATCTCATGCAAGTTGTTACCAATCAAAACAATATCATCAACATACACAAGTAAGACAATAAAAATATTGTCATCACTTTTAACAAACAGAGAATAATCATTTTGACTTTGACTAAAACCAACATCACAAAGAACTTCAACAAGCTTTTTATGCCACTGTCTAGGAGCTTGTTTTAAGCCATAAAGAGATTTGGTCAACTTACAAACCCTTTTTTCATTTTTATCAAAGAAGTATGAGGGTGGAATCATATAAACATCTTCATCAAGTTCATCAAATAAGAAGGCATTGTTAACATCTAATTGGAATAATTTCCAACCTTTGAACAGAAAGATTAATAAGACATCTAACAGTCCCCATTCTAACAATAGGGCTAAAGATCTCATCATAGTTAATGCCCTCTTTCTGACCATAACCCTTGGCAACAAGCCTAGCTTTGTATCTCTCAATCTCACCATCAGATTTGTATTTAATCTTATAAACCCACTTGCTGGCAATGGCCTTTCTATGTGGGGCCAAGAAAGTGAGAGTCCAAGTTTCATTAAGATATAGGGCTTCCATTTCATTGTTCATGGCTTGAACCCAATTAATATCTTTAACAGCCTCACTAAAACAACTAGGTTCATAAGTCTTATTCAAGTTGGAAATGAAACAAGCATTATAGACAGACAACCTAGTATGATTGGCAAATTTGTTCAAACCATATTTCACTTTGTTGTCCAAAACAAACTCATTAAGTTTAGCAGGTAACTTAGAGGTTCTATTAGATCTCCTAACAACAGGTTCAGCAACCTCATCATCTGTTCCATGACTGGCATAAAAAATAGGAATATGAACCTGAGTTTGAGAAATAATGTTGCCCTCAGAACTAGATGTTTCATCCATTGATGAAGTAGTATGGGTAAATTCAGATGGCTGCTCCTCTGCAGTCTCATCTAAATGTTCCATAATTACCTCCCCTGCTTCATCAGGTGATCCCTTTCCATCATTATATGGACTTTGGTCAGTTTGATTGTGATAGGTGTGTAAACACCCATCCTTTTTACCACTTAATTACAATAATTACCGAGCCAAAACGTGTATTTTATGTCATTTATGTCGGAATTATGCATGGTTTGTGTTTTTATTGTGATTTAGGACGAAAAGGTGAAAAGTGGAGAAAACACGGGCATTTACGGACTTTTATTGAAGAAAAAAATGAAAGACGAAGTCAAGAAGTCAAGAGTGCAAAAAGAACGGAAGTCCAAGACCAATTCTGAAGATTTATCGAAGAAAAAGTCAAAAGACGGAAGTTTACTAAAAGCCGAAGAACTCAAGTCTTATTTATTGAAGAATTAAAAGACGAGTCCAAAGAAATCCCGAGCCAAAAGTAATTAAAGTCCAAGATTAAAGAAGATTAAAAGGCTTAAGGACCAATGGTGCAATTAACAAAAGATTAAGAAGAGAAGGACTAAGCATGCAATTAAGGAGAAAGTAAAGTGGGGACGAAGCTTCCTAAGCACTCCTTAATCCTCCCCTATAAATAGTCATTAGGATTAATCTTTTCATTTTTGTTGGCTAGAGTGACACTAGTTCTTCCATCTTTAATTTTTGCACATTTACTTTTCATGTCAATTTAAATACATTGTCTTGCACTTTTAATACCTTTTAATTCTTGTTAATCTTTATCTTTATTGTTTGATCTCATCCTACCTTTCTTTAATCTTTGATTTTTATGTTTATGTTCATGTTCATGTTATTATTTTGATCAAAGTGGGTTTTGATTATTGTGGTTAGTTTTGTTAGTTTTATTGATTTTGATTGTTTGTTTATGATTATTAGATGTTTTGTTATTAGTTTGGTTTAATCTTGTGGTTGATTTGATTTAGTTTTGGTTAGATTCGTGCTATCTTGTTCCTCCGTGTTCTTCGTTTTTGCTGTTACTGTATCTTGCCCAGGAAAGTATTCCGGATCAAAGATTTGTCAAGAAAGTTCTGAACCAAAGTTCTGAACCAAGAAAAAGTTCTGAACCAAGCAAAAGTTCTGAACCAAAGTTCTGAACCAAGCAAAAGTTCTGAACCAAAGTTCCGAACCAAGCAAAAGTTCTGAACCAAGCAAAAGTTCTGAACCAAAGTTCTGAACCAAGCAAAAGTTCTGAACCAAAGTTCTGAACCAAGCAAAAGTTCTGAACCAAAGTTCCGAACCAAGCAAAAGTTCTGAACCAAAGTTCCGAACCAAGCAAAAGTTCTGAACCAAGCAAAAGTTCTAAACCAAAGTTCTGAACCAAGCAAAAGTTCTGAACCAAAGTTCCGAACCAAGCAAAAGTTCTGAACCAAGGAAGTTCCGAACCAAAGTTCCGAATGAGTGTTTTGTGTTGATTTATTCCGAACGAAGAAGAATTATTCCGGGTGAAGGTGACAGTCCGAACGAGTAATTATTCCAAGTGAGGTATTTTCAGGTTCTTTTTAGTTTCTGTTTTTAATTTTTAATTTTCAAGTTTTATTTTTCCCGCCTTTTTCCGTAGTCGCACTTTAAGATTACTTGCCATAGATTTATTTTAGCCTTGCCTTAGTTTAAGTTTTAGTTGCGTTTTAAGTTTGCCTTAGATAGATTTAAGTTTGCGTCATTTACTTTAGTGCCTTTTAATTCTCGTCACGCTTTTAAATACTTGTCATTTACTTTAAATTAGACTTAGATTTTAATTTAAAGTCATTTTACTTTAATTGTTTTGCACTTTTAAATGCTACAACGACACAACTATTTGTTTCACCAAAGAACGACTGAGTCGCATAGTTAAACCAGATCAATTCGATTAGACACACATCAACGAACTTTTTAATTAGGTAAAAACCTAGTTATCAAATGGCGCCGCTGCCGGCTCTTTTCGTAAAGATTAACGGTTTTCTGTGAGAGACGCGTTGCTTTTTGGGATCCGTTCACTTGTGAGCGTTATTTTCTTGCTTAAAAAATCCAAAAAACCATAAATATTAAAAATTGATAAAAATCCATAAAAATTAAAATTTTCAAAAATCCAAAAAGATTTAATTTTTATTGTGTATATATATTGTCTTTGCGTTTGGTATTGTTTTCTTTTGTCTTTGTAGGTGTATGCGTACTAGATCTTCTAATTATCAAGAGCCCGAGACTCGAGAAGATTTAAGTATGTCAGGTGTTAAAAACAATAATAATCCACCGCACCTCAACAATAACAACAATGTTCTTCCACAGCCCGATCTTCGGACAATGGAGGAGCTTTGTCAACCTACCATGTTTGGACGAGGAGGACCGATTGCACCGATGCAAATCACGGCTCCTGGGTTTTCGTTGAAGCACCACATGATTCAGCAAGTGCAAACTAACCCATTCCGTGGATTGCCTGATGATGATGCCAACAAACACCTCGACAAGTTCATTACAATCACCCAAACCATGAAGTTGCCCGGTGCCACAATGGATGTTCTTCGCTTACAACTCTTCCCACATACTTTATCACATCATGCCGAGAAATGGTTTGATCGTCTTCCAAAGAATTCAATTCATACTTGGGATGACATGACTCAACGCTTTTTGTCGCGCTACTTTCCACCATCCATGGTCACGAGCCTTCGTAATCAAATCAGCGGTTTCATGCAAGAACCCGATGAATCTATTTTTTATGCTTGGGAAAGATATAATGTCTTGATTGATCGTTGTACAAACCACAACATGCTTCCCGTCACATTGATTGATACTTTCTACAACGGTTTGACTTTTCGAGATCTTGATACGATTAATGCAGCCGCCGGTGGCACATTTATGAAAAGGAGACCCGAGGAGTGTAGAGAGCTAATTGAGAACATGACTACTCACCACAAAAACTGGGATTCCTCCGCTTCTTCAAGGAACAACCCGAGAGTCACTGTTTCTTCTACCTCAGCAAGCCCTGATATGACCGAATTCACCCGCATGATGACTGAAATGAACAAAAGTATCTTGCTTCTCGCTTCAAACCAACAACAACAAGTTAAAGCGGTTGCTAATCCTTGTGAAACATGCGGCGGTCCTCACTCATACACCGATTGTCCTTCTACACAAGGAAATCTGGAAAATGTGTATGCAGCTTATGGTAATTATTCACCGGAAAATTACCAAGCTCGACCTCAAGGGGATAGAAATTTGCTGAGTTACCGATCAAACAACTACCTTTCACCCGGTTTTTCTCCTCAAAACCAAAACCCCGCCAACAACTATAATAGAAGCAACCAAATCCCACCAAGAGGTTCTAATCCTTATCACCCACCCACTCAACAAACCCCACCCAGTAATCCGGATGTTGAAGCCATAATGAGAACCCAAGGTGAGCAAATCAAGAATCTTCAGAGCCAAATTATCAATCTGAAAGGAGATATCACCAAGCAAGGGAATGACATTAGATCCGAGCTTCGAGATAATATCCAATCCTCCTTCAGCACTCAAACGAATGATATAAAGAATATGCTTGCTAGTTTCTTGCCCACAACTCAACCTTCTACTTCAAGTTCTCTACCTTCAAACACTGTCACCAATCCGCGAGCAAATGTGAGTGCTATTACTACCCGTAGTGGAGTCACCATCGTAGGACCACCAATCCCACCCCCATCATCTGCACCTCCTCCACCACCATTTATCCCTACTCCTCCTACACCTAGTATTAGTGCACCCTTACCGTCTCTGCCTCGTCATGACGATGTACCTAGGAAGGAACCTTTAACATCTCAACCTTTACCTACGCCTTCACCTTCACCACCCAAACCCAATATCCCATATCCTTCTCGCTTAGGCAAGACCAACGAGCTAACCAAGAATGATTGTCAAGTGTCAAGCTATATGAAGATGCTCTCTCAAGTGAACATCAACATTATCCTTGTTGAAGCACTTGTCCACATGCCGAAATTTGTCAAAGCATTCAAGGAATTGCTTAACAAGAAGGAGAAGTTGATTGAGCTCGCCAACACACGCTTAAATGAAAACTGCTCTGCAGTTATTCTTAAAGAACTTCCGGAAAAGCTTGGAGATCCCGGTCGTTTTGTGTTGTCGTGCATTTTCAACAAAACCGAAGAATTTACTGCCCTAGCTGATCTCGGGGCTAGTATTAATCTTATGCCTTTGAGTGTTTGGAAAACACTATCATTACCCGACCTTACTCCAACAACGATGACTCTTGAGCTTGAAAATCGCACTCTCGCTTACCCCGTTGGTATTGCCGAAGACGTGTTCATTAAAGTTGGCACATTTACTTTCCCGATCGACTTTGTCGTTGTTGATTATGAAATGGACCCTCGTATTCCTTTAATACTTGGTCGGCCATTCTTGAGAACCGGACGAGCTCTAGTAGATGTTGCCGAAGGTGAGTTAATCTTAAGAGTCAGGAATGATTCACAAGTTTTCAAAATGGGGAAGCTTACAAGCAAATCCTTTGGAAGAGAATCTGCGAATATGATTAATGTGCTCGATGATTTTGTCATCTACAACAATCCTCTATTCGAGTCTTGCAATGATAACCCACTTTTTCAAGATGATGTGGATGCTTCTCTCTCCAATTTGGAACCTTCTCCCATTTACGATTCTCCATCGATCTTTGATGCTTATGATGATGATTCTAGCTCAGATTCGGATGATTTTGATGATTGTACCTCCGAGTATCCCGACCTGCCCACGTATGATGATTTTGATGAGGCCGATACTCTTTCGAATGATTCTTCACATGATGAAGATCCTCCGCCATCACTTGATCCTACTTTGGATGATTACTCATTTGAGGAAGACTTCTCTACGTTTCTCAACACGTACTTCCCTCATGAGAGTGATGCTCCTCCTTTGGACTTTGAAGATTATCGTCTTGATCCGCAGCACGTATGATTATGCATGAAGATAATCAATTCGGTCGTTGTGGTCGGACTTTGGATTTGAAGAAAATTCTTTCAAAGGAGAAGAAACCGGTCGACACCAATATCCGCAGCACGTATGATTTAACACCTCTTTGTCCACCTTCTGAGGACGAGGTTGTGCATCTTCTTCGCGAATCTTCTTCACATTCTGCTGAGCCTGAGTGCTATTTTCCCCTAAAGGAAAAGGTGTTCGACCCCGGTATAGATATTCTTCAGCCATATTAGTATCCACCTGATGAAATAAAAGGAAATATCTTTGGAACTTATGGAAATCTACTTGCACCACTTCACCCTTGTTTCCACCGTGCTCCATCGTTGCTTAAGGGAACCTTGCCTATTCTTCTTTGGTTTGCCTTGTTCGCCTTAAGCTTGTGCTATTTGATGGACGAAAACTATGTCTTTGATCCCGGTGGATATGTTTCATGCTTCTTCCTATGGTAATCAAGGTCGAGCCAGGCTCACGACTCGGTAATCAAAAATCAAGCGCTTCTTGGGAGGCAACCCATGTATCTATCTTTTAGCTTTCTTTATCCTAAGTGTAGGGGAGACCCGTTGTGTTTGCTATTTCCTCTCTTCTACTAATCAGGGATTCGAGCGCTCAATGATCCACTCTTGATGATTCTTGACGACCCATGATTCCGTGTTCACTTCTTCCCGGTTCTATCCTAAACTCTTTTCGATTCACTATTTTATATTTTCCAATATTAAACTAGGAATCTCGTAAGTTGTCTCTTCCTTAGCAAGATTTAAATAACGTGCACAATGTCCTAAGTGTAGGGGAGTTTACTCCCACATGCTTAAACATTGAGGACAATAATTATATTAAGTGTAGGGGGACTTCTATCGAAGTTAAGTGGCTCTTTTCCTTGTATTTGTCCTCATTTTAACCGGAAAATCAATTTTTCGACATTTTTCAAAAATTTTGATCTATTTTGGCCTATTAGTTTTTACCTTTGTATAGTTATTTTCTTTCCTTATTAGAATAAATTTTAATAAAGTGGTTTTAATTTTCAAACGTTGTGAATCTTTTGACTCAACCCGAGTTTACTTATCTAAGTTACTCTAGCTAGTATTCTTAACGTGTTTAAGTCAAGTTTTGCTAGGCTTTTATATAGGGAGCTATAAAACGCGAAAGTCTTAACTCTCACGGGTTAAGAACAAGAACTTTTCGCAAGTTCCTATAATTGATCCTAGAGAGTCGTTTATCAAGGGAACTCTAAAATGCGATTTCTAAACTTGAAAAAGTCTAAGAATTTGCAAGATCCTATAGCCGACTCGAAAACCCAAAACTTTGATTTAATAGGCTAAGCATCCACGAGTCTCATTCCTTGAGATTTTAAATTGTGGAGAACGAGAGATGATAGAGCCAATTATAAGTTTGGTATTATTTCGTGAATTTATGTGAGTTAATTATAAGCCTATTCTCCCATCGCTTGCTTATAAATTTATCTGCAATAAATAAGGTTGTACGATTTGAAAAGTTACTTAGCTTCTAGCCCAAGATCGTTTAAAAGTTGCTCGGTATGGATTAGAGTTCATAGCCAAGGCATAACTTATTGAAGCGGGATGCCAAGATTGGCGAGTCCAAAGAGGTCCTAACAAGACATGAGGGCTATATTTTGTTGCTAAAGATCCAAGTGATGTGAAGAATCATTTATCAAAGATCAATATGAAGGATCAAGACACACGACGAAAAGCAAAAACTCCCCAAAAGTCATGGAGAAGTCTATCTGAAAAGACCCTAGCAAGGTATGAGGATAAATGAAGCCAAGTCCAAAAAGGAGGCGGATCGTTGTATATCAAAGTCCAAAATAAAGATTGGAGAAAAATGAAGAAGTCGTGGTCCAAGTATGAATCTCTCAAAACTTCAAGTGAAGAAATTCCATTATGAAGAGAAAACCATAATTTCATGAACGTCTCTCAAGGTTTGAAGTATGAAGTCGCTGCCAAATATCGGTCCGAGAAAGGTCTCAAATCGCGAAGCGAGTTATGCCAAGATATGAACTTTATGAGGTCCCGAGAAGCAGTTTTAAAAGATTTTGTCCTTTAGCTAACTATTGATTAAATCGTTCACTTTATTTTCAGCCTAAATAACTATCAAAATAAGTCAACAATGCATCCTCGTGATCATTCAAGACAAAAATAAAATATAAGAGATACCCCTAGGAATAAGGGAGTCTAAGTGAGTAATTGGCCCACATGAGTTCGTGTTAGTTTGCTAACTTATAATAACAATGATCTCGTTTTTAAGCTTGGTTTGGAGAAAGTGAAAACTTTAGGATGATGATTATTCATGACATTTCCAAAACCCAAGGTATGCTTTTGATTTCTTTACTCTAATGTTTAGAATTTTCTAACTCTTTAATAAAGGCCAATGTGGATTGATTATGATGAAAAATGTAAACGTGCTTTGTAACTAATGCATTGCATGAGGACATTGCAATGGTCAAGTGTAGGGGATTTGATAGGTGTGTAAACACCCATCCTTTTTACCACTTAATTACAATAATTACCGAGCCAAAACGTGTATTTTATGTCATTTATGTCGGAATTATGCGTGGTTTGTGTTTTTGTTGTGATTTAGGACGAAAAGGTAAAAAGTGGAGAAAACACGGGCATTTATGGACTTTTATTGAAGAAAAAGATGAAAGACGAAGTCAAGAAGTCAAGAGTGCAAAAAGAACGGAAGTCCAAGACCAATTCTGAAGATTTATCGAAGAAAAAGTCAAAAGACGGAAGTTTACTAAAAGCCGAAGAACTCAAGTCTTATTTATTGAAGAATTAAAAGACGAGTCCAAAGAAATCCCGAGCCAAAAGTAATTAAAGTCCAAGATTAAAGAAGACTAAAAGGCTTAAGGACCAATGGTGCAATTAACAAAAGATTAAGAAGAGAAGGAGTAAGCATGCAATTAAGGAGAAAGGAAAGAGGGGAGGAAGCTTCCAAAGCACTCCTTAATCCTCCCCTATAAATAGTCATTAGGATTAATCTTTTCATTTTTGTTGGCTAGAGTGACACTAGTTCTTCCATCTTTAATTTTTGCACATTTACTTTTCATGTCAATTTAAATACATTGTCTTGCACTTTTAATACCTTTTAATTCCAAGTAAGTGTTCTTTAATTTTGTTGCTTTTATCTCCCATTCTACCTTTCTTTCTTTGCTTGATCTTTATGTTTATGTGTTTATTATCATGCTTATTTGATTAAAGATTATGCTTTTATGCTTTTGATTGTTTTGGATTATTGATTCTTATAGCTTATTTGTTTTTATCTTTAAGTTTCTAAAGTTTTTATAAAAGTTATTTTTATATTAAGTTTGTTTTCGTAAATCTTTTTCATTTCGTGTTTTAAAAGACTTTAAACTGTAGCTTATTAGCTTTTTCTTATACGGTTTTCATTAGGATTTTAGGTGTGTGCTTATTTGATTAATAGCTTATTAGTTGTGCTTATTTTCGATTCCTTTTACTGTATTCCGATCTGATTGATCGGAAAAGGGTTTCACATTCCGATCATCCTGATCGGAAAGGGGTTTTGACATTCCGATTGGGGTTTCCATAGTAACATTCCGATCAAAGGGTAAGCTTGGTTATTCCGATCAGAAAAAGGTGACAGCATTCCGATTGGGGGACCATTCCTTATTTCGATCAGGGTTTGGTTCTTCACATTCCGATCTGGTGTTTTTGCTTGGTTATTTCGATCAGAAAAAGGTGATCAGGGTAAGTTTGGTTATTCCGATCCGTCTAGGTGACAGCATTCCGATTGGAGTTCCGACAACATTCCGATTGGGAGGATTCCGATAGCCCCTTATTCACTCATTCCGATTGAGTATTCCGACCCAGGGTGTTCTTACCATATTCCGATCTAGGTTTGTGACATTTCGATCAGGGTAAGTTTGGTTATTCCGATTGGAAAGGTGACAGCATTCCGATCCAAGGCCCATTCCTTATTCCGACGAGATCAACATTCCGATCAAGAGGTAAGTACATTCCGATCAGCATTCCGATCTGAAAGGTAAGATCATTCCGATCGGAATGTTTTTCCGATTAGGTTTGTTTTTATAGCTTGTCTTGTTTAATTTTTAAGTTATCATTTTAATACTTTGTCTAATTTTAATTTTCGTCAAGTTTTAATTATTCGTCATTTAATTTCTCGTTATTTACTTTTCAAAGTTTTAAATATTGCACCCTTTCTTTTAATTAGACTTAGATTTATTTTAACGTCATTTTACTTTAACGTCCATTTACTTTTAAGTCTCGCACTTTTATTTTAAAAAAACAACCAAAAATATTTGTTTCACCAAATTCAACTGAGTCGTACTTGGAACCAATAATCAATTCGATTAGACCAACCACTAGAACGATAACTTTTATACGGGTAAAAACCGTGTATTAGATTGTAAGACTCACAAAAATTAAAAAAGTTTTTATTATTAAAATCATTTTTTATCAAAAATAGAAAGAGGCTGATGAACAACTTTTATTTTATAAGGGAAAATAGATTCATAAAATTTGACATCTCTAGAAAATAGATAACTTTTATTACTTAGACTTAATAGCTTATAAGATTTTTTAGAAGAAGAATACCCTACCAAAGCACATTTTTCTAACCTAGAAGACAATTTATCACTATTATTTAAAACTGTATAAAAATAGAGACAACCAAAAGACCTAAGGTGGGAAAGGGAAGGTTCTCTATTATAAAGCATACAAAAGGGGGATTTGCCAGCAAGAACAGAAGATGAGAGCTTGTTAATCGGATAAGCAGTAGTCAGCATACAATCAGACAAAAAACATAAAGGTATACCTCCCTGATATAATAAACTCCTAGCCACATTGAGAAGATGCATGTGCTTTTTCTCAGCAATCCGATTCTACTGAGGAATATAAGCACATGTAGTTTAATGTAAAATACCCTTATCTTTCAAAAAAACATTCATTCTTTGATTAAGAAATTCAGTCCCATTATCAGATCTAATAACTTTGAGTCTTTTGAGAAACTGATTTAAGATAAGATTCACAAACTCAACCACATAGTCATAAACCTCTTCTTTAGTTTTTAGTAAATAAATCCAAACAGCTCTACTATAGTCATCAAAAATGGTTAAGGAATATCTGAAGCCTTCCCTTGTAGTTACCTTATATGGTCCCCACAAGTTTAAGTGAATAAGTTCACCAAGAGCTGTGGAGGTATGGTCACTCAAAGGGAAGGGTTCGTTGGTTTGTTTAGAGAAGTGGCACACATCACAAGGTTCATTATGATTAGGTCTGTCAATTCTTAAGGAGGTTTTAAGGCATTAAGAACTTGGTCAGAGGGATGACCAAGTCTGTTATGCCAGACACTCCTAGAGTAGTTACTCTTAAAATTAGGAACCTTACACTTAGTGTCAAATAGATACAAACCATCACATTCTCTACCAGTCCCCAGAATGTTCTCTTTTTTTAAATCCTGAATGACACGGTCATACTCATTAAACCCTACATGTAATTTGCTATCTTTGATCATTTTATTAATAGACAAAAGACTAACAATATATTCTCGTATAACCAACACATCAAAGAGCATCACATTACTTGTTAACCTTAAATTACCAACATTTCTAGTTTTAGCAACAGTCCCATTGGGATGTCCAACATTTATGTTTAAGTCAGAAATATCAACCACGTCCGTCATGATTTTAGTAGTAGAAGTAATGTGTTGGTTTGCCCCAGAATCAATAATCTAACCAAGATTAAACACATAGTTTCCAACTTTCACATTGGCATTAAAGCACTTATATAAATTATTGTTAAAGAATACATTAGCATTGAAAAAGGTATAACTAATACCTGCCATATTGGACTGCAAACTAGAATTACCAGAAGTACCCTTCTCACCAATTAAATTTATAAGGTTTGTCAATTTGATCATTGGAAAAAGGAGTAAAAACATTGTTAACAGACCCATTAGGACTGTTAACATTTTGAACATCAACATTATTGTTGTTAAAACTCTTGTTATTTCCTTTGTTGTTGGAAAAACTCTTGTTTTTAGAATTCTTTTTATAGCCATTAGGATAACCAATCAGCTAAAAACACATATCTATGGTATGACCTTTCATACCACAGTTATCACATTTCAAAGCATCATAAGAAGGCTTGTTAAAAGAATTTCCATTAAAAGAGGCATTACTAACAGAACTACTGTTATTTCTATTAGTGCTATTTACATAACTAGAGTTATTGGTAGGTTACCATAACTATAGTTATTAAAACTGGAATTTCTGTAAGGAATAGCACCTTTAGACACAACAGATTTTCTAACACCCCCAATTTACATTGCGCAGCAAAAATACACAATTGGGTGCTAGACACAAGCATCATCACACAAGGTATATTGAATGACTCAAAAGAGAGACATTTACACATAAAATATAAATAAGATTTTCACAACATTGTCTAAAACATAATTTTAACCCATAATGTACTAAAACAACACTAGAGTAAAGCGTTTAGTCCCCGCGGATCTCGACCAGCAAACCAACAAGTTTCAGTACAGTACACAACATTTAACAAATTGTTCAACAGTAAAAAGGATGGAAATTGTTTTAGACCAACAAACTTTAAAAGCCAACCCACAACATCCACCACAAAGCTACGCCATCAATCACCTTCGATTACCTGAAACACATGCTTAAACAAGTTAACAATAATGTTGAGCGAGTCCATAGGTTTATCAAATCACATTTGAACACAAGAAGAAAATCAATCATTATCATTAATAGAATTGTCGTACACACAATCTATTCCAAGGCAACACATTATATTTAAGCTCATGACATCGGCCCCTTAACCAATTAGTCACCCACGCCAAATGCCAGCATGACTAGATAAAAACCATTGTCCCTCTAGGGTATCAGTTGCTAGATATACCCAAATCTCATTCTCGTAAATTATCCTTCCCAGAGGTTACTCAACGTAATGCCCTGGTCTCAGATAGGGTGGTCAACCTAATAGTACTATCATTTGAATAAGTGGCTATTCCCAACTCACAACATCAAGTCAGAACATAGTTAACGGTTCATGAATTTAGGGTCTTTAGCAACAAGGTACTCAGTATAATGTAAACAACATAGGCAACATTCAGGTTCAAACAATTACTCATGACTTGTGTTTATTTATATTCAAATAACATGTATCCCCCTCGTGGGCATTAAAACATTTAGTTCCCCACGGATCTCGACCAGCAAACCAAAAAGTTTTAGTATAGTACACAACATTTAACAAATTGTTCAACAGTAAAAAGGATGGAAATTGTTTTAGACCAACAAACTTTAAAAGCCAACCCACAACATCCACCACAAAGCTACGCCATCAATCACCTTCGATTACCTGAAACACATGCTTAAACAAGTCAACAATAATGTTGAGCGAGTCCATAGGTTTCTCAAATCACATTTGAACACAAGAAGAAAATCAATCATAATCATTAATAGAATTGTCGTACACACAATCTATTCCAAGGCAACACATTATATTTAAGCTCATGACATCGGCCCCTTAACCAGTTAGTCACCCACGCCAAATGCCAGCATGACTAGATAAAAACCATTGCCCCTCTAGGGTATCAGTTGCTAGATATACCCAAATCTCATTCTCATAAATTATCCTTCCCAGAGGTTACTCAACGTAATGCCCTGGTCTCAGATAGGGTGGTCAACCTAATAGTACTATCATTTGAATAAGTGGCTATTCCCAACTCACAACATCAAGTCAGAACATAGTTAACGGTTCATGAATTTAGGGTCTTTAGCAACAAGGTACTCAATATAATGTAAACAACATAGGCAACATTCAGGTTCAAACAATTACTCATGACTTGTGTTCATTTATATTCAAATAACATGTATCCCCCTCGTGGGTATTAAAACATTTAGTAGCTAGCATGAAAAGCGAGGCTACAGACTCACCTAAGTATAAGAGACCTAGTGAGATGATCGTCGATGATAGAGGATGCCTTTCAAACACGAGAACCGCTACCTATCAAATAAGGCGCGTTCATTAATAATGACTCGAGAAATAAATCATACATAAGAATATCAAACTCAAACTCATAAAATCACGAAAAACTCGAGAGAAAATGATACAAGTAATACTATTACACTCTTCTACACATTTACTTTACCATTTTATACTCTCGACAAAATCCGCTGGCACATACCATATGTACTAGCTCATTTACCCCCATTTAGACTCGTCAAACGTTTATGAAACGACTTGAGGAACTAACTTACTATCTATAGAAAGTCCTCTAACAAGTTTATTAAATGACTTTACTTTTAAATTTCCTTACCTGACTCATCTTCAAACTACAAAAACCGGACAATTTTACGTCATCGACTCATACAACCGTTTTAACTTCTATAAACGACTCCATTTACAAAACCGACACTTAGGTTTGAAATTAGACTCACCCTCTAGGTTTTACACTTCTTCATCAGTATGTGACTCATTTCAAAACTCAATCTATAGTCCCCGAGGTTCGATCCAAATATCGATAACAACTATATGTCGTGCCGATACTCGTCTCCCGGTACACGAAAAATCAAACTATCATAACTTCTCGCTCGTTTGGAGCTAGATGCTCTACTTTATATCAAATCGAAGGTAATCGAATTCTCTACAACCCTATGCAATTAGTTAAGCCTAAATAAAATCATAAGGTATTCAAAAGTTCACTTTTTCCCACTGATCTAATTTACCCTTCTAAAACTTGCATGCAATCATGTTTTTAGCTAAAACCAACAATAGTTATGATCATCCCATAACCCTAATACTAACATATCTCAATCATAACACTTGTACCATCATCAAAATCAAAAACCCAAAATCAAAATCAAGTTTTTAGTAAAACATTAGCATGAAAACTCTTTAATTATCACAAAAACACATGCATGAGCATGGTTTTGACCTACCAACCCTAAAAAAATAAAACATCATGCATGTACCCAAAATTGGTACCAAAATGATCACCTTATAATTCTAAGGATGGGTCTTGTGCTATTTTGGATTAGATCAAGCTAGATTTTAAGAGAAAATTGTGTTTATGGTGTATAGGGGGTGACGACAAGGAGTAGTGAGAGAGAAGGGGTTTCGTTTTTGCTAGTTTATGATAACTATGTGTATGTTAGGTGGAGTTTTAGGCTTATATATGGTGGTGGAGGGACCATTGTTGTCAATTTGCAATAGTTGTGGTCTAAAGTGAAGATATTTAGCTAAAAAGCGGGAAATGACTATTAGTCAATTTTGAAAATATTCACGGGGCTCGGGTTTCATAAAAATACTTTTCAAAAGTTAAAACGTAACTCAAATATAATAATATCGACTCTCGACTCAAATTAACACGTCATTTAAAAGAAAACATCAAAAATGACAAACATCGAACAACCGACAATAAAACGTAAAATATTAGGCATCCATCGACATCACGCTTGCTAATACTCCTTATACTTATTAAATATAAAATATAAGTCTCCCAACATTGGTTTAAACTTAAACCTCCAAAAATAAATATCATTCAAACTCATCAAAAATTTCAAAAATAGTCGTAAAATAAGATTAAGCAATGACCTCGGTTTCGGGTTATAACATCCCCTCCTTCTTAAAAAGAGTGACGTCCTCGGCGCTTAATCCCCTCTAAACAAATGAGGATTCTTATCCTTAAAGAAGTCCTCACGTTCCTAGGTAAACTCTGGTCCACATCTAGAATTCCATCTCACTTTCACAATCGGAATCCTACTATGCTTCAATTTCTTAACTTCCCTATCCATAATCTCTACAGGTTCCTCTATAAAATGAAACTTATCATCAAGTTGAATTTCCTCTAATGGAATCACCAAATCCCTTTCAGCTAAACACTTCTTCAGATTAGACACATAAAAAATATTATGAATAGCCTTAAGTTCATCAGGCAACTCTAACTTATAAGCAACCAATCCAATCCTTTAGATAATCTTAAATGGTCCAACGTATCTCGGGCTCAACTTTCCTCTCTTTCCAAAATGAATCACTCCCTTCCATGGCGATACTTTCAGCATAACCATGTCTCCTACTTCAAACTCTAATGGTTTCCTTCTGTTATCAGTATAACTCTTTTGTCTAATTTTGGCAGATAACAAACGCTTCTTAATTTGCACTATCTTTTCACTCGTCTCAAATATCATTTCAGGTCCAGTCAGTTGACTCTCTCCTACATCACTCTAATAAACTGGAGATCTACACTTACGTCAATACAAAGCCTCAAATGGTGCGGCTTTAATACTAGCATGATAACTGTTATTATACGAGAATTCAACCAACGGAAAATGCTTATCCCAACTATTTCTAAAATCAATCACACACGCTCTAAGCATATCCTCTAACGTTTGAATCGTCCTTTCACTTTGTCCATCAGTCTCCGGATGATATGTTGTACTCAAACTTACTTCCGTTCCCATTGCTTTCTGCAGAGATTTCCAAAACTCTAAAGTAAGCCTACTATTACGATCTGAAATTATCGACAAAGGCACACCATGTCGACAAACAATCTCTTTCACATACATTGTCGTCACTCTCTCCATGCTATCCGTCTTCTTCATTGGTAAAAAGTGTGCAGATTTTGTTAATCTATGTACAATCACCCATATCATATCATAACCACTAGAAGTTCTTGGAAAACCTGTTACAAAATCCATAGTAATATCCTCCCATTTCCACTCAGGAATTTCAGGTTGCACTAAGAATCCAGACGGCTTTTTATGTTCAGCCTTCACTTTCGCACAAGTTAAACACTTACTAACATACTGGGCTATATCTGCCTTCATATTCGGCCACCAATACACTTTCTTAAGATCTTGATACATCTTGTCGGATCCAGGATGTATTGAATACTTAGACTTATGAGATTTATTCATCACTAAATCTCGCACTCCTAAAGAATCTTCCTTAGATAGACACAATGGTAACCAAATCCTATTCTCAAAATATCTCAATCCATTCGGTCTTACTACAAACAATGATTTCAACATTCTACTCAGATTTTCTGCCTCAATGTTTTCTTCCTTCAAACCATTAGCTTGGGCTTTCAATATCATTTCTGTCAAATCAATGCTTTCCATCATTGCCAAAGCTCTAACTCTTAAAGACTTATCTCTTTTCTTTCTACTAAGTGCATCAGCTACCATGTTTGCTTTACCAGGGTGGTAACGAATCTCGCAGTCATAATCACTCAGCAATTCTACCCATCTCCTTTGTCTCATATTCAATTCCTTTTGATCCAAAATATGTTGCAGACTCTTATGATCAGTGAAAACCACACACTTGGTTCCATACAAGTAGTGTCTCCACAGCTTTAAAGCAAAAATCACAACTCCTAGTTCTAAATCATGAGTAGTGTAATTCTCTTCATGCTTCCTTAATTGTCTCGACGCATAAGCTATCACTTTCTCCCTTTGCATCAACACAGCCCCAAATCCTTTATGAGACGCGTCACAATACACTACAAAATCTTCAGATCCTTCCGGTAAAGACAAAATCGGCGCATAACACAATTTATTCTTCAGCGTATTAAATGCAGTTTCCTCTTCTAATCCCCATTCAAACACTCGATTCTTTTCAGTAAGCTTAGTCAATGATTTAGCAATTAGTGAAAACTTCTTAATAAACCTTCTATAATACCCAGCTAGACCAAGAAATTGGCGAACTTCAGTCGGCGTTGTTGGTACCGAACAATCTTTGATTGCCTCAATCTTAGCAGAATCCACACGAACACCTTCACTATCAATCACGTGCCTCAGAAATTGTACTGATTTTAACCAAAACTCGCACCTAGAGAACTTCGCATACAGCTTTTCTTTCTTCAACAATTCCAAAATCATCCTTTAATGCTTCTCATGTTCTTCCTCACTCATGGAATAAACGAGAATATCATCAATGAATACGATAACAAACTCGTCCAAATACGGCTTACACATACGATTCATCAAGTCCATGAATATGGCAGGCGCATTCGTTAATCCAAAAGGCATCATTTGAAATTCAAAATGTCCATATCGAGTACGGAAAGCTGTTATAGGAATATCCTCTTCCCTAACTCTCAGTTGATGATACCCAGACCTCAAATCGATCTCCGAGTATACACTTGATCCTTGCAACTGATCAAACAAATCATCAATCCTCGGCAACAGGTACCGATTCTTGACAGTCAATTTGTTAAGCTCTCAATAATCAATACACATTCGAAACGGACCATCTTTCTTCTTAACAAACAAAACAGGAGCACCCCATGGCGACACACTCGGTCTAATAAATCCCTTATCCATCAATTCCTTCAATTGATCAGATAATTCCTTCATCTCAGACGGTGCTAACTATACGGTGCACGAGCAACTGGCGCAGCTCTTGACACTAAATCAATACGAAACTCCACTTCACGATGCGGCGGTAATCCCGATAAATCCTCAGGAAAAACTTCAGGATACTCTCTAATCACAGGAGCATCCTCTAGTTTCCTTTCGTTCACACCATCATTACTTATCTGGGCAAGAAATACATCACAACCCTCTTCTATATACCTCATAATTTTCAAACAAGAAACAACTCTCAAACGAGAAGTACACTCATCACCTTTCACCGTCAATACCCTATTCCTTAGCGGTATCTGAACTAATCTCTTTCCACAAACAATCACTGCACCATTCGCAACTAACCAGTCCATACCAATAATCACGTCAAAAGATCCTAATTCTATGGGCATCAAATCAATACTAAACACATAATTCCCTAACTTCAAGGAACAACCCTTTAGTATAGAACTAGTGCTACCTACCTTACCATCAACTAATACCACATTATAACTAGTTGTCAATCTTACTGGCTCTCTATCCAATAGCTGACTGAATGTAACATCTATGAAACTTCTATCGGATCCAGAATCAAATAACACACTAGCATAACAAGCATCGAGTAAGAATGTACCAGTCACCACATTCGGCCCTTGGGGTTTGTCAGCATCTCCCACGACATAGGCTGGAGCAGCAGTCCCAGCAGCAACAGCAGCAACATTGCCTCCTTGTCGAGTGTCAACCCTCGGACAGTTTCCTTGTTTATGTCCACAGCCTCCACATCCAAAAAAATTAACTACCTTGACAGCATGGCTCCAGTGACCACACCCTTGTTCCTACAGTCTTCCATTTTATGTCCGACCTTCCCACACTTGTTGCAAGCAGGTGGACAATTCCTAACATGATACAGACTACATTGACCGCACTTTGGGTTCACTTTGTTTCCTTGGGTTCCAGTAGTAGCACGAACACCATCATTCCTCCTAAGGTTGTATTGCTGATTCCTATTCGGTCCTTGGTTATTGTTGTTACGATAACCTCCTCTATTCTGCCCTTGGTTCGAGTGTGCAGCTTCCCACTTTATCTTATTCCCCTCAGCAATACTATCCTTTCTATCCTATAGCTTCACGTCCATCAAAGCATGAGCCATTTGAACAGCTTCATCAAAAGTCTTGGGTTTCAACGAAGTAGTCTCTCCTTGATATTACTAGATAAACCTCTGATATACTGCTTCATTTTCTTACGGTCATCAGCAAAAGCATCAGGACACAACAAACACAAATCAGAAAACCTTTTGGTATAAGCTACAATATCATTATTCCGCAGCACCAAATGCCTCAACTCATCCTCCAACTGACCTAACTCTTCCTCAGGACAAAACTTAACAGTTGACAGTCCTTTGGTCACAGGCTACGTTTTAGCATTAGCTTCAACCAAACCTACAGTAGCTACCTGACTATTCAACCAACTTAATGCATCATCCTGAAAAGTAGCGGCATCAAACTTCACCTTACTAGCTTCTGAACATCCACTGATTTCAAAAGTACTTTCAATCTTTTCAATCCACCTTCTTAGCTCCAAAGCACCACTAGTATCACGAAATTGGGTAGGTCCACATTTCATGAAACTAGCATAAGAACATTCCTTCTGTATTTGCTGAGCAACAACATTACCTCCAGCTTGACCAGCAGCATTTCCTCTAACCGGTTCATCAGCATTTCCTTCAACTGGATTCGCAGCATTCCCTCTAACTTGACCAGTAGGATTCCTATTCTCGGTCTCTTGGTTCCTCGCAGCACGTTCGGCTTGCAGCGCTCTAGCAATAGCTTGCTCAATCATGGTATTCACAGTAGCAGTTGTCAACTTCGGCGGCATGTTTAGAGTATTAATCAAACAACAACTTTAGCAACAGCAGAAAAATGCCTTCCCAACTCCTTCATGTGTCATCACAGAAGAAAAGAACAATTAAGTATTCATATCAAGATAAGAAGAATTATTTCTTTATCAAGACGTGTCATGGATACTACATGCACAAACAACACAATTCACACTGAATCATCAACCAAATCACAAAAGAACTAAAAGACAATCATAGATCATGAAGGTAATTTGGATTGCACTTGGAAAGTTTCCACAAAATTGTGACAAGTAATGTCACTACAACCCTTCATCACGACAAACTTAAAAGAGTCATTAAGTTTCATCATAAGCTACAGTACCAGTCTACTTAAGTTCTGTTACAACCAGGCTAATAAAAACAACATAAAGAAAACACTAAACATTTGATCCCCGCAGCTTCTTGTACATTGGTTCCTCATCACTGCTGCTATCATCCTACTTAGAATCTTCTTCCACTTTCTCCTTTCCTTTTCAACTTCCTCCTTCACCCGACTTTACCAACACCTGAGCTTCAACCTGACTTGGCACATCACGAATCACAACACCTTGACTAGGAGAAGACCTCATTGGTATGTCCCATGCATTCAACCTTTCATTCCTTTCTTGTTCCTCACGAAACCTTTCAAATTGCGCACTCAGATTCAACACCATTGATCGCATACTAGCAACTTCATCCATTTCCCTTGCCCGCACATACTCTGACCTTTTCACACTAGTAACAAACCTGTCAAACTATCTTTCATTCTGCTCAAACCTTTTTATCACTCGGGCTTCAACTACATACCTTTCAAATTAAGACCTATCAAACTTTTTAAGAAACCAAAAAATATCTTCATATGATCTAGGACCTGGACAGTACACTTTAGCAATATCATCGTGAATAGATCGGGCACTTGCAGCATTACTGGACTCAGCAGAGAAATCATTCCTAACACGGGCAACTCTAGGCAAACCACTCAAATAACTATCACAAGTAGGCAAAGAAGAACGTACAACGGGTCGCTGACATTCCTGAACAGTCGGTGGCACCACATTAACTCTCGGAACATAACTACCCTGAATTACCTTGGGCTCAATCTGTCTAACTGCAGTTGGAGCAATCCCATCATCCAGATATTCATAGGGCTCATCATCGTCACTAGCACCAAAGTTATCTACTTCCTCACCTTCTAGCATATCATTCATTTCAATCCAATCATCTTCTCGGGGTATATCATCCATTTTCTACAATTATAAGCGTTCAAGGATACTTAAGGTCATTGTTAAAAACAGATATGCAATACTTATGCATCGCAAATGTTATACGTAACCCATGATATGCAATGCAATGCAAATGATGTTTATGCAATGCTCAAAAAAATAAAATATGATAATGACAAGCACTCAACGCACTTTCAATAATCTCGATACTATATCATAGTATTTACTTAATAAATACTCGGGAAATCAATTTAGTTCTGAGGGATACATCTATATTACAAAACAAAACTAAAAGCGATCTTACCGGAGCGTTGTAGAGAAGTTGTATGCTTTTGAAAAATAAACACTTTCGACACCAAAGTTATAGTTTTGGACAATTTTCAAAGTCGACCTAGTTCTCTATAACTCGTGGCTCTGATTACCAATCTCTAACACCCCTAATTTACATTACGCAACGGAAATACACAATTGGGTGCTAGACACAAGCATCATCACACAAGGTATATTGAACGACTCAAAAGAGAGACGTTTACACATAAAATATAAATAAGATTATCACAACATTGTCTAAAACATAATTTCAACCCATAATGTACTAAAACAACACCAGAGTAAAGCGTTTAGTCCCCACGGATCTCGACCAGCAAATCAACAAGTTTCAGTACAGTACACAACATTTAACAAATTGTTCAACAGTAAAAAGGATGGAAATTGTTTTAGACCAACAAACTTCAAAATCCAACCCACAACATCCACCTTAAAGATCCTCCATCAATCACCTTCGATTACCTAAAACACATTCTTAAACGAGTAAACAATAATGTTGAGCGAGTCCATAGGTTTATCAAATCATATTTGAACACAAGAAGAAAATCAATCATAATTATTAATATAATTGTCGTACACACAATCTATTCCAAGGCAACACATTGTATTTAAGCTCATGACATCGACCCCTTAACCAATTAGTCACCCACGCCAAATGTCAGCATGACTAGATAAAAACCATTGCCCCTCTAGGGTATCCGTTGCTAGATATACCCAAATCTCATTCTCATAAATTATCCTTCCCAGAGGTTACTCAACGTAATTCCCTGGTCTCAGATAGGGTGGTCAACCCAATAGTACTATCATTTGAATAAGCGGCTATTCCCAACTCAAAACATCAAGTCAGAACATAGTTAACGGTTCATGAATTTAGGGTCTTTAGCAACAAGGTACTCAATACAATGTAAACAACATACGCAACATTCGGGTCCAAACAATTACTCATGACTTGTGTTCATTTATTTTCAAATAGCATGTATCCCCCTCGCGGGTATTAAAACATTTAGTAGCTAGCATGAAAAGCGAGGCTACAGACTCACCTTAGTATAAGAGACCTAGCGAGATGATCGTCGATGATAGAGGATGCCTTTCAAACACGAGAACCGCTACCTATCAAATAAGGCGCTTCATTAATAATGACTCGAGAAATAAATCATACATAAGAATATCAAACTCATGTTGGGTCAAAAAGTTGATGTGGTAGAAACTCAAAACGAAGAATACATGAAGTCACTTGTTCAACGTTGACACATTGTGTCTAGACGTTGACAAGTGTTACACAAACGCTGACAAAAGTCAACAGAAGTCAAAAGCTGTTGGAAATATCTATTTAGGATAAGTATTTAGAATATTATTTATGAATATTCGGTATTAGTTATTTAAATAGAAGATATGTATGTTTATTCATAGTTATCACTTGTAAAACCCTAATCCTTACACTATAAAAGGAACCAATGGTTATTAGGTTTTTCATAAGTTCATTCACAATATAAACCTAAAGCGTGTGTCGGCTAGGTGTGGGATTCAATGTATACACACCTAGTGATTGTTTGTTATTAATATAATGAACAATCCAATAGAGTAATTTATGTGTTCTTGTTCCCCAAAAACCTTGTTTCCTAACTATTGTTCTTTTCCGCTTTGATTGTTAATCATATGAACAATGGTTATGCCTAGCAGCTAAAAGATTCGAGGAAACCAAGATTTCCATAGTTGGTATCAGAGCCTCGTGGCTCGTGATGCTAGGACCAACAAGGTGTTCGTGTTTTGAGAAGAAAAGAAAAATCCGTCTAGGGTTTTTTGGGCGATTTTGTGTGCGCAGTAGTATTCAGAAGGCCATAACTTTTTATTGAACCGTTGGATCGCCACGAAATTTTGTGTGTATGTTCTACACACATATATCTAGATATCTACTGGAGGGATTGTCGAGATCTATCCCCAAGAAAAAGTTATTAAGCGTCAAAGTCAACAGTGATCATATGTTGTTTTCTGTGAACAGTAATAGTAAAAACGCGATTTCTCCTTCGATAACCGTTGGATCGTCGTGAAATTCGCGCTGTAGGTTCTTGACACTTGTCTCTAGGATCTCACGAAAGGGATCTTCGATCAGAGCTCTCATTAAGAAGATATTCGATGTCGAATTTCGCTGCAGTTTATGGTTTTCACATAAAATCATGATTTAGGGTTTATAAAACCCTAGATCGATTAGCCGTTGACATGCGTTATGTAGACGCTGATAGATGTTGGTGTAACGCTGACAAGGCATGGATGAGACGTTGATGGTCAGGCGCTGACAGGTTTAAAGATGGCGTTGACAATGTTATACATAGGCGCTGACAGGAAAAGCATGTGTCGTCCGATATATGGATTTTCAAACGCTGACAAGTGTTGTCCGATATTGGACAACACACACGGATGAGATCTTGGACAGTGAAGGATCTTGGATGACAAAGGAGATGCTGCTGTTTAGAAAATTGGTAGATTTTGGCACACAAAAAGAGGTATGTACACACGAAGGTACATGGGATCTCCGTTTTTATACATAATATCAGTTTGATATTAATGGCTCGGATATTTTTAAAGGGGTCAATGATTTTTCTAAGTTAGCACCAATTAGTGAAGTATTATTGGAGTAATGTTTATTATGTAATCGGGATAGCCTTGTGAAAGAGTTATTCGCTAACAGCTTTTACATATGAAGATATTGGTTCAATAAGACTTGTCATGAAGAGGTGTTGGCATAAGGGGAAGAATTCTTATGGTAAGTTTGATGTTCGAAGAAGATTTTCGCGAGTTTATGTTCTATCATATCTTAAAGCCGTGGACTCCCAGTCACTGACTTTTAAGGTAACTTGTTTGTGCTTACATTGTTACTGATGAAGTGATACAAAATCTAGGAATATGTGATTTTTCTTATGGTACTCTATGCACATATTTTCTATCACTTGAAGGAGTTACCTTATCGTGCTCAGTGTCTCACAAAGGATGAGGATTTTTGTATAATGATGACACTTCGTCACATGGAGAGTACAAGATATGGAACACAGGTTTCGGTTATTCTACTTCTACATCAAGATTATTATAGTTATTCTTCTTCAAAATCATTACATAGAGCCTACATTTGGAGAATCTTCGATTGCATACATTGTTTCCTTCCCTATTGATGTGACAAAAGGGGAAGATACGCATGCTATACTTGAGGGGAAGCAATTTAAAGATGATGTACCACTTACAAGAGATACACATAGAGTTTTGCCGACATCAACTAGGGGAAGATTGTTGGGTCAAAAAGTTGATGTGGCAGAAACTCAAAACGAAGAACACATGAAGGCATTTGTTCAACGTTGACACATTGTGTCTAGACATTGACAAGTGTTACACAAACGCTGACAGAAGTCAATAGAAGTAAAAAGATGTTGGAAATATCTATTTAGGATAAGTATTCAGAATATTATTTATGAATATTATGTATTAGTTATTTTAATAGAAGATATGCATGTTTATTCATAGTTATCTCTTGTAAAACCCTATTCCTTACACTATAAAAGGAACCAAGGGTTATTAGGTTTTTCATAAGTTCATTCACAATGTAAACCTAAAGCGTGTGTCGACTAGGTGTGGGATTCAATGTATACACACCTAGTGATTGTTTGTTATTAATATAATGAACAATCCATTAGAGTCATTTATGTGTTCTTGTGCCCCAAACACCTTGTTTCCTAACTATTGTTCTTTTCCACTTTGATTGTTAATCATATGAACAATGGTTATGCCTAGCAGCTAAAAGAATCGAAGAAACCAAGGTTTCCACAACTCAAACTCATAAAATCACGACAAACTCGAGAGAAAACGATACAAGTAATACTATTACACTCTTTTACACATTTACTTTACCATTTTATACTCTCGACAAAATCCGCTGGCACATACCATATGTACTAGCTCATTTACCCCATTTAGACTCGTCAAACGTTTATGAAATGACTTGAGGAACTAACTTACTATCTATAGAAAGTCCTCTAACAAGTTTATTAAATGACTTTACTTTTAAAGGTCCTTACCCGACTCATCTTCGAACTACAAAAACCGGACAGTTTTACGTCATCGACTCATACAACCGTTTTAACTTCTATTAACGACTCCATTTACAAAACCGACACTTAGGTTTGATATTAGACTCACCCTCTAGGGTTTACACTTCTTCATCAGTATGTGAATCATTTCAAAACTCAATGTTTAGTCCCCGAGATTCGATCCAAATATCAACAACAACTATATGTCGTGCCGATACTCGTCTATCGGTACACGAAAAATCAAACTATCATAACTTCTCGCTCGTTTGGAGCTAGAAGCTCTACTTTATATCAAGTCGAAGCTAATTGAATTCTATACAAACGTATGCAACTAGTTAAGCCTAAATAAAATCATAAGGTATACAAAAATTCACTTTTTCCCACTGATCTAATTTACCCTTCTAAAACTTGCATGAAATCATGTTTTTAGCTAAAACAAACCATAGTTATGATCTTCCCATAACCCTAATACTAACATATCTCAATAATAACACTTGTAACATCATCAAAATAAAAAACCCAAAATCAAAATCAAGTTTTTAGCAAAACTTTAGCATGAAAACTCTTTGATCGTCACAAAAATCACATGCATGAGCATCGTTTTGACCTACCAACCCTAAAAAAAATAAAACATCATGCATGTACCCAAAATTGGTAGCAAAATGATCTCCTTACAATTCTAAGGATGGGTCTTGTGCTATTTTGGATTTGATCAAGCTAGATTTTAAGAGAAAATTGTGTTTATGGTGTATAGGGGGTGACGACAAGGAGTAGTGAGAGAGAAGGGGTTTTGTTTTTGCTAGTTTATGATAACTATGTGTAAGTTAGGTGGAGTTTTAGGCTTATTTATGGTGGTGGAGGGACCATTGTTGTCAATTTGCAATAGTTGTGGTCTAAAGTGAAAATAGTTAGCTAAAAAGCGGAAAATGACTATTAGTCAATTTTGAAAATATTCACGGGACTCGGGTTTCATAAAAATACTTTTCAAAAGTTAAATCGTAACTCAAATATAATAATATCGACTCCCGACTCGACTTAATACGTCATTTAAAAGAAAACATCAAAAATGACAAACATCGAACAACCGACAATAAAACGTAAAATATTAGGCATCCATCGACATCACGCTTGATAATACTCCTTATACTTATTAATTATAAAATATAAGTCTCCCAACATCAGTTTAAACTTAAACCTCCAAAAATAAATATCATTCAAACTCATCAAAATTTTCAAAAATAGTCGTAAAATAAGATTAAGCAATGACCTCGGTTTCGGGTTATCACAGATTTGGCCTCAAAGGAACTGACTTGTGGTTTGGGAACCACAGAATTAGTACCCAAACCCCTATGAGACTCCTCACGACAAACAATCACAAAAGAATCTTTAACATCAGGTAATTCAGTTTGAGTAAGCAAAGTGCTTCTAAAAGGTTGATAAACTTCATCTAAGCCCATTAAAAATTGCATGAGTTTCATTAGTTGATTATGTTTACCTAACTCAGATTTAGCAAGACAAGTACATGGAGTAAATTTAGTTAACATATCAAACTCTCTCCATAGGGAATTAAGTTTGTGATAGAACTCAGATACAGACAATCCATTTTGTTTGAAGTTGTTAATCTTTTGAACCAAATTAAACAAAATAGACCCATCAAGCTTATCATAAGTCTCTTTTAGTTCATTCCAAACTTTAGCAACATTATCAGCATAAACAAGACTCAAATAAAGATCCTCAGATATGTTATTTAAAAGCCAAGACAACACAACAGAATTACATCTATCCCACTGAGAAGTGAGAGGACCACTAGACTCATAAGTATCTCTCAAAGAAGTACCATCAACAAAACTCGTTTTATTTCTAGCATGAAGAGAAATTTTCATAGCATTAGCCCAAACCCTATAGTTTTTACAGCCAGAGAGTTTAAAGCTAATCAAAGAACCATTGTTACTATCATTGGTTTGTAAATGAAGTTGATTACTAGCATCAAGACCATTAATAACATTAGTAACATTGTTACCACCACCACCACCACTGGCCTCAGTAACTTCAGGAGCCATAACCGCAAAACATAAACAATAAACCAATAGAAACAAACAAAAAAACCTATGTGTTCAATAAAGAACCCTAGTTCAAGATCCTACACCACTTAGTTCTCAGGATTCTAAACCACTCAAGGTGGTAGGTCAAGAGCAAGTGTAGGACGGTGAACAAACAGAAATAAATAACAAAGGTAATAGTGGGAGAGGTGTTACACAACCAAACAGCATCCAGCAAAGCAAACAGCGGAAGAATGAATATGAGTTATTCTAGATTCAAGTCTAGAAGTAACCCTAAACAATACACCAACAGATAAGGTCAATCTAGATTCGAGTCTAGAAGTAACCTTAACCAACAAATCACCCAAAAGTAACAATATTAGCTTCCAAATAGGTACCTACAATGTTAGAATAGACAGATAAACACTAAAAAACCAAAACCCCTAAATTTGAAAAATTATGGTTTTCACAAATCACCCAAGAATAACAATATTAGCTTCCAATTAGTACCCTGCAGTGTTAGAATAGACAGAATAACACTTGGAAACCAAAAACCCCAAATTTGAGAAATTAGGGTTTTCAAAAAAACTTTGTAATTTTCAAAAATTGGATAGATCCCAGTAACAAAAAAACTTTTAAACCAAAGAAGACTTTTATAAATAACGATTTAGAACAAAAAACCTTTAAAAAACCAAAAATAATTTTTTCAAGAAAACTATAACGATCCAGTAACATTTAGATGAGATAAACAATAGATCTTTAAAAAGCCCCCAAAAAATATTTTACTTAACAAAAACTCTTTTTTAATCAAAGATCCAACCCAGAGCTCTGATACCATGTAAAAATCAGTAACACCACAAAGTAATTGCACTCAACCAACCACCCCACATGCTTTATTAACTTATAATCCAAATCAGATAGTCCCAATCGAGTGCTATCAACATACAAAAGAAAAGAGTTGTCCCCAAAATGGATGCAACCCAAGAATACAAATATATAACAACCTAAACTACTAAAGCTACTAACAGATTCAACGGTTAAACGTTTACATCTTTTTAATTTTTAGTGAGAGAGAAAAAAAGAGAAGAACGGCGATGAGAGATATGTCCCAACCCTAGCAAATGAGATAAGCGAAGAATATATACTCCAGCAACTTTGTAGGTTTCGCACAATATCCCCTTGAAGACCTGCACACTTGACAAACAAAGAAATGTAACAAAAGAGTTACAAAAGTAACCCTTTAACAATTGGAAAGTTTGCATAATAAACGAGTACATTTAATAGATAATGTATATATGTGTGTGTGTGTCTTCTTATTCAGGGAAATCGGATAATTACCATGGCAGTTATCCGTTGAATAACAATGAGCTGAAAGTCTGGAGTTTGTTAAGAATAAACGAAACTACTATATGTATCAGTTATTCGTCCCTCCTTTTCTCTTCTCATCAATATATGAAGGATCGTGTTTTTCTAAGGATTTAGCAAGTTATGGATTATCTATTAAGATGGATGATAAATGGAAGAAACCTAGAGAGAGAAAGAAGAGAGATAAAGGAGAGGATGAAGAAGAAAAGATGAAAATGTGATTATGTGTTCAACAACAACAACAACCCCTCCTAACATGCTAGGAGGGGGGTTTATATAGCCCACCCTACATGTGGGCTATATGGGCTATATTGGATCACGAGCCCAATATCATTGGAGTGACCGATCCTTTCTAAATACGTAAAAACGTATTTCTAACAATCTCCCCCAAAGGGAGGTCACTCCAAGTTACAATGTCCTAAATAGTCTATAGCTCGTGATCTATGCTAATAATGATGTGACCGAGACTTTCCTTGGAAAAACGTATTTCCAACAATCTCCCCCAAAGGGAGGTCACACCATTTTACAAAATCTTAAACCTAGCATACTATGCTTGAGTCTTCGATCTTGTTCTTGTGAATATGCTGATGAGATCTTTGACTTTGATCTTGAGCATGTGTCCTTGCTTTGACCTTGTGCATTCGTCACTTGTGATATTTGCCTCCTCGTGACTTCATGTTCCACATACTTATACCTTTATAAATTCTTGAAAGCTTCAGAGTTTGATACAGCGGAAGACTTGACCTTCAGACTTTCTTGAATTCGTTGAAGTACTAAGTGTATGTAGTATAAGCATGTGGTGACGACTTCTTCTGGATTATACACCGTAATGCCACCTTCTTGTTATGCTGCATAAGACAGTTAGCAACAAACCATATACACGGATGAAATGGCCATGAACATTTTATTCTAATTCGGTAGCATTTTACCTCCGGTCGGTGAAGACCGTTGGACGATATAAAATATCGTACTTGTGACAGGTAGATTCAATTAAGAACCTCCTTGACAAGATTTCGCGGGTAAAGCCGTTCTCTTTACTCGACCATCCAAAGCTGACTGCGAACATAAAGAGTGAATCATTTGGATAATAATATCCGCATGATTTGAAGCCGTCAATTCATGTTCCTGGAACAAGTTTGATTCATTAAAGAATCGCACCATCGTTGCTTTCCAGTTGTCACTAGCTTGATTCATATAGAATCTTGCAAGTTACCTACCAAGTGCTGTTTGAGGTTAACACTAGAGGGATTTCCACTCATCACTGTGAACACTAAGGTATCACTCTGAGTGTTCTGGCAAGATCACTAAGATATTGCGTAGAGGCCTGGAACGTGTTTAAATTCATTTAAAAATTAAACCACTGTTGCTTTCCAGTTATCACAAGTTTGATTCATAAAGAATCGCACAAGTCACCTACCATGAGCTTTTTGATATTCGCTCAATAAGGATTTCCATCTTCATTGTAAATACTTTCGTATTACTCGGATGTTCAGGCAAGATCATGAAGATTTTGCGTAGGACTCTTAAGATCTTTCTTACTTTTTCACAGTGTGTGAAGAAGCAAGGAAATATGAAAGTGTGTCCTAATGAGATATTTGATGATCTCAAATGGCTCTAGACTCGATCGTGCATTTTGGATTTTAGTGATCGGAGGCTGGAGAGGAGTGCCACCATTTCAATACCAATTTATTCGGAGTGAATAAATCAATAGATAATGCGTTGTCTCCGAGTGATTAAAACAAATATCTTTTAAGAGATATCTGAGTTAGCTGGGATGGGTTGTGCATTGCATCACTGGGTCCATGATGTCTATCTTCAATATCAAGAATCATTAAAAATTATCTCAATAGCATATGGATTGACCCGGTTTCTGCCTAAGTTGTAAGGAGGGCTTCTTTCTTTACACCCTTTATCTTTACAATTCTTTTTCATTCTTCAACCCCTTCAATGCTTACCAATACGTCATCACTAGCACCTTGTTGTGATTGTTCCAGTGCTAACTTAAGTACTTGGTCGGCATTCAGCTACGTTCACAATCTTTCTCCATCTTTCCTAAGGACTACTATTTCTAGCTATGGAATGTCCTTGGGAAGATTTCTCCGGTTCTAGAGGAATCATTGGACTTTAACCTATCCTACCATCCTTATGTCACTACAATCTTCACCGTCGTGAATAGAGATGTTTTGGGTAAGTGTATGTCACCATGAAATCCATTTTGAAGTGCAAATCCATTTTGCTCCCCCTTAACATATGCCACGATATCCGAAAACATTTCGCACATGTCGGGATGAGCTAGCACGTTAAGTCAAACCATTTGTGATTAATCATTTCCCATATTAAATCACATTTTCTCCCCCATATTAAAAATATTAACCCAATCGATGTTTTTAATATCAATTGATTTAATAGCATTTTAAGAAAATTTGGGAAGAAAAATGCAAAGCCATATATCTTCATGAATTACACAAGCTCTCCCACAAATTAACTTGAGACGTAAATTAAATACCTTTTAAACACAAGTGTAAGGTATTTATCACGTGCAAAGATCATATATGATAATGAATTCACAAGATTAGCAATTTATGAGGTTGGACCTGAATGATGGAGAACATCATATGAAAGAAGCACATGGTTCTTGTTCACGAATGTTGGTCGCCTCATCACGTCTGAAGTTATCTCTTGACTCCATTTTATTGATATCGTTGTCTTGACACCAACATGTGAACTTGGCACTTTCGGCGTCAAAGATTCTTAATGCTGGACAATTGCTCCCCCTCAATTGTTGACCCGTGTTCTATTGAAAGAGCTGTAGTCGCCGTTTGAGTAGTCACATCGTCGAGTATGTGGATATCAATTGTAAATTGCTACGGTTGGTGGAGATGATAACTTTATAAAAACAAGACTTCTCTTGTTTTAACAAATGAATGCACTGAATCGTACATAAATTCGTGTTAGATTGTGTTATTACGTAAACACAATCCCTTACATGGTTATAAAGTAAACCATGCCCGAGAAAATTAATTCCCGTTGTTGAGTCAAAGCTTTCCGGTGAAATGCTTGACTTGAGTATGAAAAGCGGGTTACTATCTGAAATAATAGCAAACCATTTTGAGCATGTTTTAAAACATTTGAACTTCTGCTCGAACTTTATTTACAACCCCGTGTCATTATTGAATGACATTTCTAGTATCGTAAATATTATCGATTCCAGAAGACATGCTCTTTTTATCAAAACATTTTTTGAACACACAATTTTGAAAGATTTAGAAAACCTTTTTAAGAAATTCTCGAAAAACTGTGTTTAATGTTTTGAAAACCAATTACTTGAGCTTAAGATGTTGAATATCTTACAAAACGAGCTCAAGTCCGAGAAGTTGTAAACTTCCCGTTGTTAAGGATAAGTTTATCATCGGCGATAAACTTTCCTTTATTTGAAGATCGGGTCATCATCTGATATTTAATGATGAGCCTTTGTGCATGAGCTTAAAAACTTGGAATGTTTTAATATAAGCTCATGCCCGAGAAAAATTAATTTCTCGTTGTTAGGATAAGTTTATCATCGGCGATAAACTTTCCTTTCTTTGATGAACGAGTTACAGTCTGTGATGTGACTGTAAGTCCTTGTGCATGAGCTTAAAAACTTCGAATGTTTTTTGATATAAGCTCATGCCCGAGAAAAAATAATTTCTCGTTGTAAGGATAAGTTTATCATCGGCAATAAAATTTCCTTTCTTTGATGCACGGGTTATCGTCTGATATTTAACGATAAGCCATAGTGCATGAGCTTAAAAACTTGGAATGTTTTAATATAAGCTCATGCCCGAGAAAAATGAATTTCTCGTTGTTAGGATAAGTTTACCATCGGCGATAAACTTTCCTTTCTTTGAAGATCGAGTTATAGTCTGTGATGTGACTATAAGTCCTTTTGGTAAGCTTAACCATGAATCCCTGAGACACTTGTTTCTCTGATATCTGCTTCTTCAGCAACCAAACTCTGAGAGTATCCTTAGTTGAACGGTATACAATGATTGAACCGCTTCGTTCTTTTGGAACATCAACTTTGGTACCTGCATTCTCATTAGGAATTTGCATGCTTTGATGTGGGTTAACGATATCTATCTTAGAAGCAAGTGGGGGTTCACAGTTTTCTTTTCTTGTGCTAGAGGTGACCTGAGGAGATGATTCACTTGTCTTAGCTGGTAAACGTTTCCTTTTATAGAAAACCTTAAGTTCAGGCTTAAGTGATGTATCCTCCTTTTCAATTTCCTCCCTAGTAGTCTTAGTAGAATCAGAGACTATCCTAGTTAAAGGGCACTCGTTTCCTACAAGAGTGAAAGTTCTACCAGTGGGGCGCCACATTTTACCAATGGGTTTGATTTTAGCAACCCACTGGGATTTAAGTCTAGCACGGGAGTTCACCTCATTAAGCAATTTTTTGATACAGGAATCATGATTGGCTCTAAAGACACATTTCCTACATATTTTACAAGTAGCATATTTAATGTCCGAGTAATTCCTAGACGATTGATCGATGCTCCTAGGAGACGTCATGCTACGGTTAGCAGTGTTGGGTAATCTAGAAGGCATCTGACTAGGTTGGACATTGCTATCTCTTACATGTGTCTTTTGAATAGCTTCCCTTTGACCAAAATCCTGGCGCACATCAGTTGAACTAGTTCTAGACGTGTTCATTGAACTATTCTTAGAGAAACTAGAGGCAATCATGTGATGAGGTCTTGCTAAAACTGATTTAGTCACATTAGGCCTAGTTGGTGGAGTGACTGTTCTAGAAATATGACCCAAATCAACTTGGGAGGCAAACCGCGGTCTCGAGGATTGTGGTCGCTCGGATCTAAATGCAGTAGGTTGTCTGACAATCGGTTGTCTGACGAACTGATTTATAGGCGGTTTCCCTAAGATTGATGGTTTTTCAAGCTTAGTGTCCACACTAGGTCCTCTATTTTTCCTTAACTCGTTTTTCAACGCAGCTATAGCAAAAACCTTTTCCTGTACTTGGGCCTTTAACATCTCATTCTCTTTGAGGAAGTTATCTTGGGATGCCAACTTAGATTCAAGCAGTTGAATTTGTTTCAAAAGATTATCCTTTTCAGCTTTAGAATCTAAAACTTTTTGATCCAATTTTCTTTCAAGAACAACATTTGATTTTTCAAGTTTTTCAAAATATGTTTCAAATTTGTTCGTTTTCTTTGAAAATTCAATTTTGGCATCCTCAAGATCTTTTGATTGTTGAGCTACAATCGTTTCGAGCTCTCTAATCTTGGAATCAGAAGCAGTCAATGAAGCAGTTATAATACAATTATCATGATGTACTATAGCATTCTGAACAACCTCTCCCCCATGATGACTTACATCGGATGAATCAGAAGTGGTATTGCTATCACTCGTTTTCATCCCATGTTTGTCATAATTAGGTTCAGAATTCTCAATATGCGGCATATCATTAGCATATACATCATAAACAACATTACATTGTACCATGTTTGCAGGCGCTTCGTCATAAACGGGTAAGGTGTCAGCAAAAGAGATCTCGTGAACATTCCCTGACGTGCCACTGGTATCATGTTGTCCTCCTGATTCCGTGCTCTTGCCATCGATAGGCTCCAAGTTTTCAACCGTATGACCAGTTTCCTCTTGTATCAAAGAGTCTTGCATTCCATTATCATACCCTTGCTGAAGTCGAGATCTTTCATAAATCGAAGACGAGACCGATGACATGAGTTTCAAAATTGTATCACGGAAAACTCGAAGCTCGGTAAGCGTATCTCGAAGAAATGATTGACAAATCACTAAACTTTCAGGCTTGATGATATTGAATTCGAGGAAAGGCGTGAGTTGTGTCACAAGAGTCTTATATGCAAGTGCCGATGTGGAGTGATTGAAGTTGTCATTGTTGAGTTGCTCGGCGAGTTGGCTCAAAGTGGTGAATATTGAGTCAATGAATATATGACGATCTTGACCAAAGATTGTCATAAATTCGCTCCCTCCTTGAATCCGTGAAAGAGTAACTAGATGACACTGAAGCATTTGAAATGAAGTGATGCCACTTTTTCTAACTTTGTTTTGCATTGAATGCGATTCTCCCTTTTGACATGTCGAATCGAACGAATCCATTGAATATCGATTAAAAATGACGTGGATATTGTTGTTTTCGGGATTTTATAATACGTGAAGAAACTTAGAAACAGAAAGTCACGGAATATGACAAAACCAACGAAAAATCCGGTAAAAAATCTTAAAAATCCTCGTTTAATAATATATATCTCTTTACACGGCTCAAAAGTTGTTGTCGGCTCAAACGATGAAAAATTAAACCCGATTAAATTCGTAGTCACTAAAAATAATTCCCGTCACTTTGACTCGTCACTTTCGTCTTCAAATCCGGCCACAAAAATTTTTAACCCGTCAAAGATAATTCCACTTTGATATTTTCAAAAATACCCGCTTCAACACAATGAACCAAATCCAAATAAATCAGTCGACAAAATAAAGTTAACAAAAAATCATAAAATAAAATAAAATAAAATAAAATAAAAATAAAAAATCTGATATAAATTTAAAAGTTAACTTAACTAAAATTCAACTTTTAAAATATATAAAATATAAGAAATATATAAAGAAAAATAAAAAAATCATTCGTTTTAAAAAGCTGAGATTTTTGATTTATCAATTTGAAAAAAAATAAAAAAATATAAACCAACTCAATCTTTGTTATCTTTGTTTTCTCCACGTGGCCAATTCCCCTCAAACGTGGCAGATAACTTTGTTTTCTCCGTCCACACTCCACAAATATATACACGACTTTTGACTAAATTTATACCCTAAAATTACTCACTCACCCTAATTTATCTCTTGTTTCCTCCGCCCCTACTACTATCTATCCCAATCTCAGTCAAATAATCTAACCCTAATATCACTCTTTGATAATCCCAACTCTCATCACCAAATCTATCTCAGCAGTACACTCTTTTTCATCCAGATACCAACCAAAGAAGAAGACAAGAAGTGAATACGACTTCAAGTTTCATGAATGAATCTCGGGTAGGTGTTTTTTCTTTTGTGGATCGAGGATGTTTGTTTATACGGAGATCTTTTTGTGTGTGTGGGTCGATATTTGAGTCGATGAATCGAGGGTGACGGGTTTGAGTCGGATTTGTGTTTGAACGAGAGTCTTGTCAGAGTCTAGGGTGGGTGTTGGGTTGAGGTTTGAATGTGTGAGGTTTGTTTGGATGCGGAGTCGTGAAGTCGAGTGTGACGAGAGTGAAAGAGGTTGAGTCGAGAGTCACGAGGGAGTATTGGGTTCGAGTGTGTGTTAAGGGTGTGTCGAGTCTTGGTGAGGGTGAGTCTTGGTGAGGTTAGAAGTTGCGGTTTGAGTGTTTGAGTTGTGGTGAGACGAGGGTGTTTTGGGATTCGAGGTTGGGTGGGGGGACGAGGGTGAGGGTGATTCTTTTCGAAACTGTGGGAGTCGAGGGTGGGTGTTGTTTGTTTGGTTTCGAGGTGAGATGCAGGAGTCTGGTGGGTTTTGGGTGAGGGAGTCGAGGGTGAAAATGCGAGGGTGAGGGTGTAGTCGAGAGTGTTGTATGGTCGTGAGATTCAAGTCTTTGGTCAAAACTAGTCGAGGTTTAAGTCCATCGCAATATTAAAAAAAAAACTCACCATCGCAATGTTAGTCATTCCATCGCAATGTTTGTCATTCCATCGCAATATACATAATACCCACCATCGCAATATTGATCATTTTCATCGCAATATCAAAAACTTGCCATCGCAATGTGACTGAAAAAATTTGGGTAGAGTTTCGTCTCTATAGTCCTTAAATCCGTCGCAATCACGATCGCAAAAGTCTATCGCAATCACGTCGGAATAAGGTATTGGAATACATGATCGCAAAGTAGAACCCTCGGGTTATTGCGATCGATGTACAAACCTGTAACCGTCGGAAAAAGTATCTGAATATCTATCTGAATAAGTGTCGGAATATGTGACAGTTGGAATAAGTATCTAAATATTTAAAAACCCTTTTCCACCAAATCAATATATAAAACGTGCTAATCCGAAGAATCAACCATGCTCTTGATACCAATTGAAGGATCGTGTTTTTCTAAGGATTTAGCAAGTTATGGATTATCTATTAAGGTGGATGATAAATGGAAGAAACCTAGAGAGAGAAAGAAGAGAGAGAAAGGAGAGGATGAAGAAGAAAAGATGAAAATGTGATTATGTGTTCAACAACAACAACAACCCCTCCTAACATGCTAGGAGGGGGGTTTATATATCCCACCCTACATGTGGGCTATATGGGCTATATTGGATCGCGAGCCCAATATCATTGGAGTGACCGATCCTTTCTAAATACGTAAAAACGTATTTCCAACAATATAAATCTACATCCACGATTTTTTCACATAAATATTTCGTCACATATTTCGTCCTTGTGGCAGGAAGCAAATGAGGAGGAAGATCCGGTTAAGGAAATTTTACATACGGTTGATGATGTTGGGGTTGTTGAATTACTTGGAATTTTTGCAGTTAACACCTTTAACAAATCTTGTAAAATGGTATGGTTACAGTCCCTCCACCTGTTTTCAAGTTTTTAGACTGTCTCCGTTGCTAACTATTTTGCTTACATAAATTTATTCTATGTTGTTAGTATGTTAACAAAGATGAAGACAACCACGTCGGTGGGCTGAATTCATGAAGTGGAAATTTACAAATTGACTGAGAAGTATATCTTCTACATGACCATAGAGGCCATTGAACAAGGGATACCTGGAGTGTATAAGACCTGACTCGAATGTGTTACTGAAAACAGTGCAATGACACTGCAGAACTTTGTACTAAAGGATCGTGAACCAAAGTGTATGTGAATATATGGATTATCATATGTCCTGATTCGGTTATCACTTTCTTTTTATAACCCACTGGCGTACTCTCTTTTGTGCTTGTTACAGACTTGCAATTCACACTTTATAACAAATGAAAATGGCGTATCAGCTCTAGTTTTTCCTCTTATATTGTTAAAACAGTTAGAGGAGATAAATTTTGACCCATTTGTATGAAAATAGTTTGATTTGGGTTATGTATCTCATCCCCAACGGGCCAAGGGGGCATTTTTAAAATCTAGCCCAAGCTGAAACAGGTTGAAGCGATTGAAAGTCATTTTCTGATATAAAGTTCTTATGATCCCTTCTAACTAGCCCAATAAACAACATAATTTTATTAGATTAAGTAAGCTGCGTAAATTGAAAATTTTCCTTTGGTGTCCAGTTCCTTGATACCTTATCTTTCATGCAGGGAACAGACCATGGGTCAAACCCCGCGTGGAACCTGAAGTCGAGTATGAAACTGTGCAAGGTTAGTCTTTCATTTATTTCTTGATGTTTGAACATTTAGTAATAGATTTTGTTGTCATAAGTGAACCTTAAGTGTCGTATGTCACACATTCTATCCTGTAAATATCAAATGACATATATAGTAGTAATATACGAGGTTTCAATTTTGATTAATGATTTGAATAATAACTCTATAGATGGCTCCTCTGATCCTTAAGAGTTTTACAATCTTACTGGAATGGTGCACAGGGACACCGAGGGTGGTGGTTTTAACTATCATAACCCAGTATATTCTCCTCACCTACTTTCTTACTGTCATTATTATAACTAAGAAAGAGCTCCACCGTTGGAGGCCAATCACTAATGTAAAGGCAACTGTAGTCAGTAACAAAAACTAGACCGATGGACAGTTGATTTAGCCTAAATATGTGTTGTGGCGTACAACATGCACTTTCAGTTGTACTCTTTATGCATGATGCATTTTTGGTTGCACTAGATTCTCATCAGGAGATTATTAGATTGATAATATTGTATATATTTTGGCTTTTGGCATGAATTAAGATTGTTCTTTTTATATATATTTTATTTTGAAACATTGTTTGCTGTGCATATGAACTCTGGGAGAACAAATGGGACATGTTTAATTCATGTCAAAAGGACACGTTATACTTATCATATATGAAAATTTGTGATCATGCCTCCCAACATCTGCGCGGCCGTGCCTCAATCTGGTTATGCAGCAACTCGGTTCTAAGTAACTCGACTTATCCACCTCAGTGGGGATATGGAGTCCCACAAACTTCCCATCCAGCACGGGTATGGAACTCAACTTCTGAAGTCGACGCTATCTATAGCGTAGAGTTATTGGGTGTCAGCAAAAATCGTACACGTAAATAAAGGCAGAGAAACTATATAGATTGTGACGCTTAAAAGTGTGAGAAAATGACTATATGTCAATGCTTTTTGGAGTGAAAAAATTTCAATAGTGCCACCATATAAAGTGTGGTGGAAATTCTAAAAAATACACGTAGGGATGAGCATACCTCTAGAACCGATAGAACTGAAACCGAATCGATGGAACCGAGAAGTAAAATTTAGAAAAAGTAGAAATTGAGAATCGAACCAAATATAACTTTTTGTTTCAGTTCCGATTTCGATTCTTTGGTTCTACTCGTATAAAAACCGTTTATGTTAAAAGATGCAACATGAAAAAAATAAAGGTAAACTGCAAATTTCGTCCATCGACTTTGCGAAAATAGTAATTTTGCCACCGAGAGCAAACTTCAATCAATTTTGCCACTATAATTGAAAATATCATGCAAAACAGTTTCGAGTTAACTTTTTTAAGTTTTGGTCGTTTTCCTCTGTTAACTCCACACGTGCCTGGCACATTACGGCACTTTCATCATTTCCGCTCGTACTAGTCATGCTAACACTCTTCCACCTTTACCTTCGTGCAAAAAACGTCCCGGAAACAAATGATTCACCTTTCCTTCCCGTCATTATTAAACCTTATTTTCACTATAGCTTCCCGCCAACACTTTCAAGGACTAAATTTGCAACATAAACATTGAAACTTTCACTAGTATCGCGACATTGAATACCCTAAATACTATCAATATACATACTCGTTCAACTTAAATTCGTACTACCAACACAAATCTCGATTTAATTTCTTATCAAGTAGCTCTAATGGCGTATCAGAAAGATGTCATTTTCAAAATGCACAATAATGGGTTTTTTGTACATGGCCATTGAGGTATGTAAATGTCAATCGTAGCCAAATTTTTGGGTATAGTTCCGAGGCCATGATATTTACAATTGGCCTAAATCATATCTTCGGAAGGCTTGGTGATGTTGAAAAATTGGCTTTGTTCTTTTGTTTGCCTAAAAAATCACTAGAAGAAGGTTTGAAGTTAATTTACACGGACAATGATGTGCATACGATGTTGGGACTGGCTTGTAGGAATGGTTTGATTGATTTTTATGTTGTTCACAAGAAACAGAGACTAGTTGAGTATTATTTCAAGAACCTTGATTTAGATTTAGAGGATGCAGATGGAGATTATTTGAGATGGGTAGAAAATGATGCTAGGTTGCGTTGCTATAGTGCAACTCCTTTTACGACTGAACATCCTGTAAAAGCTAAAGGGGGGGGGGTTAATAGTTTCTTTATTTAAAATTATGTTCATCATTAGAAGTGACTATCATTTGAAAACTTGTTTCATAATAGTTAAGCCAATTTACAATGTTTCAAAATATTTGCTATATCAAGTGATTATGACAATGGAATGTTAAATGTAAAGACAAGTATAAGTAAAGAGTAAGGAAAGAAACAACATAAGGAAAGACACCAAGGATTTATAGTAATTTGGAAACAGAACTCTTTCTTCGTTCCTACTCCACTCCTCGAGTATACCTTACTCGAGATTTCCACTGTATCCACTAGCTCCATTCTTGGCGGAGAAAACCTTAAAACGTTGCTTCCAATATTTACCGACACTAAGCTAAATATCGAGTTCTAATCCTAGCTAAAACCAATCTTCGTCGCCCATCTTCTTTTCCGACATAAGGCTAGGTATCGAGTTTTAATCTTAGATAAAACCAATCTACACTCATATCACTTTCTAGTTAAGTGAGAACTCAAACACTCATACTCACAATTACACGACTTTATAGTTTAGTGAGAACTTACACATAACACACTAACAACTACATCAATTTAGAGTTTAGTGAGAACACACAAGACTTATCCAAGTATAAACATATACCTTGGATCTACACAAGACTAATCTAAGTATACACATATACATTGGATCAACACAAGACTAATCCAAGTATACACATATACCTTGGATCAACACAAGACTAATCCAAGTATACACATATACCTTGTATCCACACAAGACTCTAATGAACAAATATGATGTACATGACTAGATTTAAGAAAGGATGATCTTCATCAAGGATTCATCGTTTATCTCATCACAAATATGTGAGTGGTATTCTCTTTGGACGTATAAAGAAGGGGATCAAGAGGATAATCATAAGTAAACATACTTAACATATTAAGTGATCATTTTACTAATGATTGGAATATATAAAAATATTAAGAAGCAGAAAGTTGTCCAAAAAGGTTCATTCGAAAATAAAGAAATGATCCACTATTTATAAGAGACTAGGTCCAATGGCTAACTGGGCGTGGTTCAATAAATAGCCCGGCGGTTCCTTATCACTAAGGATCTGCGAGTACGTATAATCATCTGCGTCCTCTAGAGTCCGCTCCCTTTTGTCCTCTAGCGAGGAATTGGTGAAAGATTTATCTAAAGATATCCTTTGGCCATATGGAATATCCTAAATCCAAATTTCCATTTTCTATTTTAATAAAACATTTTCTTAAAAAGAAACTTTATTAAATTATTTTGTCACATTTGTATAAATGTAAATTTTATGGTTAATCACTTTTAATGATCACTAAACATGTGTAAGATATGTTTGTGTAAGACTTAAATGATTATTACCTTAATGATAGTGTTCGTTAAATAATTCGTCTTACGGTTGTCTTTGACGATAAATGTTTTTACATTTTTTCGTGATCAAAACTAAGAAAACTTAGTTATTACAAATAATGTTTTTAGGCATCGGTTGCATTAACAATCTCCCCCTTTTTTATTACGACAAACCATAAACTCGTTTATGTAAAAACAAAGGTTTTCGAATTATTAACGGGTTTATCTACTACCATTTCTCCCTCTTTTGTCGAAGCAAAAAGGTAGCACAAGTCTTTGAGGAAGAAAAGAACCGAATTTTCTAAAAGCTCCCCATTGGTGCTTACTCCCCTTGGTTGGGTCACCAAATGATCGAGCTATGATGACAAGCTACGTACAAGGATTAGTATAAAGAAAAGAAACACCCATGTAGAGGAAATAGTCACAAGTATTTACTAAATAATTTGAGAGGGAGAAAGAAAAGAAATCTCTAATTAGGAAGGAAATAATGGTTAAGTATGTCAAAAGAGCGTATTTTGACAAGATAAATTCACAAGTGTTAGAATAGAAGTAGAAAAGAAACATCCAACAATTAGAAGATATTATGTCATAGGTTTAAAGGCATTGAATTTTTGGAATCACCCAAGACAATTCAAGATCTAATCAAAATCAACTCTCAACAATATGTGTGATAAAGGAATAAGCAAAACAATCAATAAAAACTATTCTAGTAGAAATATTCCTCCAAGATTTGCTTAGTTTTTAGTTTAGACTTAAGCGATTAGAACACAAATGTGTTTTAACCGTTAAAAGAAGAAGAAGGAACGTCTTTCGACGATTTGCTCACGGGAACAAATACTCGAAGAGGAGGTCGAGTGAGGAGAAATTTAAGAAAATTTAACTTCTCAAAGATATAGGGTCTACTTGTCGTATAAGGTTGCAAACTATGCAAATCATGCTCGATACTTTAAGATACAACTAACTCACATTACACCACCCATGTGAGCCAAGTATTCGAGACCATGAAGGTTTGAGAGGGTAAAAGAAGATAACCACATAATGCAAACAAATGTCAAGGCAAGGATGCCAAGAGCAAACACATAGTCAAGTAATGATCAAAAGAATGATCAAAGGGCGTGTGGAAGGGCGAAAGCGTACCTTGGCTGCAAAGTGCATTCATAATCTTCTATGGACTAACACATCTACCAAACTTGACCAGATACTTAGTATTCTATGGACTAATAGCACATTCACCAATCTTGATATTATCATCCCATGATGCCTGAGATCAAAAGGAGATGAGTCTTCAACAATTGATTTGTTATCTGATAAGCTGAAAGACTGATATGCGGAGTGTGATGAAAATTGTAAAAAATCTGATAAATCTGATTTATAAATAATAAAACTGAACTGTTATCTAGTAAATCTGAAAACATGCATTTACTGTATTTTAATTGCCAAGAGCTTATATAGGTCATGTGCTGTAACAATTGTTGCATGAATAACTGGAGGGGTGACCTCGTCATGTTGTAGAGGGGTGACCTCTAATCATTGTGCTGGGTTGAGGGATCAGCTCCAATGTGAAGGATGTAGAGCACACACCACATTCACCTGATAACTATAAACCGATGGCCTATGATGCATCCATACGCCTCACTAATAATACTGATAAAATGGCCAAGCTGAGCTGAATGGGACGCTACAGGATATCACTCTCCTACAGGTGAGTCATGACACCAGTGCCTCAAGTGTCATGGTTACGGTACCTCCGTAACTAGTACAACTAATTGGTCATGCTTGTATAAAAGGCTCAGGCAATATCTTAGTTATTAAAATAATTTATGATAATTTATAACATATACTGGTAAAAACATTTGGCTGGAGAGTAGAATCCTAATCATGCATAGAAAGGAAGTCCTTACTGAAAGGACGGGAAATCCGTACCTCTTGTCCGGTAACTGACTGAAGGAAGACTGAACGAACGCTACTCGGGCTTTACGGAAGCTACAATAATAATAGACGCGAATAAGTTATCTAATCTTTATTTAATTTACCGATCTTATCGGCTTCTAATTTATTTATTTATTTCTAAACTTCTTTACGTATGTTAACTGATAAATCTGATCTTTCTTATAATTCTTTTTAATGTATTATCGACCTATTATTAATTACGGTACAAATGTATTCTGACGTGATATTAATACTATAATAGGTAACCCTGCTAAAAATAAAAAGTTTCCTAAATTAGAAAGTTTTCAAAATCATTTATAATTTCTATAATAAAATTATACCCTTTTAAATATTATAAAAAACTATTTAATTTAATTCATTTAAATATACAATTAAAACATTTATAAAAGTAAGTAATAAAAGGTATAGTTTAAAATCTTCATTTTAATGTTTAAACTATATCCCGAGCCTACAGAGATACCCCTTCTCGGTCGCACTAAAACAATTAACAAAATATATAAAATCTGCCTATATGAATTAGCGACAGAAAAACTGTACCTAAAACTGTGTGACTAAAAGCCGTCCAGAATCCGACACGAAAACTGCGACAGATACGTCATCGCTAAACTGTCGCTAATCTCATTTTTAAATCATTGATTTCTGTCCTACCTTTTCCCACTGATTAAATGTCGTGTTCCCACTGTTTTAGTATTATTTCCCACTGATTAAATCAAGTTCCCACTGCTAGACACCCACAAACGCCCCTGTACCATCCAAACACCCCCTGTTTGGCTTTGGTCCCCCACTGTACAAACCAAACACCCCCTGTTTGGCCTTTTGGGGCTGCGAATCCAGTCAAACACACCACCAATCACTGATGGCCGAAACAAGAACACACAGAGACACTTAGTGTGTCTCGGTTTCCGTGCAAGACATCAAGACCAAACCCAATCTATTTAAATTTCGTGACCATCCCTTTGTTTAAAACGTTTTCAAGGTCAGGACATGTAGGGTTCGAGATCATTTACGAAGCAAGAAGGAAGAGATTATACCTTTGCGAGATTTTGGGATTGAATGACAATTACACACGAATTAAAACCAAACAAACCAATTCTTTTTTTTTGCTTGAAACTGGCGGCACAAACCCTAGAACCAAACGTTTCTTTTTTTACAACTGCTAGAATGAAAGAGTAGTGAGGTTTTCCTGTATTTGTGTTTTCCAATGGGCCGGGATCAAGCCCATTTCTTTCTTTCTTTTATTCTTTTAAAAACCGGCCCTTTATTATATCTATTTTTTTCTTTTCATTTTCGACACTTGAATTTATTTACGCACCATCGTATTTAAATTTTCGCGTGTTTATTTCTTTCTGAAACGTAATTGTCTTTTCTGTATGCTAAAATAATACATTCGTAATAATTATTTTCCTTAGTAATTATATCTATAGTTTATAATAATTCGAGACTGCGTATTTAATATTCTAATTTTAAATACGGGTTTACAATTCTTCCCCTCTAGAAAAAATAATTCGTCCTTGAATTAAGGATGTGATTATACCATGGTTTTACAATTCTTCCCCTCTAAAAAGGAGAAATTCGTCCTTAAATTAAAGGTAATAAGCTGATGAAGTCATAAAAGCTGAAAGGACACATATGCTGAAAGAATATGAAAGCTGAAAGGACTTATAAGCTGAAATATAATTCGTCCCAGAATTAGGACATAATGCTGCAGAAAGAGTATATCGTGATCTGACTGACGAGAACCTGAAACATAACATGACTAAAGGAACTTAACTGAATTATTGAAGGAAAATAATGAGAGGTCCGGATGGACTCCTCCATTTCGAGTGGCTTCCCGCTCGAAATGATTCCTTCAAAGGTCTAAACACAATGAAAATCTTGGTCTTGATGACCCTGTCCTGATGATGCTGAATAGTTTCTGGTTCCATATTTAAGATGGATTTTCTGAATCTGATAGAATGAATAAGCTATATTATGTATGAACACATGAAACGATAAGTACAATAACATGAAGCGATGACTTTTATATCTCTGAGCAAAGCTGCTGGGAACATTTGAGACGAACTACGTGAACAATTGTGAACGTGCTACGTGAGCAATTGTGAACGTAGTTCGCGATCATCTGATGAACGTTGTGCATGGGATGTATCGTGAACGTGATACGTGAAACATACTGTAAACGTGACACGTGAAGTACATCATGAACGTGATACATGGACATATCATAAATGTATGCTGACTGAGGAAGGAATGCCAAACGATACGGCCTGAGATGTGAAACGTCTGCCTGGTTATGGAATAGCTGTGCTAAACTTGAGTTTGGTTGCTCAAGCTTCTATAACCATATTCGGTAGTAAACTGTGAAACGTGTATCGCGAAATGGCACACGACTTGAACGTGAACAATATTATGAACGCTAACGTGAGCTTAAATCATGAGATAGCACAAAACATGAACTAAAACAGCATCATACTGCGAATGAGACATAAACGTAAAAGTGAAAGTAAACGTGAACGTGAATGTGAACGTACACGTGATCGTGAACATGAACGTGAGCGTGATTCGCGAACGCTAATTTCTATCTGACAAGATTGTTGATGGAATACCTTGGAATCATACGATCTATTGCTGAATTTCTGCAGATTTGTTACTGCGTAATCATTTTGGATAAAAGAAGATGTGTAGGCTGGTTAACTGGTTAAAAACGACTTAGATAGCATCATGCTTCGTCTGAGTCTGTGGTAACTGATAACAAAGGATGGTAGTAACTCACTACCACGACGGCGTTCAATCTTAAACCAGCGTTATGTCAAGCATCTAGATATGTACATAGCTGCATCAATGTGTGATACTGCTTCTATCAAAATCCTGCCTGGGATTATGGAACATTCTGGTGGAAATCTGATTGAATAGCCATGGAAGAATTTTTAGTGAGAACTGTCAGCAATATCTGCAGTAGCAATCAATTGAGTTCTAAAACAAATTATACTTCGTTCTTAGGCGTCGGTCGGGACTATCTGGTGATGGCCTTCACCTTTGCAGGATTTCTGAATGTCTTTCTGCTGAAATAATGTGGCCCAGAAATGCCACTTGTTCAACTGAGATTCATATCTGGAAAGTTGTGTATAAAACTTTCTCCTATCCGAATACATGCATGGCCGCGAGAAGATGATTCTCGTGTTCTTCTGTAAAGTTTAGCAGACCGGAATGTTATCAATGAATATACCAACTATTTTGTCTAAGAAGTCATGAAAAATTTTATTCATAAATTTCATACTATAGCTGAAGCATTAGTGAGCTCAGAAGTATAAATCAAAATTTTTAGAGAGACTTTAACGTGTGCAACAGCAGTCTAGAAAACATCATGTTCTTCCTCTCATCACTGATGGTGGCACGATCAAGAATTGTTCTGGAAGGTATTTAGGACATCGTGGCAAATCAGGTAAACCTTCTATTCGAGCAATGAACATCGATTATGAATGGTGATCTTGTAAAATTTTTCGATGGTCGATACATGATCTCATATTACCAGCCTTTTGTCTGATAGATAGGATCGGTACACCTTCTGGTGGTGCGCTAGGGCGAATAAAGCCTTGTTCTGATAACTGTTGCAGCAAATGCTGCAATAAAGAGTTTTGAAATGGGTTCTGTTCTTGAGACAAGCTCGATGTTAAATTATGTCTCATGATTAGGAATTTCTGGAAAACCTTCTGGAATTTTAGGATAATCTGCTGATCATGAATTTAAGGAATTTCAGAAGTCGCATCATGAATGGTGATTAGAAATCTTCACAACTATAAGTTAATAATTCACGTGCTTGTAAAGCTGAAACAATTTAGATTGTTTTTTTGGCCAAATATAATTAATACATTTGGAATTTAGTAAGACAAATCTCGTCGTTAACTGAAAAGAAAACTTTAATAATTATGCGTGATAGTGTAGGGTCTTTTCTGGCTAGGTGGTAAGTAATACATGATTTAAGATAAAGCTGACATAGGAATACGTGAAGTAAACATGACAGCTTTCACTGATTGTGTTCATATGTGACCTCATAGAATGAACACTACGTGTCTAACCTGAATAATACTTTAGTGGTGGTAACTAAATTGTAGTGGTCTAATTTATGTGGCATAACAGAACGGGTATACCCCCGTGGAGGGTACCCTGAATTTCTGAGGACATGGTTTAGAAGGCATACTGGTGTTATGAATCTGACTGGTACTTTGAGAAGATAATCACATGATGTGTATAATAACTGGTGTCCTGACATGTGTCTTCCGAAATGATACTTGAGACCTGTGTCTTGACTGTTGTCTGGAAAAGTATTTTAATGGGCGAGTCTGAATAAGGTTGAGAATTTCGGGTAACTGGTAGGGTTGGCGGACCGGTTAGACCGCTGACCTCTGTATTTTTGGTCACGTCTGTTCTGGAGTTCCGATGGTTACTGACTGATTAATTATAAGCACGGTGGTTTTCACTACTGCTTTGTCTGTCAAGTTATGACGGTCATTATCATGACCGTGTTTCATGTAACTATTCTGCTGAGTGGCCGGCTGGGTTCCGGTTCCTACTCTTCTGAATGAAAGGCCAGCTGAGTGAAGTGTGACATCTAGCTGTGAAAGTAAAATCATTGGATGGGATGGTAGCGTTCGATGGTTGAAATTTATTCTTGTCAGAAATTTCAAATTTATAGTTTTCGTCCTTGTTCTGCAGAGTCTTCATAGTATAAACAGCATCAGCATCTTGAGAAATATCCAAAGCATCAGCAGCATCTGCATTTGTGAGGTTTTCAAGGTGTTAGCAACATAAGTATCTGGTAAAGTCTTCAACTCACGAGCAACATCAGTATCTGGTAGAATATCGATAAGCGGAAACGTCTGAGATGATTGAGGATCGATTAGCAATATCCATGGGGTAGGGTACATAGAGTGCACCTGGACTACTGTACATAAAGTACAAAATGAATACTGCACATGGAGTATATCTGAGACACTGTACGTGGAGTACACATGAAATAATGTACATGGAATATAACTGAGACACTATACATGGAGTACATATGGAATACTGTACATGACACTGGTGGGAATTTCTTGAGATGATCGATACTGGTGTCAACCGTCTGACATGGTCAACGGAGATAATTTGATTTAACTTGTTAGCAAACTGAACTGAAACAACATGATAACCTGGTAATTCCTGCGTAGACTTAATGTCGGTTTATAAGGGTTCAAGGATATGATTAACGGAATTTCAACAATAGTCAGCATAGAGACATAACTGATGAAGACCAAACATGATTTATCATGAAACGGGATTTTACTAAAATCCTTTTTGTGTCTTATCATGAAGACGTTATCATTCTGTGGAACATAAAACCCTCGTAAGGAGACATGAAAATGAAACAGCGTGGAAGCGAAATCAACTTGAAATTGTGCGAACTGGATTGTCATAAAGACTATAAGAGTATGATCAACTAAGGTTTAACATCAACTGATGTGGATGGCTATGGTTTAATCCACAGAATTCAAGGAACAAAACATGTGACTAAGTATGGGCGATTCTGGTTCAATCCATACTTGTCAAAAATTTCTGAGAACTGTCATGTATAGAAATTTACAATCTGGGACTAAATGGGGATGGCTGTTGTCCAATCCACACTAGTTAAACTTAAATGAAACATCGTGTTATGAACAAAGATGAACGCTTTTGGGTTGGTTCACAAAACAACTATCATCTGAAAACATGAAATTTGACATGGACAATGGTGAATTGTTGATCCCAAACTTAGATCGATTTAGCTTGTGTAAACGAGATTAGATCAAGTTATACACGTAGAGAAACTTTGTTGTGTATAAAACAATTCAAGTATTATGCGGAATTAATACTTAAACAAGAACACACAAACAGTTGTAAAACAAACTTTCACTTGATTGATTGAATCGAACTTACTTACAATGAAAGTGTTTAAACGTATGAAAAACTTATATGAAACATAACCTAAAGGTCTTCTTTTATAGACATAAGAAGCCTTGTACAAGAGTCTACGTATCAGCTATTCTAGGTAAAGATAATTATAGAAAATACATTGTTGATCCTATCTTTACTAGAAACAAACTAGAAACATAATACGCGTAGACCATATCTTTCTATCAGTGCTTGTCTTCAACCTATCAACGCTTGACTTCTTCCTGTCAATGCTTGATCTGTCAACGTTTGTTTTCTTCTTATCAACGCTTGTTTTCTTCTTGTCAGCGTTCAAGTGTACTGGCTACATTTTATTCCCAACAATCCTCCCCTAAACTTGATATCTACTCTAGTAATCAAGTTTCTGAAAAAAAAATAAGAACTAGGAGGAATCTTACAAATCTTATCATATTGGTAATAAACATGCCTAATCAAATCTTTGGCCACGTCACTTGAATAGTCAATCTCCAGCTGTGTTGTCTTCATCTTTTCCAAAACTTCTTTGGACATGGGATACTCAGCATCTACAAGAAGATACTCATCAAACTTTGTAGAGCTCAAATAATACACACCAGCAGCTGAATACAAACGCCATTAAAGACCACTGATATCATCCTCAAGATCCTTCCAAACAGGATCTTCTTCTTCTGGTGCACAAATTCTCTTGAATGTTGACCAGAGCTTTATTCCATTGACTGAAGTAAGAGCTTCAGTCTCATACTTGGCTATCAACAACCTCCAAAGGTCTGTCAAGTCTTCTCTATCCATACTTGCAAAGAGAGACATAAGAGTAGTAAATGTGTGTACCTCTTTCCCATATCTGCCAAACTTCCAAAACCCACTTGCATCCTCTTCATAGCTAATGATAGGGTTTCTGGCATCAAGAGGTAACACTTGTACCATATCTGAAGCTTCCATGGGTGAGAGCTTAATGCTTCTTCTAAGAACAGCTTCACTGGGAACCACTTTATTTAGATCTTTAGGAAACGCAAGTGGAACTCCCTTCTTCAAAGGCCTTGGAACAATCATTGCCTTCTAAATCTCCATCTCTTCTACAAGTTCTTCTTTCCTTTCATCTAAAAGAAGTCTAAGAGTGTTCATTTCCTGCACTCTTGCCCAAATGGGATAAGCCATGTACTCTAATTCTTCAAAGGATAATCCCTGCAATTTCTTGAAGGTCCATCCAGTTCCATGACATCTGAGTAACATGTAATAAAGCTCCATTCTATCCCTCTTCAGCAGTGAGAAAACATTGCTAGCCTTGTGCTTCAGAATTACCTTGCAGTCCCTTTGAACTCTTAGAAGAATCTCCAATCCCCAAATTTGGTCTGAAATTGTCAAATCTGGATTCTCCATAATCCTATTCTCCCAAGCATGGTACATCTGAGCAACTTCTGGCATATCATACTCTACTTGCAATTTTAACTCTCTAAGATTCTCCCTTGCCAAGTCATCACCATATTCAAGTCTTTCTGGTTGTTCAATTATCATCACACTTGAATCTGAACTTCCTTCATCACTTCCTTCTTGTTCCTCAGAAGTGACAACAAATGGTGATTCACCAACCTTCTTCATTTCTTGTTCCACAAGTTATGCAGCCAACCTTGAATCAAACTCTACTTGTGCTGCATCCTTTGGAACTTCTACTTCTACCATGATTCCTTTACCCTTATCTAATGGATCAATGATGGGTAAGGATGATGGTAATACCTGTGAATACACTTCTTTGATGATAGGTGATGACTGGAATACATCAACCATATCTGCAGGTCTGTCAACGCTCAAATTCTATGTGTCAGCGCCCAATTTACTCTTGTCAGCGCTTGGTGTGTCAGCGTTCAAATTTTGCTTGTCAACGCCCAAATTACTTGTCTCAACGCCTCTTGTAAACTGCTCCATCATAGCTGTAAAAGACAAGTTCAAGTTTGTAGGAGTAACCAGAGATGTATCAAAAGCTGATTGCTTCTTCAATTCAGTAAGGGCTTCAGCAACACCCAAAGATTCTCCATCATATGAGCCTTTTCCACTCAAATCAAATGGCTCTGTAGCAGCTTCATGTGAGCCTTTATCACTCAAATTAACAGGCTCTGTAGCAGCTTCCTCTCCTTTATAAGAATCCTCCTCTGATAAAAGGACTCTTGTCTGCCTCCTCCTAGACTCAGCATTTTCCAAAACAACAATCCTCTCCCTCAATTGCTTGAGTTCAAGGCCTTGTGTACTGACTGTGTGTACCAAGTCTGCATTTTGCTTTTGCAAGCTAATGCAGACAGCCGTCAATTCCATCATTGTATATGGTTCCAATCTGCCCTCCTCTAGAATGGGTATTTGACCTCCCAAAGTAGAGTCATGGGGCATGGATGAGGTCTTAACGATGTTAGGACTGTCTTGGGCTGCATCTAAGCAAGCACCAATAGTTCTAGCCTCATCCATAGCACCAACCACACTTGTGGTGGTGGTTCTCTCTGCAACATGGCTAGGACCACTAGAGAAGAACACTCTAGTAGTCCTTGGGCGTCTTTGCAACCTATATTCAGGTGGGGTAGAAGAGGATGTGGATTGGGTGGTTGTTTGAAGGTTAAGGGGTGTTTGGGTCTGTGAAGGAAAGGTGTCAACATTTGGATTACTTGTGTCAGCGCCAACATTTAATGTGTCAGCGTTGAAGGATTCTTGGTCAATTTCCATGTGTTGAGGGGAAGGCAAAGGTTCTTGTATTGGGTCAAGTTGTGGTTGTGGGTGTGGTTGGGGTTGTGATGCTGCAATAACAGCAAGCATAGCTTGGGTGAGGGGTAATTCACAGTGAGGGGGTGAGTTCATCTTGGTAAAAATAGCTTTCTTTTGCACAGGGATCTCATAAAAATCATCATGATCCCTTGTGCAGTAATTTTGCACATCAAAAACTATTTGCAAAAATCTGGGATAAGCCAAGGTCTTGTTTTTACACATGCCATCAAAAATCAGTTTTGAAAAATTAAACTTTTGCCCATTTGTAATGCACACAATTGCACTAGCAACAGATCTGTTAATTTCATTATGTTCAGTACATTTGGGACTCAAACATTGAAGGATGACATGTATGAGGTAATTCTAGGCTGGGTGAAACTCTTGTTTATGATATTTATTTAAAGTACCCTCATCAGGGAAAGGATACCCCAAAGCCGGAAGTCCTTGTTCTATTTCATTGATGGGGAGGGTGGTTATACCATCTGCATCATCAAGATACAAAGCCTGGCGAACCAAGGCTTCAGTAACCACCCAAGTACGCCCATGAACAATAGTTGATAATGTAGTCACATCATTAAGCGTTGAGGAACTTACAGTGTTCCAAAACTGTTTAATATGAGTGGCAGGGATGAGAGGAGCATGAGAAAGTGCATACCGAATTGGAGATGTATTCAAATACGCCACCATCTGGGTGTATTGTGGAAACAAAGTATCATCAGCCTCCAAATAAGCAATCATGTTGTGTTGAATCCTGAATCCTAATACCAAGTCACTTGGTTTAAACTTTGGTGCCATTGTTGAAGAAAGCTGTTTGTGATTATTGAGAAAGATGAATTATAGGAGAAAATTGTTAGACAAGAATATGAAGTACCCTGTTTAAAAATAGGAGCCAAATATATAGGAGAGATAGGCACATGTGATTGGTCAAAAATAAGGCAAGAATTTTCAAAATATAATGATGAAAATCTTGAAAAGAAAATAAGTTATCTTGTGCATTAATTAAAAGTTATCTACTCCCAAAATTACGGCCCCAAAATTCGTCAAAAATAACAACTGGGTAGGTCCCAATGAGTGTCAACGGTTAAAAATAACCCATCAACGCCCAACGGCTATATTCTTGTCAACGTTTGCCAAAGCCATGTCAGCGTCTAAATTGGTCACAACAACGCTTGGAAAAATATTTGTCAGCGTCCAAAAATAAAAGTAATAAAAATGAAAAAGGACCTTAACAAAGTAATTTATCCTAGTGAAGATAACCTATAAATTGATAATTATTATAGGACGGCAAGCACTGTCCAGTTATCTACACTTGCTTATGCAAGATAGACATAACAATCCTCTAGTGTCCCTTGCTAACCAAAATTCTTAACAATTAAGTTATCTCACAAAATTCCTTGTAAACCCATTATAAATCATTCCCAAGTCTCCCAACAGACCACATCCAATTCTAGACAAAAAATGTCTTGGCAGCATGCATAGTATGTCAACTTTGCATGCTACAGTGCCTCATAATTTAGTAAACTAACTCATACTCACCTATGGACACAATCTAGAATTGTGATAAGAGTATTATAAGAATACCCAAAAGTCCTAAAGGTTCCTAAAACCTCCCCTTAAACTGTGATACATAGGTTGCCCAATAATATGCATGTATATAAAAATTTATGTCAAGATAGGAATATAAATATTCCAACCATCATCCATAAATTGAAACATGCTCCAATGATTCTCCAAGGATCCATAAGCAACTCTGTATCCAATGGTACAATGCTAACAACGCCTGCACACTTAGATCAAAAACCACAAAACTAACATGTTGATGACAACGTCACGATAATACTTATCAGCGTTAAAATAACCTTTGTCAGCGTTAGACAAATATAGTGGAAAATCTAACTTTTCAAAAAGACCAATAACAATGCATATCCTGTACATACTTTTACAATAAGACCCCAAAACACATATTAAGTGAGAGATCATTCCAATACTTGTTACCAAGTATTGAAACCTTCCAGTATCAAAAGGTTTAGTTAATAAATCAGACATATTTTCTTCTGTGTCAACCTTATCTGGTTGTATTAAACCCTTTTCAAAGCAATCTCTTATAAAATGATGTCTAATTTCTATGTGTTTTGTTTTAGAATGATGTACAGGATATTTAATAATGCATAAAGTACTGTTATTGTCTACAAAAATCTTGGTATGCATGAAATTATACCCATAATCAAACAGCTGGTTCTGAATCCATAGGACTTGTCCACAACAAGCAGTTGCAGCTACATACTCTGCTTCAGTTGTAGAATTGGCCACCACTGGTTGTTTCTTGCATTGCCAAGATATCAACCTACTCCCAAGAAACTGACATCCACCAGTTGTGGATTTTCTATCAAATTTATCACCACCATAGTCACTGTCTGAATATGCAATAAGCTCCAATGGTGAATCTTTTGGATACCATAATCCCAGATCTGGATAACATCTAAGGTACCTAAAGATTCTCTTGACAGCATGAAGGTGACACTCTTTGGGAGTCACTTGATGGCGTGCACATGCACACATAACAAACATAATGTCAGGTCTTGAGGCTGTGAGATACATCAATGAACCAATCATTGATCTATAGTGCCTGACATCCACATATTTTCCATCTCCAACTTTTCCCCAAGGGTGTTCTCTATCCATAGGAGTACTAGCCCGTTTTTCATGTGGAGAAATACCAAACTTCTTCAAGATTTCTGCTACATACTTATCTTGAGAGATAAAGATACCATCTTCTTTCTGCTGAACTTGTAACCCTAGAAAGAAGTTCATCTCCCCCATTGCACTCATCTTGAATTTGTCTGTCATAAGCTTGGAAAAGTCTTCACTCATCTTTGGGTTTGTGGAGCCAAAGATGATATCATCCACATAAACCTGAACAAGTAAGACATCCTTACCAGTCTTCTTTGTAAATAAGGTATGGTCTATGGTGCCCCTTTTGAATCCATTTTCCACCAGATAGGTGGACAATGTACCATGCCATGCTCTTGGGCTTGATGAAGTCCATACATGGCTTTCTTGACTCTATACACCTTGTCTGGATGCTCTGGATCTTCAAAACCAGGAGGCTGCATTACATAAACCTCCTCAACAATTGTGCCATAAAGGAAAACACTCTTCACTTCCATTTGATAGACGGTAAAGCCCATGCAAGAAGCATAGGCTAGAAAGATCCTTATAGCCTCAATCCTTGCAACTGGTGTAAAGACCTTCTCATAGTCTATCCCTTCCTCTTGTGTATATCCTTGAGCCACTAAACGTGCCTTGTTTCTGACCATAATGCCTCTTTCATCTTTCTTGTTTCTAAGAACCCATCTTGTCCCAATAGGTTTGACATATCTGGGATAATCAACCAGCTCCCAAACATCCTGAATAACAAATTAGTGAAGCTCATCCTGCATTGCTTCCACCCAACTTGGTTCTTTGAGAGCATCAAAAATCTTCTTGGGTTCCTGTTGTGACAGAAAATAGGCAAACAAACATGCTTGAACAAGAGGGGTATCAACCTTCTTGTGTATATTGGTAATAAATCCTCCAAGATTCTGATGAGATCTTCTAGTTTGAACAGGAGACATCACATCACCAATAATGAGAGAAGAGGGGTGATCCTTCATTGTAGAAGTAAGAACTCCTCCCTCAAAAAGTCTGTTGTCTTCAATCTCATCATCCAAGTTACCAATATCTTCTTCAGACTCTCTTCCATCAATACTGTATGAACCTCTCCATTTCTGCTTGAAGGTTCACCTTATTAAAGAGTGGAAGAGAAAAGATGATCAAAAGAGTTGTCAACGCCTGAACCAAGGTTGTCAGCGTTTGGGCCATCAACGCCTGAACTAGAGTTGTCAACGTTTGAGCCATCAACGCCTGAATTTGTCTTGTCAGCGCCAGATTTTCCTTTGTTAGCGCCTGAAAGACCATGCATGTTGTTAACTGGTGATACTTGGGGACCACCATTTTCCTTTCCAGCAGCAGCAAAAGCATCTGTCCATATGGGAATAGTGACATACTCAAGTATGGGAGATGACTTGTCTGCTTGTGATCCAACCTCTTCATGAACCTGTGTACCTGAAATATCAACAACTGGTTCTTCCACAACACTTGAAGTTACCTTCACAATGTTTGGATTAGTAACAGGCATATAATTCAAAGTCCTAGATAGAGGTTCTAAGTCAAACAACCAATTTGGACCACTTTCAGGATCACCAGGTTTACTTTCTAAAAACCTAACATGTACTTTTTCAAGTATACGTTTTTCTTTCTTAAGGTAAACCCTATATCCTTTGCTCTGCACTGAATAACCCATGAAGTATCCTTCATCACCTTTAGCACTAAATTTACCTAAGGCATCACTAGTATCTAGTACAACTACATGACAACCAAAAGGTTTAAGAAAACCAATATTAGGTTTCCTTCCCCAAAGTAACTCATAAGGTGTTTTGTTATGTATCTTGTTGACCAATGCTCTATTCTGAACATAACAAGCTGTATTCACAGCCTCAACCCAAAATGCAATGGGAAAGTGAGCATCAGCCAACATAGTCCTGGCTGCTTCAATTAGGGTTCTATTCTTTCTCTCAGCAACCCCATTTTGCTGTGGGGTTCTGGCAACACTAAACTGTCTAGTAATCCCTTTCTTGGCACAAAAATCATCCAATAGCTTATTTCTAAACTCACCACCATTATCACTTCTAAGCATTTTAACTTCATTACCAGTCTTCTTTTCAATTTGGTTAATAAAGTTAATTAAAGTATCAGCAGTGTCACTTTTCAAAGCTAAAAAGAAAGTCCAAGTAAACCTAGAAAAGTCATCTGTGATGACAAAGCAGTAAGATTTACCATTCAAACTCTCTATATCACTTGTTGATCCCAAACTTAGATCGATTTAGCTTGTGTAAACGAGATTAGATCAAGTTATACACGTAGAGAAACTTTATTATGTATAAAACAATTCAAGTATTATACGGAATTAATACTTAAACAAGAACACACAAACAGTTGTAAAAAACTTTCACTTGATTGATTGAATCGAACTTGCTTACAATGAAAGTGTTTAAACGTATGAAAAACTTATATGAAACATAACCTAAAGGTCTTCTTTTATAGACATAAGAAGCCTTGTACAAGAGTCTACGTATCAACTATTCTAGGTAAAGATAATTATAGAAAATACATTGTTGATCCTATCTTTACTAGAAACAAACTAGAAACATAATACGCGTAGACCGTATCTTTCTATCAGTGCTTGTCTTCAACCCATCAACGCTTGACTTCTTCCTGTCAATGCTTGATCTATCAACGTTTGTTTTCTTCTTATCAACGCTTGTTTTCTTCTTGTCAGCGTTCAAGTGTACTGGCTACATTTTATTCCCAACATGAATGTATGTGGGTTGGTTCACCAAGTAATATTCGATTGAAACGTGAATCTGACATGAGTAAGGATGAACGCCTATGGTTCGGTTCATCAATACAAAATCTGAACGGCAAGGGTGAACGCCTATGGGTCGGTTCACCAAAACAAAATTCGAAGAAAAGCACATGCGACTAAATATGGTCAGTCATGTACTAACCTTTTACTTAGTAAAAAAATTTAAGAAATACCGACTGATAACTAAAGAAAACTGGCTGATAAATGCATGAGAATCATGGAAGATAACAACGCCAAAATCTAGGAAGTTCCTAGTGACTACCCACTAGTCACAGGTCAAGTTTTAGAGCCTACAGGTCGAACCTATAGCTCTGATACCATAATTGTAACACCCCACTTGGATAAGTGGACCGTTACGTGTATTTATGGCGTGTCATCAAAGCATAAGGTAAATGTCCTAAAACATTAACTGACCATAACTGAAATACCGGAATCAAACATCGGTAATCCAACATAAGCTCAAAACATGAAAAGTAAAATACTGAAAGAAAGAACTGAACAATGTCCAACATGCAATATAAAAATGAAGTGCATAAAGTAAAGAAGTCTGGATTGCTTTCATCCAATGCACATGCTCTCAGATTCTTAAGAGTGTCCTGGTGTACCTACCGTTAGAACATGAAAGAACTAGGGCTGAGCATAACGCTCAGTGAACGGATATAATGCATGATAAGAATATACTGAACTTGAAATAATTACTAATTACTAAAGCTGAAAGACTGATATGCGGAGTGTGATGAAAACTGTAAAAAATCTAATAAGTCTAATTTATAAATAATAAAACTGAATTGTTATCTGTTAAATCTGAAAACATGCATTTACTATATTTTAATTGCCAAGAGCTTATATAGGTCATGTGTTGTAACAACTGTTGCATGAATAACTGGAGGGGTGACCTCGTCATGCTGTAGAGGGGTGACCTCTAATTACTGTGCTGGGTGGAGGGATCAGCTCCAATGTAAAGGATGTAGAGCACACACCACATTCACCTGATAACTGTAAGCTGATAGCCTAGGATGCATCCATACGCCCCACTAATAATACTGATAAAATGGCCAAGCTGACCTGAATGAGAAGCTGCAGGATATCACTCTCCTATAGGTGAGTCATGACACCGGTGCCTCAAGTGTCATGGTTACGATACCTCCGTAACTAGTACAACTACTTGGTCATGCTTGTATATAAGACTCGGGCAATATCTTAGTTATTAAATAATTTATGATAATTTATAACATATACTAGGGAAAATATTTGGCTGCAGACAGTGAATCCTAATCATGAATAAAAAGGAAGTCCTTACTGAAAGGACGGGAAATCCGTACCTCTTGTTCGGTAACTGACTGAAGGAAGACTGAACGAACACTACTTGGGCTTCACGGAAGCTACAATAATAATAGACGCGAATAAGTTATCTGATCTTTATTTAATTTACTGATCTTATCGGCTTCTCATGTATTTATTTATTTCTAAACTTCTTTACGTATGTTAACTGATAAATCTGATCTTTCTTATAATTCTTTTTAATGTATTATCGACCTATTATTAATTACGGTACAAATGTATTCTGACGTGATATTAATACTATAATGGGTAACCCTGCTAAAAATAGAAAGTTTCCTAAATTAGAAAGTTTTCAAAATAGTTTATAATTTCTATAATAAAATTATACCCTTTTAAATATTATAAAACTATTTAATTTAATTCATTTAAATATACAATTAAAACATTTATAAAAGTAAGTAATAAAAGGTATAATTTAAAATCTTCATTTTAATGTTTAAACTATATCCCGAGCCTACCGAGATACCCCTTCTCGGTCGCACTAAAACAATTAACAAAATATATAAAATCTGCCTATATGAATTCGCGACAAAAAAACTGTCCCTAAAACTGTGTGACTAAAAGCTGTCCAGAATCCGACACAAAAACTGCGACAGATACGTCGTCGCTAAACTGTCGCTAATCTCATTTTTAAATCATTGTTTTCTGTCCTATTTTCCCACTGATTAATTTTCGTGTTCCCACTGTTTTAGTAGCGTTTCCCACTGATTAAATCAAGTTCCCACTGCCAGACACCCCCAAACGCCCCTGTACCATCCAAACATCCCCTGTTTGGCTTTGTTCCCCATTGTACGAACCAAACACCCCCTGTTTGGCCTTTTGGGGCTGTGAATCCAGTCAAACACACCACCAACCACTGATGTCCGGAACAAGAACACATCGAGACACCTAGTGTGTCTCGGTTTCCGTGCAAGACATCAAGACCAAACCCAATCTATTTAAATTTTGTGACCTTTGTTTAAAACGTTTTCAAGGTCAGGACATGTAGGATTCGATATCATTTACGAAGCAAGAAGGAAGAGATTATACCTTTGTGAGATTTTGAGATTGAACGACAATTACACACGAATTAAAACCAAACAAACCGATTCTTTTTTTTGCTTGAAACTGGCGGCACACACCCTAGAACCAAACGTTTCCTCTTTTCTTTTACAACTGCTAGAATGAAAGAGTAGTGAGGTTTTCCTGTATTTGTGTTTTCCAACGGGCCGGGCTCTAGCCCATTTCTTTCTTTCTTTTATTCTTTTAAAAACCAGCCCTTTATTATATCTCTTTTTTTTCTTTTCATTTTCGACACTTGAATTTATTTACGTACCATCGTATTTAAATTTCCGCGTGTTTATTTCTTTCTGATACGTAATTATCTTTTTTGTATGCTAAAATAATACATTCGTAATAATTATTTTCCTGAATAATTATATCTATAGTTTATAATAATTCGAGACTACGTATTTACTATTCTAATTTTAAATACGGGTTTTACATTAAAAGTGACTATTACTTGAAAACTTGTTTCATAATAGTTAAGCCAATTTCCAATGTTTAAAAACATTTGCTATATCAAGTGATTATAAAAATGGAATGCTAAATGTAAAGATAAGTATAAGTAAAGAGTAAGGAAAGAAATAACCTAAGGAAAGACACCAAGGATTATAGTGGTTCGGCAATTAAGCTCTACTCCACTACTCGAGTACACCTTACTCGATATTTCCACTATATCCACAAGCTCCCTTCTTGGCGTAAAAAACTTACAATGTTGCTTAGAATGTTTACCTACACTAAGCTAAATGTCGAGTTCTAATCCTAGCTAAAACCAATCTTCGTCGCCCATCTTCTTTCCCAACACAATGCTATGTGTCGAGTTCTAATCTTAGATAGAACTAATCTACACTCACATCACTTTCTAGTTAAGTGAGAACTCGAACACTCATACTCACAATTACATCACTTTAGAGTTTAGTGAGAACTTACACATAACACACTAAAAACTACATCACTTAGAGTTTAGTGAGAATTAACACACAAGACTCATCCAAGTATAATACCTTGGATCTACACAAGACTAATCCTATTATACACATATACATTGGATCAACACAAGACTAATCCAAGTATACACATATACCTTAGATCAACAGAAGACTAATCCAAGTATACACATATACCTTAGATCTACACAAGAATTAAATGAACAAATATAATGAACATGACTAGATCTAAGAAATGATTATCTTCATCAAGGATTCTTCTTTTATCACATCACAAATGTGTGAGTGATCTTCTCTTTGGACACATAAAGAAGGGGACTAAGAGAATAATCATAAGTAAACATACTTAACAAATTAAGTGATCGTTTACTAATGATTGGAATATAGAAAAGAGATTAAGAAGCTGAAAGTTGTCCAAAAAGGTTCATTGGAAAATGGACATTGATCCACTATTTATAGGAGACAAGGTCCAATGGCTAACTGGGCGTGGTTCAATAAATAGCCCGACGGTTCCTTATCACTAACGATCCGTGGGTACGTATAATGATCTGTGACATCTAGAGTTCGCTCCCTTTTGTCCTTTAGTAGGGAAATTCCATCTGGTGAAAGATTTATCCAAAAAGAATATCTTTTGACCATTTGGAATATCCTAAATTCAAATTTCCTTTTTTCATTTTAATAATATATTTTCTTAAAAACAAGTATATTAAAATATTTTGCCACATTTGTATAAATGTGAATTTTAAGGCTAATCATTTTTAATGATCACTAAACATGTATAAGTTATGTTTGTGTAAGACTTAAATGATTATTACCTGAATGATAGTGTTCGTTAGATAATTCATCTTACCATTATCTTTGACGATAAATATTTTTACACTTTGTCGTGATCAAAACCAAGAAAAATTAGTTATTACAAATAATGTTTTTAAGCATCGGTTGCATTAACACATCCTTTTCAAAAACAAGGAAGAGGAACAATAGCAACCAAACTCAAGGTGGTAAAAACAAAAGATTGAAGAGAGCCATTGTCGTAACGAAATAAAGAAACGGTGATGGAAATGGCAAAGAGAATAAGAACACAGAGGGGAAGCAAACGAGTATTGGAAAAGGGAAACGAAATGTGAATGAAGGTGCCAGTGAGACTGAGCCTGAGACTTCATTGGTGAAAAAGAATAGAGCTTTGGAAAAAGGTAAAGGGATCATGGTTGAAGAGGATTCGGGTTTTAACTCGAATGTTGTTGCTCTATGAAGTTCTACTGGTATTGTCATTAGACACGGTGGATCTCTGAATGTTAGTAGTAGGTCTAAAAATAGTTTGAATGTGAAGGGTTCTGCATCTGTTGATAATGTGGCCGGAATTAAAGGTCATATAAAAGGTTTGTTGTGCTTGGTGTAAGAGCTCCAAACAAGTTATACGAGTATCAAGATTTTAAAATCACGAATTGCGTACTAGGTCTTAGGGCACCAACATATATGGGAAACGTGAACTGAAGATGGTTGTTACAAGGAGTGTTTGAGATAGTATACATGATTATTCTGAATACTTTGTAACTAGATAACCCTATTGTTAAGGGATGTTAGGGATCTGTTTTTGTTTAAAAAAATAGCTTATATCTTATAATATGCTTATTGTTGTCTTGTTAGTGATTATTATTGTGTTAACATTATTTAGTTACTCTATATATTGTTAAGGAATGTTAGGGATCTATTTTTGTTAAAAACAACTTATAGCTTATAATCTGCTTATTGCTTTCTTGTTAGTGCTTATTACTGTGTTAACAGTATTTGGTTACTCAACATATTATTAAGGAATGTTAGTGTTTATTAATAGCTTAATAGTAATTGGTTATTCCCCTGAAAAAAATAAAAAGGAATGCTTAACTATCGACTCGAACATGCGACCTCACCCTCACAACACACAACAATTACCGTTAGCGCCCTTGGGTCTTTTACATAAACATTTGCAGACCTCTTATACTTCTAACTTTACTTGTTAACAGCTTATTCACTTATTCATTTGTAACAGCTCATTAACCTTGCTTGTTAACAACTTATTTGCTTATTGATTAGGTAACTGCTTATTAATACAAGCATTTTCGTTTCTGTTTTCTTCTTAACATTATTAGCTTCTCTACCAAACATAATAACACACGATTAACATAATAACACGCGATTAACAATAAACAAAACATCTTAATTAAAAGTTAAAACTAAAACATAACACATTAATTGAAACTAAAACACAGTTCTTAACATTCGCTCAACATTAAACAACCTAAAATACTAGTCAATAAAAGTCAATCTTGTCAATAACCTTGTTGTGAATATATGTGACCATTTTCATCAACAACCTTGCCTCGCGCATATCGAAATTTTGAAGTAAAAACCTTCAGCTTTGTGAGATTTTCCCTAGCACATCTAGAAGGATTGCCATTTCTGAGCTCGATAATTAACTCCCCCATACGCATGAGCCGCTCGGTTAGCTGTTGAGAGTTATTCATCAATTCTCTTTCCTGCCAGATGTCCTCATCAATCTCTGATCGGTACGGGTCTACCATCATTTCACCTAGGTGAAATGACCCAGACATACAAACTAGTTCAACACATCGAGCAATTATATTAAAAGTTAACGGATGGGTAATATGCAATGTTTTCAGACCCGGGTTGACCCGGCTAGGTCAACCAGTTGACCCGATTCCGGCCGAAAAAACGGGTCATATTGACCCGGGTTTCACATTTTCAAAGCCCGGCTAGACCCGCCGGGTTTAGGGTGACCTGGGTCAACCTGGTTCTCGAGACCCGGCCGGGTTTCGATATTTTCGAGGTTTTTTTAAATATGTAAGTTTTACGTATTTGCGACGAAATTTTATTTTTACATATTATATTTGTTGGTAAACAAGTTATATCTTCAATATACATAAGTTTTTATGGTTTTTATGTTAATTATTAAAAAATATGAAAAAGTTATTTTTTTTAGAAAACCGGGTTGACCTGGACCCGCTCACTCGACCGGGTCGATTTAAAAACCGAGTTTCAAAACATTGGTAATATGTAGAAGATAGAAAGTTTGTGTGTGTATGCGTTTCTCTGTGTGTGTGTGTGTGCGCGCGCGTGTGTATTTCAAGCTAATATAGGGTTATGTAGAAGATGGAAAGTTTGATTTCGTGCAAAAAAAGGTCCTCGAAACAAAAGATGTCAGTATAATAATGACGTGAAGGAAAGGTGGGTCGTTTGTTTCGAGGACGTTTTTTGCACGAAGGTAAAGGTGGAAGAGTACTAGCGTGACTGGTACGAGTGAAAATGACGAAAGTGCCCTCACGTGTCAGGCACGTGTGGGAGTTAACGGAGGAAAACAACGAAAAGTAAAAAAAGTTATCTCGTTGGTTGTTTTGCACGATATTTTCAAGTATAATGGCAAAATTGATTGAAGTTTGCTTTCGGTGGCAAAATTGATATTTTCGCAAAGTCGAGGGACGAAATTTGTAGTTTACCCAAATAATAACCCTAATTTCTCATCTAAGAGAAATTGTATTCTTGTTAAAACCCACAATTATCTTGTTATCCTTTTTACAAACCCACTAATAAAACCCACATATATGTATATGGGTATTAGTATGGTCGGGTGACCTGACACGGACCTGATAAAACTTATTGGGTGGAGTTAAATCGGATTGAAAATGTTTATCAGGTTGGTTTGATCCGAATTTGGTAATCTTATAGTGTTATATGATCGGGTTATATGATCTTTTTATCGGATTATTCCAATTATAATATACATGTTTTTAGTATGATTTTAAGAACCAGGATCAAACATTAAATTTTTTTGGACTTTATGTTTATATAGATACGAAATATTTTGTATTTTTATTGTTTAAAGTTATTTTACTTTAAAATAACATTTATTTATAGAGTTGTTGTTAAACAAATATTTAACCAAATAACATTTGTTAAACCCAAAATATAGTCACGGAGTATTCGCAACTGAAGATATAAAGTGTGTTTGGTTACACTAAGTAGTTAGCAGGAGCAGTTATAATTAGCAGTAGCAGTTACTAATAGCAGTTAGCAGTAGTAGTTAATTTATAAAAGTGTTTGGTAAATTAACAGTAGCTATAATTTAAATATGTGAAAAGACATAAAAGGACATACATATATAAATAGAATACTCATTTAAAATAAATGTGTTATATTAATGAGGGTATTTAAGTAATTTATTATCTATAAAGTTTTTTCATTAAAAATGCTTATCTAAAAATGCTTTTTGAAAGAGTATATGAAAAAATAACATTTTTATGAGAAAATGATAATGCTTTTTGGTTTAACCAAACAAGATTTTTTAATAAATATGTTAAATGCTAATGCTAATTAACAAAAACTAAAAAAAGCTGTTATCAAACACAGATTATAGTCGTGAATACCCTGTTATATTTATAAACTATGTACTACATTGGTCCCTCAGCTTTCCTGAATTGTTCATTTAACGCCCTTTGTCTTTAGGAATTTTAGTTCCTTGTGAATGTTTGACTATCGTGGAAGAATGGTGACACACATTGCTAAACGTGTTTTATATATTGTCCCTCGTGTATGTTTGACTATCATATAATATATAATATGTAAAGAGAGAACCATTCATATACGGCATTAGCTAATTTGGGTCCCCTATAATAATAATACACAGTCCGTCCTACAAATCATGTTGGACCCATGTCATTGTCACACTAGAAGAGATGAAAAAAACAATCTTTTCTTTTACAATTCTAGTACCACCTACTTATCAATCTAAACATTATATCCATTCATGTTTTTGTTTCTTGGTTTATAGGCTTCAACAACTGCAAACAGCCATCTATTTCCTTTATTCCCTCTGTAAGCCTTCTAAACTACTTAGTACTTTTTATTCATTACATAATTTATTTACAATTCTGCATATTTTCTATGAGTTCTTTTTACTGCTTAACTTGAGAAAGTTTTTTCGTCAAAATGATGACCTGCTTGTAGGATTGTATTGAAAGGGAATAAGCAGATAAGCAGTTCTAGAATTGTTAATCCCATGCACCTTGTATTCTTTTCTTAGTTTCGGCCCGTATTACTTATTACTTTTTAGAGAGCTATGTGCAGCAATGGCATTGATGCCGAAAATCTGAGGACTTGAAGTTTTGAACGTTTTCAGTGACGAGTATTAGCATATACCTCTTTCATTAGCCTTTGGAATTTTGCAAATAGTTTACCTATAAGTTTCTCTAACAGAATCATTAGGAATACTAAAACCTGAATCATGCTTTAAAACGGGCTAATCTTTCTCTGCGAACAGAATAGTGATCACTTAACCATTGATAAACTAAGAAAAGAATCTGATCATGTGTAATATTATGGACTTATGTCGCGTTTGTAGTGGGGAACGAGTAGCGGAAGGTATAAGTACAGGCTTTAGTGTTGAAGGATGACCATGAGTACGTGATGATTCGTTGTCCTGTGACAAAATCCTATTATGCGCTTATTGTCGAAATGGTGTCAAACTGTCAAACACCTAGACTTGTCAGAAAAGATGTTCAGCGTTTATTCTGCTATATAGTTATTGTCTAATATTAAGTGGTGATTTGAAAGTGATTATGTGAATTGAATAATCGGAATCAGGTAATCAGTTGTAATACAACTTGGTGCATGGGATAGTTATTACTATTTACTTGTGCTTATGTTACTTGAAGTGGTAATGATCACTTTTACAGTGTTGAAAGTATTGACAAATTCTTATTAACTAAGCCGTACAGGATAAAAGGTAAAATAATAATATACCGAGTATAAGTTAAGTTTACTCTTACCTTTTGGTAACCATTTTTATTGTACAAATTACTGGATACATATATACTAGCAGAATTCGGTTATCTAAACACGAGAAATAAGTATTATAACTTGGAATCGCGATAATTAGATAAATAATTTGAAATCGCCTATTTAAAACATATGAATTTAAAAGAATTTCCATATGCTTTTGATAGGATGGAGCTAACATTGATTAGTGATACAACTAGTCTGAATTACTGGCTGACCTGGAAGTTCTTTCTCTGCGTTATATGGGTCTTTGGTTCCATAATTATAGCATCATATCTGATCTGGAAGTATGAAGGTTCACGAACGAAAGAAAGTTATAAAGAGGTGACACAAGAAGAAAGGGATTGGTTTCTTTATGATGGTGAAGCATGGATGCCTTGTATAAAGGGATTGCATCCCGCTTGGTTATTGGCTTTCCGAATCATATCTTTTTGTTTGCTTTTAGCAGCCGGTGTTTCTGATGTTGCCGTTAATGGAATGGACTTATTTTTCTATTATACTCAGTAAGCTTTTTTATATAACTTTATGCTTGATATGGTATTCAAGTATGATTATGTCAATTTTGATTGAGTTTTATACTTTTATCTTAGATGGGTCAAATCCATTATTTTTGCTAAAATGGTCAAATGGGTCAAACAAACTGAAAATTTTCAAACATATACTCTTTCTCCTGCTAATGCATATGCCATCCTAAAGTATATATTCGATGTTTTAGATTTTTATGTAACAGCATTGTTTTATGATTATAGGCAGCACATTAATCATTAACTTTTTCAAAAAGATACACGAAAAGGTGTTTCCGGGTCAAATAATCTACATGGATAGTTTTGACCCGTACTAAAAGTGCTCGGTTTTACCGTTACTGTTAGGATTATAAGTTCTCGCGTAAAATTGAATTTTTTTGGTTGTGTTGATTGCAAATGCTTATTTTTTGGTATAGGTGGACTTTATCTTTGGTTACTTTCTATTTCGCGGTATGTGCTTCTTTTTATCTTCTGTAAATTAGATCAATTGTTATAATTTACATGACAATTCTTTGTTCTTCGTTTATTTTGATACACTTATTCTTATCATTGTCCTGAAGTTTGTTTTCAGTTTGGATCTCTACTCTCGGTTTATGGATGTTTCAGACACCACAAGACATGTAATGTTGGTAAAGATCAAGAATTTTTATTGCCTCTCAGTCATGAGGAGAATACAACTAGACAACGGGCTAAAAGCCATTTCTTGCTAACAGCTGGCTTTTGGAGTTACGTGTTTGAAATTATTTTTCAGGTATTATTTCCCTTTGGTCATAAACGGACCTTAATAGGGACCCGGGGGGGCTGTGGCCCTCCCAAGATTTGGTGTTCATAGTGTAATTATACTAAAACTTAGGGGTATTTTTGGAAAAATTTGTATTTGGCCCTCTCAAAAAATATTATCGGCCCTCCCACTAAAATTGTTCAAGTTCCGTCTATGCCTTTGGTAACTCGTGGTCATTTGTTTTCTCTGCATAGTTATTTTACCTTGAATGCTTGTGTTGCTTATGATGGTTCACTTGTTTGCTGAATACAGATGAGTGCTGGGGCGGCGATGCTGACAGATTTTGTTTATTGGATTGTAATTGTTCCATTCCTTACCATTGTTGGTTACGAATTGGGATTTGTGAGTACTCGCACTTGCTTTATATACTTGTGTACATATTTGTTTGATGGCTTTCTTGCGGGTTTCAGCATTCTCTTTTTCTACTCTTATAATAGTTGACGCTTGTTGCACATTCGCTTAATCTTGCTTTGCTCCTCGGGGACACAGCCTTGAATAGCTTGGTAACTTTACCTAACCTAAATATTATATGTCTTGTGTGTTTAAAATGCTTATAAGAATGCATTTCGTTCTTTGAATCCTGAAATTATTTTGAAACTATGTATCAGTGCTTCCCTTGGTTCCGAATTTCTTACTTTCTATTACTGACTGCTTTCTACGTGCTTTTCGAGTGGATTCTTCATGCATTGGTTGTAACTTGGTATGTTCCATTCGCCTTAATTATCTTTCTTCAACTTTCATACATTGATCTTTATCGGTCTTTTGTCTTTAACTTTCTCTATTTCAGGTGGCCATACCCGTTTCTTGACTTAACTGTAGAATACGCTCCACTATGGTAAGTCTTTTGATACCAAACCGGTGACATTAAGCAAATTAGCTAAAAGGTCAAATTCTCAAATGGGTCAAACTGCTAAAATCTGTGGTTTTCTTTAAATAGAGGACAAAGAGTGATGGTGGGTCATCATGACCAAAACTGTGTTGAACCCCCTATAAATTATCCATATTGACCCAAACTTGTCTCGACCCGCTGACAAAACTGCTAATACTACCACCTATTTCTGTCCCGGGCCGCTTTATAAGTTGTGAATCTGATCCTATTTTCAGGTTAACTGAATGTGGTTTCATTAACTGTGCATGTAAATCGCTATGCAGGTACTTGCTCGTTGCATTGTTGCATATCCCATGCTACAGCCTCTTTTTTCTGGTTGTGAAACTCAAGTACTACATATTGACGCGATGGTTTCCTCAATCATATAAATCTATAAGATGAAATTTACCTAAAATAGTGAAATACACCTCTTCAAAATCATGACCATGGAACATTACACCTGGCACATGTGCAGCAAGAGCGGTTCTATGAATGGTGCATTCGTCTGTCCCTTCTCCCGTGTTTATGTTTACATGGTTTTATACATGATTCTACTATTCTTTTTGCTTATGAGCATTGAAAATAAAGCAATGGTATAAGCTCTCAAGGGGACGAAAACTGTATTCTTATTTTCGGCTCCAATGGCGCTAATGCAGTAATGCTACGAGTTTATATGTGTCTCCCTTCATGTAGAACGAATAAGGCTGTCGAATTCTATTAGTTTTGAGACAACATCATAACTGTATCATCTTTCACGCCAGTTGACTAAGCATTTTCATAACCGTGTTCTACTTGTGACACTCAATGTTTTGGTACAAAAGAAATCTTGAAATACAATAGTTGAATAAATAAACCAATTTTAGTGACTAGAAAATGTCAATGCTTTACCTGTAACAATTCTTTTTGGAAACTGTTTTTTTTAATTACTGCAGAAAGTGTCACAAGGATGAATTGAGCTTGTGATATATACAAACTTACAAAGTAACATGAGAAAAAAAAGATAAAGATAGTCCGTGTAATATAATTAAATATATCATAGTCTTTTATGCGGGTACTTTTTACTTCCTCCGTCTCAAAATTATTATCCCAAAAAAAATACACAATACTTTTTTTTAGTCTTTGTTATCCAATTTGTTTTATATAATACTCGATGAAAATTATACTAATCAAAATACATTTTAAAACCGAATCTATTCATATAACTTTCATCAGGTATTATATAACACAAATAAAAATATTTACGGTCAAAGTTCGATAACAAAGAATTAAAATATTTCATTGTTGACACTTAATATGAGAAGAAGGCAGTAAAATCTTATTTAGATCTTGTAATAATAATTTTATTAGTAAGATCATAAATATTTGGCCAAATTTCTCTTTCTATTTTTAGAGAACAATTAATTTGAGATATACATGAAAATAGGGGTGTAAATAAGCCGAGCTTTTAACGAGCTACTCGAGTCCGAGCTCGAGCCTACATATTTTCAAGCTCGAGTCGAGCTCGAACAAAAAAAGATGCTCGTTTAGTTAAACGAGCCGAGCTTTTAAAAGGTAATATTCGGTTCGGCTCGTTCGTAAGCTCGTTGAGTTACTCGAGCCGATCGAGCTTAACGAGCTGAAGGAGCTAATCGAGCCAGACATAAAAAAATTTATGAAAATTTATATATTTTAAATTTTAGTAAGTATTGATAATTTAATTTTAATTAAAACAATGACTATGAAGTATTAAACTTTGTTAAAACACATTACGAAATCACTCAAAACATAGAGTAAGATGTTAAAACACTTCTTAAACTTTTCGTTGCTTTCGCATTACGACTTGTGTTGTGGAACACTTCAACACCGTAATTTCTTACAACTATCGATGTGACATGAGATATTCAGTAAAATATCTTCAAGACATGTATCACAAAACAAATTTGGATATAGTAATACATAAAATCTAAACCCGTTATTGATTAATCAAATAGTCAAATGCAATGAGCAAAATATGGTTAAATAAGTTAAAAATAACATGTGATAATATTACACTTTTAATATGATTACATGTTATTCGAATTTAGATCGAATTTTAAAGAGAGACATAATTTGGCTGAATATGATCTTTTAACTAGTGTAAGAAGGACATGACTAGTAAATTTATCCCACATTGCTTGAAGTAGAAAATTTTCAGAAGAAAAAACTTTATATAAGCAAAGTTCTCGTCCTAGTTTTGAACTTAGTTAAGCTTTAGATGTAATTAAAAATTAGTTTTGTATTCATAAACAAGCGATTTTGAGCTTATAAGTTGTATAAGTTTTAGTTTGAACATTATAAAAAAATTTATAATTGTAAACGAGCTTTCGAGTTCGAGCTTGAGTTAACAAACGAGCCTGTCAAATTCGAGCATAAAAGTTAGTTTACTGTAGGAGTACAAAAAATATTAAAATTCTTAAACGAGCCTCGAGCTCGAGCTCGAACAACAATAGAAATTTCGATTTCGAGCTCGAGCCTATTTGTAAAACTTTGTTCGAGCTCGAGCCGAGCTCGAACCTAGCAGTTAATAAACAAGTCTGACTCGTTTAAGGCAAAACTCGACTCGGCTCGAATCATTTATACCTTACATGAAAAGATTGACAATAAAAATAGAACGAACAAAATAACTATTAAAACCATGTGGTGGGTGAGGTGTATTATGCACATGCAACGCAAAAGAAAAAAAAAAGACAAATTGCACTTAATTTTTTTTTACGGTTGGAAAGAAATCGGCATGAACCGAACCGAAAATCCAAAATCGGTTTTAAAACGGTTTTTTTGAAACAGTTTTACTTCGAACAGATTGTGGGCCGATTTAAAAATCGGTTGAAACAGAACATAAACGGTTAAAATCGAATTGAATCGGTTTAAATCTAACCAACAATCGATTTCAAACCGAATTGTATTAAATTAAATCGGTTTATTAACTGGTTGACTCAAATCGAAACGATTTAAAAACCAAACCGGTTACAAAAAATTGATTCGCCGACATGTGGCTCCTATAACGATACCGGCAAACATACCATTTATAAGCCACTGGTCATTTGTAGTTTGCCATGGATGTAACGTATGTAGTTTGTTTTCTGTTTGTGAGTAAGTGAAGTATTTTTCTTAGGATTTTATTGCTATTTTTGTGAGGGAATGAAGTTTTAGTTATTGATATGCTATTATTGGAAAGGGATGAGGTAGCGCTGAGACAACAGACGAATAATGAGTTATCCGTGTTTATCTTATTCAACACTCTTAAAGAGTTGGGAGGGGCTAGGTGTAAAACTCACATTTTGAAAATTCGATTTTTGGTCATTTATGTCATTTTGAAAATTTGAAATTCATTTCTAAAATTTCATTTTATTTCTGAAAATAAAAAAATGTGCATTTACTTATTTAATAACTTTTAAATAATTAAAACTTATGTTATGATTATCTTGGAATTAAAAAGGATATAATGTAAAATTAATTTTAATTTAAAATAATATAATTATAACTATAATAATAAATGGGAATTTTTGTAATTAAAAAAAAAAAAACTCCTCTCACAAAATTCTCTGGACGGTTACCAACGGTTAAAAAAAAATCCAAACATCTTCCATCCTCATTTCTTATCTTCATAAAAAAAAACCACCGTCTCTTCTTCCGAAATCCACCACCGCTCCTCCCACACCCAATCTTCATCCGCAACAAATCTAAGCAGATTATTCACCACAAACTTTGATTTGCCATTAAAGAAAATAGTGGGGCGGGCGGTTATTTCGTTTTTAGTTCTTGAAACAATAACGTCACGACGTTATTTTTCAACCAATTCTTCCAAAGGTAGGATATTTTCTTTATTTTGTTTCTATTTGATGAATTTATTTATTATTCGAATGTTATTTTTCTTTTTCTTTTTCAATTATAATTTTAATAGAAGAGTGTCACTTATTCCATTGATGTCGTGATGATTTGTGATTAAATTATTAGGGTTAATTAACAATGGATACAACGAATATTGCAAACATAAAACTGAAATAACCGCTAAGATCTAATCTAATTTCTTAAATCGATCTACTTTTTTGTTTCATAGATCTTTATTTCTGAACTATCGTTTCGATTAAGTGGGATTTCTTTTTGTGAAATCAAGGTTTTGTTTTAATAATTTTGTTTTTTCATATTACTTGTAGCGTGTTAAAATCAATTAGGGTTATGTTTTAATTTACCTTTGTTTGTGAAACAAGGGGTGTTTAAGATTAGGATTTTGGAAGCGATTATGTGATTATAAAGATGTTTGTGTTACTGTTTTTATTAGGTGAATGTACCTTATGTACCTGAAATGTTCTACCAGTCTTTGTTCATCTTTTTCTCCAATATCACTAATATTGCTTACTAAGTAGAATGCTTATATTGTATGCAGTGGAGTCGAGGAGATGATAACACTGCCAGTTCTACCAGACTTTGTTGAAGCATAATGTTCGAGGGACCGACTGGCTCATGAGATGCTGATACAGGCCAAAGTCATGTCTCTTACAATATCTATGAAGTTCACGGTAAAAGAAAAAATAAGTAGCAAGTTGAGTGTTTCCATTTTTCCGCTTATTATGTGTGGGTCGTATTTCATATAACGAATGTAGTCGACACTTTGTTAGTATGTGGCTTGCAACTGCTATGTAGGGTGAACTCAACGTGTCTATTCAAATATCCATTCTTCAGACATAAAATAGATTTTAAATATAATTATTCTTAGGGGTTGTTTGGGATTGGGTACAATAAGTTTATATAAAGATTGCTTATTAGAATAATTATTTAAATGACTGCTTTTAAGTGCTTAGAGTAACTACACACATATTTAGCTAATCCAAATGCCACCTTTTTGCTGTGATTTAAGTGCGATTTTTGTATTTCTTCTAACAGAGGTTAGGTAGCCAAGTTCTATTTTTGTATCTATCACAATGTTTTGAAAATATAATTTCCTTAACTGACATTTGTGGCATACTACTGGCTTATTTTTTAGGCAATATGTAGGCGCGTTTCAATCAGGTCACTACAGAAACTAGGACTGTTTTAGAGAGATTGATATTGTATATATCATGTGAAAGTGTCAGAACTTTTAAGGAATGTTTTTGTGTTTGCCACAACTTATGAACAATTACAGAAAGGGATGAGAATGAGGAGTTGCCACATACAATTAATTCCAATCTATTACCTATATTTGATTGTTTTTCAAATGTTTGGCACATAAATGTTTGCTATGAAAGCAAAAAAATGTTTTAAATAACTTATACAAAATTGTAAAAGTATTTAAAAAGGATCCATTGAATTTGCTTAGATGGATATATATTGGAGCTTTCAAACCATACACAAAACTGGAGTATTTATTCATTTTAATCTCACACTGTTTTTTTCTATTGCATAGTTTGGGCTCAAGAATATCAACCTCAAAGAACATAAAACATCTCTTTCAAGGCCTGTACTTGATGCGATAAATAAATTTATGTTTTAAAAAGAGATTAATATTAGTGAGAAGATGCAAAGAGAGCGAGTATATTTAGTACTTTGTTGGTACATGATAATCTTTGTAAATGCTTATGGAATACAGTTGGACATTTTCAAGTTGTTCGCGCCTTTGTATCATGATACTTTGTAAACGTAATCAGCAACTGAATTTTTTGTTTGCATACATTTTGTTGCCAACTTGATCAAATGCATTACTTTTAAAAAATGCGCCGCGGTGAAGCGCGGGCATCAAAATCTTGTAAGATAAAAACATGTCTCTTTTTGAATGCTTCTCCATAGATCTGGGCTAGGGGGTTTCCCAACCGTTGATGAGGGTTACTTGAGACTTTCTCTTATTCACCGTTAGATCTACCTGGGTTGGAAACTTTACCCACCGTTGATTATCATTTTGTTCATATCCGTCGATGTGAAGAACGGCGCGTTGATTCGATGTGAAGAACGGCGCGTTGATTCGATGTGAAGAACGACGCGTTGTATATCATTTTGTATCCCACTATTTCAGGGCTTTAGATACGCCGGTTCCAGATAATTTTATCATCTTCTCATTTTTTCGGCTAGGTCTACAGTCCAAAAACTCCAAACTTCGTTATTATCTTCGTTGCAGACAAAGTGTACGGTTTCCAACGGTTAGTCTTCGCGATTTTATGCGTCTTTTGTCCTCATTTTATTCCTTTTTTGGGTGTACACATTTTTTTAGGTTTTCTGTTTGGTTGACAGAGGGTTTTAGAATTGTAGTTTAAAATACGTGCCTCTTATGTGCTTCTATGGACTTCATGTCAAGTCATAAGAATCTATTGAATTTTGAGGTTTAGCAGGATTTCCAGGAAAGTACCGTTTGTGCGTGTACAGTTGTATCTATAATGAGGAGGCTACGTGTTTTCAAGTGGTGTGGGAGGACGCCTCTGTAAGGATCAACCACGGGTAACCTTTTATTTCATTGATTTCTTTTGACCTATTAATTAGATTGTACCTTCTCTATGTTCTTCGAGTCTTGGTTAGAGAGAGTTGGGGATTGATGTGCGGGTTTGTTTGTGTCGTTTGTTGTTCACTTAGATGAGGGATGGGACTAGGATGGGTTGTGGTTTGTTATCTTTTTTTGAGGTAGTCTGACATTCAATAAATCCTAATATGAGCAAAGGTTGGTAATGATATTAGAATATAACATCTTTCATGTACATCCAAAAGCGATAAAAGTACCACGTTAGTACGATTATGGAGATCTGCCTAGGAAATAGGCATTCATTTGATTTTTTCTATTAACAACTTACCAATAAAAATATGTGTGGTAATTGTTGAATTTATATTCTACAGGTTCTTTGAATGAGTCATGTTGATCAGCTGGGAGAGTGGTGAAAGAGAAACCCGAGATGTATGAAAAGATGAAGGTATAACACTTTCGGATTTCTCATATTAGCGGGCTACTAATAGCTATGGTATGTGAGTTTGATAAAAGAAAAACCTAATCTATAGGGTGTTTCGGATTGCTTATTCTTGAAGTGCTTATTTGCTTATTAGTAGTTGATAGGTGTGTAAACACCCATCCTTTTACCACTTAATTCTGGCTAAAACGAGACCAAAACGCGTATTTAATATCATTTGTTTGGAATTATGCGTGGTTTTTGTGTTTATTGTGTTTTCAGAGCCAACCGGATGATTATTGAAGAAAACATGGGATTACACGGGTTTTACCGAAGAAAAAGACTCAAGATGAAGTCTATTGTCCAAAAGATGCAAAAGATTTGAAGTCACTGGGCCTATTCGAAGATTTATCGAAGAAAAGGACCAAAGATGGAAGATTTACATAAGTCGAAGAAACTCAAGTCTATTAAACGAAGAAATTAAAAGACGAGTTGAATTTAATCGACGACAAATCCCGAATCAGAATCGAAAAAGTCAACTTTTCTGAAAAGACGAGAAGACAAGAAGAACGGGAGAAAGCCCACTCACCAACCAAAGGGAACACCTATATAAAGGGTTCCCCTCACACTTTTCATCCAGTTTTTTCATTCCCTTCTTTTTCTCCTTTCTTGTTCGTAGTCATCACCAACACCGCTAGGGTGTTTGGTGATTTTTGATCTTTATTTTTCAATCTTGTAATTTTAATCCTTGTTTTGTGATTACCTTATTCATTCAATATATCAATCTTTCCATTTCATCTTGTTAATTTTCATCTATTTGGTTAAAAGTTTAAGTTCTTATTTTGTTGATTTGATCTTCAAAAAGTGTTGGGTTTTATGTTTTTATTGATGGGATTTGTTGTTATTGGTTAGTATATCATTTGTGTTTAGCTTTATTTAAGATTTGGTGAAAAACTTGGTGATTTTTGGCTTAAAATCGATTTCCCCTGTTCTTCGGTATTGTTACTGTTCTTGGGTATTCCCAGGTTCCGGATGAACACAAACTTCCTAATGAACCAATAGTTCCGGATGAACTAAAAGTTCCGGATGAACACAAAGTTCCGCATGAGTTTAAAAAGTTCCGAATGAATTCCCTTTTTAAAAGTTCCGAATGAGTTTTAAAGTTCCGAATGAATTTTTGTTAAAAAATTCCGAGTCAATCTAAAAGTTCCGAATGAATGTTTTTTACAAATCTTCCGAATAAACTTCCGAACCAAAAGTTCCGAACCAACTTCCGGATCAAAAGTTCCGAGTGAACTTACGGATCAACAACTTCCGAATCAACTTCCGAAGAAAGTTCCGGATCAACTTCCGAATAAAGTTCCGAGTAAAGGTTCCGAGTGAAGTTCCGAGTGAAGGTTCCGAGTAAACTTCCGAACGAAGTTCCGAATCAAGGGTTCCGAACCAAGTTCCGAGTGAACTTCCGAATCAAGGTCAAACTTCCGAATCAAATTTCTTTTGAGCAATTTTAAGTGTTACTTACTGTTTCTTCTTACTTACTGTTTGTTCATTTTATTTTTATCTTTTAACTTTAAATCTAGTTTTATTAATTGTTATTAATTTAATTGTTTTTTATTTAAGTTTTCATTTTAATGCATTAAACTTTTTAGTAGATTAGAAAACTAAACCCCCTTTTTTAGTAACCAAGAACAATCATTCCACTTAGAACCAAGATCAATTCGAGAGGATATCGAGAGAATTTAGAGAACCCAGTGCAAAAACCTAATATCAAATGGCGTCGCTGCCGGCTCTTCTCGTTAAGATCAAAAGTTTTTTGTGAGAACTTGGATTTTGGGATCCGTTCACCGTGAACGTTACTTTTTCATAAAAAAATTCTAATTAAGAGTGCCTTGAAGCCTTCAACTTGCTTAAGGATAAGCTTACTAAGGCACCCGTCTTGGTTACCCCTAATTGGGAGCTGCCTTTCGAGTTGATGTGCGATGCTAGCGACTTTGCTATTGGTGCGGTTTTGGGCCAAAGAGTGAATAAACACTTCCAACCAATCCACTATGCTAGCAAGACAATGACGGGGGCACAATTGCATTATACGACAACCGAAAAAGAGCTTTTAGCTGTTGTCTATGCTTTTGAAAAGTTCCGCCCCTATCTTGTCCTTTCCACCACAATCGTATATACGGACCATTCCGCGTTGAAGTACTTGATGACAAAGCATGATTCTAAGCCAAGACTTCTTCGCTGGGTTTTACTCCTTCAAGAATTCAACATTGAAATTCGTGACAAGAAGGGAGCCGAAAACCTGGCCGCGGATCATCTGAGCAGACTTGAGGATCCATATCAAGGGGATCATCCGAACAAAGCCGGTGATTTTCGCAAGATTCAACTCAACGAGCTACAAGAATTAAGGAATCAAGCTTACGAGAACTCATTGATCTACAAGGAGAAGACCAAGATTGTCCACGATGCTAAAATCAAGAACCGAGAGTTCCACGTTGGTGATCAAGTCTTACTCTTTAACTCTCGGTTGAAGATCTTCTCAGGCAAGTTGAAGAGCCGCTGGTCTGGTCCATTCACCATCGCCAATGTTTTTCCCTATGGCACCATTGAGCTTTCTCAGCCAAATGGGCCCAACTTCAAGGTGAATGGCCAGCGTTTGAAATTATACTTTGGTGAGGACATCTCTCAAGAGATGATTCCATCCCTCACCACGTTCCCCATGAACTAATTTTGGGTCGAGTCAGGCTCGTGACTCGGTTATCAAAAACAAGCGCTCCTCGGGAGGCAGCCCGAGTATCTATCCTTTTCCGTCCAACCTCCTAAGTGTAGGGGGACCTCTATAGGTGTTTGTTTTTGTATGGTGATGTGATTACAGGGATAAGTGCACTCTTGGAATCTCTGAAGAACCGTGCTCCCGTGTTATCCGAAATCCGGTTCTATCTCTCAACTATCGTGATTCAATTTTCTTCATACTCACATTTGAAATTGATCACTTTAGTCGTCTCTTCCTTAGCTTGATTTAAACAACGTACACAATGTCTTAAGTGTAGGGGAGACTTTTCCCACATGCTTAAACATTGAGGACAATGTTTATCTTAAGTGTAGGGGGGACTTCTATCGAAGTTTTAAGTGGACTCTTCCATGAAAATGCCTTCATTTAACCGGAAAATCATATTTTTTAACATTTTTCAATTTTTTTATTAACTTTGGCCATTTAGTCGTAAATTTTGAATTTTTATCGTTGCTTTCGTATGTATATATCCAGCAATAAAGTCAAGAACTTTAATAAAGTGGTGTAGCTAGTTTAGAAGTCTTTGACATATTAGGCCCGTTGCGTTTATTTTGACTCAACCCGAATAGACTTATCCAAGTTTATTCTAGCTAGTATCCTTAACCATGTAGACCTTAATTGGTCTATTAGGCTAAGTATCCACGAGTCTCATTACTTGAGATTTTAAATTGTGGAGGACGAGAAATGATAGAGTCAATTATAAGTCGGTATTCTTGCACAAGCTCACTTGGTGTAATTATTTGCCTATTCTCCCATCACTTGCTAATAAATTATCTGCAATAAGTAAGGTCGTACGATTTGAAAAGTTACTTAGCTTCTAGCCCAAGATCGTTTAAAAGTTGCTCGGTAATGATAAGAGTTCATAGCCAAGGCATAACTTATGAAGCGGGGCGCGAAGATTGGCGAGTCCGAAAAGGCCCTAACAAGGCATGAGGATTCCATTTTATTGCTAAAGATCCAAAGTGATGTGAAAAGCATTATTCCCAAAGTCAATATGAAGGATCAAGACTCACGACGAAAAGCAATCAACTCCCATAAAGATCATGGAGAAGTCTATCCGAAAAGACCCTAAAAAGGTATGAGGATAAATAGATCCAAGTCCGAAAAGGAGGCGGATCGTTGTATCTCAAAATCCCAAATAGAGATTGAAGAAATAATCATGAAGTCATGGTCAACAAAGTTGGAGTACCTCACAAAAGTCTCCAAGTGAAGAAACTCTATGAACGATGAGAAGACCATTATCTCAAGCACGTCTCTCAAGATATGAAGTATGAAGTACATGCCAAATATCGGCCCGAGAAAGGTCTCAAATCGTGAACCGAGTTATGCCAAGATATGAACTTTTTGATATCCCGAGAAGCAGTTTTAAGAGATTTTGTCCTTTAGCTAACTATTGATCTCAGCCTAAATAAACTATCGAAATAAGTCCAAAAATGCATCTTCATGATCATTCTAAGACAAAAATAAAATATAAGAGATATACCTAGGAATAAGGGAGTTTAAGCATATATTTAAGCCATGTGTGTAAGTGTTTGATTTACTAACTTATAATAACAATGATCCCGTTTTTAAGCTTAGTTTGGGGAACGTGAAACTTGAGGGTGATAAATCTTTGCAGCAGCAAAGCCCTAATGTAAGTCATTGGTTTCTTTGCAAGTTATTTCCATCCTTTTGTTTACTTTAAAGTTTTAATTTCTCTTAGTATTTTAATTTTTGTTTAGTAGTATTTTAACAAGGCCAAGGTTGATTAATTATGAGGAAAGTGTAAAAATTGCTTTATCACTAAGCATTGCATGAGGGCATGGCAATGGTTAAGTGTAGGGGATTTGATAGGTGTGTAAACACCCATCCTTTTACCACTTAATTCTGGCTAAAACGAGACCAAAACGCATATTTAATATCATTTGTTTGGAATTATGCGTGGTTTTTGTGTTTATTGTGTTTTCAGAGCCAACCGGATGATTATTGAAGAAAACATGGGATTACACGGGTTTTACCGAAGAAAAAGACTCAAGATGAAGTCTATTGTCCAAAAGATGCAAAAGATTTAAAGTCACTGGGCCAATTCGAAGATTTATCGAAGAAAAGGACCAAAGATGGAAGATTTACATAAGTCGAAGAAACTCAAGTCTATTAAACGAAGAAATTAAAAGACGAGTTGAATTTAATCGACGACAAATCCCGAATCAGAATCGAAAAAGTCAACTTTTCTGAAAAGACGAGAAGACAAGAAGAACGGGAGAAACCCCACTCACCAACCAAAGGGAACACCTATATAAAGGGTTCCCCTCACACTTTTCATCCAGTTTTTTCATTCCCTTCTTTTTCTCCTTTCTTGTTCGTAGTCATCACCAACACCACTAGGGTGTTTGGTGATTTTTGATCTTTGTTTTTCAATCTTGTAATTTTAATCCTTGTTTTGTGATTACCTTATTCATTCAATATATCAATCTTTCCATTTCATCTTGTTAATCTTCATCTATTTGGTTAAAAGTTTAAGTTCTTATTTTGTTGATTTGATCTTCAAAAAGTGTTGGGTTTTATGTTTTTATTGATGGGATTTGTTGTTATTGGTTAGTATATCATTTGTGTTTAGCTTTATTTAAGATTTGGTGAAAAACTTGGTGATTTTTGGCTTAAAATCGATTTCCCCTGTTCTTCGGTATTGTTACTGTTCTTGGGTATTCCCAGGTTCCGGATGAACACAAACTTCCGAATGAACCAATAGTTCCGGATGAACTAAAAGTTCCGGATGAACACAAAGTTCCGCATGAGTTTAAAAAGTTCCGAATGAATTCCCTTTTTAAAAGTTCCGAATGAGTTTTAAAGTTCCGAATGAATTTTTGTTAAAAAGTTCCGAGTCAATCTAAAAGTTCCGAATGAATTTTTTTTACAAATCTTCCGAATAAACTTCCGAACCAAAAGTTCCGAACCAACTTCCGGATCAAAAGTTCCGAGTGAACTTCCGGATCAACAACTTCCGAATCAACTTCCGAAGAAAGTCCGGATCAACTTCCGAAGAAAGTTCCGAGTAAAGGTTCCGAGTGAAGGTTCCGAGTAAACTTCCGAACGAAGTTCCGAATCAAGGGTTCTGAACCAAGTTCCGAGTGAACTTCCGAATCAAGGTCAAACTTCCGAATCAAATTTCTTTTGAGCAATTTTAAGTGTTACTTACTGTTTCTTCTTACTTACTGTTTGTTCATTTTATTTTTATCTTTTAACTTTAAATCTAGTTTTATTAATTGTTATTAATTTAATTGTTTTTTATTTAAGTTTTCATTTTAATGCATTAAACTTTTTAGTAGATTAGAAAACTAAACCCCCCTTTTTTAGTAACCAAGAACAATCATTCCACTTAGAACCAAGATCAATTCGAGAGGATATCGAGAGAATTTAGAGAACCCAGTGCAAAAACCTAATATCAGTATTTTCACATGGGTTGGTACCCAGTTACTTATTCTTAAGTGTAAGTAGTGAAGCTTGATCATCCATAGGTTAAAAGAGCGTTCATATGTTTTCAGAAAAACCCAATAACCCCTTTAATAAGTAAAATGTGGAACACTTTTTAAAATGAACATCACTGTTACTTTTATTTCTCACAGTTTGTCTCAATACTAACATTGTACTCCATGCAGGGATTCCACCATCTGATGTTATCGACAAAGTGGCCACAACAATCGTCACAACGATGGCAACGACCAAGACATCAACCATAAGCTCAAAGTGAGTAACATTTTGTTATGATCCCACATCGGCCATGTATGGGAATGGTTGATTGTTTATAATGACCAGGTGTCCCCTCCTCAAACAAGCTAGCTTTTTGAGTGAGTTCTACACTTGGGAGTTATGAACCGATTACGAGCCTAGTATGGGATATGTTCGTATCAAATTGGTATCAGAGCAAGATCTGGGCCGTAATTTTATTTCGGATCTACTGTTCATCGAAACACTGTTCATCGGACACTGTTCATCGTAACCAGCCATGACTGTTAAAAAGTTGCTGATGTGGATTCTGAGCTCACTTAGTATAAGGCAGAGGCTGATGGAAGAATGGATGCGTTGGAGACGAAGTTTGACGAAGGTTTTGGAGTGTTAACAGAGGGGTTTGAAAGTCTAAAAGCAGATTTTGATCAAAAACTTGATCAAAAACTTGAGCAAAAATTTGAGGAATTAAAACTGTTGATCTTAGGGAAGGATCCAACACAAACATCAACTTCTAAACTGACAACAAAGGCGAACGTGTATGTACCACCACCTCGTCTACACGAGGCAGCAAGACGGAACTATGATGACCTTGGGTTTGAATTGCCTAAATTCTAGGCTGAACCGAGCAATGCTGTTGGAAGGAATCAGGGGATGGACTTCATGGAGTTAGAAGACTCGAACAAACTCGACCATGGGAAACCATATGATATGTTGGGTGATCATGTTAGGAAAGGTGCGGGTTTTGGATCAGGGTTTGAAGCAGCAGCATGGATGCAACCAACAGCAACAGCAGGGATGCAACCAACAGGGATGCAACCAACGGGGATGCAACCAACAGGGATGCAGCCAACAGGGATGCATTCAACAAGGATGCAACCAACTGGTTTTGGATCAGGGTATTGGACAGAACCACAACCGAGATTTGATAGGGAGATGCAACACATGGGGGGAACAAAACAAACAGGAGAAAGAGATCGTCAGGGGGCTGGAACAAATCAAGGTGACAGATCTGTGTATCACGGATTTGATCATCGAATGAGAAAGTTGAAGATGCCCGTGTTTGAAGGTGAAGATGCATATGGATGGATATATAGAGTTGAGCGGTATTTTGAAATTCAAGTACTTTCGCCACAAGAGCAACTACGAGCAGCAGCTTTATGTATGGAAGGTGAGGCGCTATCTTGGTATAAATGGAGTGAGGGACGAACTCCATTCCATTCGTGGGATGGTTTTAAACGGCGCTTGTTGATACGGTTCCAGCAATCACAAGAAGGAAATTTGTATGAGCAGTTCTTGGCAATAACTCAAGAAGGCTCTGCTCGGACATACGTTGCTTTGTTTGAAAAACTAGCTTTCCAACTGCTTGGGATTTCAGAAACTGTCATGGAAGCCACTTTTATAAAAGGGCTTAAGCCTGCGCTTAGGGCAGCAATTAGGGTCATGAATCGTAAAGGTTTGATCCATGCTATGGAGTTGGCTGTATTAATTGAAGACAACGAGTCATACGCGTGTGTTATGCAATCTAAGGGTGTGGCGGCGATAGTTGGAAAAACCACTAGTAAGGGAGATAACTTTAGAAGGATGACCGAAGAAGAAATACAAGACAGGAGAGCTAAAGGACTATGTTTCAGGTGTGAGGAAAAATACACACCCGGTCATCGATGCCCGAGTCACACTTTGCAAGTAATGTTGATCGATGAGAGTGATGAGGCTGAAGAACTAGACCTTAACTTCAAATCTTGGGATCGTGGTTCCAAGATTGATTAAGATGAAATTTTGAATCCACACCTTGAGGACAAGGTGTGTGTTTGGGAGGGAAGTATTGATACGATCAGAATAAGTTAAGGGGTCTAAGTGTTAATACTATAAGCTGCTGGGATATTTTGTTTTATTTATTTATTTAGTTTCCTTTTTAATAAGTAATTTCCTAATAATGTTGTCTTGCTTATCAAGACTACAAGAGTTTAAATAGGGAGAGGGTCGTATTTTGTAGGGAAGGGGGGAATAGAACAAGTCTGAGGACATGGAAAAACTATCTTTGTTCTTTGTTTGAGGAGGGGACACCTGGTCATTATAAACCATCAACCATTCCTATACATGGCCGATGTGGGATCATAACATTACCCCACCTTTTGAAGAACCAACGTTCTCGTTGGTCACGACTATGTTGGTCACGGTTGGCACCCCCTTTGGGTCCAAGCCACCACTCCATAGGCCACCACTCTGACCTCGTTGGTCACGGCTATGTTGGTCACGGTTGGCACCCCCTTTGGGTCCAAGCCACCACTCCATAGGCCACCACTCCGAGTGTTGGAACCTCGTAAGGTAGGGCTAGCTCTGATACCAATTGATACGAACCCATCCCATACTAGGCTCGTAATCGGTTTATAAGTCCCAAGCGTAGAACTCACTCAAAAAGCTAGCTTGTTTGAGGAGGGGACACGTGGTCATTATAAACCATCAACCATTCCCATACATGGCCGATGTGGGATCATAACACATTTCTTTCTCAAAGTTAAGCAACCAACCTTTGGCTTTTTTTAGCGGAACTTGGTTGCGCAAAATAGATTTAAATTTTTAAAACATGAAACATAATCCCCATTGTGAATAGACACAAACATTATCATTACTTTACAACACTTGATAGAAGCAACCAATATCAATAGTTTATATTAACAACCATTATTTATACTTAATATGCTCCACTTTTGAAAAAAAAAACTTATTCCTCGACCACGAACTTCCGGATATCTAAATTTGCTTCTGCTTTACATTTCCTCATGTATTGCAAAACCAATAGCCAACAATGCGCCTGCATAACTTTACTAATCTTATTTCTATAGGAACTCCGACTCAAGACACAATAAACCAATTTGTAGAGGCTACCGTCACACCAAAGGCAACAACAAAGAAAAGATTAGCAACAGAAAAACCATTAACAAAAAGACCACTAACAAAAACACCAATTATGTCCCTGCTTTCATCAGAATCCAAAGCAAAGAAAGGAGATTTATGAACATGAAGTGAACAGCAGCCTCCTACAGACTTCTATAAAAAATTATGTAGGCTAACGTGCAACATGTACGAACCATCCAGCTCTAACAAATATTTAGATTACAACGAATGGTGGTTCGCATGCTTAGGCTGGCTGATGCATCCCATCCGCCTGTGAATACCACATCCATGAAATCCACTATCAACACCAATGTTCCTAAACCCGCAGCGAGGTTGGTTCCATTACTCTCTTTTTTTCCTTTTAGTTAATTTTTTACATATAATTATATACTTGTAATGCAATACGTGGATATACACTAAGGAAATGTTATAAAGAGAGGTTAGGAGTTGATGGTTTAGATAACCAATTACTGCCTGCACATACACTAGGATTATGCCATGGTTGTGTAGCTGCAGTGCTGCATTAAACTGTGCTAAAAATCCTCACACATATACTGGCTTACGAGACTTGCGGTAAACAAAACATTTAAACTGATTTATTTACACTTTTCCAGGATTGGCTTTTATCCTATATATAATGTTAAAGAGTCTAGGCTCATAATTATGCTTATTGTTGCTGGCCAGTTTAGGTTTGCTTAAGGTATTAGTTGCCAAGTCAAAATCACATGCCGAAGGGTTGGAGACCCATAAAACCCCCTATTATGATCACTACTACTTTATGTATCACTACTTTAATAATATGATTACGGTATTTTGGTCACTTATGAAAGTATAAAACACTAAAGTTAACCAACATTTTAAGATTAGTATAATTCATAAAACCCCTATTATGATCACTGCTTTATGTATCTAAGTAGATCATGTATCTTTTAACAAATAGCGAGGGCTGGTCAACATTGTGTTAGCTTTTTACATGAACCATTTTCCACTTTTTAAATAAGTCTTTATGGATGAAAATAATCTTGCAACTTGATATAATGTTCTCACATCACGGGATGAAAATAGTCCCATAGGCATGGTCAATGTTATTAAGCTAGACCATATTGAATAGAAAAGATTATTGGTAACAATCTGTTATTGTTTTATTCGAATCATGTTATGTACCAATCTGATATTTAGCTAATTTCAGTTAACTATGAATCTTACATACTAAAAGAACTGACACAGTAACAAATGCAGGAGCACCACCGTTTGACGTGGACACAATGGCACAAACCTTTGTAGCAGCAATAGCCACACACAAGAATGAAATAGCGGATTGACAATCAGTAGGCGAGAAACCAACCACAACAAAAAGATCCCTGCTACCGAGGTTCCATCAACAACAACAAAAAAGACTGGAAATTGAGAGCTTCGCATTGGCTCCACGCAGATTTTTGTGAACAATGAGAGTACGAAATATGTTTCCTATAAACAACCAGGTTAACAAAGCTATTTTGGAAGAAAGCCGATAGTCGGCTGATATGCAACGATTATTGTAATTTAACTGTTAACTTAAAAATATAATGCATAGCTTATCTACTTTGAACATCTGTCATTGCGCCTAGAACGACAAAAATACCACCACCCCGTAGCGAAGCGTGGACTCCAGTACACCACAACACATATAACACCTGCGTGCGCAAACATCCCGTAGCGGAGCGTGGGTAACTGATACAAACCTATCCCATACTAGGCTCGTAATCGGTTCATAACTCCCAAGTGTAGAACTCACTCAAAAAGCTAGCTTGTTTGAGGAGGGGACACCCTGGACATTATAAACCATCAATCATTCCCATACATGGCCGATGTGAGATCATAACATTACCCCACCTGATAGGTGTGAAAACACCCATCCTTTTACCACTTAATTCTGGCTAAAACGAGACCAAAACACGTATTTAATATCATTTGTTTGGAATTATGCGTGGTTTTTGTGTTTATTGTGTTTTCAGAGTCGACCGGATGAATATTGAAGAAAACATGGGATTGCACGGGTTTTATCAAGGAAAAAAGACTCAAGACGAAGTCTATTGTCCAAGAGATGCAAAAGGTTTGAAGTCATTGTGCCTATTTGAAGATTTATCGAAGAATAGAGCCAAAGATGGAAGATTCATATATGTCGAAGAACTCGAGTCTATTTAACAAAAGATTATAAGTCGAGTTGGAATTATTCACTGACACTTCTCAAATCCAAGTTGGAAACATTTATTTAAAGAAGCGTGAAGACTAAAGAAGAAAGAAGAAAAAGGAGCCCAAACCAAAGCCCAATCACAAAGCCCACCACCATTACACACGCCTATATAAAGGCCTCACCTCACAAATTTTCACACACTTAGCTTAGCTTAGTTTTCATTCTCTCTAATTTTAGAGAGAGAAAGTCTTAAACTTTCTCTCACTAAACTTCATCTTTTTCTTTTAATCATTCAAGATTAAACACTTTGTATTGCTTATTTCATTAATCAAAGTTTTATTTTAAGTTTTTATTTTCTTAATCTCATTCTACTTTTCTTTGATTTTAGATTGATTTTGGTACGATTATCATGTGATCCGTGTTGTTCTATTTGATTTCGTGCTTAAAAAGTTAATCTTTTGATCATCTCATAAGTTTTCTTTTGATTAAGCTATAAGACTTTTGTGTTTATAGGCTTAGTTTGATGATTAGCTTATTTACTTTATAAAAAGTTTCCTTAAAAAGTTTATGTTTTTATTGTTTGATCCAAAAGTTTGTTGAATTTTCGAGTTAGATAAGTTGATTAGAGTGCTTATTTGATTCGGTAAAGTATTTGGATTGTTAAGTTTCGGGTATTAGCTTATCAAAGTTAGCTTATTACCTAGCTTATCCGATTTCCACAATTTTCGGAAAGGGTTTTAAAACCCCTTTCCGATCGAGACTTTCCGACCAAGCCACATCCCTCTTTCCGATCGTACGATCGGAAAAGGGTTTTGTTTATTCCGACGGTGAGTAATTTTAGCATATTCCGATTGTAGTTTCTTTTAATCTTTCCGATCTGGCCATTGTTTGCACATTCCGATCATAGTAACCATACTCTTATTCCGATTGTGAAGTTTCTGGATATTCCGATTGAATGGTTTTGCATGTATTCCGATTTGGGCAAGTTTGACATTCCGATTGGCATCATTTCATCATATTCCGATCACACGATCGGAATAATATTCCGATTGAGGGGATTTTTCCACTTTTTTTCCGATTTGGGGTGTTTTGCTCCGATCTTACTTTCTTTTAGTACTTTTCAATTAAGTTCATATTTTTACAAAGTTTTCCAAGTGTTAGTTTTTTATTAAGAGTTCACTTATTTTTCTAATATAATCTTTAAAGTTTTCAAACATTTAATTTTAAATTCGTCTTTTCACTTTAATCATTTAAATCATTAATTTTACTCTTCGACACTTAATTTCTTGTCATTAGTTTAAAATAGATAAACAAACCAACCACTTTTTATTAACCAAGAACAAATCATTCCACTTAAGGCCAAGATCAATTCGAGAGGACTGAGAGATTAAAAATTGAACCCATAGTAAAATCATGTATCAAATGGCGCCGCTGCCGGCTCTTCTCGTTAAGATCAAAAGTTTTTTGTGAGAACTTGGATTTTGGGATCCGTTCCCCGTGAACGTTACTTTTTCATAAAAACTTTCAAAAAAAAAAAAAATCCTAAAAAAAATATAAAATTTTCAAAAATACAAAAAAATTAAAAAACATAAAAATCAAAAATATGTTTGCTTTGTTTTTCTTTGTTCGTTCTTTTGCAGGTGTATGCGCACTCGATCCACGTCTTATCAAGAGCCCGAGCCTCTCGATCACTTAGACATGGCCGGTGTACCACCTCCAAACAATAATAACAACAACAACCCACCTTTCAACAACATGAACAATAACAACAACAATGAGCCCCTTCCGGATAATCGCCCGATGATTGAATTGCTGCAAGCTCATGTAGATGGCAACACGGATCCAATTGTCATACCTCCAATTGCCGCCAACAACTTTGAGCTAAAATCAGGCTTTATCCAGATGGTCTCTGCTCAACCATTCTTGGGACGAACCATTGATGATCCACACGACCACATCAAGAGATTCTTGCAACTCACCAACAAGGTCAAATTCAATGGTGTTCCACAAGAGGTTATTAGATTACAACTTTTTCCCTTTTCTTTAGAGGGACAAGTCCGGCATTGGCTTGCTAAGGAACCGCCACAGAGTATTCTCTCGTGGACGGATTTGGAAACTAAGTTCATCAATTACTTTTTCCCACCCTCTCGTACTACCGCTTTGCGGAATGAAATCATAAATTTTGAACAAAAGTACGATGAGTCGTTCAGTGAATCTTGGGATCGTTTTAAAGATCTTTTAAGAAAATGCCCACAACATGGTTTTACCAAAGTACATCAAATTAATACTTTTTACAATGGTTTAAGCATGAGTGACCAAGATTCACTGAACAGTGCCTCGGGGGGTAATCTATTGGCTAAGACTTCCAATGCTGCTTGGGACATCATTGAGAATAAATCTCGTGTGCAAACCAAGAGTGTTCGGACCAATGTCGCTAGTGCTAGCACTAGTGACAGCGACAAGCGATTGGACAAAATCACTGCGCTTCTTGAATCGCTTGTCACCCACACCGTCAACAACAACAACAGCAACAACGCTAAAAACGCCCAAGTTAACGCTGTCAGCCAACCTTGTGAGATATGCGGTGGTCCTCACTCTTACACAACTTGTACTGCCACCCAAGACTACCCTGCTGAGAATGTGAATGCAGCATATCGCACCTATCCTCAACCTGCTTATCAAGCTAGACCTCAAGGTGACCGTAATTTGCTTAGTTACCGCTCTAACAATTATCTTTCCCCACCTGGTTTTCCCCCAAACAACCCAAACCAACAACAAAACCTCAATCGCCCTCCTCAACAACAACAACATCCTCGACAACCATACATACCTCCTCACAAACAGCAACAGCCACCTCAACGTAACAACCAAGTTTACCAGCAACCTGCTTATCAACCACCCGCATACACTGCTCCTTCCAACCAAACCCCCGCATCACATCAAGACATTGGAACCTACATGAGGACTAACGATGTGATCGTGGATAATCTCCAATAGGAAGTGCGCCACTTGAAAGCAGACCTGATGAAACAAGGGAATGATCTGAGAGCTGATATGAAGAACACTATGGATAGTCAAACAAATGATTTAAGAAACATGATGGCTAGTTTCTTCCAAGGTAATCAACCCTCTTCTTCGGGTACTCTTCCGAGTAACACCGTTGCGAATCCAAGAGGGGAGATGAAAGCAATCACCACTCGAAGTGGCAAAGGTACCAAGGAACCCGAGCTTCCTATACCTCCACCGGTGGTTGTGACTAAGGAGAACGAGTCACCTGCTCCTATTCCTCATCCTTCTCCTTCCCTAATTTCTCCACCTCTTCCTTCTACCCCTCCTCCACCCAAGGATGTGAGTGATCCTATTCTTCCAAAGCCTTCCTCTTCTTCCAATATACCTTATCCATCTAGGTTGAGGAAAGAGAAGCAAAAGAGCAAGGACGATATTCAGGTTTCGAACTTCCTTAAAATGTTCAAACAATTGAATTTTAACATCTCCTTCGCTGAGGCTCTCGCTCACATGCCCAAATACGCGAAAATGTTTAAAGATCTTCTTAGCGACAAGGAAAAGCTCCTCGACATTGCCAACACCCAACTTAATGAGAATTGCTCTGCAGTGCTCTTAAGGAAATTGCCAACCAAGCTTGGTGATCCGGGTCGTTTCTTAATTCCTTGCAATTTCCCGGGAGTAGAGAATTGCATGGCCCTAGCCGATCTAGGTGCCAGTATCAACTTAATGCCTTTAAGTGTGTGGAAGCAATTATCTCTCCCTGAGCTAGTCCCCACCAAAATGACTTTGGAATTAGCTAACCGTACGGTTGCTTATCCAGTGGGGATAGCCGAAGACGTCATTGTAGGAGTCAACAAATTCACTTTTCCTGCTGATTTCGTCGTCGTCGACTACGAGATGGACCCCCGTGTGCCACTAATTGTTGGTCGTCCATTCTTGAGGACCGGTCGCACTCTTATTGATGTTGAAGCCGGTGAGCTTATCATGAGAGTGTGTGACGATAAAGTAGTCTTCAACATGGGAAAGTTGTCTAAACAGCCTTATTCATATGAGAGTGTTAATTGTATTGACGTTCTTGATGAGGCTTGTGAAGAAAACTTTAATGATGCTTGCAAAAGTATTCCTACCTCTCTTCCCAATGTTGAGACCGTGTCCTCTATTGATTCATCGTTGTCTCTATTTGGAGATAGTGATTTATTTTGGAACAATCTTGAAGACACCATGGGAGATGTGAATTTAGCTACTAATGATTCTCCTATCGATGGGGATGAAGACATGAATTTCTTTGACAATCTTCTCAACGAAGACAATCCTTCTCCTCCATCTCCCACAGTCATTGCTATCGATACTCCGACTTCGAATACGCCTCCCGTCGAAAATCCTCCGGATTTAGAGCTTAAGGAGTTGCGCCCCATCTCGAGTATGTATTCCTTGAAGAAGAGAAGAAGTCGCCAGTCATCATTGCTAAGGACCTAAAGGAAGACGAAAAAGCCCGACTTATCACCGTGTTGAAAGATCATAAGAAGGCTATTGCTTGGTAGATTTCTGATATTCGTGGAATTGATCCTCACTTCTGCACACACAAAATTCTCATGGAGAACGACTTTAAGCCCACAATTCAAAGCCAACGAAGGGTGAATCCAAAAATCCATGAAGTCATCAAAACAGAGGTTATCAAACTTCTTGATGCGGGTATGATTTACCCTATTTCGGATTCCCCATGGGTTAGTCCAATCCATTGTGTGCCCAAGAAGGGCGGAATAACCGTTGTTCCCAATGAACACAACGAGTTGATTTCCACCCGTCTCGTCACTGGGTGGAGAGTTTGTATAGACTACCGCAAACTCAATGATGCCACGAGAAAGGATCATTTCCCTCTACCTTTTATGGACCAAATGCTTGAACGTTTAGCGGGTAATGAATATTACTGCTTTCTTGATGGTTTCTCGGGTTATTTTTAAATACCCATAGATCCCCAAGATCAAGAGAAGACAACATTCACTTGTCCCTATGGCACATTTGCTTATAAAAGAATGCCTTTTGGCCTATGTAATGCGCCCAGGACTTTCCAAAGGTGCATGTTAGCTATCTTCCATGACATGGTTGAACAAACCATGGAAGTCTTCATGGATGATTTCTCGGTCTTCGGGGATTCCTTCTCTTCTTGCCTTGCCAATTTGGAACATATGCTTAAGCGGTGCGAAGACACTCGCCTTGTTCTGAATTGGGAAAAATGCCATTTTATGGTAAAAGAAGGCATCGTGCTAGGACACAAAATTTCCAAAGCCGGTCTTGAAGTAGACCGTGCTAAAGTCGATGTTATCGCAAAGTTGCCTCCACCTTCAACCGTGAAGGGTGTGAGAAGTTTTCTGGGTCATGCGGGCTTCTACCGTCGATTCATCAAAGATTTTTCTCAAATCGCTCGCCCGATGACCCACCTCTTGGAAAAAGATACTCCTTTTATCTTTTCCGAAGAGTGCCTTGAAGCCTTCAACTCGCTTAAGGATAAGCTAACTAAGGCACCCGTCTTGGTTACCCCTAATTGGGAGCTGCCCTTTGAGTTGATGTGCGATGCTAGTGATTTTGCTATTGGAGCGGTTCTGGGACAAAGAGTGAACAAACACTTCCAACCAATCCATTACGCTAGCAAGACAATGACGGGGGCGCAATTGCATTATACGACAACCGAAAAAGAGCTTTTAGCTGTTGTCTATGATTTTGAAAAATTCCGCCCCTATCTTGTCCTAATGACAACAATCGTGTATACCGATCATTCCGCGCTGAAGTACTTGTTGACAAAGCAAGATTCCAAACCACGACTTCTTCGCTGGGTTTTGCTGCTCCAGGAATTTAAAATCGAAATTCGCGATAAAAAAGGAGCAGAAAACTTAGCCGCGGATCATCTCAGCAGACTTGAGGATCCTTACCAAGGGGATCATCCGAACACAGAAATAAATGATTCTTTTCCCTTGGAGACCTTAATGTCTATAAATTCGAAATCTGATGAAACCCCGTGGTTTGCAGACTTTGCAAACTACTTGGCGGGTGGAATTCTCAAGGAAGGGTTGACGTCTCAACAAAAGAAAAAGTTCTTCACCGACATTAAGACTTACTTTTGGGACGACCCTTACCTATTCAAACAATGTGCCGACCTGATTATCCGCCGATGTGTTGATGGACCGGCAGCTTCAGAAATCCTTGATGCTTGCCACAAAGGACCCACCGGTGGTCACTTTGGTCCCAACTACACCGCCAAAAAAGTGTTTGATTCGGGATTTTATTGGCCCTCCATATATCGTGACGCTCACAATATGGTTAAACAATGTGACGTTTGCCAAAAACAAGGCACGATCACACATAAAGACGAGATGCCTCAGAAGTTCATTCAAGAATGTGAAATCTTTGATGTTTGGGGTATCGACTTTATGGGGCCATTCCCTTCATCTAAAGGAAACAAATACATCCTTGTAGCCGTTGACTACGTTTCAAAGTGGGTTGAAGCCAAAGCTTTACCTACTAATGATGCAAGGGTGGTTTGTAACTTTCTGAAATCATTGTTCGCTCGATTCGGCGTTCCTCGTGCTATTATCAGTGACCGCGGGACTCATTTTTGCAACGATCAATTTGCAAGAGTCTTGGCTAAGTATGGTATCAATCACCGTCTTTCCACCGCTTATCATCCCCAAACCAATGGGCAAGCCGAGATATCCAACCGTGGATTGAAGCGAATTTTGGAACGTACTGTGGGAGAGCATCGTGCCGCGTGGGCCGATAAGTTAGATGATGCTCTGTGGGCTTTCCGTACTGCTTATAAGACCTCGATCGGTTGTACACCTTATCATCTTGTGTACGGGAAAGCATGCCACCTTCCCATCGAGCTGGAGCATAAGGCGCACTGGGCCTTGAAATGGGCTAACTTCGACATCAACAAAGCCGGTGATCATCGCAAGATTCAACTCAACGAGCTCAACGAACTGAGGAATGAAGCTTATGAGAACTCGTTGATCTACAAAGAGAAGACGAAGATCCTTCATGACGCAAAAATCAAGAACCGAGAGTTCCACGTTGGTGATAAAGTCTTACTTTTTAACTCTCGGTTGAAGATCTTCTCTGGCAAGTTGAAGAGCCGCTGGTCTGGTCCATTCACCGTCGCCAAAGTCTTTCCGTATGGGACCATTGAGCTTTCTCAGCCAAATGGGCCCAATTTCAAGGTGAATGGCCAGCGTCTGAAGTTGTACTTTAGTGAGGACATCTCTCAGGAGATGATTCCATCCCTCACCACGTTCCCCATGAACTAATTTTGGGTCGAGTCAGGCTCGTGACTCGGTTAACAAAAACAAGCGCTCCTCGAGAGGCAGCCCGAGTATCTATCCTTTTATGTTTTAACCTCCTAAGTGTAGGGGGACCTGTATAGGTGTTTGTTTTTGTGTGGTGATGTGATTACAGGGATGAATGCACTCTTGGAACCTTTGAAGAACCATGCTCCCGTGTTATCCGAAATCCGGTTCTATCTCTCAACTATCGTGATTCAATTTTCTTCATACTCACATTTGAAATTGATCACTTTAGTCGTCTCTTCCTTAACTTGAATTAACCAACGTGCACAATGTCATAAGTGTAGGGGAGACTTTTCCCACATGCTTAAACATTGAGGACAATGTTTATCTTAAGTGTAGGGGAGACTTCTATCAAAGTTTTAAGTGGACTTTTCCATTAAAATGCCTTCATTTAACCGGAAAATCATATTTTTCAACATTTTTCAAATTTTTTATTAACTTTGGCCATTTAGTCGTAATTTTTAAATTTTTATCGTTGCTTTCATATGTATATATCCTGCAATAAAGTCAATAATATTAATAAAGTGGTGTAGCTAGTTTAGAAGTCTTTGACATATTAGGCCCGTTGCGTTTATTTTGACTCAACCCGAATAGACTTATCTAAGTTTATTCTAGCTAGTATCCTTAACCATGTAGACCTTAATTGGTTTATTTGGCTAAGCATCCACGAGTCTCATTACTTGAGATTTTAAATTGTGGAGAACGAGAGATGATAGAGTCAATTATAAGTCGGTGTTCTTGCGCAAGCTCACTTGGTGTAATTATTTGCCTATTCTCCCATCACTTGCTAATAAATTATCTGCAATAAGTAAGGTCGTACGATTTGAAAGGTTACTTAGCTTCTAGCCCAAGATCGTTTAAAAGTTGCTCGGTAATGATAAGAGTTCATAGCCAAGGCATAACTTATGAAGCGGGGCGCGAAGATTGGCGAGTCCGAAAAGGCCCTAACAAGGCATGAGGATTCCATTTTATTGCTAAAAATCCAAGGTGACGTGAAAAGCATTATTCCCAAAGTCAATATGAAGGATCAAGACTCACGACGAAAAGCAATCAACTCCCATAAAGATCATGGAGAAGTCTATCCGAAAAGACCCTAACAAGGTATGAGGATAAATAGATCCAAGTCCGAAAAGGAGGCGGATCGTTGTATCTCAAAATCCCAAATAGAGATTGAAGAAATAATCATGAAGTCGTGGTCAACAAAGTTGGAGTACCTCTCAAAAGTCTCCAAGTGAAGAAATTCTATGAACGATGAGAAGACCATTATCTCAAGCACGTCTCTCAAGATATGAAGTATGAAGTACATGCCAAATATCGGCCCGTGAAAGGTCTCAAATCGTGAACCGAGTTATGCCAAGATATGAACTTTTTGATATCCCGAGAAGCAGTTTTAAGAGATTTTGTCCTTTAGCTAACTATTGATCAAATCGTCCTACTTTGCTTTCAGCCTAAATAAACTATCAAAATAAGTCCAAAAATGCATCTTCATGATCATTCTAAGACAAAAATAAAATATAAGAGATACACCTAGGAATAAGGGAGTTTAAGCATTTAATTAAGCCATGTGTGTGAGTGTTTGAATTTCTAACTTATAATAACAATGATCTTGTTTTTAAGCTTAGTTTGGGGAACGTGAAACTTGAGGGTGATAAATCTTCGCAGAACCGAAGCCCTAATGTAAGTCTTCGATCTCTTTGCAAGTTATTTCCACATAGCTATTTTCTATCCTTTTGTTTACTTTAAAGTTTTAATTTCTCTTAGTACTTTCATTTTTGTTTAGTAGTATATTAATAAGGCCAAGGTTGATTGATTATGAGAAAAGTGTAAATGTGCTCTGTCACTAAGCATTGCATGAGGGCATGGCAATGGTTAAGTGTAGGGGATTTGATAGGTGTGAAAACACCCATCCTTTTACCACTTAATTCTGGCTAAAACGAGACCAAAACACGTATTTAATATCATTTGTTTGGAATTATGCGTGGTTTTTGTGTTTATTGTGTTTTCAGAGTCGACCGGATGAATATTGAAGAAAACATGGGATTGCACGGGTTTTATCAAGGAAAAAAGACTCAAGACGAAGTCTATTGTCCAAGAGATGCAAAAGGTTTGAAGTCATTGTGCCTATTTGAAGATTTATCGAAGAATAGAGCCAAAGATGGAAGATTCATATATGTCGAAGAACTCGAGTCTATTTAACAAAAGATTATAAGTCGAGTTGGAATTATTCACCGACACTTCTCAAATCCAAGTTGGAAACGTTTATTTAAAGAAGCGTGAAGACTAAAGAAGAAAGAAGAAAAAGGAGCCCAAACCAAAGCCCAATCACAAAGCCCACCACCATTACACACGCCTATATAAAGGCCTCACCTCATAAATTTTCACACACTTAGCTTAGCTTAGTTTTCATTCTCTCTAATTTTAGAGAGAGAAAGTCTTAAACTTTCTCTCACTAAACTTCATCTTTTTCTTTTAATCATTCAAGATTAAACACTTTGTATTGCTTATTTCATTAATCAAAGTTTTATTTTAAGTTTTTATTTTCTTAATCTCATTCTACTTTTCTTTGATTTTAGATTGATTTTGGTACGATTATCATGTGATCCGTGTTGTTCTATTTGATTTCGTGCTTAAAAAGTTAATCTTTTGATCATCTCATAAGTTTTCTTTTGATTAAGCTATAAGACTTTTGTGCTTATAGGCTTAGTTTGATGATTAGCTTATTTACTTTATAAAAAGTTTCCTTAAAAAGTTTATGTTTTTATTGTTTGATCCAAAAGTTTGTTGAATTTTCGAGTTAGATAAGTTGATTAGAGTGCTTATTTGATTCGGTAAAGTATTTGGATTGTTAAGTTTCGGGTATTAGCTTATCAAAGTTAGCTTATTACCTAGCTTATCCGATTTCCACAATTTTCGGAAAGGGTTTTAAAACCCCTTTCCGATCGAGACTTTCCGACCAAGCCACATCCCTCTTTCCGATCGTACGATCGGAAAAGGGTTTTGTTTATTCCGACGGTGAGTAATTTTAGCATATTCCGATTGTAGTTTTTTTTAATCTTTCCGATCTGGCCATTGTTTGCACATTCCAATCATAGTAACCATACTCTTATTCCGATTGTGAAGTTTCTGGATATTCCGATTGAATGGTTTTGCATGTATTCCGATTTGGGCAAGTTTGACATTCCGATTGGCATCATTTCATCATATTCCGATCACACGATCGGAATAATATTCCGATTGAGGGGATTTTTCCACTTTTTTTCCGATTTGGGGTGTTTTGCTCCGATCTTACTTTCTTTTAGTACTTTTCAATTAAGTTCATATTTTTACAAAGTTTTCCAAGTGTTAGTTTTTTATTAAGAGTTCACTTATTTTTCTAATATAATCTTTAAAGTTTTCAAACATTTAATTTTAAATTCGTCTTTTCACTTTAATCATTTAAATCATTAATTTTACTCTTCGACACTTAATTTCTTGTCATTAGTTTAAAATAGATAAACAAACCAACCACTTTTTATTAACCAAGAACAAATCATTCCACTTAAGGCCAAGATCAATTCGAGAGGACTGAGAGATTAAAAATTGAACCCATAGAAAAATCATGTATCACCACCCTTTGAAGAACCAACGTCCTCGTTGGTCACGGCTATGTTGGTCACGGTTGGCACCCCCTTTGGGTCCAAGCCACCACTCCATAGGCCACCACTCCGAGCTCGTTGGTCACGGCTATGTTGGTCACGGTTGGCACCCCCTTTGGGTCCAATCCACCACTCCGAGTGTTGGAACCTCGTAAGGTAGGGCTACCTCTGATACCAATTGTTGTCCCTAATATATGATGATATAATACGAATTTATGAAGAAAGAAAGGTAGATATGAGATGAATTTTAGATAGAGAAAGTAGTGAGAGAAAGTAGAGAGAAATGGTTGGAGAAACTAGGTGATATTAGATTGAGAGAAAATGAACTGACCAACACCCTTCCTAACATGCTAGGAAGGGTTACATAGCCTTTGCTTACATGTAGCTTAATGGGCTATATGATCATGGGCCAGGCTTTCCTTTTGGGCTTTGGTTACTTATGAATGAACCTTAGCTTAAAGTTAAGCCCGTAATACACGACTAACATCTACCTATTACAACGTTCTAAAATACGATACATAATAAACATATGACCGAGCATTCTTGTTTGACTCAATATTTTGAGGCTAACAATCTCCCCCAATGAGAGGTCATAAACCTTGGTCATTTAGGAATTTTGTAGAGATTACTAATCTCGCCATAAATGAGTCTTGAACGTGTAATCGTAGTCTTGTTCCTTCATGTTGTGATCTTTGAGCCGTTGTCGTTGTCTTTCGACTTTGTCTTTTGATCTTGAGATCTTCAAATCATCCTTGACTTGTCTTTGCCATCTTGCAATCTTGTGTCTTCATCCACATGCTCACACTATTAATTGTTGAATATGTCTTTAGGCATGAGTATGTGGTTTTAAATCTTTGACTTTGCTGAGTACACCGTGACGCCACCTTCTCGAGACAAAACATAGACACGAACTGAATGGCTTTGACATTCGTCCTAAATCGGTAGCGTTTACCTCCGGTCGGTGAAGACCGTTATACGATATTAAATATCGTACCTGTGATTAGGTAGAGTCACTTAAGAATCTCCTTGACAGGGTTTCGCGGCTGTACTAGCCGTTCTCTTTACTCGACCGTCCCAAGACTGCGAACATAAAGAGTGAATCAATTTGATATATATCCGCTTGATTAAAGTCGTCAATTCAAATTCCTGGAACAAGTTTGATTCTTAAAGAATCTTACCATTGTTGCTTTCCAGTTGACACAAGCTTGATCCATAAAGAATCTCGCAAGTCACCTACCGTAGCGCTGTTTGATGTTGACGCTATAAGGATTTCCATTCGTCACTATGAATATTAATAAATATCACTCTGAATGTTCTGGCAAGACCATAAAGATATTGAGTAGAAACCTAAAACGAGTTTGAATCAATTAAGAATCAAACCACTGTTGCTTTTCAGTTTTACACATGTTCAATTCATAAAGAATCTTGCATATGACCTACCGCAGTGCTGTTTGATGTTAACACTGGAAGTATTTCCACTCATCATTGTGAATACTAAGTAGTATTACTCTGAGTGTTCTAGCAATATCACAAGGATATAGCGTAGGACTCTGTTGATCTTCATCTGTGTGTCCTAACGAGATTTGATTGATCTCTTGGCTCTAGACTTGATTTGTGCACTTTTAGTGGTCGGAGGCTGGAGCAGATGCCACCTATTCAATATCAACTATCTCGGAGTGAGAAAGTCAATAGAAGTCGTGTTGATCTCCGTGACAATAAAACAAACTTCTTTTGAGAGAAGCCTGAGTAGCTAGGAAAGGGTTGTGCTTCACATCACTGGGTCTATGATGAGTTGTCTTCATGATGTGTTGACCCGGTTTCTGCCTAAGTTGTATGGAGGGCTAATTTCTTTACACCCTTTATCCTTACATTTCTTTTTCATTCTTCAACCCCTTCAATGCTTACGAAGACATCATTACTAACACCTTGTTGTGATTGTTCCAGTGCTAGCATCAATGCTTAGTCGGCATTCAGCTACGTTCACATTCTACTCCATCTTTCCTAAGGACTTCTAGTAATCTATTGGATTGTCCCTGGGAAGATCCCTCCGGTTCTGGTTGGATCATAGGACTTAAACCTAACCACCCTTTTGACACCAATAACGTCGTGAATTAAAGATGTTGTGGGTATTTGATCGTAACCATGAAAACCACTTCAAATGTCTAACAAGATGTTTAAAAAACATTTAACACCTTGATAGTTTTGTCGTTTCAGAAATGCTCCCCCTTCACATGTGCATCGATAATCGAAAGTGTTTCGCACATGTAGTTAAGAGTTAAAGTGCTTGAGTCTTATATAAGATCACATTTTAATCACATTTTCTCCCCCTATCTCTATTATATAAAATCTTTTGATATTAGAGATACCAAATTTGATTAAAATATATTTTGAAAAATGGTCTTGAAAATATTCGGAAGAAAGATGTGTCAAACTTAGCATGAATTTTGGAAAGCTCCCCCTCAAAAATTGATCCAATTGAATTGTCATTGTGAGGATGTGATCCACATTTCTCTTTTTGAGGATGGGAGTTGTTGAACACACAATTTTTGAAAGATTTTGAATAATCATTGAAAAATTCTTGAGAAAATTGTGTTCAACGGTTTTTGAAAAATCCTATTTCTTTTTGTCGAAGAGGTTTTTCTAAAGCATAAACTTGAGTTCATAGACTTTGAATGTCTTGACGAATCCACTCAAGTGTAAGAAGATTTCTCTTCTTTTGCTGAGGGTAAGCGCACTAAATCGTACACTCCCCCGTGAATATTGATCCGGGTTGCAATCTGAAAGTGATTACAAGCCATTGTGTTGAGCTCAAAACGTGGAATGTAATGTGACAAGCTCAACCTAAGATAGATTTCTCTACCCGTTGTTGGAAATATTGTCCAAAAGAGACAATTTCCTTTGTAAAAGATAGAAATGACATGTTTTGAAAATTATTTACAACTTTCATTCGAGCTTTATGTACACACCCGTGTCGTTATTGAGCGACATTTCTAGGTACGTCCATATTATCGATACTGAAAGACATGTCGAGAAGAATATTTTCGGATTATCAAAGATTTTTTTAATTTTGTATTTTGCTTTTTTCATTAATATTTACAAGTAGATGTTTGATAGATGAATCAAGCAGGCTTCTTTGCCAGAACCTCCAGTTCTGCTGGAGTCAAACATCTCATACCAATTTGCCTAACTAGATACGCAAACCTCTCTTTCGAAAGAGCTTTTGTAAACAAGTCAGCCAATTGGTAATCAGTTCCAACAAAGTATAATTCAACAATACCCTTTTCAACTTGTTCCTTAATGAAGTGATATCTGACATCAATGTGCTTCGTGCGAGAATGCTGTACCGGATTGCAGGAGATGGATATGCAAACTTTGAGTCACAGTACATAGGTACTTAATCAAAGTGGAAGCCATAATCCGTGAGTTGTGTTCTCATCCAAAGAACTTGAGCACAACACGCAGATAGAGACACATACTCCGCTTCGGCTGATGAAACTGACGTGCAATCCTGCTTCTTGGAAGACCATCCCACAAGCTTATCTTGATCTAGAAATTGTGCACCACCAGAAGTACTTTTACGTGTATCAAGACACCCTGCATGATCAGAATTTGAATAGGCCGTTAGAAAGAAACCGGTTTCCCTCGGATACCAGAGTCCCAAATGAATGGTATTCTTGAGGTACCGAAAGATCCGTTTAACCTCCTTGAGGTGCTTTTCAGTGGGTCGTGCTTGATATCGTGCACAATAACACGTAGCATGTGATATATCTGGTCGGCTTGCTGTTAGGTACATGAGGGAGCCGATCATGGAACGATATTTCGTTTGATCTATGGCATCTCCCTCCAAATCAGCATCTAGGGATGTTGATGGAGGCCCAAGTATTGAAGAACGGGCTGACTTGTTTCTGGAGGCCCGAGATCGCGTGACGGAGAGGGGTTTAGTAAAATGGGCATAACTTTTGCATCCTAATTCCGTTTTCAGCCCGTGACCTGTCAAAACGTGCGTAAAAAGGAGACCGACGACGCTGTAAACATCTTTTAGCTGGTTGCGGATTTTTCAAGGCCCGAAAAGCCTTTTTACTATCAGTTTTTTGCATTTTTATGTTTTTTTCACTTTCAGTTGGACTTTGTCATTGGGCTACGGTCCAGCCCGTTGGATTTTTAGGGTTTTTCTTTGTTTGCAGTCATTATTTAATGAATCTGTTGTAACCCTAGCAAGACAGTTATCAGTTTAATAAAAGTTAAACCATTGGCCGTTGAGTTGCCGTGTTTTACCCTAATTTTCGGGCATTCTTCAGAATCAACGATTATTAGCAGAATTGTTTCTGGCATTCTTGTTGAATCAACAGATCCAATTACTTATCTTTGTTACTTTGTTTTTTTTAGTCTACATCAGTTGGTATCAGAGCCAAAGTTCCTGATCAAGATGCCTCCAAGGAGAACTAGGCCTATTCACGATGTGAATGAACAGGAATTTGAGCAGCGTATGATGGAAAGAATGGAGGAGAGATTCGATCAAATGTTTGATCAATTGACCGACCAGATGAACACTTTGATGAGCAATAGGAGGCCTCGTAATCGCCGTCATGAGGAAGAAGATGCAGATCTGGAAGAAAATCCGTTTGGTGATGGTTTGTCTGATGATGAACAATCAGTAGGGCGACGGATGAGAGATCGCAGTGGGAATAATGATAGGCGTTGGGAGACCGGAATGAGGGTTAATATTCCTGAGTTTAATGGGGACACTTTAAAGCCTGATGAGTTTATTGATTGGCTTGTTGCTGTTGAAGAAGTATTTGAATTCAAAGAAGTTCCAGAAAACAAAAGGGTTTCGTTGATCGCTACCAAGTTACGTGGTCGGGCATCCGCGTGGTGGCAACAATTGAAACTGACGAGGAACAGAGTTGGGAAGTCAAAGATCACGAGTTGGCAGAAGATGAAGAAAGTCACGAGGGATAATTTTATTCCTCATAACTACCAGCGAATGATGTACCAGCGGCTACAGAATCTGAAACAGGGGGCCAAGTCTGTTGAAGATTACACGACCGAATTTTACCAACTAATTGCAAGGAATGACGTTCAAGAGACAGAATATCAGCTTGTCTCTCGATACATTGGTGGTTTAAGAGTCCAGATCATGGATTCTGTTAACATGTTTGATCCGATGACACTTTCTGAAGCGTATCAACGAGCACTGACTTTTGAGAAGCAGAACCGACGAGTGAGGAGTTCTTCTTCTCCTGCAATAACAGGTGCTTCTGGTTCGGGTAATGCGGCATCGCGTTTTGCCCCAACTCAGGCTAAAGCAGTTGGTGAGAATACTGGACCAGTTCCTAAAGCGGCCGGCAGTGGTGGGTTCAAGTGCTTTAACTGTGGTGAACCTGGTCACCGACAATCAGAGTGTAAGAAGGCTGGGAAGAGGCAGTTATTTATTGAACCTGAGGAAGATGATGATGTGGCTTATGATGACTACGTGGGAGACGCATTTTATGATGCAGAACCTGAGTATGAGGAGGAGTATGTGTCTAGAGATGTGGGGGTGAATTTGGTGGTAAGGCGCTCCTGCTTAACACCTAAAGTTGATGGTGATGATTGGCTCAAACACAACATCTTTCAGTCAACTTGTACCATTATGGGTAAGGTTTGCACTTTTGTATGCGATTCAGGTAGTTGTGATAATTTGATAGCTGAAGGAGCAGTCCAGAAATTAGGGCTGAAAACTGAAGATCGTCCCAAACCTTATAAGTTACAGTAGCTTAAAAAGGGTGGGGAGATAATAGTTCCAAGCGTGTCCAAGTTCTGTTTTCTTTGGAACAACTTATAAGGATAATCTTTGGTGTGATGTGATACCTATGGATGCTTGTCACTTATTGTTGGGTAGACCTTGGGAGTATGACCGTGATGTAACTCACCATGGGAGAACTAATACTTATAGTTTCTTGTTTGGGGGTGTGAAGATTACTTTGATGCCAAATAAACCTAAGGAAGTAGTTAATAAACCCACTGGTACTTTACTAACTCTTTCGCAGTTCGAAGACGAGCTGGAGGTGGGAGGTGATGTTTTTGTATTAATAGGGAAGGAGGTTTCTGAAGATGGTGAAGTTCCTGAAGCCATGATCCCTTTACTTGAGGAATTCTCTGATGTTTTCCCTGATAAATTACCTGATGGTTTGCCACCATTGCGTGACATACAACATCATATTGATCTAGAGCCTGGGTCACAGTTGCCTAACAGGCCACATTATAGGATGAGCCCGGGAGAACATGAGGAGTTACGCAGGCAGGTTGAGGAGCTGGTTTCCAAGGGTCATGTTCGTGAGAGTATGAGCCCGTGTGTTGTTCCTGCCCTCTTGACTCCAAAGAAGGATGGTACATGGCGTATGTGTGTTGATAGTCGAGCCATCAATAAGATTACTGTGAGGTACAGGTTTCCTATTCCTCGCCTTGATGATTTGCTTGACCAGATTAGTGGTGCTACCATTTTCACGAAGCTGGATTTGAAGAGTGGGTATTACCAGATTCGTCTTAGACCTGGTGACGAGTGGAAGACCGCTTTCAAGACCCGTGAAGGGTTGTATGAGTGGTTGGTCATGCCTTTTGGTTTATCAAACGCACCAAGCACATTTATGCGTGTGATGAATCAACTGCTCAGGCCTTTTATTGGCAAGTTTGTGGTTGTTTATTTTGATGACATTCTTATTTATAGTGCTTCTTATAATGAGCATGTCAATCATGTGAGGCAGGTCTTGACCTTGCTTCGGAAGGATAACTTTTATGCAGCCACGAAGAAGTGTGTGTTCATGACCCCTAAAGTTTTGTTTTTAGGGTATGTTGTTTCTGGTGATGGCATACAGGTGAATGAATCTAAGGTAGCAGCTGTTCAGGAGTGGCCAACTCCAACTACCATTACTGAAGTTCGGAGTTTCCATGGTCTTGCTTCTTTCTATAGGCGGTTTATCCCTAATTTCAGTTCCATTATGGCCCGTTTGACAGACTGTATGAAGGGTAAGTCATTTGTGTGGACGGAGGAAGCAGAGATGGCTTTTCAGGTTGTCAAGGAAAAGCTTACTACAGCACCTATCCTGGTATTGCCTGACTTTTCTAAAGTTTTTGAGCTTCATACTGATGCTTCTAAGGTTGCAATTGGTGGAGTTCTTAGTCAGGGTGGGCGGCCTGTTGCCTATTTTAGCGAGAAGTTGACAGGGCCGAAGTCGAGGTACTCTACTTATGACTTGGAGTTTTATGCAGTGGTCCAAGCTGTGAAGCATTGGCGCCATTATTTGTTTCATAAGGAGTTTGTTTTGTTCACTGACCATGATTCCTTAAGGCATATTCGTACTCAAGATAAGGTTTCACATAAACATGGGTGTTGGTTGGCTTTTCTTGAGAAATTTACTTTTGTGGTGAAACACAAAACGGGTGCTTCCAATCGTGCTGCTGATGCCTTAAGCAGGAGAAGTAGTTTACTTGTAACCATGCAGGTTGATGTTCCTGGACTGGATGTCATTCGTGACATGGTGACTGTGGATCCATACTTTTCAATTGTTCTGCAGGATTTGCAATCCGGAGAGAAAACAGATTTTGTTATGCATGATGGGTTCCTATTCAAAGGGAATCAACTTTGTATTCCTGATTCAAGTCTTCGCTTACAAATTATTAAGGAGTTGCATGGTGAAGGACATGTTGGTCGTGATCGCACTTTACAGTTGGTTCAAGCATCTTATTTTTGGCCTACTATGAGGAAGGAAGTGGATCGTTACGTCAAGAGGTGTCGTATTTGTCAAGTTTCAAAGGGGACGGCTACTAATGCAGGTCTTTATATGCCTTTGCCAGTTCCTTTGCAGCCCTGGGTTGATATTAGCATGGATTTTGTGTTGGGACTACCTCGTACTCAAAGGGGTAATGATTCAATATTTGTTGTTGTTGATCGTTTTTCTAAGATGGTTCATTTTATTCCTTGCAAGAAGACAACAGATGCAGTTAATGTAGCCCAACTTTTCTTTAGGTATGTGTACCGTTTACAAGGTTTACCTTCCTCCATTGTTTCTGATCGGGACACCAGGTTTTTGAGTCATTTTTGGCGTAGTTTGTGGAAGATGGTGAATACTCAACTCAATTTTAGTAGTGCTTATCATCCTCAAACTGATGGGCAAACCGAAGTTGTTAACAGGTCCCTTGGTAACCTGTTAAGGTGTTTGGTGGGTGATCATGTGAAGGCATGGGATCAGAAGTTGTATCAAGCTGAGTTTGCTCATAATCATGCTGTTAATTGGAGCACTGGGTTTAGTCCTTTCCAGGTGGTTTATTCTGCTCAGCCACGTGGTCCTCTTGATCTTATGACTCCTCAGATTTCTAGGTCTGTTCCGAAGAAAGTGCAGGTTTTTGTTGAGGGGTTGCATGATGTTCATAAATCTGTTCGTGACAACTTGGTGCGCGCTAATTCGAAGTACAACCAGGATGCAGATCAAAAGAGGAGACATGTTGACTTTGAAGTAGGAGACTTTGTGTGGGCTGTTTTGACTAAGGATCGTTTTCCAGTTGGTGAATATAATAAATTGTCTGCTAAGAAGATTGGTCCAGTGGAAATTGTGGATAAGATGAACTCAAATGCTTATCGTTTGAAGTTGCCAAGTCATATTCGTTGTCCTGATGTTTTTAATGTGAAGCACTTGTTGCCTTACCATGGTGATTCTTCCGATGATGATACAGCTGAGAATTCGAGGGCGAATTTTTCTTATCCAGGGGGGAATGATGGAGGCCCAAGTATTGAAGAACGGCTGACTTGTTTCTGGAGGCCCGAGATCGCGTGACGAAGAGGGGTTTAGTAAAATGGGCATAACTTTTAGCTGGTTGCGGATTTTTCAAGGCCCGAAAAGCCTTTTTACTATCAGTTTTTTGCATTTTTATGTTTTTTTCACTTTCAGTTGGACTTTGTCATTGGGCTACGGTCCAGCCCGTTGGATTTTTAGGGTTTTTCTTTGTTTGCAGTCATTATTTAATGAATCTGTTGTAACCCTAGCAAGACAGTTATCAGTTTAATAAAAGTTAAACCATTGGCCGTTGAGTTGCCGTGTTTTACCCTAATTTTCGGGCATTCTTCAGAATCAACGATTATTAGCAGAATTGTTTCTGGCATTCTTGTTGAATCAACAGATCCAATTACTTATCTTTGTTACTTTGTTTTTTTTAGTCTACATCATTTGGTATCAGAGCCAAAGTTCCTGATCAAGATGCCTCCAAGGAGAACTAGGCCTATTCACGATGTGAATGAACAGGAATTTGAGCAGCGTATGATGGAAAGAATGGAGGAGAGATTCGATCAAATGTTTGATCAATTGACCGACCAGATGAACACTTTGATGAGCAATAGGAGGCCTCGTAATCGCCGTCATGAGGAAGAAGATGCAGATCTGGAAGAAAAACCGTTTGGTGATGGTTTGTCTGATTATGAACAATCAGTAGGGCGACGGATGAGAGATCGCAGTGGGAATAATGATAGGCGTTGGGAGACCGAAATGAGGGTTAATATTCCTGAGTTTAATGGGGACACTTTAAAGCCTGATGAGTTTATTGATTGGCTTGTTGCTGTTGAAGAAGTATTTGAATTCAAAGAAGTTCCAGAAAACAAAAGGGTTTCGTTGATCGCTACCAAGTTACATGGTCGGGCATCCGCGTGGTGGCAACAATTGAAACTGACGAGGAACAGAGTTGGGAAGTCAAAGATCACGAGTTGGCAGAAGATGAAGAAAGTCACGAGGGATAATTTTATTCCTCATAACTACCAGCGAATGATGTACCAGCGGCTACAGAATCTGAAACAGGGGGCCAAGTCTGTTGAAGATTACACGACCGAATTTTACCAACTAATTGCAAGGAATGACGTTCAAGAGACAGAATATCAGCTTGTCTCTCGATACATTGGTGGTTTAAGAGTCCAGATCATGGATTCTGTTAACATGTTTGATCCGATGACACTTTCTGAAGCGTATCAACGAGCACTGACTTTTGAGAAGCAGAACCGACGAGTGAGGAGTTCTTCTTCTCCTGCAATAACAGGTGCTTCTGGTTCGGGTAATGCGGCATCGCGTTTTGCCCCAACTCATGCTAAAGCAGTTGGTGAGAATACTGGACCAGTTCCTAAAGCGGCCGGCAGTGGTGGGTTCAAGTGCTTTAACTATGGTGAACCTGGTCACCGACAATCAGAGTGTAAGAAGGCTGGGAAGAGGCAGTTATTTATTGAACCTAAGGAAGATGATGATGTGGCTTATGATGACTACGTGGGAGACGCATTTTATGATGCAGAACCTGAGTATGAGGAGGAGTATGTGTCTGGAGATGTGGGGGTGAATTTGGTGGTAAGGCGCTCCTGCTTAACACCTAAAGCTGATGGTGATGATTGGCTCAAACACAACATCTTTCAGTCAACTTGTACCATTATGGGTAAGGTTTGCACTTTTGTATGCGATTCAGGTAGTTGTGATAATTTGATAGCTGAAGGAGCAGTCCAGAAATTAGGGCTGAAAACTGAAGATCGTCCCAAACCTTATAAGTTACAGTGGCTTAAAAAGGGTGGGGAGATAACAGTTTCCAAGCGTGTCCAAGTTCCGTTTTCTGTAGGAACAACTTATAAGGATAATCTTTGGTGTGATGTGATACCTATGGATGCTTGTCACTTATTGTTGGGTAGACCTTGGGAGTATGACCGTGATGTAACTCACCATGGGAGAACTAATACTTATAGTTTCTTGTTTGGGGGTGTGAAGATTACTTTGATGCCAAATAAACCTAAGGAAGTAGTTAATAAACCCACTGGTACTTTACTAACTCTTTCGCAGTTCGAAGACGAGCTGGAGGTGGGAGGTGATGTTTTTGTATTAATAGGGAAGGAGGTTTCTGAAGACGGTGAAGTTCCTGAAGCCACGATCCCTTTACTTGAGGAATTCTCTGATGTTTTCCCTGATGAATTACCTGATGGTTTGCCACCATTGCGTGACATACAACATCATATTGATCTAGAGCCTGGGTCACAGTTGCCTAACAGGCCACATTATAGGATGAGCCCGAGAGAAGATGAGGAGTTGCGCAGGCAGGTTGAGGAGCTGGTTTCCAAGGGTCATGTTCGTGAGAGTATGAGCCCGTGTGCTGTTCCTGCCCTATTGACTCCAAAGAAGGATGGTACATGGCGTATGTGTGTTGATAGTCGAGCCATCAATAAGATTACTGTGAAGTACAAGTTTCCTATTCCTCGCCTTGATGGTTTGCTTGACCAGATTAGTGGTGCTACCATTTTCACGAAGCTGGATTTGAAGAGTGGGTATTACCAGATTCTTCTTAGACCTGGTGACGAGTGGAAAACCGCTTTCAAGACCCGTGAAGGGTTGTATGAGTGGTTGGTCATGCCTTTTGGTTTATCAAACGCACCAAGCACATTTATGCGTGTGATGAATCAACTGCTCAGGCCTTTTATTGGCAAGTTTGTGGTTGTTTATTTTGATGACATTCTTATTTATAGTGCTTCTTATAATGAGCATGTCAATCATGTGAGGCAGGTCTTGACCTTGCTTCGGAAGGATAACTTTTATGCAGCCACGAAGAAGTGTGTGTTCATGACCCCTAAAGTTTTGTTTTTAGGGTATGTTGTTTCTGGTGATGGCATACAGGTGGATGAATCTAAGGTAGCAGTTGTTCAGGAGTGGCCAACTCCAACTACCATTACTGAAGTTCGGAGTTTCCATGGTCTTGCTTCTTTCTATAGGCGGTTTATCCCTAATTTCAGTTCCATTATGGCCCGTTTGACAGACTGTATGAAGGGTAAGTCATTTGTGTAGACGGAGGAAGCAGAGATGGCTTTTCAGGTTGTCAAGGAAAAGCTTACTACAGCACCAATCCTGGTATTGCCTGACTTTTCTAAAGTTTTTGAGCTTCATACTGATGCTTCTAAGGTTGCAATTGGTGGAGTTCTTAGTCAGGGTGGGCGGCCCGTTGCCTATTTTAGCGAGAAGTTGACAGGGCCGAAGTCGAGGTACTCTACTTATGACTTGGAGTTTTATGCAGTGGTCCAAGCTGTGAAGCATTGGCGTCATTATTTGTTTCATAAGGAGTTTGTTTTGTTTACTGACCATGATTCCTTAAGGCATATTCGTACTCAAGATAAGGTTTCACATAAACATGGGTGTTGGTTGGCTTTTCTTGAGAAATTTACTTTTGTGGTGAAACACAAAACGGGTGCTTCCAATCGTGCTGCTGATGCCTTAAGCAGGAGAAGTAGTTTACTTGTAACCATGCAGGTTGATGTTCCTGGACTGGATGTCATTCGTGACATGGTGACTGTGGATCCATACTTTTCAATTGTTCTGCAGGATTTGCAATCCGGAGAGAAAACAGATTTTGTTATGCATGATGGGTTCCTATTCAAAGGGAATCAACTTTGTATTCCTTATTCAAGTCTTCGCTTACAAATTATTAAGGAGTTGCATGGTGAAGGACATGTTGGTCGTGATCGCACTTTACAGTTGGTTCAAGCATCTTATTTTTGGCCTACTATGAGGAAGGAAGTGGATCGTTACGTCAAGAGGTGTCGTATTTGTCAAGTTTCAAAGGGGACGGCTACTAATGCAGGTCTTTATATGCCTTTGCCAGTTCCTTTCCAGCCCTGGGTTGATATTAGCATGGATTTTGTGTTGGGACTACCTCGTACTCAAAGGGGTAATGATTCAATATTTGTTGTTGTTGATCGTTTTTATAAGATGGTTCATTTTATTCCTTGCAAGAAGACAACAGATGCAGTGAATACTCAACTCAATTTTAGTAGTGCTTATCATCCTCAAACTGATGGGCAAACCGAAGTTGTTAACAGGTCCCTTGGTAACCTGTTAAGGTGTTTGGTGGGTGATCATGTGAAGGCATGGGATCAGAAGTTGTATCAAGCTGAGTTTGCTCATAATCATGATGTTAATCGGAGCACTGGGTTTAGTCCTTTCCAGGTGGTTTATTCTGCTCAGCCACATGGTCCTCTTGATCTTATGACTCCTCAGATTTCTAGGTCTGTTCCGAAGAAAGTGCAGGATTTTGTTGAGGGGTTGCATGATGTTCATAAATCTGTTCGTGACAACTTGGTGCGCGCTAATTTGAAGTACAAGCAGGATGCAGATCAAAAGAGGAGACATGTTGACTTTGAAGTAGGAGACTTTGTGTGGGCTGTTTTGACTAAGGATCGTTTTCCAGTTGGTGAATATAATAAATTGTCTGCTAAGAAGATTGGTCCAGTGGAAATTGTGGATAAGATGAACTCAAATGCTTATCATTTGAAGTTGCCAAGTCATATTCGTTGTTCTGATGTTTTTAATGTGAAGAACTTGTTGCCTTACCATGGTGATTCTTCCGATGATGATACAGCTGAGAATTCGAGGGCGAATTTTTCTTATCCAGGGGGGAATGATGGAGGCCCAAGTATTGAAGAACGGGTTGACTTGTTTCTGGATGCCCGAGATCGCGTGACGAAGAGGGGTTTAGTAAAATGGGCATAACTTTTAGCTGGTTGCGGATTTTTCAAGGCCCGAAAAGCCTTTTTACTATCAGTTTTTTGCATTTTTATGTTTTTTTCACTTTCAGTTGGACTTTGTCATTGGGCTACGGTCCAGCCCGTTGGATTTTTAGGGTTTTTCTTTGTTTGCAGTCATTATTTAATGAATCTGTTGTAACCCTAGCAAGACAGTTATCAGTTTAATAAAAGTTAAACCATTGGCCGTTGAGTTGCCGTGTTTTACCCTAATTTTCGGGCATTCTTCAGAATCAACGATTATTAGCAGAATTGTTTCTGGCATTCTTGTTGAATCAACAGATCCAATTACTTATCTTTGTTACTTTGTTTTTTTAGTCTACATCAGTTGGTATCTGAGCCAAAGTTCCTGATCAAGATGCCTCCAAGGAGAACTATGCCTATTCACGATGTGAATGAACAGGAATTTGAGCAGCGTATGATGGAAAGAATGGAGGAAAGATTCGATCAAATGTTTGATCAATTGACCGACCAGATGAACACTTTGATGAGCAATAGGAGGCCTCGTAATCGCCGTCATGAGGAAGAAGATGCAGATCTGGAAGAAAATCCGTTTGGTGATGGTTTGTCTGATGATGAACAATCAATAGGGCGACGGATGAGAGATCGCAGTGGGAATAATGATAGGCGTTGGGAGACCGGAATGAGGGTTAATATTCCTGAGTTTAATGGGGACACTTTAAAGCCTGATGAGTTTATTGATTGGCTTGTTGCTGTTGAAGAAGTATTTGAATTCAAAGAAGTTCCAGAAAACAAAAGGGTTTCGTTGATCGCTACCAAGTTACGTGGTCGGGCATCCGCGTGGTGGCAACAATTGAAACTGACGAGGAACAGAGTTGGGAAGTCAAAGATCACGAGTTGGCAGAAGATAAAGAAAGTCATGAGGGATCATTTTATTCCTCATAACTACCAGCGAATGATGTACCAGCGGCTACAGAATCTGAAACAGGGGGCCAAGTCTGTTGAAGATTACACGACCGAATTTTACCAACTAATTGCAAGGAATGACGTTCAAGAGACAGAAGATCAGCTTGTCTCTCGATACATTGGTGGTTTAAGAGTCTATATCATGGATTCTGTTAACATGTTTGATCCGATAACACTTTCTGAAGCGTATCAACGAGCACTGACTTTTGAGAAGCAGAACCGACGAGTGATGAGTTCTTCTTCTCCTGCAATAACAGGTGCTTCTGGTTTGGGTAATGCTGCATCGCGTTTTGCCCCAACTCAGGCTAAAGCAGTTGGTGAGAATACTGGACCAGTTCCTAAAGCGGCCGGCAGTGATGGGTTCAAGTGCTTAAACTGTGGTGAACCTGGTCACCGACAATCAGAGTGTAATAAGGCTGGGAAGAGGCAGTTATTTATTGAACCTGAGGAAGATGATGATGTGGCTTATGATGACTACGTGGGAGACGCATTTTATGATGCAGAACCTGAGTATGAGGAGGAGTATGTGTCTTGAGATGTGGGGGTGAATTTGGTGGTAAGGCGCTCCTGCTTAACACCTAAAGCTGATGGTGATGATTGGCTCAAACACAACATCTTTCAGTCAACTTGTACCATTATGGGTAAGGTTTGCACTTTTGTATGCGATTCAGGTAGTTGTGATAATTTGATAGCTGAAGGAGCAGTCCAGAAATTAGGGCTGAAAACTGAAGATCGTCCCAAACCTTATAAGTTGTAGTGGCTTAAAAAGGGTGGGGAGATAACAGTTTGCAAGCGTGTCCAAGTTCCGTTTTCTGTAGGAACAACTTATAAGGATAATCTTTGGTGTGATGTGATACCTATGGATGCTTGTCACTTATTGTTGGGTAGACCTTGGGAGTATGACCGTGATGTAACTCACCATGGGAGAACTAATACTTATAGTTTCTTGTTTGGGGTTGTGAAGATTACTTTGATGCCAAATAAACCTAAGGAAGTAGTTAATAAACCCACTGGTACTTTACTAACTCTTTCGCAGTTCGAAGACGAGCTGGAGGTGGGAGGTGATGTTTTTGTATTAATAGGGAAGGAGGTTTCTGAAGATGGTGAAGTTCCTGAAGCCATGATCCTTTTACTTGAGGAATTCTCTGATGTTTTTCCTGATGAATTACCTGATGGTTTGCCACCATTGCGTGACATACAACATCATATTGATCTAGAGCCTGGGTCACAGTTGCCTAACAGGCTACATTATAGGATGAACCCGGGAGAACATGAGGAGTTGCACAAGCAGGTTGAGGAGCTGGTTTCCAAGGGTCATGTTCGTGAGAGTATGAGCCCATGTGCTGTTCCTGCCCTATTGACTCCAAAGAAGGATGGTACATGGCGTATGTGTGTTGATAGTCGAGCCATCAATAAGATTACTGTGAGGTACAGGTTTCCTATTCCTCGCCTTGATGATTTACTTGACCAGATTAGTGGTGCTACCATTTTCACGAAGCTGGATTTGAAGAGTGGGTATTACCAGATTCGTCTTAGACCTGGTGACGAGTGGAAGACCGCCTTCAAGACCCGTGAAGGGTTGTATGAGTGGTTGGTCATGCCTTTTGGTTTATCAAACGCACCAAGCACATTTATGCGTGTGATGAATCAACTGCTCAGGCCTTTTATTGGCAAGTTTGTGGTTGTTTATTTTGATGACATTCTTATTTATAGTGCTTCTTATAATGAGCATGTCAATCATGTGAGGCAGGTCTTGACCTTGCTTCGGAAGGATAAATTTTATGCAGCCACGAAGAAGTGTGTGTTAATGACCCCTAAAGTTTTGTTTTTAGGGTATGTTGTTTCTGGTGATGGCATACAGGTGGATGAATCTAAGGTAGCAGCTGTTCAGGAGTGGCCAACTCCAACTACCATTACTGAAGTTCGGAGTTTCCATGGTCTTGCTTCTTTCTATAGGTGGTTTATCCCTAATTTCAGTTCCATTATGGCCCGTTTGACAGACTGTATGAAGGGTAAGTCATTTGTGTGGACGGAGGAAGCAGAGATGGCTTTTCAGGTTGTCAAGGAAAAGCTTACTACAGCACCAATCCTGGTATTGCCTGACTTTTCTAAAGTTTTTGAGCTTCATACTGATGCTTGTAAGGTTGCAATTGGTGGAGTTCTTAGTCAGGGTGGGTGGCCTGTTGCCTATTTTAGCGAGAAGTTGACAGGGCCGAAGTCGAGGTACTCTACTTATGACTTGGAGTTTTATGCAGTGGTCCAAGCTGTGAAGCGTTGGCGCCATTATTTGTTTCATAAGGAGTTTGTTTTGTTCAATGACCATGATTCCTTAAGGCATATTCGTACTCAAGATAAGGTTTCACATAAACATGGGTGTTGGTTGGCTTTTCTTGAGAAATTTACTTTTGTGGTGAAACACAAAACGGGTGCTTCCAATCGTGCTGCTGATGCCTTAAGCAGGAGAAGTAGTTTACTTGTAACCATGCAGGTTGATGTTCCTGGACTGGATGTCATTCGTGACATGGTGACTGTGGATCCATACTTTTCAATTGTTCTGCAGGATTTGCAATCCGGAGAGAAAACATATTTTGTTATGCATGATGGGTTCCTATTCAAAGGGAATCAACTTTGTATTCCTGATTCAAGTCTTCGCTTACAAATTATTAAGGAGTTGCATGGTGAAGGACATGTTGGTCGTGATCGCACTTTACAGTTGGTTCAAGCATCTTATTTTTGGCCTACTATGAGGAAGGAAGTGGATCGTTACGTCAAGAGGTGTCGTATTTGTCAAGTTTCAAAGGGGACGGCTACTAATGCAGGTCTTTATATGCCTTTGCCAGTTCCTTTGCAGCCCTGGGTTGATATTAGCATGGATTTTGTGTTGGGACTACCTCGTACTCAAAGGGGTAATGATTCAATATTTGTTGTTGTTGATCGTTTTTCTAAGATGGTTCATTTTATTCCTTGCAAGAAGACAACAGATGTAGTTAATGTAGCCCAACTTTTCTTTAGGGATGTGTACCGTTTACATGGTTTACCTTCCTCCATTGTTTCTGATCGGGACACCAGGTTTTTGAGTCATTTTTGGCGTAGTTTGTGGAAGATGGTGAATACTCAACTCAATTTTAGTAGCGCTTATCATCCTCAAACTGATGGGCAAACCGAAGTTGTTAACAGGTCCCTTGGTAACCTGTTAAGGTGTTTGGTGGGTGATCATGTGAATGCATGGGATCAGAAGTTGTATCAAGCTGAGTTTGCTCATAATCCTGTTGTTAATCGGAGCACTGGGTTTAGTCCTTTCCAGGTGGTTTATTCTGCTCAGCCACGTGGTCCTCTTGATCTTATGACTCCTCAGATTTCTAGGTCTGTTCCGAAGAAAGTGCAGGATTTTGTTGAGGGGTTGCATGATGTTCATAAATATGTTCGTGACAACTTGGTGCGCGCTAATTCAAAGTACAAGCAGGATGCAGATCAAAAGAGGAGACATGTTGACTTTGAAGTAGGAGACTTTGTGTGGGCTGTTTTGACTAAGGATCGTTTTCCAGTTGGTGAATATAATAATTTGTCTGCTAAGAAGATTGGTCCAGTGGAAATTGTGGATAAGATGAACTCAAATGCTTATCGTTTGAAGTTGCCAAGTCATATTCGTTGTTCTGATGTTTTTAATGTGAAGCACTGGTTGCCTTACCATGGTGATTCTTCCGATGATGATACAGCTGAGAATTCGAGGGCGAATTTCTCTTATCCAGGGGGGAATGATGGAGGCCCAAGTATTGAAGAACGGGCTGACTTGTTTCTGGAGGCCCGAGATCGCGTGACGAAGAGGGGTTTAGTACAATGGGCATAACTTTAGCTGGTTGCGGATTTTTCAAGGCCCGAAAAGCCTTTTTACTATCAGTTTTTTGCATTTTTATGTTTTTTTCACTTTCAGTTGGACTTTGTCATTGGGCTACGGTCCAGCCCGTTGGATTTTTAGGGTTTTTCTTTGTTTGCAGTCATTATTTAATGAATCTGCTGTAACCCTAGCAAGACAGTTATCAGTTTAATAAAAGTTAAACCATTGGCCGTTGAGTTGCCGTGTTTTACCCTAATTTTCGGGCATTCTTCAGAATCAACGATTATTAGCAGAATTGTTTCTGGCATTCTTTTTGAATCAACAGATCCAATTACTTATCTTTGTTACTTTGTTTTTTTTAGTCTACATCAGTTGGTATCAGAGCCAAAGTTCCTGATCAAGATGCCTCCAAGGAGAACTAGGCCTATTCACGATGTGAATGAACAGGAATTTGAGCAGCGTATGATGGAAAGAATGGAGGAGAGATTCGATCAAATGTTTGATCAATTAACCGACCAGATGAACACTTTGATGAGCAATAGAAGGCCTCGTAATCGCCGTCATGAGGAAGAAGATGCAGATCTGGAAGAAAATCCGTTTGGTGATGGTTTGTCTGATGATGAACAATCAGTAGGGCGGCGGATGAGAGATCGCAGTGAGAATAATGATAGGCGTTGGGAGACCGGAATGAGGGTTAATATTCCTGAGTTTAATGGGGACACTTTAAAGCCTGATGAGTTTATTGATTGGCTTGTTGCTGTTGAAGAAGTATTTGAATTCAAAGAAGTTCCAGAAAACAAAAGGGTTTCGTTGATCGCTACCAAGTTATGTGGTCGGGCATCCGCGTGGTGGCAACAATTGAAACTGACGAGGAACAGAGTTGGGAAGTCAAAGATCACGAGTTTGCAGAAGATGAAGAAAGTCATGAGGGATAATTTTATTCCTCATAACTACCAGCGAATGATGTACCAGCGGCTACAGAATCTGAAACAGGGGGCCAAGTCTGTTGAAGATTACACGACCGAATTTTACCAACTAATTGCAAGGAATGACGTTCAAGAGACAGAAGATCAGCTTTTCTCTCGATACATTGGTGGTTTAAGAGTCCGGATCATGGATTCTGTTAACATGTTTGATCCGATGACACTTTCTGAAGCGTATCAACGAGCACTGACTTTTGAGAAGCAGAACCGACGAGTGAGGAGTTCTTCTTCTCCTGCAATAACAGGTGCTTCTGGTTCGGGTAATGCGGCATCACGTTTTGCCCCAACTCAGGCTAAAGCAGTTGGTGAGAATACTGGACCAGTTCCTAAAGCGGCCGGCAGTGGTGGGTTCAAGTGCTTTAACTGTGGTGAACCTGGTCACCGACAATCAGAGTGTAAAAAGGCTGAGAAGAGGCAGTTATTTATTGAACCTGAGGAAGATGATGATGTGGCTTATGATGACTACGTGGGAGACGCATTTTATGATACAGAACCTGAGTATGAGGAGGAGTATGTGTCTGGAGATGTGGGGGGTGAATTTGGTGGTAAGGCGCTCCTGCTTAACACCCAAAGCTGATGGTGATGATTGGCTCAAACACAACATCTTTCAGTCAACTTGTACCATTATGGGTAAGGTTTGCACTTTTGTATGCGATTCAGGTAGTTGTGATAATTTGATAGCTGAAGGAGCAGTCCAGAAATTAGGGCTGAAAACTGAAGATCGTCCCAAACCTTATAAGTTACAGTGGCTTAAAAAGGGTGGGGAGATAACAGTTTCCAAGCGTGTCCAAGTTCCGTGTTCTGTAGGAACAACTTATAAGGATAATCTTTGGTGTGATGTGATACCTATGGATGCTTGTCACTTATTGTTGGGTAGACCTTGGGAGTATGACCGTGATGTAACTCACCATGGGAGAACTAATACTTATAGTTTCTTGTTTGGGGGTGTGAAGATTACTTTGATGCCAAATAAACCTAAGGAAGTAGTTAATAAACCCACTGGTACTTTACTAACTCTTTCGCAGTTTGAAGACGAGCTGGAGGTGGGAGGTGATGTTTTTGTATTAATAGGGAAGGAGGTTTCTGAAGACGGTGAAGTTCCTGAAGCCATGATCCCTTTACTTGAGGAATTCTCTGATGTTTTCCCTGATGAATTACCTGATGGTTTGCCACCATTGCATGACATACAACATCATATTGATCTAGAGCCTGGGTCACACTTGCCTAACAGGCCACATTATAGGATGAGCCCGGGAGAACATGAGGAGTTGCGCAGGCAGGTTGAGGAGCTGGTTTCCAAGGGTCATGTTCGTGAGAGTATGAGCCCGTGTGCTGTTCCTGCCCTATTGACTCCAAAGAAGGATGGTACATGGCGTATGTGTGTTGATAGTCGAGACATCAATAAGATTACTGTGAGGTACATGTTTTTTATTCCTCGCCTTGATGATTTGCTTGACCAGATTAGTGGTGCTACCATTTTCACGAAGCTGGATTTGAAGAGTGGGTATTACCAGATTCGTCTTAGACCTGGTGACGAGTGGAAGACCGCTTTCAAGACCCGTGAAGGGTTGTATGAGTGGTTGGTCATGCCTTTTGGTTTATCAAACGCACCAAGCACATTTATGCATGTGATGAATCAACTGCTCAGGCCTTTTATTGGCAAGTTTGTGGTTGTTTATTTTGATGACATTCTTATTTATAGTGCTTCTTATAATGAGCATGTCAATCATGTGAGGCAGGTCTTGACCTTGCTTCGGAAGGATAACTTTTATGCAACCACGAAGAAGTGTGTGTTCATGACCCCTAAAGTTTTGTTTTTAGGGTATGTTGTTTCTGGTGATGGCATACAGGTGGATGAATCTAAGGTAGCAGCTGTTCAGGAGTGGCCAACTCCAACTACCATTACTGAAGTTCGGAGTTTCCATGGTCTTGCTTCTTTCTATAGGCGGTTTATCCCTAATTTCAGTTCCATTATGGCCTGTTTGACAGACTGTATGAAGGGTAAGTCATTTGTGTGGACGGAGGAAGCAGAGATGGCTTTTTAGGTTGTCAAGGAAAAGCTTACTACAGCACCAATCCTGGTATTGCCTGACTTTTCTAAAGTTTTTGAGCTTCATACTGATGCTTCTAAGGTTGCAATTGGTGGAGTTCTTAGTCAGGGTGGGCGGCCTGTTGCCTATTTTAGCGAGAAGTTGACAGGGCCGAAGTCGAGGTACTCTACTTATGACTTGGAGTTTTATGCAGTGGTCCAAGCTGTGAAGCATTGGCGCCATTATTTGTTTCATAAGGAGTTTGTTTTGTTCACTGACCATGATTCCTTAAGGCATATTCGTACTCAAGATAAGGTTTCACATAAACATGGGTGTTGGTTGGCTTTTCTTGAGAAATTTACTTTTGTGGTGAAACACAAAACGGGTGCTTCCAATCGTGCTGCTGATGCCTTAAGCAGGAGAAGTAGTTTACTTGTAACCATGCAGGTTGATGTTCCTGGACTGGATGTCATTCGTGACATGGTGACTGTGGATCCATACTTTTCAATTGTTATGCAGGATTTGCAATCCGGATAGAAAACAGATTTTGTTATGCATGATGGGTTCCTATTCAAAGGGAATCAACTTTGTATTCCTGATTCAAGTCTTCGCTCACAAATTATTAAGGAGTTGCATGGTGAAGTACATGTTGGTCGTGATCGCACTTTACAGTTGGTTCAAGCATCTTATTTTTGGCCTACTATGAGGAAGGAAGTGGATCGTTACGTCAAGAGGTGTCGTATTTGTCAAGTTTCATAGGGGACGGCTACTAATGCAGGTCTTTATATGCCTTTGCCAGTTCCTTTGCAGCCCTGGGTTGATATTAGCATGGATTTTGTGTTGGGACTACCTCGTACTCAAAGGGGTAATGATTCAATATTTGTTGTTGTTGATCGTTTTTCTAAGATGGTTCATTTTATTCCTTGCAAGAAGACAACAGATGCAGTTAATGTAGCCCAACTTTTCTTTAGGGATGTGTACCGTTTACATGGTTTACCTTCCTCCATTTTTTCTGATCGGGACACCAGGTTTTTGAGTCATTTTTGGCGTAGTTTGTGGAAGATGGTGAATACTCAACTCAATTTTAGTAGTGCTTATCATCCTCAAACTGATGGGCAAACCGAATTTGTTAACATGTCCCTTGGTAACCTGTTAAGGTGTTTGGTGGGTGATCATGTGAAGGCATGGGATCAGAAGTTGTATCAAGCTGAGTTTGCTCATAATCATGTTGTTAATCGGAGCACTGGGTTTAGTCCTTTCCAGGTGGTTTATTCTGCTCAGCCACGTGGTCCTCTTGATCTTATGACTCCTCAGATTTCTAGGTCTGTTCCGAAGAAAGTGCAGGATTTTGTTGAGGGGTTGCATGATGTTCATAAATCTGTTCGTGACAACTTGGTGCGCGCTAATTCGAAGTACAAGCAGGATGCAGATCAAAAGAGGAGACATGTTGACTTTGAAGTAGGAGACTTTGTGTGGGCTGTTTTGACTAAGGATCGTTTTCTAGTTGGTGAATATAATAAATTGTCTGCTAAGAAGATTGGTCCAGTGGAAATTGTGGATAAGATGAACTCAAATGCTTATCGTTTGAAGTTGCCAAGTCATATTCGTTGTTCTGATGTTTTTAATGTGAAGCACTTGTTGCCTTACCATGGTGATTCTTCCGATGATGATACAGCTGAGAATTCGAGGGCGAATTTTTCTTATCCAGGGGGGAATGATGGAGGCCCAAGTATTGAAGAACGGGCTGACTTGTTTTTGGAGGCCCGAGATCGCGTGACGAAGAGGGGTTTAGTACAATGGGCATAACTTTTAGCTGGTTGCGGATTTTTCAAGGCCCAAAAAGCCTTTTTACTATCAGTTTTTTGCATTTTTATGTTTTTTTCACTTTCAGTTGGACTTTGTCATTGGGCTACGGTCCAGCCCGTTGGATTTTTAGGGTTTTTCTTTGTTTGCAGTCATTATTTAATGAATCTGTTGTAACCCTAGCAAGACAGTTATCAGTTTAATAAAAGTTAAACCATTGGCCGTTGAGTTGCCGTGTTTTACCCTAATTTTCGGGCATTCTTCAGAATCAACGATTCTTAGCAGAATTGTTTCTGGCATTCTTGTTGAATCAACAGATCCAGTTACTTATCTTTGTTACTTTCTTTTTTTAGTCTACATCAGTTGGTATCAGAGCCAAAGTTCCTGACCAAGATGCCTCCAAGGAGAACTAGGCCTATTCACTATGTGAATGAACAGGAATTTGAGCAGCGTATGATGGAAAGAATGGAGGAGATATTCGATCAAATGTTTGATCAATTGACCGACCAGATGAACACTTTGATGAGCAATAGGAGGCCTCGTAATCGCCGTCATGAGGAAGAAGATGCAGATCTGGAAGAAAATCCGTTTGGTGATGGTTTGTCTGATGATGAACAATCAGTAGGGCGACGGATGAGAGATCGCAGTGGGAATAATGATAGGCGTTGGGAGACCGGAAGGAGGGTTAATATTCCTGAGTTTAATGGGGACACTTTAAAGCCTGATGAGTTTATTGATTGGCTTGTTGCTGTTGAAGAAGTATTTGAATTCAAAGAAGTTCCAGAAAACAAAAGGGTTTCGTTGATCGCTACCAAGTTACGTGGTCGGGCATCCGCGTGGTGGCAACAATTGAAACTGACGAGGAACAGAGTTGGGAAGTCAAAGATCACGAGTTGGCAGAAGATGAAGAAAGTCATGAGGGATAATTTTATTCCTCATAACTACCAGCGAATGATGTACCAGCGGCTACAGAATCTGAAACAGGGGGCCAAGTCTGTTGAAGATTACACGACCGAATTTTACCAACTAATTGCAAGGAATGACGTTTAAGAGACAGAAGATCAGCTTGTCTCTCGATACATTGGTGGTTTAAGAGTCCAGATCATGGATTCTGTTAACATGTTTGATCCGATGACACTTTCTGAAGCGTATCAACGAGCACTGACTTTTGAGAAGCAGAAGCGACGAGTGAGGAGTTCTTCTTCTCCTGCAATAACAGGTGCTTCTGCTTCGGGTAATGCGGCATCGCGTTTTGCCCCAACTCATGCTAAAGCAGTTGGTGAGAATACTGGACCAGTTCCTAAAGCGGCCGGCAGTGGTGGGTTCAAGTGCTTTAACTGTGGTGAACCTGGTCACCGACAATCAGAGTGTAAGAAGGCTGGGAAGAGGCAGTTATTTATTGAACCTGAGGAAGATGATGATGTGGCTTATGATGACTATGTGGGAGACGCATTTTATGAGGCAGAACCTGAGTATGAGGAGGAGTATGTGTCTGGAGATGTGGGGGGTGAATTTTGTGGTAAGGCACTCCTGCTTAACACCTAAAGCTGATGGTGATGATTGGCTTAAACACAACATCTTTCAGTCAACTTGTACCATTATGGGTAAGGTTTGCACTTTTGTATGTGATTCAGGTAGTTGTGATAAATTAATAGCTGAAGGAGCAGTCCAGAAAGTAGGGCTGAAAACTGAAGATCGTCCCAAACCTTATAAGTTACAGTGGCTTAAAAAGGGTGGGGAGATAACAGTTTCCAAGTGTGTCCAAGTTCCGTGTTCTGTAGGAACAACTTATAAGGATAATCTTTGGTGTGATGTGATACCTATGGATGCTTGTCACTTATTTTTGGGTAGACCTTGGGAGTATGACCGTGATGTAACTCACCATGGGAGAACTAATACTTATAGTTTCTTGTTTGGGGGTGTGAAGATTACTTTGATGCCAAATAAACCTAAGGAAGTAGTTAATAAACCCACTGGTACTTTACTAACTCTTTCGCAGTTTGAAGACGAGCTGGAGGTGGGAGGTGATGTTTTTGTATTAATAGGGAAGGAGGTTTCTGAAGACGGTGAAGTTCCTGAAGCCATGATCCCTTTACTTGAGGAATTTTCTGATGTTTTCCCTGATGAATTACCTGATGGTTTGCCACCATTGCGTGACATACAACATCATATTGATCTAGAGCCTGGGTCACAGTTGCCTAACAGGCTACATTATAGGATGAGCCCGAGAGAACATGAAGAGTTGCGCAGGCAGGTTGAGGAGCTGGTTTCCAAGGGTCATGTTCGTGAGAGTATGAGCCCGTGTGCTGTTCCTGCCCTATTGACTCCAAAGAAGGATGGTACATGGCGTATGTGTGTTGATAGTCGAGCCATCAATAAGATTACTGTGAGGTACAGGTTTCCTATTCCTCGCCTTGATGATTTGCTTGACCAGATTAGTGGTGCTACCATTTTCACGAAGCTGGATTTGAAGAGTGGGTATTACCAGATTCGTCTTAGACCTGGTGACGAGTGGAAGACCGCTTTCAAGACCCGTGAAGGGTTGTATGAGTGGTTGGTCATGCCTTTTGGTTTATCAAACGCACCAAGCACATTTATGCGTATGATGAATCAACTGCTCAGGCCTTTTATTGGCAAGTTTGTGGTTGTTTATTTTGATGACATTCTTATTTATAGTGCTTCTTATAATGAGCATGTCAATCATGTGAGGCAGGTCTTGACCTTGCTTCGGAAGGATAACTTTTATGCAACCACGAAGAAGTGTGTGTTCATGACCCCTAAAGTTTTGTTTTTAGGGTATGTTGTTTCTGGTGATGGCATACAGGTGGATGAATCTAAGGTAGCAGCTGTTCAGGAGTGGCCAACTCCAACTACCATTACTGAAGTTCGGAGTTTCCATGGTCTTGCTTCTTTCTATAGGCGGTTTATCCCTATTTTCAGTTCCATTATGGCCCGTTTGACAGACTGTATGAAGGGTAAGTCATTTGTGTGGACGGAGGAAGCAGAGATGGCTTTTTAGGTTGTCAAGGAAAAGCTTACTACAGCACCAATCCTGGTATTGCCTGACTTTTCTAAAGTTTTTGAGCTTCATACTGATGCTTCTAAGGTTGCAATTGGTGGAGTTCTTAGTCAGGGTGGGCGACCTGTTGCCTATTTTAGCGAGAAGTTGACAGGGCCGAAGTCGAGGTACTCTACTTATGACTTGGAGTTTTATGCAGTGATCCAAGCTGTGAAGCATTGGCGCCATTATTTGTTTCATAAGGAGTTTGTTTTGTTCACTGACCATGATCCCTTAAGGCATATTCGTACTCAAGATAAGGTTTCACATAAACATGGGTGTTGGTTGGCTTTTCTTGAGAAATTTACTTTTGTGGTGAAACACAAAATGGGTGCTTCCAATCGTGCTGCTGATGCCTTAAGCAGGAGAAGTAGTTTACTTGTAACCATGCAGGTTGATGTTCCTGGACTGGATGTCATTCGTGACATGGTGACTGTGGATCCATACTTTTCAATTGTTCTGCAGGATTTGCGATCCGGAGAGAAAACAGATTTTGTTATGCATGATGGGTTCCTATTCAAAGGGAATCAACTTTGTATTCCTGATTCAAGTCTTCGCTTACAAATTATTAAGGAGTTGCATGGTGAAGGACATGTTGGTCGTGATCGCACTTTACAGTTGGTTCAAGCATCTTATTTTTGGCCTACTATGAGGAAGGAAGTGGATCGTTACGTCAAGAGGTGTCGTATTTGTCAAGTTTCAAAGGGGACGGCTACTAATGCAGGTCTTTATATGCCTTTGCCAGTTCCTTTGCAGCCCTGGGTTGATATTAGCATGGATTTTGTGTTGGGACTACCTCGTACTTAAATGGGTAATGATTCAATATTTGTTGTTGTTGATCGTTTTTCTAAGATGGTTCATATTATTCCTTGCAAGAAGACAACAGATGCAGTTAATGTAGCCCAACTTTTCTTTAGGGATGTGTACCGTTTACATGGTTTACCTTCCTACATTGTTTCTGATCGGGACACCAGGTTTTTGAGTCATTTTTGGCGTAGTTTGTGGAAGATGGTGAATACTCAACTCAATTTTAGTAGTGCTTATCATCCTCAAACTGATGGGCAAACCGAAGTTGTTAACAGGTCCCTTGATAACCTGTTAAGGTGTTTGGTGGGTGATCATGTGAAGGCATGGGATCAGAAGTTGTATCAAGCTGAGTTTGCTCATAATCATGCTGTTAATCGGAGCACTGGGTTTAGTCCTTTCCAGGTGGTTTATTCTGCTCAGCCACGTGGTCCTCTTGATCTTATGACTCCTCAGATTTCTAGGTCTGTTCCGAAGAAAGTGCAGGATTTTTTTGAGGGGTTGCATGATGTTCATAAATCTGTTCGTGACAACTTGGTGCGCGCTAATTCGAAGTACAAGCAGGATGCAGATCAAAAGAGGAGACATGTTGACTTTGAAGTAGGAGACTTTGTGTGGGCTGTTTTGACTAAGGATCATTTTCCAGTTCGTGAATATAATAAATTGTCTGCTAAGAAGATTGGTCCAGTGGAAATTGTGGATAAGATGAACTCAAATGCTTATCGTTTGAAGTTGCCAAGTCATATTCGTTGTTCTGATGTTTTTAATGTGAAGCACTTGTTGCCTTACCATGGTGATTCTTCCGATGATGATACAGCTGAGAATTCGAGGGCGAATTTTTCTTATCCAGGGGGGAATGATGGAGGCCCAAGTATTGAAGAACGGGCTGACTTATTTCTGAAGGCCCGAGATCGCGTGACGAAGAGGGGTTTAGTATAATGGGCATAACTTTTAGCTGGTTGCGGATTTTTCAAGGCCCAAAAAGCCTTTTTACTATCAGTTTTTTGCATTTTTATGTTTTTTTCACTTTCAGTTGGACTTTGTCATTGGGCTACGGTCCATCCCGTTGGATTTTTAGGGTTTTTCTTTGTTTGAAGTCATTATTTAATGAATCTGTTGTAACCCTAGCAAGACAGTTATCAGTTTAATAAAAGTTAAACCATTGGCTGTTGAGTTGCCGTGTTTTACCCTAATTTTCGGGCATTCTTTAGAACCAACGATTATTAGCAGAATTGTTTCTGGCATTCTTGTTGAATCAACAGATCCAATTACTTATCTTTGTTACTTTGTTTTTTTTAGTCTACATCAGTTGGTAACAGAGCCAAAGTTCCTTATCAAGATGCCTCTAAGGAGAACTAGGCCTATTCACGATGTGAATGAACAGGAATTTGAGCAGCGTATGATGGAAAGAATGGAGGAGAGATTCGATCAAATGTTTGATCAATTGACCGACCAGATTAACACTTTGATGAGCAATAGGAGGCCTCGTAATCGCCGTCATGAGGAAGAAGATGCAGATCTGGAAGAAAATCCGTTTGGTGATGGTTTGTCTGATGATGAACAATCAGTAGGGCGACGGATGAGAGATCGCAGTGGGAATAATGATAGGCGTTGGGAGACCGGAATGAGGGTTAATATTCCTGAGTTTAATGGGGACACTTTAAAGCCTGATGAGTTTATTGATTGGCTTGTTGCTGTTGAAGAAGTATTTGAATTCAAAGAAGTTCCAGAAAACAAAAGGGTTTCGTTGATCGCTACCAAGTTACGTGGTCGGGCATCCGCGTGGTGGCAACAATTGAAACTGACGAGGAACAGAGTTGGGAAGTCAAAGATCACGAGTTGGCAGAAGATGAAGAAAGTCATGAGGGATAATTTTATTCCTCATAACTACCAGCAAATGATGTACCAGCGGCTACAGAATCTGAAACAGGGGGCCAAGTCTGTTGAAGATTACACGACCAAATTTTACCAACTAATTGCAAGGAATGACGTTTAAGAGACAGAAGATCAGCTTGTCTCTCGATACATTGGTGGTTTAAGAGTCCAGATCATGGATTCTGTTAACATGTTTGATCCGATGACACTTTCTGAAGCGTATCAACGAGCACTGACTTTTGAGAAGCGATTCCGAGGAGTGAGGAGTTCTTCTTCTCCTGCAATAACAGGTGCTTCTGGTTCGGGTAATGCGGCATCGCGTTTTGCCCCAACTCAGGCTAAAGCAGTTTGTGAGAATACTGGACCAGTTCCTAAAGCGGCCGGCAGTGGTGGGTTCAAGTGCTTTAACTGTAGTGAACCTGGTCACCGACAATCAGAGTGTAAGAAGGCTGGGAAGAGGCAGTTATTTATTGAACCTGAGGAAGATGATGATGTGGCTTATGATGACTACGTGGGAGACGTATTTTATGATGCAGAACCTGAGTATGAGGAGGAGTATGTGTCTGGAGATGTGGGGGGTGAATTTGGTGGTAAGGCGCTCCTGCTTAACACCTAAAGCTGATGGTGATGATTGGCTCAAACACAACATCTTTCAGTCAACTTGTACCATTATGGGTAAGGTTTTCACTTTTGTATGCGATTCAGGTAGTTGTGATAATTTGATAGCTGAAGGAGCAGTCCAGAAATTAGGGCTGAAAACTGAAGATCGTCCCAAACCTTATAAGTTACAGTGGCTTAAAAAGGGTGGGGAGATAACAGTTTCCAAGCGTGTCCAAGTTCCGTGTTCTGTAGGAACAACTTATAAGGATAATCTTTGGTGTGATGTGATACCTATGGATGCTTGTCACTTATTGTTGGGTAGACCTTGGGAGTATGACCGTGATGTAACTCACCATGGGAGAACTAATACTTATAGTTTCTTGTTTGGGGGTGTGAAGATTACTTTGATGCCAAATAAACCTAAGGAAGTAGTTAATAAACCCACTGGTACTTTACTAACTCTTTCGCAGTTTAAAGACGAGCTGGAGGTGGGAGGTGATGTTTTTGTATTAATAGGGAAGGAGGTTTCTGAAGACGGTGAAGTTCTTGAAGCCATGATCCCTTTACTTGAGGAATTCTATGATGTTTTCCCTGATGAATTACCTGATGGTTTGCCACCATTGCGTGACATACAACATCATATTGATCTAGAGCCTGGGTCATAGTTGCCTAACATGCCACATTATAGGATGAGCCCGGGAGAACATGAAGAGTTGCGCAGGCAGGTTGAGGAGCTGGTTTCCAAGGGTCATGTTCGTGAGAGTATGAGCCCGTGTGATGTTCCTGTCCTATTGACTCCAAAGAAGGATGGTACATGGCGTATGTGTGTTGATAGTCGAGCCTTCAATAAGATTACTGTGAGGTACAGGTTTCCTATTCCTCGCCTTGATGTTTTGCTTGACCAGATTAGTGGTGCTACCATTTTCACGAAGCTGGATTTGAAGAGTAGGTATTACCAGATTCGTCTTAGACCTGGTGACGAGTGGAAGACCGCTTTCAAGACTCGTGAAGGGTTGTATGAGTGGTTGGTCATGCCTTTTGGTTTATCAAACGCACCAAGCACATTTATGCGTGTGATGAATCAACTGCTCAGGCCTTTTATTGGCAAGTTTGTGGTTGTTTATTTTGATGACATTCTTATTTATAGTGCTTCTTATAATGAGCATGTCAATCATGTGAGGCAGGTCTTGACCTTGCGTCGGAAGGATAACTTTTATGCAACCACGAAGAAGTGTGTGTTCATGACCCCTAAAGTTTTGTTTTTTAGGGTATGTTGTTTCTGGTGATGGCATACAGGTGGATGAATCTAAGGTAGCAGCTGTTCAGGAGTGGCCAACTCCAACTACCATTACTGAAGTTCAGAGTTTCCATGGTCTTGCTTCTTTCTATAGGCGGTTTATCCCTAATTTCAGTTCCATTATGGCCCGTTTGACAGACTGTATGAAGGGTAAGTCATTTGTGTGGACGGAGGAAGCAGAGATGGCTTTTTAGGTTGTCAAGGAAAAGCTTACTAAAGCACCAATCCTGGTATTGCCTGACTTTTCTAAAGTTTTTGAGCTTCATACTGATGCTTCTAAGGTTGCAATTGGTGGAGTTCTTAGTCAGGGTGGGCGGCTTGTTGCCTATTTTAGCGAGAAGTTGACAGGGCCGAAGTCGAGGTACTCTACTTATGACTTGGAGTTTTATGCAGTGGTCCAAGCTGTGAAGCATTGGCGTCATTATTTGTTTCATAAGGAGTTTGTTTTGTTCACTGACCATGATTCCTTAAGGCATATTCGTACTCAAGATAAGGTTTCACATAAACATGGGTGTTGGTTGGCTTTTCTTGAGAAATTTACTTTTGTGGTGAAACACAAAACGGGTGCTTCCAATCGTGCTGCTGATGCCTTAAGCAGGAGAAGTAGTTTACTTGTAACCATGCAGGTTGATGTTCCTGGACTGGATGTCATTCGTGACATGGTGACTGTGGATCCATATTTTTCAATTGTTCTACAGGATTTGCAATCCGGTGAGAAAACCGATTTTGTTATGCATGATGGGTTCCTATTCAAAGGGAATCAACTTTGTATTCCTGATTCAAGTCTTCGCTTACAAATTATTAAGGAGTTGCATGGTGAAGGACATGTTGGTCGTGATCGCACTTTACAGTTGGTTCAAGCATCTTATTTTTGGCCTACTATGAGGAAGGAAGTGGATCGTTACGTCAAGAGGTGTCGTATTTGTCAAGTTTCAAAGGGGACGGCTACTAATGCAGGTCTTTATATGCCTTTGCCAGTTCCTTTGCAGCCCTGGGTTGATATTAGCATGGATTTTGTGTTGGGACTACCTCGTACTCAAAGGGGTAATGATTCAATATTTGTTGTTGTTGATCGTTTTTCTAAGATGGTTCATTTTATTCCTTGCAAGAAGACAACAGATGCAGTTAATGTAGCCCAACTTTTCTTTAGGGATGTGTACCGTTTACATGGTTTACCTTCCTCCATTGTTTCTGATCGGGACACCAGGTTTTTGAGTCATTTTTGGCGTAGTTTGTGGAAGATGGTGAATACTCAACTCAATTTTAGTAGTGCTTATCATCCTCAAACTGATGGGCAAACCGAAGTTGTTAACAGGTCCCTTGGTAACCTGTTAAGGTGTTTGGTGGGTGATCATGTGAAGGCATGGGATCAGAAGTTGTATCAAGCTGAGTTTGCTCATAATCATGCTGTTAATCGGAGCACTGGGTTTAGTCCTTTCCAGGTGGTTTATTCTGCTCAGCCACGTGGTCCTCTTGATCTTATGACTCCTCAGATTTCTAGGTCTGTTCCGAAGAAAGTGCAGGATTTTGTTGAGGGGTTGCATGATGTTCATAAATCTGTTCGTGACAACTTGGTGCGCGCTAATTCGAAGTACAAGCAGGATGCAGATCAAAAGAGGAGACATGTTGACTTTGAAGTAGGAGACTTTGTGTGGGCTGTTTTGACTAAGGATCGTTTTCCAGTTGGTGAATATAATAAATTGTCTGCTAAGAAGATTGGTCCAGTGGAAATTGTGGATAAGATGAACTCAAATGCTTATCGTTTGAAGTTGCCAAGTCATATTCGTTGTTCTGATGTTTTTAATGTGAAGCACTTGTTGCCTTACCATGGTGATTCTTCCGATGATGATACAGCTGAGAATTCGAGGGCGAATTTTTCTTATCCACGGGGGAATGATGGAGGCCCAAGTATTGAAGAACGGGCTGACTTGTTTCTGGAGGCCCGATATCGCGTGACGAAGAGGGGTTTAGTAAAATGGGCATAACTTTTAGCTGGTTGCGGATTTTTCAAGGCCCGAAAAGCCTTTTTACAATCAGTTTTTTGCATTTTTATGTTTTTTTCACTTTCAGTTGGACTTTGTCATTGGGCTACGGTCCAGCCCGTTGGATTTTTAGGGTTTTTCTTTGTTTGAAGTCATTATTTAATGAATCTGCTGTAACCCTAGCAAGACAGTTATCAGTTTAATAAAAGTTAAACCATTGGCCGTTGAGTTGCCGTGTTTTACCCTAATTTTTGGGCATTCTTCAGAATCAACGATTATTAGCATAATTGTTTCTGGCATTCTTGTTGAATCAACAGATCCAATTACTTATCTTTGTTACTTTGTTTTTTTTAGTCTACATCAGTTGGTATCAGAGCCAAAGTTCCTGATCAAGATGCCTCCAAGGAGAACTAGGCCTATTCAAGATGTGAATGAACAGGAATTTGAGCAGCGTATGATGGAAAGAATGGAGGAGAGATTCGATCAAATGTTTGATCAATTGACTGACCAGATGAACACTTTGATGAGCAATAGGAGGCCTCGTAATCGCCGTCATGAGGAAGAAGATGCAAATCTGGAAGAAAATCCGTTTGGTGATGGTTTGTCTGATGATGAACAATCAGTAAGGCGACGGATGAGAGATCGCAGTGGGAATAATGATAGGCGTTGGGAGATCGGAATGAGGGTTAATATTCCTGAGTTTAATGGGGACACTTTAAAGCCTGATGAGTTTATTGATTGGCTTGTTGCTGTTGAAGAAGTATTTGAATTCAAAGAAGTTCCAGAAAACAAAAGGGTTTCGTTGATCGCTACCAAGTTACGTGGTCGGGCATCCGCGTGGTGGCAACAATTGAAACTGACGAGGAACAGAGTTGGGAAGTCAAAGATCACGAGTTGGCAGAAGATGAAGAAAGTCATGAGGGATAATTTTATTCCTCATAACTACCAGCGAATGATGTACCAGCGGCTACAGAATCTGAAACAGGGGGCCAAGTCTGTTGAAGATTACACGACCGAATTTTACCAACTAATTGCAAGGAATGACGTTCAAGAGACAGAATATCAGCTTGTCTCTCGATACATTGGTGGTTTAAGAGTCCAGATCATGGATTCTGTTAACATGTTTGATCCGATGACACTTTCTGAAGCGTATTAATGAGCACTGACTTTTGAGAAGCAGAACCGACGAGTGAGGAGTTCTTCTTCTCTTGCAATAACAGGTGCTTCTGGTTCGGGTAATGCGGCATCGCGTTTTGCCCCAACTCAGGCTAAAGCAGTTTGTGAGAATACTAGACCAGTTCCTAAAGCGGCCGGCAGTGGTGGGTTCAAGTGCTTTAACTGTGGTGAACCTGGTCACCGACAATCAGAGTGTAAGAAGGCTGGGAAGAGGCAGTTATTTATTGAACCTGAGGAAGATGATGATGTGGCTTATGATGACTACGTGGGAGACGCATTTTATGATGCAGAACCTGAGTATGAGGAGGAGTATGTGTCTGGAGATGTGGGGGTGAATTTGGTGGTAAGGCGCTCCTGCTTAACACCTAAAGCTGATGGTGATGATTGGCTTAAACACAACATCTTTCAGTCAACTTGTACCATTATGGGTAAGGTTTGCACTTTTGTATGCGATTCAGGTAGTTGTGATAATTTGATAGCTGAAGGAGCAGTCCAGAAATTAGGGCTGAAAACTGAAGATCGTCCCAAACCTTATAAGTTACAGTGGCTTAAAAAGGGTGGGGAGATAACAGTTTCCAAGCGTGTCCAAGTTCCGTTTTCTGTAGGAACAACTTATAAGGATAATCTTTGGTGTGATGTGATACCTATGGATGCTTGTCCCTTATTGTTGGGTAGACCTTGGGAGTATGACCGTGATGTAACTCACCATGGGAGAACTAATACTTATAGTTTCTTGTTTGGGGGTATGAAGATTACTTTGATGCCAAATAAACCTAAGGAAGTAGTTAATAAACCTACTGGTACTTTACTAACTCTTTCGCAATTCGAAGACGAGCTGGAGGTGGGAGGTGATGTTTTTGTATTAATAGGGAAGGAGGTTTCTAAAGACGGTGAAGTTCCTGAAGCCATGATCCCTTTACTTGAGGAATTCTCTGATGTTTTCCCTGATGAATTACCTGATGGTTTGCCACCATTGCGTGACATACAACATCATATTGATCTAGAGCCTGGGTCACAGTTGCCTAACAGGCCACATTATAGGATGAGCCCGGGAGAACATGAGGAGTTGCGCAGGCAGGTTGAAGAGCTGGTTTCCAAGGGTCATGTTCGTGAGAGTATGAGCCCGTGTGCTGTTCCTGCCCTATTGACTCCAAAGAAGGATGGTACATGGCGTATGTGTGTTGATAGTCGAGCCATCAATAAGATTACTGTGAGGTACAGGTTTCCTATTCCTCGCCTTGATGATTTGCTTGACTAGATTAGTGGTGCTACCATTTTCACGAAGCTGGATTTGAAGAGTGGGTATTACCAGATTCGTCTTAGACCTGGTGACGAGTGGAAGACCGCTTTCAAGACCCGTGAAGGGTTGTATGAGTGGCTGGTCATGCCTTTTGGTTTATCAAACGCACCAAGCACATTTATGCGTGTGATGAATCAATTGCTCAGGCCTTTTATTGGCAAGTTTGTGGTTGTTTATTTTGATGACATTCTTATTTATAGTGCTTCTTATAATGAGCATGTCAATCATGTGAGGCAGGTCTTGACCTTGCTTCGGAAGGATAACTTTTATGCAACCACGAAGAAGTGTGTGTTCATGACCCCTAAAGTTTTGTTTTTAGGGTATGTTGTTTCTGGTGATGGCATACATGTGGATGAATCTAAGGTAGCAGCTGTTCAGGAGTGGCCAACTCCAACTACCATTACTGAAGTTCGGAGTTTCCATGGTCTTGCTTCTTTCTATAGGCGGTTTATCCCTAATTTCAGTTCCATTATGGCCCGTTTGACAGACTGTATGAAGGGTAAGTCATTTGTGTGGACGGAGGAAGCAGAGATGGCTTTTCAGGTTGTCAAGGAAAAGCTTACTACAGCACAAATCCTGGTATTGCCTGACTTTTCTAAATTTTTTAGCTTCATACTGATGCTTCTAAGGTTGCAATTGGTGGAGTTCTTAGTCAGGGTGGGCGGCCTGTTGCCTATTTTAGCGAGAAGTTGACAGGGCCGAAGTCGAGGTACTCTACTTATGACTTGGAGTTTTATGCAGTGGTCCAAGCTGTGAAGCATTGGCACCATTATTTGTTTCATAAGGAGTTTGTTTTGTTCACTGACCATGATTCCTTAAGGCATATTCGTACTCAAGATAAGGTTTCACATAAACATGGGTGTTGGTTGGCTTTTCTTGAGAAATTTACTTTTGTGGTGAAACACAAAACGGGTGCTTCCAATCGTGCTGCTGATGCCTTAAGCAGGAGAAGTAGTTTACTTGTAACCATGCAGGTTGATGTTCCTGGACTGGATGTCATTCGTGACATGGTGACTGTGGAACCATACTTTTCAATTGTTCTGCAGGATTTGCAATCCGGAGAGAAAACATATTTTGTTATGCATGATGGATCGTTACGTCAAGAGGTGTCGTATTTGTCAAGTTTCAAAAGGGACGACTACTAATGCAGGTCTTTATATGCCTTTGCAGCCCTGGGTTGATATTAGCATGGATTTTGTGTTGGGACTACCTCGTACTCAAAGGGGTAATGATTCAATATTTGTTGTTGTTGATCGTTTTTCTAAGATGGTTCATTTTATTCCTTGCAAAAAGACAACAGATGCAGTTAATGTAGCCCAACTTTTCTTTAGGGATGTGTACCGTTTACATGGTTTACCTTCCTCCATTGTTTCTGATCGGGACACCAGGTTTTTGAGTCATTTTTGGCGTAGTTTGTGGAATATGGTGAATACTCAACTCAATTTTAGTAGTGCTTATCATCCTCAAACTGATGGGCAAACCGAAGTTGTTAACAGGTCCCTTGGTAACCTGTTAAGGTGTTTGGTGGGTGATCATGTGAAGGCATGGGATCAGAAGTTGTATCAAGCTGAGTTTGCTCATAATCATGCTGTTAATCGGAGCACTGGGTTTAGTCCTTTCCAGGTGGTTTATTCTGCTCAGCCACGTGGTCCTCTTGATCTTATGACTCCTCAGATTTCTAGGTCTGTTCCGAAGAAAGTGCAGGATTTTGTTGAGGGGTTGCATGATGTTCATAAATCTGTTCGTGACAACTTGGTGCGCGCTAATTTGAAGTACAAGCAGGATGCAGATCAAAAGAGGAGACATGTTGACTTTGAAGTAGGAGACTTTGTGTGGGCTGTTTTGACTAAGGATCGTTTTCCAGTTGGTGAATATAATAAATTGTCTGCTAAGAAGATTGGTCCAGTGGAAATTGTGGATAAGATGAACTCAAATGCTTATCGTTTGAAGTTGCCAAGTCATATTCGTTGTTCTGATGTTTTTAATGTGAAGTACTTGTTGCCTTACCATGGTGATTCTTCCGATGATGATACAGCTGAGAATTCGAGGGCGAATTTTTCTTATCCAGGGGGGAATGATGGAGGCCCAAGTATTGAAGAACGGGCTGACTTGTTTCTGGAGGCCCGAGATCGCGTGACGAAGAGGGGTTTAGTAAAATGGGCATAACTTTTAGCTGGTTGCGGATTTTTCAAGGCCCGAAAAGCCTTTTTACTATCAGTTTTTTGCATTTTTATGTTTTTTTCACTTTCAGTTGGACTTTGTCATTGGGCTACGGTCCAGTCCGTTGGATTTTTAGGGTTTTTCTTTGTTTGCAGTCATTATTTAATGAATCTGCTGTAACCCTAGCAAGACAGTTATCAGTTTAATAAAAGTTAAACCATTGGCCGTTGAGTTGTCGTGTTTTACCCTAATTTTCGGGCATTCTTCAGAATCAACGATTATTAGCATAATTGTTTCTGGCATTCTTGTTGAATCAACAGATCCAATTACTTATCTTTGTTACTTTGTTTTTTAGTCTACATCAGATGTGGTTGATAATGGTGTCCCAACGGGGTCACATGAAGTCATACCATGCTTTTTGATTATCTCTTGACAATACTTAGCTTGGTTAATAAAGATACCACTTAGGGATTGGTGAACTTGAATTCCAAGAAAGAATTTTAGTTCGCCCATCATAGACATTTCAAATCTACTGTGCATTACTTTTTCAAACCATTTTGAAAGTTTTGGGTTTGTAGACCCTAAAATAATGTCATCAACATAAATCTGCACAAGCAAAATGTCATCCCCATATTTATAAGTGAACAGAGTTAGATAAATGGAACCTTTTGAGAAACCTTTGGAGACCAAAAATTTCGAGAGCTCGTCGTACCACGCCCTTGGAGCTTGCTTGAGTCCATAAAGTGCTTTGTGGAGACGATACACCCTGTCAGGATAATGAGGATTGACGAATCCTTCCGGCTGTGTGACATAGACTTCTTCCTTCAAAGGACCGTTAAGAAACGCCGTCTTGACGTCCATTTGATAGACAATGAATCCCTTATGTGCAGCATAAGCAAGAAAAATCCTGACCGCTTCCATACGAGCTACTGGTGCAAATGATTCTTCAAAATCAATACTCTCTTTCTGTCCATACCCTTTAGCCACTAGCCTAGATTTATTCTTGATGATCGTGTTCTCTTCATCCATCTTGTTTTTCCAGATCCATCGAAGATTTAATGGTATTACATCGTATGGTCTGTCAACAAGTAAGTCTTTCAAATTGTTGAAGCTCATCCGTCATCGATTCAATCCAAGCATGATCAGCCATGGCTTCTTTGATGTTTTTCGGTTCAGCTGAACTCACGGCGAGTGCGAACATACAAACATCGCCATCGGTTGCGAGTTGTCGTCTTGTACGAACAGGCTGTGAAGGGTTTCCAATTACGTGAACCAAAGGATGATCTTGGGTCCAATGATGTGTTGAAGGAAGTCGTTGGTAGAACGTATGCATATTTGACGAATCAACATGGCGAGTAGAAGACTCTCTAGTTTCGTGTACCGGTGTACCCAATGGGTTGATAAATTCGTCATCGTCAGATAATGCATCGTCTGCCTGATTTGTGTTCTCTGGAGCAATGACAGTAGTTGTGAATGTTGTAGGATCGATTGTTGAAGTGATATTCCGAGGAGGTAAATCTGCAGCAACCCGTGTTGAAGTAGATGAAGTTGTATTCTTTTGTTGACGATGATCGGTATCATCATTCTTATCATGAGTGACAGCGGAAGACTTCGATACAACTTGTTTCTCCCCCGTGAAATATTCATCATACATTGGTCCATATAACATTTCCAACTCTTCAATCGTCGTGTCGACTGTCATATCAGCTCTAGGAACATTTTCTAGAATCAGCGTTGAACTTGACGGTTCATTGATGTGGTCTTGAGTTCCGAGTTCCGTGCGGTTGTGAACGGAAGTCGTTTGTCGTTGTGGATCGGGACTTAAACTTTTTCGTTTAAGTGCCATTTCTTGTAATTCATCAAATCGAACATGAATAGTTTCGACTATCAATTTTGTTCTCTTGCTGTACACTCTATATCCCTTAGACTGAGTTGCATATCCCACTAGAATGCATGCATCACCTTTCTCTTTCATCTTGTCCAGATTTTCACAATCTCGAATAATGTAACACGTACATCCAAAAACGTGAAGGTGTTTGAGTGAAGGTTTTCGATCATGAATTATGTGATATGGTGTCTTTTCGTGTCTTGGGATAATTAAGGAGCGGTTTTGTATGTAGCATGCAGTTGACACGGCTTCGGCCCAAAAATATAGTGGTAGTTTTGAAGCAGATAATAATGTTCGAGCAGCCTCAACTAGAGTACGGTTTCATCTTTCAACAACGTCGTTTTGTTCGGGTGTTCGAGCAATAGATGTTTCATGTTCAATTCCTTCGGCTTCAAAATAGTTTCTCAGATTTGAATTCAAAATTTTTGTACCTCTGTCAGTACGAACCACTTTAACTTGAGCTTGAAGACCATGTTGTATCAGTTTAAGGAAGTTGATGAGAACTTCGGGTGTTTCATCCTTGGACCTCAAGAAGTGAGTCCATGTGTATCTTGAGTAATCATCGACAATTACCAGAATATATTTCTTCCCATTGATACTTTGAACACGCATGGGACCACATAGATCCATATGGAGAAGATCTAACCGTCTTTTAGAGCTTGGTGTGGTCTTTGTTTTGAAGCTACATCGTTTAGCTTTACAAAGTTCACAAGAAGAACAAAGATGATCTTTGAAGAATTTCAAACTTGGAAGGCCTCTTACAATATCTTTCTTGGAAAGCAAGTTGATGGTATCGAAGTTAAGATGAGATAAATGTTTATGCCATAACCATGCCTGAGTCGTTGAAGCTTTAGCCATGAAGCAAATTGGAGTTGATGAAGTTGTGTCTTGAAGTGAAATTGTGTAAAGATCAGTACCCCGTGTACCGGTAAGTAAGTCATTCCCATCATAATCACGAACAAAACATGTCTTCTTTCTGAAAGCAACCTCCAAATCCGCATCACAGAATTGACCAACCGAGAAAAGATTGTGATTGAGCCCTTCGACGTACTATACCCTTTTTATTGTAATATTCCCCTGAACCAAATCTCCATATCCTAGGATCGGTGCAAACTGATCATTTCCGAATCGGACCGTACCCAGGAACTTCTCCACGAAGTTAATTAGAAGCTTGAGATTCCCCGTCATGTGCTTCGTGCATCCGGAGTCCAGTATGAAGAGAATTATTTGTATCACCTGCAGAAGAGTTAGAACATGATGGAGCATTTGCTAAATTGGATACCATAGTAGTTGTGATAGTAGAATCATTAGTGTCCTTATCAACATTTAAAGGCATACTAACACTCGTTGTCACATTTTCTGTCCTAACTTTAGGCATCCATTTATATCCTGGAGGAAATTGATTAGCAAACCACCATTTCCAATACTTGCTAGCAGACTCATATAATTCCTTAATTTTGCTTCTAGGGTTCTTAGTGATGGAGTCCGATGCATTAATTTTCTTAGTGGGGGTTGCACCAGAATGGTTCACTTTGCGTTTGGGTTTTCTAGCACTAATAGGCATCGCAATTTGCTTCTTAGTTCTAGTATCTACGTTTTTGACATTATTCGAAACACACATAGCATGATTAGCATTAGCACACTTTCCACATTTCACACAAACAAACTTAACATTCAAAGCATTCAAAGTCGAATCATTCAAATCGTCATTACACGCGATTACAGTCGTTTTATTCTTAGAAACATTAAAAATCCTAGGGTGGTCTTCTACTGTCTTCATCTTCCCTTGACTTTTGTTTTGCCAAACCTTTTCATTCATGCGAGTGCTCTTAACCTGAGGCCAGCTAACACTATCAGTGGGGATTAATCCTGTAGTAAAAGACACACGTCTATTAGTGTTTCTAGAAGTCTGAGGTGATTGACTTTCTTTGTTTTGTGTAGGTTTAGTGGCCAATCTATACATCCCTGGTTTAATCACATTATTGTGCTTAACGCTTGGAGCTATGACATTTCTTATGGGTTGATTCTGTGGTAACCTTTCCTTTCCATCCATCTTGGGGGCAAACACAGGTTTTGCAAACGAGGAATTTGATAAAGCAGATGGTTTTCCCAAGATAGAGGATCTATTCACTTTAGAGGCATTGGGTTGTCTAACAACAGGTTTCTTAACGCTAGGTTCCACAACTTTCCCACCCATCTTAGCAACGAGTTTCTGCAACTCTGCTATCGTTGTTTCCCTGTCTTGTAACTGAGCTTTCAACCCTTTAATTTCCAAATTCAGCTCATTCATTTCTCGAAACGTTTTGGAAAGTTTTTCTTGCAAGTTATTATCATGTGGAAAACTACCAACGTCTTTTTGCAAAGCAAGTTCAAGAGAATGACAATGTTTTTGAAGGAAATCAGTTTTGTGTTGAAGTAACTCAAAAGCCTTTTTATCAACATTTTCTTTACATTTCGAAAGCTCAAGTTCAAGACGCTCACATTCTTTGATTTTATCAAGATATTTGCATGCAACATAAGAATATTCATTGATATCAGCACAAGATTGAAGAGTAACACACAAAATATCTTTGGAGAGACATTCTTCTAAGAGTAAATCATATTCATCTGAAAAAATGGACTTGTCCATTTGAAGATCGTCAATTTCTTTCTCAATAGACTCAACATATTTTAAATCATCAAACATTTCAGACCGAATTAATCTTTCAAATTCAAGCATATTTTCTTTTAATGTGGTCGTGTTCGGTATTAAGATTTATTTGATAAGCACAGTTATATCTTGAGGAATTGGTTTTTTCACCTCGTCATTTTCTCGTTGTTTCCATTCATTGTCAACAATGGATTTAATATTATCAATGTAATGTTATAGAAAACCAAATGTCTGCCTACTCTTGCTTTTAGAAGCATCAAGAGGCAAGTAGTTGATGAACTTAGAAACGTTTGTTTTCTTAGTAGCAAAAGCTTTCTTCCATTGAATTCTTCTTTGTTTGCATTCTAAAAACAATTCCTCACGAGACTTTTGTTTTTGTGTAGTGAAAAGACCATATAGACTATTCTCATAAGCATAATTGTATGGTTTCACAAACTCTTTATTGACCGGTGATCTACTCTCCTCTTCCCAAAGGGATGTCTCATCATAACCAAGAGGATATTCAGGATCGGTCCATTCGGACTCATCCATATAAAGGCGCGGGTTCGCAGCTTGAGCTTGGGCAAGATAATCAGGACTTGCAAAGCTAGCTTGACCCTTAAACATAGACGAAGGTGCTATCATTCTTACGGTTTGAATAGAGTCATGCGTTTTATAAACAACTATCTTCAAAAATTCGACTTGTTTTTCTAGTTCCGTTACTTTTTCAGTATCTTTTTCATGTCGACTTTTGAAATCTTGTTTTAACGTTTCAACCTCTTGTTTCTTAACATCAAGAAATTTAGCAGACTCGGTGTTATCCATCGAAAGCCGTTGTTCAAGTTCGTTAACTTTGGTGGTAGCAAGGTACGTTTTTTAACGTTCATCCATTGACAAAACATTAAATTGACGTTTCTCTTTGTTTAATAACTCAAGAGTTTCGTTGTATTTCTTTTCAAGATCGTCCTTTTGACTTTTTAACGCACTACCCTTGTATCCCTCAAGTTCTTTGGTTTTCTGAAGAAGCTCATCTTTATAGTATTCAATGGTCTTACTAGATGTAATTAGGGCGGCTTTGCATTCTTCAAATTTTTGAGCGAGCGTTGCATTTGCCTTCTTTAATTGCTTTTGACTTTTTCTAGTTTCATTGACATCTTTTTGTAAACTAGCAATTAAATTAGCAAGCGCGACACGCTCCTCATCATCATACTCATTTGCATGTTGATCATCCTCAAACTCATTATTGCACATGCCTGATGAATCGGGTGTGGTATTGCTATCAACCTTTTCCGTCATACATGTGTCATTAATGGCATTGGGTATCTCACAATGCTCATGAGTATCACCAAACACGTTATATTCATTAGTGGTGTGTACCTTATCGAGTGGCACAGTGTCAAAGATAGGTCCATTGTCATCTTCAGTGACGTTGAGAACTTCGTCAACCTTTGCCATGTACGAGTAATGTTCTTCTAATTCTTGGTCGGAGGCTTCATCATCCGTATCATCAAGCATTGCTCATTCCTCAGCCGACAATTGGACCCCTGCTTCCATCTTCTTGCATAACAACATCTTCTCTTTATGATAGCTAGAGTCCCTAATCCGTTTCGGCTTTCTGCATTCCTTTGCCATATGCCCATAACCTTGGCAATTATAACACTGAATCCCACTTTGTTGAACCACTTGCGTTCCAACAGTTTCCCTATTCCCAGTAGCAGCAGCAATCATCTGAGTATCATACTTGGCAGTTTGTCGATCATACCTTGCAGAACCCTCAACATGTGTTGGATTATGTAGATCATACCTAGAAGGACTTTCACCACGTCGACGTGTGTCATACCGTGAAGGGTTCTCAACATATTGGTTCTTTGTGTTGGATGATGTTCGAAGATTGTTGTTGGTGGGTTTGAAGATTTTCTTGTAGGTCTTCATAATGAAAGCAATTTGTTGTTTCATTTCCCGATTCTTCTGAGCTTGATCTTCATCACTATCCTCTTCAGATGATGACTCATATGGTGGTGATGGTGCTCTTGGTTCTTTGTCGCATGATCTTGTGGATAATGAAGACTTGGATGATGTGGAATATCGTAGGGAGGATGATTGAATGGAATATGACTTTGGAGTACGAGATCGATGATATTGAGTGGTAGACACTAGAGCAAGTGGATTAGCCGTCTTTGCAACTCGTTCAGCTCGAATTTCATTTGCCTCATGCTGAAATTGTTTCAAGATATCAAAGAGAGTGTGATAGTTTACCTTGTCTAACTGCTTCTGTTGTTTCACCAAAGTAACAAAACGTGTCCACTCTGGTTGAAGTTGCTGAAGAAATTGCACATTGACTTGCATGGTGGAGACCTCCAGGTTGTTTCTTGTCATGTCGTTCATCATTTTGTAGAATCGTGAATAATAAGACTCAATTGATTCTCCATCCAATGCAGTAAACTTACCAAAATTCCAAAACAAGTTTGTTTTAACATCTTGCTTGTTGAGTGATTCTCCTTGTTGCAAGCGTTCAATAGCCGTCCACATTTCTTGTGCCGTAGGACATGCATCAACCGTGGAATCAATATCATCTCCAATTCCACTTAGAATCATATAGATCACTTCTTTTTCTGCATCATACCAAGCACGCTTCTCTGGTGTAAGATCAGATAATGTTTCTTTTCTTGTGGTTGCGGGTACTTCTGTGGTAGTGTTAGTGGCTGGTGTATGAGGAACAGTGATATCGGAGAAAACATATGGTCCATTGTTAATACATTGCCTCAATGCATCACCATTAGGTCTTGTATCAAGATAACGAAGAAAACGTGATTTCCATTGAGCATATCGACCGGCCACAAGCATTGGTGGTCTCTCTTTGTTACCCGCCACCATTATGTTGTTGTTCGTTACACAGTATTCTGCAGTAGAATCCATCTCAGAATTCTCTGAAATGATGAAGTGAATATGGATCTTAAGTAGATATGATGTGATTGAGTTGTTGTTGAAATTCCGAAAAATGCTATTTTTTTCTCAGTCCGACAATAAATTCCTCAGTCCGACAAAATGGTAGACCAAAAAATTTTGTATCGCCAAATTTTGAAATTGAGCTATAAATGTCCTAAAACTAGTATGGAAAAAATTTGAATTTACTTGACGGAAAAATTTTAACTCTTTTTTTTTTTATCTTCGTGTAAACGATATTCCGAAACTAGTCTAGATGGTGGCTAAGTCTAAAAAATACTCAAACAAATTTAGCTAAACATGTCATCGGAATGTCCATCGGAATGTGCCATCGGAATGTTGGCTGTCAGAATGCTTAGATCGCAATGCACTGTCGGAATGTTTAGATCGGAATATGGCTTAGATCGCAATGCACTGTCGGAATGTTTAGATCGGAATGTCCTTCTGTCTGAATGCTTAGATCGCAATGTATACCTGTCGGAATCCCAGATCGCAATGTACCGTCGGAATGTTCAGATCGAAATATGGCAAAAACAAATTTGGCAGAGTAACGACTCAAAATTCCTTAAAAACCGTCGGAATCCCAGATCGCAATGCACGATCGGAATGTCACGTTGGAATAAGGTATTGTAATCCAGTGATCGTAAAGTAGAACCAAAAGGTTATTGCGATCAAACCACAAACACTTGTACTTTCCGATGGATACCTTCGCTAGAATTTCAGAATGATGAAAAACCAAGAATTTTTGAACGTTTGATCCAAGAAAGTTTGTGTTTTTAACCAAAACCAAGATACCAAAATCACTACAACACTATTGAAGAAGGTATATGACTTGAAATCACAAACAAACACAAAAAATCTTGAATTCGTGTAAGAAATAAGGATCAAATCAAATAAATCAAGTGAAAACACAACAACCAATCACAAAACTACCCCATGGCGATTGATACCAATTGATACAAACCTATCCCATACTAGGCTCGTAATTGGTTCATAACTCCCAAGTGTAGAACTCACTAAAAAAGCTAGCTTGTTTGAGGAGGGGACACCCTAGAAATTATAAACCATCAACCATTCCCATACATGGCCGATGTGGGATCATAACATTACCCCACCCTTTGAAGAACCAACGTCCTCGTTGGTCACGGCTATGTTGGTCACGGTTGGCACCCCCTTTGGGTCCAAGCCGCCACTCCATAGGCCACCACTCCGAGCTCGTTGGTCACGGCTATGTTGGTCACGGTTGGCACCCCCTTTGGGTCCAAGCCACCACTCCATAGGCCACCACTCCGAGTGTTGGAACCTCGTAAGGTAGGGCTATCTCTGATACCAATTGTTGTCCCTAATATATGATGATATAATACGAATTTATGAAGAAAGAAAGGTAGATATGAGATGAATTTTAGAGAGAGGAAATAGTGCGAGAAAGTAGAGAGAAATGGTTGGAGAAACTAGGTGATATTAGATTGAGAGAAAATGAAATGACCAACACCCTTCCTAACATGCTAGGAAGGGTTTATATAGCCTTTGCTTACATGTAGCTTAATGGGCTATATGATCATGGGTCGGGCTTTCCTTTTGGGCTTTGGTTACTTATGAATGAACCTTAGCTTAAAGTTAAGCCCGTAATACACGACTAACATACTACCTATTACAACGTTCTAAAATACGATATATAATAAACATATGACCGAGTTCTTGTTTGACTCAATATTTTAAGGCTAACAGTAACCATCCTAGTTGTTTAAAAAGATTTGATTTTTGTCTTATTTTGTTTATTTACTTACCTAAATAGTTAAAGTATTAAATTAAGAATGAAGTATAAAGGTTTTTAAGAGTATATTTTGTAGACATTATAAGTTTGGTAAAAATAAATATTGTTCTCCCATATGTGGCTATATTAGGCTGGTTTTAAGTTAGAGGAAACAAATAAAAATATTTGATTTTTAATAAGTTAGTTATTTTGAAAATATAAGTAAAAACATAATAAACATGTTCTCCTATGTTAAGTAACATTCTAAATCATCAAAACTTGGTCCCGGAAGCCTCGATGGTCGTGACTTAGGGTATATATACCCCTCCCTCATTGTTAAAAATCTTAAGCATTTTCTCCATAAACTCCATTGAAGAAAAACCTTGAAACCTTGAAGGTTTTATGTGTTCTTTATCTTTCTTCATTCATTCTTCCTCTAACCTTGGTTTTGATCTTATATAATCATTATATACTTCTTATGTAAGTGTTCTTATGATCCTTGTGTCATCATATTATGTTTTTATATTTTATATGAATTATTTAGGGTTTTATAAGCCCTAGAAACATGTTATGGGTGATTTGATGTTTTAAAAACCTTTTAATGTATTAGATCTTTTTAATTCAGTTTAAAATGGGTTCTATATAAGTTTTTATACAAGTTATAACATGATCTAGACATCTTATGCTTATCTAGACCCTTAAAACCTTTAAAACAAAATAAGGATCCAAATCAGTCCGGTTTTTGGATCATCTTGTGAAGGCCATAAAATGAGTTTCGTAATAGATTTTTAAGTGAATCTAAAGCCTATGATTAGCCCTATGAATCTAGTTTTCAAATCTTGCCTTAAATCAATTTTTAGGGTTCGGATCATTTGCCTAATATTCTGGTCTTTAAAAACAGTCCTTAAAAATCAAGTTTTGGGAAAATGGGAAACTAAGGTTTTTAATCACCTAATCATGGAAACTTGTAATCTAAGTTATATGATCAGTATGTAAATTGATATTATATGTATATTGCATCTCCGGTGACACGGGATTAGGGCTCGTTTCGGATCTTTGTTCTGTTTTGCTATAAGGTACGGATATTCGGTTCTTTTAGTAAGAATACTTATCTTAATCTTTTGTACACTCTTCGTTTTGATCGTTCCCTAAGACTTTGCTATGTTCCAAATAAGTTTACTTGCTGTATTGATATGATCCATTAATCCCTTTGATTCGTTATGATCCTTTGATTTGTTATGCCTTCATATGCTCCACTTTGACCAAATATGATATATGCTTTGCTATGACCTTGTGATTATGAACCCTTTAGCCCGAGCCATATTTTGTTCTCTAGTCATGGAGGTACCATGATCATGTCATCGATGCATCGGTGGCATGACACTACCTGGGGTGGTGTGATTAGACCTTGGCGTTCCCTTTCTAATATTTTCTGGGTGTGTATGCTATTGTAAGTGTTAATCTGTTTTGTAGTGGGTTGATCGGCGTCGAAGTACCGGTAAAAAATAAACCTAATTACCTTATACTAGATAGGGCAAGTGGGTATCGAATCCACGAGGAGTATGTGGTTTTAATTTAAGTTGGGGTGATCACTAATCAATAAAAGTTTTGGTTTTGAAAATCTAAATAACTAAAATACTTTTAATAATAAAATTGCTGATTAAAAATTGAAAAACTTATTAAACTAATAATAAAGCTAAAAAATATAATAAGGGTGTAGACAAATAAAAGAAATGCAATCCCTTCCAGCTCCCAGTATCTATGGTTGATTACACTATAGATTATCGACTTTTTAACCCATCAGATTTAGTGTTCCTGCTTATGATGGTGTTGAACTCATGGAAAATTCACGAGTAGAATAGTTCTTTTTACTCTGTTGCTGGACCTTCGCTATATGTGATCTGACGACTCCAATGATAAAAATCAGGTACATACTATACCATTAAATGTAAATACTTAAATGCTGGTCTATGTAACTTTCTTTAGATACAAAATTGACCTATTTGGATTGCACAATGAGATTGTAGCTTTAGTAGGTGTTTGAGAATACCTGCTTAAAAGACAGGTTATAGGACTTCTCTAAGATTTCTTATTTAGATTGTAGATGGTTTGTGTGCACCAATATTGTTAGAACGGGGTTGAGTCTCATATTAGATTTAGTGTTCTTGCTTATGATGGTGTTGAACTCATGGGAAATTCACGAGCAGGTAATAAGAGTTCTTTTTACTCTGTTGTTGTACTCTCGCTATATGTGATCTGACGACTCCAATGATAAAAATCAGGTACATATTATACCATTAAATGTAAATACTTAAATGCCGGTCTATGTAACTTTCTTTAAATACAAAATTGACCCATTTGGATTGCACAATGAGATTGTACCTTTAGTAGGTGTTTGGGAATATCTGCTTAAAAGACAGGTTATAGGACTTGTCTAAGATTTCTTATTGAGATTGCTTTTGTCCAAACATCCCTTATTTGAACTTGCAGCCCACTTTATTATAATATAAACACATTTAAGCCGCAATGCGAAATGCCACTTAGTTACGTAAAATTGATTATAACATCAATAACCACTTACTGGCTCACACAAGTTTGATTTCATTTTAAATCTTTTTTTATTTAAAAAATAACTAATATTAGAAAAGTGTATCAGCGTCTATGCGTCCACTTGGTAAAGAAGATATTATATTTAATCTGTGAAGTTTTGAATTGATGTATAAAATCTCCATTGTTAAACTTGACTCCTTTTCATTGGAACCCAAATATACATGATTCCGTTAATAACGTTCCTGATATATTATGTAGATACGCATATTTTGAAAATCGGAAACCCTATTTTTTCCAAAAACTAGATTGACGGCATCAAGTGCATTCATTTTAATTCAGAATCAAAGGATGGCTCAGGTACAAGTCTTTACTTACATCGTGTATCATATGCTATATTATTCTTTGTATTTTTTTAAAGCTCATAGTGTTATACCTGTCTATTTACAAAAGAGGATATGCACTAGATCCACTATCCAAAAAAAGACAAGGACAATGACGACGTATGAGGACTTCTTCTACTCGTGTATCTTTCTATATACAGAAAACACCTTCCACTACCAATGTTGTTGACGATTTTAGCTCACTTCTTCAAAGTATAGCTTTGACTATATTGGTTTTTAACTCTGCCTATAATCCAATTTACTTAAAATTTAATTGTTTTTTTTGAATTTTAAGGAAGAAATATTATGATAATATATAGTAACGCGCCTTTGGATGCAAAAGGGGTGACTGGCTGCTGTTAAACCATGAGCCAAATACCCCTTTTGCTGCAAAAGTGTTGCAAAAGATGTGTCTGGTTGCTGTTAAATGTGTAACCAAACACCCTTCTGCTGCAAAACATGCTCAATTTTCGTTTCAATTATGTTGTTATAACATACCCAGTACATACATTCGCTATGTATTTCATTTAATGTAATAGCTTAGCTTAGTTGATTCTATACAGAGATGTTAGTTGAATTTTCTCGCCATTTTAAATACTGATACTATGTTTCATTTTATGAATAAGAAAACACACAATTTCCCATCATTTTTCTCAGTTTCACTTTCTAATATTTGTTTCTTTTGCAGGAACACCACCACATGACATATCCGAAGAAATAAGATCAGTAGAAGCTCTACCAGATCCAATGATAATGAAATTTGGTTGAACAAGGTGCTGAAAAATTACGCGCTTCTCGCTTTTGCAAACAACCACTACACAGACGACTTAAGACATCCAAATGTTAATGCGATAAGCTGCATAAAAACTGAATGCCCTAGCCATCGCGGAGAAGCGCGGGCTTAACTACCTTTTTTTCATTAAAAAATTCAAATTTAAAAGTAAACGCCCTAACCGTTGATTTTTGCTTTTGCTCTTGGTGTTTGATTTTTGTTTCTTAATTTTTAGTGGTCGCTTTGTTAGTTACCATTAATTCTTATTGTAGTGTTTTTTATTCAAGTAATTAGTTACAAAACACAAAGTGATGTGGTTAAGGGTGTGTATCAAACACCCACTTACATATATAAGGCCCAATTTCGCTTTCACGAAACACTTACGACAAAATTGCAAATCGTTAATTATCTATCTCATAATTCAGAATTCATGTAGCACTTCAAGTTTTACTACATGGTTTTTTATATTAGTAGAGATACACGCTTATTTGAGAATTTATCCAAACTTAAATTATCGTATATTACGAAACTTTTCATTGCATTTTAGTCTTATCTCAAAACATCGTATCATTAATTATCTGCCGTCAAATAATTTCGCAGCTATGTACGAATAATCGACTAACTTTTATAAAAATCATAAATACAATTGCGATTCAGTTTTAGTCAAAAATCACACTAAACCGCACCATGCTCACCTGCGGCGTAAACCAGCAAAATGAAGATTGGACTCGAGCCCACAAAAGTTTAGTTTTAAGAAAAGAAAAGAAAAGAAAAAGAGAATCCCGATATTTCCACAAAAGAAAATAAAAGGAATATAATATTCTTTGTAGTTTAGCTATAAACCTCACAAAAATCCTTTCCTGGTCAGGTCAGACTCTCTTCTCTTCCTTCACTCGCCGCTTAACCCTCCCTCCTCGCCTCTTTTTTATCGGCGCAAAAACTTTTTAATCCAAATTATCTAATCCCCCCCCTATAACACAGGTTATCTTTCATTTCATTTCATTTCTTACTTTTGTGTTTTTTTATCTATCATATTATTTGCTGCATGCACTAGTTATCTCTATGTTTGGTTTTGCTTATTTTTAATTTAAGAAAAGTTTAATCTAATCCGTTTATAATAGCTTTTAAGTTATGTATGGTTGGTGCTAGTAATAAAACTGATTTTACCTTTATCTCCATATTAAGGGGGTGTTTGTTTTGGCTTATATAACGTAAGTTTCAATTTTGCGGCTTATTTGGACACTTATGGGCTTATATAAGTTTATTATATCATGATAAACTTATATAATAAGCCCATAAGTCTCAAGATAAGCCATAAAATCGAGGCTTATGTTATATCAGCCGAAAATAAGGCATATTTCGGCTTATATTTCACAAATCCCAATTTTTAAAGCTTATATAAGTTTATTATATAATAATAAACTTGTATAAGCTCATAAGTCTTCAAATAAGCCACATAATTGGGGCTTATGCTATATAAGCGGAAATGGGCTTACGTTGGAGTATAAGCTAACACAAACAGCCCCTAAGCAGTTAAGCTGGAAAATAAGCATCCCCTTATGGGGTAGTAGTTTTTTTGGTGGAATAATGAATATTGGATAACAGTATTTGGAGATACCTAAAATTGCAATTATTTGAAATATCTGAATATTTAGGCTTGTGGTTTAAACCTTATCATTTGTTTCATAAGATCAGAAGAGACGCAAACTTGTAGATTTTACTCAATTTACAGTCTTTATAATTATATGAAGTTTTTTAATTAAGTGAAATATCCAGATAGTTTTTTAATTTTGTTGTGATTTGTAATGGTTTCGTGTGAAGCAGTATGCATACCTGCTCTGGAGCTATCATGGGTTCACTTCAACAGCCCGTATGGGTTAAGGACTCTACTTTTCTCCCCAAAGGACCTGCTGTCGGCGGGTTTATGCGCCAGGCGAATGTTGGTTCACTTAAGCCTTATAGAGCATTCAAAGTTGAAGCTAGCTTGGCTACAGGAAGGCCGGCCTCTACCCCTTCCGTGCCCATTACAGTTGGAGGTAACCGAGTAGTCTAACTTTTGTACAACTTACAGTATGCTCGTGCAATTCTGTAAATGTATATGTAGTGTATGGACAAGTTATCGTTGTATTAAGGTATGGTGTTGGAACTTTATGTTGATAGGTAATGGAAGCAGCTTTGAAGACCATGAACTGAGTACAGTGGATCCTGAAATTAGTGAAATTATTTACAAGGAGAAACAGCGTCAATTTAAAGGATTAGAGCTTATTGCATCAGAGAACTTCACATCCCGAGCTGTGATGGAAGCAGTTGGTTCATGTCTTACAAACAAATATTCTGAGGGGCTTCCCGGCAAAAGGTGAGTCTGTATGTGAAAGTGGTGATTAAGTTTTTGTTCATCTAAGGCTTATATTAATTTCATATACTTTTGCAGATACTATGGTGGAAATGAGCATATTGATGAACTGGAGACTCTTTGTCAGAAGAGGGCTTTGGCAGCGTTTCACTTGGATGAAAACAAGTGGGGTGTGAATGTCCAACCGTTATCTGGTTCACCTGCTAATTTTGAGGTTTATACTGCTATTCTTAATCCTCATGACCGTATAATGGTGAGTTTCATCTCTTAGCATCTGTTTTGGACTATTTAGATTGCATAAATGTATGCTATTTGATTTTAACTTTGTAAAATCGTCTCAGGGACTGGACTTGCCTCACGGGGGACACTTGTCACATGGATTCATGACTCCCAAAAGACGGGTTTCTGGAACATCCATATACTTTGAATCAATGCCTTATCGTCTTGATGAATCAACAGGTGCAGAAGTTGTCTTTATTTTAGTTAGTTGTGGCAAAGTAGGTGGGTTAACGGGTTGGGTAATTGGGCAAGCATAGGTTTGGATTGAAACAAGCTTGATCTTTTGTAGTTGACTCAAAACAATTTTTGTACAAGAAATTAAGCACTTAATTTAAGTTTGTGGTGTCAAATATGATTACGAAACTTATATCATTTTAACCCTTTTACTTTCTAGTTAATGTTATTAATTCACCTGTTAGAAATAATAATCACTCAAATCGGTTTGTTACTAAATGGGCCAAAATTGTCATCTTTATTTTGCAGAAAATTGGTACAAGAGTCTGATGTTAATGCTTACCTTGCACTTTTACAGGTCTAATTGACTATGACATGCTTGAGAAAACAGCCACATTATTCCGACCAAAACTTATAATAGCCGGCGCTAGTGCTTATCCCCGTGATATTGATTATCCTCGTTTTAGGAAGGTATAGCTTACATTTGACTCTATGGATGTCACTTGGTACTCCTAAACTTTCCGGAATGTCATCATATATCAACTGCTAATAAGATTGAGATTTGACTTTTACAGATTGCAGATTCTGTTGGTGCTTTTCTGATGATGGATATGGCTCATATTAGTGGTCTTGTTGCCGCCTCTGTCCTAGCCAATCCTTTTGAATACTGTGATATTGTGACAACCACCACACACAAGGTAAGGGATCCATGTTCCATTCTTATTGACAAGCATCATCAATTCATCATTAAACAACATATCATCTGTAGGGATAGTCGTGACCATATATTAATGGATGGTTTAGGTTGTGCTTTATCTTTAACGGTGTACGATTGTAAAAGGCCAAAGGGGATATGTGAAATTGGCTAAACAAATGTGAAATGTTTTCAAATGCATATAACCACCAAAAATCACTTGATTATAAGTTACAGTTAGCGTAGTGTCTGTAATCATATGTGAGACTTACTTTTAGAATGAAGGTATCTGAAGTGTTTCGCGGCTTTGCCCAAAAACTACTCTTTATATGATTTTTTTTCTCTATGCAGTCTCTCAGAGGACCTAGAGGGGGCATGATATTCTTCAAGAAAGACCCGGTTTTGGGAGTCGAATTAGAATCCGCCATCAATAATGCTGTTTTCCCAGGTTTGCAGGTTAGTTCCAGATGAAAGCCACGTTTATTCCGCTTTTTTGGTGATGATGGCTAGGGCCAGGTTGGTTTTAGGTTAACCCTTTTCTGTTAAATGTGTAAAAGAGTTGTTTCGTTAACAGGGTGGTCCACATAACCATACAATAGGAGGACTTGCGGTTTGCCTAAAGCATGCCCAGTCTTCAGAGTTCAAGACCTACCAGAACCAGGTCTTTTTACATCTCATTTTGTTAGCATTACAAGGCGGTATATATTTTCGACGTGTTAACAATGTTTTTTTTTTGCAGGTTGTTTCAAATTGTGGAGCTCTTGCTAAACGATTGACAGAGCTAGGGTACACATTGGTTTCTGGAGGGAGTGATAACCACTTGGTTCTCGTGGATCTCAGGCCATTGGTACACTTTTTGTACTTGGCATCATCTATCGTAGTTTGTTTGAGTCGCTGTTTAGTTTAACAGTTGGCTTGTGTATTGTTTTTGGTTGACTCGTTAGTTTTGGCCCTATTTCAATGTTTTTTACTGGTTGTATTGTCGTATGAACATCGTATTTGCTATTACCACTTTATGCCTATTAATTGGTTTTACTGGTTTTAGTCATCATCTTAACATTTTTCTCTCTTTAATGCAGGGTCTTGATGGTGCTAGGGTTGAGAAAATTCTTGACCTAGCTTCTATAACCTTGAACAAGAACTCAGTACCAGGTACATTTTGGCTTTCTATTAAATTAGGTCTCAAAATAGGCAGGTCGGTTGGGTTGACCTGAATCCTTATGGCTAAAGTTTTAAATATATTATGATTTATTAGCATCATCTCAAATATGATAAAAAAAATAGTGCTTGGAGGTACTACTTGCTATTTATAGAAATACATTATGGGCGACTTTCGACCTCTTCAAGCCGTTTAATAGGGTGTTTATTTTAACTAATTTTCAATTTTATCAGTTTCATATGTGAGAACTAATTTAGGCGACAAGAATGAAGAAGCCAATAACTATTTGAGTTCTTGTATGAATCTTACTCATACCATCACTATTTGAATATTGTAGGCGACAAAAGCGCCCTTGTGCCAGGTGGCATACGTATTGGCACACCAGCTATGACAACTCGCTGTTTCACCGAAAAGGAATTCATTAACGTTGCCGACTTCATTCACGAAGGAGTGATGCTGACACGCGAGGTAAAACAAGCCGTCTCTGGGTCAAAACTTCAAGATTTCATGAAGTATGTAGCTTCGTCAGATTTCAGCTTCACAGACAAAGTATCAGATTTGAGGAGTAGAGTCGAGGCATTGGCAACCCAGTATCCCATCCCGGGGTTGTAATAAGTGGAATGCAACTGTTACATAATTAGGATAAAAGTGATGCACGAAGTCGTCACTGCTGTTGGATGCTGGTTTTTATGGATCTTGAGATGTTTTGATCAAAGATTTTGTAACTTGAATCTTGAGACCTTTAAATTTTAATCCTTTAAGAGGTCAATGTTGTCATATGACTTGTATAGTCTAGTGGGCTAGTGGCCTAGTGGGTGGTATGCGTGCTAGTTGTGGTGTTTTTGTGGTCATGTGACGTTGCTTTAAAATTTCTTAGCCGGCTCAAAACTCGACCAAAGTAAACCAAAGAGAAGCCGTGCAAAATGTTGCGGCCTTGGTGTCTTGAGGATCCTCACCTGTTTTCGGTTCTGAAGTAGATAAAAATGGAATTGAATTGCTGCCTTGCTGGTAGTTTTTGAGGATCCTTAATGACGAATTTGAAAATTCCAATCTTATTCATGTGATAAAAATCCTCGGAAGCCCTTTAATAACTTAAGTCGGGTACGAATCTAACTGAAGTGGGATAAAAAGCATGATGTGCGTAATTTGCTTTTGTAGATTTCGAATTCACGAAGTTTTTGAGTATCTTTAAAATTTCCATTTTTAAGGAGGAGAAATGTAAAATTGCTTCATCATATTAACTTCTCACAAAAACAATCTTTTTAATGAGAAATGATAAATTGTTCTTAAAAAAACTTTCTAAATAATGTGATGATAGAATGTGAAGACATAACGATACAAATGATTATAGTAAAAATTAAAATAATAAGGTTACTTCGTGATAAATGGTATCAGAGTAAAGTCGGATTAAGATAGATCGAAGCAAAATTGTTCATGTTGCTTTTTCAAAAAGTTTAAAAAGGTGTTACATTGCCCAAAGATGATGAGAGTTCTTCTCATATGTTGTTGTGGACGTCACACAATATCATGTTATGTGGAGTAAATAATGTCACATTTGATGGAGGTCAGAGTAATTAAAATGATGATGACGGTCGCTCGTGTTGGATCTTTAGTTGCCGAAAAGAGTAATTCAATAAGAAGTGTAGTCGTTGTATGTTGGGACCAAAGAGCCGCAAGTTTAATGCCCCTATAACTCTATGCCATTAGAGAGAAGTCGTTCGTTGATGTGAATGACAACAAAGTCACGCATGAATCAATCGTAGAATGTCACGAGCCAAAAAGGACGGGTTCTATATAATAGCTTGTTGAATACAAGATTTCTGGTTTATTCATGAGGTATTGGATTGTTTCTAGATGAGTTGAGTCTAAATGAAAATGATACCAATAAACCTCAGTTATATTGAAATAAATGGCTTGTCTTTATTGATGTAAAGACGTACGCGAAATCGAAACAATATCCAAAATCACTTGATGATAAACATGTGAAGATATAACATCTACGACTTTCAAATAATTGAAGATGTAATAAAAATGAGAGAAATATCGTGATTAAAAAAAATTAAACAAAAAAAAGCTAACATATTTCTTTTATCTGAAGTCAATGTAGCAGAAAAAATCATCGACGAGGCACTTACTGAAAAATAAGGCTGAGTACCATGTTAAAATCAAATCGAAGTAAATCGAAAACTGACTTAAAAAACATGAATTGAAGTGAAACGAGTAAAACCGAACCAAAACGAACCGAATAAATAATTAAACGTATCTTTTTTTCTTTTTGATTTTAACATATACCAAACTTAATCGAATAAGTCGAAACCGAAAATCATAAACATACAAAATCGAAAATCGAAAATAATCGGTTCAGTTTTCGATTGGTTTTCAAAAAAGAATACTTAACAATTTACTAAAAATGTAAAGAAAAAGAAAAAATATAAAAAAAAATTCAGCCTCCTGTCCCTAAAATCTTAAACCCTAAACCCCCCATTCATTTCCAGAAATCAACTAAACATGGCTGCTTCCGTAGCAATAACCAGAAAACCACGCCTCCTCACACCCCTCCTCCACCAACTCCTCCGATCCCGTACCCTATCATCAACTGCCACGTCACCATCTTCAGACACCTTATCATCATCACCACCACGTAGTGGTACCAAAATACTCGAATCATTTAAAGAGGAATTCGAAATAGGATCGAGAGTTATTAGTTTAGAGACAGGGAAGATTGCTAGGTTTGCTAATGGCGCTGTTGTTTTAGGGATTGGGGATACGAATGTCTTGTCCACTGTTTGTTCCGCTAAAGGCGACTCTCTTCGCGATTTCTTGCCCCTCACTGTTCGTATTTATATTATATCTTCGCTTTATGTCGTTGCTCGTTACTTAGACTTTGTTAATATTTATGTATTCTTTGAGTTTGGACCGATTTAGAATTATATGAAATGAGACCTTAACAACTAGTAGTTTATATAGCCGGCTTATGGCTTTTTTTCGTTTTGGGCTTATGTTTCGTAAGCTCAATTTTTGTCACTTATTTTGAAAGTTTTCACCTTATATAAGTTCATTATGACATGAGACTTTAACAACTAGTTTATATGAAATGAGACCTTAACAATTACTTATATAGCCGGCTTATGGCTTATATTTCATAAGCCACAATTTTGTGGCTTATTTTGAGACTTATTGGCTTATATAATTTATTATGATGTGATAAACGTATATAAGCCCATAATTCTCAAAATAAGCCACAAATTTAGGGCTTATGAAACATAAGCCCATTTCGACTTATGTTTCATAAGCTTAAACAAACATCCCCTTAGACGTTTTGTTATGTTGGTAGGAATATTTATGTATCATATGAGTTTGGAGCGATTTAAAATTGACTAGAGTTATATGAAATCAAAGCAAATCAGCAAATGCAGAAGAATAGAAATGAAACCTTTACAACTACACTAGTTTATGTAGCCAGCTTATGGCTTATTTGGTTTTGGGCTTATGTTTCGTAAGCTCACTTTTTGTGGCTTATTTTGAAAGTTTTCACTTTATTAAAGTTCATTATGACATAATAAACTTATATAAGCCGAAAAGTTTCAAATTACTCCGCAAAAATTGAGCTTACTAAACATAAGCCCAAAACCATATAAGCCATAAGCCGGCTATATAATCCGAAACAAACACCCAGTATAATCAATACTTGCTGTCTTAAAATAATGTCATTATTTTACATTGTTTGATAAAATCTGAATTAGTTATACTTTTTACGTTAACTTTTCTTTATATTCACATAGTTGTTACTAGATTGTATACAATCATTTATAGTTGTTAGTTATATACACCGGAGAACTAGCAAGGTTGGATCAGTTGGTTATCACTCTTTCCTCTCGAGAGAGAGGTCAAGGGTTCGATCCTCACTCCTTGCAAGGCCGGAGGTCCTTTTCTATCTTTGATAGAACCGGAACCAGCCTCTCGACCTTAGGTAAGGGTATGGCTGTCTACACTTCAACCTCCCCCATACACCGTCCTAGACGGTATTGGGACCCCTAACCTGTGGAAGACGGTATTGGGTGTTACTTTTAGTTATATACACCGGAGATAACTTGTGAGGCCATGTGCAGTGTTGAACACCGACCTTGGAAGATGGAATTACTAGTATAATTTAGTTGGATTATGGACTCAAAATGCTAAATATATATAGTTTGTACATCGAGGATGAGATAAAGTTGATGAGTTTTTGTCGTGAGATGTCTGGATGAGTATTTAAACTTTATCTCTAGATGTAAAGAGTATTTATCGTGTATGTATAACTCTGAAATTATTACTTGTCCTGTGCACTTAAGTTAAGGTTTAATGTAACAATTTAGAACCATTAAATGATGTTCCAGATGTTGTATAGGGATATCTTGTATAGTTTGAGTGTGTTAATTCACTTATGAGTGTAATGGGTTCAGGTCGATTATCAAGAGAAACAGTTTGCTCAAGGAGTAATTCCCAGTACATATATGCGAAGGGAGGGTGCTCCAAAAGAACGAGAACTTCTATGTGGCCGTCTCATTGATAGGCCCATAAGGCCACTATTCCCATCTGGATTTTACCATGAGGTTCAGGTATGCGTGAATGTGTGATATGACCTGTACCTTTTTCAGATCCTTTGTTGGCTTGTTGCGTTTTGGTTGTACGCACATCTCAATATCGTTGAGTTGTTTCTGTAGGTGATGGCTAGTGTACTCTCTTCAGATGGGAAACAAGATCCAGATATAATGGCGGCTAATGCCACTTCTGCTGCTCTTATGCTATCAGATATACCGTGGGGTGGTCCTATTGGAATGATTCGGATAGGGAGGATCGACGGGCATCTTGTTGTAAATCCAACCATGGAAGAGGTTGGTTTATTTCCGAGTAACTTTTATCTTAATTGTGCTATTTTTTAGAAAAGATTATGTCATTGCTTGGAACTGTTCTATGAATTTAGAAGTGGTATTGTATTGAGTAACTTGTAACAGTTCATTGAAATGAAGCGCCTTTTTTTTCCCTTCTTATGGCATCTATCTATCCATCGCCTGTGTTTGTAATTCAGCCTTAAAATGAATGTGAGGTATAACCTAGTTTCATTCAACTATTACCACACTAGTGCGCGAGACTTCAGAATTTTAGAATGCAAGATTGTCATTGATGCTCTTTGGAACTCTTGGCATTATTTTAGAATCGAATTCTATTCTGTGTCATTTATACTCTCTTAGAATTACTTTTTTTTTCCAAAACATGAGCAGTTTTAAAATTTCTGTATGTTTGATATATGCAAATTTATATTTTCAAATTGGACTTATCATATCATGGAACAGATCTTGTGCTATCTTAGACATTAACGTCTTGTCTTTTTTTAATGGTGGATTGGCACAGCTTAATATGAGTGATCTCAACCTTGTATATGCCTGCACAAGAGATAAGACTCTGATGTTAGACGTCCAAGCACGAGAGATTTCAGAAAAAGACCTTGAAGCTGCATTTAGGTTTGCTCATCCCGAGGTAAGTTATGAGGGTTGAACGGTAATTTCATTAGACTGTGCAAGCATTTTCAGAATCTAAATGAAGCGGCTTTGATTATTCAGGCAGTTAAATTCATCGATCCTCAGCTGAGACTCGCTGCCAAAGCAGGGAAACAGAAGAAGGAATATAAACTTTCATTGGTGTCTGAAAGAACCATGGACAAGATCCGAAATTTGTCTGAAAAGCCTATCGAAGCTGTATTTACTGATCCTTCATATGGAAAGGTATGTGGACCATTTTCCCGTCTAGTGCTGAGTGAACAGTCAGAATGACCAGTCGCAATTCCTCCGTGTCATGAATTAGTATCTAATAAAATATACGTGCTTGATACTAAAGCATACGGTCAGATGCTAGTTTCTTACTTCATCTTGATTGCATGCAGTTTGAACGTGGAGAAGCCTTGGAAAAAATAGGGCAAGATGTGAAAGTTGTTTTAGAAGAAGAAGGGGACGAAGAAAGCTTAAAAGTTCTATCAAAGACAGTTGATACAGTGAGAAAACAGGTGCGGACTTATTAAACTTTCGCAAGACATCTTTTTCATGGAACCATACTACAGTTGTCAAATTAATTTCTTGTGATTGCCTGATGTATCAACTACTATCTGGTAGAATTCTGTTGCGAGTTTTTGTGGCTCTTTATGTGCACTCATAATGGGAAGCGGAGCTCTGTTTTCCTATATGGTTTCCTCGTAAAATTGTATTAATTCCTTTGAAACCAAAAGATGTGTTTGAGCATCCACAGCTTCCAACTTATATTTTGGAATTTAAAGTTTTTATTAGGAGGGGATCTTTGTTCATGATTATATGTGTCAAATAATTAAAGGGCAGTAATATATGAAAGAGTTTTTAGCACATATACTTTCGTACTTTTTCTGTTGAGACGTCTAAAAGAATAATTTGCCAGATTATACGCAGAAGGATCATCACCGAAGGGTTTAGGCTTGATGGAAGGCGTCTTGATGAAGTTAGGCCGGTGTATTGTGAAGCTGGTAACTTGCCTGGATTACATGGATCGGCACTCTTTTCACGTGGAGATACACAGGTTAGAGCTATAAATTAACAAACGGTGCATTATGATCCTCAAATATATAAGCTCATATCATAAAGTATAGTAATATTTATCGTTTAGGTTCTGTGTACTGTCACCCTTGGTGCACCTGGAGATGCTCAACGTCTAGATTCTATTGTGGGCCCTCCTACCAAGAGATTCATGCTTCATTATAGTTTTCCGCCTTACTGTATTAATGAAGTTGGAAAGCGCACTGGCTTGAATCGCCGTGAAGTTGGACATGGTAAGTGAAGTGTTTCTCCAAATAAATAGTACTAATAAGAGTCAGCTCGTTTTGTATATCTTACCTAGAGAATATGCTAAAAATAAATCAAATTTAATGCTCTTTTTTAAGGTGTTTGGGAAATGTCCATCACTTCTAGAAAGTTGTAAGTATTGTTTGGAGTAATATATTCACCTTTTCACCAAAAAAAATCAAAGTTTTCTTGTTTCCTAGTTTTTATCTGAGATAGACATCTTATATTTGTTTTCGTGTGAAAAAATTGAACTTGGGGAACTCACGAAAACACTGTATTTAAAAAGTAAATGAATCAAATACCATTGTCTGTATTATAATTTGCTGGTCCTTCTGTATCTTTTTGTAGGTACTCTTGCTGAGAAAGCTCTTCTTGCTGTATTGCCCCCTGAACTTGACTTCCCATATACAGTTCGTATTAATTCTGAAGTCATGGGCTCTGATGGTTCAACATCAATGGCAACTGTCTGTGGAGGTATATTTGACTTGCCACGAGAATTTATCAGAGTAAGCTATGGTGTGTAAGAAAATAGTGAATAGTGAGCATGCACTATTTTCTTACACACCATAGCTTTCTTGTTGCTGTTTGAATCTTGAAGTTCTTCCGATCAGTTTTCGCTTTTTTTTCTTTCCGTTTTGTATCACGGGCATTACCGGTATTTCAGAATACTTTTTATTGATGTAGGGAGTATGGCTTTAATGGATGCCGGCATCCCGTTACGAGACCATGTTGCGGGTCTGTCAGTGGGCCTTGTCACTGAGGTTGATTCATCAACTGGCAATGTTGAAGAGTACCGTATATTAACTGATATCCTGGTGAGCATTTGTCTATGAAAGCTTGTTCGTTGGCTGAATCCTCTAGTCTCTAAAAGTTCAAATGCAAACATGCGTCGCGTACTTTATATCCTGTGTACTGCTAGGCATGTTATATGTTATCCTTGAGTCGGGAAGGACATCATTCGAATAAAAAGAAACACAATAATGCATGTATGATGGTCCATTTTGACATTGTCATAACAGTATTTTGTTCATGTTTAGGGACTTGAAGATCATCTTGGGGACATGGATTTTAAAATTGCAGGAACTCGGAATGGAATCACAGCAATTCAGTTGGACATAAAACCTGCTGGAATTCCTCTTGACATCATTTGTGAGTCACTGGGACCTGCATATAAAGGTCGACTCCAGATACTTGACCACATGGAGCACGAGATAAATGCTGCACGTACTCAGGATGGAAGAAATTGTCCCCGAATAGGTAGGATTCCCACTTTTATCTTTGATAATGATTAGTTGTCACATCTTCTAATTTTATGTTGTCCTGCAGTTACCTTAAGATATAGTAATGATGATCTACGCCGCTTGATCGGACCACTTGGTGCCTTGAAGATGAAAATTGAAGAAGAGACAGGTTTGTTTAGCTTCATAGTGCTTATTAGTGCATGTCTCTAGATGAAAATTATAACTGCTAATGATATGCATATTATCTGGGTAGATTTTATGAACATTCTATTTAGTCAATATTAAAGATCAACATTGACCCTAAGTTAAAACAAACATGCCTCCTAATAATGTAATAATTCTTTGGTATATCCCTATATACATAAATAACGAGTTGCCTCCTTTTTCAGTCATCTTCTGGCTTCTATGTAGATAACAATTCTGTTTTTGTTCAACATACATATGAGTTCTGTATGATATTATAGGCTTCCTAGCTATCTTGGTTAATTTTGTCTCTGTCTAGATACGCTGTGATTTTATGTATCAAAAATTCTAATTTGTAATTATTTCAGGTGCTCGGATGTCTGTGAGTGATGGAACACTAACGATACTTGCTAAGAATCAATCTGTAATGGAAAAAGTGCAGGAAAAGGTATTTCACATTCTTCATCTGTCTGTGCATAAGATGATAGATTTTCTATATGTTCTTTCCCCTGGATATGTGGGTGGAGTGATACGAACTTGCTGATGATTTTATTAATAATAAAGAAAAACAGAAAACAAGAGAACAATAAACCCTAATCTAAAGCTGTTCCAAGTCCTCAGACCTGTTCTATTCCCTCCTCCCCTACAGAATACGACCCTATCCCTATTTAAAGTCCTGTATTCTTGTTAAGCAAGAAAACATTAAATAGGAAATTACTTATTAAAAGAAACTAAATAAATAAAGAAAACTAAATAATCTTCCAGCAACTTTTATTACTCTCAGACCCCCTCAACTAGTAATAGTCTATCAGTTCGTATCATTACTCCCCTCCCAAATACACACCTTGTCCTCAAGGTGTGGATTCGAAATTCCATCTAATCAATCTTGGGACCACGGTCCCGTGATTTGAAACTAAGGTCTGGTCCTTGTGCCTCATCACTCTCATCAACCAACAATACTTGCAACGTGTGAGCTGCACATTGATGACCGCGTCTGTATTTCTCATCACACCCAGTGTAGTCAAAAGCGAGAAAAGCGAGCGCAAAAGCGAAGAAGCGAAGCGAAGCGCCCTAAAGCGCTTTGATTCCAAAGAAGCGAGGCGTTTTACTAAAGCGAGAAAAAGCGTGGTCAAGCGACAGAAAAGCGCTCGCTTTTTTGTATAACGAATAATTTTTGATTTTTTTTAGCTAATGAAGTTGTACAACCACCCTAATCTTCTAAATTAGGTCAAATAATTATAAAACTAACCCTTTATGATGAGTCCGAGGCATTACACTAACTTGGGGTACTGTAGCGTGTGCTAGTTACTAGTGGTGTATATGAGCCCAGGCATTATACAAGAAGAAATGCATTAGTCTCTACAAGGAGGACACCCTATGATAAATCCGGCAATGATCTTGTGGATGAAGATGAAATAGTGGAACTCGGAAACAATGGAGAAACAAGAAATGAGAACTTAGACGATTATTGAGAATAAAAATAGTAGAAGTATATATTTGAATAAACTTCTCTTTTGCGGTCTTTTTATATTAAAAATGAAGATTTTAAGATAATTATGTTTTTATTTATCATTGTTTATGCTAGGCACTATTATATGCACAAAGGGTAAGAAGTTAACTGAAGCGCTCGCTTTTGTCGCTTCTCGCTTTAGAAAAAGGCATGTCGCTTTCGCCTTTAATTACCTTGATCACACCTGAAACATAGTCCTTTAGCTCTTTTGTCTTGTATTTCTGTCTCAGTCATCCTTCGAAACTGGTCTCCCTTGGTAGTGGTTTTTCCAACTATCGCAGTCACACCGTTAGATTGCAGAACATCCCCGTATAACTTGTTATCTTCAATTGATACGGCCAACTCCATAGCATGGTTCAAACCTTTGGGATTCATGACCCTAACCGCTGCCCTAAGCGTAGGTTTAAGCCCTTTTATAAAAGTGGCCTCCATGACGGTTCCTGAAATCCCAACGAGTTGGCAAGCCAGTTTTTCAAACAAAGCAACGTATGCTCGAGCAGAATCTTCTTGAGTTATTGCCAAGAACTGCTCATACAGATTTCCTTCCTGTGATTGTTGAAACCGTATCAACAACCACCTTTTAAAACCATCCCATGAATGGAATGGAGTTCGTCCCTCACTCCACCTATACCAAGACAGGGCTTCACCTTCCATACATAAAACTGCTGCTCGTAGTTGTTCTTGTTGCGGAAGTCCTTGAATTTCAAAATACCGTTCAACTCTATATATCCAGCCACATGCATCTTCACCTTCAAACACCGGCATCTTCAGTTTCCTCATTCGATGCTCAAATCCGCGATACACGAATCTCTCTCCTGGTTGACTCATTCCAGCCCCCCTATGCTCTCTTTCTCCGGTTTGTTTTGTACCCATTGTATGTTGCAACTCCGTATCAACTGCCGCTTGCGGATCCACCCCGAATACCGGTTCAAAACCTACATGTTGCAAACCATTGTTGTCGTTCGTTTTCCTTGGATCGAGTTTGTTTGATCCTTCCACATCCCAATACTTAGGCCTCAAGTTTTTTCCAATGGTAGTGCTTGATTCAGTATTATGTAATTCAAACCCAAGGTCATCATAACCTCGTCGTACTGCTGGTGGTACATACGGGGTCGGTTTTGCAGCTACCTTGGTGATTTGGGGCTCACGATCCATATGTGTTGATTGCGCTGGAGTCGTACCCAAGATTGGTAGTTTCAATTCCTCAAATTTTTGATCAAATTCTGCTTTTAGACTTTCAAACCTGATACGGATACTGATGCACTAAACCGAACCGGCTTACTATCCATTGAGTTCCAAGTTTGAATAATAAAAATGACCAAGTCTTTTGGAAGACTGTTCCATGATGTCCTTCTCTTTAGCATGCACGTTTATATTATCATGCAAGATAGTAGTAGTCTCATGCATAACAAAGTGGCCCAACTTCTGTTGTGACTACTTCAACCCACGTTCCTATTTTCTAGTTTAGGATATGCATATGTATCTTTTCTATTTAAAGTGTTGTTTTGCTTCTATGGAATACAAGAGAAAAATTGCAGTAAAGTTAGATTGTATTAGTTAGTCATTAGTTTAGTGTAGAAGGAGATTAACCATCTCAAATCGGTTTCTATCAAAACCCCTCTTTTAACTCTCCAAAACCTTCGTCAAACTTCGTCTCCAACGCATCCATTCTTCCATTTGCCTCTGCCTTATACTTAGTGAGCTCAGAATCCACATCAGCAACTTTCTTAACAGTCATGGCTGGTTACGATGAACAGTGTCCGATGAACAGTGTTCCGGTGAACAGTAAATCCTAAAAAAAAATTACGGCCCAGATCTTGCTCTGATACCAATTTGATACGAACTTGCTGATGATTTTATTAATAATAAAGAAAAACAGAAAACAAGAGAACAATAAACCCTAATCTAAAGCTGTTCTAAGTCCTCCCAGACCTGTTCTATTCCCTCCACCCCTACAGAATACGACCCTATCCCTATTTAAAGTCCTGTATTCTTGTTAAGCAAGAAAACATTAAATAGGAAATTACTTATTAAAAGAAACTAAATAAATAAAGAAAACTAAATAATCTTCCAGCAACTTTTATTACTCTCAGACCCCCTCAACTAGTAATAGTCTATCGGTTCGTATCATGGAGTTACCTAAATGTGGTTAAATATTGGCATTTTCGTGTCACGATATGAACTGTATGTTAGGAATTGGCTATTGTAAGAGAGTGTGCATGATGCTATACATGTTAAATCCCGAGGGTCCTTTTTTGGAATCATGTAAGATTCAAAACTATTCAAACTTTATAGCTGAAATGAGGTCACACGTCTTGACTTACGTCTTTCGTTTATGTAGTATATTGCATGCTGTCCTGCTTGAAGTATAAATACTCTTAATCAACGTTGCTTGACACATCATTTAAAAGTCCAACAAAATAGAGGAATCTTGTGGATCAAAATTATGATCGTAGAAATCTCACAGTGCTTACTTTAGGGCAGAAGGTAATAAAAAGTTTCATGTATTAATGTAGTATTGACATAATATCCTAAGTTTTCTGCAAGACAGATGATGCATATCAGTCTCAGCGCTCTTTCAGTTTGACCTATTAATTGTTCTCATATTAAGAATTAGTAATCTTTTATGTGTAAAAAGTAGTTTCATTCCATCCGCTGTTTGCTACTCAAGTAAGATTCATGGCCATAACTTATTGTACTGATCATGTTTGGTTCAACATCTATCAGGTTGACTTGATAATTGGACGAGCAATTGAAGTAGGCGGTGTTTACAAAGGTATTGTAACTTCCATAAAAGAATATGGTGCTTTTGTGGAGTTCAATGGTGGCCAACATGGCCTGTTACATGTTTCCGAGTTGTCTCATGAACCGGTTAGTGTCATACTGTCATCTTTCCTTGTTTCTTCCTTCTGTTTTTGAGTGTCCTTGTTTCCTTATGCTTTTTCTCTGACTCTAGAGATGGAATAGTTGTCCCACTTACCTAGAAGTGGGTTGATTCTAGCTGTATTTTATCTTGAACGATTCAAATGGTACTTCAGAAAACACTGTAAATTGAGACTGTCAAATGAGTTAAAAGTGACCAGGGTTTGTTATTAAAATATACAGTTAAAAGTGACCAGGGTCTGTATGAAAAACTATCCATTCTGACCAAAACCTATACCGTCTGAAGTATGAACCTATTCTACCCTTCCCAGTTTGCCACCTCTATCAGACTTTCTAATTTTTTGCATATGTTGATTTTTTCTCTCAAAATTTAACTATAAAAATATGAGCTGTCGATGCTTTTGCTTGTGATTGAATTGTGTGCCTTGGGATCTCTGACTTGTTAGTTAATCTTTTCCAGGTATCCAAGATTTCCGACGTGATTTCAGTTGGGCAGCAATTGTCTTTAATGTGTATTGGGCAGGATCTCCGTGGTAACATAAAACTTTCATTAAAAGCCACTTCACCTCAAAAGACCAGAAAGTCTAATGCAGTTAAAGAATCTTTGGACCTGTCAAAACAAAAGCCTGATAGTTGCGCAACTGACAAAAATTCGCCAAATCAGCAAGAAAACAAAGGCTACACAGTCAAAGGTTCACCTGAAGACACAGATAGCACTACAAAGTTAAACCCATCTTACACTTCAATGTCACCAATTGTTATTCGCAGTGCTGTGGAGTGCGACGAGGAGGAAAAATCAGCTGGTGTAGGGTCAAGCTTAAAAGATAACAGCAAACCCCAACGGGCTTCAAAATCAAATCCCTCCCAAAAGCCCAAAACTTCAAAATCTTTAAACACTGAGCTTGGCTTAGCTTCCACTGATTCTGGCTCGTTTTTATCTAATAAGATTAGAACGGCAAAACCACTCCTTCGCACAGAAAAGAGACCAGATTATGATTCTGAGTCCGCAAGCTCGGATGAAGACGTAGTTGAGGAGAAAAAATTTACAATATCAGCCCTAGCAGATATTTTAGAAGATCAAGAATCTACAGTTGAGGGTCAAATTAATGCGAAGAAGCTCAAGCTTGGAATGAAAGTAACTGCAAAGATTCTTCAAGTACGTGCACGTGGATTAGTTCTGGACTTGGGTGGTGGAATCAATGGGATGTACCGGTTTGAGGTACGTGTCATCATCTTATATTTTGCCATTTGCATTATCCTTGATATAACTGTTGAAGTACCTGCAGCATTTAAAATTTTAAGAATGTTCAGAAGGTTTCTTTTTTTTGCTCTTCTACCATTGGGCATGCAACAATGGGTGAACTTAAATCATGAATCAAAATGTGTTGGGTTGACCCACTAACACTTTGACCTTTTGACTTGTTTATTTTGAAAAAAAATGTTGCCTGACGCCCTGACCTGTGATTGATTAGCCCAAATTAACATACATACACAAAAATGTTTAGAAGTTGATGTATCTAGAAACTACTCAGCTACTTCAGATTATGTTGGTTTAGAGTAAAATATATGTTTCATCAGTGTAAAGTTACAGTTTTGACCTTCATGTATCTACTTGTAGAGTGGTGGGAAACGGGAGTTTGAAGTAGGCGATGAGGTACGAGCCAAATGTGTAAGCTTTAACAGCAAGGGCATCCCTGTAATGGCCATCATGCAAGATGATTAGCAGCTTCTGCTATCATCAATCGATTTTGAGTCAGTTACATAGTTCTATGAGGTTGTTGTTTGTGTCATCTCGTTGTCATATGGCCCAAGGATCTGTGGTTAATTGGGTTAGTTTGGTGAAAGCTACCAGACTATACAAAGTTTTGCCAAACAGTCGATTATGTGACCTTTTGGTCTTGCTTCCTTAACCAAATTGTATAGTCAAGAAGAGGTGGTTCGGTTCAGGAAGGATATAGTTTACTAAACTAGCAAAGCCTAGCAACAGGTAATAGCGAGCAGATTGATCGGTCCTTTAAGTGTCTGATGAGTTTTTTGGAATCATACAAGGGGTAATGCAGGTAGCTAGGGGAACCCAGTTTATGGAAATTGTAGCTCCTCATTCTTCTTGAATAATCGTGTTTATGGAAATTGCACTAACTTTTAACATTTTGTAAGTTATCAGAAGCAATTTAACTTATTATTCTATACGTTCATTTTCAGTTGTGTTATTTATCTACCAAGCGATAATTATACTTCTTTATTTCGGCTATAGTTGTCGAGCATCTATGTTTTATGGCATTAATCGATCTATATATATGAGATTTACATTTCTCAAAGTACTTGAACCTTGTTTTTATCATGGTTGTAAAATTCGTCAGGTGGTACTCGAGCGAAGGCGGGAATACTCGAGTTTAGTAAGTTTTGTCTAAGATTTGACCTTGTAGCGAGTAAGTGCGGTTTACTCGGTCTTGTAATCCTGGTTTCACAAGAGTTCAACAAAATTACACTGTCACTATCGTAGGGTTAATAACCTTATTCTTAGTAGTCTGGATAAAACGTGTGTTTATGCGAGTCTGTGGAGTGTGGAGGCATGACAGGTGTGGGAACAGTTCCTTTGCTGATGACGTCATGCTCAGAAAGGCTAGTTGCGCGGCCTTTCGCTGGCTGTGTGAAATAATAATTTAGACGAAAGCTTACACATTTAATTTGGACAAGTAAATAAAACCATGTTTGGAATATGATCAAAGTAAAAAATTGATTTCTAAACTTTAATAAAATAATTACTATCCTCAACATTGCATGATACTCACTCAATTAGACATAGTTGACCAGACTATCTAATTGAGGTCTAATGAGGGAACAAGCAGATAGAGCCTAAAACTGGGCTTAGGCCATATGGTTATAAGTATATCAACAAGTAATTAAACAATCTATCAAGTAGTGAACAATCATTTCGGGACAAACCAAAAAACAAAGATAGAACAATAACTTTAGGATAAAGAGAATTTGCTCGTGCCTCTTGGTATGAGAGCCATTGGTTACAAAGAACTAGACAAAATCAAGATAAACGATCACATATGTTTTGTTGGGTATGTTTGGCCTAAATGCCCCATCATTTTTCATGGTTGTTTGACTAGAATATGTCACCTCTTTTACACTGGGACAACTTTTGTTATGTAATTTCTCAACATGGGGTTCCCCGAATAAACAGAGAACCTACCACATTTCTTATATCTCCCCCTTTTTCGATTTATCAGACATCACACACAAGTCGAAGTTTACCCAATTATCCACGCAATTCGCCGTTTTTATTTCAACAAGGCAAAGTTAATTGATTATTCTCCAACGAATGCCATTTTCTAAAAGTATACTTCTATGGTTCTAGATATTATGTTTTTGTGTTGTGAGTTTATATATTTTACCTCAACACCGAACTTTTTATCGATAATAACACTAATATTATTTGGAATTTAAAATTTTTGAAAAAAGCGTCATTACCGGTTACCATTTACTATTTTGTTATTTTATTACCAAACATCAGAAAATAGCGCCATCTACTCATCTTAAATTACAGCCAATCTTTACAACATCACATGCAAAATTTAATGGGCTATAAATTCCCGTAATCATTATAACATGCAACATTTGATTTGAAATTTAACAAATGCAAAAAAAAAAAACCCTCTACCCACCAAACACCATTTACTCTTTAGTCATTTACAACCAAAATTCTGAAAAATACATCACGTGCCCTCATCTTAAATTTTTGAAAATTCTTACCACATCACATGCAACATTCAATTCACCATAAATATCTAACAATTCTTACAAAATCACATGCAAAATTTAATTTAACCATCATTTAATCTTTAGTCCTTTCACTGCAAAAAAATATGAACAAACCCTCATTTACCCATTTTAAATTTCTGTCGATTCCTACAAAATCACATGCAAACATTTAAGAGTCATAAATCTAAAAACCGGTTTAAAAATTCGGTTATAAAACCGGACCGATTTCAACTGGTTAAAAATCCGATCGACTAATAATCCATCTAACCGTTTATGATTCGATCGAACCTGTTGAAGAGAACCGGTTTTAGTAACACCGATTCATAAAAAAGCCGGTTACAGTTTCTTTAGCGGGATGGTTCATCCCCACCACTACCTAGTTTCCCTATAAAAGAACAAACTTTAGCCCTATTACACTCACCGATATGCATCTCATTGCATATGTCACTTTTGCAAACATAGGTATATCTAACTAGTCTTTTTAGTTTTTACTATTAGGATACTAGTATTTTTTATTGATAGAATCATGAGGTTGATATAGTTTATGTTGCTTTTGGGGTGTTTAAATTCAGTTTTAAGTTGCTAAATCTTGTATAACTTGTTAAAAAAATGTTTTGAGATATTGACAATAAGTCAATAGTTATAAAAGTGACCATTTTAGTTTGACTTTTTAAAACATGTAATTTGATTAAATGATATTTTAAAATATGCAAGTAGTTTGTATGTTGGTTTACTTAACAAATTAATGTTTCTTTTCGATTTACACTTCTAAACACAAGTGACAAGTAATTCGTCACTAATTTTTTTGAAAAAACTCAACCATAACAACTACTCAAGTAGAATAGTTTAGCTTATAACCACCTTAGCATCACCTAAAGGCGGATGACCTTAAAGAGCTTTTAACTTGATAAGTTTGAGTTTGAGGAACTATAGGATGAACTTGAGCTGGAAAATGTTGGGGGCGAGGACCAAGGGCTTTAACCTTAAGTATAATTGAACGTATTACCTAGTTGACGCACACAACTCGAGAGTAAACATCATTTTATACCGGTTTTTGTTTGACTTTAAAGGTGAGCGGCATTACCTTGTCTTGAAGAAGATCTTATGTGGTGTAATTTGAAACCTTCTCTTTGTATACCTATCACTCTCAATAGAGCCAAGAGGCAAGACATTGAGAGCGTGCTAGGTATAAAAAGAGAAGGTTTGGAATTGCACCCCACATGAGATCTTCTTTAAGGCAAGGGTGGTCGCTTACATTTAAGGTCAAACACAAAACTGGTATCAAATAATGGTCTGCTCTTGAGCTGTAAGTAAGGTGTAGGTTCAGTTACAATTAAGACTGCAACCCTTGGTCCTAGACTTAACCTTTCCGACTCAAGCTTATCCCATCATTCCTCATGCTCTAGCTCATCTAGTTCAAGCTCCTTAGGGGTCATCCGGCTTTAGGTAATGCTTAAGTTTGTTACAAGCTTAAGTTATTCTACTTGAGTATGTCGGTTATGGTTGAGTTTTAAAAAAAAAATTAGTGATTTACTTATGTGATTATTCAGAAGTGAACTGCATGAGATGTAGCAGCATGAGGAGGTCTTAGCATTCCATAAATATTCTCCCATGTGCTGCAATTGGTCCAATAGCAGGGTCATTCCATTCCAAATGACGAATTGTTAACATCCTCGCAAGGAGGACCAGCATTGTCACTTCGAAAATGACCACAACCTCATTCCATGTTCGAATACCATTGTGTGGCAACCTCATTTGAGACAAGGGGCTACTTTGTGATAGCTATAATGAGAATATTATTGTCTATGAGCATGTATTTAGCGTGTAGTATACGTACATAGTTTATTCTTTGGTAGTGCAAGGGCCTTTTATGTCACGATTTATTAGGGGTGTTCACGGGTCGGTTTGGTTCGGGTAGTTAGACGATATTGACTATCCATCGCGGTTCGGTTAGTTAAATTTACTATCCGTAACCGAACCGTACAAGGCGGTTAACCGGACATACGGTTACCCGAAATGAGCGGTTACCCACGGTTCGGGTCACGGTTAATCATTATATAAGTTTCATAAAGTTTTAGTTTATAAACAATAACATGATTTAGAACATAAAATGTCGTTTTCGTATAATTCAACGACATTACATAGATAATAAAATATAAAAATTATTTCATTACAAAAAAGTGCATTAGAATATTCATAAATAACATATTAACTAAAAATATTTATTCGATATTTATAAACTACAATCACATTCATTAAATTTACACATACATGTTTAATACATGTACTATAATTTGAATATTTAGTTAAAAAATTTCATGTATAATAAAAGTAGGGTACTAATACAATTAATACATGTACTATAATTTGAATATTTAGTTATAAAATTTCATGTATAATATGTGCGGTTCGGCTCGGTTAACCACGGATATTTAAAAATGAAAACCGTAACCGAACCGTTATAAGCGGGTTTTTCCGGTTTCGTTTTTTTTCGGTTTCGGTTTCTTCGGTTTCAGATTTTTTTCGGTTTCGGATTGAGCGGTTCGGCTCGGTTCGTCGGTTTCTCGGTTTTTTTAACACCCCTACAATTTATGACCTTTTGTTATTGACTACTGTTGAAACAAAATCTTCCGGCCAGGCAGATGCTAGCGACTTTGCCTCGACAGTCTCAAAGGTGTGCTTGTCTCTTGACCTTGAACCTAGGATACACAGAGCAACACACGTTAGCTCGTCCGGGGTTTGACCCCGAGACCAAGCTCCGGTGTGAGAGTAAGTAGCTGTCACACAAGTAATATTCGGTATATGATACCGAAGGGCGAAAATGTATATTAATGGTGGTATTCAGAATGAGTTGAATGTGTGTGTTAAATGTGGAAGTATTTATACTACTTCATAATACATACCTGGGTGTGTGGTCATGTCAATAGACTAGGTCTCAAAACCTAGTTTGGCCAAATCCTCACTATCGAGGGATTTATTGTTTCAAGGGCGGCGGTGCTTCCCTTTATCCAAAGGATAGACGAAAGCCCCCTGGATAATAGGAAGGGTGCCTTTTGCTTTTTCCTTAGGCCCACGTTAACCCATTAAATGCTCTACTGTTCATAGATCATCCTCATTAAATGCTCCATGGTTCCGGGTACGGGGCGAGGAAGGGTACGTTCTCCGGAAGCATTGACCGGAGACATACGCGAACATGTCCCCCCCCAGTATCATAGCGTTAGGATAAGCTAACGGTGTGATACTTTTAAACACGTGTCCTCCACACAGTAACGACCCTATTTAATGCAAGCCGTTTCTCTGACCTTGCATTAATAGGTTTTGTCTTTTGGGTTCTTGGCTTGTCGGCCATTAGGGTTTCGTGACCAAGGATCTGCTTCCACGTGTTCACTCCTTTTTTCAATGGTGGAGATTTTTCATGGGGACTCGTGCCGTGTCACTTCAATGTCTCTTTTCTCCATATAAATAGTTGCCCCTCTTCATTTTTACCCACATCTTTCTTACTTCGGTCTCCGCCATTGTTATTCTTTCAAGGTTTATCTTTTTCAGCAGGTGCATTTCTTTCCATCCTCCTTATCTCATTTTTTGTTATGTCTAGTGAGGACTCTGAGGGGGAGGCTTCTTTCCGCGACCCTAAATGCGATATGCATATTAGGGTTTCACCTTGACTGATGATAACCTCAAGAAGATATGTAGGAAGTATCTTATCCCGGCTGATCTTCGTCCTCGTTTGCCCGACCCGCTTCTTACCATGAATAACCTTCCGGATCGTTTCATTGGGATTTATGAGGATTATCTTAAACACGGGGGTCTTCGGATTCCTTTTTCCACCTTCTTCTTATCCGTGATTCGTCACTTTCTTGTACATATTTCTCAATTGGTTCCTATGAGTGTCAACCGTGTTATCATGTTTGAGATCCGCTGCCGAAGTCTGAACATATCTTGTACAGTGAACTTGTTTCGTGTTTTCTATAGATTAAGCAAGCAAGGGCATTGGTTTTTGTTCGAGAGCCGATGGCCTCAGCTGTATGGTAAGTGTTTAACTGAGACTACCTCGAGCCTGAAACTTTGGAAGCACAAATGGTTTTTGATTGATCGGAGAGCCATCCCTCACGCTCTGCCTTGGAGAGATAGGGACACAGATGTCCGTGATGATTTTCCCTCTACCTTTAATGTTCAACATGCACAGTTGCTTGCCGATAACCCTATTTTGCTTCGCCCTCCCCACAAACATTTATTGTTCTTGGCCGGTCTATGGTTTCCTTATGAGAACCCTCCTTTCCGTCGGATCGTAGTTGATCTCGATAAAAAGGGTACTTTGCATATATATCTTTTTTTTCTTTACTTACTGTGGGCTATTGTTGCTCGCTCTAACCGTTATCTTCTTTTTGTGCAGAGCTTACTATGGATGAATTTATTAAGCTGCCGTCTTTTGACAACGCCAAGGTGGGAAGGGATAAGAACGTTACCATGGCTAATCCAGCATCAAGAGTTACCCAACCGCTACCTTTGAAGACTCCTATTCCCAACTTGACTCTTCAACAAGAGGCCGTGACCAAACCTGATCCGAAGATCCTCGCGACTCACCTTCGTCATGAAGGAAAGAATCCTGTGACTACCGCCAAAAAGAGACCTGCGGTTGGTGAACCTTCTAATCGTCGAACCAAGAAGAAAGCCGGTAAGGCCCAAGCTTCGTCGAGCACTGAAGATGACGAGGTTCACTCCAGTCCTCCTCTTAATCATTCTCATCCTTCAAGTTCTGGAGGTGATCATAGCAAGACCGGCGGAAAGGAGCCAAAGACTACCCCTCACATCAATATGAGCGATCACTCATCTCCTTCTCATGACGATACTCATGATGATGATGTTACAGGTATGTTCCGGTTTCTCGTGGCTCATTTTGTGATGCGTTTATCTTCCTCATTGTGATGCGTTTTCTTTGTTCAGGAGGTATGCAGGACCCTCCTCGCCGGTTCGTTCCCCCATGGCGTCTTGATGAATCTGTGCGAATTGACTCTCATTGTGCCGCTCGAGAGCTATTATTTAATCTGCCGACTCCTGCAGAACAAGCTACGCTGTCTTCTCTTTCCAACTATGATGTCTTAAGCCATGCTTACCAGACACTTGCCAGGAGCACCCTTACTGTGTCCGAATTGATGAAGAGGTACGAGGCGCTCAGCCGTGATCATTCCCGCTTGACTGCAGCCCAACAAGAACCTCAGAGACATTTTGCTACTGGAAAGAGCATGCTTGACCAGATGGCCTTGGCGCATAAAAAGCTTGAAGACAATTATAACAGTTGTCTTGCCCGGGAGCAGGAACATCTTGCGGCTATCGAAAGGTTGGAAAAGGAGGTAGAGGATTCCGGTGCCATGATTGCTACCAAAGACGAGAAGATAGCTGACCTGAAACATCTCTCAAGTCTAAGCGTCCAGGATCACATCAGAGATTCCGAGAGGATTAAGGAGCTTGAAGCTGGCAACAAGCATTTGACCTCTCTCCTCGCTCAAGCCGAGGTGGATAAACAGGTCTTGGTAAGAGATGGTTTCCCTATTTTGGTACGCAAACTTCTTGCTAGCTATGAGTATAGGCGATCTCTCTCCTTGGGCGCTGGCGGTATGTATAACGCAGGGTTTCTGAAGGCTGTTGAATATGGGCGTACACCGGAACAAGTTGAAGCTGCCATTGCTGCTGCTGACAATCTTAACATAGAGATGGCTAGAACTTGGAAGGAGGACTTTATGGCTTTATTTTCTGCTGAGTATACCTTCGTAGCCAAAGTGTCAGCAGCCAACAAGCTTTCGGTCGTTGATATCATGCAACTTGCTCCAGCCGAGAAACCCCCTGCTCCTACAGCCGAGATCGTTGATGCTGCCAAACCTCCAGTGAACAACCAAGATGGTGTCGGTTCTCACTCCACAACCCGTGATGGTGAAGCCTCCTGATCTGAAGACCCGGGATGCCGGGATACTTTGTAATCTGTTACTTTAAAACATTTGTGGTTATTGTAATAATCTTTAACATTTGTGGTTCCGCAGACAAGTTTCACCCGCAACATTTTATTATTTTATGAATGGTTATCCAATTTCACTTGCGCTATATCTTTGTCAGAACCGTTATGACTACCGACTTGTTATCCGAAATGTCTCTTATAGACTTGACCTTATTTTGTATTACTTGTACCTCATATATGCGGAAGACATCGGCACTTGGCCGCTTTTATTTTGTCTTCGAATTGCTATTCGAGCGCATCCGACACTTGTACGTCTACATTAGTGTATATATGGTTCGGGAGACATCGGTATTAAAACCGCTTTTTATTTGTCTCCGGATTGTCCTTTGGACGCATCCAATCATGTATTCTTACTAACAATACTTTCTTTAAGTTTATGTGGGAGATATCGGTACCGGACCGCTTTTTATTTATCTCCGGATTGCCTTTTAGGCGCATCCAACATTTTAAAGCGTATTCACATACCATACGGTTAGCTAAGTCGAGGTTTATAATTACTGCAATCAAACATGCTTAAATATTTTCATTCATTAAAAACAACAGGAAACGATACATCTTGTTCATATTACATAAAGCATTTTTGTAGGTTGGTTGCATGCCAGGTACGCGGAATTTCTTTTCCCTCGATGGTTTCCAGCTTGTATGAACCAGTCTGATAAGCTTCGACAATTCTGTAGGGACCCTCCCAGTTGGGCCCTAGCTTCCCTATTTTCTCTTGCCGACTAGCCATGTTGCGACGATACACAAAGTCTCCAATCTTAAATGAGCAGGGCTTAACACGTTTGTTGTAGTATTGCTCCACCTTCTTTTTATATTTGGCTTCTTGTATGGCCGCGGCCTCTCTCCTTTCTTGTAGCAGATCTAGGTTTAGCCGCAACTCCTCCTCATTTGTGTCATCATCGAACAACAAGGTTCTTGCGATAGGGATGCCTATTTCTGCAGGGATGACCGCTTCACTTCCGTAGGTGAGGTTGAAAGGAGTTTCTCCATTGCTTGTTTTGAGCATCGTTCAGTGAGCCCATAACACATGGGGTAGCTCATCGACCCATCCGGTTAGCCTTCTCCCTAGTCTTGCCTTCAGACCGTGCATCAATGACTTGTTGGCTCTTTCAACTAGCCCGTTAGCTTGCGGATGTGCTACCGCAGTATTCATCTGCTTGATGTGCCATTTCTCGCACCATTTACCGAAGGATCCATCTATCAATTGTTTACCATTATCAGTCACTATGACTCCCGGTAGGCCAAACCTGCAAACTATGTTTTCCCAAGCAAACTTTTGCACCTCTTTTCTAGTTATCTTGGCCACCGGCTTTGCCTCAATCCATTTGGTGAAGTAATCTATGGCTACTATCACAAACTTGATGTTCCCGGCATTTCCACTGATTGGACCTAGTATGTCCATTCCCCATTGGTAAAAGGGCCAAGGTGACGTTATCGAAGTGAGGTTGGTCTTTGGAAGCCTCGGTATGGGACCATGTATCTTGCATGAATCGCATTTGGAGATCTTGTCCCATGCATCTTGGTGCATGGTTGGCCAAAAATAACCTTGACGCATTATCTTTGCCACAACAGACATTGCTCCCGCATGCATTCCGCATGCCCCTTCATGAACCTACCTGATTATGTAATTTGCTTGTAACGGCTCGACGCACCTTAGCATTGGAGATAAGTATGATTTCTTGAATAGTATGCCGTTTTCCAGAGTATACATGGGAATTTTCATTCTTAGGTTCCTAGCCTTTTCCGGCTCTTGCGGCCATATCCCCTCTTCCAAACACCTTTTGATAGGAGACATCCAACATTCCTCCTCTTCCTCAATTATGTCGTTGACCTCTTGCACATCTATGGACCTTGTGTCTAATGCTTCTACCAGCACCTCTTTGGTTAGATGGTTAAATGCAATTGAAGCGAGTTTGCTTAGGACGTCGGCCTTTTGATTCTTGTGGCGTGGAATATGTTCTATATCGAACTTGATGAAGGTGGGAAGAAGTTCTTTGACCTTGGCTAAGTATTTGGACATCCTATCATCACTTGCTTTAAACTCCCCTTTAATCTGACAAGCCACCAATTTGAGTCTACTTTGGCTTGAAATTCTTTCACTCCCATCTTCTCGGCCAGACGGAGTCCCGCTAGAAGGGCTTCGTACTCAGCCTCATTATTTGAACAATTGAAATTAAACCTCAATGCATATGTAAATTCTACTTCCTACGGATTAATTAGTACCAGACCGGCACCGGCTCCCTTGCTATTAGCCGCTCCATCTGTATATAGCACCTATTGTGGTTCCGGCTCCTCTTCTTCGGATATCTCATAAATTGTTGCGGCCTCTTGTTGGTCTAACGGGGCTTCATTGAGGAAATCGGCTCATACTTGACCCTTGATGGAATTCCTGGAAACGTATGACATTTCATATGTCCCTAGTTCCACTGCGTACTTTGCTAACCTTCCGGAAGCCTCAGATTTACTTAATATTTGCTTCAGCGGTTGATCCGATATGACATGAATGTCATGAGCTTCGAAATGCCTTCTTAATCTTCGAGATAAGTGCAACAACCCTAGCACCAGCTTCTCCAACGGAGCGTACCTTTTCTCGGCATCATGTAATGTTTTACTCACATACCTTACGGGCATTTGAATCCCATTTCGTTCTGCCAAGAGTACTCCGCTGACTGCCTCTTTGGATGCGGCCAGGTAGACGTATAAAACTTCTCCTTTGAGGGGGGATGTTAGTAACAGAAGATCTAGAATCATTTTCTTTAATTGTTGGAAAGCTTCCTCCGCTTTGTCCGTCCGCCGGAACTCATCTTTGTTTTCCTTGGTGATGTTTTTCAGTGTTTCAAAGAAAGGCATGGACCTTTCCGCTGACCGGGATAGAAAACGGTTGAGAGCTGCCAACTTGCCACTCAGAGACTGCATTTCTTTCAAAGTCCTTGGAGACCTCATCTCCGCGATTGCTTTTGTCTTCTTGGGGTTGGCCCTTATACCTTCTGATATTACCATATACCCCAAGAATTTCCCCTCCTCAACGCCGAATGAACATTTCTTCGGGTTCAGCTTCATGTTAATTCTTTTTAGATTGTCGAAGGTTTCTTGAATGTCCGCAAGCATATCCTCTTCGGTCTGACTTTTGATCATCAAATCATCCACGCATGCTTCCAAATTCGTGCCAATTTGCGAACGGAAGGCTGAGTCAACTAGCCTTTGATAGGTCGCTCCTGCATTCTTCAACCCGAAAGGCATTTTCGTATAACAGTATGTTCCCTCATTGGTATAAAATGCCTTCTTTTCTTCATCCGCCTCGTCCATTTGCACTTGATGATAGCCTTTGTATGCGTCTAGAAAGCATTTGAACTTGTACCCCACCACGACCCCTATCTTTACATCTATGTCCGGCAAAGGATAATAATCCTTTGGGCAAGCAGAGTTGAGGTTTTTGAAATCTACGCACATTCGCCAGTTTCCATCCGACTTCTTAACCAGGACCGGATTGGAGATCCAAGTCGGGTATCGTACTGGTCGAATGATACCTGCCTTCGTTAACTCCTCAACATCCCTCTTAACCGCTTGGCTCTTTTCTTCTCCCAGCGTCCTTCTTTTTTGGGCAATTGGTGTGGTTTCCGTATCTACGTTCAACGAATGCTTGATGATTCTCTTAGGTACTCCCTTCATGTCCGAAGGCTCCCAGGCGAACACATCGACGTTGTCTCTGAGAAAATCTATGAGTTGGATTCGATATTTTTTGGTGAACAACCTTACGATCGTGATCAACTGTTCTGGGTATCTAGGATTGACGCAGATCTGTTCCGTCATGTCTCCTACGATCCGTTGCTGTTGATTGAACTCTTCCTTGGCAATCCATTTGTTTAACTCTCTTCCCACAGCTGTTGTTTTCATCATCTTTATCTTTTGACTATCCTCCATGATTCGGCACTCATAGATGGCTCGTGCTTTGGTTGTCATGGTTGCTACCCCGTTGGGGGTAGGAAATTTCATGGATGAGTGTACAGTGGAGGGTACGACCCTCAACTCCCTGATTCCAGTTCTTCCCAGTATGATATTGTAAGGGGATGGTGCTCTAATCACCGTGAAGTTCATCATCGTCCGTCTTGTTAAATTATCTTCCCCAAAGGTTATTTCTAGGTCTATCTTCCCGAGAGGAGTGGTTTCTTCCCCCGAAAAACCTCGGACTTTCACGTTATCGGGCGTTAACCTTCTTCGGATTGATAGATCCAAATTTAGGAAGCAGTGCTCAAACATGACCTGCATAGTGGCCCCTTCATCCACAAACACCCTTTTTACCCAATATCCTTCTATTTCGGCTTCGAATATCAGAGGCTCTTCCGAAGCCTCATTGTCGGGTATAGGTGGAAAGGTTATGGGCACATTCATCCAATCCATCTCGATCTTGCACACCTCTTTCCTCTTCATGCCGCCATATCTACTTTCGATCATGTTTGTAGTCCTTCCTTTGAAGTCTCCATTTCCTCTTCCTTGATTTCCTTTATTCACTCTCCCTCGTAAATCCTTCACAAGATGGTTGAGCTTACCGGACTCCAGAGCGTCCTCCAATTGTTTTCTCAGCTGATGGCAATTATTGGTAAGATGCCCCTTCTCTTGATGGTAATCGCAATACTTATCCATGTTTTCAGGCCGGATTATACCCTTGGTTGGTTGCGGTGGAGGGAGGCACAATTGCAACTCGGTTGCCAAAATTTCCTTTGGGAATTTGGTAAGCGACTCTAAACTGGAACACTGGTATGGCGGCCTTCTTCCATAATTTGGGTTAACCGGGGGTACATATGGGGGAAACGGGGGTCTAGACCGATAATCATTTCTTGGACGCCCCCTGTGTCGTCCACGTGAACCGGAAGGTCCATACCTTTCTTCCTTGTTATACTTTATGTTACCATCACCTGCTTCTCCTGTTGGCAGTTCAGTATTACGGTAGGCATCCTCGGATTTTATGAAATCGTCTACTCTTTGCATCATCTCTGCAACTGTCAGCGGAGTATCATCTATAAAATGCCGAACCAACTCTAGACACTTGGATCCATTTACGAAGGCCGATATCTTCATCACTTCCAGAACCCATTGAATGTAACTTGCCTCGTCTGTCCAACGTTCTTTAAATACTGCCAAGTTTCATACGCCTTGCGGACGATGGTGGTGATTTCCATTGGTGTTTTAAGACTTTTCCTCCTCAGGGAGAATCTTTCCAGGAACTGCTCCTTCAAATCTTCCCAGTTGTCTATGCTACCCCTTGGCAACCTTTCAAACCACCCTCCGGCGGCTCCATCTAATGTTTGCTGGAAAAATCTGCACCATACTGGCATCGGCCATTCTCCTGAATTAGCTGCACCGGCGAACCGGGTAATATGATCATTAGGATCCGTAGCCCCTGAGTACAATTTGAGGGTTGCGGGTAATCTATGCTTCGGTGATGAGAATTGTATGATTCTTTTAGTAAAAGGGGAGGCCGTCACATCTTTGAAAGGTTTTTGCAAATCATCTTCCGGAAGGCTAGCTTCCTTTTGAGCCTCCCGCCCCTCGTCCTTATCCTTCGGTAGATTCGACACATCTTCCTCGAAATCTAGGCGTATAGGCGAAATGGGCCTCTTAGATGCGGCATTATGACGCTCCACCAGACCTTGTAGCGCGCTCATACTTTCCAAAATCCTTTCCCGTAAGTTTAGAGGCGTTTCCGTCTCTTTCACTACCGTTGCAGGATCACGACCGGGATATGGCGGAGGGTCCGACTCTCCTGTTACCCCTGCCATTGTTTAGCTGTTGTGTGGAGATCCGAGTTTAGGGTCCCACGGGCGGCGCCAATTGTTGAAACAAAATCTTCCGGCCAGACAGATGCTAGCGACTTTGCCTCGACAGTCTCAAAGGTGTGCTTGTCTCTTGACCTTGAACCTAGGATACACAGAGCAACACACGTTAGCTCGTCCGGGGTTTGACCCCGGGACCAAGCTCCGGTGTGAGAGTAAGTAGCTGTCACACAAGTAATATTCGGTATATGATACCGAAGGGCGAAAATGTATATTAATGGTGGTATTCAGAATGAGTTGAATGTGTGTGTTAAATGTGGAGGTATTTATACTACTTCATAATACATACCTGGGTGTGTGGTCATGTCAATAGACTAGGTCTCAAAACCTAGTTTGGCCAAATCCTCACTATCGAGGGATTTATTATTTCAAGGGCGGCGGTGCTTCCCTTTATCCAAAGGATAGACGAAAGCCCCTTAGATAATAGGAAGGGTGCCTTTTGCTTTTTCCATAGGCCCGCGTTAACCCATTAAATGCTCTACTGTTCATAGATCATCCTCATTAAATGCTCCATGGTTCCGGGTACGGGGCGAGGAAGGGTACGTTCTCCGGAAGCGTCGACCGGAGACATACGCGAACAACTACAAAGAATTATATATGAAAGTAACTTAAACCACCAGCAAGGCTATTAGGCTAATGCACATCTTGAGGCATTAGTTCACATGAGACTTTTGCTTCAAAAAACTTGTCTCGCGTGAGAATCAGATGCCTCTTTTTACCTTGTTCAAGCCAATTTATTATTCTTGTGTTAAGCTATTTATATTAGATATCGTTAATGTAAACCTTACATTCTTAAAAAGTTCAACCCTGTTTGTAAGTTCTTACAGTACTATTTTCTATTAGGCCTGACCCAAGTTACAAGAAAACGACCCATGGGCCTTAGAAATAATCCTACCCGCTGTTTACTTTCAGACATGTAAAAACGGTTACAAACAAAACCATCACAACGTTTACTTTTTCTGAAACATTGTGACTCTTAGTCGAAGCACCGGTTCGACATGTATATATAGATTAGGATTCATTCCTTGTAAAGATGATGATACATTTGTAATTATACGATTAATACAAAAGTTAGTTTGGTATATTTGATTCGATCCGTGCTTGTTTCTCCAACAATTGGCATCAGAGCTTTGTTTAATCAAAAACCAAAGCCTTTTTCATCATATACCAGTTTTTTTCTGCCAAGGTTTCGACCCAATCTTTTTTTTCCCAGATTACGCAAAAACACCCAAACACAAACTTCATCCGAATTAAATTAATTCATCAGTGTTTTGATTAAGGGTTCCTACTCTCGTTACCAGGGTATATCCATACCGGCAATGAAAGGGTTTTTACCCACAAAATCGTTTTTGCAATATTTGTTCTCTTCCGCTTCATTTTTTTCTTTCTTGAAAAAAGGGGGAAGAATAATTAACCCAGAAAAAATCAAGATATAGGTTTAGAACAAAACCCAGATTCGAAACCCAAAAAAAAAGTCAACGACAGAAAAATAGTAAAGATCATCGAAAGGGAACAAACACACCTGTTTGTAGATTCCACTGAATCATCCCTAGCTTGAAAATCATCACGTGATTTTCCAGATATCCAAAAGCCCCAAATCATTCGAGGCTACATATCCCCAGAACACATCGAAACCAAAGAAGGATTCGCACAAAGGGAATAAGGTTGCTACGAAAAGAAATCATAGAACAGGAAGAGTTGGATATAGGCAGCATCGATTGGTGATCAGAACCACAATCGAAGAAGCCTTCGATATCATCGAAGAAGAAAGGAACGACCACAAAAAAAAGAACCGTTGTGTGTTATCTAAACACAAACAAAAAAGGAGGCCGGTTTATATTGAAGCAAGGACCAGGGGTAAAAGGCAAGCCCACAACCACTCGGGCCGATACTGTCTACGGGCCAAAAGCCCAGTCAGGTTTTATAAACTTTTACTCATTCCATTTGTCAAGTTTAGATTATATCTAGTAAATTTTTTTGTACAGAAATATTTTTAGATATATAGTTAAGGTATTATTACTTTTATAAAAACAAAATCTATTTTTAACTATAAGTTTTAAAAATTATTTGTTTGTTATAAAATTTTAATACGACATATAATAACCTAGCGAATACGCTGCTTATTATATAGAATAATTTTTAAGGAGTAATTAACCTTAGGTTATTCTGTTAGTTTTAGAAAATCTCTTGGAATAATTATTTACGTATATAATAATATTCCGCGTTTTTGATATAGCCTATAAGGCATATTATTTTGAGTACTCACCGAAAAGAAAAAATTTCAGACACAATAAGTGTTGAAATTTTTATTTAGAGATTTTATTTTGATATCCCTCGTGATATGACAAATGATGGCGAAGATTCTTCCAAGAAGGAAGCAAGTACCAACGGTACACCAAATTTCCAATGTCCTATGCTAAAACCGTCGAATTACTCACTTTGGGGAATTCGAATGCAAATCATTCTCGAAGCCAATGGCTTGTGAGAAATGATAGAACCGTCGGCTACAACCCAACCCGACAACAGGAAAGATAAGACTACAATCGCATTTCTTTATCAATCCTTACCCGAAGATCAATTGCTTCAAATAACAAAGCACAAAACTGCAAAGACAATTTGGGATGCTTTGAAAACAAAACATATGGGCGAAGACAGAGTTCAACAAGCGAGACTACAAACACTCAAATCTGAATTTGAGTTATTACAAATGAAGGAAGACGAATCTATAGACACCTTTACCAGCAAATTGACAACCTTGTCAAACAAAGCCGCTAGTTTAGGACACACATTTGAGGATTCAACACTAGTTCGAAAATTACTCAATGCTGTACCTGATAAATTCCTTCAAATCGTCGCATCCATCGAACAATACTCTAACTTAGACAAAATGAACCTAGAAGAAGCAATAGGTAGGCTCAAAACCTACGAAGAAAGAATTCGGCAAAAGAAGGGTAACCAAGTGGACAATCAAGACAAACTGATGTTCACACGACATGACAATCGTAGAAAGAATTTTAGAGGACGTGGGCGTGGAAGATCGAATTTTTCACGTGACAATAACCACGAGAAACTCAAGATGAGAAGAAGATTGGAGAAACCTCACACAAAAACTTCAACAAATACAACAACTTCAAAAGGCCAAATCATGACCTAAGCAAAATAGAATGCTATAATTGTGGCAAATTGGGACATATGTCAAAAGAATGCCGACAAAAATCAAAAGGTCACGAACAATCCAACTTGGTTGAAGAAGACTTTGAACCAACTCTACTTATGACAATATTGGATGGGAAATTTCAAAGGAACGAAGCTGCAGAAGTTGAAGAACAAAAGGTCTCGCTACACGAAGAAGATGTAGGATATAAAGAGACAAGTAAGGATAGCCTATGGTACTTGGACAATGGTGCAAGTAATCATATGACTGGAGTAAGAGAAAATTTGAAGGAATTAGACGAAAAGGTTAGTGGAAAAGTAAAATTTGGAGACGGTTCGTACATTGAGATCAAAGGAAAAGGTTCAATCATATTGGAATGTGATGACGAAAAGCAAAGAATCATATCACACGTTTATTACATACCAAGCCTACAAAGCAACCTATTGAGCCTTGGACAATTCACTGAAATCGGTTGTAAAGTTGTAATGGAAGACGATGAACTACGACTTTATGACATGGATAATAGAATCCTTATGAAGGTCATAAGACAACAAAACCGACTCTACAAAGATAGTCTCAAAATAGGCACACCTGTCTGTCTACTAGCAAACCTAAAAGACACTACCTGGCTATGGCATGCAAGATTGGGACATCTCAACTTCGAGTCACTTAAAACTATGACTCAAAAGGACTTAGTCCATGGAATACCTGTAGTTAAGCATGCAAAACAAGTATGTGATGTATGTTTAATGGGAAAACAAAGTAGAATGCCATTTCCTAAGAAGGCGAAAACTAGATCAACTTCACCACTGGATTTAGTATATAGAGACTTATGTGGACCAATCACTCCTTCAACACCTTCTGGAAAGAAATATATATTCCTATTAGTAGACGATTACTCAAGATACATGTGGGTATATTTCTTAAGTACAAAAGATCAAGCTTTTGATACTTTCAAGGAATACAAGAACAGAATAGAAAAGGAGTTAAGGACGACATTAAAGATGTTAAGAACGGATCGTGGAGGTGAATTCACATCAAATGAATTCACACAATACTGCAAAGAAAATGTCATAGCACGACAACTCACCGCTCCTTACTCACCACAACAAAATGGAGTAGTAGAAAGACGTAATAGGATAATTATGTCTACTACAAGATGTATGATGAAAGCAACAAAGGTACCTCAGAACTTTTGGGCTGAAGCTGTTAGACACGCCATATACATCTTAAATAGTGTTCCTACAAAGGCACTTGAAGACATCACTTCATACGAAGCAATCAAGAAAAGGAAACCAAACCTAGAAAACTTAAAAGTTTTTGGATGCATAGCATATGCAAAAGTACCATCTCAACACCTAACGAAGTTGGATGACAGAAGCTCAAAGTTGGTTTACCTAGGAAACGAATATGGATCAAAAGCCTTCAGATTATTTGATCCAATAACACGAAGAATATGTGTTAGTAGAGATGTAGAGTTTAAAGAAGATGAGACATAGGATTGCAGCGAATACTTAGAAGATTATAACAATGACGACCCAGGATAGACAAAATTTCAACTTGGAAAACGTTGATCAACATAATCAAGAAGATCAACCAAATGACGACAACGATTTTCCATTCAACAACGACAATGGATACGATTCGCCACCACCAGACTCACCCAATCACTCTCTAACACCTAACACACAAGCTACAAGGTCATCTCAAGTAAATTCCCAAGTCACACCCAACAATTCGTCTCAGTCATTTTATCAAAGTGATGTTGAATCTTCTACAACATCAAATACACACCCAAACTTTGATCATACACCAATAAGAGGTTTTAGAACCATGGATAACTTATACGAACATACTGAGGAATTACACTTAGCTGAAGATGAACCCAAGAACTATAAAGAAGCATCAAACGACCAAAAATGGATAGAGGCAATGAAAGCTGAATAAGATTCCATCAACAAGAATAACACATGGGAACTCACTACCCTCCCAAAAGGTCACAAAGTAATCGGCTTGAAATGGGTGTTCAAGACGAAGAAAGATGCAAATGGAAACATAATCAAGCATAAGGCTCGATTAGTAGCAAAATGATATATATAGGAGCATGGCATAGACTTCGAAGAAGTATTTGCACCAGTTGCAAGGATGGAAACTATCCATCTATTATTAGCCATTGCTGCCAACAATAAATGGGAAGTACATCACTTGGACGTAAAATCTGCATTTCTACATGGAGATTTAGAAGAAGAAGTGTATGTAGCACAACCCGAAGGATTTATAAAGAAAGGAAATGATGGAAAAGTCTACAGACTTATAAAGGCCTTATACGGTTTAAGACAAGCACCACGTGCATGGAATATCAAGCTATACAACACCTTGAAGTCATTGGAATTCAAGAAATGTGCACTGGAACAAGCTATCTACACAAAGGCATCAAAGGACTCACTATTACTGGTAGGAGTCTATGTAGACGATCTTATCATCACTGGAACGCCAAAGAAAGAGATAGACAAATTTAAAGCTCAAATGGAAGGAAAATTTGAAATGAGCGACTTAGGCTTATTAGCTTACTTTCTCGGAATTGAAGTCACTCAAGCAAATGGTGACATATCAATCAAGCAGTCAGCATACGCAACCAAGATCTTAAAAGAAGCTGGAATGTTAGAAAGCAACGAGACAGTTATACCTATGGACCCAGGAACAAGACTAACAAAGAATACCAAAGGGACAATGGTCAACACAACTGAATATCGAAGCTTAATTAGATGTTTAAGATACCTGCTTCACACAAGACCCGACTTAAGTTATTCTGTTGGATTACTTAGTCGTTTCATGCAAGAACCAAAAGAGCAACATATGAAAGCTATAAATCAAGTACTACGTTATGTAAAGGGAACCAAGGACTATGGAATAATCTACAAGCATAACGAAAACAACAAGATTCAAGGGTTTAGCGACAGTAGCTACGAAGTTAATACACAAGAAGTCAAAGGCACAACAGGCATCATATTCTATTTTGGTGACTCACCAATTAGCTGGAGCACTCAAAAGCAAGCAACCGTGGCACTATCATCATGCGAATCTGAATTCATTGCAGCAACAGCAGCAGCAACTCAAGTATTATGGCTCAAAAGACTCTTAAGCAGACTTACACACAAAGAAGAAGAAAAGATCACAATCATGGTTGACAACAAATCAACAATTTCACTAATGAAGAACCTAGTTTTTCATAGAAGGAGAAAGCACATAGACACGAAGTACCACTTCATCAGAGAATACGTTGAAAGAAACGACATCCAAGTAGAATTTGTATGTAGAGAATACCAAAAGGCTGACATACTCACGAAGGCACTACCAAAGATCAAGTTTCTAGTCATGAGAGAACTCATTGGACTCAAGAGTCTGCACCACATCGTCTATAATTAGGGGGGAGAATATTAGGCCCGACCCAAGTTACAAGAAAACGACCCATGGGCCTTAGAAATAGTTCTACCCGCTGTTTACTTTCAGACATGTAAAAAAGGTTACAAACAAAACCATCACAACGTTTACTTTTTCTGAAACGTTGTGACTCTTAGTCGAAGCACCGGTTCGACATGTATATATAGATTAGGATTCATTCCTTGTAAAGATGATGATACATTTGTAATTATACGATTAATACAAAAGTTAGTTTGGTATATTTGATTCGATCCGTGCTTGTTTCTCCAACATTTTCCAAAATGAACAGAAAAGGATCATTCGAATCAAACTTGGCCTGGGTATAGCTTTGGCAACTTAGTAACCCATGTCGATATAATTTTACGCATGTTCATGTAGGGTAATGATTCAGACATCAGGTTTCTATATGCATGATATTTGTTGGTTTGTTCTTTTGCTTGTTGGTCTGGTTTATCAGTATTGCAATATTTCACAGTGTGACACTGGTCTACCATATATCTTAGTACCGAATCAACCATCTCAATTGACCATGTAGAAGATTGAGTTCTGCAGTTTAAGGAAGCACTTGTTAAACACGATGTATGGAATTCCAACCCCTACAACATTGTTATCGACCTAATGAAGCTTGGTTTTGGCACCGATAACACCACCCATCATTGTTGTCACTATCCAGAAAGTATAAAATGCTAATATTAGTGTTTCGAGTTGTCTCATGAATAGGTTAGTACTTTAGAATAGCTGTCCCACTTACCCAGAAGTGACTTGATTCGAGCTGTATTTTATCTTGAACGATCCAAATGGTACTTCAGAAAACACTATAGACTAAGACAGGTCAATGACTTAAAAGTGACCCGGTGTTAATTTAAAGTATAATAAAATAGGGGTCAACAGTTGATTGTGGGTCGACTAAGTCTATAAGAAAAACTATCCATTCTGGCCAAAACCTATATCATCCGTCTGTACCAATTCTACCCTGCCCAGTTTGGCACCTTTGCCGGACTTTCTAATTGTTTGGTGGCCAACACGATGTTGCCTTTCTCAAATATGAGCTGTTGATGCTTTTGCTTGTGATTAAATTGTGTGATGTGGGATCTTTCACTAGTTAATTTACTAGTGATATTTTCTAGGTATCCAAGATATCTGACGTGATTTTAGTTGGGCAGCAACTGTTTTTTATGTGTATCAGGCAGGATCTCCGTGGTAAGTCACTTCACCTCGATCAACAAACCAAAAAGACACAAATAGCAATACAAAGTTAAACCCAAGCCATCGATAGTCTTGAGAAAGCTACCAGACTATTCAAAGTTCTGCCAAAACAGTCGATCATGTGATATTTTTTGTTTCCTTAAACAACTTGTACAGTCAAGAATAGGTGGTTCGGTCTAGGAAGGAAAAGGTTTACAAACCTAGTGAAGTCTACCAATAGACAATATAAACTATAAAAGCAGATCAGTATCGAGCGTGTTTATGGGAATTGCACTAATCTTTTTATTCATTCTTATATGCATTCAGTATCAAGTGTGTTATTATCTACCAAGCAGCAGCATACAAACTATACATTCACCTTTTGCACCAAAAACAAATCTACCAAGCACTAATTCCACTTCTATGCTCTAGTAATTTTTCAATTATATTTTTTTAATGGTTATAAAACTTGTCAGGTGGTACTTGAGTGGTTGGCTACTTTATAGTAATCCTTCAATGCTAAAATAGTTTTTATTTTGATTTGTCAGTTATATTTACTTAGCAGATCCCACATCGGTGGAAGTTATAAAGAAATTAAACTTTATAACCACAAATATATTTTAATAAATCAAAGTAATTAGTTGAGCTTGTGTATATGTCAAGTTTACATTTGTATATACGAATTTCTCATTTAACTACTTTTTATACAATTTTTATAGTTATCTTAACTAGTTTGGTTACTCCTGATAATTTTAGGAAAGTTTAAGTCGATGTTATTTAGAAATGGAAAGTAATCAGCTTAAGCGGGAAGTACTCGGATGGGAATTGGGTTCATAAATAATTTTGAAATAGTTTCTAGGACCAAAAAATATGTGTTGACGGTGTGGTAACATTAACACAACAATTCGAATACTTCAAACTAGAGTTTTGACCTTCCAAGTGAGAAATTTGACTAGTCTCTCACTCACCTGGTGTGTAATCAAGGATTACTCGGCCTTATGATCCTGGTATTACAACATTTGTTTTGTACTTGCAGAAGTTGTTAGTTCATGCTCGTTGGAATACATAAATGTGGCTAGGGGTGTGTGAGCCTATTAGGGGCACACACACTAGAACACAAGAGTATGTATTATGATCCATGTTTGAAGCTTTCAAAACGACCCATTTTGACCCGTTTGGACATAAAACGTTGTAGACAGGTTCCCTGCTGTCTTAAACCTTAATGGCTGGCCCATAGAAGGTTCTATAAGGGAACTAAGTCTGTCTAGATTCGTTTGAATGCTGAGATAATAGATAAAGAGGGTTATGATAAGTATTGGAAGAGTTGTGATAAGTTATGGGGTGTTTGGGATAAGGCTTAAAATTTAATTTTAAGCATTATCTCAACTAGGGTTTGAAGGGTATATAAACCCCTCATCTCTGTTCATAACTCACGACTAACATCACATAAAAAAACAGCAATAGTCTATGTTTTCCCATCTTCTTCATTCAAATCAATAAACCTAATATTAGGGTTTATAGATTTTGAATCACATCTCACAACTAAACACTTGCATTATATTCAATCCAAGTGGTTTAGTAACTTAGAATCAATTCTAAGTTTACTAAAACAAAGTCTTAAACGAATGTTTATAAGCTGTTAAAGGTGCAACAACTTTGAAGCTTTTGGTCTCTGTTGATCATTCTCGGATAGAACTGGGTTTTCCAGTCGCAGAGTGTTGTAAGATATCGGACAACACTGAGATCTGATTTATTGGACACTAAAGGATATCGGACAAAACTACAGTTTAGGCTGTTTTAGTTTTTGATCCGTTTTGGGCTACGACACTCGGTGTTTGGGTATACGTGGGTTTCGGCTAGCATTACCGGGACGTACTCGTTAGTAGTGTTTGTGTGAGCATCCATAGAGGTGGTATATTTTATCACTCGTTTTAGTTTCATTGCTTTTGGACGAAGGTTAGTTTTCGCGTTTACTCCATTGTTTATTATTAATTACGTGTTAATCATAATTGCTCAAACTAGATCTATTCCGCTGCGTACTCGTAGTTACATGGTTAACTAGATGTTAAATCCCAACAGTGGTATCACGAGTCATGCTCGTTTGGTGGTTATGGGTTACATGTTTTAAATAAACACGTGAAACCGCATGCATGAAACCTAATTTAGTTATTTGTTTTATTTTTATTTGACAATTAAATTGTGTACTTGTCATTAATTATAAAAAATAACAAGTAATTATTAAAATTAATTGTTACTTAGAAACATATAATTAAAATTAAAGGGTTAATTAGAATACATAAAAAAATTAATAGTTAATTGTTTTGCCATGATTATTTTATGTATTATCCGGCTATAAGACTCACTACAATCACGTAATATGATGCATGGGGAAATTTAGGTACTTTATGAAAACCTAATGAGAGTCTTATGGTTCTTCGTTTGGGGAAGAATCTTCGGGGTCTCGGATTTATGTGTTTATTTAATGTCTTATGTTTATTGTATTTGTTTTCCTAATTGCATTATTGTTACATGTTTTTCAAAACACCTAAATTACATGCAATATGGATAAATACTTATAAAGAAACATGACATTAAAATTGGTCAATATTTTACACGCCTAAATACATGCTCATTGTGACCGGTTCTGTGTTACGTGGAAAAGTGTTTTATAAAATAAAAGGACCTAAACACTTTTGAAACACGCTTTCATGAAAATAAAAACTGGACGCTATGGACTCATGGGATGTACGGGTCACCCACTAGAACAAACTATAAGGCGGGTATAAGCCGGTGCGCACAGTCACACCTAAAGGATATCCGACTATTGCCTTGCGCTGGTCTGGTCCTGCGCTTGCTTGCGAGTTCGATTGGAGCTACCGTGAACCATCGTAGATCACTATAGTGTCATTACTAAAAGCTTTTAAAAATCGTGCTACAAAGTTGTTTACATGCTTCTTTGTACACATGTTTTACCACATTTATGTGCTATACCCTATGTGAAATTTAAGTGTATGCCAGCCAACTAAGAACACATGCATTTGATTTGGCTTCTTTGGACAGTCCTAAGGGCCTTGTCAAACCCATGGCAAATTTTTCACGACGGTCAGACCCTATGTGATATTTGCATGTTCTTGCTTGGTTAACTTAACTCGAGTATGCACGGTCAGACCCTGGACCCGTGGCATAAGATGAGACTAAACATGCTCATGACACTACTACCGTTTTACAAGTGTCTTGAACGGTCTCATAAAGTCTAAGAGTTGCATGTTATGCAGTTAACGCTCGTCACTTACCTCTTGCCCCACTTGTTTACATATTGGACAGTCCTTTTGTAATGAGTGGGAGTACAAGATGGATCTTAGTCTTAATTAGTAATTAATTGGGTATTTAATTCTATTAAGAATGTAATTATCGAAAATAGTAATATTGTGTGAACTTTTTATTTGTAGATGACTACCAATGTCGGAAACAATTCGATACTCAGGAGTTCTTCGAGAAACACAAACTCACTGGGCCTAACTTCAATGATTGTTACCGCCAGTTGCGTATTATCCTATTAGCTGAAGACAAGGAACAATACTTGGAACATCCAATTCCTTCTGCACCTGTTGCAACTCCTGGTCACCAAGTCCCTCCTGATGCTCTTGCAGCTCATGCTGCTTGGGTCAAAGGGTCAAAGGACATTGATGCCCTTATGCTCATGACTATGGACTTAGAGATCCAACAAAATCTAACCCATCTCGGAGCATATGACATGTTGTAGGAGCTGAAAACCATGTTTTCTCAGCAAGCATAACAAGAACTTCTTCAAACTGCGCGTGAATTTCACACATGCAAGCTTGAGGATGGTCAAAATGTAGGCTCATATGTTCTTAAGATGAAGGGCTACATTGAGAAATTGGAGCGTCTTGGTCACCCTGTGACTGTCAGCTATGGAATAAGCCTGATCTTGATAGGCCTTTCCAAGGATTATGACAGTTTTGTTCAAAACTTCCACATGCATGGCATGGGGAAGACTATGAATTTGATGAATGAACTGCATGCCATGCTTAAACAACATGAGCAGACACTTCCCAAGAAGTTTGTTTCACCTGCACTTCATAATGTGCGTGCAGGCAAGGTCCAGAAAAACCAAGGTAGAAAATCGCCTAAGGCTGCGAAGGGGAATTATGGAAATGGAAAGAATAAGCTGGCTTATGCTCCCGAGCACAAACCATCATATGCTCCCAAGATCAGAAATCCTCCACCACCCAAAAAGGATAATCCTGCTAAGGACGACCCCTGTCACAAATGTGGTCAGATAGGTCATTGGAAACGGAATGTCCCGAGCACTTAGCCGAGTTGTAGAAAAAGAAGAGGTTGTCTCAAGAAGCCAACACTTCAGGTATTTTCACTATAGAACTATATTCCCTTCCGAGTAATTCGTGGTTATATGACACTGGTTGTGGTACTCACATTTGTAATAATACTCAGGGTCTAAGGGGAAGTAAGAAGCTGAATCCAGGAGCTTTGAATCTGTACATGGGCAATGGTCAACATGCAGGAGTCGAAGCTATTGGAAATTATCATTTATGTCTCCCTAGTGGATTAGTTATTGTTTTGAACAATTTTCATTATGCTCCCTCTATCACTAGAGGGATTATTTCAGTTTCTGGTTTGTTTAAAGATGGTTTTGTAAACTGTTTTGATTCGAATAATGCAATTTCAGTTTCTAGGAATAACGTTGTTTATTTTACTGCTACTCCCCGAGGGGATGGCATTTATGAAATTGATTTGTCTTGTTCTAAAACCAATGATAGTTCTATGTTTGCTGTTAGCAATAAAAGAGCCAAATTAAATTTGGACTCTACTCTCTTGCGGTATTGTCGTCTTGGACACATAAGCAAGAAACGCATGGAGAAGTTGCAACATGATGGACTTCTCACCTCAACTAACATTAAGTCATTTGAAAAGTGTGTCTCTTGTATGTCTGGGAAGATGGCAAGAAAACCCTATTCACATCAAGTGGAAAGGGCTAAAGATCTACTTGGACTAATACATACTGATGTTTGTGGCCCATTTAAAATCATGTCAAGGCAAGGAGCTAACTACTATGTCACTTTTACTGACGACTTTAGTCGGTATGGTTATGTTTACCTACTAAAGCATAAACATGAAGTGTTTGAGACATTTAAAGTGTTTCAAAAGGAAGTAGAAAATCAACTCGGTAAGACCATAAAATCACTACGATCTGATCGTGGAGGTGAATATATGAGTCAAGAGTTTTTGGATCATCTTAAGGAGCATGGGATTATTGCCCATCGAACTCCTCCCTACACACCTCAACATAATGGGGTGTCTGAGAGGAGGAATCGAACACTGCTAGACATGGTTCGATCCATGATGAGTCAAACTACTCTTCCAAAGTCCTTTTGGGATTATGCCCTTGAGTCTGCTGCACGCATACTCAACATGGTTCCAACTAAGAAGGTTGAAAAGACAACGTACGAAGTATGGCATGGGAAAGCCCCTAAGTTGTCTTACTTAAGAGTCCGGGGTTGTGAAGCTTTGGTTAAACGTTACGATGACCAAACCTGACAAACTGGAACCCAGATCTATTAAGTGTATCTTTGTAGGATACCCAAAGGAAACAATGGGATATTCCTTCTACTACCCACCTGAGAACAAAGTTATTGTTGCTCGTAATGCTGAGTTCTTTGAGAGAAATCTTTTAGATCAAGAAGCAAGTATGAGTATAGAAGATCTTAAAATTATTCAAGATGAAGATATAAATCTTTCTGATGACACTGGCTTAGATCATGATGAGGATGATCAAGAAATTGAGGAACCTCAAAGTGATATCAATCCCATTTGTAAGTCCTCTAGGACATGCCGTGCCCCAGATCGAATGTGTTTATACGTCGATGCTGAGGAGCATGAGTTAGGGGATCTTGGAGAACCCGCTAACTATAAAGCTGCATTATTGGATCCTGAATTCAAAAAATGGCTTAATGCGATGAATGTGGAGATGCAATCCATGAAAGATAATGATGTCTGGGTATTAGTTGACCTTCCTCCTAACGGTAGAACCGTTGGTAGCAAGTGGCTATTTAAGAAAAAGACTGACATGGATGGCAAAGTACACACCTTTAAAGCTCGTCTTGTAGCAAAGGGCTTCACTCAAACCTACGGGGTTGATTATGAAGAGACGTTTTCTCCTATAACAGACATTAGAGCTATAAGGATTCTTATAGCCATAGCCGCGTTCTATGACTATGAGATTTGGCAAATGGATGTCAAAACCGCCTTCCTCAATGGACATCTTTCTGAAGAAGTCTATATGGTGTAACCTGAGGGTTTTGTCGATCCTAAATATCCTAACCGAGTATGCAAGCTCAAGCGTTCCATTTATGGACTTAAGCAAGCATCTAGGCAATGGAATAAGCGTTTTGATGATGAGATTAAGAAATTCGGTTTCACTCATAATCAAGATGAGCCATGTGTATATCACAAAGCCAGTAAGAGTAATGTTACTTTCCTAATTCTATATGTTGATGACATATTGCTCATGGGGAACAATATTCCAATGTTGAAAGGGGTAAAATCCTACCTTGGAAAATGTTTTGCTATGAAAGATTTAGGAGAAGCTGCATATATTCTTGGAATCAAGATCTACCAAGATAGATCTAGACGGTTAATTGGTTTATGTCAAAGTGCTTACATTGAGAAAATCTTGAAAAGATTTCATATGGAGAATTCCAAGCGTGGAACTATCCCAATGCATGAAAGCCCTAAATTGAGTAAGTCACAATGTGCTGTTTCACCAGCTGAAAAGCAACACATGCAGAATGTTCCTTATGCCTCGGCTATAGGATCAATTATGTATTCTATGAGATGTACTCGTCTTGATGTTGCGTTCGCTCAGAACATAACAAGCCGATTTCAACAGAGTACTGGTGAACTTCACTGGACTGCTGTTAAAATTATTCTTAAGTATTTACGAAATACTAAGGATATGTTTCTGGTTTATGATGGTGACGAAAAACGAGAGCTCAGGGTTTCTTGCTACACTGATGCTGGATATCTGACAGATGCTGATGACCTAAAATCTCAGACTGGATATGTTTTCGTTCTAAATGGAGGTGCTGTTGACTGGAAAAGCACAAAGCAAAGTATTTTTGCAACTTCATCTACAGAAGCTGAGTATATAGTTGCTTTTGATGCAGCTAAAGAGGCTATTTGGATTCGTAAATTCATTTCTGGGCTTGGTATTATGCCCACAATTGAAGATCCCATTGATATGTATTGTGACAATACTGGAGCCATTACTATAGCTATTGAAAGCGGAGTCACCAAGGGTGCTAGACATTTTTGCGTAAAAGTTCACTATCTTCGAGAGACCATTGAGATGGGTGATGTCAAGATAGCAAAAGTTCATACAGATGACAATCTAGTTGATCCATTTACGAAGGCGTTAGCATTTCCTAAGCATTCTAAATTGACTCGCGGTATTGGTATGATACCAGCTAGTAGTCTCATGTAAATCTGTATGTTAATTAGTATTTGGATAATTTGGAATTGTAAGACAGTTTTATTTTCTGATAAATAAAGATACGAGGTATTTGTTATTTCATTCATATAAAATTTGTTATTCTATATTTGCATGTTTAATTCATGAATGATTTAATCATTCTAAATATCCATTGTCGGTTAGCAAATGGGAATATTGTTTACATAAGGCAAATGTGAGTGTTGGATATATTCTGTGAGAATGAGAATTGTTCTAAGCCAAACTCATATGTATTCATAAGGGATGCATACTGGATTCGCCAACTTCAAACATTTACTTTTGGATCCATGTCATGAGTAAGATGTTGAAAATGGTCTGTTAAGTCATCCTTAGACTTGAGATGCAAACAAGTTCTGCATGTGTGGATATCACTTTCGTAATTATATGCAAAACGTTGTCCTGAATAAGGTAGTTATAAAAGCTATTTTTCGGAGTGATGTGAAGCAGCATCCACAACACTTGTAGTCAATAAAGGATTTGTTACTCCACTTAGTATGTGCAGAATGATACCATGGCGCCTCTCTAGAATCAGTCAGATAATTGTTTGGCCGAACCCAAATGGTAATGCAAGTTGAATCTTGGTTACATTTGGTATATATGAATTGAATTCAATAATGAGAATCTAAATGGCCAAACTATATGGAATGAGTTAGGATGCATATCTATGGTTTAATGCTATCTATAACAAAGGATGATAAAAGCAAGACATAAATGACCATGCTAATGAGAATGTTCAATCTATATCTCAGACACCTCTAGTTAAATAACGAGTGTGAGCGTTGCTAGATGTTTTCGTCGTTAACATTTGTGTTGTCTACTCCAACGACCAAGTGGGAGCTGTTAGTTCATGCTCATTGGAATACAAAAATGTGGCTAGGGGTGTGTGATCCTATTGGGGGCACACACACTAGAACACAAGAGTATGTATTATGATCCACGTTTGAAGCTTTCAAAACGACCCATTTTGACCCGTTTGGACATAAAACGTTGTAGACAGGTTCCCTGCTGTCTTAAACCTTAATGGATGGCCCATAGAAGGTTCTAGAAGGGAACTAAGGCTGTCTAGATTCGTTTGAATGCTGAGATAATAGATAAGAGGGTTATGATAAGTATTGGAAGAGTTGTGATAAGTTATGGGGTGTTTGGGATAAGGCTTAAATTTTAAGCATTATCTCAACTAGGGTTTGAAGGGTATATAAACCCCTCATCCATGCTCATAACTCACGACTAACATCACATAAAAACACAACAATAGTCTCTGTTTACCCATCTTCTTCATTCAAATCAATAAACCTAATATTAGGGTTTATAGATTTTGAATTACATCTCACAACTAAATACTTGCATTATATTCAATCCAAGGTGGTTTAGTAACTTAGAATCAATTCTAAGTTTACTAAAACAAAGTCTTAAACGAAGGTTTATAAGCTGTTAAAGGTGCAACAACTTATTGAAGCTTTTTGTTCTCTGCTAATCGTTCTCGGATAGAACTAGGTTTTCCAGTCGCATAGTGTTGTAAGATATTGGACAACACTGAGATCTGATTTATTGGACACTGAAGGATATCGGACAAAACTATAGTTTAGGCTGTTTTAGTTTTTGATCCGTTTTGGGCTACGACACTCGGTGTTTGGGTATACGTGGGTTTCACCTAGCATTACCGGGACGTACTCGTTACTAGTGTTTGTGTGAGCATCCGTAGAGGTGGTATATTTTATCACTTGTTTTAGTTTCATTACTTTTGGACGAATGTTAGTTTTCGCATTTACTCCATTGTTTATTATTAATTACGTGTTAATCATAATTGCTCAAACTAGATCCATTCCGCTGCGTACTCGTAGTTACATGGTTAACTAGATATTAAATCCCAACAGAAGTTGTAGCCACTGATCTACACTAGGCAATCCTGTAATTTAACCGACTTCTTTTATTTTTTTGTTTTTTGTGGTACATTCCGCTAGTAATTATTGATCCAAAACATAGTATTAGTGGGATAATAATGAGAAGATTCTGATTGGTATCATTCATATACGTTTTAGCTCATTCATAAACCAAAGTAGCTACTTAATAAACAAAAGATGAGGTTATGATTTGACTTACATTAACGATTCCGGATACGTGAAAATCATGTTTAGAGTGAGGCAAGAAACGAGAAAAATAGAAGTTAAAGCATTCTATCAACCAAAAAACCAGTATCGACTTTTTGTTGGAAAGGGACCAACATATCAGACTTCATTAGTTCTAAAACACCATAAATCTCATTTAAATCTGTATGAGTTGTTGGAAATTATAAAAACCTTTTATCATATTAACACATTAATATACACGAGTACGCGGAATATAGGATCGCGTATAGACAAGTAATTAACATAAACGATAAAGAATTGTGTACCTTTTAGCAATGGATTAAACACCTTTTGTCGAACAACCAATATAACCGAAACCCTAACAAGTTACCAAAGTAGATAACCTCTATGGTTGCACAGACTGCACGTCAATGGAATACGCTAGTATGCTAGTACTTGTTTCACGAATCAATAATGGAACACACTGTTATTGCTTATCGATTTAAATAGATTATATACCACATGTGATATATATAAGCAAAACCTATGTCATACATATATATATCTACGTATGCATGTATTACATGAAAACATGAAATTAGATAAAAACTTAAGCCTATAGTCGATTGCCTTTTTGGAATAAACAACCGATTATGGTTATCGGTTTTAAACGAATGTCGCACATGAAATCCGAAGGTAAAGGTGTTTATATATGTTTTGTAACTTGTTCTTCAAGTTGTCATCCAACACCTCCTTAAGTTTACAAGGAACGACATTCAGACATTTCTTCTATTTATTGTTGCATCCGTCTTACTATTTTGTGAAACATATTAATATAATTAATATAATATAAATATATTAATTACATTAATAAATATATCCTCTTGTTGTTTACGTGTGTGCCCCCATAGGCTCGAGACGTTTTCCGGACATATATTATTTACGTGTACATATTCTTTCAGCTCCCACTCGGACATGTACAATAATATAATATAATAACATTGGTTAGCGTCTAGCAACGCACCAATGCTCCCAGAACCTCACGAGTGTAGTTTCTCATAAAATACATTTAAATGACTTAAACATTTACAATCCCTTTGTTTCTCAAATGCCATGTTAATAATGGATATGGATCAAAGTCATTCCATTTTAACTATTTTGTTTCTCGCATTACATAATTAATATAGATTACCAATCTAATCGAGAAAAATCTAGATTATCATTGGGTATGGCCATACAAACATCCAGTTAATTAACGAGGGGCCCAGTAGCATTATTCTTCAATCCTAGTTGAATGAACAAATTCTATCTTGACTACACGTGCCTCTTACACGTTTCAAGATACAAATGATTGTAGTCTTTATTACTACCTTATTCAGGATAGCATTAGAACTATAGTAGACCTGCTTGCATCTCAAGCCAAAGGATTTAGTAATATAAATCATTTACAAGTTTCACTTAAAGACGCCGATCCATAAAGTGATTGACTTGTTAGTAGGAGATGTCCAATATACAACTTTTGGATATCGTATGAGTTGGTGAACCGTTCTTACATATTCTACGAATAGTAGGAGATGTCCAATATACAACTTTTGGATATCGTATGAGTTGGTGAACCGTTCTGTAGAAACTAGAAGGGGGGGGGGGGTTAGTTTCTAGTTAGTTTTCAAAACATTTCGGCTTAATCCACTGTGTGCGGTTTCTTATGTGTACCCGCGATTCTTTATCAACAAAGAACTGCCAGTCCATTTAGAGAACCACCGATAGTGAACTTAACCTTTTGTTACATGTTAAACTTTGACAATCTTTTGTATTAAATTCTCGATTAAGCTTGACTAGATATGAGATGTGTTTGTAATAGATAATAACTATAAGTAAGAAAACACACAAACACATCAAATCAAGTGTACATCAAGCAATAGGCTAAACACTAAGCACACACGTACTAAGCCTTAGCGTTTCCGCAACTAAGATGTTTAGACTAAAGGATGCACACTTGACCATAATCTAAACACGAAGCACACACGTACTAAGCCTTAGCTTTTCCGCAACTTAGATGTTTAGATTATGAGATGCACACAACACACAACATATAAATACATCTATAATAGTAAAGACATAAATGTAAAGGAAAGTACCGACACGATGATTTATAGTGGTTCGGTCACGAAGCTCCTCTTCGCCCTACTCCACTCCTCGAGTACACCTTACTCGAGAGTTACTTCACTAGTCAACAAAACTCCTTTCAAGGCGGAGAAAACCATACACGTCGCTTACACAATTTCCGACACTAAGCTAGATGTCGTGTCCTAATCTTAGGTAGGACCAATCTACACAACGTTTCCCACTTCAACATTTAACGACACAAGGCTAGATGTCGAGTTCTAATCGAAAGGTATAACCAATCTTCACAACGTTGCCTACTTCACCATTTTACGACACAAGGCTAGATGTCGAGTTCTAATCGAAAGGTAGAACCAATCTTCACGACTCTTCACTTTGAAGCTAAGTGAGAACTTCACTAGACACAACTACATCACTTTATAGTTTAGTGAGAACTCACAACTCTTACCTATTACAACTCAGTAAAACACATATCCAAGTGTACACATGTAACTTGGATCTACACAACATAAATCCAAGTATACACATATACAATGGATTTACACAAGACTTAATCCAAGTATTCACAAATACAATGGATTAACACAACTAATCCAAGTATTCACAATTACATTGGATCTACACAATATTGATCCAAGTATACCCATATACATTGGATCTACACAAGATTGATCCAAGTATACACATATACATTGGATCTACACAAGACACAAATAAAAATGATGAACATGACAAGACTTCATCTTTAATCACATCACAAATGTGTGAGTGATATTCTCTTTGCACTTAAGAGGGTGAGGAGATTGAAGGAGAGAATCACATCTTAAACAAGATTAATCTAAACTAACTAATCAAGGGTTTAAAGATGTTTTTGAAGAAACTGTGCAAAAAGGGTTGAAAGAAAACCTGGAAATGATCCACTATTTATAGGACAACATTGAAACGGTCAAAAACACCCGTGGTTCCTTATCTCTACCCGCGGTACCTTATAAATAAGGAACCGTGGGTTCCTTTAAGGAACCTCCGCGTTGGAGTCCGTGCAAATTTGTCCTTTAGTGGGGATATGCCATCTGGGGTAGTTTATACCCTCAAAGGATATTCCTTTGGCATATGGAATATGCTAAATTCAAATTAAAGAATATTCTTTGGAGTATACCTTAGGGAATATTCTTTGGAATATTCCAAATTCAAATTTCCATTTTTCTTTTTAATAAAACATTTTCTTAAAAATAAAGTTAATTAAAAATTACTTTGTCACTTTGTATAAAAGTGAGTTTTAAAAAAATATAATCCTTGATCACTTAGTTAGGTTAATGACATGTTTGTACATACCTTGAGTGATTCATGCCGAATGCGATCTTAGAGGTGTCGAGAGAAGTATACAAATGTATTCTTGAGTGATTACGAGTACCTTAACATTTTACATAATGTTGCGAATTATACGTTTGTCATCAACAAAACATAAAGAGATTATATCGACAAAGCATCATAATGTTTGCACTAACAATCTCCCCCTTTTTGATGATGACAAACAAGTAAACCGCAACACATATTAAAATGCATAAGTTACTCATTTACACTTACTTCTCCCCCTTTTGTCGAATAAAAAAGGTAGTCTTCATTTGTAGAAGAGGAGGATTGACTTCGAGAGAGCATGCATCCAAAAATATAATCATCCATAGTGGTTGTCGTTTGAGAGGCGAGAATCCAAACCATAAACCCATCATACAAAAATATTGAGCTTGCGTCATCCTAGTGAAGTCTTCAATCACCATAGGTTAACCAACTCCAAGCATAATAATATGCTTATCTACGAGTGTCCAAAATGCATTACTTGCAAGATGTTCGATGAATGCAATTTGAGTGAGTCAACGATCGCAAATGTAATGACTTGAACTCTTGCAAATTCTCCCCTTGATATGATCTCCCCCTTGCTTGAGGCACCAACAAAGCAAGAATAGTGACGAGCTACAAAAATGGGTTAGAAGTGTCCTACAAAACAATAGTAGACAAGAGCATATATAAAAAGAGATGTCACCCAAACGGGGATGATAAACAAGTCATTTGCACAAACAATGACAAGCAAAGAAGTGTGCATGCGATGCTATCAATCCAACAACAAACCAAAGGAGAGGATCTTGACAGGATCAATTCACAATTGTTGGAATAGAGATAGAAAAGAAACATCCATACCAATTGTAATGATAATATATCAAGGGTAAAAAGCTTAGAATTTTTGGAATCACCCAAGAAAATTCAAGATTTAACCATCAACTCTCGAAAAAAACAAGGAGGGGATTTTGAGGAAATTAATTCAAAATTGTTGGAGTAGAGGTAGAAAAGAAACATCTAAGAATTTGAAGATATCATCTCAAGGGGTTAAAAACTTAGAATTGATGGAATCACCCATACCAATTGTAAATTTTAACCGCAATCAACTCTCAAAAAGAGGAACAAAAATATCTCAACCAAGAGATATTTTTGACCAAAAAAAATAAAGGAAAAACAAAAGCGGATAAATTGACGCTTTAAGAAAAATTCGGGATATAGGACATTATAGGCAAGAACGCGTATGAATGTCGACACCAAATGGTGTTTAGCATACGATAAACTACACCCTCAAAGTTTCGTAGCTCTTCTCAATCATTATGGATGTTCAAAGAACAATTACATGATGAGGAAAGGGTAAGGCTTGACTCAACTTAGTTTAGAAAGACTAGAAGAAAGAGACTCGACTTAGAAGAGCATGATTAAAATGAATTGAGAGAGACTCAACAAAGAAGTTAAGGATAACTTCACGAAACAAGAGAAGAAACTCAAAAGATAAGAAAAGAAGGAATCTTCAAGAAAACTCGTCAAAAGAGAAAAAGACCAAAACGAACAAAGGGACTCAATGGTCGAGGTTCGTTAAATAGGTCCGTGGTTCATTATCAATAATGAGACCCAAGGTTATTTAAGGAACCGTGGACATTGGGTGTCCAAAACCGATTATCGACTTAAAGGAAAATCACTTGGTCAAATAGTTTAACATAAGATGCTAAATGGATTGAAGGTCAATGCTTCGGATATGACTTTTAACAATTGCAATTGTAAGTTAAAATTACTTGAATATTTCAAAAGAAATATTTAAGTTGTTAATCTTACTAGGAGAGGAATTAGATATAAATCTAACCTTCCTTGACAACCGAGTGAGAAAATAAATAAGAAAAGAAAGATCACGAGAAAAACGAGATCGAAGACTCAAAGAAAAATCATGTTGAAAAACATGATAGGAAATACAAGAGAATAAAGATCATACAAAGATGTATGAAAAAAAACAAGCCTAAAACTTAAGCATAATTTTAATCTTAGTTACACTAGAATCCTAAGATTTGCTTAGATTAGATGTCTTAGCAATAAGCAATCCACATGCTTAAATGAAAGACAAGGGTGGTGACGGAATTTGGTGGGGTGAAAGGTGAAGTCACCAAGGGTTCAACAAAGTCATTCACAATGAGAATGCTTTGGATGGGTTGAGGTTGGGTAGTCACATCCAAGAGAGTACTTGGATTGAAGGGTGAGGTTAGCTCATTTATTCTAGATTGGAATGAAGAGGAGGTAGAACCATGAGAATGGTTGGTACCATGGGTTGAGGTAGTCTTGCATGGAGCAAGAGGTGGTGAGGGTGATGAAGAGATGAGAATTGGAACATTCTCATTCTTGGGTGTGAGAAAGGGTGAAGAGTTAAGTTTGGGTAACTTAATCTTGATTTTGAGGTGCCTCTTTGAAGAGGAGGTTTGGATGAATTGGAGGTTCTTGTAGAAACCATGGTAGTAATGGGTGGTTTAAGGGGTAAGGATGAATGGTTTGAGGTGTGAAGAATAAGGCTAACAAGGAGGGTTTAAAAGGGTGAGGGGATGATCCAAACTAGTAAAGGGTTAAAAAAGGAAAGCCCAAGATATTTTGGGAGTGATAAAAGGTTTGAAACAAAGATTCCAAAGGGTGTTGGAACAATTGGGAAGTTTCAGAAAACACGAATTTGAGAGCTTCTGCCCGCGGTTCTTTATCTCCACCGGCGGTTCCATATTGATATGGAGCCGCGGTCTATTTAAAGAACCGCCTACAGAGGCTTGGTTTAGGCGGTGAATGGAGGATTTTCTAATTCACCAAATCCTAATGTTCTAGTCTAACTTATCATAAAGTCATGCTTAAGAGCAATAAAAACTAGAACACACACAAAGGAAAAACACATAGGTTCAATTAGAACGTAGGAAGAAGTTAAGAAAAACCTAATGGGTACAAAAGAAAAAGACTCCTAATGACATACAAAATTACATCAAAGTAAACTATCATTAGTCATATATAGGAAGAGCCATTTAGCCAATTTAGAGAATGAGTATGAGACTATCACTAGAGGTGCTCAATTAAGGCTAAACACGAACATTTTTACGAGTTATACACCAACTCAACTTCCCACATGGAAGTAATTCAACCGTTAGGTCAAATTAAGATCCTAGTGCATAAATTCTCTAGTAGTCATTCTCAAGTTAGACAAAATGTAATTCCAACATTTGCCTAATAAATTTTATCAAGGATGAAACTTGCATGGCGACACAATGCATGACCTAATGAGGGTTAAGAATGCACCATTGCATATCTTGTCAAACAAGTCTAGTTAAGGTTATTTACCTTAATAGAACTTGAGGCCAATAACTTTGAAGAGTATAAACAAAGTTTACACAAACCAAATGAACACTCTTGATTGGTCTTTCGGAAATGACACATTTATAAATTGCATAGCAATGTAATAAATTACTTGAGTATTTCAGATGAAACATCCAAGTTATCAAACCGACTCTATTGTGCAGTATAAGTAATTATTAAACAAAATATGTCTAACAATTTGAACAAGTAGATTCAATATAACACCATCAACACAAGTGTGAGTTATGATCCGATGTATATTATTAATAAACCACATTCATGTCTACACTAAAAAACATGTCAATTAGATTCGATAATGATACCAATCATAGTTTGAATAATGCATTGATATTTAATCGAAATCTTTCTTGATTCCCACAAACACTCTTTTAAAAGAAAATAGCTAAGATTTTCAAAGGGTGTTTCATGTTTTATAGTGAGACATTTATCTACTTGAGCTAATAACACAATGATCGAGTAAGACGACCTAAATCAATAGATTTGACAAGCTCCCAAAGCTTTCATACCTAAAAGTGTTAAAGAACATGCCTAGGTGTACAAGATGTTTATGTAACATTTGTAAACCAAGAGATGTTAATCCTATATGCAATGCACACATAATGTTGCAACTAAAATGCAAGAAATCTAGCATACATTCTAATTAGGAAAAAGTAGATACTAACAAATACCAACCAAGGCACAAGAGACTAGACATATAAGAAGTACTACTACAAATAGCAAGGAACACTTAATAATGTCTACCTATAATAATAATAACACACAAGGAAACACACACAAACAATTAGCTTAACACATAAAAGCATTCGTCCATGTTTTGAGTGTTAGATACAACAAAGTATTCATAGCTTGATTTTATTTGAAAATAGTCTTTGACCCATTTAAAATTTAACTAAGTTTAACACTTTGTAAATATATCAATTTTCAAAGATATATCACCAAGAGATGTCTAACTTAATAGAAAAGAGTAAAACACAAGTTTTATGACAAACCGACGCTCAATACCTTGGACAAATTATGGAACTTAGAAACCATCCAAATTTTAAACTTTGAATAAAGGTTTGGAAGCATTTTTAATTGAAAGAAAATTCAATTACGTTCGAAATGACGGGTGGCACGATTTCTACGGACTTACGGTTGATTTTATATGATTTTTCAAAGTTTTCAAAAATCTGAGTCAGACTGACTGCGGTTCCTTATTGATAAGGAACCGTGGGGAATAGATAAAGACCCGCGTCCAGAGGACAAAAATGGGGTTTTTGGCCAAAATCATTTGGTAACTTTCTGGAAGGACTTAGGACTCTAAAAAATCATTTTAGACACATAAAACTCGTATTTTAGAGTTAATTATGACACAAAAGATTTTTATACTTCAAAACATGAAAAGATTTGATTCAAGCTATTATACAAAGTTTATTTAACACCAAAACTTGTACGAATGAAACAACAAAACACATTTCATAAGTAATCACTCTTCATGAACAATTTGATACAAAGATCGTCTCTATTTTTTAAAAACCGTTTTCTTTTTTTTTTAAATATTTGTTTTGAAAAAGAGAGTAAAGATCGATCCAAGCTTTAAAGTACAATATACTTCAAAGATCTTGAGTAACCTCTCTTTGATACCAATTGTAGAAACTAGAAGGGGGGTTGAATAGTTTCTAGTTAGTTTTCAAAACATTTCGGCTTAATCCACTGTGTGCGGTTCCTTATGTGTACCCGCGGTTCTTTATCAATAAAGAACCGCCGGTCCATTTAGAGAACCGCCGACAGTGAACTTAACCTTTTGTTACATGTTAAAGTTTGACAATCGTTTGTATCAAATTCTCGATTAAGCTTGACTAGATATGAGATGTGTTTGTAATAGATAATAACTATAAGTAAGGAAACACACAAACACATCAAATCAAGTGTACATCAACCAATAGGCTAAACACTAAGCACACACGTACTAAGCCTTAGCTTTTCCGCAACTAAGATGTTTATACTAAAGGATGCACACTTGACCATAATCTAAACACGAAGCACACACGTACTAAGCCTTAGCTTTTCCGCAACTTAGATGTTTAGATTATGAGATGCACACAACACACAACATATAAATACATCTATAATAGTAAAGACATAAATGTAAAGGAAAGTACCGACACGATGATTTATAGTGGTTCGGTCACGAAGATCCTCTTCGCCCTACTCCACTCCTCGAGTACACCTTACTCGAGAGTTACTTCACTAGTCAACAAAACTCCTTTCAAGGCGGAGAAAACCATACACGTCACTTACATAATTTCCGACACTAAGCTAGATGTCGAGTCCTAATCTTAGGTAGGACCAATCTACACAACGTTGCCCACTTCACCATTTAACGACACAAGGCTAGATGTCGAGTTCTAATCGAAAGGTAGAACCAATCTTCACAACGTTGCCTACTTCACCATTTTACGACACAAGGCTAGATGTCGAGTTCTAATCGAAAGGTAGAACCAATCTTCACGACTCTTCACTTTGAAGCTAAGTGAGAACTTCACTAGACACAACTACATCACTTTATAGTTTAGTGAGAACTCACAAGTCTTACCTATTACAACTCAATAAAACACATATCCAAGTGTACACATGTAACTTGGATCTACACAACATAAATCCAAGTATACACATATACAATGGATTTACACAAGACTTAATCTAAGTATTCACAAATACAATGGATTAACACAACTAATCCAAGTATTCAAAAATACATTGGATCTACACAATATTGATCCAAGTATACCCATATACATTGGATCTACACAAGATTGATCCAAGTATACACATATACATTGGATCTACACAAGACACAAATAAAAATGATGAACATGACAAGACTTCATCTTTAATCACATCACAAATGTGTGAGTGATATTCTCTTTGCACTTAAGAGGATGAGGAGATTGAAGGAGAGAATCACATCTTAAACAAGATTAATCTAAACTAACTAATCAAGGGTTTAAAGATGTTTTTGAAGAAACTGTGCAAAAAGGGTTGAAAGAAAACCTGGAAATGATCCACTATTTATAGGACAACATTGCAACGGTAAAAAACACCCGCGGTTCCTTATCTCTACCCGCGGTACCTTATCAATAAGGAACCGCGAGTTCCTTTAAGGAACCTCCGCGTTGGAGTCCGTGTAAATTTGTCCTTTAGTGGGGATATGCCATCTGGGGTAGTTTATACCCTCAAAGGATATTCCTTTGGCATATGGAATATGCCAAATTCAAGTTAAAGAATATTCTTTAGAATATACCTTAGGGAATATTCTTTGGAATATTCCAAATTCAAATTCCCATTTTTCTTTTAATAAAACATTTTCTTAAAAATAAAGTTAATTAAAAATTACTTTGTCACTTTGTATAAAAGTGAGTTTTAAGAAAATATTAATCCTTGATCACTTAGTTAGGTTAATGACATGTTTGTACATACCTTGAGTGATTCATGCCGAATGCGATCATGGAGGTGTCGAGAGAAGTATACAAATGTATTCTTGAGTGATTACGAGTACATTAACATTTTACATAATGTATTGCGAATTATACGTTTGTCATCAACAAAACATAAAGAGATTATATCGACAAAGCATCGTAATGTTTGCACTAACAATCTCCCCCTTTTTGATGATGACAAACAAGTAAACCGCAACACATATTAAAATGCATAAGTTACTCGTTTACACTTACTTCTCCCCCTTTTGTCGAATCAAAAAGGTAGTCTTCATTTGTAGAAGAGGAGGATTGACTTCGAGAGAGCATGCATCCAAAAATCTAATCATCCATAGTGGTTGTCGTTTGAGAGGCGAGAATCCAAACCATAAACCCATCATACAAAAATATTGAGCTTGCGTCATCCTAGTGAAGTCTTCAATCACCATAGGTTAACCAACTCCAAGCATAATAATATGCTTATCTACGAGTGTCCAAAATGCATTACTTGCAAGATGTTCGATGAATGCAATTTGAGTGAGTCAACGATCGCAAATGTAATGACTTGAACTCTTGCAAATGCTCCCCCTTGATATGAGCTCCCCCTTGCTTGAGGCACCACAATTATGAAAATCTTTGAACATATATAATGATTGTTATTATGTACGGTTTCTACATTTGAACACACAACAAAATGGGAGTATTGTTGTTGTACATCCTATTAAGGCGTGTGAGTACAACAAAACACCTTATTGAAAACAATCTTCTTTAATAGCTTCTTAAACTATAAAGTATTCTTTATTCTTTTAATATGTATGGCAACATTACGCTCAATTTGAACTTAACTAATCCACATGGTCATTATCAAAGATGAAATCGTACCATGATTAGTATTGAGTGTTATTTCAATCAATCTATCATCCATGTCTAGAAACATCATTATGATATATTATAATCCATAAACTATAAATTAATACTATGATAATATTTGGTGTCTTTCTAAACTCTAAGTTTGTTGACTATGATAATTACATCTTATTATCATATAGAATATTCATTACTTGGAACAAATCAATTTAGTAATAATCATTCTATCGGAAACAAATCTTATCATAACATTTGTACTAATCATCTAAATGATTTTCTCTTTAAGCAATCGTTGTTGTCAAATCTTCTTGTACTTATACAAGTTTTACAACTATCCATACATACAATATGATTTACATGATAAATCCCTTAAGTTTTCATCTTATGTCAACTCTCATCAAATGAGATATATTCATGGAGACTTTCTAAATGATATTTCATGTTGTGTTGGATTTCATTAACCACAAATGTTTATTACAATAAACATACATATCAAGGTCATACGTTTAATTTCTAAACCCTTTCATATGAAACCTTATTCCAAGCTAAGGTTTAACATCTAGCTTACATGGAATATTTCTTTCCATACGTTATACATCATATGTGATTTAAGAAATAAACATAATGCTCCCACTAGCTTTTAGATGTACTCACAAGTTATCTTAGATCTAATTAAAAATCAAAACATAGATTTAATACTTAGACTTGATTAATATTCTCTAGATGCATGCATTAATCCATACATGGATTCTCGCATTATGTACACTACATAAAGATTATTGTATAAACACTTTGATTACAATCGTCCTCGCTAATGCAATCATACAAAAGAGTTTAAATATTACATTGTCATATTTATCATTATAAAACTATCATGACAATAAATCATCTTTATTAGTGCATGTAGAACCTTTCTATCACATAGTGTGCATTAATCATGTGTACAATATTGTCCATTTGAGTCTTTCACTAAAGAAACTTATATTCACCTCATGGTCTAACCGATTAGTTAAATATTAATCAAGTTTCCAAAAATTGATTATCTTCTATGGACTTGCATCTACTCATTCATAATTTTATTCAATAATGACATTCAAGATTCAATAATACATCTATATGGTAGGGGTCGCCATGATCCTCTAACATACATTCCTTAGTATTGACATATCAATATATCATTCAAGTACTAAAGACATCCTTGTGGATCTATAAATGTGAGTTCTATCATCACGATGTTCAACACTTAATGTTCACCATCATTATGACATTCACTAGTATATTTAGAAGGTTGCGTATTTTGTTATTTATCTCTTAAAGATCTACGAGTCCTCCCACTTGCTTTTAGTAATCATAGACCATTCTTCAAATACTTAGCATGTAGGAAAACAACAAATTGTTATCTTTTGGGACACGTCACAAAATACCTTGATAGTTCTTAACAAATTCAGAACTTCAATTTTAAAGACTCAATGTGATTCATCACATTCCATAGCTTGATGGTGTCTTAATTTCCTTCTAGGTCGGAGTAATAATTAAGTATATTCTTTGTATACTTAATTTCCAAACCTTGACAACTTTTGGAGGTAAAGTATTTCAAGTTATCAACATCAAATAATTCTAAAGAATTTGATTTATCACTCAAGACATTCTATGAGTATTTGAGATTGTGAGACTATGTCACAATTCCTAAATAATTTAAGACTCATTAGGTTAAATACTTATCAATTGTGTCAAAACAAAATTGAAATTATATAATATATAAAACCTAGTGCATGCTCTAATGTATACATCTTTAAATAGTTCAATAACTCTATATACATTGTTTTTCCTTTGAATAATTCAAATACTTCATGTTAATTAACAAGAAGACATAACAAGTAAACTATTTACTTTATGTTATAAGTCTTTTAACAATTAAAGACTATATGCTTATGCTTTACAAGAGACCTAAACATTCATACAGTAACTATGAACAACTTCAATAGTTATTTCAAGTTAATTGCTTACTTCATTTATATTATCGTGCATTTCAAGAAACATTCCAATAAATATAAACACATTAGCTGAAGTAGCTTGTTATTCATATCATGACATTTTCTAAACAAGACAACATACATTGACAATTAAATGTATAAGTCTTAATAGAATATTAGATTCATATCTCGCGGTCAAGAAACTATTGTCATATTGTTATGTGTCATATTGTTATGTGTTGTACCTTGCACACAATAAAGATTTCTCCCCCTTGTGCACGGCACAACATCACGTACGAATATAAACAACCACGAAACGCAATAGTTTATGTGAAAAATATGATAATGTCATGTATATTTGAATAACTAGTAGAATGTCAACCATATAGTTTATAAGAAATTTTACATAATTATTATATGAAAAATACTTCAAAAGTGATAATCATATAAAATATAATGCATTTATCCTTATAACTATAGTTCTTCATATTCTAAAAGTAAGTTATTATTTCAAGTCAAACTAGAAATAATATGGATTACTACGAAGGTAAACAAGCTTGTAGCTCCCACTGAATTAGACAACATTACATTAATGTATTTCGCAATACTCCCACTGGTTTTGACAACATTACAAATGTTACTTCACCAATAAATAGTAGGTAGCGATTTATTTACTTCCTTACTCGCTTTAAATGCCCATAAGTAACAATTACTTATGTATTATAGAGAGTGTATGAATTTCTACCATGTAGATGAGAGACTATCTATCATGCTTTCATTAACTTGAAAACTGGCATGCAATTTCCTCCATATTAGGCCTACCATTCAATAAGGGTATTTAGTGCCTACGTTGGGTTAAAACATAATAACTAGGATAAATAAAGCTAGTTATCATAATCACAATAAACAAATAAACCACTTGTTTTGTTCTATCGATTATAGCCTTAAGGGGTCGACTTGTAAAGAACAAAAGAAGTATTGCTTGCCTAGAGATTGCTAAGAGACTTATTAGTTTGAAAGATGCTCAAAAACTCAAAAAGATTAATGAGATTTACCTGAAACAATAAGTTGTGCAAATCTACTTAACCATTTAAGTTCACTTAAAGATTGATAATTACAAAAATCCAATCGCACCTATTAATAGCTTTTCCTTGCACCGAAAAAGGATAGGTATATGTCTCTTTCTTTCTTACAAGAAAATGAGACTTTGTTTGTCAAACAAGCAATAGTTTATGGAACTTTGTTGCAATAATACTTTTAAAAGAATCGCAAAATTCAATTTTAGTATTTTCAATAATATTATCTTTATAGAAAATTAAATACCCATGTTTATAAATAAACAATTAATTTTCTAAAAGCTAGAATCCACCAAGACATACCGCCACCGCATTAGTTGATCTGCTAGTGATGATGATATTCAAGGGGTAATTGACGTTTAATAATTGCATCCAATACAACTTCTAGAATTATGGGACTCAACTTTATATACATCACTTGTGACAGTTCAAAAGTAAAAAAGCGAACATGTTTATCCCATCTATTTCCACGAGTTAAAGTCTCACCTATCTTAACTTGCTTAAGTCGTCCAACCAAAAACCGTGATTATTTAGCACCGACGTCTCACAGTCAAGTGTATTATATCACCTTGGGTTACAAAATCACCATAGTCTAACGTATGGTGAAAGAGTAAGTGCAAGTGCTTTTATATGTTGGATGACAAATAAACTTATTTCAAAAGGGTATAAATTTTGACAATTTCAAAACATATACAAAGAAGCATGCAACATCTTCGTATCATGAAAATTTAACAAATTTACTCAATTCATTAATTATAGACATCACTTATTTAACTCACAATTCAATTGTATAAATAGTAAAATCATAAAAATTGACGATTCAACATGTATTCTATATAAAGAAGTTTAATTTTATCACGGAAAAAGATTAAAGAATGATTAAAATCATTCAAACCCTAGACCATTCGCGGCTTCCTAAATAGTACGCAAGATAAGGAGACTACAAGTAGTCAGGTATTATAGGGCAATGGTATCTACAAGACCGAAGTCTTGATGAGTCTTCCCGAACCTTAGCCTTGCAACTAAATAGTACTTTTGCAAATTACGTCATTAATAAAAGTTAACAACTTTAAAATAGAAAACAAATTATAAACTTGATTCTTGCTAATCACGGCGTGAGTTAGATTTAAAACCATGTAAGGCGACTCATTTGTTGCCACATATGATCGTGCAAGAACAAGATTATAATAAATCAAATTTCATATAGTTTTAGTCCGGTTTATTTTATTTTTCCGAAAAAACCCTTTGCTTGAACCATGATATACAACAATTATAATCAAAAGCAAAACAAATAAATATTAACCTAAAACATATACCCGATTAACTATTAATCACATACTTCATGCATACCACATCAATCATGACTTCAATTAAAACAATTAATCAAGAACACATGATCCATGGTAAACTTGCATGATTCCCATGGATCGAACCATAAATTTAACAATTAACAACGTGATAAATAAACGACTAATTAACGATTAACATTATATTTATCAACAAAAAAAATTGCATACAACTTAGGGTTTGTCTAATTAATTTTATTAACCCTAATTAGGGTTTATGAAAATCTAACCATCAAATAAAGAAAAACAAACGCCATCATAGTAAGTTTACACAATTTTATCTCTTTCGTTATTTTTAATGTAATTAAAAGCTATATGAACGTCTCTGATACCACTGTTGGAAATTATAAAAACATTTTTATCATATTAACACATTAATATACACGAGTACGCAACGGAATATAGGATCACGTATAGACAAGTAATTAACATAAACGATAAAGAATTATGTATCTTTTAACAATGGATTAAACACCTTTTGTCGAACAACCAATATAATCAAAACCCCAACAAGTTACCAAAGTAGATAACCTCTATGGTTGCACACACTGCACGTCAATGAAATACGCTAGTATGCTAGTACTTGCTTCACAAATCAATAATGAAATGCATTGTTCTTTCTTATCGATTTAAATAGATTATATACCACATGTGATATATATAAGCAAAACCTATGTCATACATATATATATATCTACGTATGCATGTATTACATGAAAACATGCAATTAGATATAAACTTAAGCCTATAGTCGATTGCCTTTTTGGAATAAACAACCGATTATGGTTATCGGTTTTAAATGAATGTCGCACATGATTTCCGAAGGTAAAGGTGTTTATATATGTTTAGTAACTTGTTCTTCAAGTTGTCATCCAACACCTCCTTAAGTTTACAAGGAACGACATTCGGACCCTTCTTCTATTTATTGTTGCAACCGTCTTACTATTTTGTGAAACATATTAATATAATTAGTATAATATAAATATATTAATTAAATTAATAAATATATCCTCTGTGTATACGTGTGTGCCCCCATAGGCTCGAGACGTTTTCTGGACATATATTATTTACGTGTACATATTCTTTCATGAGTTGCATCTTGAGAATAAAACAGATGAAACTCATTCCTCACTTTAATCCAACTACAACCTCCAGTTTTCTTCAATCCTATTCCCTCCATCAGTTTTCTAGTTTTCATAACTTCTGGCCATTTCCCAGCCGACGCATAAATATTCGACAACCAAACATACCCACCCGACTTCTTTTCCGTCAGTTCCTGAATTTTTGCAGCTGTTCTTTCTGCTATCTCGTCTTCACCGTATGTTTTACATCCGCTCAAAAGAGCAGCCCATGCATTCACTTCTGGTTCACATGGCATCGACATAATCAGCTTTTCAGCTTCGCTCACACGCCCTGCTCGTGATAGCATGTCAACCACGCACGTATTGTCTTTCATTTGGTTTTGGGTTATATAACATCTCCATCAAGTTGAAGTAGTAAAGACCCGAGTTGTCTTATGAACCGGTTAGTGTTATCTTTTCATGTTTCTTCCCTCTTCTGTTTTGGAGTGTCCTTGTTTCCTTTTGTATTTTTTCTGACTCTAGAGATGGAATAGTTGTCCCACTTACCTAGATGTGGGTTGATCCGAGCTGTAATTACTTTAGAAAACTCTATAATTTCAGACGGGTCAATGAGTTAAAAGTGACCCTGGCGTCAGTTTAAAGTATAAGAAAATAGGGTCAACAGTTGATTGTGGGTCGACTAAGTCTGTATGAAAAACCATTCATTCTGAGCAAAGCCTATATCGTCCGTCAGTACCAATTATATCGTTCCTAGTTTGGCACCTCTATGGGACTTTCTAAATTTTTGGTGGCGAACATGATGTTGTCTTTATCAAATATGTGTTGTCGATGCTTTTGCGGTGATTAAATTATGTGTTGTGGGATCTTTCACTAGTTAATTACTAATATTTGCCAAGTATTAAGATATCTGATGTGATTTTAGTTAGGCATCAATTGTCTTTAATGTGTATTGGCCATTGGACAGGATCTACGTTGTAACATAAAACTCTCGTTAAAAGCCATTTCACCTCAAAAATTATTCTATTTTAAAAAACTAGAAAAACAAGATCAAAGATTATTCAACCAACCTCCCCTTTTATTTTATTAACTGCGTTAGGCTATCACTTCAAATGTGATACCTAGCTTTGTGATCAGTACTTACAAACAAAAGAAACAAGAATCAAACTAAGTGAATCAATGATCTTAACAACAAGATCAATATTCGCAATGTATCAGAACAAGTATACTAGATCAACCAACAATGGAAGATGAGATAAAACAAACAGAATGAAAAGTGATAACCCTAACAACTAAACGAAGCGATGAATATATAGAGGTTGACTAAGGCGTCACCTCACTTTCCTCAACTTGGCAAATATAGCCCTCCATCTATCAAAACCTGCACACGAATAGAAAACAAAAAATACAAAAGAAAATAATAAAGGAAAAGTTACCTTTCTTACTCTTGAACAACTATACACTTGTAAACTTAAACTTATTACCCCCTCTTAAGTTGACTTGTGATATAGATTAACAAGGTTCAACTTATCCCAAAGAAATTTGTGATCTTTAACTGATAAGCCCTTAGTAAACAAATCAGCCACATTGTCCTCAGATTTGATCTTGAGTGTTTTAATCAAACCTACTGACACTTTTTCCCTAAGGAAATACAAATCAATTTCAAAATATTTTGTCCTTTCATGAAATACAAGATTAGAAGCAATCTAGATAGCAGAGCTGCTATCACAATTGATAGGAACAGGTAAGCAAATATCAACTTTAAGATCCTTCATGATCTTAAGTATCCACATTATCTCACAAGCAACACTATTCATAGCTCTGTATTCAGCTTCTGCTGAAGAGTTAGCTAAAACATATTGCTTTTTAAATTTCCAGGAAACAGGATTATTTCCAAGATACACAGTATAACCAATCATAGATTTTCTAGTAAACTTGCACTTAGCCCAGTCAGAGTCAACAAATGCAGTAGACTTAAATCATTGTTTTTCATAAATGAAATACCATTTCCAGGAGAACCTTTAAGATATCTTAGCACATGAAAAGCAAGTTTTAAGAGATACTTATAAGGATCATGCATGAATTGACTAAGACTATGAACAACATAAGTAATATCAGGTCTAGTTAAAGTAAGATAGATCAATTTTCTCACATTTTTTTGATAACATGTTTTATTATCAATAGGAACATCATGTTCTATAGCAACCTGTTCCTTCTTCTTCTTTGAAGAATTAGGTATAGGAACTTTAGCTGGCTTACATGCCAACATACCATACTCAGCAAGTAACTCAAGACAGTACTTCCTTTGATTAAGCACAAGACCATTATTAGCATCAAGTACTTCAATTCCTAAGAAGTACTTAAGCTTTCCAAGGTCTTTAATTTTGAATTTAGAGCTCAAGTATTTCGTAAAGTCATTAATAACAGATTCATTGTTTCCAGTTATAATAATATCATCAACATACACCAATAAGGCAACAAAAGAATCATTCTCTTTTTTAGTGAAAATAGAAACATCACTTTTACTTTGTATAAATCCATTTTCAACAAGCACACTTGTCAATTTTTCATTCCATTTTCTATGGTGCTTGTTTAAGACCATACAAAGATATTGTAAGTCTACAAACTTTGTTATCATTAGACCCATAACCTTAAGGTAGAGTCTATAGATCTCTTCATCTAACTCACCATATAGAAAATCATTATTGACATCTAATTGATACACATGCCAAGCATAATGAACAGCAACAGAAATAAGACATCTAACAGTAACAATTTTCACAACTAGTGAAAATGTTTCATCATAGTCAATGCCCTCTTTCTGACTAAATCCTTTAGGAACAACTCTAGCCTTAAATCTTTCAACCTTACCACTAGATTTATACTTAACCTTCCACAACCACTTACAAGCAACAACTTTTCTACCTTGAGGTAGATCTACTATTACCCAAGTATTGTTTCTGTTAAGAGCATCCATTTCTTCATTTTAGCTTCAATCCATTTAGGATTTTTAACAGCTTCTGAATAAGATTTGGGCTCATGAATCTTGTTCAGATTATTAGCAAAGACAAAATTGTGTATAGACAAATTAGCATAACTAATCACACTATTTATGTCATACTTAAACCTTTTATCCATCTCATAATTTTCAAACTTAGCAGGCAATCTAACAAGTCTACTTGACCTCCTTACCTCTGACCTTTCTGGATTATTAGCATTTTTAGACTCAAACATTTGTTTAAATTCTACAAAGTCACCACCCTCAGAATCATAATCATCATCATTATTGATAATGTCATCTCCTTTAGGACTTCCTATACTGCCACCTAGATCATTCTGGCTGCTGTCATTTTAGTCTATACTAGACTCTTTGACTACCCCCTAGAATGTCTAGCAACAACAGGAGATGCATCTCTAGGCACATCTACTAAGTCAGGAGTCACACTATTATCTACATCACCTTTGTTGTCTCTCTTATCATCACATGGTTCATTTGACATTGGTTCTACTAGGTCAAAAAAGTTTTGACTGTTAACACCATTTGCCTCAAAATCAAAATCTTTAACTAACACATCATTTTTAAAAGGGTAAACAGTCTCATAGAATTTCACATCTCTAGAAAAGAAAAAAGTTTTAGTTTCAAGATTATAAAGTTTATAACCTTTTTTAGTATTAGAATACCCCAAAAAACACATTTATCAGACCTAGCAGAAAATTTATCTGAATTATTTAAAACTGTTGCAAAACACAAACACCCAAAACTTCTTAGTAAAGAGAGACTAGGAGACACTTTGTAAATCATTTCATAAGGACTTTTTCCAGATAGCACAAAGGTAGGAAGCCTGTTAATAAGGTACACAGATGTTAAAATGCATTCAGACCACATGTTTAAAGGAATGCCTCCCTGAAACATGAAGGCTCTAGCAACATTAAGAAGATGCCTATGTTTTCTTTCAACTACACCATTTTGTTGTGGTGTATATACACAAGAGGTCTGATGAATGATGCCTTTAGATATGACAAATTTTTCAAACATATGATTGACAAATTCAGTGCCATTAACACTTCTAAATACTTTAACAAAAATATCAAATTGAGTTTTAATAAGGTTATAAAATTCAACCACCTTTTCAAAAACCTCATCCTTCCCCTTAAGTAAATACAACCAAACAGCCCTAGTGTAGTCATCAACAATAGTAAAGAAAAATCTAAACCCTTCCCTACTTTTAACCTTATAAGGCCCCCAAACATCCAAGTGAATAATATCACCTAAATGCTTAGTCTTATGATCACTAAGTGGGAAAGGTTCTCTGGTCTGCTTAGCCTTGTGACACACATCACAAGGCTGAGTATCAACAAGACCATCAATCTGAAGTGTATCCTTTAACACACTCAAAACTTGATCAGATGGATGACCAAGTCTATTGTGCCAGATGCACTTAGATAACAAACAAGAAGTAATTTTACTATTAAAATTTCCTACCTGAATCAAACAAATACAAGCCGTTATTCTCACTACCAGTCCCCAAGAGGGACTTCTGAAGAGAATCCTGAACAAAACACTTAGATTCAGTGAATGAAACAACAAACTTGTTATCTTTAGAAAGTTTATGAACAGATATAAGACTGACTTTGTATCCAGGTACTGCTAACACATTTTTCAAATTAATTTTATTTGCAAGTTTATAATTTCCAACAAACTTAACCAATTCAATAGTCCCATTTGGATGAGACATAATTATATTCAAATGAGAAACATTTATAACATAAGTTAAATGATCAACAGAAAAAGTCATGTGTTGAGAGGCACCAGAATCAAAAATCCAGCCAACATAGGTACTATAAGTACTAATATTAGAGTTGTAACTAAAAAATTTGCATGTAACAAAATTTATCACATGATTAGAGAAATTTATAGTACCAGCAGCACCAGACTGCAACTCACTATTGTCAAGCTTAGAACCAATCAAAGCCATCAATCTGTTAATCTGATCTTGAGTAAAAGGCATAGAGTTTCCTGTACTTAGATCATTCTTAACAGAAGCAGAGGTAGTATTAACACCACCAGAAGAAGTATTAGAATTAACACCACCAGGAGTTCTTTTCTTGAATCCTGGTGGATATCCATTAAGCTCAAAACACCTATCAATGGTGTGACCAGTCATATTACAGTGCTTACAAACCAAGTTATTATTTCTAGTAGACCATCTCCCTCGAGAAGATCTATTTTTATTATTATTGTTAGACCAATTATTATTATTGTTAAACCAATTAGATGGTCTAGTAGCAAAAGCAGAAGAATTGGGTCTAACTAAAGAATTGTGAACCATGTTTTTCTTATGAGATTCAACCCTAGATAGGGTAGCAAAAGCAGACTTCACATCTGGTAAAGGATCAGAAGTCAGTAATTGACTTCTTACAACACTGTAAGTGTCATCCAATCCCATAAGGAATTTCATCAATCTCAATAAGCTATTATGACTCTTAAGCTGAGGAGCACCCTCACAAGTACAATTAGGCAAGTTAACCAGGGAGTCAAATTGCCTCCATAAACTATTGTAGTTGTGATAGTACTCAGACAAAGAAGATCCAGATTGAGTAAGATAACATATTTTAAAGTGCAAATTATATATCACAGAACCATCAGTTTTATCATATGTTTCCTTAAACTCATCCCATACATCTTTAGCATTTTTAGAAAATATTTGCCCTTGATATAATTAAGAAGAAATGCAACCAAGAATCCATGACAAAACAACAACATTACATCTATCCCATTGTTCCTGTAAAAACTCATCTTCCTTATCTTTTTCACGAATACCATCAATAAACCCCAACTTATTTTTAGTATGCAAAGCAACTTTGAAAGCAGCAGCCTAAACTTTATAATTTTCAGGACCAGAAAGTTTAGTTGTCACAATTGGGTGACCATTAGTATCAGATGGGTGCAAATAAAGAGGGTCATTAGGGTGAATGACATTAGTATTCTCATCATCAGTATCACTAACATCCTTATCACAAGCAAAGAACAAAAACCCCTTGTAACTCCTCTACGCAGAACTACCAAGAACCAAGCAAAAAACTCAATCAATCCACCAAGAACTAACTAGATCCCTCCGATACATAATCACCCACTAAACAGCCTAAACAATCCTAAAGATCAAAGAGAAGAGAGGTATTACAATGCACGCGCAGCAACAAACCACCAACAAAGATCAAGATCAATGAGATTAAGTAGATCTCACAAATCAACCAAGCACAGCGGAAAAACAACCAGAAAAATTAATTATAACAAAAAATAACTAATTAACCAACACAATACCTTCAATCAAAGAAACCCTAATTTTTGATTTTTTAGGGTTTTTTGATAAAACTTACCAAATAAACAATTAAACACAATTAATTGCTCAAGAACCCAAGAAAACCCCACATAACACCAAGAATCAGTAAACCCCCAATTTTTAGAAACCCTAAAAAAATTTAATTGATTAAACCCCAACAAATGAGCTAAATCAAAAACACGATTAACCACCAAATTAATCAAGATCTTTAACAAAATTAGTTTGGAGTTAAAAACAAATATCAAGAACCAGACTCTGATACCATATTCGATTTTATAAAACTAGAAAAACAAGATCAAAGATTATTCAACCAACCTCCCCTTTTATTTTATTAAGTGCGTTAGGCTATCACTTCAAATGTGATACCTAGCTTTGTGATCAATACTTATAAACAAAAGAAACAAGAATCAAACTAAGTGAATCAATGATCTTAACAACAAGATTAATATTCACAATGTATCAGAACAAGTATACTAGATCAACCAACAATGGAAGATGAGAGAAAACAAACAGAATGAAAAGTGATAACCCTAACAACTAAACGAAGCGATGAATATATAGAGGTTGACTAGGGTGTCACCTCACTTTTCTCAACTTGGCAAATATAGCCCTCTATCTATCAAAACCTGCACACAAATAGAAAACAAAAAATACAAAAGAAAATAATAAAGGAAAAGTTACATTTCTTACCCTTAAACAATTATACACTTGTCATCTTAAACTTAATAAAAATCCAACTCTAACGCAGTTAAAGAATCTTCGGACCTATGAAAACAAAAGCCTGTCAGTTGCTTAACTAACAAAAACTCGGCAAATCAGCAAGAAAATAGAAGTTAAATGTTCAAAGATTCACCTGAAGACACAAATAGCAGTACAAAGCTTAACCTAATTCACCGATAGTCTTGGGAAAGCTACCAGAATATTCAGAGTTTTGCCAAAACAGTCGATTATATGATTTTTTTGTTCTTGCTTCCTAAACGAGCTTGTACAGACGTACAATTAAGAATAGGTGGTTCGGTCCAGGAAGGAAAAAGTTTACTAACCTAGTAAAGTCTACCAACAGGTATTATATAAAACTATAAAACCAGATCGAGCATTCTTCAAGTGTCTATGTGATGAGTGGTCGGCTATTTTGTAAAAGCAGATCAAGCATTTTATGTTTTTCGTGGTTTTAAAACTTGTCATGTGGTATTTGAGTGGTCGGATACTTTGTAGTAATCCTTCAATGCTAAAATAGTTTTTATATTGATATCAACGTTGTTATAAGCACAAATATATTTTATAATACCAAAGTAATTACGTTAGAAATGTGTATATGTCAAGTTTACATTTGTATATACGCATTCTATTGAAAGTATAAGTTGGTTTGTTAAGTTTATCAAAGTTGAAGGGTAAGAAAGGTAAAATTTTCTTTTATATATTTCTTATTTTATAAGTTTGGTTTTGGTTTTCTATTTTCTTTATAGTGCAGGGGGTTCAGTGCCATTCTTTGGAAAGTTGAAGACTGACTCGTTGACTTGGCTATATATTCATCTTTTCTCATAGTTAGGGTTAGATTTTTAGCTTCCATCTCTCTTGTTTGTACCGCCATTGTTGGTTCTTGAGTTCTGTTATCATCTCGTTGGTGTATATTGATCTTGCTTGTAAGATCATTAATACACACTTGTTCTTTCATTCTTTCTATTTGTATGTACGATCAAAAAGTTAGGTATCACATTTGAAGTGATAGCCTAACACAGTTTAATAAAAATAAAAGGGGAGGTTGGTTGAATCATTCTTGATTCTTGTTTTTGTTAAAGTTTTATAAAGTTGAATATGGTATCAGAGCCATTGGTTCTTGATATCTGTTTTTAAACTCCAAGCTGTTTTTTGTTAAAGATCTTGATTAATCTGGTGGTTAATCGTGTTTTGATTGAACTTGTTTACTGGATTTAATCAACTAAATTTTTTAGGGTTTCTAAAAGTTGGGGGTTTTCTGATTCTTGAGGTCCTGGGGGTTTTCTTGGGTTCTTGTTTGATTAATTGGGTTCTATTCCACTCCTGGTAAGTTTAATTGAAGAAACCCTAAATTTTAGACATTAGGGGTTCTCTTCAATTTGGGGGTTTGTTCTTGTTTGTTGGTTATGTTAGCCCTATATTTTATATAGTCGAACAAGAATGTAATAGGTCATCTTAGTCGTTAAAAGGTCTTGTATTGTAATAGGTTAGTCGGGAAAAGCGGGCTTGGACTTTAAGCTAATATTGTATAAGTTAGGGGCGTAAGCCCAAGACTAAGCTAAGCCCGACCCAAGTCACAAACCCACGGCCCATAGAAAGCCCATTGGTTCATGGGTATATAAACCCTCTTCCTTGTGTGGAAGAGGGTGTTGGTTTATTTCATAAAACACCTAGTTTTAGTGTAAACCTTCCACTTCTCTCTTTACTCTCTCTTTTACTTTTCTACTATTTCTCTCTCTAAATCTTGTGTTATGGATTAAATGGGATTAACATTTGGTATCAGAGCCTATAGTGGATAGGTGATTGAAGATTCGTGTGTTGTGTTCTTGATTTTTTCGTGCCTATTTTGATCCAAAAACTCATGTACCAAAAATTTCCTTGTGTTTTTATGGCTTATTCTTGATACAAATAATCTACTTACTATTGGTAGTGATTTGGTATTGTTCTTTTGGTTAAAAACACAAAATTTTTGGGTGCTTGATTCATTTTTAGGCTAAAAATCACGAATTTGGTGTGTTCTAGTACTATCCGAGAAAGGGGGTATTTTGATTCCTTGGTACGATCTGACTTTGTGTTTGCATAAACCCTGGGGGTTTCTACTTGCGATCCATAGTCACGATCCATTGTTACGATCTAACTGCGATCATTAATACGATCCAAGTTACGATCTGTGACTACGATAGCTCTCTAAGATCCAAAGTACGATCCAGACTACGATTGCTTAGTACGATTGCTAAGTACGATCTAGGATACGATCAGGGTACGATCGCTTCACTACGATAGCTCAGTACGATCGTTGGATACGATCACCAATACGATCAAGTGAGTACGACCACTCGTTACGATCTACTACTACGATCAGACTACGATAAGTGAGTACGATCAGAGTACGATCCCACTGCGATCTAGGAGTACGATCAGAGTGCGATCAGACCACGATCATAGAGTGCGATCTGAGTGCGATCAGAGTGCGATCAGAGTGCGATCTAAGAGTGCGATGGGTCACATTGCGATGGACAGATAAATTTTGTTTGAACAATTTTTAGACTTAGCCACTATCTAGACTAGTCTCGGAACATAGTTTACACGGAGATTAAAAAAAAAATTTGTTTGAACAATTTTTAGACTTAGCCACTATCTTGACTAGTCAAATAAATTCAAATTTTTTCCCTACTAGTTTTTGGCTATTTCTAACTCAATTTCAAAATTTGGCGATACAAAATTTTTCGGCTTACCGTTTTGTCGGACTGAGAAATTTATTGTCGGACTGAAGATTCTCGGAACTCTTCGAAATTTCAACCACACCTCATCACAACAAATCCACTAAGATCTGCAATTCATTCACAAGTATTCACCATGTCTAACAACAACATCAACATTGCAACTGCTAATCAAATTCGTTTGGAACAAGGTGGCAACGGTAATCCACCTGTGCTCACTGCCGGTTGTTACGTTCAATGGAGATCTCGTTTTCTCAGATTTCTTGACGGAAAAGAAAACCGAACTGCTCTTCGTCACTGCCTTGAGAATCCACCTCCAGTTTTTGAATTCAGACCAATTACCACACAGGCAGAGGATGGTACTTCATCAACTATACGAGCTATGGAGGATTCTGACACATGTTCTGCTGAGAAAAAGAAACTCCTCCAAGCTGAAGCTGATGCTGTAAACTTCATACTCACTGGAATTGATAACGATATCTATTCCACAGTTTATGCATGTCCTAATGCTATGGAAATGTAGAATGCAATTCATCGATTAAAGCAAGGTGAGTCGATCAACGTTCAAGATCTCGAGACTAATCTACTTTGGGAGTTTGGAAAATTCACATCGGAATATGGTGAATCCATTGACTCATATTACTCGAGATTCTACAAAATGATGAATGAGCTTGTCAGAAATCAGTGCACCATCTCCAATCATCATGCCAATGTTCTGTTTCTACTTCAACTCAAACCGGAATGGCAAAGGTTTGTGACTTTGGTCAAACAAAGGAAGGATATCAAGACTATATCTTACCACAAACTTTATGACATATTGAAACAACATCAGAATGAAGTGAATGAACTTAGGGCTGAAAAGGCAGAACGATCTACGAACTCTACTGCTTTTGTGGCTGCTACTTCAACAAAACCCGTTCCCCGTCAACAACCACCTATTCATTCCTCAAAGTCATCTAGCTCATCCACCAAACCTCCAGCTGCTGCTAAACACAAAGCAAAAGCAATTGTCCCCACTCCACCTCCAAAGTATGACACCGAGTCAGATGGAGACAGTGATGATGAACAAACTTCAAGGGACAAGAAGATTGAAGAACTCATGTCTTTACTCACCACAACTTATAAGAAGATCTACAAACCTACCAACAACAACCTCAGATCATCATTCAATGCAAGATATAAGGAAGTTGATCATGCACCTCGGTATGATCGTGATGCTAGGTATGATAATCAGAGGATGCCGAATCAAGTTGGGGCTAGAGACACTGTAGGCACTCCGGTTGTGCAAAAGACTGGGATTCAATGCTTCAACTGCAAGGGATTTGGGCACATGGCTAGGGAATGCAAGAAGCCAAAACAGGTTAAGGACTCAGGGTATCACAAGGAAAAGATGCTGATGTGTAAGAAAGAAGAAGCAGGAATTCCATTCACAGCAGATGAAGTTGACTGGCGTGACGACACTGATGATGAATCTGATGATCAAGAGTTAGAGGCACATTATGTGTACATGGCAAAGATTCAAGAAGTGATCCCAGAGACTGATGATACTTCTGGACCCATCTATGATTCTGAGCCACTTGAAAAGGTACCATCACATGATAACTATAATGTGTTTGCTAATGAACGACGACATCCTGAGCAACCCAAAAGCATCAATGATACATATGTAATGGACACGGAGGATAGCAATATCTCTACGGATTCACAGCATATGTGTAATGATGACGGAAAAGTTGTTCAGGATACTGACTCGGATGAGGACCGTGATTTGCTTGCGTCTATTATTGATTCTTTAAAACATGAAATTAAGGAAAACAAAGAGGCTAATAAACGTTTGAAGCAAGCAAACACATCCTTAGCCGATGAGATAGACAGGCTTAAAGAGTGTGATTATGTAAAATAAGTTGATCGACGGGTTGCAATAGCTAATGGTTTGGTATATGAACATAAGGTGCTCAATGAACAATATTGTTCTGAAGTAACACACGAAATTCATATGTCAAAACAGAAGATATCAGAACTTGAAGAACAACTGCTACTACATAAACTCCAAATTACTGAATTAGAGTCAGTTAACAAAGAACAAACCGAGCTTTATAAAACTCGTGAAGAAAAGGATATTGAAAAAATTCTTGCTTTGGAAAAGAGAGTCGACACGTTAAACAACATTGTTTACAAAACGGGTCAGTCTATTCAAACTATGAATATGCTCAATAGAAATATGAAAACGAGTTTTGTCAAGCCTGAATATCTCAAGAAAGCTCAAAGTACAAAGCCTGCTCTTTATGATATCGGTTGTTATGTTGATAATCTTGCTCTTATGCTTTCCCCTGACTGCGACGAAATCATTCATCAACAAGAAGAAAGTCGATCAAACTTAAGTGATTTAATAAACCTTTCTGATTCTGATAATTATATTAAGTTTGTTCCTCAAAAAAAACTTTCCAAAGAACAAAAGATGTACAATAGTGTTCCACCACCAAGTGATGAACCCCAAAAGAAAGTTTCTTTAAAAAGGAGTTTCAAAAAGCAATCAATTTTGTTAAAAAAACAAATTTCGGATGAAAAACATAAATGGGATGAGAAAAGCAAAAAGTGTTCAGCAATTTGAGTTTATAAAACAAGGGGTTTTAAATTTGTACAAAGGTGTCGTCGACTATGAAAAAGTTTCTAGGGATACAATTTGGAATATTAAACCTAACCCACAAGTAGAAGTCGTCATTCAACAATGCATTGTTCCAACCATTGATGATCTTTCAAAAAATGTGGAAATGTTTTATAATGCTCTCACTGAGGAAATGTTAACTGATTTAAGCTATGTCAAATCTCTTGAAGATGAAGTTGATTTTCTTCAAATTAAATTAAAGACACAAGAACACCAACTTTCTAACGAAATTGATCGACTTTCTAAGGAATACTTTTATGCTGACCATATGAATGCTATACTTGGTGTGTATACCGATCTTGATCAATATTGTCATGTAGCATGTCTAGCGTCAGAATCGGACGAGAAATGTTGCAATCTTGAAGTAGAGCTTTCAAAACAAATTCAGTCATACAACAAACTTTATAAAAGCTTTTCTCAACTTGAGACACACTCCATTTCTCTTGAACTTGCTTTACAAAAAGGTGAAAAATATCATAATCATAAAAAGTGTCAAGAAATGTCAGCTTCTTCGTTTCGTCTATTAAATGAAAAAGATTTCGAAATAAATGATTTGAAAGCTCAGCTAAAAGAAAGTGACATTGCCATAAGTGAGTTACAGAAACTCATTGAGAAAATGAAAGGAAAGTCTGTTGTGGGTAAACCATCCGCTGTTCGTCAACCGAATGCGGTTAAATGCCCTAAATCATCTATTTTGGGACAATCCCCACAGACTTTTCCTAAGTTAGGAAATGATAAGAGCACTAAAGTGATAGCACCTGGAATGTATAAGATGAACACTTGGTCCACTCAAACTGGAACAACGCAGTTACCTCGGAATACTAGGAAAACTAATCAACATGTGTCTTCTTCTACAGGAGTAAATCCCACTACTAGTGTTAGCGGACCATAGCTTAAGAGCACTAGAATTGAAGATAGAGTCATGCCTAACAATAGTCAAGGGAAGAAGAAGGAAGTAGAAGATCACCGTAGGAATTTTAAGTTTTCTAAGAATAAAACGTCTGTAACTGCTTGTAATGATAGTTTAAATGATAAGACCTTGAATGTTGAAGTTGTTTGTGTTGAATGTGGAAAATGTGTTCGTACTTTCAATCATGATGCTTGTGCTCTTAATCATAATGGCGTGAATACTAGAACTAGGAAGCCTATTCCTGTGCCCACTAGTACTAGAGAACCCACAAGAACTTTGAACCAATCTACTGATCAACCACTTAAGAAACTAAGTGCGTTAGAATCCACTACTCTACGTAAACAAAACAGATTAAAGAAGCTATATGAGAACATGATTAGGACATGTACACGGGGGTATTCGAGATTTACACCACCCGGATACAAATGGGTACCTAAGTTAACCACTTTAGTGATTGGGTCTAGGAATATCAGCTTGCCTGTAGACTTTGCATCTAGGCCCACTACTATTTTGGAACCCGTTTCTATCAAGGGCTCCCATTTGTCAAATGCTACATTTTCTTCTAATTCTTCTGCAGCTCGTCGAAATCATCCTATTCATAATGGACTCCGGGTGCACAAAGCACATGACGGGCAATCTCAAGCTTCTCATTAACTTCGTGGAGAAGTTTCTGGGTACGGTACGGTTTGGAAATGATCAATTTGCACCGATACTCGGATATGGAGACTTGGTTCAAGGAAATCTCACTATCAAACAGGTTTATTACGTCGAGGGACTGAATCACAATTTATTCTCGGTTGATCACTTTTGTGATGCGGATTTGGAAGTGGCTTTTCGGAAATCTACTTGCTATGTTAGAGACTACGATGGGAATGACCTTCTTACAGGTTTTCGTGGTTCTGATCTCTACACAGTAACTCTTCAAGACACATCGTCAACAAATCCAATTTGCTTAATGGCTAAAGCTTCATCATCTCAAGCATGGTTATGGCATCAACGATTGTCACATCTCAACTTTGACACCATCAACTTGCTTTCGAAGAATGATATTGTGACCGGTCTTCCTAAGTTGAAATTCGTCAAAGACCATCTTTGTTCTTCTTGTGAGTTGGGGAAAGCAAAACGGAAGTCTTTCAAAACAAACACTACCCCAAGCTCAAAAGGACGATTGGAACTTCTACACATGGATTTATGTGGTCCCATGCGTGTAGAGAGTATTAACGGGAAAAAGTATATTCTCGTGATTGTTGATGATTACTCTAGATACACATGGACTTTCTCTTAAGGTCCAAAGATGAAACACCAGAGGTTCTCAAAAACTTTCTCAAGATGATACAACGCAATCTTCAAGCTCAAGTCTTAACCGTAAGAACGGATAGGAGTACTGAATTTTTGAACAAGAACTTGCAATCTTACTTTCAAGAAGAAGGCATCGAACATCAAACGTCTATTGCTCGAACTCCTGAACAAAATGGCGTTGTCAAAAGGCGGAACCGTACTTTGGTTGTGGCTGCTCGAACAATGCTTTCTACTTCAAAATTACCGCCATTCTTCTGGGCTGAAGCAATTGCAACTGCCTGTTATACTCAGAATCGTTCTCTCGTTATCCCTAGACATGAAAAGCTACCTTACCACATCATCAATGGCAGGAAACCTACTGTCAAGTTCTTTCACGTATTTGGATCTTTATGCTACATTCTTAAAGACGGTGAGAATCTCGACAAGATGAAAGAAAAAGGTGATGCATTATTTTTGTGGGGTATGCGACATTGTCGAAAGGATATCGGGTCTATAACAAGAGAACAAAGATTATTGTCGAAACAATTCATGTAAACTTTGACGAATTGCCACTAATGGTACTTGATCACAACAGCTCAAGTCCCGCACCTCAATGTCCAGCAATGGCACCTACACACAACAGTGTACATCCCGTGCAAGAATGTCAAGAAAATACTCCTACAGCAGACTCGACGGATACGGCACAAATGAATGAGTTGGTTGATTTATATGATCCAATGTTTGATGAGTATTACTATGGAAATAATCAAGTTGTGTCAAAGCCTTCCGCTGTCAATACTGCTGATGCACCCGCACAAAGTCAACAAGACACAACTACATCTACTTCAACAACCGTTGCTCAAGAGACAATTCCAGTGGATAATCAACAAACTCAAGAAACAGTCATACAACCAACATCACCAACCGTCAATGCTGAAGGAGGAAACAACAATCAAGCAGTTGATGCACAACCTGACGAAGAAGAATTTATCAACCCGTTCGGTACATCAGTACACGAAGTCGGAGAGTCTTCTACTCAACATGTTGATCCGTCCAACATGCATACATTCTACCAACCATATCCATCCACTCACCATTGGACACGTGATCATCCATTGGATCAAGTCATTGGAAATCCTTCACAACCGGTTCGAACACGCAGACAACTCGAAACCGATGGCGATGTGTGTATGTATGCACTCACCGTGAGTTCAACTGTACCTACAAACATCAAACAAGCCATGACTGATCATGCGTGGATTGAATCAATGCAAGACAAAATTCATCAGTTTGAACGCCTAAATGTTTGGGAACTTGTTGACCGACCCTATGGAATGTCAATTTTAGATTTCAAATGGATCTGGAAAAACAAACTGGATGAAGAACAAACCATCATCAAAAACAAATCTCGTCTTGTGGTTAAGGGATACCGTCAACAAGAAGGCATAGACTACGATGAATCATTCGCTCCAGTCGCTCGTTTGGAAGCAGTCAGGATATTCCTTGCTTATGCTGCACATAAGGGCTTCACGGTTTTTCAGATGGACGTTAAAACTACTTTTCTCAACGGTCATTTGAAGGAAGAAGTGTATGTGAATCAGCCGGAAGGATTCATCGATCCTCATCATCCTGACAAAGTCTATCGTCTCAAGAAGGCTGTATATGGACTTAAACAAGCTCCAAGGGCATGGTACGAAGAACTTTCAAACTTCTTGGTGTCCAAAGGATTCTCAAAAGGTTCTATTGATCCTACTCTCTTTACTAATAAATATGGGGATGACATAATGCTGGTGCAAGTTTATGTAGATGACATTATTTTTGGTTCTACGAACCCAAAACTTTCAAAACGTTTTGAAAAATTAATGCACAGCAGATTTGAAATGTCAATGATGGGGGAGCTAAAATTCTTTTTAGGCCTCCAGATTCATCAATCCCCACGTGGTATCTTCATTAACCAAGCTAAGTATGCTCAAGAGATACTTAAAAAGCATGGTATGACCTCATGTGCTCGCGTTGGTACATCATTGTCGACCACATCCCTAGACGCTGACTTGTACTCATATCCCGTAGATCAAACGCGATATCGCAGTATGATCGGGTCACTTATGTATCTTACAGCCAGCAGGCCTGATATTCATCATGCCACATGCTATTGTGCACGATATCAAGCCAGACCTACTCAAAAGCACCTCAAAGAGGTTAAACGGATCTTTCGGTACCTTAAGAATACCATTCACATGGGACTCTGGTATCCGAGGCAAACCGGTTTTCATCTAACGGCTTTTTCAGATTTTGATCATGCAGGTTGTCTTGATAGTCGAAAAAGCACTTCTGGTAGCATACAATTTCTAGGGGAAGACAAGCTTGTCAGCTGGTCGTCAAAGAAGCAGGATTGCACTTCGCTATCATCAGCTGAAGCAGAATATGTGGCTATATCCACTTGTTGTGCTCAAGTCCTTTGGATGAGAACTCAACTCACGGATTATGGCTTCCACTTTGATAAAATACCTATGTATTGTGACTCAAAGTCGGCCATAGCCATATCTTGCAATCCGGTTCAGCATTCCCGCACCAAGCACATCGATGTCAGATATCAATTCATCAAGGAACAAGTGGAACGCGGCATCGTGGAATTATACTTTGTCAGAACTGAGTACCAGCTGGCAGACTTGTTTACAAAAGCTCTATCGAAAGATAGGTTTTCGTATCTCGTTGGCCGTCTTGGTATGAAGTATATGACTCCCGAAGACTTGGAGGTTTTGGCAAATGAAGCTGCTTGATTTTTCTCTCATAATGACTTCTAAGCACATCACAGCTTAGGACTCGGACCTCAACTAAGGAAAGTTTATCTCGGACGATAACTTATCCTTCTCAACGAGAAATTCATATTTCTCGGTCATGAGCTTCTCATAAAAACATTCAAAGTTTTTATGTTCATGAAAAACGATTTCTAAGTAAATGTCAGCTTAGAACTCGATCTTCAACTTAAGGAAAGTTTATCACGGATGATAACTTATCCTTCACAACAGGAAATTTATTTTTCTCGGTCATGAGCTAGTCACAAAACAATCCAAGTTTTGAGCTCATGAAAAACGGACCCGAAAGGGGAGTGTACGTTTCAGTGCGCTTTCCCTAATCAATAGAAGAGAAGTCTTCTATCCTGATTATTTTAAAACCGTTGAACACAATTTTTCAAGACTTTCTCAAAAGGTTTTTCTAAATCTTTCAAAATTGAGTGTTCAACACTCCCTTCCTCATAATAGGTTCTTATCTCAAAAATTGTCATATGTTATTTTGATCAATTTTTGAGGGGGAGCGTTTTAAAATCAAGCCTTTTAATGTTGTTGGGTACATCTCTAAATTTGTCATAATTTATGTATCCAACACATTCCGAAAATGATAATAAATCTGTCATATATATATATTATCGGTAAAGGCATCTCAACTCCGTACCTCAACATATATTGTGGTGTCGTTTTTCTAAAATTTTGTCAAATTTTGTCTCAAGACACACATATATTGTTGAGGGGGAGCGTCCCGACTGAAAATGTTCCATGATTCATGCGTGCACACATGTTTCTCTCCCGTCGATTTTTCGGAAATTGTCATATTTTAATCTATTGGTATCTCTAATATTATATTTTTATATTAGAGATAGGGGGAGAAAATGTGATTAAAATGTAATATATCGCAACAAGTGATCTTAAAGACTCAAGTGCAACTCTTTCCTTCACATGCCAAACTATTTAGTATATCGATGCATGTGTGTAGGGGGAGCTTTTTTGGAAATATAAAACTTTCAAGTGTTAAAAGTTTTGACTTTTATCAAACACTTTGAATGGTTTTCAATGGTTTATGGTTACGATCTATACCCAAAACAACCTACTATCCACGACGGAACGATGGAGTCAAAAGGTGGTTTAAGATAGGAAACTAAGTCCTATGATCCAACCAGAACCGAAGGGATCTACCCAAGGACATTCCATAGCTAGAAATAGTTGTCCTTAGGAAAGATGGAGTGGAATGAAGCTGAATGCGGACCAAGTACTTAAGTTAGCACTGGAACAATCACAACAAGGTGCTAATGATGACGTATTGGTAAGCATTGAAGGAGTTGAATATTCTATGCAACTTAGGCAGAAACCGGGTCAATACATCTATTGAAGACAAGTCATCATGCACCCAGTGATGCAATGCACAACCCTTCCCAGCCATTCGAGTTTCTTTCAAAAGAAACTTGTCTCATTGTCACGGAGATCAACACGTATCTATTGACTTTCTCACCCCGAGTCAGTTAATATTGAAAAGGTGGCAGTCTGCTCCAGCCTCCGATTACCAAAATGCACTTATTGAGTCTAGAGCCAAACGAGATCAATTTATCATCTCATTAGGACACAATCGAGTCCTACGCATGATCCTTGTGATATTGCCAGAACATCTGAGTGATACGATTCACAATGAAGATGGAAATCCTGCTTGAGCCAGCATCAAACAAGCTCATGGTAGGTAACTTGTGCGATTCTACACGAATCAAACTTATGAGAACTGGAAAGCAACTAAGTTTGGATTCTTAATTGATTCAAACTTGATTCCAGGTTTCTTCGTAAAATCCATGTGATCTTGCCAGAACATTCAGAGTGACACTCATTAGTGTTCATAGTGACGAATGGAAATCCTTCCAGTGTCAACATCAAACAGCACTGCGGTAGGTAACTCACAAGATTCTCTATGAATCAAGCTTGTGAAAAACTGGAAAGCAACAATGGTGCGATTCTTTTAGAATCAAACTTGTTCCAAGAAATCTGAATTGACGACTCTAATCAGACGGATAATTTATCCTTATGATTCACTCTTTACGTTCGCAGTCTGCTTTGAGACGGTCGAGTAAAGAGAACTGGTTGCTACCGCCGGGAAACCCTGTCAAGGAGGTTCTTAATCGAATCTACCTGATCACAGGTACGGTATTTAATACCGTTTAACGGTCTTCATCGACCGGAGGTAAAACGCTACCGAGTTAGGATGAAATGTTCAAAGCCATTTTATCCGTGTCTATATATGTTGCTGCATATCAAGAAGGTGGCGTAGCTGTGATATCGATGTCGATTCAGAAGTCACAAGAGCACAAGATGGCGATAATCAAGATACCTAAGAATGTAATAGGTCATCTTAGTCACAAGGAGTACAAATGAAGATCTCAAGCACTCAAAGTCAAATGACAAAGGCTCAAGATAAAGATCACGAAAGCATGAAGGAACAAAGCTGTTACAAACAAGATCAAGACCAAGATACAAGACCAAAGCAGGAAGATCTCCTCTACAAGAATGTATTCACTCAATCATCTTTTGCTTTTTAAGCTTTTTAAGATGACCGATACATTGGGGGAGATTGTTAGCCCTATATTTTATATAGTCGAACAAGAATGTAATAGGTCATCTTAGTCGTTAAAAGATATTGTATTGTAATAGGTTAGTCGAGAAAAGCGGGCTTGGACTTTAAGCTAATATTGTATAAGTTAGGGGCGTAAGCCCAAGACTAAGCCAAGCCCGGCCCAAGTCACAAACCCATGGCCCATAGAAAGCCCATTGGTTCGTGGGTATATAAACCCTCTTCCATGTGTGGAAGAGGGTGTTGGTTCATTTCATAAAACACCTAGTTTTAGTGTAAACCTTCCACTTCTCTCTACTCTCTCTCTACTTTTCTACTATTTCTCTCTCTAAATCTTGTGTTATGGATTAAATAGGATTAACAGGTTATTTGTTATAACTAACGTTTCAGGTTGTTTTTTCGCTGTGCTTTATCTGATTGTGGTGGGATCATCTTGATCTCCTTGGATCTTGGCGTTTGATAGCTTGTAGCTACGCGTTTTAGTAACACCTCTCTTGCTCTCTCTTTAGATTGGTTTTTGTTGTTGGTTTTAGAGGGTGATCTTGGTGTCGAAGGGATTAGGTAGTTTTGGAGGTTGATTCAGTTTTCTTGTGTGCTTCCTGGTAGTTGTGTGTAGAGGAGATATAAGGGGTTTTTTATTTTGTTGTGTGTTAGTTTTTTGATTTGTCATCATGTCTGATCCCAAGAAGGGTGATAAGGGTGATAAACCTGTTAGTGATACTGAAATAGAAGATAATAATGAGACTATCATTCATACTAATGACCCATTATACTTGCACCCAACTGATACTAATGGGCAGCCTATTATGAGTGCTAAACTAACTGGGCTAGAAAACTATAAAGTTTGGGCTGCTGCATTTAAGCTTGCTTTGCATACTAAAAATAAATTGGGTTTTATTGATGGTACTTGTGAAAAAGATAATGATGATGAAGTTCTTTCTGATCAATGGGATAGATGTAATGTTGTTGTTTTATCTTGGATTCTTGGGTGTATCTCTTTTGAGTTACATCAAGGACAATTTTTTTAAAAAGTGCTAAAGATGTGTGGGATGAGTTTAAAGAAACTTATGATAAAATTGATGGGTCTGTTATCTATAATTTACATTATAAAATTTGCTCTCTTACTCAATCTGGTTCTTCTTTGTCTGAGTATTATCATAACTACAATAGCTTATGGAGGCAGTTTGACTCCCTTGTCAATCTTCCTTCTTGTAGTTGTGATGGTGCTCCTCAAATGAAGAGCCATAATGCTCTGACAAGGCTTAGGCAGTTTCTTATGGGTCTTGATGACACTTTCAGCGTTGTTAGGAGTCAATTGTTAAATGCTGACCCTTTGCCTGATGTTAAATCTGCTTTTGCTACTCTTTCTAGGGTTGAATCCCACAAGAACAATTTGGTTCATACTGTTAATGATAAGAGTACTGCTTCTGCTTTTGTGGTTAAACCTAATAATTGGTCTGGTAATAGAAGTACTCAAAACAATCAAAATAATAAAAACAGAGGTTCTAATAGAAACAACAATAAGTTTGTTTATACTCATTGCAATATGAATGGTCATACCATAGATAAATGTTTTGAGCTGAATGGTTATCCTTCTGGTTTCAAGAAAAGAAACTCTGGAGGATCTAATGTGTCTAATAATGCATCTAGTTCTCATGGTAATAGTGTTGGTCAAGGATCTGGGAATTCTCTTCCCTTTACTACTGATCAGATTAATAGGCTTATGGCTTTAAATGGATCTAAGACTGATACTGGTGATGTGCAGTCTTGTGCTGCAGGTATTAGATTTGAGTCTAATCATGTTATAAGTTTTGTTACTTGTAGATTTTTTAACTATAACACTAATATAAGTACTTATAGTACATATATTGGGTGGATCTTTGATTCTGGAGCATCCCAACATATGACTTTTTATATAGATCATTTATATGATGTAATAGATGTTTCTAAGCTAAACATATTTGTGTCACATCCTAATGGAACCATTGAAAAAGTTAAACATGTTGGGAATTTTAAACTTTCTGATCAAATTGTGTTAAAAAATGTGTTGGTTGTTCCAGGCTACAAGGTTAGCCTTATATCTGTTCATAAGTTGGCCAAGGATGATAAATTTGTTGTTTCATTCATTGAGTCAAAATGTTTTGTTCAGGATTCTCTTCAAAAGTCTCTTCTGGGGATTGGTAGTGAGAATAATGGCCTTTATTTGTTTGATTCAGGTAGGAAATACATTAATAGCTCTATTACTACATGTTGTTTATCTAAGTGCATTTGGCATAACAGACTTGGTCATCCTTCTGACCAAGTCTTAGCCATTTTAATAGATAGTATTCAAATTGATTCTATTGATAATGTTCAGCCTTGTGATGTTTGTCATAAGGCTAAACAGACTAGGGATCCTTTTCCATTAAGTGAACATAAGACCAAGTCTTTGGGTGATATTGTTCATTTAGATGTTTGGGGTCCTTATAAAGTTAAAAGTAGAGGTGGATATAGATTTTTCCTTACTGTGGTTGATGATTACACTAGGATTGTGTGGTTGTATATGCTTAAAGGAAAAGATGAAGTATTTAATAAAATTGTTGAATTTTATAATTTGATAAAAACTCAGTTTGATATGTCCATAAAAATGTTCCGAAGTGACAATGGTTCTAAATTTATTAATCATAAATTTGAAGAGTTTGTTCAAACTAAAGGGATTATTCATGAAACTACTTGTGTATATACACCACGGCAGAATGGTATACCTGAAAGGAAACATAGGCATTTACTTAATGTTGTTATAGCCCTTATGTTTTAGGGGGGATTACCTTTGAATATGTGGCATGAATGTGTTCTTACTGATGTTTATCTTATTAACAGGATTCCTAGCTCCGTTCTCTCTAGAAAAAGTCCTTATGAAATGATATATAAAATAAAACCTAATATCTCTCATTTGAAATCTTTTGGTTGTTTATGCTTTAGTACTGTGCTTAATAATATGGATAAGTTTGCTGCTAGGTCTGAAAATTGTGTTTTTATTGGTTATTCTTTTACTAAAAAAGGGTATAAACTTTTTAGTCTTAAGTCCAAAACTGTGTTATTTTCTAGGGATGTCAAATTTTATGAAACTGTCTTTCCTTTCAAAAATAATGTTTGCAAAGGTGATTTAATTTTTGAAGAACAAGGTACAAATAGTTTAAATATCTTTGACCTGGTAGTAGACAATTCTGATGATCCCTATGATGATATGAGAGATGTAAGCTTAGAGAATAGAGGTAGAATTTCTAAGAGGTCTGACTTAGCTGATAAAGTGTCCACTAAAACTTCTACCATTGTTACCAGTCACTCTCAGGGGTCAGACACTATGGATAATAAGGATCCTAGTGTTGGAAACTAGAGTGGTCTAGGCAGTAGTGAGGCTAGTCCTATAGACAAAAATGTTGCCCTAAATGATGATGATTATGAATCTGAGTGTGAAGAGTTTATAGAGTTTAATCAATTATTTCAAAATAATCCAGAGAGATCTGAGCTAAGAAGGTCAACTAGACAGCACAAAGTTCCTGCTAAGTTTGATAACTATGTGCTTGATAAAAGAGTTAAGTATGATATTAATACTGTGGTGAGCTATACTAGTTTGTCTATGCATAACTTTGTGTTTTCTACTAATCTAAATAAAATTCATGAGCCTAAATCCTATAATGAGGCTGCCAAAGACCCTAGATGGGTTGAGGCAATGAATGAAGAAATGGAAGCCCTTAATAGAAATAACACTTGGGTTATTGTTGACTTACCTCTTGGTAGGAAACTAGTTGCTTGTAAATGGTTATGGAAAGTGAAGTACAAGTCTAGTGGTGATGTTGAGAGATTTAAAGCTAGGGTTGTAGCTAAAGGATTTAGTCAGAAAGAAGGAATAGACTATGAAGAAACATTTTCTCCAGTTGTGAAAATTGTGACTGTTAGATGTCTTCTTTCTGTTGTTGTGCACAATAATTGGCCTGTTTATCAGTTAGATGTTAATAATGCATTTCTGTATGGAGATTTAGATGAAGAAATTTATATGAATCTTCCTGAAGGATATGGTTCTAACTCTAACAAGGTGTGCAAGCTGACTAAGTCTTTATATGGGTTAAAACAAGCACCTAGAAAATGGAATGAAAAATTGACAAGTGTTTTAACTGAAAATGGTTTTTGTCAAAGTAAAAGTGATGTTTATTTGTTTACTAAGACTGAGAATGAGTCTTTTGTTGCCCTGTTAGTTTATGTTGATGATATTATTATAACAGGGAACAATGAAAGTATTATCAATGACTTTAAAGAATATTTGAGTTCTAAATTAAAAATAAAAGATCTTCGGAAACTCAAATATTTTTTAGGCATTGAAGTACTTGATACAGACTCAGGATTATGTCTTAATCAAAGAAAATATTGCCTTGAATTGCTATCTGAATATGGGATGTTGGCTTGCAAGCCAGCTAAAGCTCCTATACCAGATCCCTTTAAGAAAAAGAAGAATCTTGTTGAAAATGAGGTTGATACTATTCTTGAGAATAAAACATGTTATCAAAAGATTGTTGGTAAATTGATATATCTAACTTTTACTAGACCAGATATTGCTTATGTTGTTCACTGTTTAAGTCAGTTTATGCATGCTCCTTATAAATCTCATCTTAAACTGGCTTTCCATGTGCTTAGATACCATAAAAATTCTCATGGAACTGGTATATCTTTTGAGAAACATAGCAATCTGGATCTTAATGCTTTTGTTGATTTAGATTGGGCTAAGTGTAAGATCACTAGAAAGTCTGTTACTGGATATACTGTATATCTGGGAGATAATCTAGTGTCTTGGAAAAGTAAGAAATAGTCTGTTATAGCTAAATCTTCAGCTGAAGCTAAATATAGAGCTATGAACAGTGTTACTTGTGAAATCATGTGGATACTTAAGATCATGAAAGATCTTAAGGTGAATATTACTTTGCCAGTGCCAATCAGTTGTGATAGTAGTTTAGCAATTCAAATTGCAGCCAATCCTGTATTTCATGAGAGAACAAAACACTTTGAGATTGATTTATATTTCCTAAGAGAAAAAGTATCTGCAGGTTTGATCAAAACTTGTAAGATCAAATCTGAAGAAAATATTGTTGATTTGTTTACCAAAGGATTATCTATCAAAGATCATAAGTGGTTTTGTGATAAGCTGAAACTTACTGACTTGTATCACAACTCAACTTAAGAGGGGGTATTGAAAGTATAAGTTGGTTTGTTAAGTTTATCAAAGTTGGAGGGTAAGAAAGGTAAAAATTTCTTTTATATATTTCTTATTTTATAAGTTTGGTTTTGGTTTTCTATTTTCTTTATAGTGCAGGGGGTTCAGTGTCATTCTTTGGAAAGTTGAAGACTGACTCGTTGACTTGGCTATATATTCATCTTTTCTCATAGTTAGGGTTAGATTTTTAGCTTCCATCTCTCTTGTTTGTTCCGCCATTGTTGGTTCTTGAGTTCTGTTATCATATTGTTGGTGTATATTGATCTTGCTTGTAAGATCATTAATACACACTTGTTCTTTCATTCTTTCTGTTTGTATGTACGATCAAAAACCTAAGTATCACATTTGAAGTGATAGCCTAACGTAGTTTAATAAAAATAAAAGGGGAGGTTGGTTGAATCATTCTTGATTCTTGTTTTTGTTAAAGTTTTATAAAGTTGAATACATTCTCATTTAACTACTTTTTATAAGATTTTTAGACTTCTCTTTAAATAAGCAGTTTTAGCGGGAAGTACTCGATTGGAATTCAGTTCATAAATAATTTTGAAACACAGTAGTTTCTAGGACCAAAGAGACATGTCTAGAAACAAACAAAACAATTCAAATACTTCAAACCGAGTTTCGACCTTGCAAGCGAGAAATTTGACTAGTCTCTCACTCACCTGGTGTGTAATTAAGGATTACTCGGCCTTGGGATCCTGGTTTTACAACATTTGTTTTGTACTTGCAGAAGTTGTAGCCACTGATCCACACTAGGCAATCCTGTAATTTAACCGTCTTCCTTTGTTTTTTTTTCTTTGTGGTACACTCCGCTAAAATATGTCCTATATTTTCTTGTTTCTTCCTTCTTCTGTTTTGGAGTGTCCTTTGTTTACTTTTGTATTTTCTCTGACTCTATAGATGAAATAGCTGTCCCACCTACCTAGAAGTTGGTTGATAATAGTTGTATTTTATCTTGAACGATCCAAATGGTAGTTTAGAAAACACTGTAAACTGAGACTGGTCAATGAGTTAAAAGTGGCAATGGTGGTAATTTAAAGTACGGTATAAGAAAATAGGGTCAACAGTTGATTGTGGGTCGACTAAGTCTGTACGAAAAACCATTCATTCTGAGCAAAGCCTATATCGTCCGTCTGTACCATTCTACCCTTCATAGTTTGGCACCTCTATGGGACTTTCGAATTTTTTGGTGGCCAACACGATGTTGACTACGAGATGTGGACGCTTTTGCTTGTGATTAAATTGTGTGATGTGGGATCTTTCATTAGTTAATTACTAATATTTTCCCGGTATCCAAGATTTCTGACGTGATTTGATGATGTATAGTCCCCAGCCGGGTCATGGACCCGGCCCATGGGTACTACCCGTATCTGACCCATCACGAATGGGTTGGGTTAATCAGTTAAGTTTATGGGCTTGAATGAACAGTGGTCGCATAAAGTGTGTGCGACCCACGACCCGGTACAGCCGGGACAGGGTTAGACAGAATCACAATCTTATTAGGGTTGGGATTCACCTTAAAGTATAAGATATACACTAACCATAATTAGAAGATAACAATCAAGCTAATTATGGTGGTTATCCTATACTTGGGGCCGAAGTAAACAGTGAGCCCATTAGGGTTTCACTGCCTATATAAGGAACCCCCAAGGGTTCCACAAATGTATGACATTCACCATACTCTAAACCTCACATCCGATTCTTAACCCTAACCGATTACTTACTCTCACGCCGGAGTCTAATCATGGGATACATTCCCACGGTAAGCCTAACGCGTGTTGTTTTAGTGTGTAGGATCTCAGCAAGACTATTCACTTGGTGCAAGAGCCGAAGCCCAGCCAACCCGAATTAAGCCTAACTCGGGTATAGCAAGGATCATCCAACTTTTGTATCAACAAGTTGGCGCCATCCGTGGGACCAATACACTAAGATATAACAAATTTCATCTCGATTTCTTTCAATTACGAAAGGACATCAACAAGGAAATCCCAGGAACACGAATCCTGCGAATCGGAAGTCCACAGGGGATGGGATACTCATCCCCACCCAGTCCCCTGGCAACCAAACAGGTGGACCGAATAACCGAAGCGTTTTTTAGTCTGTGGGTGGGACATGCACGTCCGCTAATACCCCACCACCTACCATGACCATGGCCAACCCTGACCCAGGGAGTGCGCCTAACGCCCGTAACAAGGAGCCACGTAGGCCATCAATCGAAGAAGAAGTGGAAGTCGAACCACTTAGTGACGAAGACCTCGCTCGTGTTCTAACACAGAACTTTGAGATGATCATCCCGGACATCGCGTCAATGCTAAACCTAGGTGGGAACCTCCAATCTAGGCTCAAATTTGGGAGGGCCGTGTCCGGCACCTCTTCTCAGACTCAAAAGAAGAAGAGGGCACGACCCCAGGAACGAAACCTCTTTGAGGAGAACCCTCAACCTCGGAATGTGTTCAAGCGCATAGGGGATCGTGTTATGCATGAACTACTACAATCTAGTGAAGAAGAAGATAGATCTGACGGCTCAGCCGAACGGCCAGACTTGGAATTAACCAGGAACAATCGTCGCACAAGCGTATGGGATAGGGTAAATAGTGGGAAGAAGGCTCCTAGCTCTTCTCATAAAAGTGGTCCTCAGCCGAGAAGTGGGGCACCGCCCCCTTCCCCCGGTCCCTCGGGAGAAGATTCAGATGACCATCCACACAAGCGTCGCCGACCTAGGCGTACTCCTCCACCACCATCGGACGATGAGGGATACTACCGTGCCACTTACAACCGTGAGGTGGAAGGAGAAGATCTCTCCCGCCCATGGTGTGATCCTAGGGAAGATCGCTTCACCTTCCGCATACGGAATTACTCCGAGGATAAGAAGCGTCGCATGCCAGCGTGCATCAAAACCTATGATGGGTCTGGTGATCCGGATGATCACCTAAAGATATTTGATACAGAAGCAAAGATTGAACGATGGCCCATGCCTACATGGTGCCAGATGTTCAATTCGATCTTGATTGGCAATGCCCGTGATTGGTTTGAGGGACTTCCTCCCCGAAGCATCGATAGCTTCAGTGAGCTTGGCACTGCGTTCAAAAACAATTATACTCAGCGAAAGAAGTATAATAGGGATCCGGTCTCATTGGCAACCGTCAAGCAACGGCCTGGAGAATCTACGGAGGACTTCGCGGAACGTTTCAACGACGAGTGCACGCACACAAAAACGATGCCAGAACTCCTGAAAATTTCTGACTACATGCATGCCATAACAGATAAGGAATTAATTAGGCGCCTCAATGACAAACGGCCGGGGAAGTATGACGACCTCATGGAAAGGTTCAGGAACTTTGTAGAAGGAGAAACCGCGGTAGCCGCGGCCTATCCTAAAAAGGGAAACCACAACCATCAATTGAACGACCAGCCCAGAAGTCAGTCGGGTGGTCAAAGCAACCAAGGCAATGGAAGGGGCTCGGATTACAAGAGTCAGAATAAAGGAGGGCGGTCGGATGACAAATTCACCCCCCTAAAGATGACTTACCAGGACATCTTATTGAGAGAAGGGGCGAACTTCCCAAGGCCTCCCCACTGACGACGCCGGTGGACCGTCGTTAAGGGAATCGATTCTGCGAATTCCACAACGACAAGGGCCACGACACGGAGGAATGCATCCAGCTCAAGAAGCACATTGAGTCGCTGATCAAATCAGGAAAACTCAAGCACTTGGTCAAGGATTGGAAGGATGGAAAGGATAACAAAAGCACGATAAGAAGGATCCCCAAAAGGACAAACCTTCGACCATATATATGATCCAATCTTGGCAGCGCCGCACAAAGCAGAAAATTAGTCAAAAATTCTCACGCGGCATAGAAATCTCATTCCCTCCTATTACGGCAAGCAACGTGGCTGATGCACCTCTCACGATTGAGGTAAGCATTGGAACCCATAACGTTCGCCGTATGTATATGGATGGAGGGTCATCGGCGGAAGTACTCTACGAACATTGTTTCGTACAACTACGACCAGAGATAAGAAGCTAATTAGTTTCGGCCACGTCGCCACTCATTGGCTTTAGTGGAGACGCTATCTGGCCAATAGGACAACTGCGTCTGCTAGTAACCATTGGGAATGAAGAGCATTCCACCACGGTGTGGATGAACTTTATGCTGATACGCTCACACTCTCTATACAATGGGATTATTGGAAGACCAGGCATCCTGGCCATACGGGCAGTTCCGTCCACGGCTCACGACATGATTAAGTTCCCTGTTGAAGGGGGAATTGTTACTTTCTATCTACAATTCAATCATACCAGCGTCCGAATGCCACGCCGTGGCAACACTAGTCCAGCCTGTTCCCATTAAGGAAGGATCACACCCCCCCCCCCAATTGGAAGGTGGCAATCCATCCCGATTACCCAGAACAAGAGGTGTCCATAGGGGGAACGCTCTTGGATAACGGTAAGAGGGCCATGTGCTCTCTTCTAAAAGCAAAACTGAATGTATTCGCATGGGAACCTAAGCATATGACAGGTGTGCCGCGTTCGATAGCAGAACATAAACTTCAAATCCGCCAGGGATATCCTCCTGTTAAACAAAAGAAGCGTGGTCAAGCACCAGAGCGCAGTCAGGTAATAATGGATGAGGTACGGAAATTAGTAGACGCAGAAATTATGCGCGAGGTATACTACCACTAGTGGTTATCTAACCCAGTCATGGTCAAGAAGCATGACGGGAGTTGGCGCATGTGTGTGGACTTCACGGACTTGAACAAAGCTTGTCCGCAGGACTGCTATCCGCTACCAGAAATTGATTGGAAGGTGGAATCCTTATGTGGATACACTTTCAAGTGTTTCTTAGATGCGTACAAAGGATACCATCAGATTCAGATGGCAGAAGAAGATGAGGAGAAGACGGCGTTTCATACTAGTCAGGCATGTACTGTTACACAAAAATGTCGTTCGGACTAAAGAACGTCGGAGCGACATATCAGCGACTTGTTGATAAAGCATTCGATTCACAAATAGGCCGCAACCTTGATGTCTACGTTGACGATCTAGTCATCAAGAGTCATACGGAGGAGGCACTTCTCTGTGACATCCAGGAGACGTTCGACACGTTGAGGAGAATCAACATGAAACTGAATCCAAAAAATGCACGTTTGGGGCAAGTGAAGGGATGTTCCTTGGATATATAATTGATCCAAACGGCATCAAGCCTTGTCCGGAAAAGACGGACGCAGTGATACAGTTACCATCCCCTCAGACACGAAAAGAGGTACAATCACTAAATGGGAAGCTGGCCGGGCTAAACAGGAACCTGTCGAAGTCCACGGAGAAATCACTACCTCTATTCAAGACACTCAAGAAGTGCATAAAGAAAGGAGAATTCCGCTGGACAAAGGAGTCAGAGGAAGCCTTTGAGCAGCTTAAGCAGCACCTCGTAGCTCTTCCCATGCTAGTGGCTCCCCGACCTAAGGAAGAGCTCATCATGTATCTGTCTGCTACACTTGGAGCAATAAGCGTAGTACTCATGACAGATAGGGATGCAGTCCAGACTCCGATTTACTTCATAAGTAGAACATTACAAGGGTCGGAGTTGAACTATTCCTCTATGGAGAAGTTGGTTTTGTCATTGGTATACGCCACGAAAAGGTTGCGCCGGTACTTCAAGGCGCACTCAATTGTGGTTATCACTGATCAACCAATAAAACAAATCATCTCCAAGCCGGATGTGGCCGAGAGGCTACAGAAGTGGAGCATTCTACTAGGAGAGCATAACATCTCCTATAGACCAAGGACAACGGTCAAAGGCCAAATCTTGGTAGATTTCCTAATTGAGAAGCCAGAGGAGGACGGCCCAATGGTACAACGAGAGGAAGTTCCAGCAGAACCATGGGTTTTGTTTACTGACGGATCTTCGTGCACGGATGGGTCAGGAGCTGGCCTTATTCTCACGGATCCGGAAGGAATGGAGTTTACCTACACCCTGCGTTTTGAATTCACAACCACTAATAATGAGGCAGAATATGAAGCATTAATTGCGGGTTTAAAAATCGTCGCTAGGATGGGAGTCCGCAACCTTGAGGCTTACGTGGACTCACGGCTTGTCGCGAACCACATCCTAGGAGGTTACATAGCCAAGGAGGATAACATGGTTCGATACCTGGAGAAAGTCAAGTCACTCATAGCCACTTTCGGAAAGTTTTCTATCAAGCAGGTACCAAGAGGTGAAAACAAGAAGGCGGATGCTCTTAGCAAGATTGCGTCTACAAGTTTCGCCCACTTATCCAAGCAAGTCTTGGTAGAAATACTAAAGGAAAAATCTATAACGGGAGGGGAAATCGCAGCTATAGTTGACGAAGATGGGTCTACATGGATGACCCCGATCATCAGCTATTTAACTGATGAAACCCTTCCAGACGATGAAAAGGCGGCGCAGCGTATCAAAAGAAAGTCGCAGCACTTTAAGCTCCGAGAAGGTATTCTGTACAAGCGCTCCTTCTTACATCCGTGGTTGCGGTGTGTCGGACCACGCCAAGCTACCTATGTGATCAGTGAGATACATGAAGGGTCATGTGGTATGCACGCAGGTCCCAGATTTGTAGTAGCACGAGCTTTACCCACAGGATATTATTGGCCTACTATGCATAGGGATGCACGTGACATGATTCGTAAATGCAGTGATCGCCAAGTGCACAGACCAGTACCGCGACATCCGCAGCAAATACTGACACCCATCACATCCCCATGGCCATTCTATAAGTGGGGGATCGACATCGTAGGACCTTTTCCCGTTGCTGCAGGGGGAGTTAAGTTCTTGATCGTCGCAATGGACTACTTTACACGCTGGATAGAAGCTAAGGCGGTTAAATCCATTACGGGCAAGCAGGTTAAAAAGTTTGTTTGGGAAAATATTTTGTGTCGCTTTGGCTTACAAGGAGAAATCATCTCGGATAACGGGAAGCAGTTCGCGGATAATCCATTCAAGGATTGGTGCACGACATTGAACATCACGTGGCGCTTCGCATCTGTTAAGCACCCGCAGACTAATGGTCTTGTGGAGCGGGAAAATAGAAGCTTAGGCGAAGGCATCAAGGCATGCTTGGATGAACGAAGTGCCAAGTGGGTAGATGAGTTGCCGCATGTTCTATGGGCGCATAGGACTATGATTAAAACAGCCAATAGGGACACTCCATTCGCGCTGGCCTACAGGACCGAGGCTGTTATAACAGCAGAAATTAGAATGCCAACCATCTGCACGGTGGAGGTTAATGTCGTCACGAACGATGAGCAACTCCGGATTAATCTGGACTTGTTGGAGGAAAAAAAAGAAATAACGGCCATCAATGAGGCCAAGTCCAAGGCACGAATGAAGGCTTATTACGATGCCAAGGTTAAAGGTGTTTCCTTTCGACCGGGGGATTTTGTTTATTGTGCTAACGAGGCAAGTCGCGCGGAGAATACAGGAAAGTTGGGTCCCAAGTGGGAAGGGTCGTATGAGGTTACGGAAGCCTTGGGACTGGGTGTGTACAAGTTGCGTGATATGGATGGCCGTGACCTGGAACGTACATGGAATATCTGCAACCTTAAAAAATGCTATCTTTGAAAGGCTACGGCTTCCGCATGGACACTTCGTTATGGTCGGTTTCAATGAAGATCCATGTATTTTTTGTTTTCATGCTTTCTAGGTTCTATTTGTCCTAGGATTTTCATTCTTGTCAAAAAATCGTAAACGTTCTAATAAAATGTCGTGGTGCCTAGCTAGCTCCACGGCCCGTTCATGTGCAAATTAATTTCATGTCTTTTAGATTTCTTTATTATTATTATAATATGCCATTTCTTATCCATATGCATTCATTCAAACCGTACATGTACTATTCGCCCCCAGGCGGGGTAAGAGGATTAAGTAAACCTAATAATTCAACTTGTCGCATAAGATGGATGCAACCCTAGTGACGCGGATCATGTATCCTTACTAGACACCTTGTTTACAAGACGTTGTAATAAGTTTCCACATGCCGCACTTACATAGTGCCGGACATGGTAAAGACGCACGCCGTACGTCTAGTAAAATATAGACTTAGTTTTATTCTAGGTAAGACGTGACATGTCATGTGACGCAGATATATAATATCTAAATAATATAAGTAAGTTTCCAACTATCAAAATTGTCGTGATTACCACGGACTCATAAACATTATATTCTAAGTGTTCAGATAATGTTACAAAAGATAGAAGTGTCGTGGACATCCACGGACGAATGTTTGTTACAAACCAAATTGTTCAGAAATTACATTAATAAAGGAACGCCCTACATTGGGGGGGGGGGGGACTTCCCGATCTCCCTCTGCTCTTCAGCTAAACGAGACAAGACCTCACCATGGGTTTGCTTGTTCAGAGCCCGAGTCGCGTTCACCTCCAACACTTCACTTAATAATTGCTCACCAACTACGATCATGGTGACGTCCTCGTAAATGGGAAGAGTGAGGTGGATGGGGGATGGTGTGAAGTGAGTCCGAGAGTGTCCCTCGCCTTGCGAGAATGCACCTAGGCTTAGCTTCTCCATGATCTCCTTGTTGGGCGCATCTTTTGTAGATTCGAGCTCATCCAAGAATGGGTACTCCAGATCCCGCATAGCAGCCATAGACGTGCCATCTTCTCTGCGGCCCCAGGGTTAAAGTAGGCATGTTTAGTGAAATCCAGCTTCTTACTTATTGAAATGTAGTATAATGCAAGTTCGTTTTCTCAGTTCTTAACTAATAGAAAGTCCAACCAATATCAGATTTATTATTGTTCTTGGTTGTTCAAGCTTACTTGGTAATCTATTGCTAATTCAAACAATACTATTTAAAAATGAAAAATATAAACCTACTTATACGTAAAACAAGTTGCAAATTCCAAATTTTATTCAAGTAAAAGTCTAAAATGCAAAATATAAAACTAAAAGGACTGAAAATATAATTTCTATGAAATGTAAATGCTTGAAATGTAAATTCTAAAAGTTATAAGGACTACTAATGCAAAACAGTTAACTAAAAGGACCAATTATGTAAAAACTTTAACAAACTAACCAAATAGTAACAAACTAACAAACTTGATAACTGAAATTTAACAAATCACAAAGTCCAGGGACTAAATTTTAGCAAACCCTAATAACTTGGAAATTTAGCCAAGTTTACAAAACTGAATGAAAAGTAAGGACTAAAATGCAATTAAGTAAAGATTTAAACTAAAAACGGGACTCTATGAAGAATAAGCTCGCCTGAGCTTATTACTCAACCAAATAAGCTGAAACCACTTACAAAACTCTTCTAATTCAATTTAAGCAACGTGTATCTAAGGAATTTTGCTAAAAGTCAAAAATAAGCAATTGAGTGCTTATTAATAAGCACAAAATAAGCTACAGCTTATTCCAATCAGTCAAAACTTGATTTTTGTGACAAAACTGATTAAGCACTTGATTACAAGAACGGGAAATCAAACTAGAACCATTTTCAACCAGTAATGAATGAGAAATCTAAAATAAGCTCTTTTGAGCTTATGTTGACCAAGTTTGACCAACTTTTTGGAAAAAGCTCAAAACTTCAAAACTTAATATTCAATACTAACTAAATGGATTTGTGAAAGAAAATCAAGACTTTTGTGAAGTGGATTAAGAGAACCAAGAAATCAGTAGGCACTTTGCATCAGAGAATGACAAATGCTCAGTTATTGACCAATAAGCTATTTTCTAGCTTAATTCCTAAAACTGTAGATTTTCCTTTTAGAAACTGAAAGTTTATGATATAAGCTATAACTAGAAACAAATTTGAGCAAATTTGATCAAGGAATGAAGGAGAACTAGGCAAATGAAAATGACAAGTTTTCAAACCAAAGCTGATAAAAAGGATGACCCAAACTATTTTAGTACCAATTGCCTGTTTGACTGTTATTTGACTTGTAAATGACCTAAGACCAATTGCTAACACCTAATGACTGGAAATCAACTTCTAAACACCAATTCTCAACACTTGAAAACTACTTTATAACTACTCCCAAACACTCCTTTATCTGTTTTGATCAAAATTTAACAAAGACTTATTAAGTTCTGGATTAAACTGATATAAAGGCTATAGCAAACTTGTTTCAATGGACAAAATGAAAGCTAATCAAGCTGAAATCAAACAATTATCTCAACTAGAACTCAATTAAGGTGCAAAGCTAAAAAGTGACTGAAATTATGCAAGTAACTAGAACAAAATCCAAATCAAATCACAAGAAAACAAGATTATGCTACAAACTCACTAAGATCAATCAAACATCAACTAAAAGCAGTTATATCATACAGCCATCAAGATTAAACTAGGAAATTGAGCATGCAAAGACTGTTTAGAGGAACATAAAACAAGAGCTATGGAACCTATTGTAGAAATCCTTTGGGAAGAAGAGGAGCGCTGAGCTCTCTTGCCCTAGTGATACCACCACCTATCACTAGTAATCAACTAAAATCAATCAACAGTCAACTGCAAATCATCAAACTGCCATGAAATCTCCAAAAACAATGGTATGGACTGAATTCTGAACAAACAGCTACAAAACTTCACCAATGTAAGCTATGATCAATGGTTGATCATAACAAACATCAAACAGCAACAAGTATATCCAATAGCAACAAGAATCAACAGGAATTTGAAGAACAGAATTTGGCGGGAAAATTGAATTTGAAATTTATTGAGTGAATTCAGTTACAAAAGTGGTTACAAGCTACTAACTAACTAACTGACTCAAGAGTTTGTCAGACTCTTGAGTAGTTAGGGGAAAAGTGAGGGAAAAATGGAAAGGAAAAGTTAACTATGTGTTTTTACAATTTTAAGCTACTCTGAGAAATGAGGTACATCCTAGCTATTTATAGGCATGAGAGGAGATTCTGTTGGGGTTTGTGACGTGGCAGAACCAATAACAACTTGCCACGTGGAAGAATTCTGCATTTGCTCTTTGAAGGTGATGAACTAATTTGGGTGTTTTTGATTGAGTGGATGATTTGTTAATTGGATAGCACCATTGAATTCCTCTCTTCAAAACGAGCAAAATTGATGTTTTGATCTTCTCATGAAACGGCTTCAATCAAAAACCCGATCCTGGAAATATTTCTTGTTAAAGAAGATGACACGTGGCGTCTTCTGGTTGGCTTAAAACATGTCACACGGATTGCACTGTTTAGATATGGTAATAAATGTGGCGGCAGTTAGTGGGCAATTAATAGGCTAATGTGGCAATCCGTGTGAAGTGTTTTCTTTATTCCCATTGGCTGAAATCTTTCCACTTGGATTAAACTTTGCATAACTTTCCAATGTTGGCAAAACAAGCCCTTGTACTTGGCAGATTCTTGTTTTAAGCTAGGATCTTCATTCCTTTGTCATTTTTGGTCCTTTAACTTCCATAACTTGTACAAAATGGCCCTTTGACTGAATTGACTTGATAGTTGACCAGGTTTGACTTGAATCTTGACTTTTCATTATTTGCACTTCTAGTCCTTCAACTTTCACGACTTGTCAAGATAGGTCCTTGAACTTCAAAGTCTTGTCACTTTTGATCTTCTTTTGTCTTTTTCATCCATTAGAGCTTGGTTTTTCCTTGTTTGCTTGAAATTGTATCCTTTTACCTACATAAGATCACACAAACACAACATACCACATAACACTGCTTTTTTACAAGATAAATGGGTATTTTGCTTCATGTTTTAGGGTTATTTGTTGATAAAAGGATATGAGTTTAAGCTCATATCAAATTCCCCTACACTTGAGCATTGCCATGTCCTCATGCAATATTGTATTTCAAGACTTAAAAATTTACATTTCCCTCATAATTAATCCACCTTGGCCATATGAGATGCATCTACACTACTCTAAACTAAATGATGCATGATTTTGACTTTTAATAATGCAATGAATCAAAATACAATTCTATCTATATCTTTTTGGTTTTTCTTTAAATGGTTTTGATGGAAATAACTCATAAAGAATTCAATGACTTGGATTAGGGCTTGGATACCATGAACATTTATCACCCTCAAGTTTCACTTTCCCCATACCAAGCTAATAAATGGGATCATTGCATTCACAAGTAAAAAGTGCATCAACTTATTCATGACAATTAAATGTGGAACCGGTTATTATTTGAGCAAATTGCTTGTGGGCAAATTTGTCATTATTCAAGCGTGAAATATAAGAAGTGTAAAATCCAAAAATAAGGAAGCACGGTTTTAATCCTAAGTAATCTTCTCATCCATTACTTGAAAAACCGCTCACAATTAATACAAGTCCGTATTAAGAGTAATAAGTCATTCGCCTTATGTGTAAAATCCTCATGTCATGCTTTCATAAGTAACTACACACTCGCTAAAGAAAGAAAAATAAAACTCACGCAATAATTTACATCCGCATCTTTTTGAGACTTTGGATCTTCAACCCCGCAACCCGTCAAGGTAATATTGGATTGGAGCAATCTATTGAATCCCCGCAACCCGTCAAGGTAATATTGGAACTCAATAGTCACTATAATTAACACCACACTGCCCCTCTTGGGAGTCTTGCATTATTTTTTTTCTTTTTTTTTTTTTTCTTTTTCTAGCCACTCATTTTTTTTTTCATAAGCCGCTCTTATTTTTCTTTATTCCTCACCAAGAAATTTGCAAAGAAGAAAAGGAAAAACACCCGCTAAATATGGAGCATGACATAAGACTATGAGAATCTTAAGACGTACTCATATTAACCATGAATGATTAGCCAAAAATGCATAAGAGATTACGAACCAATTAAAACCGTACTTGATTATTTACTAACAATTATATACAAGCGAAGAAAATAGAGGTCAAGAAGAGAAGGGTTTAGCCACAAGTAATTGCCATGAAGTCTATCTAGCCCTTTTACACTTGCTTCAACTCTATCATTTCCCATTCTCCACAAATTTAAAATTTCAAAGAATGAAATTGGTGGAAGCTTAGCCTAATAGACCAATGAAGGACTACATGGTTAAGGATACTAGCTAGAGAATGCTAAAATAAGCAAACTCGGGTTGAGTCAAAATATCCATGGCGGGCCTAATATGTCAAAGAAGTCTAAACTCGTTAAAACCATGTTTTATTATATTTTTCCTTTTTATATATTTTTGATGAAAAATAAAAGAAGAAATATATACAATGCAAATGTGTTATGCAAATGAAAAATGTTTGATGCAAAAATCATGAATGCATATTTTTGGTGGCCAAAGTAGATCAAAAATTTGAAAAATATTGAAAATTCAATTTTCCCAATTATCATGCAAGACAATGACAAGTTCTAGGTAAGGTCACTTCGATAGAAGACCCCCCTACACTTAAGCTAAACATTGTCCTCAATGTTTAAGAGCATGGAAGTATAAAAACTTCCCCTACACTTATGACAATGAATAGACTTTGCTTAACCCAAGTTAAGGAAAGGACTACTATTAGTGAAATCAAGTTTAAGCACAAGGTGTCAATGAAAAATCGCTAAAGTAACGAAGTGAACCGGATACAAGGGCCTCCTCCATAAGCTCCAAAGCATGAGATGAGTGAGCAACCCTACAAACAAGCATGAAGACAAAAGAAGGTCTCCCCTACACTTATCTCCAAATCTATGCCTTTATTTCTAACCTACAACACTCTAAACCTAGTTATACGATGCTTGAGTTAATGAGTCTCTAGCTCGACTCGTCCCACACTTAAAAGTGTCTAAAACCTATCATGGAGAAGAAAATGTTTGCCTTTGTTAAGAAAAATCTCCATGATGAGGTAAAACAAGTGTTCATTTATCAAAACTCCATAAATATCCACCAGGATCAAATACATAATTACCCTCCCACTTATAACACAAGCCAACAACTAGCTTCCCAATCAATGGTGAAAAGAATGAGGTGTAGTTCTCTAAAATGGTTTCCCATATGTTCTTCCCAAGGTGATGGTGTAAAGCTCTCAAATCTTTCACAAGGTTTCCTTTTGTTGCATCAGGTGGATACTGAGATGGTTTAGCAAGCTCTATGCCAGGATCAAAAATCCGTTCCTTGATGGGAAAACAACAAGTGTTGATTGCCTTAAAAGACTCTCCTTTGTAGTTCACATGGTGAGAGAAAGGTTGTAAAGTGATTGGTTGTAAAAAGGTTTGGGTGGCCAAAGAAGGTAAAGGATCCTCAAGCAATAAAGATTCTAGATAGAGTATGTCCCCCTCCTCATCAAGGTAACCAAGAGTATACTCAAAAGATATATCCTCCAATAAAAACTTATCACTCTCATCAATGATAGAATCCTCCTCATCACCATAAACATCATAGATTGGTTTATCAAAGATGGGTGATCCCTCAAAACCAAAGGAAGTATGATCATCAACAAATGGAGAGTCACAAGTAGAAAGCTCATCATCACTATAGTCATCATATGTTGGTGAATCACAAAGAAAAGATCCCTCATTACTTAAATCCTCATCAAAGTGATTAGTATGGTGGAAAAATGGGGTGTCATATGGAATTTCACTAAAGTTGAGCTCTTGAGGTTCATGAAAATCCAAGGAGGAAGTAATGGAAGCAATGGTCTCAATATGATGGTAATCAAAGTCTCCACTTGAGCAAGCTTCATAAAAGTACTCATCACAAACTTCATCAAGAAGATCATCTTGTGTTTCCTCCTCATGTACTACATCAATATGTTTTACCGCTTCGGGCTCATTAGACTTTTTGGACAACTTTCCCATGTTAAACACAACTCTCTCGTCTCCTACCCGCATTGTAAGTTCTCCTTCCGCCACATCGATTAAAGTACGACCCGTTCTCAAAAATGGCCTACCAACAATCAAAGGCACTCTAGGATCCACATCATAATCAACTACCACAAAATCCGCGGGAAATGTAAATCTATCAACCCCAACAAAAACATCCTCCGCAATTCCCACCGGATAAGCTATAGTACGGTTAGCCAACTCAAGAGTCATCTTAGTAGGAGTGAGCTCGGGAAGTGAAAGTCTCTTCCAAACCGATAATGGCATAAGATTTATGCTTGCTCCTAAATCCGCTAAAGCCATACAATTTTCCACCCCCGGGAAATTGCAAGGAATCAAAAACCGCCCCGGATCTCCAAGCTTAGTAGGCAACTTCTTAAGCAACACCGCGGAACAATTTTCATTCAAAGAAGCATTAGGCAAATCCACCAATCTTTCCTTGTTAGAAAGCAAGTCCTTAATCATCTTAGCAAACTTAGGCATATTGGCTAAGGCTTCCGCAAAGGAGATATTGATGTTAAGTTGCTTGAACATCCTCAAAAAGTTAGAAACTTGGATATCATCCTTGTTCTTAAGCTTTTCTTTTCTCAATCTTGAGGGATAAGGAAGACTTAGTTTTGGTTGTGGTTGAGGTGTGGATGAAGGATTTTCCTTATTGAGTGTTTCATGAATATGCTTTGAAAGTGGAGCAATGGGAGCATTTTGAGGTGGTGAAGTAGAAGTAGAGGGCTTGTCACAAGTAGGAGCACAAGTGGGTTGAACAATAGTAGGTTTAGGAGGTGAAGGATCCTTTGTTGTTGTACCACTCCTTGTTGTAATAGCATTGACATTAGCCCTAGGGTTTGTTTGTGTGTTGGAAGGTAAAGCCCCTTGTGGTCTTTGAGTTACCGCCATTAAAACCTTATTGAATTGGTCATTGATTTTCTTTTCTATAGCTTGGAATTTCCTTTCATTCTCTTGATTCATCTTTTGCAAAAGATCCATTGTGTTAAACTCTTGTGGCACATAACCTTGAAAACCTTGAGGTTGGAAAGGTAAAGGTTGGGAGTTAAATCCTTGATTTGGTGAATAAAAGGTATTTGCTTGAGGTTGAAATTGATTGGGTGCCTTGTAGTTATTTCCTTGGTATGGTTGTTTTTGCCCTTGATTCCTTGCTAAAATTTGAGGAGGATTTTGTGGAATTTGGGTGGGTGGTTGGGGTGGGAAGCCGGGTGGAGTAAGGTAATTTTGGGATTTGTAAGAAAGGTTATTTGGATTGATGTTAGGCTTGAAGTGTTCACGGTGTTCCTCTTGATAAGCATAACATTCCCCTTGATACCCTTGCACCTTGTCACATTGTTCATAAGAGTGGGGTCCTCCACAAGTAACACAAGAAATGGTGATAGCATTCACATTATTTGAGGAATTGTTCAATGTCATGCTCTTAAAGGCTTGAACTATCTCTTGAGTCATCTCTTGTTGTCCTTGTTTGACTTGTTGAAGGATCTCTTGGTGATATTTAAGGAATTGGTTATCACAAGGTGTTTGAGAAGTGTTTTGGATAACATGAACTCTTTCTTCAAATGGATCGTTTGTTTGAACCAATGCCTTAGTCTCAATAATGTTCAAAGCCTTATGGTATGTCTTGAAAAGAATACTCCCTCCCGCGGAAGCATTTAGTGAATCTTGGTGGTAAGGTTTAAGGCCATTATAGAAGGTATTGATTTGGCCTAGATCATCCATTCCATGGTTAGGGCATCGCCTCAACAACTCACTATACTCTTCCCAAGCATCACCAAAGGATTGACTAGGTTTTTGTGTAAAGCCCATAATCAAATTTCTCAAAGCCATAGTCTTTTGTGGAGGAAAGAATTTGTTCAAAAACTTAGTGGTAAAATCATCCCATGTGGTGATACTATCGGGTGGTTGGGTGTCTAACCAATGCTTAGCACTCCCATCTAAGGAAAATGACACTAACATCAATCTAATGACCTCATGTGGAACCCCATTATGCTTAATGGTGTTGCAAAGTGAAAGGAATCTCTTAAGGTGAGCATGGGGATCCTCATTTTGTTTTCCAAAGAAAGGTGATGAAGAAACCATATTGATCATGGATGTATGTAGCTCAAATGTGTTAGCGGGAAAGTCGGGAATCTTAATGGCACTAGCATATCCATGAATGTTGGATTGCATACGTTCATACAAAGTACGATTATCAATAGCCATGGCTCCTTGTGGTGGTGACAAAGCACGATTCTCGTGATCGGCTTGGTGGACGGTGGTGGTCTTACTCTTTCTCTTTTTCTTCCTTTTCGGAGGAAGAGGTTGTACACCAATCGGTATTTGTGCACGCCCGCGAGTGAGCATGCAACTCAATACGAGGAATGAGAGAGAAGCTCTCGTGTGACTTTGAAGAGAAATGGATTATCCTCTTCGAGTTTCGATATTAAATATCCACAAGAAAATAACAATATATGTAATACTACTTTGGGTGCAAGACCCTCAATGAAGCCTTCCTTCTTAGAATACTCCCAAGTGAACGGGGGGTTAGGTGGCGCGAAGCACTTAAGTACCTATTGACCCTTAGATGGCATTTTATAGCACATCGCCTTTCTATTCACTTAAATGTTCGTATTCTTCGAATTGTTGCTTATTGAGAGTATTTATCTATTCTTGCTTTATTTTGTTTGATCGATACGCGTGTCAAGGACCGGAACGCCCCTCAACACGGTGTATTGCCTCGGCAATACTTATGGAAGATATGTAGATTGATTGTTCTTATACGTATACGTATTTACTTATAATAATATATGGAAAATATTTTTGTATTTATGAGTTTTTTAAAGGAAAATACTATATGTACATAAAAACCGAGAGAATCCAATAATATATATTTTTGGGTGCAATCTCTTAGGAAAAAAAATTGCTTTTTGGATTTTTTAATTTTTTTGGTCAATTCTTTAGGAAAAGAATTGTTTTGTTAATTTTTTAGTTTTTATATATTTTTATATTTTTGATTTTTTATTTGTTTTTGATTTATGATACGTAAAAATAACGTTCACCAAATGAACGGATCCCAAAAGCCAATGAAAACCGTCAATCGATAGTCTCTCGTGTAGTCAAAGAACCGGCAGCGGCGCCATTTGAAATGTAGTATAATGCAAGTTCGTTTTCTCAGTTCTTAACTAATAGAAAGTCCAACCAATATCAGATTTATTATTGTTCTTGGTTGTTCAAGCTTACTTGGTAATCTATTGCTAATTCAAACAATACTATTTAAAAATGAAAATATAAACCTACTTATACGTAAAACAAGTTGCAAATTCCAAATTTTATTCAAGTAAAAGTCTAAAATGCAAAATATAAAACTAAAAGGACTGAAAATATAATTTCTATGAAATGTAAATGCTTGAAATGTAAATTCTAAAAGTTATAAGGACTACTAATGCAAAACAGTTAACTAAAAGGACCAATTATGTAAAAACTTTAACAAACTAACCAAATAGTAACAAACTAACAAACTTGATAACTGAAATTTAACAAATCACAAAGTCCAGGGACTAAATTTTAGCAAACCCTAATAACTTGGAAATTTAGCCAAGTTTACAAAACTGAATGAAAAGTAAGGACTAAAATGCAATTAAGTAAAGATTTAAACTAAAAACGGGACTCTATGAAGAATAAGCTCGCCTGAGCTTATTACTCAACCAAATAAGCTGAAACCACTTACAAAACTCTTCTAATTCAATTTAAGCAACGTGTATCTAAGGAATTTTGCTAAAAGTCAAAAATAAGCAATTGAGTGCTTATTAATAAGCACAAAATAAGCTACAGCTTATTCCAATCAGTCAAAACTTGATTTTTGTGACAAAACTGATTAAGCACTTGATTACAAGAACGGGAAATCAAACTAGAACCATTTTCAACCAGTAATGAATGAGAAATCTAAAATAAGCTCTTTTGAGCTTATGTTGACCAAGTTTGACCAACTTTTTGGAAAAAGCTCAAAACTTCAAAACTTAATATTCAATACTAACTAAATGGATTTGTGAAAGAAAATCAAGACTTTTGTGAAGTGGATTAAGAGAACCAAGAAATCAGTAGGCACTTTGCATCAGAGAATGACAAATGCTCAGTTATTGACCAATAAGCTATTTTCTAGCTTAATTCCTAAAACTGTAGATTTTCCTTTTAGAAACTGAAAGTTTATGATATAAGCTATAACTAGAAACAAATTTGAGCAAATTTGATCAAGGAATGAAGGAGAACTAGGCAAATGAAAATGACAAGTTTTCAAACCAAAGCTGATAAAAAGGATGACCCAAACTATTTTAGTACCAATTGCCTGTTTGACTGTTATTTGACTTGTAAATGACCTAAGACCAATTGCTAACACCTAATGACTGGAAATCAACTTCTAAACACCAATTCTCAACACTTGAAAACTACTTTATAACTACTCCCAAACACTCCTTTATCTGTTTTGATCAAAATTTAACAAAGACTTATTAAGTTCTGGATTAAACTGATATAAAGGCTATAGCAAACTTGTTTCAATGGACAAAATGAAAGCTAATCAAGCTGAAATCAAACAATTATCTCAACTAGAACTCAATTAAGGTGCAAAGCTAAAAAGTGACTGAAATTATGCAAGTAACTAGAACAAAATCCAAATCAAATCACAAGAAAACAAGATTATGCTACAAACTCACTAAGATCAATCAAACATCAACTAAAAGCAGTTATATCATACATCCATCAAGATTAAACTAGGAAATTGAGCATGCAAAGACTGTTTAGAGGAACATAAAACAAGAGCTATGGAACCTATTGTAGAAATCCTTTGGGAAGAAAAGGAGCGCTGAGCTCTCTTGCCCTAGTGATACCACCACCTATCACTAGTAATCAACTAAAATCAATCAACAGTCAACTGCAAATCATCAAACTGCCATGAAATCTCCAAAAACAATGGTATGGACTGAATTCTGAACAAACAGCTACAAAACTTCACCAATGTAAGCTATGATCAATGGTTGATCATAACAAACATCAAACAGCAACAAGTATATCCAATAGCAACAAGAATCAACAGGAATTTGAAGAACAGAATTTGGCGGGAAAATTGAATTTGAAATTTATTGAGTGAATTCAGTTACAAAAGTGGTTACAAGCTACTAACTAACTAACTGACTCAAGAGTTTGTCAGACTCTTGAGTAGTTAGGGGAAAAGTGAGGGAAAAATGGAAAGGAAAAGTTAACTATGTGTTTTTACAATTTTAAGCTACTCTGAGAAATGAGGTACATCCTAGCTATTTATAGGCATGAGAGGAGATTCTGTTGGGGTTTGTGACGTGGCAGAACCAATAACAACTTGCCACGTGGAAGAATTCTGCATTTGCTCTTTGAAGGTGATGAACTAATTTGGGTGTTTTTGATTGAGTGGATGATTTGTTAATTGGATAGCACCATTGAATTCCTCTCTTCAAAACGAGCAAAATTGATGTTTTGATCTTCTCATGAAACGGCTTCAATCAAAAACCCGATCCTGGAAATATTTCTTGTTAAAGAAGATGACACGTGGCGTCTTCTGGTTGGCTTAAAACATGTCACACGGATTGCACTGTTTAGATATGGTAATAAATGTGGCGGCAGTTAGTGGGCAATTAATAGGCTAATGTGGCAATCCGTGTGAAGTGTTTTCTTTATTCCCATTGGCTGAAATCTTTCCACTTGGATTAAACTTTGCATAACTTTCCAATGTTGGCAAAACAAGCCCTTGTACTTGGCAGATTCTTGTTTTAAGCTAGGATCTTCATTCCTTTGTCATTTTTGGTCCTTTAACTTCCATAACTTGTACAAAATGGCCCTTTGACTGAATTGACTTGATAGTTGACCAGGTTTGACTTGAATCTTGACTTTTCATTATTTGCACTTCTAGTCCTTCAACTTTCACAACTTGTCAAGATAGGTCCTTGAACTTCAAAGTCTTGTCACTTTTGATCTTCTTTTGTCTTTTTCATCCATTAGAGCTTGGTTTTTCCTTGTTTGCTTGAAATTGTATCCTTTTACCTACATAAGATCACACAAACACAACATACCACATAACACTGCTTTTTTACAAGATAAATGGGTATTTTGCTTCATGTTTTAGGGTTATTTGTTGATAAAAGGATATGAGTTTAAGCTCATATCACTTATCAACTATGCAGCCATAACCATACCTTCATGACGGCCGTGGTCGATGCCGTCTGACACAAGATCTGCAAATTGCTGCACGAATTGAGGGGCCTCCAACACTTTTGTAACATCTAGGTGCGCCCCATGACCTACCATCCACCTGCGGGCGGCAATGGCTGCTAGTAGCTGGGGGTACAGCACTTCATCACGGTCTGCGCTCAGGGCGTTCAGCTCTATATCCTTTTGTGTGGAAGCCTCTATCAACTGTTCCACCGTGGTCCTTTCTTTGGAAAGCTCCTCTTTCAGCATCTCCTCGTCTTGGATCAATGCATGTGCGTCTTCAAGCTCCTTCAAGAGGGTGGATACTTGGTCAGTGGAGGTCTTCGCCAAAGCTTCTGTCGCGGTCACCTGCATGTGATACCTTCAGGTTAGAATAGAGAATAATGTGGACGTGGGTGTGATACTGGATACATACCTTAGTTGTTGCAGTCTCAAGTTGGGCTTCAAGCACGGCCACATGTTGGTCATGAGCATTGGCATGCATAGCTTGTTCTTTAATGGTGGCCTCAGCAGTAGCGAGTTGGGACTGAAGGGCGGCAATCCAGGATTCATGGCCTTCAATAATTTTCTCCCTTCGGTCATTCTTCCTTTTTAGTGAATCAACATGCTCAGGGCGGCCTCGAATCGTACCCACATGGAAGTACCCATAGCCATCTGATGCACCAAGGCACCATTATATTCATCTACTAAGTGTGGATGACTTAGTGAATTTATGTCCTTTACTAGGCCGGGTGGAATGCGTAGTTGTTCAGGTAGTCCCGGCATTCTTCTGTGTCCCTCATTCTGGAAGTGGTGGTTATCTTCCACTCGGGGTTGTAGTGTGTGGGGGAGCCGGACACTGGTATCTCTTGTGAAGCTGTAGGAGTACCTTCCTCAAAGGCTGGGCTATATTTGGTTGTTGTAGCATGCAGGACAGGTTACTTCTTTTTCCTCGTCCCTTGGACAGGTGCGGCACCAGCTTGTTCATCCCTGTAACAAAAATTGACACACATTAATATTATTACGGAAGGACGTACCTTTTACTTGGAAGAGAGAAGTAATGAAAAAACATGTGCGGAGGACTTACATGTTGGTTTTCTCCACCTGCGTGACCGGCTCCATAAATGGTAGCGGCACGTCCTGAGCTATGGGAGCACCCTGCGCCGTCCCTGAGGCTTGGTTTGTGCTCTCACCAGATTGGTAGAGGGGGTGATCCTCGCGCAGTCTCTTTGCGGGGGCATTGTGTTCCCTGGTCACAGCCTTAGTGGCTCTCTTTACCCGCTTATTCTTTCTACGGGTGCGCTTGGGGACGGGTTGGTGTTCTTCCTCCTCCTCCTAATTCTACTCGTTGCACCTCCTCCTCATCATCGCCCAGCATTTGACGGAGGCTGGAGGTAGTTCTCTCTATGTTATCACCCTGCTCCTCCTCATGGGCAGGGGTGGCAGTCTTCGGCAGGGAGGAGGGCCCAACTTCATTCTCCAGCATCAGATTGTCCCCATCTTCGTTGGCAAAGTCTTCGGGAGACTTTAAAATTGTTGTATCTTCTTCATCATATTGGGGGTCAGGTACGGCCGCTAGGGCGATGGTCACATCTCTGGTATGCTCAAGAAGGGGTAGCTCGTTTTCTCGTCTGGGGCGTGCTCCCTCTGGTATGGTCTTGGGATCTCCCTGACGTAGGACTCTAAAGAAGTTCATTTCTATAAAGTAAAGTATGTTAGTTACGGACAACGGATTTACATATATTTAAGGGTGCGGATACTATACCTACCTTCACCACGCCTTCTCCAAAATACTGGGTATCTATTTGACGGGCCAAAGTAGTTGCGGATAATTCCTAGCAGGCAAAGGAATGACTCGGGTAGATTCCTATGAAACCCTGTCCTATTCCTGTCTATTTCTTGGATGTTTTGGGCGTTATATGTACCGGCCCGGGGAGGAAGGTCAGGGGATAATCTATGTTTAAATACAAACTCAGTCGGCCAAACTACTGCATCAATAAAAAAAGTAGTGGTCGTACCAGTTTTTCAACGAGTCCATAGCTTTATTATGGGATGTGGGGTTGGTTGGGGATCGTTTCTTAAAGGAAAGCCATCCATTCACTGAGTTGGGGGTATAGAACAGTCTAAATAACTCTACGGTTGGGGGAATGCTTCGTGCACGGCATAGGATTTCGAACTGGCTAATCTTACATGCGCCTATACAGTGTAACTGGGTGATATGCACATCATAGTAACCTAGTAGATCTACGAGGAATCTGGTAAAAGGAATACGGTAATTGGCCGCGTCGAACAGACGAGTGTATAAGCCAATCTTTCCCTGGGGTGCCTCAGTTATGAGGTCCCCTGCACCAGGGAGAGAGGGATGAAGGTTGCTAGGAATGAAGAAATCAGAGCAAAAGTGTCCTAGTTTCTCTTCCGTCATTATATTTAGCACGGATCCGACGGAAGGGTTATTTCAATGAGCCATTATTAATTAAGCAAGATGAAGGCGTGGTATTCTAACCTGTGTAAGGGAGGATCCGTGCGAAAGAAGGTGGTGGTAAGGAAGAAAGCGTTAATGGCAGAAATTGGAAAAAGACTGTGTGTCACACACAGCCGTATGGGCAACCTATTTATAGGGTTGCCTCGTTGGTCATGGTTCGTTAGATTCATGACACGTGTCTTCCACTAACCTAAATCGTGTGGTTGGGAAGTAAGTGGCAAGTGAACAGTCGGGTGGGGCCCACGGGTCACTTCTGACTCAGGGGATTGCGTCGCTCGAGGTACTGACTTTTTGCACTTTGTCAGTCAAAATGACAGATGAACAGTCAATTGTGTCGGGATATGCGGACATACGTAAGACCATATTCAATGTTTCGTTTAATTTGTCTCGATCGTCACGTGCGGCCGAAATATGGTTTTCATCCATTTCAACATTTCAAGATGTTCTTTCCTTGGTACGTCCAAGGGGCATCTTGTTAGTCTAGATATTCCACCTACCTGTAACAACTAGACTGGGGGACATGATGACGTATAGTCCCCAGCCGGGTCCTGGACCCGGCCTATGGGTACTACCCATATCTGACCCATCACGAATGGATTGGGTTAATCAGTTAAGCTTATGGGCTTGAATGAACAGTAGCCGCATAAAGTGTGTGCGGCCCATGGCCTGGTACAGCCGGGACAGGGTTAGACATAATCACAATCTTATTAGGGTTGGGATTCACCCTAAAGTATAAGATATACACTAACCATAATTAGAAGAGAACAATCAAGCTAATTATAGTGGTTATCCTATACTTGGGGCCGAAGTAAACAGTGAGCCCATTAGGGTTTCACTGCCTATATAAGGAACCCCTAAGGGTTTCATAAAGGTATGACATTCTCCATACTCTAAACCTCACATCCGATTCTTAACCCTAACCAATTACTTACTCTCACGCCGGAGTCTAATCGTGGGATACATTCCCACGGTAAGCCTAACGTGTGTTGTTTTAGTGTGCAGGATCTCAGCAAGACTATTCATTTGGTGCAAGAGCCGGAGCCCAGCCAACCCGAATTAAGCCTAATCCGCGTATAGCAAAAATCATCCAACTTTTGTATCAACATGATTTTAGTTGGACAGCAACTGTTTTTAATGCGTATTGGGGATCTCCGTGGTAACATAAAGCTCTCATTAAAAGCCACTTCACCTCAAAAAACAAAAAAGACACAAATAGCAGTACAAAGTTAAACCCAAGTCATCGATAGTCTTAGGAAAGCTACCAGACTATTCAAAGTAAAACAGCCGAGTATGTGATATTTCTTTGTTCTTGCTTCCTTAACCAACTAGTACAGTCAAGAATAGGTGGTTCGTTCCAGTGATGCACGTAGTAATGCAGGTAGCCAATGGAACCCAATTTATCTCTAATGTAATTTTTGCTATTCTTTTTTTCTTGAAAAATTGTGTTTATGAAAACTTTAGGGTGTGTTTAGTTGTGGAAAATTTTTCACATTTTTCTGTTTCCAAATTTCTAGAAAAGATGAGTTTTCTTTTTCTATAAAAGAGTTGAAAATTTAGAAAAGGGTAATATGGGGTTTTCCAATTTTCTATATAAATTTGGAAAATGAAAATTTTGAAATTTTAGAAAATTTTCGGAAAATGATGCTACTAAACAGCTTTTCTGTTTTTTAGTTTTCAAATGAAAAATTTTCCTGAAAAATGTAAAAATTTTCACCAACTAAACAGGGCCTTACTATGTTTCTTCATTGTAAGTTATCAGAATAAGTTAAACTTATTCTTCTATGCATTCAGTATCGACTATCGGGCGTGTTCTTATCTACCAAGCAGTAATTCCACTTCTATGCTGTAATAACTTTAAGATTTATGTTTCCCTATTAAGTACTCGCACTTTGTTTTTATCATGGTTATAAGTTATAAACTTGTCAGGTGGTACTTGAGTGGTCAGCTACTTTGTAGTAATGCTTCAATGCTAGTAATAAAAAAAATTTATTTTGATGTCTATTATATTCACTTACCATATCCCACATCTCTGGAAGTTGTAAAGAAATGTAACTTTATAAACTCAAGTACATTCCTTTGATGTAAAGTCTTCTTTGAGAATGTATATATTATATATTACAAGTTTACCTTGGTATATGCACAGGGTGGAGCTAGAAATTTTTTTTACAGGGGACACAAAAATTCTTTTGTCAAACAAATGTAGAGAAAAAAAATGATATTATTTGTAAACCATAGAGATTATTAGTAAATTTTTATATTTCATATAGAAAAATAAGTTAAAAGTGAAAAAAAAAAAGAATTAAAAAATGGAAAAGTCATACTCCGTATATGGTTAGAAAACTGATTTGCACACTTCTAAGATTGATTGAGACAGTTTAAAATATGGTGTCTTGACATATATACCCTTATATCACTTTTATTCATATTCATTTTTACAAGGATATAAATGTCAAGATATCATATTTTGGAGTGTGACAATCAATCCAAGGGGTGTGCAAATCACATTCCATATGGTTATATGCAGTCCACGTGAGACACCAGTTTTAAAACTAAACAAAAAGTTACTATTTATTTTTGGAGTTTAATGATACGTAGTAATATTATATTATATTATTTTACTAGTTTTAGTGCCCGTGCACGCACGGGCTTTGAACATAATTATTTTAGGATTTAATTCTTTTTGCTATATATCTACTAAACATCAATCTGTAGCTATTTTTATATACAAATGACACAACAATGATATATGTAAATATAATGGATTTATAAAATGCTACTATTGAATATTCTTATAACTTATTTCCAACTGTTGTTTTCTAGCCTTAGTAACCAAATGATAAAAGTGACAAAACATAAACGAACTGTCTACGTATGCCGGTAATGGAAATTGCATAAGGTAATAACAAAGTTTTAAACTTATCGCCCCAAGACTACAAATGAATTTTTCTCCTGTTGAAAAAAGTCAAACTAATTTCCTTGCAAATATTGTATTTTCATTATGGCACAAAATTTACAAAAATCAACTGCCAAGTTGCAAGATATGTGTTAACGGTCCTATGGTTGCATAAATCCAGCTAAAGATATGGCAATCATCGATTCTTCATGATTCTGCTATTTCCTACTTAAAGTGAACCAACTTGTATAACTTATTGCAATAAGTGCTCCTTGACTTGCATCCATTGCCACAACTTCAGAACATGCATAATCTACTTGTGGGAGCATAGTATATGTGTCGTCTACACTTCAAATTCTGGATATTGTTCCTGTACTTTAGGGATCACGGTTCCAATATTCATGTCACCATTTTTATGCAGCTTGTAAGCACTCATTTATGATCATAACCATTGCATTTTATTAGCTTATGTGATCCGTAAAAGTTGTTCGTCTTCCTGTAGACCACCTCAAGCCTCGGGTCACTAAGTCTGACCATCTTCGGCTTCCCTCATTTCGTGGTTTCATCATGCTCTACATTTACAAAAATTTCTGTCTCTACAACAACATTAAAAACAAAAATAAGCCAACAGTGAATATATATAGTTTTCTGGACCATTTATCTACTGTTTTATCTAAGTTAGAACTCTTTTCCACTAAGCGTATGCAACATACACAATAAGCAAAATAATATAAGAAAAATAATATTTGTTACTGTGGAAGTGTAACAGTAGCTACATCCAGCACATTTTGTAAGTTTCCCTATGGCGAAAAGACACGAAATGAGATAAATCTACACTTGCTTATCAACATACATATTAAGACACATGTAACCTAAATGCTCTTATCATGAAGTCGGTAAGATTTAATATTAAATCACTCTACATCGTATGTTTTATAAGTTCTTATATCGTTTGAGCCCATCATCACATATATGTAAGGTCACACATCATCCACCATGTCACACAACTACACGACATGCTAACGGGTCAAAAACTATATGCAATCTAGCACTCTAGTTGCAGAAATCCATACTACCCACGACACTCCCTAGACATAAATGTTTACTACTTTTTTCGAAACCAAAGTGACAGACAGACAATTAACTAAACGTACCCATTAACAATGGGAGTCTAGAAAGTGACATGAATGGGTAGATATTTATAATTAATACATAGAAAGCGTTAATAAACATTCACAACAGGGTTACCTTACTTGCCTTTTGGTTTATTAGGGTCTACAGGCTGGTCTCCAAAAGTGTTATTTTGGCTGATTTGCCTTTTGGATCTTCGACGTCAGTTATCTTTTAAACTGCTTCATCTTTTAGTAGATAGGCTAACCTTTGTTTGTTTCTTGTGCGCCAATGTGTTTTAGCTTGCGTTTGAATGCTTGCATAGTTTACGTGTTCTTTGTAGTATAGCAGTTTTAAACCTGTGAATCTGTGATTGTTTCTTGTGCGATGCTGGTGCCTTCATCTTCTTTTTGTTCGCTGAAAGCATCTTCTTGTGTGAATCTTCTGATGTTTCCCGAGGCATTAAGACAATAAAGTGGAACTCGAATATGTTGTTTTCGCTTTGTATAGCTAATATTTCTGGTGGTGTTTCCTTGGGTGTGCTGGTTTGTATATTTCTACAAGTTTTGAGCACGGGTGTCCTACTACTTTGTCCACTCCTAGTAGGAAGAAGGTAATTTTTTTCGTTGCGGTTGGATTTGTAATGTAACTTCTGAAGTTGTACATGCATATGCATATGCACACGCAGAAGGATATATGATTACATGAAATCTTGGTGGGTTCAAGAGTGTGTTTGAAGGAATGATACCTAGAAATTTGTACTTTCCAATACTCACTTGTGTTTATGCCCGTAATTGTTGCTCGGGTTGTGAATCTTATGCTCTGTGTATTTGTGTACATAGTGAGGGGGTAAGTTGTCGTTTTTGCTTGTGAAAAGAGTGTGTGTTAAAGGATGTACCTTGTAGCTTTCTGGATCTGGTGCAGTATCATTGTAACGGGTGGTATCTGTTTCTCATATTCTCTTTATCGCGATCTTCATATGAGGACTTGAATATTTGAAATGGCGGGTTTGTCTGGTATCTTTTTTTGTACATGTGCAATATTCAAGAGGAGCATTTGTTAGACGAGTGTCGTCTGAGGTAAAAACTCGAACGCTAAGTCACTTATAAAAATCAGTTTACCCAAAAGCTTTGCTAAACACTACTTTTAGATTATTTACATTTATAAATGAAAATATCAAATATCAAATGGCTTCCTCAAAAAGTCAATATTAGATGATTCCCACAAAAAGTCAATCCCAAACACCCTAAGATATAAGATATCACTGGATATCATCTTCACCATTTTTGAATGCATGCTATTTTGTAGGCTTTGTGCACAAATTCATAACAGTTTTCAGCCTCATAAGCTGTAACAATAACCAAAAATATAAAGAGAGTTGAACATATAAAGATATACCTTCCAAGACGAAAGGGTACTCCAAATCGGGTTTCCTTTCCAGGTCTCGCCGGTGTTGCCTGTAGGTCGTGAATTATTATAAATAGCAAGTGCTTTTCATGCTATAATATTGTCCGACATGAGTACCAGCCTACAAAAAACTAAATAAACACTAATGAGTTCCATAACTCCACTCCAACATCTTCCAAATTACTTACGCCCTTAATATTTACTAAAAATCTTAACCATTACCCCTGTAATTTTCTATGGATATAACTAATGCAGTTAACGGAAATAGTTACATAATCATAATGACATACGAAATTAATCATCAAAAAGTTACACGGCCACACACAAATCAAGTAATACATAAACCAACAAATCAAAATCCAAACATACTCAAACCTAAACAAAATACGATAACACCTAGCCTTAAAATTTAGAATAAAACGACAAAAAACATAACCTTAAACTAATGTCCTTACCAATACCACCAGGTAAAATTAGACATTCATAGACTGCAAAGTTTTAGCTGGCAACCACCACTCTGCAACCTTTAATTGTAGTTAAGGTTTACAATTCACTAATTAACACTAATAAATAAAAAACTACAAAATTAACAACACATTTGAAATCAAACTGGCACATCCAACAAAAACCCTAATTTTGAAAAGAACCCTAAACGAAAATCAACAGTCAAAATATAAATCTTTACTCAAAATTAATCATTAATGAAAATCGAATTATGGTTTCACTTTTGGGGCTTTGGAAGTATACAAAACTTACTCTTTGAATTGATTATGCTCTGTCTCCAATTAAAATTAAATGTTTGAAGGTATGAGATCGTGGGGTTTTTTATTGTTTTGATATATGAGAGAATGAATCGGTAGATGGTTTTTTACATAAGAAACTAAAAAGGGTTTTGTGGCGTTTGAGGTTTTGTGGTGGTGTTCGACGGATGAGGTTTCATGTTGCCGTGGTGTTTTGATGATAGAAGAGGTTGGGGATAAAAGAATTAAAAAGGGGATTTATACCCTTAAAGTTTTCTAACTCATACTGATAATCTTAAAGTCTTAAACATTTTGAGCCGCTTTTTATAAGATTTTCTCTTTACAGTTTTGACACTATATTTTTAACGCGAAATTTAAGATATCAATTAAACATAGCACGAAAATCAGACTTTTAATACTAAATTAAGGAAGACAAGCTCTTTTTAAAAGAATAAATAAAACAATTATTTCCTACTAAGGAAAGAATCTCTTGAAAAAGTCCCTACTGTGAGTTTTGCTTTACAAAGAAAAAGATCTGTACTATTTCTTTTATGGATCTTCTTCTTTATCTTACAAAGCTTTCTTTTCTGGCAAACTGTGCAAATCTCTCAGAAACTAACTTTTTCTCTTTATTTAATCAAGTCAGACAGCTTTTAAGAGGGGCACTTTGCGAAAATATCTCGAAAATTCCAAAATTTTGCACTCTAAAATTTTCCGGTGGGGGGCACGTGCCCCCTCTGCCCCTCCCGTAGCTCCACCTCTGTATATGCATTCTCATTTGATTACTTTATATACAATTTTTAGGATCAAAGAAATATGTCTGGAAACATTAACACAATAATTCGAATACTTCAACCCCAGTTTTGACCTTGCAACGTGAAAATTTTGACTAGTCTATCACTCACCTAGTGTGTAATGGTTTACTCGGCCTTGTGATCATATGGTTTTACAACATTTGTTTTCTACTTGCAGAAATTGTAGCAATTGATCCACGCTATGCAATCTTGTAATTAAACCGGCTTCCTTTGTTTTTTTCTTCTTTGTTCCGCTAGTAATTATCGACCCAAAACCTAGTATTAGTCTACGTTAATGAGAAGATTTTGATAGGTATCATTCACATACGTTTCAGCTCATTCATTAACCAAAGTTATTTCATAAACAAAAGATGATGTTATGATTTGACTTATATTCACGATTCCGGATATGTGAAAATCATGTTTAAAGTGAGGCAAGAAACGAGAAAAATAGAAGTTAAAGCATTCTATTAACCAAAAAACCAGTATCGACTTTTTGCTGGAAAGGGACCAACATATCAGACTTCATTAGTTCTAAAACACCATAAATCTCATTTAAATCTGTATGAGTTGCAGCATCTTGAGAATAAAACAGATGAAACTCATTCCTCACTTCAATCCAACTACAACCTCCAGTTTTCTTCAATCCTCTTTCCTCCATCAGTTTTCTAGTTTTCATAACTTCAGGCCATTTCCCAGCCGACGCATAAACATTCGACAACAAAACATACCCGCCCGACTTCTTTTCCGCCAGTTCCTGAATTTTTGCAGCCGTTCTTTCTGCTATTTCATCTTCACCATATGTTTTACATCCGCTCAAAAGAGCAGCCCACGCGTTCACTTCTGGTTCACATGGCATCGACATAATCAGCTTTTCAGCTTCGCTCACACGCCCTGCTCGTGATAACATGTCAACCACACACGTATAGTGTCTTTCATTTGGTTTTAAGTTATATAACGACTCCATCGAATTGAAGTAGTAAAGACCCTTGCTAACTAGACCACAATGAGAACAAGCAAATAATATAGCTAACAAAATGAGCTCGTTTGGTTTTATAGAAGTTGTTCTTTCCATTTCTTCGAAAAGTTCGAGGCTTTCTTCTGCATGGCCATTTTCGGCTAGCCCTTGGATCATGGCTGTCCAGGAGACCTCGTTTTTTTCAGGCATTTTATTGAAAGCCTGCTTAGAGCTTTCAATATCACCTGATTTTGCATACATATCAACAAGTGCCGTGCCCACAAAAACATCGTGTTGAAATCCGAGCTTAAAGGTCTTTCCATGGAGGTCCTTTCCCTTTCCTAATGAAGTTAAGTTTGCACAGGCACATAAAGCACTTGAAATTGTTGATATATCCGGTGTCTGTCCTGAAAGCAGCATATCGTTGAAGACTTCAAAAACTTTATCATATTGTTCGTTTCCTAAGTAACCTGAAACTAATGAATTCCATGAACCAATACTTTTCATGGTTATTTGATCAAATAGTTTCTTAGCTTCATCTAGTTGATCATTCGAGCTATATGCACTAATCATTGTGTTCCAGCATACAACATTCTTATTCTGAATTGTGTCAAACACTAGACGCGCATCTGTACAGTTACCACATGAACCGTATAAGTCAACAAGTGAACTGCTAATGAATACATCGCTGGCCATTCCTATTTTTGTGACATGGGCATGTATGTTTTTTCCTGTATGCAACGCCTTAAGGTTTGCCAATGCATTAATAGCACTAGAAAGACAAGACGAGTTCGGACTGATCCCATTTTCAACCATCTGGCGAAAAAGTTTAATAGCCTCTTTTGAGTTTCCTTTTTGGCTGTACCTCGAGATCATAGCACTCCAAGAAACTTCATTTCTCTCTGGCATATCATCAAAAACCCTCCGAGCTTCTTCCATATCTCCCATCTCAACATACATATCCAAAATCGCCGTCCAAGAAATCACATCTTTCTTCCCCATCCGTTCAAATACTCTACGCGCCATCTCCGGTTTCTTCAACCTCAAACAAAACGTTATAAACGAATTACAAACCGAAACATCATTCTCAAACCCAACCTTAACAACCAAACCCAAAACACTACCACCCAACGCAAACTCACCCATTTCACCACACCCCCTCACAACCGAAACAAAAGTAACAATATTCGGCATCACCCCACACCCCAACATCTCCTTAAACACCCCGATCGCCCTCAACCCCATCCCATTCGCCAACAACCCACTAATCACCGCAGTACACGAAAACACGTCCCGAAACGGATTCCTCCGAAAAACCTCCATCCCCTCATCCACCTTCCCACATTTCAAATACCCACTCACCAACGCGGTCCACGAAACCTCATTCCTCTCCGGCATTTCATCGAACACTTTACGCGCATCATCCACCCTCCCCCATTCAACATACCCGCTAATCAAACAATTCTGAAAAACTAAATCAAACCCATTATAGGTTTTAAGCAACTGATTCACTTCATGTGGTTTTTGAAAATGTAAGTACATGATTAGTAATTTGACATTAACATGTTTATGGGATGAAATGGATTGTTTTAAGAAATGGGAATGAAAAACAGGTCCTTCGTTAAATAAATGATGTTTGGTGCAGTGTTTTAAGATTGAAAGACATGATTCTATGTAACCATCATAGCTTTTTATTATTGGCTTTTTTATCAATTGAACTGTTTTGTAAATACTGCTTGACATGTTGTTATTTGTTTAAGTTTGTTTAACAAAAGGATTTAAATCATATGATTTTTTATTTATAATAGAACTTAATTAGAGGAAGGTTTTATATCTTTACCAAAAAAGGCGGGAATATTTATATGTATTTTAGGTAGGGATCTGAGTTCAACTTATATTTCTACCAGGGCTAAAGTAGTCGGATGAACCTCCGTGAATATCGTATACTGATAATCTTCTTAGATTGTTAGAACAATTCTATATGTATAACGATCGCTGTGAGATAGAAACTACATATGATTTCAATACCTCGTTCTTACCGGTTGTATTACTATTTTTATCATACCACAAATTAAAAAAAAACTATAAATTCATGTTTAAAATTTTGTAAAGTATCAAAAACCAGAGGCTAATTATATTGAACCCTTTCATAATCACGAATTTAGCTTACATGACATGAGATATACTGTAGTAATATATACTAGTTTTAATACCCGTGCATGCACGGGACTTGAACATAAAAAATAAAATAAGTAATAATTTCGTTATTACGATTTTATGTATATTAATGTTTTTTAAGAACATCTAACGTTTATACGTTTAATTATGTTCTTGTTTTACCGTGCACCGTGTAAATTATATAAACTAATCTCAGTTTTTATTTTTCGAATTTCATAATTTTTTATTTTTTATATTTTTATTCTAAATAGTTATCTCTTAATAATCAATCAAAAAACCATTTACATCAACTTAACACGTACACGATTTATAAATTCATGATTTTTCAATGCTTAATATTATTTTTATAAAAAATATTAAATATTTAATATCTAAATAGTTACGATTTTCATGAACCCACGAGTTTTACATGATTTTTCATTATGTGACAATATTAAGTGATATTTTGTATAAATATTTATTGCATAAAGAAATTAACTTTATTTAACTGAAATTTTAGCAATCATTTTTTAGACATTGTGTGTTTAGTAACACATAACGACCTTAAAAAATATATGATGTTGTAGTAGTAGAATCTCGTCTATTTTTTTCATCCTACACAGCTATTTGAGGTCATGTATTCATTTTGATACTTATATCCACGTTAATAATAATTTACGTAGATTGCATTGCTTGACTTTGTTAAGTGTCATAATTGAAATAGATAATAATTTGTGTTTTTATTTGAATATTTATAATTATGTGATTTGTTGATTTTTTATTATAACATATATGTTATACTTTTAAAATATAAAGTCTATAAGATGTAAAGTTTAAGGGATATTTTGTTTATTTTATAAAGTTACTAAAGAATATGAAAAATTATTAGTTTACACTTGAGTTATTTAAAATTTAACTACTAAAATTTTATTAATACCCTCCTCCTTATTTAAGTATTTGTTTTCACAAATTTGACACATATATCTGTGTGTGTTTTCATCAAATTACTCCACTAAAATTTTTAATTTTGACTTAATGAATTCAATTTTGACCTTTTTCAACCAATCACATTGCTCTATTTTGCTTATGTGTCAAAATCAAGTCATTTGATTGGTCTAATTATTTTTTTACAACCTCCACTTTTCACTATAATTCTCAAATAATCTAATTCTTTTATTATATAAAAGATTAAGTTTCTATAATTTTAGTTCTATTAAAGTAACAACACTATTATAAAATCTTAAGGTTTCAATCCAATATATAACGAAACTAATATGAATTAATATCGGGTAAGATTGAGCATAGGCGACCCAAAATCCACCCGGACCGAAAAACTAGTCCAAAGCGAACGATTTCGATTCGATCTTCGGTCGAAGGTTTTGGATCATTTTGATTTTTGGTTCGGTCGGTTTGGTTCGGTCTTATAAAAAATCTCGTCGATTATGTTTAATAGAATCGGATCGAACCGAAGACTGAACCGGACCATACTGACCCGAACCGACGAATAATTTCGGTCCAGTCTCGATTCGAAGTTTCGGACCATTTCAATCATTGATCCGATTTATTCTTTGCCGGTCCGGTACGATCCGAGCCCGATGCTCGGCCCTAATATCGTGTTTGAATAAAATCATTTGAAACTCAAAAAATGAAAATGAGGTTGCATCCCACATAGGCCCATAAGGATGTGATTTCTGTTTAATTAGGCTCCGTACATAATTGAAGCAAAATCAACCAAAGACCATTTAATAATTGATACCAAGAATTTTATATAAACAACAGCAACAGCATGCCGTAAACGAATTGAACGGTCATCGAATTGTTCATCGATTGTTCGACAAAAAACTCGCTTATATTCGTTTATTTAATAAATGAACGAACACGAGTAAGTTTTTTTTTCGTTCGTTTAGTTAAATGAACGAACATGAACAATGCTCTGTTCATTTATTTGCGTTCGTGAATGCTCGATTATTCTGTTCGATTACGTTCAATTAGTTCGTTCGTTTACGCTCGATTATTTTTTCGATTAAAATCCTAAATATTAAAAATAATTTAATAAATAATATATTAAATATCTCAAATATTTCTAACAATAATATGTTAATTATTTGAAAGAATCATATGGATCTGTTAGCCTCAAAATATTGAGTCAAACAAGAATGCTCGGTCATATGTTTATTATGTATCGTAAATTAGAACGTTGTAATAGGTAGTAGATTAGTCGTGTATAACGGGCTTAACTTTAAGCTAAGGTTCATTCATAAGTAACCAAAGCCCAAAAGGAAAGTCCGGCCCATGTAGTATAGTCCATACAAGCCCACATGTAGGGGACTATAAATACCCTTCCTAGTATATTAGGAAGGGTGTTGGTTATTCATTTTCTTTAATCTAATATCACCTAGTTCCAACCAATTCTCTCTCTTTTCTCTCTCTAATTTCTCTCTCTAGAATTCATCTTCTTCATCTATTTTCTTTCATAAATTCGTGCTCTATTATCTAAAATATGGGACAACAATTGGTATCAATCGCCACGGGGTAGATTTGTGATTGGTTGTTGTTATTGTATGTGATTCGAATGATTTAATCCATAAATCATCTCGAATTCAATCTTTCTGTGTTTTTTTTTTCCGTGTTCGTCATCTTGCTACAAATCTTCTCTATAGTTGTAGTAGTGATTTGGTTGCTTTGGTTTGGGTAAAATCACGTTTTTTTCTTGGCAAAAATCTCATTTTTTTTCCTAAAGTTTCGGAAAAGTACCCACATTGCGACAGAGTTTCCATCGGAAAGTACAAGAAAGGACTGTTTGATCGCAATAACCCTAGGGTTTTACTTTGCGATCAGTTATTGCGATACTCCTTATTCCGACGTGGATTGCGATCGTACATTGCGATCGTGGATTCCGACGGAATTAAGGCACATTGAAACGTTACTCTGTCAAAATTTCATTTGCCACATTCCGACAGAACATTTCGACAGAACATTCCGACAGAACATTCCGACAGTACATTCCGACAGCATTCCGATGGAACATTCCGATGACATATTCCGATGGTATTCCGATGAACATTCCGATGAATATTCCGATGGTATTCCGATGGATATTTTGTTCGAGTATTTTTTAGACTTAGCCGCTATCTAGACTAGTCCCGAAACATAGTTTACACGAAGATTAAAAAAAATAGTTTTTTGGCGGGAAAACCCATGTAAAATTTATTTTTTCCTAGATCATTTTGTAGGCAATTTAAGCTTCGATTTCAAATTTTGGCGATACGAAAAAATTTTGGACCAAAAATTCAAATTTTCGGACCAAAATTCAAATTTTTAGGCCAAATTTCAAATTTTTCAGGTTTTATTTTTCGTTAAAATTTTCATTTTTTAAAATTTTTTCCTACTAGTTGTTGGCTATTTCTAACTCGATTTCAAAAATTTGGTGATTCAAATTTTTTGGGCTTACCATTTTGTCGGACTGAGAAAAATAGAAATTTTCGGAATTTCAACACCAACTCAATCACACCATATCTACTTAAGATCCAAAGTCACTTCATCCTCTGAAACACTCATTATGGATTCCGTAACACAAGATGTGCATGCACTCAAATCCAAGATGTCGGTTGCAAAAGAACGATGCATGACACACTTTAGATCACTCCAGTCACACCTTCAAGTTATTTCAAATGACGATTTAAAAGGCACTCGCGTCGAACTTGGATTCAAACGGGTATTCATGTCAGTCACTGGACAAGATGTTGAGACATTCACAAGCACAATGCTACTCAATGTAGATCACCTTGAACAACAACTTGCCAACGATGAATTTCAAGAGGTTGAACCCATAGATGCCGTTTTGGTTCTCGAGAATCAGTTTCAGCAATTCTTTGACACACAGGTCTCTGTGCACTATGATCGAGAATTCATAAACAAATACTTATTTGAATATACTCGGTTAGAAGTTCAAGAATTCAAGGAGACATTTCTTCAACACATGAGTGCTGTAAGAAAGTCCATTGCTGAAAGAACATGTCATAAACTAAAAGTTGAAAGAAAGGTGAATAACATATTAATGCAGAAGAATGAGAGCAATGTCGATGATGGTCACACATTGGATGCTTGTTCGATTGACACAGAAAGCAGCGGGACAGAATCAGAAAAGCAGCATACCAGCAACAAATCAGGGAATGATCAAGCAACCGATGATGCAGATATCAGACCCATATATGATGAGGACCCAATGGCTGAGGTAAAATTAAATGTTGTGTATGATGATCATCAATATATTGATTCTAAGATTCATGAGCTTGAAACTATGTTAGCTCAAAAGACAAAAGATTTTGAGGACGCCAAACTCGAGTTTTCGAAGAAAAATGACAAATTTGAAGCTTATTTTGAAAAACTTGAAAAAGCAAACGTTGTTCTTGAACAAAAACTGGATCGTAAAATTCAAGATTCTAATGCGGAAAAAGAACATTTTGTGAAACAAATAAATTTGTTAGAATCAAAGTTGGCTTCTCAAAATCCAAGTCAGCCGCCTGCTTCATTAGTGAAATATCTGTGCAACCTATTGACACTGTAGATAGTAATGACGCTAATGCTGATAACGACATATTTGTTAATATGAACATTAAGTTAGAACAACGTGTCGCTCAATTACTTCTACAAAATGAGCAATTGAAAGCTCAGATTCAGGAAAAGGTTTTTGCATTAACAGCGGTGAAAAATGAATTAAGGAAGCTAAAAGGAAATAGTGTGGATACTAAGTTAGCAAATCAGTCAATCTTGGGGAAACCTCCTACTCAACCATTCAGAAACCGCTCAGTTGCTAGACAACCGAATGCGTTTAAATCTGACCGACCCAAAACATCGAACTCGAGGTTTGCATCCCAAGTTGACGTGCGTAGCAATTTGCCAAAAACAGTCACTCCACTATCTAGATCCCCCTTAACAAATTTTGCCAATGCAAAACCCAATCACATGAATGCTTCAAGCAACTCTAAAAATAGCTCCAAGAACATGCCTCAGAGTAGTTCAAATTACACGGGTCATAAAAGCTGTCTAGAGGATGCTAAGATAAAGACACAAGCAAGAGATAGGACCCAACCGAAACCTAGGAGCGCTAATCACACATCTAGGAATTCTAGACCCTTCTATGATGTGCCCAAATCAGCCTATCCTAGGAACACTAGATCCTTCTCAGATGCTAAGCACTTTGTTTGCACGAAATGTAACAAATGTGTGTTTAATGCCATTCATGATGATTGCATCACTAAAGTCCTGAACAAGGTGAACCAAACAGCTAGAGCATCTCAAAGATGGAACCCTATAGGAAATAGTTTTTCTCCAATTAAGTCTTCCGCGGTGCATGAGAAAGCTAAGTTTCCTAGACCTTGTCTTAAGTGGATACCAACGGGTAGAATCTTCAAAACAACTGGTCTTAAATGGATTCCTACTGGAAATATATTTCCCTCTAGCACGAAAAAGGTTCAAGGTGAACCCCCACATGGTTATCATCAAGATATCGCTAACCCACATGCAAGCGTACAAACTACTGATGAAAGTGCATGTAATCAAGTAAAGGTTCAACAAGAACATAAAGGTTTTCCTTATTCATACCGTTCAACAAAAGACACTCTCAGAGTTTGGTTGCTGAAGAAACAAATATCAGAGAAATATGTGTCTCAGGGGTTTCACAAGTAAGTTACACTATGGCACTTGAACAAAACAGTTTAAGTCCCGATCCACAACGACAAACGACTTCTGTTCACAACCGCACGGAACTCGGAACTCAAGATCACAGCAATGAACCGTCAAGTTCAACGCTGGTTCCAGAACATGTTCCTAGAGCTGATATGACAGTCGACACGACAACTGAAGAGTTGGAAATGTTATATGGACCAATGTATGATGAATATTTCACGGGGGAGAAACAAGTTGTATCGAAGTCTTCCGCTGTCACTCATGATAAGAATGATGATACCGATCATCGTCAACAACCAGATACAACTTCATCTACTTCAACACGGGTTGCTGCAGATTTACCTCCTCAGAATATCACTTCAACAATCGATCCTACAACATCCACAACTACTGTCATTGATCCAGAGAACACAAATCAAGCAGACGATGCATTATCTGACGAAGACGAATTTATCAACCCATTCGGTACACCGGTACACGAAACTGGAGAGTCTTCTACTCGCCATGTTGATCCGTCAAATATGCATACGTTTTATCAACGACATCCTTCAACACATCATTGGACCCGAGATCATCCTTTGGTTCACGTAATTGGAAACCCGTCACAGCCTGTTCGTACAAGACGACAACTCGCAACCGATGGCGATGTTTGTATGTTTGCACTCGCCGTGAGTTCAGCTGAACCGAAAAACATCAAAGAAGCCATGGCTGATCATGCTTGGATTGAATCAATGATGGATGAACTTCAACAATTTGAAAGACTTAAAGTCTGGGAACTTGTTGACAGACCATACGATGTAATTCCATTAAATCTTCGATGGATCTAGAAAAACAAGATGGATGAAGAGAACACGATCATCAAGAATAAATCTAGGCTAGTGGCTAAAGGGTATGGACAGAAAGAGGGTATTGATTTTGAAGAATCATTTGCACCAGTAGCTCGAATGGAAGCAGTCAGGATTTTTCTTGCTTATGCTGCACATAAGGGATTCATTGTCTACCAAATGGACGTAAAGACGGCGTTTCTTAACGGTCCTTTGAAGGAAGAAGTCTATGTCACGCAGCCAGAAGGATTCGACAATCCTCATTATCCTGACAAGGTGTATCGTCTCCACAAAGCACTATATGGACTCAAGCAAGCTCCAAGGGCGTGGTACGACGAGCTCTCGAAATTTCTGGTCTCCAAAGGTTTCTCAAAAGGTTCCATTGATTTAACTTTGTTCACTTATAAGTATGGTGATAACATTTTCCTTGTGCAGATTTATGTTGATGACATTATTTTCGGGTCTACAAACCCAAAACTTTCAAAATGGTTTGAAAAAGTAATGCACAGCAGATTTGAAATGTCTATGATGGGCGAACTAAAATTCTTTCTAGGAATTCAAGTTCACCAATCCCCAAATGGTATCTTCATTAACCAAGCTAAGTATTGTCAAGAGATAATCAAAAAGCATGGTATGACTTCATGTGACCCTGTTGGGACACCATTATCAACCACATCGCTAGATGCTGACTTGGAGGGAAATGTCATCGATCAAACGAGATATTGTTCCATGATCGGTTCCCTCATGTACTTGACAGCAAGCAGACCTGATATTTCACATGCTACGTGTTATTGTGCACGATATCAAGCACGACCCACTGAAAAGCACCTCAAGGAGGTTAAACGGATCTTTCGGTACCTAAAGAATACCATTCATTTGGGACTCTGGTATCCGAGGGAAACCGGTTTCTTTCTAACGGTCTATTCAGATTCTGATCATGCAGGGTGTCTTGATACACGAAAAAGTACTTCTGGTGGTGCAAAATTTCTAGGTCAAGATAAGCTTGTGGGATGGTCTTCCAAGAAGCAGGATTGCACGTCACTTTCATCAGCCGAAGCGGAGTATGTGTCTCTATCTGCGTGTTGTGCTCAAGTTCTTTGGATGAGAACACAACTCACGGATTATGGCTTCCACTTTGATAAAGTACCTATGTACTGTGACTCAAAGTCAGCCATAGCCATCTCCTGCAACCCGGTACAGCATTCCCACACGAAGCACATCGATGTCAGATACCACTTCATAAAGGAACAAGTTGAAAGAGGTATCGTTGAACTATACTTTGTTGGAACGGATTACCAATTAGCCGACTTGTTTACGAAAGCTCTGTTGAAAGATAGGTTTGAGTACCTCGTTAGGCAAATTGGTATGAGATGTTTGACTCCAGTAGACCTGGAGATTCTGGCAAAGGTGCCTGCTTGATTTATCTATCAAACATCAACCTGTAAATATCTATGAAAAAACAAAATACAAAAATGTAAAACATATAAAAACAAAACACAAAATTAAAAAATCTTTCAAAATCCAAAAATATTCTTCTCGACATGTCTTTCAGTATCGATAATACGGACGTACCTAGAAATGTCGCTCAATAACGACACGGGTGTGTACATAAAGCTCGAATGAAAGTTGTAAATATTTTTCAAAACATGTCATTTCTTTTAATAAAGGAAATTGTCTATTTTGGACAATATTTCCAAACCACGGGTAGAGCAATCTATCACGGGTTGAGCTTGTCACAAAACATTCCACGTTTTGAGCTCAACACAATGGCTTGTAATCACTTTCAGATTGTAACCCGGATCTAAATTCACGGGGGAGTGTACGCTTTAGTGCCCTTACCCTCAGCAAAAGAAGAGAAAACTTCTTACACTTGAGTGGATTCGTCAAGACATTCAAAGTCTATGAACTCAAGTTTATGCTTTAGAAGAACCTCTTCGCCAAAAAGAAACAGGAATTTTCACAAAAGCGTTGAACACAATTTTTTTTTCAAGAATTTCTCAATGATTATTCAAAATCTTTCAAAAATTGTATGTTCAACAACTCCCATCCTCAAAAAGAGAAATGTGGATCACATCCTCACAATGACAATTCAATTGGATCAATTTTTGAGGGGGAGCATTTTAACTTCATGCAAAAGATTAACACATCTTTCTCCTGGAGATTTTCAAGACTATTTTTTAAAATATATTTTAATCAAATTTGGTATCTCTAATATCAAAAGATTTTATATATTATAGATAGGGGAGAAAATGTGATTAAAATGTGATCTTATATAAGACTCAAAGCACTTTAACTCTTACCTACATGTGCGAAACACTTTCGATTATCGATGCACATGTGTAGGGGGAGCATTTCTAAAACGACAAAACTAGCAAGGTGTTAAATGTTTTTCAAACACTTTGTTAGAATTTAAAGTGGTTTTTATGGTTACGATCAAATATCCACAACATCTTTAATTCACGACGTTATTGGTGTCAAAAGGGTGGTTAGGTTTAAGTCCTATGATCCAACCAGAACCGGAGGTTTCTACGCAACAGTGGTTTGATTCTAAATTGATTCAAACTCGTTTCTACGCAATATCTTTATGGTCTTGCCAGAACATTCAGAGTGATATTCATTAATATTCACAGTGACGAATGGAAATCCTTCTAGCGTCAACATCAAACAGCGCTACGGTAGGTGACTTGTGAGATTCTTATGAATCAAGCTTGTGTCAACTGGAAAGCAACAATGGTAAGATTCTTTACGAATCACACTTGTTCCAGGAATTTGAATTGACGACTTTAATCAAGCGGATATCTATCCAATTGATTCACTCTTTATGTTCGCAGTCTTGCTTTGAGACGGTCGAGTAAAGAGAACGACTAGTACAGCCGCGAAACCCTGTCAAGGAGATTCTTAAATGAATCTACCTAATCACAGGTACGGTATTCAACATCGTATAACGGTCTTCACCGACCGGAGGTAAAACGCTACCGATTTAGGACAAATGTCAAAGCCATTCAGTCCGTGTCTATGTTTTGTCTCAAGAAGGTGGTGTTACGGTGTACTCAGCAAAGTCAAAGATTCAAAACCACATTCTCATGCCTAAAGACATATTCGACAATTAATAGTGTGAGCATGTGGATGAAGACACAAGATCACAATATGGCAAAGACAAGTCAAGGATGATTTGAAGATCTCAAACTTAAAGACAAAGTCGAAAGACAACGACAAAGGCTCAAAGATCACAGCATGAAGGAACAAGACTACGATTACACGTTCAAGGCTCATTTATGGCGAGATTAGTAATCTCTACAAATTTCCTAAATGACCAAGGTTTATGACCTCTCATTGGGGGAGATTGTTAGCCTCAAAATATTGAGTCAAACAAGAATGTTCGGTCATATGTTTATTATGTATCGTAAATTAGAACGTTGTAATAGGTAGTAGATTAGTCGTGTATAACGGGCTTAACTTTAAGCTAAGGTTCATTCATAAGTAACCAAAGCCCAAAAGGAAAGCCCGACCCATGTAGTATAGTCCATACAAGCCCACATGTAGGGGGACTATAAATACCCTTCCTAGCATGTTAGGAAGGGTGTTGGTTATTCATTTTCTCTAATCTAATATCACCTAGTTCCAACCAATTCTCTCTCTTTTCTCTCTCTAATTTCTCTCTCTAGAATTCATCTTCTTCATCTATTTTCTTTCATAAATTCGTGCTCTATTATCTAAAATATGGGACAACAGGATCATTTAAAGTAACAACTTTAGTTTCACGTTAAGTTATGTCTATGTACGTTTATATATGATCGTTTTACTTATGTCCGTCATATTCGTTTAACTTATTAATAAACGAACATAAATAAACATGAACAAGCTCAAATTTAGATAAACGAACATGAACAAATATTTTGGTTCGATTACGCGTTCGCGTTTGTTTATTTGTTCGGCTAAAATTAAATAAACGAAAATGAACACACCTCGTTCGCATTCGTCCAATTCATTTACAGCCTTAAACACCATACTTCCTCTCTCGAGCGATGTGAGATGCAACCTTATTTTCAGATTTTGTGTTTAAATTGACTTATTAACCTACATTTTTGACATTTTTCTCATGGCGAAGCTCTTTTCAATGAAAAACGCAGGCCCACTAATCGACACAAATATATACGACATATACATTGTGATCCATCTAAAAGATCATAGATACATCTAATTCAAATTGATCTCATAATGGATGGTCCTTGTGGTTTGGTCAAACACGAAAAGAATAAACATAGTTATATTTTGACAAAATTACATGGATGGTCCTTGTGGTTTGGTCAAACACGAAAGGAATAAACACGTGTTGATTTTCTAAAACATGTTTTTTCGTGTTTAGTCCATTTGGACGAGGCATCTTTTGACCCACTGTAAAATCCGGATTGCTTAACCCCACGAGAGGAGAAACCGTTGTTAAATCAATGCATGCATGTTTACCTCTAAGCCATCCAAAAATCAAAACGTCAGCCGGTTTAAGTGTGGATCTTCCATCAGGCGCGTCGGTCAAGAAATTCACAGACGCCTCTTTCTTGGCGGATGTCCCGACACGCCTACATATATAAAAAGAACGTCCCTAAGAAAATCATGTCGATTGGTTTAATCTACTCTTATGACTTGAATCAAAATCCTGTCAGGTCGGCAGCTGACTTTTAAACTCGACACTTACGCTTCTGAACGACGAATGTCGTGGCATTTGATTTTTTTTAAGAGAATGAAAATGATACGACAGGAAAAACACCCCTTGGGAGGTGATTTGGTGTGTATATAGAGGCTCCAGAAAAGAAACCCTTTTTATGTAATGCGGGATGAAAGATGCATGATAGCTCTCTAGTGACTGTGTTATGGATCGCCCATCTAGTGAGCTTCTACTTTGCTGCAAGAAAAATCATGATTAAATTTCCTGCAAGTGAATTTTGCATTGGCCGCGAGTTAATTTTACTTGAATTTCGTCTACACACTTACACGAAAACCCATGGTTTTCTTATGCACCAGATGGACTTTCTTGGTATGGTGTCCGTGTCCTGTGCACACTAGTGATTAGTGAGTAGTGACCCATGTAAAAAGAGGCCCTAATGCTAGGATTAGTTTTCACTTTATATTACAAAAAGACTTGTCATTGCCAGAATGCCAGGACATACTTGATTGAGAAACTCTCATTGCTAGTTTTTTAAAGTCCATTGGAGACAACCGAAGCCTTATAATCTAAGAAATCGGGATTCATACACTATACCACACTTCAATCCCAGTGAGGTACTCTATTGCTCCAATTCGGTTTTTCTTAAAGGTTCGTATTCTAAAATTGCTCTTAAAATAGCATTTTTGTTTATTATATATAATATTTGCAAAATCAGAAAATAAATAAATGAAAAAGCGCCACGAAATCAACTTGATACCAGCTACGTACACATAATAGAAGATTACCTTCAAAGGTTATCCACATAGGTCCATACTAATCACTCAACTTGTGAGTAGGCCGATTTTGCCACCACTCGCGTCATTTTCTGTATATTATCTGTTTCCAGAGACTTTGCATCCTAATATGCAATGACTTTATCTGTATTGAAAGTGACAAATTCGAATCCAAGTGTAGAAAAGTGCATTCAAGAAAATATCTAAATTAAAAATATCTGCAGGTTGAATATTCTCATTCACTAAAGTCAGGATCAGTATCAGTAGCGATAAAAACCATACTATTTTCCAGTAAAAAAACAGATAATCTCAAGAGATGGCAGCTTTTGCAGTTTACCGTCTGCCAGAAGTGTTAAATCAAGCTATAGCTATTCATCACCGTGGCGGATTTGATCAGCATCATCCAAAACAGCCCCTCACAAGGTATCTTGCAAGACAATCTGATCCATTTCTGTTTTTACTTGGCCTTTGTAACATGTTAGGAACAAGCATAATCTGAACCACCCCATAATATGTAAATTCATCAGACTCGTTACTTCTGATTTTCACGTAATATAGCTCAATAAAGGAATACAAGACACTACTTGTATTTTTTTCTGCACAACTTTTCAGATATTATTTTCATCAGCAGACTATAAACAGCTTTATTTGTAACTATGTATTAGATCAAGATCTACTGCCATTAGATGCTGTATGCGACATCCTGCTCAAAAACGAAGAACGGGTCAGAACTATTATGACTTGCTTGGGATTTCCGTAGACTCTAGTTCCCAGCAGATTAAAGAATCTTACAGGAAACTACAAAAGAAATACCACCCAGACATTGCTGGCCAACAGGTATAAATCTCTCTTAGCATTCATAGTTGATCATCAAATAGACTTACGAAACTTTGTGGAACAATCGATTTGAAAGATGTTGGAGGTGAAACTCATGAATGGGTTGACTCGGGTTATGTGTTATACCAAACGGGTCAAATGTGAAAATCAGTTTACCTACCACGTCACCAAAGGGGACTCGGATGGGGTTTCCTTCAGACCCAAAAAAAAATGTGTAACTACAGTTTCCCCCTAAAAACATACTGTATACTGTTTTGTAAAGAATAAAAAATAATTGTGATCATATCCGAGAGACTAAAATTGTTTATAAGAAATAAAAATTTATGGAGATAAGCTGTTCAGGGTCAACCCAACCCGATTGATACATGTCCCATTTGACGTGAGCCCATTTACCCTCCTCTTGGATACATTGATCAAGCTTAACTCATCTTGAAGAAAATTGTTGATATTGTGTTTCAGAGTCATGAGTACACCCTTATGCTGAATGAGGCGTATAATGTGCTGATGAAAGATGATCTACGAAAAGATTATGATGCTTCTATCGGCCATGTTAGAGTCGGGTTTAAGGGAGATAAACTGGTGGATATGGGTTATAGCTCATGGAATGGCCCCTTTCGACCCCAAGCACTGTTTGTCGATGAGAAGGCTTGCATAGGTAAATATTCCTCTAATTATTACGTTGTATATCATAATACCCAATGCAGCAAGGTAATTTCTAGTAGCATGTCTAGCATGAAACTCAACATCTTTGAATCATGATTGAACCTAAAGTACTTCATCTACTACGGTACGATTTAGTTGGCCAAAATTCTCATTTTGTTGGTCCTACCTATATATATGGTAATACAAAAAAAGGTACTAGATTTTTACACAACGAAGAAAAAAAAAAGAAAAAAAAACCTAGTCAGTAGAGGTAAAAACCCCATGGAAACATGTCTCATCCTTATGCTGCTATAGGGCTATTGGTAGTATACATATATACAATTATTGACAATTGGCGATTTGGAAATGTGACAGGCTGCAGAGAATGTGTCCACAACGCAAGAAATACGTTCGTAATGGATGAGACTGTCGGATGTGCCCGAGTCAATGTTCAATTTGGAGATGATGACACTAGCATAGAGGTATCCAATGAACTAACCATAAGTAGAACATTTTTGAACAATGATAATCATGTTATACATAAAGAGTATTTGGATTTGCAATTTTAAGCTGATTATGTCATCACAATAACATGCTTTTAGTGGGTGTTAAGAAAACAGTTAACCACTTTGACAGTGTTTGGCAAAGCTCATTTAAAAAAAGTCTTATGACTTACTTAGGGAGGAAATAAGCTAATAAGCAAAATTCATGGATCCGAGCTTTTTGAGAACACATAAGCTTACCGAAACACCCCTTAATATTTTGGATTTTAAATAAAAATATTAAATAAAGTTTGTCTAGTTATCTGGATTACTGAGGTTCAACTAATCAAATTGATAACTCTCTGCAATAGTTTTTTCACAAAGGCTATTTTATTAAAAAACAATACCAATTATCTAAGGGTAATAACATGATAACCTATTCACCCATGTTTTAACCTCATCTGAGAAACCGTTACTCATATTTCTCCTTAACGCCTTTATCACAAGAAAGTCATTGTGCAGTAACTTTAACTATTAATTCCTCAGATTATCAGAATTTGCAAAAACATTCAATCACCTAATTACTGGTAAATACAAAGGAAGCACATTAAGCTGATAATCAGAAACAAATATTTAACATCGCATAACCCTTAAACAGAAAGACTTACTTGTAAGTTGTAACAGGTAGCAGTTGAATCGTGTCCGATGGACTGCATCCATTGGGTAGAAAGGGAAGAGTTAGCAGTGCTTGAGTACCTCAATATTCCACAACCTAAACAAGGGCATGGCGTATTTAACCAGGGATGGGAAAGACCAGCAAATGTATTCATGGCAGCAAAGACCTTAGAGAAACAGATGAAACAACAAGAAGCTGAATCCCAACAAAGAAATGGTAAAAGATTTATCATAAATAATTTTAAAGATATGCATCCAATGATATTAATTTATTACTGTGAAAATCTGTCTAATTAGTAATGCAAAATTTGCAGTAAGAAGTGATGCCGAGCAAGAAACAGCAGCACAAGCACAGGCTCGAGAATATGCAAGCATGAAACTGAAGATGGAAAAATTTTCAGGATTATGGGAATGGATTAAGAAAATCACACCTCAGTAAACGAAAAAAGGATTATAGTAGAGCATAAAGCAAGTACAAAGTGTGTGATACTGCTGATTAGATTGTAAATATAGTTATACACTTATACAACTCCCTAGTCTACAAAACTGTCATTTTCATTATGATCTTTTTGCAATTTTCTTTCAAGATCTGTATGTAATCAAGTATCAAGGAAACTGAAATTCGCAATTAATTATGTATATAAAGAACGTAAAATTTCGGCACTAGTAATATGCTGATACATAGAATAAAGAGAGACAAAACATACTAGATATATTTCTTTTTACAGCTTATATATGATAGCCTCTATGCAAGCCTGCATTTATATTTTTTACCAAAAAATTGGTTAAAAGAAACATGTATTCCACCATTTTGTTATACAAATCTTTATAAAATCTCAACTGTAGCTACTTATAACAAATCAATGTAGCTGACATTTTCCTGTTCCCGCACAAACTGCACATTCTTCCGCATCTCCAGCTACATGGCTTACGCAATGTTTAATTCTGTCATCCAGCACATCCTATCACAAGAGAGAAGAAAAATTGATATCAATTAAGCAGCAACTAACTAAGAATGCAGATCTGACGAGATAAGAAATTCGTCAGGTTGACTAACGGAAATATGAACCGTGAGTGACCTTGTGTAAATCAGAATAGATAAGACAAAAGATTGAATATTAACATTAACTGTAATAACAGATGAGCCCAAATCGTGAAATTAAATTTTGTGGTAATTTCAACTGAGTGTTGGAAAAACTTATTATATGGATCATTTGCACTATTCAAGAGATTAGTACAAAAATGAAATTATCAGGAGAACTTTTGAGGATATTTCGTACCACAAGGAGCGGATGCAGTCCAAGAGGAGCAGTTACCATATATGACACGTCAGGGTAGTCTTTCGCAGCTTCAGCAGTTAATGAAGGGATATCCTGCAGCAACAAGTGCTCATTATGCTAACTACTTCTTTAGTCTTGCAGATGACAAAAAAACTATGATAACAGAAAGTGTATTGACTATACCTGATGCCAGTGTCGTCCAGGGAAGAGAAAAAAAGGGCTTACTATAACACGATTTGCACCCTTTTCAACACAGGAACGAAAGGCATCTTTTATTGATGGTTCTGCTAGCTCCTGTTTACATTGGAAAAAATAGAACTTTTAGGTATATCCAAACACTTTACGTATATCCATTGGACCGTCGGTGATAAGTAAGCTTGTTAAAGGGAAAAAGTACGTCAAGACTGTTAGGTCAGAAGAAGTACCATATGAGCAGCTTCTACAATTGGATACCCAGTTTTCTCCACAAACATTGCCACAAACTCATCTACCAGTCATCAGGTAAACAGCGTCTTAGTAATATAAAAAGAGCACCTAAATTCATTAATTTGTTATAGCATAAACTATTTTGGCTTACTCAGCATAAGATTAGATTCTTTTCTACGTGATCCATGATCAACAATAATAACTCCATCTCTGTTTGTAATGCCATGAGGCTCCTGTACAGCACCACCATTTCCGTTGGCCAAACAAGACCTGACCTCTAAACGCCGGGTGCAATCACTAAGACGTGCAAAACCTAAGTTAGTCCGGCAAGGGCATCTCCCTCTTTTAGCTTCAATTGATATACGGCTATGATTCCCATAATTCAAGAACAAGCTGATGATAAAGTGCAAAATTACTATAAATTCAAGTTTAATTCTCTCTGTTCAACAACTTAACCAATAACTGTAACTACAGAACACAAGATGCGGATTTTGCCCACATAACTTAAGGCGACTTAAGATATAAATTTGACATATAGAAACAAAATACAGTACCTTTTAATGTTTAAATTTGATGGCGCAGAGCAGTTCATCTGGGTCTGTTTGTATGAATCGAACGAACAATTAGTAACGAAGTTAAGATCTGAATGGCTTATTTAGATGCTGGCTGTTGAATATAAAACATTACTATTATTTAATAAATGTTGATAAACTGAATGATAGAAAGTCGTCATTCTGAACAAGAAGACTGCTTTGTAAAACTTAACGATAAATATCAGATGATCTTGTCACAAAATCATTTAAGCAGCAGCAAGCAATTGAATCAGGGGTGACTGAATCTAAACTGATTTTATGTCAAAACAATCATGCTCATGTCCCTATGAGCATCTTGCCATGAAGTTGCCCATCAAACATGATTACATGTTCAAGCTAAACTGCTAAACCAATGCTCACAGTAAACAAGTACCGAGTCGCAGGGCGGACATACTTGAGGTAAAGGGCATCCGTAATGTAAAAACTTCATATATTACTATTTATTTTTATTTGTGTTTAAAAGGATTAATAATAATATTATTTACATAATAGGAGAACGCAAACGAGCAACAAGCTGCGCCGCTAGCCTTTTTGTATTGCAAAGTCAATTCTATTACATACAACATCTGTGGATCTAGGTGCCATAAGTAAGTAGCTCCACAGCCTAATGTGCAAGTAGGGGTGGGAACGAACCGAGCTGCTCGTGAAAAGCTCAAGATGGGATCGGCTCGTTTCCACCCCTAGGTGCAAGGAAACCAAATGTGTTGATTTTAAAAGGTTGAAACTAGTACTACCCTTTGGCGTTTTAACAAAATCCTTTGACATATAATTCTAGACACACTACTGCTCAATCGGACAAGTATCTTTCTATGTCAATCAAGCAAAACTACCTACCTAATAGCCAGGGAGATGGCTTATTTGCTAATTGTAAGTTAAATATAAGCAAATACTAATAGCTAAAGTGGTAATTAGTTTTAAGCCGTATAGTATAGTAAGTAGTTATTAATAAGGGGCTGTTTGTGTTAGCTTATATAACGTAAGCTCATTTCGGCTTATATAACATAAGCTTCAATTTTGTGGCTTATTTGGAGACTTATGGGCTTATATAAGTTTATTATGGTATAAACAACTTATATAAGCTCATGAATCTCCAAATAAGCTTAAAAAGTTGGAGTTTATGAAATATAAGCCGAAATATGGCTTATTTTCGGCATATATAACATAAGCTCCAATTTTGTGGCTTATTTATAGACTTATGGGCTTATATAAGTTGATTAGATCATAATAAACTTATATAAACCAAACCAAACCAAACACCAATTAAGAACAATTGTAAGTATTGAAAGTCCAAACAATTAACAACAATAAAGAGCATGAGTGGAATATTAATTTTGACCTCAAACAAATACTAAAGGTATTATTTCCTAACGATTATTAGATTTTGGTTGATAAAATACATGAGTGGAATATTATAAAATGAATATGATAATTAAAAAGACAATTGATAAGATTTATAAAGAAATAGACTGGGCACCTGTATGTAGAGAAGAAGAGATGTTGGAAGGAAGTGTGACTCGACCCGTTTGTTTAGCAGAATGTTTTTGATGGAATTGAATCTATTTAGAATGTGAAGGAATGAAATGTTGAAAAATGGGATCCGATGGAATTTGAATTTGAAAATATTAATTCATGTTTGGTTGAAAGAAAATAAAATGTGAAACATTATATTTAAATATATTATTACAATTAAATTTTAAATAATATAATATTAACTAATTTCATAATTAAAAAAAAAATTTAAAAACAATATAATTATATTTTTTAAATAATACTATATAAACTAATATATACAGTTTTTTATATAGACTATTTTATATTATTTTATTTAAAAACTCTATTTTTAAATAAAACATTATTTTATTATTTTATTAACATACAAAATAAAATTAATTTATAAGAATTAAAATTAATTAATTTAAACAAATAATAATTATTAACAAAAAACAAATAACAAAAATAAAATAAAAAATAATAAAAATTAAAAAAACATATAAATAAAAAAATAAATAATAGTAATACTAAAATATAAAAAAAAAAAAAATTAATAAAAATAATAAACATAAAAATATAAAATTAACAAAAAAATAAAAAAATACATAATAACAATAAAGTTAAGAAATAATTATTAAAAATAATTTAATTAATATTAATATTTTTGATTTTTTTATTTCTGTTTTTTATCTGTTTATTTTTATTTTTAATATTTTATTATTTTTATTACTTTTATTTTTAATATCTTTGTTATTATTATTTACTATTATTTATGTAATAATAATAATAATAAATTATACATTTTTTAATTATTATTATTACTATTACTACTATTTTTTTCTTTTTCTTAAAATTTATTATTATTATTATTATTATTAAAAATAATATTAGTAAAAAATAATAATGTTAACATTCCTCCCTCCCTTTGCCATGGAATGTTCAATTCCACATATATAGGATTTCGTAGGATTTTAATTCCATTCCGCTTGTTAATCAAACACATTAAGGAATGAAATTCAGATTCTAAATATATTGAATCTGCCAACCACACACGTTATGAAATGGAATCAGATTCCAATTCAATCAGAATCCTTAAGATTTCATCGAACCAAACAGACCCTAACAAACAAGATGTTAGTAATAGTCAGGCCCAGTAATAATAATACAACAAACAAATGTTAAACAGGCCCACTATTCATAATTAGCCAGGCCCAACTACTATGGGGCGTTATAGTCCAAAGTCAGTTTGTGTAAACTTTCTCTACTCAGCCAGCATGTACATACATTTGTTCAAAGACAATTGAGGCTATAAATTGTGTTAGCTGTGGTCTGCTCAAGCTTTATGTCTTTGCAAATTATGGCGAGTCATAACGTTTTTAAAGCATGAAATAAAACATCATAAAATATAAAAGCATATATAAATTTATATATTTATGTTATAGAATTCACGTTTTATGCCTTTACGCTTAGCCATTTTAAAATGATGAAGACAACACTATTTGAAAAACAATATATTTGTTTGAAAACGATACTATTTGAAAGACAATGCTCAAACGAAACTAACTCGGTCCCGCTTTGAGAAACGTGACTATTTTTCTTGCGAAGTTATCAACCCAAAATATGTGATGTTTAAACTTGACTTTCCAATAATTGTATAATTAGTTTTCCATCATATTTCATGTTAGTTAATTACTCCGCAAAACTTTAATAAGACGATGTTCTAACAAATTACAAACTCATTGCTAGAATCATGATATTTTGACATGTGGTTTCAGGAGACGATATATTAAGTAATTTGATTCATTTATGTGAAAAACGGTGTTGAAATGAATCGGATTTTAAACTGTAAAGAAATCGAAATTCTATTGATTTGTTCAAATCAAACTTAACCGAGTCTTGAAATATTCCAAAAACCAGACGAAAGATTTAAAAAGAAGATCGAGTTTTCTTTAGTTCCTCAATTGAGGCCAACTTTTGGTACAAATAAAATCAAAAATTTAAAAATAACAACAACAAAAGAATCGACCTAATACCAGGGGCGGAGATAGAGAGGGGTCTTGAAAGTCACGTAATCCTTTAGAAAAAAAAAGTTATAATGTTAAATTTATAAAATATCTAACCCTTTTTATAATTTGTCCCTCTTTTTAGAGGTTGGGTACGGTGAGCAGAACCCGAACCGTGAAACCGCAAAAAACCGCAAAAACCGCAGCACAACAAAAACCAACGGTTTGGTTCTGAGAAAAAGGAAAAACCGCAACTGCGGTTCGGTTGCGGTTTTCGCCCGTAAAACCGAACCGCACCACACAATAATTATTTTATACTGAAAAACGTCACATCGACTATTTTATGCTAGTTATAAGATTTCTAGTGCATATTATCACTGATATTCATATAAGTTATTAGTAAAGTGTTTGTTAGATTCAATTATGCATTGTTATAACCGGAAAAAAAAATCAACATTTTAAACAAAAAACCGAAAAAAACCACAATTATTATATAAGTCACAAGTAATGGTTCGGTGCGGTTAAAAATCGTAAAACCACAGAAAAATAAATAAATAAAAAGTGATGAGGTCACGATAAATTGAGAAAAGTTAGTGTTAATCAAAAAGGGTGTTTGATGGGTTATGAGGTGTTTTGGTATTATAGGAGAAAAAACTAACGTGACAGTATTTTATACCCACGGCTCGAGCTCTATAGCTCGACTGTACCCAACGCTGTTAGAACTATTTTGTAATATAGTTTCTAAATATTATTAAAATACACCGGCCTAAAACACTTGTAAAACAAATGTCGCCTTTAGATTAAAGTAAAGGGCACCACGATAATTGCAAGAAGCATCAAGGGTAGCAAGTTACTCTCAAAGGTAGCAACCTCTCATCTACTCGTGTTACATAAATACAACACATCATGTATTTATTCTCAAGCAATCTTGGTTGCATTCTTTAAGCAACACCTTTCAGATTTGATACTCTTTATTTTGTTTCATTTATTTTCATCACTTGTATTTAACGTCGAAAGTTAAAGTCCAAAGCAATCTATAGCACATAACTTTATGGTAAAGAAGAGAAATGGACATATTTATCAATTTATGCCACCCTTGATCATGGATGAGAAAACAATTGCTTGCTTAGAATGAACAATCTTAATAACCTAATATCATCATTTTCACATATTGTACGCATTTCAAATATTTCATCACATGTGATGTGCAGCATCAATTTTGTGTGTTATGAACAAACAACTTGGTTTGGTAAGGAGACACAAGGCTGTAAAGTTTATACCTCTTCATAGTCATGCATCAACATCATTATCTTATCATAATCTCATTCTTAACAAGAAAAGGGAAAGAAAAAAAACCTAAAAGTAAACATGTGATTAATCTAAATATATATTGACTTAACTTGTATGCACATAATCACATGACTATACCACTAGTTTGTATATATTCAATCATGTAACATAAAACATACAAAGTTAAAGCATGCTTGTATCAAATGGGCAAAAACTTTAACTATGTTAAAAAGTCTTTTGAGTAGGTTTTTATCTATAGTTTGTAATAAAAGGTTTTTCATAAAAATTATAAATTTTTAATTTTTTCCTCAAAGCTATTAATTATTTACTCCGTATGTGTTATAATTTAACATTTAATGCATTAAATCAATTAAAACTTGATGCATAGTTCATGTTCTTAATAACTTATATCCATTTGATCACGAATATAAAACTGAACTCGCAAAAATCATTATTATTTTAAAGTCTCACTGTTTGATAGTATGTAAATTTCTAACGGTAAGTAATCGAATGCTTTTAATTAAAACATTACATATATCCTTTGTAATGTCGAGTAGACGCCTTAATTGGTCCCGAGGTATAGATTAAACAAAGTCCTAGTTGCGCCTTGAATGGTCCGAAGATAATAAAATAACACATGTTGGGAAAATTTAATCACTTTTTTACGTTCTTGATGTTAGCTTAGATTCTTTATATTTCAGACTAGTGACGTATTTACCCTCAAATTAATAATATGTATCTTAATTCTCCAAAATCCAAAGATTATTCCCTTTTGTACCAAAAGAAAACTATACAATAAAAAGGTATTTGACTTGTCTCTTACAACAAATAATTCACATCTATCCTAATAAGCACGTGTGAGCAAAAACTGCACCGCAAACCGTAACATCGTATAAAAATCACATCGCAAAAACCGTATCACAATAAAAATGGTGAATTGGTTTTAAGAAAAAAGAAAACCGCAAAATGTGGTGCGGTTGCGGTTTTACCTGTAAAAATGTAAAACCCGCATGCTTTTACCATGAATAGTACCCTTAAAATCGTACGTACTAGATTAAAACTTTCCTATTATAGCATGATTACGATTACGTGTTAGGATTTTACGTATTACGTATGTGTTAGAACACGATAAGTATTTACTACGCACGAGCACGTAATAATTATTTGACAATAATTAATCACGAACATGCGATCATGAAATCATGAACGTAATTAAATCACGAACTACTATTAATTACGTATTTATATTTATTACGAGCGTAAATAAATATATTAGGTCACGGTAATTATTTAACGAGAACACATTAAACGCGAACACAAATAATCACGAACGAGTAACTAAACGTCGAGACACGGAAAACGGTACGGGTACCCCATGTGGGGCCCCTACCCGCGGCAACAAAGGAGAAATGGGCCAAGCCCATTTCAATTTTCACTAAAGGGGTTAAGGGAAAAACACTACTCATATTTTTCTTTACAGGGAATTTTACAGAAACCTAAAAGTTCTCCTCCTCCTTCTTTTTTTCTTTTGGCCGCCACCCTCAAACACACCAAAGGGGTGTTTGATTGTTCTTTGATCTTGGATTTATTGCTAGTGTTCGTGTTTGTTCATCGTTATTTAGATCCACGCATTCGGTAATTCTTTTAACCCTTTTCTTTTGATTTAATCTTTTAAATAATTAAGAACATGATATGTTTTCTTAAAAACCTAATTAAATCATAGATCTAACATAAAATTGGTTTTGGTATAAATAAAAAGGGATGTTTAAGGGGTGTTTGTTCTTGGCCGCCGCCTAAACCGAACCCGAGAGGGTCTCGGTTTGGCTATTTGACAACCACCGAGACCATATGGTCCCGGTTGGTTGGTGTAGGTCCCACGACAGCAACAAGACAAGGGTAACCCCGATGTGGTTCGGGGTATGGTGTCGATTTCATGTCCGGTTCATGGTTCTTAGTCAAGATCCGGTTCATGGTGTATGTTAAGATTTTTTTTCATATACTCTTATGTTAAAATTAAATTAATAAACATGACATGATTAATTTAATAACATGACTTAGGTTATTTAATTATTAAAATCATGAAATTATTAACCTAAGTATTTTATATTTTTAGACTTATAAATTAATTAATTATTTAAAAATCATGGTTATAATTAATTAATTAACATGACTTAGGTTATATTATTAATAAATAATAATACATGTTTTAACCTAAGTATTTAACTTCATTTAATTAAAAACATGATATACTTTAATTAAATATTTTAACCTATAGTTTATTTTAATTACATGAAATAATTATTAAACTATACATTATATCATATGACTTAGAAAATAATCATGAAAACACTTAGGCTTATATACTTAGCTTATTTAACCAGCTTATTTCTAATTATGGAAACTTCTATTTTTAGAAACTTATTTAAATAAGGCAGCTAATCTATTTATGGAAACGGTCTATTTTTAGAAACTTATTTATTTCAAGCAGCTAATCTATTTATGGAAACTTATGTAAATAAGGCAGCTAATCTATTTATGGAAACCTTCAATTTTTAGAAACTTATCTATTTTAAGCAGTAATTCTATTTTTAGAAACTTTCTATTTTTGGAAACTTTCTATTTTTGGAAACTTTCTATTTTTGGAAACTTTCTACTTTTGGTAACTTTCTATTTTTGGAAACTTTCTGTTTTTGGAAACTTTCTATTTTTGGAAACTTTCTATTTTAGAAAACCTGCTATTTTTGGAAAGTTACTTATTATTACACAGTAAGTATAATAATATATGATATACCATAAATACTTAATCAGAGTAAACAGAATATAAGATAAACACAGTTTAAGGCTTTAAACAGTAAAACATGATATGAACATATAAAATAAGCTAAGACATGACATAAAACCAGTTACGTATTTAGTAAGCAGATACTTATTAATGTATGTATTTATGTAGCATTAGTGATACGGAAGTAGGATTCCTCTCAGTTCATCTTCTTCGTTCACTGGACATAAGGTACGGATTCCCGTCCTTTCAGTATGGACATTCTTTCCTTATTAGGATTCCCCGTATGCAGCCAAATGTTTTCCCGTAGTATAAGTATGTGTTTGAATTGCTTATATTTAATTTAGAATACCTATAGCCATATACATGCATGACCAGTTTCACCTAGTTATGGAGGTACCATAACCATAACATTAGAGGCACTGATGTTATGACTTCACCACGGCGGAGTGATTGCTCGTGGCGTCCCTTCAGCTTTTGGTCATTTATATTATATTTATCATGTGGGGCGTATGGGTGCATCCTATTTACATGTTTTCAGTCAGGATTTCATGGTGAATGTGGTGTGTGCCTTGCATCATTCACAAGGAGCTGATCCCTCCTACCCAAAAACCAGTATATTAAATTAGAGGCAGCCCCTCTAATTTGCATGATGAGGACACCCTTCCAAGTATTCATGCACGGTGGATTTTCATGACCTATATTGGCTAATGGTAAAATATGATAAACAGTTTTTACAAGATAAACATAAGGCTTTTCAAACTATAAAACCAGTTTTATCAAGACTTAACCAGGTTATTCGGGACTTGGTTTCTTCCGCTGTTATGTGTTATATGCTTATCCTATTCATGCTTTATTGTACATCCGTGCACTGAGCGTATTGCTCAGCCGTTTTCCTTTCTATGTTCCCAAAACGGCAGGTACTCAGGGACGCTCGTAGACTTTAAGAGTACGTGCATATGGACTGGAAGCTTTCTAGCCTTTCTTTACTTTATGCATTACTTTTCTTTTGATACACTTGCTATGGACATTGTTTAGTCCTTTCCTTTACTATACTATGTTTGTGTGTGATGAGCTTTACATTTGGACTACCGATGTTTGATTCCGGTATTTTCCTTTTATGGTCATGTAATGTTTAGACATTTTTCCTTGTATGCTTTGATGACACGCCATAATTACATGTGACATTCCAGAGTGGAAGTGGGACAAAATCACCATAGATTTTGTTACTGGTCTTCCGCCTACCAAGAGGAAGCACGATGCAATTTGGGTTATCGTAGATCGACTTACCAAATCAGCTCATTTCTTACCGAACCGCAAGGAAGATCCGGTAAGTAAACTCGCCGATACGTACAGAAGAGAGATCATGAGACTCCACGGTGCACCATCCAGCATCGTCTCAGACAGAGATCCTCGATTTACTTCGCGCTTTTGGAAGAGTCTGCAGAAAGCTTGGGGTACACAACTTAAGCTTAGCACGGCCTTTCATCCTCAAACGGACAGACAGTCGGAGCGAACCATTCAGACATTGGAAGATATGTTGAGGTCATGTGCGTTAGAATGGACGGGTGATTGGGACGACTACATATGTTTGGTGGAGTTTGCATACAACAACAGTTGGCACGCAAGTATCAAGTGTGCTCCTTTCGAGATGTTGTATGGCAGAAAGTGTCGCGCTCTAATCTGCTGGGATCAGGTTGGCGAGCGAACACTTGAAGGACCACAAATCATAGAGATGACCAATGAAAAGATCGCAGTAGCTAAGCAGAAAATTCAGGAAGCACAGTCACGTCAGAAAAGTTACGCCGATAAGCATCGTAGGGACATAAATTTTAATGTAGGAGATCACGTCTTCCTTAAGGTTTTGCCGGCACGCGGTGTTACACGCTTCGGGATTAAAGGGAAGCTCAGTCCTCGTTTCATTGGACCGTTTGATATCATTGAACGAGTCGGTGAAGTATCTTACCGATTGGCGTTACCTCCGCAGCTTTCGCATGTGCACAATGTGTTTCATGTGTCCTTACTTAGAGGGTACCAGTATCATTCCCTTCACATGGTTCAGTATCCACTGGAACAGATACGTGAAGATCTCACTTTCATAGAAGAACCCGAACGAGTTCTTGACAGACAAGAACGAGTCATGAGAAGGAAGACGATTCCGTTCGTCAAAATCCTATGGAGAGATCATACCAAGCGGGAAGCCACTTGGGAAACAGAGGAGTCTATCCGGGCTTCTTACCCTCATTTCATATTTTGAATTCGGATATGTTCTTCTTTTCCAGTTTACTTTATCTATAATTCGGGGACGAATTATTCTTTTAGGGGGGAAGAGTTGTAAAACCCGCATGCTTTTACCATGAATAGTACCCTTAAGATCGTATACTAGATTAAAACTTTCCTATTATAGCATGATTACGATTACGTGTTAGGATTTTACGTATTACGTATGTGTTAAAACACGATAAGTATTTACTACGCACGAGCACGTAATAATTATTTGACAATAATTAGTCACGAACATGCGATCATGAAATCATGAACGTAATTAAATCACGAACTACTATTAATTACGTATATATATTTATTACGAGCGTAAATAAATATATTAGGTCACGGTAATTATTTAACGAGAACACATTAAACGCGAACACAAATAATCACGAACGAGTAACTAAACGTCGAGACACGGAAAACGGTACGGGTACCCCATGTGGGGCCCCTACCCGCGGCAACAAGGGAGAAATGGGCCAAGCTCATTTCAATTTTCACTAAAGGGGGGTTAAGGGAAAAACACTACTCATATTTTTCTTTACAGAGAATTTTACAGAAACCTAAAAGTTCTCCTCCTCCTTCTTTTTTTCTTTTGGCCGCCACCCTCAAACACACCAAAGGGGTGTTTGATTGATCTTTGATCTTGGATTTATTGCTAGTGTTCGTGTTTGTTCATCGTTATTTAGATCCACGCATTCGGTAATTCTTTTAACCCTTTTCTTTTGATTTAATCTTTTAAATAATTAAGAACATGATATGTTTTCTTAAAAACCTAATTAAATCATAGATCTAACATGAAATTGGTTTTGGTATAAATAAAAAGGGATGTTTAAGGGGTGTTTGTTCTTGGCCGCCGCCTAAACCGAACCCGAGAGGGTCTCGGTTTGGCTATTTGACCACCACCGAGACCATATGGTCCGTGTTGGTTGGTGTGGCTCCCACGGCAGCAACAAGACAAGGGTAACCCCGATGTGGTTCGGGGTATGGTGTCGATTTCATGTCCGGTTCATGGTTCTTAGTCAAGATCCGGTTCATGGTGTATGTTAAGATTATTTTTTTTATATAATCTTATGTTAAAATTAAATTAACAAACATGACATGATTAATTTAATAACATGACTTAGGTTATTTAATTATTAAAATCATGAAATTATTAACCTAAGTATTTTATATTTTTAGACTTATAAATTAATTAATTATTTAAAAACCATGGTTATAATTAATTAATTAACATAACTTAGGTTATATTATTAATAAATAATAATACATGTTTTAACCTAAGTATTTAACTTTATTTAATTAAAAACATGATATACTTTAATTAAATATTTTAACCTATAGTTTATTTTAATTACATGAAATAATTATTAAACTATACATTATATCATATGACTTAGAAAATAATCATGAAAACACTTAGGCTTATATACTTAGCTTATTTAACCAGCTTATTTCTAATTATGGAAACTTTTATTTTTAGAAACTTATTTAAATAAGGCAGCTAATCTATTTATGGAAACGGTCTATTTTTAGAAACTTATTTATTTCAAGCAGCTAATCTATTTATGGAAACTTATCTAAATAAGGCAGCTAATCTATTTATGTAAACTTTCTATTTTTAGAAACTTATCTATTTTAAGCAGTAATTCTATTTTTAGAAACTCTCTATTTTTGGAAACTTTCTATTTTTGGAAACTTTCTATTTTTGGAAACTTTCTACTTTTGGTAAATTTCTATTTTTGGAAACTTCCTATTTTTGGAAACTTTCTATTTTTGGAAACTTTCTATTTTCGGAAACTTTCTATTTTAGAAAACCTGCTATTTTTGGAAAGTTACTTATTATTACACAGTAAGTATAATAATACATGATATACCATAAATACTTAATCAGAGTAAACAGAATATAAGATAAACACAGTTTAAGGCTTTAAACAGTAAAACATGATATGAACATATAAAATAAGCTAAGACATGACATAAAACCAGTTACGTATTTAGTAAGCAGATACTTATTCATGTATGTATTTATGTAGCATTAGTGATACGGAAGTAGGATTCCTCTCAGTTCATCTTCTTCGTTCACTGGACATAAGGTACGGATTCCCGTCCTTTCAGTATGGACATTCTTTCCTTATTAGGATTCCCCGTATGCAGCCAAATGTTTTCCCGTAGTATAAGTATGTGTTTGAATTGCTTATGTTTAATTTAGAATACCTATAGCCATATACATGCATGACCAGTTTCACCTAGTTATGGAGGTACCATAACCATAACATTAGAGGCACTGATGTTATGACTTCACCACGGCGGAGTGATTGCTCGTGGCGTCCCTTCAGCTTTTGGCCATTTATATTATATTTATCATGTGGGGTGTATGGGTGCATCCTAGTTACATGTTTTCAGTCAGGATTTCATGGTGAATGTGGTGTGTGCCTTGAATCTTTCACAAGGAGCTGATCCCTCCTACCCAAAAACTTGTATATTAAATTAGAGGCAGCCCCTCTAATTTGCATGATGAGGACACCCCTCCAAGTATTCATGCACGGTGGATTTTCATGACCTATATTGGCTAATGGTAAAATATGATAAACAGTTTTTACAAGATAAACATAAGGCTTTTCAAACTATAAAACCAGTTTTATCAAGACTTAACCATGTTATTCGGGACTTAGTTTCTTCCGCTGTTATGTGTTATATGCTTATCCTATTCATGCTTTATTATACATCCGTGCACTGAGCGTATTGCTCAGCCGTTTTCCTTTCTATGTTCCCAAAACGGCAGGTACTCAGGGACGCTCGTAGACTTTAAGAGTACGTGCATATGGACTGGAAGCTTTCTAGCATTTCTTTACTTTATGCATTACTTTTCTTTTGATACACTTGCTATGAATATTGTTTAGTCCTTTCCTTTACTATACTATGTTTGTGTTTGATGAGCTTTACATTTGGACTACCGATGTTTGATTCCGGTATTTTCCTTTTATGGTCATGTAATGTTTAGACATTTTTCCTTGTATGCTTTGATGACACGCCATAATTACATGTGACATTCCATTATCAAAATGGGGTGTTACAAAAAACGTACCAAAAATCCGCACCACACCGCACATTAGTTATATAAAACCAAAAAATGACACATCGATAACGTGTATTTTAAGGGTTCTACCGCACATTATCATTAATATTCTAAATAATGTGTGTGTTTACATTAGATATATGCATTGTTATAACCGAAAATACCAACATTGTGAAGAAAAAACCACAAAACCAACATTAATTATATAAATCATAAGGGGCGGTGCGGTGCGGTTAAAATCCACAAAACCCACAAAAACCGCATAACCCCGCAAAACCGAAACCACAGAAAACCGCGCGGCGTGGATTCGCATTTTATAACCGCAATTACGGATGTCGTTTGATTTTTGCCAAAATCCGCACTGCCCCGCATGCTTACCCCTACTAGTAAGTATAATGGTGGAGATTGAAAAAATATTACGCGAGAGCCGATGTAATTTTTGTATTGCAGGGTAGGATTGATCAGGTCAGAAAAGCGGACCAAACGAATCAGATCAGACCGTATTAAAATTGAACTTGTCTAAAATGTCAAATTGAAGACATAATCGTACAAAACATAATCGTCACGTTTTTTGTAAAAAACTGACCGAACCAAATATCAAATGTTACGAAAGCACTGTTGTAAGATGACTAAGCACAAGCACAATAAAGTTTACACATCAAAATATAAAATGTATGATAAAAATTTGTTTTTAGGGTATGTTTGATGATACGTAGCAATTATTTTATTAACATGAAGTGACTGTGGAATTATTTTTGTCTACTATAGGTACTTAACATGCCTTTGGAAATTCAAAACGACCATGAGAAAACTAGAGAGTATAAGTCTATTCTTTTCGATTCGTGTTTATCTCGTTCCCTAAAAAAAATACTATTCAGTCTTTAGAAAATCAATGTTTTCATGAAGGACGGTTCGTCTCACCCAATCTTGTTAGGATTGAGCTTACTCGTTTCATGTTTAAGTCCATTGGCTTTGATTGTTTACTTGACATTGATGAGCCAATATTTCCTTCGTTTCTAATGGAGTTCTTTAGTTTGTTATCTTTGATGCGCATCAATAATGGTTTGTCTATAAGATTTTTCATTAAGGGGAAAACTATTGTATACTCTCTTGACGAATTTGGTCGAATTCTCAATGTGCCATATGATGGTCAATCTAGGTTCACCGATGCTTGGAGTATTGAGTCTTTGGAATCAGCCCCTATTGATGTACATTATGTGACCGAACTTCCCTCTCCTTTGTTCATTGCAAGAGCTATTTTTAAACCTCGTGAACATTCTCTTCTTGGTGATTTTCAAGGAAACATTCGTACTCTCACTCCTTGGAAATTGCTAACTAGCAAACTTAATGATTTCATGATTCCATGGGCCGAAATAATTAGGGAAAACGTAATATGTCTGGGTGGTGATCGCAGTCGCGTACTCGCATGTCTCGCAAATATGTTGTATTGCGTTGCTACCTCCACTCCGTACAATCTTGCGTACTTCATCGTTAGTAGGATTAGCTTTGTTCTCTTTAAATCCCAATCTAGCCTTCCCTTTGCTATGCTTCTTACTCGTATTCTAGGAAGAGTTGATCATGACTTTCCTCATCTAGAAGTGTCATCCTACATCTCTGTTGATCGTGTAATGCTTCCCATTAAATGAAACCTCTTACAAAAGCCTAGGAATAACAATTGCAATGAAAGAAATGATCTTCGGTAGGATATTCATGATGTTGGGTATGACTCATCTTTGATTCATTGTGATGACAAAGTTGAGATCATTACAGGCATGAACTCTCCAAGTATTCCCCAACAATCAATGTGTTCTTACACCAATGTTTCATCCTTTGAGTATCACTCGTGTTCCTCCTCGTCCATCTCTTTTGATGCTCCTCAAGACATTAGTCTTGAAACTCTTTACTTTCAAAACCTTTGTGTTCAAGAGGAAACAAGAGATGGATTTAAGCATATAGAAGAAATGTTCAAGAGAAAGAGTGTGTAGAAAGAAATGATTCATCTTTGGTGCCACAATCATTGTCCCTTATAGTCATTAGATTTCTTATTATGTATAATACTTAATTATGTTGATTGACTAGATTTTAATCCTATCTATGTTTCATGCGATTGATGTTTCAATTCACATGTTTGTGTGCAATTATGTGTTAGTTAGCTATTTAGATTTTCATTGGTAATCAATCTTGGCTTGAAAAATAAGTGTTTAAAATCTAGGTTTGTGAAAAATGCTGGAAGTATCATTTTTTGTAGGTTCTGCTCGCGGATCAATAAAGTTGGCGGTTCAATATCGATATTGAGCCGCAGACTTATTTATTGAGCCAAAGATGGCAATTTGGAACAAAATCTTTTCTTTACACTATTTCTTCTAAATCTTTGTAAATATGGATAAAACTTTTGCTAAACATTTAGCTTTTTCCTAATTAAGCTTGACAGATTTCATTGTTTACCAAAAATATTTTTATCACATTATCACTTTGGATCATCCTCTCCTCTTCTTAAACCTTTATTGTTCTTCTTCTTCCTCACCATTTCTAAGCCTTGAACACTCAACCATGGTGTCTACTAGATTCTCAAATTCCTCCAAATACTCTTCCACTAAAAAGAGCCTTAAAATTAAGATCAAGATACCTAAACAAGGCTCTTCTTCTTTTCTTACACCAAGAAAGTAGACTACACCCATACCAGTTCTTATTTCTTTATCACCTTCACCACCTCTTGCACCATGTAATACTAGCTCAACTCAGGGTACTAACCATGCACATGGTTTTACCTCTTCTTCATTCCAATCAAGAATGAATGAGTTGTCTTCACCTTTCTGTTCAAGTCATCTCTTGGATGAGAACCCTATATCCCTCCAAAGTATTCCCTTTGAGGATGACTTTATAGAGCCTTCACCCATTTCACCTTTGGCCATCATGCCTCCTCATCCTCCTAAAACTCTAATTTTGGGTGTTCCTCTCCACCACCTTGTGGGTGATCTATTTTTCTTTGGTTTTCTTGAGGCATATGGTACTAATTGTTCATGCTGTTTTTACAACAACTACATCATCTAATCCTTTAGGATGGAAATATTTGGGCTTCATGCAAAGTTTCAAGAGTTCTTGCTTACTTTGTTTATCAATCCTCCTCTTCTTAGAGGATAAAATGATGATATTATTAAAATATAGTTTCAAGAACTCAAGCCAAGAAAACTAATTAATCAAGATTAGAATAACTAGTTTTAATGTTTAGTTAGTTGTTATTCAATTCTTGTATTTTGTTTCCTACATGAGTTTTTCATGTAGATGTTTAATGGATTTAGTTTTATGTGTTAAAACTTGCTTTTGTACACATTAATCAACTTCAATTTAAAATCTAAAATTGAACCTAAATCTATTGTCACCTCTAAAACTTGATCAAAATGTTATTTAAATATTTTTTCATCCTTTGTCAAGACACTCATGTGAGTATGTTGCGCCTTATGCAACCTTAGCCTAACCTAGTGTTAATAGAGGTAAAAATCCAAGATTTGCTAAAAATTTGAAAACGTAATGTCTTTTCTCAAACTTTCAGAAAATTAGGTTTTGGCGTCCACTGTGGGCTGCCCACGTAAAACCTGTAAATTCAGGTTTTGACTGTGTCATCATTGTATACGTCACCTTATGATATCTGAATAAATATTACCATCTTTGCAAGAAATCCTTTGAGCAATCATATGCATCATACACAACATACATTATTTTAATCATCAAAACATTGGGACATTTACATCTCATAGCATACATTGTGATTTTCATCACTTAATCACAAGGACAGTCACATTTGGATGACTACATTTTATAAACATGCAGGACTATAACCAATCACTCCCTTTTTGAACATTTTAGTCACTTGAACATACACTCATAAGCATTCATCACATTGGTTCATAAGTCCAAACTCATTATCACAATTAATAAATATTTACTTAAGTATAAATTCTTAAGCTTTAAATATATTGATGTATATATAATTTTCTTACACTATAATTGACTTTACGTTACGACACCAATTATTTTTGTATTTAAATATTACCTTTAACCATTTTTACCTTTTTAAACTAAGTTTTCATACTTTTAATATAGTAAATTAATTTTCCACTTAATCATGACCATACTTTCACCAAGGATCCCAAACTTTACCCAAAATTTACCTAGACTCAAACATACTCACACAATACTATACCTATACTCCTAGTAACTATATTTAGACACAAAAATTAAACATAAAATACCCTAGACACCCTTATAGCCAAATATATACATACACATAACATTTAAATACCAAAAACCCTTACCATTTACACTCTTGACTTTTAAACTTGTACAACATAGTTATTTAAGTGCTACACTATATGAAAAATATTTCCTTTCCTTTGACTAGCCATAATACCGCCGGTTTTAGCATGAAACCATGAGACCATGTACAAACTTGCCATTAAAACATGTACTAGGTATTACTATGCTTCTACCACATGACCAAGACACCTAGCATCCCCTTGCATCCTTAGACTTGTAGTAACCAACATTCACACACCAAATACTTGTGTACAACTTTCCCATTTATTGAAACACTATGCAAGCTATTCTTTGCTCCCTTGGAGACCTTACATGCGACGGCAAAATAGGATGTCTATGACATTGTACATTTGCTTGTCATTAAAGCATGTACTCCTAAGGTACACATCCAATATCCCCTAAATCTTCATACCTCCCTCTCTTGGCGTGTATGCACCGCAAACTACAACTCCCAATCTTATAGCTAGGATATTTAGCAAACACTAAGCTTCACACATCACTCACACACCCATATTCGGTTATCCTCTCAAACAAAATGCCTAGACATCTCCAAGCATTTACTTCAACTCATTCTTGGTCTTCTCCAAGCATTTAGTGCTTATCATTCAAGATATTTAGCATTTAAGGCGAATCCAAGACCATCGTAGTGGAACCCGACGTCTAGAACCCTTAAGCCATCGTCATCATCTCGTTTTCTTGAAAACAAGTAAGTACAAACCTTCTCTAAGCTTTTACTTACTCATTTCATGTTTCATGCATGTTTATGCTATAAAAATGGAGTTAGTGATGCATGCACACGTTGGAAACTTATGAACAAACCCTAAACAACATATAAGCCCACGGCTTATATGATGTCTATGGGTGTTCTTGCCCTAAAAACCCTAAAACGTGTATATTTAAGCTTGTAAAACTTATTTAAGCCCTAGAGTAAATCACTTGCCATAAAAGTTATAAGAAACTTAATATAAGCCGAAACAATTAAGCTAATATAAGCCCATGATTCATATAAGCCTAGTCATATCTAAGTTGGATATATATATATATATATATATATATATATATATATATATATATATATATATATATATATATATATATATATATATATATATATATATATATATATATATATATATATATATATATATATATATATATATATATAAGCTCATAAAATCTAATATAAGCCTTAGAATTATTAAAAATAAGCCGAAACATATAAGCTTAACATAAGCCTTAAATAAGCCCAATGAATATAAGCCCTAACTTATTTGAAGGAGTTAAGTTAAATTAATATAAGCCCATTAGTTATATAGTAAAAACATAAGCCCACTTGGTAATTCCCTACTAAAAATTTGTACAAGCCCATTAGGCCCACATTACACAAGCCAAGACCCAAATGGGTTAGTCAAGCCCAATTTCTAAAATGTGGAGACTTTTTGTGCCCATTACGACAAGTGGTGAAAGTATTGGTTGATTTGGCAAATTAATAAAACATATGTAATTGTTTTTGTGACTTTGTATAAGTACAAGGGCCAAACATGTCACTTTCCAAAGTGTAGGGGGCGTTTACCTTAAACCGTGAGTTAAATGAAAACCACAAGGGCCATTGTTGCCAAAACCTAAACTAAATTCGAGCCCTAATTGTTTTAATAAACAATCCGAGACCTCAAGGGGACACTTTTGCCATTTATGTAAAGTTTTACAAGCCCTAGCCTTGTTTTATTTATATTAGAGACCTTAGGGGTCATTCCTGCCATTTTTGAAACTTAACATAAACCCTAGAAACCTTATAAAACATTTCAGAGACTCAAGGGACTAAAAGTGTCATTTTGGAAACTTAAAACAAGCTCTAACTCTTTATATAATAAATTCCGAGACTTGGGGGGGTGTTTTGTCATTTCCCCAAAGTTTTACAAGCCCTAGGGGCGTTTTTATAAATAAACTAACTAACAAGGATTAACGGCGTAATAAACTTAACGAACGAAACCTTAAAGGTTATTTTTGTAATTTGTCATACTTACAAGAGTTTACTAGTAATTTTAATATAATTAAAAGTATTAATAAAATATTTTATTAAATTTAGTTATTTGGATAATTAAATAAATCACTAAGTTTATTTACGAGACTTTATAAATAGATGAATCCTGTTAATTATATTTTTAAGACTTAAGGAAATAATATAATATTACCTTACGGTTTATTTAATTAAAATCCATTTATTTAATTTATTCCCGTTTACTAAGTCAACTTACATATTTTTAGACACTAAAAATATACGTTTATCACAACCCTTTATAAGTATAAACATTTAGACAATCGTTATAACGTATTAATTTGTGATCATGCATTCTTTGAAAATCATACATCCATCATGCATTGTTAATTATGCATTTACTAAGGCACTTAAAATTACTTAGGTAATTACTCCGGTTCGTGATCATATTGTGCCAGTTTGTTCAGTGACATCATCATCATCATCACATCATTACCACTAAGGTGAGTTCATGGCCCCATCTTTACTGTTTTATAACTGGGAGAGAAAACATACAAAAACTATATATATTTTAAATATGCAAAACATGCACTGACAACAACAACAACTTATTGCCTATTGTTTGCCCCATACCCGTGGACTATAATAGTTAATAGTGTAGCGCGAAATGTGTGAATAGATCTATTTGGGTATTGACAATACCCGGCCTGCGTGACTTGCTATCACGAAACGCTTAGGCCAAGCAACATGTTTACATCATTGTCGGACTGAGGGAACAACATCGGGACAAATCCAAATGGGCGTACCGAACAACTTTTTGTCTAGCTTCTATTACAGGGCAATAAGAACTACTATAGTATGTAGCTTAGTGTTCTACTATCTTTGTGATGTTTGGCATATTATTAACTTATTATTTAATTAAACCTGTGAATTCACCAACTTCGTGTTGACCCCCACATTTTACTCTATATGTTTTCTCAGGAAAATAAAGCAGGTTCATGCATTGGATTCCAGCATTTTAGGAGCATCATGCCTACCATTGGGCTGGGATATTTACTTTAGTTTTATAATAAATGTGGTTTACAAACAAGATACTAAGTGTGTACAATTTATTCATGTAATTTGTATTAAATGACTTTTATGATCATTGCTCTATATACTATGTGCTTTCGATCCACCCAAGTAACACCCCAATTACTATTCCGCTGCATTTGACCAACCAGGGGGTGTTACAACCCATATATGGAACCGCAGGCAGGGAGCCCTGTTTTGGTTCGTTTTTTGTCTTTCTCTTTTGACCAGTTTTCTTCAAGATTCTTTGTTTGCCTCTTTGAGTTAAACATTCTTTGAAACCTTTTGTATTTCTTTATATTCTTTTCCTTCTCTACTTTCCTTGAATTCTCTTGTTTTGGGATTTCTCTTCTCACCCCTCACAATGTCTTTTTCTTCTAAACTTTTACATCTATTTGTCACAACATTCTAAACCCAAAGCTTCTTCTTCTAAGTTTTCCAAGAAAACTAAAAATTTCGGTGAAACCCGTTTGGATTAAAAAGAACAAGGATCACTATGAGCCTTATTCTCCCAAACCTCTCAAGATAGTTTCTCTCCAATTGAGTATTAGAATGAGTCTTACTCAATCAATCCAATTACCGGAGAAAGGGAAGCTCTTCCGCCACCACCTAAACCTTTCAACACACCTCAACTAAATGACCTATCTTCTTACCCTAACCTCACTAAGTATTGTAATAGAAACCTCTCTCCACATTCTCCTTCTCCTCCACCACCTTCGTTCTTTTATGATGGACCTCCCCCATCTAATGATTTTGTTTTGCATCATGGAAGCTCATGTGCGTGTTGTAGATTTCAACAAATTGAACTTGCTCATGTCTATAAGAAGTTAAATTTTCTTGAATTTCTTCTCACTCAACCTCCTCTTCGAGTATTTGTTCCCGTGAGCAAATCACCGGAAGATGCACCTTCGGCTTATTTTACCGGTTAAATCACATGTTGTGTTCTAATCTTTTGAGTCTAAAATAAAAACTTAAGCAATCTTGGAAGACTACTTCTACTAGAATGGTAGTTATGCTTATGTTGTTTTATTTTTGTTATTTCTTGCTCTAGTATTCATATTTCCATATATGAATATCTTGTTGTGTGTTCTTTCATATTTATTTTTAATATGATTGTTATGTGTGTTATTTTTTGTTTTTGCTAATTCCTTTATCACACATATTGTTGAGAGTTGATTTTGGTTAATCATTGAATTTTCTTGGGTGATTTCTAAAATTCTAAGCCTTTAACCCCTTGACGTAATATCTTCAAATTGTTGGATGTTTTTTTCTACCTTTATTCTAACAATTGTGAATTGATCTTGTTAAATTACTCGCATTAGACAAACTTAGCAAATATTTACTTTATAATTTGAGATTTCTTTTCTTTCTCCTTCTCAAGTTATTTAGTGAGTAGTGACTATTGCATTTACATGGGTGTTTCTTTTCTTTCTACTACCCTTGCATGTAGTTTGTCACCATAACTAGATCACTTGGTGCCCCAAGCTAGGGGGAGTATGCACCAAGGGGGAGCTACTAGCAAAGTCGATTCTTCTCTTCTTCAAAGACTTGTGCTAACTTTTTGCTTCGACAAAAAGGGGAGAAATGGTAGTGATAAACTCGTTAATAATTCGAAAACTTTTATTTTTACATAAATGAGTTTATAGTTTGTCATAATTAAAAAGGGGGAGACTGTTAATGCAACTGATGTCTAAAACATTATTTGTAATAACTAATCTTTCTTAGTTTTGATCACGGCAAAGTGTAAAAGCATTTATCGTCAAAGATAACCGTAAGATGAATTATTTAATAAACACTATCATTAAGGTAATAATTATTTAAGTCTTTCACAAACATATCTTATACATGTTTAGTTATCATTAAAAGTGATTACCCTTAAACTCACATTTATACAAATGTGAGAAAATGTTTTTAATAAACTTTCTTTTTAAGAAAATATTTTATTAAAATAGAAAATAGAAATTGAATTTGGCATATTCCAAATGGTCTAAGAATATCCTCTTGAGGTATATTCTTCACCATATGGCATTTCTCTACTACAAGAAAAAATGAGCGTAGTCTAGAGCATGCAGCTCAGTATAGGTGCCTGTGACTCAATATTGATAATGAGCCGCAAGACCATTTAATGAGCTGCAGTCAGACAACCGTTGGACTTGTCTCCTATAAATAGTGGATCATTTTTCCATTTTTCAATAAACCTTTTATATGATAGATTTCTGCTTCTTATGTTCTTTCTATGATTCCAATCATTAGTAAATGATCACTTAATGTGTTAATTATGCTTAGTAATGATTATCCTTTTGATCTCCTTTTTATATGTCCAAAGAGAAGATCACTCGTACATTTGTGATGTGATAAAAGATGAAGCCTTGATGAAGATCATCCTTTGTTAGATCTGGTCATGTTCATCATATTGTTTATATGTGTCTTGTGTAAATCCAAGGTATTTATGTATAATTGGATTAGTCTTGTATTGATCCAAGGTATATGTATATACTTGGATTAGTCTTGTGTAGATCCAAGGTATATGTGTATACTTGGATGTGTCTTGTGATGTAGTGTGTCTTGTGTGTAAGTTCTCACTAAACTACAAAGTGATGTAATTGTGAGTATGAGTGTTGTGAGTTCTTACTTAACTAGAAAGTGGTGTGTGTGAAGATTGGTTCTAGCTTTGGATTAGGACTCGACATCTAGCCTTGTGTCAAAAAAGAAGATGGGCAACAAAGATTAGTTCTAGTTTTGGATTAGGACTCGACATCTAGCCTTGTGTCGGAAAAGAAGATGGGCGACGAAGATTGGTTCTAGCTTAGGATTAGAACTCGACATTTAGCTGAGTGTCGAAAAAAATTTTAAGCAACGTTGTAAGGTTTTCTCCGCCAAGAAGGGAGCTTGTGGATATAGTGGAAATCTCGAGTAAGGTGTTGATAGGTGTGAAAACACCCATCCTTTTACCACTTATTTCTGGCTAAAACGAGACCAAAACGCGTATTTAATATCATTTGTTTGGAATTATGCGTGGTTTTTGTGTTTATTGTGTTTTCAGAGCCAACCGGATGGATAATGGAGAAAACATGGGATTGTACGGGTTTTATCGAAGAAAAAGACTCAAGACGAAGTCTATTGTCCAAGAGATGCAAAAGATTTGAAGTCAATGGGCCTATTTGAAGATTTATCGAAGAAAAGGACCAAAGATGGAAGATTTACATATGTCGAAGGAACTCAAGTCTATTAAACGAAGAAATTAAAAGACGAGTTGAATTTAATCGTCGACAAGTCCCGAATCAGAATCGAAAACGTCAACTTTACTGAAAAGACGAGAAGACGAAAAGAGAGAAGAAAGCCCACTCACCAACCAACCACTAGGCCTATATAAGGAATTCACCTTCACACTTTTTGAGCTAGTTTTCATTTTTCCCAGTCATTTTCCTTTTCTTTCGTAGGAAGCCAACACCATTAAGGTGTTGGTGATTTTTCATTCTTGTTGAATCTTGAATCTTGTAAGTTTTTTAATCTTTACCTTTGTTTGTTTAACATTAATCTTTCAATACAATCTTCCATTAATCTTGTTCATCTTCATCTTTTTGATTTAAAGTTTAAAGTTCTTATTTGCTTGATTTGATCTTCAAAAGTTATTGGGTTTTGTGTTTTTATTGTTGGGATTTGATGTTTATGGTTCATAAATGATTAGTGATTAGTTTTGTTTAAGTTTTGGTTAAAAACTTGGTTGATTTTGGCTTAAAATCGTATTACCCTGTTTTTCTGTTTACTGTTCTTCGTCCCAGTATTCCGGATCAATCATTTTCTTCAAACATTCCGAACCAACCTTCTTTCCAAGTATTCCGCATCAAGCTTCTTCATCCGGAATATCCAATATTCCGGATCAACCCCTTTCATCCCGAATAATCAATTATTCCGGATCACACCATTTATTCCGCATCAACAATTATTCCGAGTAGAGCTTTTATTACGCATCAACTTTTTCCATCCGGAATATTTTATATTCCGGATCAAAGCCTCTCATCTGGAATAATCAAATATTCCGGATAACCTCATTATTCCGCATCAACCATTTATTCCGCATGAGCCTCCTATTTCGCATGAGCTTTTATTCCGCATCAACTTTTTTATTCCGAATCAACCTTTATTCCGCATCAACAGTATATTCCGCATTAGCCTTATATTCCGCATGAGCCTATTATTCCGCATGAGTCTATTATTCCGCATGAGCTAGTATTCCGAATCAACCTTTATTCCGCATCAACAGTATATTCCGCATGAGCTTTTTATTCCGCATGAGTAAGATATTCCGCATGAAGGATTTTTGTCTGATTTATTCCGGATCAAGCATACATTCCGAATCAAGCACTTTTTCAGCAAGGGTATTCTACTGTTTAATCGTTTAATTGTTTAATTTTAATTCAAGTTTTATTTCATTAACTGTTTTTGGTTTAAATCCTTATTTACTTCACGCATTTACCCTTTTAGTAGAATAGAAAACCAAACCCCCTATTTGTCACCAAGAACAACTATTCCACTTTGAGCTGTGATCAATTCGAGAGATTCCGAGAATTAATCTGAACCCAATGCAAAATAAGTGTATCAAATGGCGCCGCTGCCGGCTCTTCTCGTTAAGATTAACAGTTTTTTGTGAGAACTTGGATTTTGGGATCCGTTCCTCGTGAACGTTCCTTTTTCATAAAAAATTTCAAAAACCCTAAAAAATCTAAAATTTTCAAAATACAAAAAAAAATATATTTAAAAAACATCAAAAACCAAAAATATTTCTTGTTTGCGTTGTTAGTTCTTTTGCAGGTGTATGCGCACTCGATCAACGTCTTATCAAGAGCCCGAGACTCTCGAAGACTTATACATGGCCGGTGTACACAACAACAACAATAATCCACCTCAAAACAACAATAATAACAACAACAATGAACCTCTACCGGACAATCGCCCGATGATTGAACTTTTGCAAGCACATGTAGAGGGAAACAATGATCCAATTGTCATACCCGCGATTGCAGCCAACAACTTTGAGCTCAAATCCGGCTTTATTCAGATGGTCTCTGCTCAACCATTCTTGGGGCGTACCATTGATGATCCTCATGACCACATCAAAAGGTTCCTGCAACTCACGAATACGGTCAAATTCAATGGTGTTCCACAAGAGGTAATCCGTTTACAACTTTTTCCTTTCTCCTTATAGGGACAAGCCCGGCATTGGCTTGCAAAGGAACCGCCACAAAGTATTCTGTCGTGGACGGATTTGGAGACCAAATTCATAAACTACTTTTTCCCACCCTCTCGTACTACCGCTTTGCGGAATGAAATTATTAACTTTGAACAAAAGTACGATGAGTCTTTTAGTGAATCTTGGGACCGTTTTAAAGATCTTTTAAGAAAGTGCCCACAACATGGTTTTACCAAAGTGCACCAAGTTAATACTTTTTACAATGGTTTAAGCATGAATAACCAAGATTCACTAAATAGTGCCCCGGGGGGTAATATTTTGGTTAAGAGCTCTAATGCTGCTTGGGATATTATTGAAAATAAGTCTCGTGTGCAAACCAAGAGTGTTCGGACCAATGCCGCTAGTGCTAGTACTAGTGACAACGACAAGACTTGACAAAATTACGTCGCTTCTTGAATCGCTTGCTACCCAAACCGCTAGCAATACCAACAGCATCAACGCTAAAAACGCTCAAGACGCTCAAGTCAATGCTGTTAGACAACCATGTGAAATATGTGGGGGTCCTCACTCTTACACCACTTGTACCGCCACCCAAGACTATCCTTCTGAGAATGTTAATGCAGCATACGGTACCTATCCTCCGGCCGCTTATCAAGCTCGTACTCAAGGAGACCGCAACTTGCTCAACTATCGCTCAAACAACTTTCTTTCCCCACCCGGTTTTCCTCCTAACAACCCAAACCAACAACAAGACCTCAATCGCCCTCCTCAACAACAACCTCGTGCACCATACCAACCACCTCAAAGACAACCATATCCACCTCAAAGAAACAACCAAGTTTACCAACAACATGCTTATCAACCACCCGCCTACAATGCTCCTCCCAACCAACCCACCACATTACACCAAGATATTGGAACCTACATGAGGACTAATGATGTGATCGTGGACAATCTCCAGCGGGAAGTGCTCAACTTGAAAGCAGACATGGTGAAACAAGGGAACGATCTTCGAGCTGATATGCGAAACACTTTGGCTAGTCAAACGAATGACTTAAGGAACATGATGGCTGGTTTCTTCCAAGGTAATCAATCCTCTTCTTCGGGTACTCTTTCGAGTAACACCATTGCAAATCCAAGAGGGGAGATGAAAGCAATCACCACTCGTAGTGGCAAAGGTACCAAGGAACCCGAGCTTTCTATACCTCCACCGGTGATTGTGACTAAGGAAAACGAGTCACCTACTCATATTCCTCATCCTTCTACTTCCCCAATTCCTCCACCTCTTACTTCTACCCCTCCTCCACCCAAGGATGTGAGTGATCCTACTCTCCAAAAGCCTTTCTCTTCTTCCGATATACCTTATCCATCAAGGTTGAGGAAAAAGACGCTTAAAAGCAAGGATGATACTCAAGTTTCGAACTTTCTCAAAATGTTTAAACAATTGAATTTCAACATCTCCTTCGCTGAGGCTCTCGCTCACATGCCTAAATACGCGAAAATGTTCAAAGATCTTCTTAGTGACAAGGAGAAGCTTCTTGATATTGCTAATACCAACTTAATGAGAATTGCTCCGCGGTTCTCTTAAGGAAATTTCCAACTAAACTTGGTGATCCGGGTCGTCTCTTAATCCCTTGCAACTTCCCGGGAGTAGAGAATTGCATGGCCCTAGCCGATCTAGGTGCTAGTATTAACTTAATGCCTTTAAGTGTTTGGAAGCAATTATCTCTCCCTGAGCTAGTCCCCACCAAAATGACTTTGGAATTAGCTAACCGTACTGTTGCTTATCCAGTGGGGATAGCCAAAGACGTTTTTGTAGGAGTCGACAAATTCAATTTTCCTGCCGATTTCGTCGTCGTCGACTACGATATGGACCCTCGTGTGCCATTAATTATGGGACGTCCATTCCTGAGGACCGGTCGCACTCTCTTCGATGTAGAAGCGGGTGAGCTTATCATGAGAGTGGGTGACGATAAAATCGTCTTCAACATGGGAAAGCTTTCTAAACAGCCTTATTCATACGAGAGTGTTAATTGTATCGACGTTCTTGATGAGGCTTGTGAAGAACACTTCAAATATGCTTGCAAAAGTATTCCTACCTCTCCTCCCAATGTTGAGACCGTTTCCTCTATTGATTCATCACTATCTCTATTTGGAGAAGGTGATTTCCTTTGGAACGATTTTGAAGCAACCATGGGAGATGTGAACTTAGAAGATGACGATTCTCCCACCGATTGGGATGAAGACATTCGTCTCATTGAGAAACTTCTCAAAGAGGACCATATTTCTCCACCATCTCCCAAGGCTATTGCTATCGATGCACCGACTTTGAATACGCCTCCCATCGAAAATCCTCCAGATTTAGAGCTTAAGGAGTTGCCGTCCCATCTCGAGTACGTGTTCCTTGAAGATAAGAAGAAGTCGCCCGTCATCATTGCTAAGGACTTGAAAGAAGAAGAGAAATCTCGCCTCATCGCCGTGCTGAAAGATCATAAGAAGGCAATTGCTTGGAAAATTTCCGATATCCGCGGAATTGATCCAAACTTTTGTACTCACAAGATTCTCATGGAAGATGACTTTAAACCCGCAATCCAGAGCCAAAGAAGGGTTAATCCTGGCATTCATGACGTCATCAAACAAGAGGTTATCAAACTTCTTGATGCCAGCTTGATTTACCCTATTTCGGATTCGCCATGGGTAAGTCCCGTCCATTGTGTGCCCAAGAAGGGCGGAATAACCGTTGTTCCAAATGAACACAACGAGTTGATTCCCACTCGTCTCATTACTGGGTGGAGAGTTTGTATCGACTATCGCAAAATCAATGATGCCACAAGAAAAGATCACTTTCCTCTTCCTTTCATGGATCAAATGCTCGAGCGTCTAGCTGGTAATGACTATTACTGCTTCTTAGACGGTTTCTCCGGGTATTTTCAAATTCCCATCGATCCCAAAGACCAAGAGAAGACCACATTCACTTGTCCCTACGGAACATTTGCTTACAAACGCATACCTTTCGGTTTATGCAATGCTCCTGGGACATTCCAAAGGTGTATGATGGCTATCTTCCATGACATGGTTGAAGAAACTATGGAAGTATTCATGGATGATTTCTCGGTTTATGGCGATTCTTTCTCTGCTTGCCTTGCCAATTTATAACGTATGCTTAAGCGGTGTGAAGACACTCGCCTTGTTCTTAATTGGGAAAAATATCATTTCATGGTAAAAGAGAGCATCGTGCTAGGACACAAGATCTCCAAAGCCGGTCTTGAAGTGGACCGTGCTAAAGTCGATGTTATTGCTAAATTGCCTCCACCTTCAACCGTGAAGGGTGTGAGAAGTTTCATGGGTCATGCGGGCTTCTACCGTCGATTCATCAAAGATTTTTCTAAAATCGCTCGCCCGATGACCCACCTCTTGTATTGAAGCCTTCAACCTTCTTAAGGATAAGCTAACTAAGGCACCAGTCTTGGTTACCCCTAATTGGGAGCTGCCTTTCGAGTTGATGTGCGATGCTAGCGACTATGCTATTGGAGCGGTTTTGGGCCAAAGAGTGAATAAACACTTCCAACCAATCCACTACGCTAGCAATACAATGACAGGGGCTCAATTGCATTACACGACAACCGAAAAAGAGCTTTTAGTTGTTGTCTATGCCTTTGAAAAGTTCCGCCCCTATCTTGTCCTTTCTACCACAATCGTGTATACCGATCATTCCGCGTTGAAGTACTTGTTAACTAAACAAGATTCCAAACCAAGACTTCTTCGATGGGTTTTGCAACTCCAAGAATTTAAAATCGAAATTCGTGATAAGAAGGGAGCTGAAAACCTAGCCACGGATCATCTCAGTAGACTTGAGGATCCTTATCAAGGGGATCATCCGAACAAAGAGATCAATGACTCTTTTCCCCTGGAGACCTTAATGTCTATCAATTCAAATCAAGATGAGACCCCGTGGTTTGCGGACATTGCAAACTACTTGGCGGGTGGAATTCTCATTGACGGGTTAACATCCCAGCAAAAGAAAAAGTTCTTCAAAGACATTAAGACTTACTTTTGGGATGACCCGTATCTCTTCAAACAATGTGCTGATTTGATTATTCGCCGACGTGTTGATGGACCGGCCGCTTTAGACATTCTCGAAGCTTGCCACAAATGACCCACCGGTGGTCACTTTGGTCCCAACTTCACCGCCAAAAAAGTGTTTGACTCGGGATTTTATTGGCCCACCATTTATCGTGATGCTCTACGAGATGGTTAAACATTGTGATGCTTGCCAAAAACAAGGCAAGATCACACATAAAGATGAGATGCCTCAAAATTTTATACAAGAATGTGAAATCTTTGATGTTTGGGGTATCGACTTTATGGCGCCATTCCCTTCATCTAAAGGAAACAAATACATCCTTGTAGCCGTTGACTACGTTTCTAAATGGGTTGAAGCCAAAGCTTTACCCACTAATGACGCAAGGGTGGTTTGTAACTTTTTGAAATCGTTGTTCGCTAGATTCGGTGTGCCTCGTGCCATTATTAGTGATCGCGGGACTCATTTTTGCAATGATCAATTTGCTAGAGTCATGGCTAAGTATGGTGTAAATCATCGTCTTTCCACCGCCTACCACCCACAAACTAATGGCCAGGCTGAAATCTCTAACCGAGGATTAAAGTGAATTCTTGAATGAACCGTGGGAGAGCATCGTGCCTCATGGGTCGATAAACTTGATGATGCTCTGTGGGCTTTCCGTACCGCATACAAGACTCCGATTGGTTGTGCACCATATCGTCTCGTGTACGGGAAATCATGCCACCTCCCCATTGAGTTGGAGCACAAGGCTTACTGGGCCTTGAAGTGGGCTAATTTCAATATCAACAAAGCCGGTGACCTACGCAAGATCCAACTCAATGAGCTTAATGAACTCCGAATGAGGCTTATGAAAATTCTTTGATCTATAAGGAAAAGACTAAGCTCATCCACGACTCTAAGATTAAAAACCGAGAGTTCCAAGTTGGAGACAAAGTTTTACTCTTTAACTCTCGGTTGAAAATCTTTTCGGGCAAGCTGAAATCTCGTTGGTCCGGCCCATTCACCATTGCCCAAATTTTTCCATATGGTACTCTCGAGCTCGCTCAACCTAATGGACCTAATTTTAAGGTGAATGGCCAACGAGTGAAGTTGTACTTTGGTGAGGACATCTCTCATGAGATGATTCCATCCCTCACCATGTTCCCTATGAACTAATTTTGGGTCGAGTCAGGCTCGTGACTCGGTTATAAAAAACAAGCGCTCCTCGGGAGGCAACCCGAGTATCTATCCTTTTCTGTTTTAACCTCCTAAGTGTAGGGGGACCTCTATAGGTTGTTTGTGTTTGTGTGGTGATGTGATTACAGGGATAAATGCACTTTTGGAATTTTTGAAGAACCGTGCTCCCGTGTTATCTGAAATCCGGTTCTATCTCTCAACTATCGTGATTCAATTTTCTTCATACTCACATTTGAAAATGATCACGTTAGTCGTCTCTTCCTTAGCTTGATTTAACCAACGTGCACAATGTCATAAGTGTAGGGGAGACTTTTCCCACATGCTTAAACATTGAGGACAATGTTTATATTAAGTGTAGGGGGGACTTCTATCGAAGTTTTAAGTGGACTTTTCTATGAAAATGCCTTCATTTAACCGGAAAATCATCTTTTTCAGCATTTTTCAAATTTTTAGTTAACTTTGGCCATATAGTCGTAATTTTTAAATTTTTATCGTTGCTTTCATATGTATATATCCCGCAATAAAGTCAAAAATATTAATAAAGTGGTGTAGCTAGTTTTGAAATCTTTGACATATTAGGCCCGTTGCGATTATTTTGACTCAACCCGAATAGACTTATCCAAGTTTATTCTAGCTAGTATCCTTAACCATGTAGACCTTAATTGGTTTATTAGGCGAAGCATCCACGAGTCTCATTACTTGAGATTTTAAATTGTGGAGAACGAGAAATGATAGAGTCAATTATAAGTCGGTATTCTTGCACAAGCTCACTTGGTGTAATTATTTGCCAATTCTCCCATCACTTGCTAATAATTTATCTGCAATAAGTAAGGTCGTACAATTTGAAAAGTTACTTAGCTTCTAGCCCAAGATCGTTTAAAAGTTGCTCGGTAATGATAAGAGTTTATAGCCAAGGCATAACTTATGAAGCGGGGCGCGAAGATTGGCGAGTCCGAAAAGTCCCTAACAAGGCATGAGGATTCAATCTTATTGATAAAGATCCAAGGTGATGTGAAAAGCATTATTCCCAAAATCAATATGAAGGATCAAGAATCACGACGAAAAGTAATCAACTCCCATAAAGATCATGGAGAAGTCTGTCTGAAAAGACCCTAACAAGGTATGAGGATAAATAGATCCAAGTCCGAAAAGGAGGCGGATCGTTGTATCTCAAAATCCCAAATAACGATTGAAGAAATAATGATGAAGTCGTGGTCAACAAAGTTGGAGTGCCCCTCAAAAGTCTCCAAGTGAAGAAACTCTATTAACGAAGAGAATACCATTATCTCAAGAACGTCTCTCAAGATATGAAGTATGAAGTACATGCCAAATATCGGCCCGAGAAAGGTCTCAAATCGTGAAGCGAGTTATGCTAAGATATGAACTTTTTGATATCCCGAGAAGCAGTTTTAAGAGATTTTGTCCTTTAGCTAACTATTAATCAAATCGTCCTACTTTGCTTTCAGCCTAAATAAACTATCGAAATAAGTCCAAAAATGCATCTTCATGATCATTCTAAGACAAAAATAAAATATAAGAGATACACCTAGGAATAAGGGAGTTTAAACATATAATTAAGCCATGTGTGTAAGTGTTTGATTTGCTGACTTATAATAACAATGATCTCATTTTGAAGCTTAGTTTGGGGAACGTGAAACTTGAGGGTGATAAATCTTCGCAGCACCGAAGCCCTAATGTAAGTCCTTGATCTCTTTGCAAGTTATTTCCATGTAGCTATTTTCTAGTGAAAATGGTTTTCTATCCTTTTGTTTCCTTTAAAGTTTTAATTTCTCTTAGTACTCTAATTTTTGTTTTAGTAGTATGTTAATAAGGCCAAGGTTGATTGATTATGAGAAAAGTGTAAAATTGCTTTATCACTAAGCATTGCATGAGGGCATGTGTGAGACCCCCAAAATCAGGCAAGGAAACACGTAGGCAGCAAAGGGGTTCCACGTCATGGTACAAGAAACAATGAAATACTGTTGACATAAAGTTGACGTAATAAAAACTTATACATTACATCACAAAAAGATCAGAGTTTTTAAACAAAGGTCCCAGAGTTTTATAAGCGGAAAATCTATTATTTAAATATGGTTTTGTAACATGTTGTTACCAAAAATATAGGATAAACTTCTGACGGATTTTACCAAAACCGAACTTTAAAAAGTAACACAGAAATCTCCAAGTTGCGATAATATCCTGCGGGCTCCCATCCAAGCAAAGCTAAGTAATAATACCTGAGATTAAACATGTAAAATCGTCAACATGAAGTTGAGTGATATTCATAGGTTTAGCAGTAAAGGTGTGGAACACAAGCATTCATTTGTAAAACAAGAAATAAGGAAAATGGTTACGTACGATAACCATAGTCCGAAACCATTATTATTGCTACTTAGTTCATGAACCGAAGCTTAACTCAATGTAAGTTCCTCTAGTGAGTATTCAACCTAAATACTCAAGTATAAACAAATGAAATGCATCATGGTTAAACAACCGCAACATGGGACGGGGATTGTCAATCCCGATGGATCCACCCACAACATTCGCGCTTAGTAACACAAGTAAATTAACGGTTCATGATCAGGAGAGGAAACTTAAGTGCTATAACTAAAAGCAATAATAATAATGAAAATCTGTTGGAAATCATCAAGTTCTGGAAAGCATACAAGTTCTGTATGGCATACAAGTTCTGGATAGCATACAAGTTCTGGATAGCATACAGTTTAAAATGAATGTGTTCCACCATGTAAAATCTCACCCCGCGTTTAGAAACAATGTATAAGTAGTAAAAAAAAGGGGGCTATGAACTCACCTTAGAGAAAATGATATCAAACGAGGATAACGATCAAGATAATAGTGATGGTAGTGAAACGATGAAATCGGATAAGACAGGAAGCCGCGAGCTTCTAAGGACAACCTAAGATATGTAAAAATAAATACTTATAAAATCTAAAAGATATATGTCGGGACAGAAAACAATAACGAGCCACTTCACCCATTTGACTCGTCGAAACACGTTAGTTATTATTACAATAAGGGTTGAGTTAACACTAAATTGTTAATTGTTTAAACAACTTGTCTTATATATTAATGAAAACATGTAAGTTTATTTGGTAGAGATTAAAATACTAAAGGGGCTTTTATTTAAAGTTATCAACAAAATGAGGATGACACAAAGGCTCATATCCATATTCATACCCTCTAGTATACTACCAAGATAATATTTATGATACACTATAATAGATTCTTTTCAAAACCATCATGAAACTAGATGTTAAATTTGACCATATTGATTCTCAGTCATATACTGTGTATGTTTATACGTGACATGTAATATTAAGTTAAGAATGCCTAAACATTAGTTAGAAATAATATATGATATTGAAGTGATGGATTAAAGATTACCTCAAAGCAATACGAGGACTTAATGGGATCGATATCGAAATCAAGTACGAACAACGACCACAACACAAAGAATATGATTAAAGTAATCCGATAGAGGCCCAAAATAATACGAACTCGAAACTCCAACGGCAGAGCGACAGACTCCCGCGAACACAAATAGATCGAATCAACCCGTTAGAAAATATCAAATCACGGACCACACCGACGTGACCAATACCTGAACTAAGTGTCGGTAAGCATTCAAATTATAAATTCAACCAAACTTTGCATCTTTATAAACCTTGAATTTTCTTCCCCTTAACAACCAAGAATGATGATAAGTTTAATGTTTAATAAACGCATGTTTAAGCAATTGAAAGACGTTGGCCTGAACACTTATTTTGCTATATTGATTCGTCATTTGACCATGATGATCTTATGAGATGATGAAAAGATAAACCGACATTCCTTCATGTTAATGTCATTTATATCTTTAGTAACTTGTTGGTTGGTTTACACGTATGATAGCATGTGGAGACTAAACATGCTACGTGTATACAAGAAAAAGAATGGTCAGGTACTTTTGTTGCTTTAGATCGATATTGAATGAACGGGTATTATTGAAACCCGATATTTTAAAAGTTACGCGATTTGAAAGTTACACGTGAAACACGAAAAATAAACGCTCAATATAAAATAAATAACTTTAGCATTCAGACAACGTTGATATTTTGATATAAAAATTGAGGCTTATATTTAATAAACGTTAACGCGCTATATAAACGAATGACACATAAAGATTTATCATAAATTTTACGAAGAATGTCCATAAAATGAAAAATTAGAACGACGACAATAAAAATATTTCTATGTCATAACAGATATATTTATGGTCGATGACAGACATAGACTTTGCCAATAATTAATAAAAGGCACATTTTTGATACATTAAAGCAATAACCTTGTCGGTTAACCAAAAATTCAATATTATTAGTAAAACGATCATGACAAATAAAATTTGTGTAATAAATATTGGCACGAATATTAATATTATTAGAACTCGGTCTAAATGTTGATTTTAAATTGCAGATTACTACAGTAAATAAATATGGAAAAATAAAAATAAATTTTTTTATAATTCCGAATAAAATATTATCAATTATCAGAAAAATAATTAAAATACAATTTAATTAAAATTCTCGAGATCTCAGGATTTACGTATGGAAAGTAAAAGAAACAGGTTAAACATTGTAAAAGTAAAAAAGTATGAATAAAAGAATAATTTAATTACCGGGAAAAATACGAGTTCTTATAGTTGGACCTCCTAAAAGAACTCTGGTCCCTCAGAGTTCCACTGGAGACAGCAGAAGATGCAAACAAAAGGAGATACATAGTTTAGAATTGATTCATTGCTTCCCAGGTAATTTCTGCACCACGGCGTACCTTAACAATTAGAATTCACTATGCTTCAGTTTCTTAAATCCTTTTCGAATAAATTTTCAAACTTGGATGAAAATAAATAACCTTTCAGTACGGAGAATTATCAAGAGATAAAGAATTGCTTAAACGAACAAGGTGCGCTAAAACGAGTTAAGATTGTTAATCAACAAGGAATCGTAAATCACGCAAACTGTATAACATGACAATTCTTAAAACGTAACAATTTTTTTTTTGAAATCCAAGTAGGTGATTAAGGTATCAAATTATAAACATAGGGCATGTTCGGATTTTCAAAAGGTGATAAGATAGCAAATAATAGTCAACAATTAGAATACAAGCAATATCAAGAGGGAATAAAACGAAATTCGTATCAATTTCTTAACAGACATGGTAGTGTAGATGCATCAATGATAAGGACAATATGAAACAAAAGATTTAACAAGATTAATTCACGAGTGTGGTTGGCATCACCAACAACGGCTTATTAAGTTCTCGGTTGTTGATACACGATCGAAAGAGAAAAGCCACATAACTAATTTTCGAATCAATGAAAATTCTTAAGAATTCACTTGAGAGTAATTCCAATAAGATGAACAACATTAGCAATGCGAGGCGAAATCAATACGTGGTTCACACGAATGAATTTCAAGATGATAGAGTCTAACACACATCATGACAAGTACACAAAATCGTTGTTCACTTCCAGTCATAAATCACTATTCGCGTCCGGAGATGTTTCGAAGGTCTACCAAAATAGATAGAGAAGGTCGATCGATGTAGAAGTATAACAACATTGAAACTTTCAAGTCTGGTATCAATGGTAAGAAATTAGACAACTGGTAACGAGAATTATGTCACGAAAGAAGATGAGGTAACAAGTAAAACAAATATCGTTGAGTAAAGAAATATGTGCTTGAGGCATGTACTTTGTTCAAGAAAAGATAAGGATTCATATGTGTATGTCGCGAATTGGTGTTACTCGCATAATATGTAAAAGTTTTCAAACTTTATTTTATCTAGCTTTTTAAGAAACATAAGTAAAAAGTTGGTTCTTGGCCAAATATTTAAGGTGACTACTATTTGGCGTTGCATGGCTCCTTCTAAATTAAGCATAGGTGATCAGGCCATGCATAATTTAGGACTAGCAATGCGATGCTCAGCTTCGTCAAATCAGTATTACAGGTCATTTTATTTAAAATATGTATATAATGCCATTTGTAAAAACATGAATAAAAATATATTATGAAACTTTTCGCCAATAAGTTACTGGCTAGATATTTAATTCAACAAATTTTTTTATTTTTTATTTTTATTTAAATTTTTTTATAAGGGTTCTTTATAAGACCAATTGTTGAACAATTTAAGAAATTACATCGTAAAATTAAAATTTTTATAAGATAGTATTCAATTATTTAAGAAAGCCCAAATGAAACCATTTGTGAAATGATTCGCAAACAAGACAAGTTTGAGTTTATATGGTAACATGATAATAGTTTACAAAGTAGCGAGTGGGTTACAAGAGGGAAATAAGGAGTAGTTCAATACAATCAATGAAAGGGTTACAAAGTAATAGGGTTTTGAGAGGTTTAGCCGGAATCGTCAAGAGTCCCGTGTCAAGAAGGATAACGAATGATGAAAATAAGAACTTCAACCTCGGTCCAAATCAGTGGTACGATAGAAGCAAAGAAAGACAACTTAGAATGACAATTAAGTCATATGAAAAAGAAAGATAGAGGAATCCATATGTGTGCACATCGTTATTTATTTGACATAAATATGCACTATTTTAACGTTTTCAATCGCAATCATTGTTTCATGGTTGTAAAATATCATTAGTTAAAATTTTACGAGCTCACACGAACTCAAAAACGCCTAAAAAACCTATTTTGAAATTTCTACCATCTTTGACTTTTTAGTCAACTTTGACCTTTTGGGTTTTGACCAAACCAATTGATTCACTAAATGATATTCTAAGACTCGAATTCTAAAGCAACTCGATGTAAAACGATGTTTTGAACAACTTTCTAGTTTTACTGAGACTTGAAACGGATAAAAAATGGATGAAAATGCCCTTGCATTTAAATCTGTCAACATAATGATATTTTAGAACTACGCAGAAAGAAGTTCTTAAATTTTACAATCCCAAATGAGCGTAACTTGCTCGTTTTTAATGTTTACTGGTAAAATATTATGTCCTAAACGGACGTCTCAACAAGTAGAAATATATATTTTTATGTCTAAAGTTAAAAAATATTTTCTCGACACTGATAAATTTCCTGTAAAGTTTCTGTACAAAGTATATTTTTCGACACAGTTTGAAATTAAATCCAAATTTCATAATAACCCAGAATTAATGTACACACAAGACTTGTGGATTCCATAAAGACGAAAAAAAAATAAATTTCGTAATTAATCATGTAAAGAAAACACATTATAGAAACGGTTCAAGAATGCCAACGATAAACTAAGAATTCAAAAACGACGCATGACATCCGTGTCTTAGATTTCGAGATGCAATGCAGGAAGGTCTCTTGGCAGTGTGATTTTTTTTTCCAAAATCACAAGACATATCGAGAAAGAATTGGAAGATTAACGGGCCACACTGATAGGTGTGTAAACACCCATCTTTTCTACCACTTAATCACAATAATAACCGGACCAAAACGTGTATTTTATGTCTTTTATGTCGGAATTATGCGTGGTTTGTGTTTTTGTTGTGATTTAGGATGAAAAGGTTAAAAATGGAGAAAACACGGACATTCACGGGCATTTATGGACTTTTATTGAAGAAAAGGATAAAAAGACGAAGTCGAGAAGTCAAGAGTGCAAAAAGAACGAAAGTCCACGACCAATTCTGAAGATTTATCGAAGAAAAAGTCAAAAGACGGAAGTTCATCAAAAGCCGAAGAATTCAAGTCTATTTTATTGAAGAATTTAAAGACGAGTTCAAAAGAAATCCCGAAGTCAAAAGTTCCTTAAGTCCAAGATTAAAGAAGGATTAGAAGAAAAGGACTAAGTACGCAATTAATGAAGATTAAAAGAAGGAGGGACTTAATTATGCAATTAAGAGAAAAGGAAAGAGGGGAGGAAGCTTCCTTAATCCTCCCCTATAAATAGATTAGGATGTTTATTTTTCACTCTTGTTGGCTAAGGTGACAATTAGTCTTCCACCTTTTAAATACTTGTTCATTTACTTTTCATGTCATTTAAATTCATGTTATGCACCTTAATTACCATTTAATTCCAAGTAAGTTTTCATTTTAATTCTTGTCAAATCTTTATTTTATCTTGTCAATCTCTTATCTACCTTTCTTCTTCTTTAATTCATGTGTTTATGTTATGTTCATGTTTATGCTTTTTGTTTGATCTTAATGGTTTTTGATTATTGTGGTTAAAGTTGTTTGATTTCATGTTTTTGATTGTGTGTTGATGCTTATTCATTGATTCGTTACTGTTTTAGTCTATCCGTGTGTTTGATTTTGGTTAATTTATGTTTATATCTGCTACTGTTACCATCTTCCTTGTTCTTCGGAAGATTTTGCCTTGTTTCTGATCTTTCCAGAAAAAGTTCCGAACCAAGGTGTTTCATTCGGAAGTCAAAACTTCCGAACCAAGTCTGTTCATTCGGAACTCAAAAAGTTCCGAGTCAAGGAAACTCATTCGGAACTTCAAAAGTTCCGAATAAAGGAGCTTCATTCGGAAGTCAAAACTTCCGAACCAAAGATCTTCATTCGGAACCTTCCGAACCAACTCCAAGTTCCGAACCAAGGGCCTTCATTCGGAAGTTCTAAACTTCCGAATCAAGGAGCTTCATTCGGAAACTTCCGAATCAAGGGGTGACCAGAAACTTCCGAATCAAGGAAGAATTTACAAGTTCCGAATCAGCAAGTTCCGAATGAAGCATTGTTTTGGATAAGTGACATATTCAGACCAATTTGTTCCGGATCAAGGATTTTGATAATATTCCAAGTGAAGAAGAATCATTTCAACCAAAGGTGACATTTAGGACGAGTGATTGTTCCAAACGAAGGTTTATTCCGAATGAGCTGTATTCAGGTTCTTATTAGCTTTTGTCTTTGATTTTTATCTTCAAGCTTTATTTTACTTGCCTTTTTATTTAATTGCACTTTTAGATTATTTGCCTTAGTTTTAGTCGCACTTTAAGTTTGTGTCATCTTACTTTAGTGCCCTTTAATTTTAGTCACGTTTTTAAATACTTGCACCCTTACTTTAATTAGACTTAGGTTTTCTTAAAGAGCACTTTTACTTTTAAGTCTTTGCATTTAAATTTAAAATCACCCAAAAATATTCTTTTTCACCAAAGATCAACTAAGTCACACATAGAGAGCTAAGATCAATTCGATTAGATTCCGAGAACACGAACTTATTAATCTTTAATTTTTATACGGGCAAAAGCCATGTATCAAATGGCGCCGCTGCCGGCTCTTTTCGTTAAGATCAACAGTTTTCTGTACTAGACACGTTGCTTTTTGAGATCCGTTCACTTGTGTACGTTAATTTTCTTTCCTAAAAAATTCAAAAATCATAAAAATTAAAAATTGATAAAAAACCATAAAAATTAAAAATTTCAAAAATACAAAAAGATTTTATCTTTATTGTGTATATATATTGTCTTTGTGTTTGGTTTCTTTTTCTTTTGCATTTTCAGGTGTATGCGTACTAGATCTTCTAATTATCAAGAGCCCGAGCCTCAAGAAGATTTAGATATGGCAGGTGTTAACAACAATAATCAACCACCGCACCTTAATAATAACAACAATGCTCTTCCACAGCCCGATCTTCGGACCATGGAGGAACTTTGTCAACCAACAATGTTTGGACGAGGAGGACCGATTGCGCCGATGCAAATCAACGCTCCTGAGTTTTCGTTGAAGCACCACATGATTCAGCAAGTACAAACAAACCCATTTAGAGGATTACCTGATGATGATGCCAACAAACACCTCGACAAGTTCATTACAATCACCCAAAGCATGAAGTTGCCTGGGGCCACAATGGATGTACTCCGCTTACAACTCTTCCCACATACTTTATCGCATCATGCAGAGAAATGGTTTGATCGTCTCCCGAAGAATTCTATTCACACTTGGGATGACATGACTCAACGCTTTCTTTCGCGCTACTTTCCACCATCCATGGTCACAAGCCTTCGCAATCAGATCAACGGTTTCATGCAAGACCCTGATGAATCTCTTTTCGACGCTTGGGAGAGATATAATGTCTTGATCGACCGTTGTCCAAACCACAACATGCTTCCGGTCACCTTGATCGATACTTTCTACAACGGATTGACTTTTCGAGATCGTGATACGATTAATGCAGCCGCCGGTGGCACATTCATGAAAAGGAGACCCGAGGAGTGTAGAGAGTTAATAGAGAACATGACTACTCATCATAAGAACTGGGATTCCTCTGCTTCTTCTAGAAACAACACGAGAGTCAATGTTTCTTCTACCTCAGCAAACCCTGAGATGACCGAACTCACCCGCATGATGGCTGAAATGAGCAAAAGTATTACGCTTCTCGCTTCAAACCAACAACAACAAGTTAAAGCGGTCGCTAATCCTTGTGAAACATGTGGCGGTCCTCACTCATACACCGATTGTCCTACGACACAAGGAAATCCGGAAAATGTGTATGCAGCTTACGGTAATTATTCACCGGAAAATTACCAAGCTAGACAACAAGGGGATAGAAATCTGCTGAGCTACCGTTCCAACAATTACCTTTCACCCGGTTTTTCTCCTCAAAACCAAAACCCCGCCAACAACTACAATAGAAGCAACCAAATCCCACCTCGTGCTTCTAACCCTTATCAACCACCCACCCAACAACACCCACCCATTACTCCCGATGTTGACACAATCATGAGAACTCAAGGTGAGCAAATCAAGAATCTACAGAGCCAAATTATTAATTTAAAAGGAGATATCTTGAAGCAAGGTAATGACATCAGAACCGAGGTTCGTGAAAACCTTCAATCCTCCTTCATCACTCAAACAACTGAATTAAAGAATCTATTGGCTAGTTTCTTGCCCGAAGCTCAACCTTCTTCTTCTTCGGGTTCTCTACCTTCAAACACCGTCACTAATCCGCGAGCTAATGTGAGTGCTATAACTACGCGTAGTGGAATTACCATTGTCAATCCACCTGACTCACCACCATCATCTACAACTCCTCCACCACCATGTATCCCTATTTCTCTTCCACCTAGTAATAGTACACCATTACCGTCTCCGCCTCGTCATGACGATGTATCTCGGAAGGACCTTTCAACATCACAACCTTCACCAACTACACCTCCACCTAACCCTTATCAACCCAGAATCCCATACCCTTCTCGCATAGGCAAGACCAACGAGCTAACCAAGAATGACTGTAATGTAATGAAATATGTGGATATGCTATCTAAAATGACCATCAACATTAGCCTTGTTGAAGCACTTTGCCACATGCCGAAATTTGTCAAAGCATTCAAGGAATTGCTTAGCAAGAAGGAGAAGCTGATTGAACTCGCCAACACACGATTAAATGAAAACTGCTCTGCAGTCCTTCTTAGAGAACTTCCGGAAAAGCTTGGCGATCCCGGTCGTTTTGTGTTGCCTTGCGTGTTCAACAAAACTGAAGAATTTACTGCCCTTGCTGATCTCGGGGCTAGTATTAATTTGATGCCACTGAGTGTTTGGAAAACACTATCATTGCCCGACCTCATTCCAACAAAGATGACTCTCGAACTTGCAAACCGCACTCTCGCTTATCCCGTTGGTATAGCCGGAGATGTGTTTCTTAAAGTTGGCACATTTACTTTCCCGGTCGATTTTGTCGTAGTTGATTATGAAATGGACCCTCGTATTCCTCTAATACTTGGTCGGCCATTCTTGAGAACCGGACGTGCTTTAGTAGATGTGGCCGAAGGTGAGTTAATCTTACGAGTCGGGGATGATTCTAAAGTTTTTAAAATGGGGAAGCTTACAGGCAAATCTTTTGGAGGCCGAGAATCAGTGAATATGATAAATGTGCTCGATGACTTTACCGTCTATGACAATCCTCTATTCGAGTCTTCCACTGACAATCCACTCTTTGAAGATAATGTGGACGATTCTCCCCCTACTTTGGACGCTTCACCCATTTATGATTCTCAACCGGTCTTCGATGCTTATGATGATGATGATTCTAGCTCAGACTCGGATGATTTTAATTTTACTTCTGAGTATCCCGAGCTGCCCACTTTCGATGATTTCGATGAGGCTGATACTCTCTCGAGCGATTCTTCACATGATGAAGATCCTCCGCCATCACTCGATCCTACTTTGGACGATTATTCATTTGAGGAAGATTTCTCTGAATTTCTCAACACATACTTCCCTCATGAGAGTGATGCTCCTCCCTTGGACTTTGAAGATTATCGCCTTGATCCTACTTTGGATTTGAAGAGCATTTTGTCCAAGGAGAAGAAACCGGTCGACACCGAAGTCCGTTGCACATATGATTTGACACCTCTTTGTCCCCCTTCTGAGGACGAGGTTGTGCTTCTTTGCGGATCTTCTTCACACTCGGTTGAGCTTGAGTGCTATTTTCCCCTAAAGGAAAAGGTGTTCGACCCCGGTATTGAAGTCTTTAAGCCATCTCAGTCTCCACCTGATGAAATAAAAGGAAATATCTTTGGAAATTTTGAAGACATGCTTGCTCCACTTCAACTTTGCTTCCACCGTGCTCCATCGCTGCTTAAGGGAACCTTGCCATTTCTCTTTTGGCTTGCCTTGTTCGCCTTAAGCTCGTTCTTATTGATGGATGAAAACTATGTCTTTGATCCTGGTGGATTTGTTTCATGCTACTTCCGTTGATGATCAAGGTCGAGTCAGGCTCACGACTCGGTTAACAAAAACCAAGCGCTTCTTGGGAGGCAACCCATGCATCTATCTTTCCGCTTTCTTTACCATAAGTGTAGGGGGGACCCTTTGGATTGCTATTTCCTCTCCTCACTTCTTAATCAGGGATTCGAGCTTCTATGATCCACTCTTAATGATTCTTGACGAACCCGTGATTCCGTGTTCCACTTCTTCCCGGTTCTATCCTAAACTCTTTTCGATTCACTATTTTATATTTTCTCAATATTAAAATAGGAATCTCTTTAGTTGTCTTTTCCTTTGCAAGATTTAAACAACGTGCACAATGTCCTAAGTGTAGGGGAGCTTAATCCCACATGCTTAAACATTGAGGACAATGTTTATCTTAAGTGTAGGGGGACTTCTATCGAAGTTATGTGGTCTTTTCCTTATTTTTGTCCTCATTTTAACCGGAAAATCAATTTTTCGACATTTTTCAAAAATTTTGATCTATTTTGGCCTATTAGTTGTTATCTTTGTATAGTTATTTTCTTTCTCCGCTAGAATAAATGTTTAATAAGTGGTTTTAATTTTCAAACGTTGTGAATCTTTTGACTCAATCCGAGTTTACTCTAGCTAGTATCCTTAACGTGTTTAAGTCAAGTTTTGCTAGGCTTTTATATAGGGAGCTATAAAACGCGAAAGTCTTAACTCACACGGGTTAAGAACAAGAAATTTTCGCAAGTTCCTATAATTGATCCTAGAGAGTCGTTTATCAAGGGAACTTTAAAATGCGATTTCTAAACTTGAAAGAGTCTAAGAATTTGCAAGATCCTATAGGCGACTCGAAAACCCAAAACTTTGATTTAATAGGCTAAGCATCCACGAGTCTCATTACTTGAGATTTTAAACTGTGGAGAACGAGAGATGATAGAGCCAATTATAAGTTCGGTATTCTTTCATGAATTTATGTGAGTTAATTATGAGCCTATTCTCCCATCGCTAGCTAATAATTTATTTGCTAATAAATAAGGTTGTACGATTTGAAAAGTTACTTAGCTTCTAGCCCCAGATCGTTTAAAAGTTGCTCGGTAATGACGAGAGTTCATAGCCAAGGCATAACTTATGAAGCGGGGCGCGAAGATTGGCGAGTCCGAAAAGGCCCTAACAAGGCATGAGGGCTATGTTTTGTTGCTAAAGATCCAAAGTGATGTGAAGAATCATTTATCGAAAATCAATATGAAGGATCGAGACACACGACGTAAAGCAAAACTCCCCAAAAGTCATGGAGAAGTGTATCCGAAAAGACCCTAACAAGGTATGAGGATAAATAGATCCAAGTCATAAAAGGAGGCGGATCGTTGTATATCAAAGTCCAAAATAAAGATTGGAGAAAAATGAAGAAGTCGTGGTCCAAGTATGAATCTCTCAAAACTTCAAGTGAAGAAATTCCAATTATGAAGAGAAGACCATTATTTCATGAACATCTCTCAAGATTTGAAGTATGAAGTCGCTGCCAAATATCGGCCCGAGAAAGGTCTCAAATCGCGAACCAAGTTATGCCAAGATATGAACTTTCTGATATCCCGAGAAGCAGTTTTAAAAGATTTGGTCCTTTAGCTAACTATTGATTAAATCGTGCACTTTATTTTCAGACTAAATAACTATCGAAATAAGTCAAACAATGCATCTTCGTGATCATTCAAGACAAATAATAAAATATAAGAGATACACCTAGGAATAAGGGAGTCTAAGTGAGTAATTGGCCCACATGAGTTCGTGTTAGTTTACTAACTTATAATAACAATGATCTCGTTTTTAAGCTTGGTTTGGAGAAAGTGAAAACTTGAGAATGATGATTATTCATAACATTTTCAAAACCCAAGGTATGCTTTTGATTTCTTTATTTTGTATGTTTTTTATTTTCTATCTCTTTAATAAAGGCCAACGTGGATTGATTACGATGAAAAGTGTAATCTTGCTTTGTAACTAATGCATTGCATGAGCATTGCAATGGTCAAGTGTAGGGGATTTGATAGGTGTGTAAACACCCATCTTTTCTACCACTTAATCACAATAATAACCGGACCAAAACGTGTATTTTATGTCTTTTATGTCGGAATTATGCGTGGTTTGTGTTTTTGTTGTGATTTAGGATGAAAAGATTAAAAATGGAGAAAACACGGACATTCACGGGCATTTATGGACTTTTATTGAAGAAAAGGATAAAAAGACGAAGTCGAGAAGTCAAGAGTGCAAAAAGAACGAAAGTCCACGACCAATTCTGAAGATTTATCGAAGAAAAAGTCAAAAGACGGAAGTTCATTAAAAGCCGAAGAATTCAAGTCTATTTTATTGAAGAATTTAAAGACGAGTTCAAAAGAAATCCCGAAGTCAAAAGTTCCTTAAGTCCAAGATTAAAGAAGGATTAGAAGAAAAGGACTAAGTACGCAATTAATGAAGATTAAAAGAAGGAGGGACTTAATTATGCAATTAAGAGAAAAGGAAAGAGGGGAGGAAGCTTCCTTAATCCTCCCCTATAAATAGATTAGGATGTTTATTTTTCACTCTTGTTGGCTAAGGTGACAATTAGTCTTCCACCTTTTAAATACTTGTTCATTTACTTTTCATGTCATTTAAATTCATGTTATGCACCTTAATTACCATTTAATTCCAAGTAAGTTTTCATTTTAATTCTTGTCAAATCTTTATTTTATCTTGTCAATCTCTTATCTACCTTTCTTCTTCTTTAATTCATGTGTTTATGTTATGTTCATGTTTATGCTTTTTGTTTGATCTTAATGGTTTTTGATTATTGTGGTTAAAGTTGTTTGATTTCATGTTTTTGATTGTGTGTTGATGCTTATTCATTGATTCGTTACTGTTTTAATCTATCCGTGTGTTTGATTTTGGTTAATTTATGTTTATATCTGCTACTGTTACCATCTTCCTTGTTCTTCGGAAGATTTTGCCTTGTTTCTGATCTTTCCAGAAAAAGTTCCGAACCAAGGTGTTTCATTCGGAAGTCAAAACTTCCGAACCAAGTCTGTTCATTCGGAACTCAAAAAGTTCCGAGTCAAGGAAACTCATTCGGAACTTCAAAAGTTCCGAATAAAGGAGCTTCATTCGGAAGTCAAAACTTCCGAACCAAAGATCTTCATTCGGAACCTTCCGAACCAACTCCAAGTTCCGAACCAAGGGCCTTCATTCGGAAGTTCTAAACTTCCGAATCAAGGAGCTTCATTCGGAAACTTCCGAATCAAGGGGTGACCAGAAACTTCCGAATCAAGGAAGAATTTACAAGTTCCGAATCAGCAAGTTCCGAATGAAGCATTGTTTTGGATAAGTGACATATTCAGACCAATTTGTTCCGGATCAAGGATTTTGATAATATTCCAAGTGAAGAAGAATCATTTCAACCAAAGGTGACATTTAGGACGAGTGATTGTTCCACACGAAGGTTTATTCCGAATGAGCTGTATTCAGGTTCTTATTAGCTTTTGTCTTTGATTTTTATCTTCAAGCTTTATTTTACTTGCCTTTTTATTTAATTGCACTTTTAGATTATTTGTCTTAGTTTTAGTCGCACTTTAAGTTTGCGTCATCTTACTTTAGTGCCCTTTAATTTTAGTCACGTTTTTAAATACTTGCACCCTTACTTTAATTAGACTTAGGTTTTCTTAAAGAGCACTTTTACTTTTAAGTCTTTGCATTTAAATTTAAAATCACCCAAAAATATTCTTTTTCACCAAAGATAAACTAAGTCACACATAGAGAGCTAAGATCAATTCGATTAGATTCCGAGAACACGAACTTATTAATCTTTAATTTTTATACGGGCAAAAGCCATGTATCACACACTCCTGGAGAGAGGAGGTAAAATGAAAAGGGAGGATACAAGTTTATAGAAGTACAGTCGTGTTCCAAACAATCTTCACATAATAGAGGTTGAATTACAAGATAGCGATGATGTTTTCAAGATACAAACGAACGTTGTAATTCGAAATCGAAACGTAGAATGGTCAATGAAACAATATTTAATCGTTATACGAGTGTCGTGTAAAATGGCGACGTAAAGGTAAATCAAGGTTATGAAAACCCTTGATATTATTTAACACAGATTCAACGAATGCTTAGAGATGTGTGACTCACACGATGTCCTTTAGTCTTTTTCGGAGACACATTGAGCTACACAATGGTCTATAGACTAGACATTCAATTACGAATGGTCGGAAAACAATTTGGATATCTAAATAGATAGCTTTATAGATGTTTAACAATAAAAGTAACACACACGGTAGTAGAATGAGAATCAGAATTTTCATTGAAATCAACACTTACTTAATCCCAAATAATGGTATCGCGAGAATACACATAACATGTAATAGTGAGTCAAGAAAAAAATAAGCGGTTCAAAACGAACGAGTATATGAGGTCAGTCGTATCACGCATAAACAAGATAGCAATAGTACTCAGTAAAGTGAGTATGAAAAGTTGGCAGCATACTCGCTCCGAATTAAAGTATGTAACGTCATAACAATATAAAATCATTGTAACAAGATCAGTTTACAAAAACAAGAATTCAAGATATGCAGCAAGAGCATATGTAATCAAGTAATATCCAATGAGAAATCATGAAGCACAAAGGTTTTGAAAAGACATAGTAATTATCGACATTAGGGTAATGTAATATTTTAACATGTAATCAGGAGAAGAAATACTATGATGATAATTAAAAATAAATAATAAGGATTAGAGAGTTACCCGCGCAGATATCGTACAACAATGGCAGATTCTGTGTTTGACACTTTAAACATGAAATATTTGAACTTTCGGTTATAGACTAAGTTTTGAAAAACGACTCAGTTCCCTATAACCATCGCTCTGATACCAATCTGTGAGACCCCCAAAATCAGGCAAGGAAACACGTAGGCAGCAAAGGGGTTCCACGTCATGGTACAAGAAACAATGAAATACCGTTGACATAAAGTTGACGTAATAAAAACTTATACATTACATCACAAAAAGATCAGAGTTTTTAAACAAAGGTCCCAGAGTTTTATAAGCGGAAATCTATTATTTAAATATGGTTTTGTAACATGTTGTTACCAAAAATATAGGATAAACTTCTGACGGCTTTTACCAAAACCGAACTTTAAAAAGTAACACAGAAATCTCCAAGTTGTGATAATATCCTGCGGGCTCCCATCCAAGCAAAGCTAAGTAATAATACCTGAGATTAAACATGTAAAATCGTCAACACGAAGTTGAGTGATATTCATAGGTTTAGCAGTAAAGGTGTGGAACACAAGCATTCATTTGTAAAACAAGAAATAAGGAAAATGGTTACGTACGATAACCATAGTCCGAAACCATTATTATTGCTACTTAGTTCATGAACCGAAGCTTAACTCAATGTAAGTTCCTCTAGTGAGTATTCAACCTAAATACTCAAGTATAAACAAATGAAATGCATCATGGTTAAACAACCGCAACATGGGACGGGGATTGTCAATCCCGATGGATCCACCCACAACATTCGCGCTTAGTAACACAAGTAAATTAACGGTTCATGATCAGGAGAGGAAACTTAAGTGCTATAACTAAAAGCAATAATAATAATGAAAATCTGTTGGAAATCATCAAGTTCTGGAAAGCATACAAGTTCTGTATGGCATACAAGTTCTGTATGGCATACAAGTTCTGGATAGCATACAAGTTCTGGATAGCATACAGTTTAAAATGAATGTGTTCCACCATGTAAAATCTCACCCCGCGTTTAGAAACAATGTATAAGTAGTAAAAAAAAGGGGGTTATGAACTCAACTTAGAGAAAACGATATCAAACGAGGATAACGATCAAGATAATAGTGATGGTAGTGAAACAATGAAATCGGATAAGACAGGAAGCCGCGAGCTTCTAAGGACAACCTAAGATATGTAAAAATAAATACTTATAAAATCTAAAAGATATATGTCGGGACAGAAAACAATAACGAGCCACTTCACCCATTTGACTCGTCGTAACACGTTAGTTATTATTACAATAAGGGTTGAGTTAACACTAAATTGTTAATTGTTTAAACAACTTGTCTTATATATTAATGAAAACATGTAAGTTTATTTGGTAGAGATTAAAATACTAAAGGGGCTTTTATTTAAAGTTATCAACAAAATGAGGATGACACAAAGGCTCATATCCATATTCATACCCTCTAGTATACTACCAAAATAATATTTATGATACATCATAATAGATTCTTTTCAAAACCATCATGAAACTAGATGTTAAATTTGACCATATTGATTCTCAGTCATATACTGTGTATGTTTATACGTGACATGTAATATTAAGTTAAGAATGCCTAAACATTAGTTAGAAATAATATATGATATTGAAGTGATGGATTAAAGGTTACCTGAAAGCAACACGAGGACTTAATGGGATCGATATCGAAATCAAGTACGAACAACGACCACAACACAAAGAATATGATTAAAGTAATCCGATAGAGGCCCAAAATAATACGAACTCGAAACTCCAACGGCAGAGCGACAGACTCCCGCGAACACAAATAGATCGAATCAACCCGTTAGAAAATATCAAATCACGGACCACACCGACGTGACCAATACCTGAACTAAGTGTCGGTAAGCATTCAAATTATAAATTCAACCAAACTTTGCATCTTTATAAACCTTGAATTTTCTTCCCCTTAACAACCAAGAATGATGATAAGTTTAATGTTTAATAAACGCATGTTTAAGCAATTGAAAGACGTTGGCCTGAACACTTATTTTGCTATATTGATTCGTCATTTGACCATGATGATCTTATGAGATGATGAAAAGATAAACCGACATTCCTTCATGTTAATGTCATTTATATCTTTAGTAACTTGTTGGTTGGTTTACACGTATGATAGCATGTGGAGACTAAACATGCTACGTGTATACAAGAAAAAGAATGGTCAGGTACTTTTGTTGCTTTAGATCGATATTGAATGAACGGGTATTATTGAAACCCGATATTTTAAAAGTTACGCGATTTGAAAGTTACACGTGAAACACGAAAAATAAACGCTCAATATAAAATAAATAACTTTAGCATTCAGACAACGTTGATATTTTGATATAAAAATTGAGGCTTATATTGTTAACGCGCTATATAAATGAATGACACATAAAGATTTATCATAAATTTTACGAAGAATGTCCATAAAATGAAAAATTAGAACGACGACAATAAAAATATTTCTATGTCATAACAGATATATTTATGGTCGATGACAGACATAGACTTTGCCAATAATTAATAAAAGGCACATTTTTGATACGTTAAAGCAATAACCTTGTCGGTTAACTAAAAATTCAATATTATTAGTAAAACGATCATGACAAATAAAATTTGTGTAATAAATATTGGCACGAATATTAATATTATTAGAACTCGGTCTAAATGTTGATTTTAAATTGCAGGTTACTACAGTAAATAAATATGGAAAAATAAAAATAAATTTTTTATAATTCCGAATAAAATATTATCAATTATCAGAAAAATAATTAAAATACAATTTAATTAAAATTCTCGAGATCTCAGGATTTACGTATGGAAAGTAAAAGAAACAGGTTAAACATTGTAAAAATAAAAAAGTATGAATAAAAGAATAATTTAATTACCGGGAAAAATACGAGTTCTTATAGCATGGCAATGGTCAAGTGTAGGGGAATTGATAGGTGTGAAAACACCCATCCTTTTACCACTTATTTCTGGCTAAAACGAGACCAAAACGCGTATTTAATATCATTTGTTTGGAATTGTGCGTGGTTTTTGTGTTTATTGTATTTTCAGAGCCAACAGGATGGATAATGGAGAAAACATGGGATTGCACGAGTTTTATCGAAGAAAAAGACTCAAGACGAAGTCTATTGTCCAAGAGATGCAAAAGATTTGAAGTCAATGGGCCTATTTGAAGATTTATCGAAGAAAAGGACCAAAGATGGAAGATTTACATATGTCGAAGGAACTCAAGTCTATTAAACGAAGAAATTAAAAGACGAGTTGAATTTAATCGTCGACAAGTCCCGAATCAGAATCGAAAACGTCAACTTTACTGAAAAGACGAGAAGACGAAAAGAGAGAAGAAAGCCCACTCACCAACCAACCACTAGGCCTATATAAGGAATTCACCTTCACACTTTTTGAGCTAGTTTTCATTTTTCCCAGTCATTTTCCTTTTCTTTCGTAGGAAGCCAACACCATTAAGGTGTTGGTGATTTTTCATTCTTGTTGAATCTTGAATCTTGTAAGTTTTTTAATCTTTACCTTTGTTTGTTTAACATTAATCTTTCAATATAATCTTCCATTAATCTTGTTCATCTTCATCTTTTTGATTTAAAGTTTAAAGTTCTTATTTGGTTGATTTGATCTTCAAAAGTTATTGGGTTTTGTGTTTTTATTGTTGGGATTTGATGTTTATGGTTCATAAATGATTAGTGATTAGTTTTTTTTAAGTTTTGGTTAAAAACTTGGTTGATTTTGGCTTAAAATCGTATTACCCTGTTTTTCTGTTTACTGTTCTTCGTCCCAGTATTCCGGATCAATCATTTTCTTCAAACATTCCGAACCAACCTTCTTTCCAAGTATTCCGCATCAAGCTTCTTCATCCGGAATATCCAATATTCCGGATCAACCCCTTTCATCCGAAATAATCAATTATTCCGGATCACACCATTTATTCCGCATCAACAATTATTCCGAGTAGAGCTTTTATTCCGCATCAACTTTTTCCATCCGGAATATTTTATATTCCGGATCAAAGCCTCTCATCCGGAATAATCAAATATTCCGGATAACCTCATTATTCCGCATCAACCATTTATTCCGCATGAGCCTCCTATTCCGCATGAGCTTTTATTCCGCATCAACTTTTTTATTCCGAATCAACCTTTATTCCGCATCAACAGTATATTCCGCATGAGCCTTATATTCCGCATGAGCCTATTATTCCGCATGAGCCTATTATTCCGCATGAGCTAGTATTCCGAATCAACCTTTATTCCGCATCAACAGTATATTCCGCATGAGCTTTTTATTCCACATGAGTTAGATATTCCGCATGAAGGATTTTTGTCTGATTTATTCCGGATCAAGCATACATTCCGAATCAAACACTTTTTCAGCAAGGGTATTCTACTGTTTAATCGTTTAATTTTAATTCAAGTTTTATTTCATTAACTGTTTTTGGTTTAAATCCTTATTTACTTCACGCATTTACCCTTTTAGTAGAATAGAAAACCAAACCCCCTATTTGTCACCAAGAACAACTATTTCACTTTGAGCTGTGATCAATTCGAGAAGATTCCGAGAATTAATCTGAACCCAATGCAAAATCAGTGTATCAGGTGTACTCTAGGAGTGAAGTAGGAACGAAGAGAGAGTTTCGTTGTCGAACCACTATAAATCTTGGTGTATTTCCTTAGGTTGTCTCTTTTCTTACTCTTTACTTTCTTGCATTTACATTCATGCATTGCACTATCAAAATCACTAGATATAACAAATGTTTTAAAAGCATTGGAAATTGGCTTAACTATTATGAAATAAGTTTTTTAAGTAATAGTCACTTCTAACGACGAACATAATTTTAACTAGGACTTATTTAGGGAAACTATTCAACCCCCTTCTAGTTTCTACATTATTCTATAATACAATATTAATTTTTTAATACTTAAATAGTTACAATGCTCATGGACGCACGAGTTTTACATGATTTTCATTATGTGATAATATTAATGATATTTTGTATAAAAGATTTGATTTTGTTTAACTGGAATGTTAGTTATCATTTTCTGGATATTGTGTTTTTAGTAACACATAATGACATTAAAAAAATGTTGTTGTAATATGTAGAATCCGGCCTATTTTGTTTTCATCTCACACTAGGGGTGTGCACGGTTCGGTTTGGGTCGATTTTTGGCTAAAACCGAAACCGAACCGACATATTCGGTTTAAAAAAAAACCAAAAACGGAAACCGTTCGGTTTTGGGCGGTTCGGTTTTTTCGGTTTGTAATCGGTTTCGGTTCAGTTTTTTCGGTTTTAAAACCATTTATATTTGGGTACGTGAAAAAAATGGTTTTTTTCTTTATTTTCAATCTAAGCCTATTATTACACACATATTAATAAGATAAACAAATATGCAAATAAACATGCATACAAACGATTATTGTCACATATGTAATGATATATTGACAAGTAAGCACAAATATATATGAAACACGCGTATAAACAGTAAGATAAATATATTGCTCTTATTTCCTTAACAAATGAATATTTATTTATAATTTTGATATATTACTTATTTATTTATATTATATTATATTTATATTTTTATATAATAATATGGTTCGGTTCGGTCCGGTTTTTACGGTTCGGTTTTTGGATGAAAACTGAAACCGAACCGAAACTTTTCGATTTTTGAAAACACAATAACCGAACCATCGGTTTTTGTATTCGGTCGGTTTTTTCGGTTCGGTTTCGATTTTTCAGTTTTTTTTTCTCACCCCTATCTCATACACTGATGTGTGAGGTCATGCATTTATTTTAATATTTATATTCATGTTAATAATAATTTACGTATATTGCATTACTTAATTTTGTTAAGTGTTAAAATAGAAATAAACAATAATTTGTATTTTTACTTGAATATTAATAATCATGTGATTTGTTAAGTTTTTAATATTACATATATGTTGTATTTCTCAAAATATAAAGTCTAGAGCGTATAAAGTTTAAGATGGTATTTTGTTTATTTTTTTTAAGTTATTAAAAATATGGAAAATTATAAGTTTATATTTAAGTCCATATAATTTATTTAAAATTCAACAACTAAAGTTTTAATTAATCCCCTCCTCATCTTTTAAGTTTTTATTTTCACAAATTTGACACGTATATTTGTGTGTGTTTTTATCAAATTCCTTCACCAAAATTTTTAATATTTTATTTTGTAAAGCAAAACCTAAAGTTGTGATTTTTTTAAAAGAATGTTTCCTTAATGGAAAATATTATCTTGATTTATTTCTTTTTCTTTTTATGTTTTTTTAAATTAAAAAATTTCTTTATGTGGTAGAAGTTTTTAAAAAATTGATTGTGAAATTTGATGGAGAAAAAAAAGACATAAAATTATAAATGCCAATGAAAAACAAGAAGTAATAAATAAAACTATAGTGGTTAAATTATAAATAAATTAGATAAAGTTAAGTGAAAATTATAAATTTTCATATTTTTTCAATAAATTAAAAAACTTAACAAATACCCCTTACATTTTATAACCTAATAATATACAGTAATAAATACAAAATATTAAACATAATTTTTTATATATTATATTAAACTAAAATATTAAAATTAATTCAATTTATTTATAATCTCGTATATATATTAAACTAAAATATTAAATTAAATTTGATTTATCTATAATGCTACACAAGAGTTATAAATGACCATAGAAAAAAGGGAAAATCATAAAAATACCCAATTTTTTAACCTTTCTTCACAAAATACCTATTTTTTTCATCAAAAAATCAAAATACCCACAAAAATCGCAAAAATGAACAATCTTGCGAAATAGATAGAAAAATCGAAAATTTTAGATATTTTAGATAAAAATATCGAAACTTCTCGATATCTTAATGTGAAATCTCGAAAATTTTCGATTTTTTCTGTCTGTGCATTCCGTCCGAGATCCACTCCATAGTGTTGTCCGATATTGGACAACACTGCAGTCGTCCTCTGACAATATCTTGGACAACGCATAAAGTCTGGGGATATATCGGACAACACACACAAAGTTACTGACGTGCTGATTTTCATTGAGCTTATTATCTGGTTATTGGATTACTGAAGTATTGTGTTTTTGCTTGTTATTGACTCCCCACAACTCACTGGTTGTGGGGGTGCCATCGGTTTCTAAGGAAACCACCAAACGAAGAAAAAAAGTGGCATATTTTTCTGTATATAAGAACTTACAAATATTTGTTATAGTCAATTGTAAAAGTACCTTTCAAAAAAAAATTGTAAAAGTATACTGAGAAAGTAGTGTGCTTGACTTTTGGTTGACTATTGGTTACATTTAACTGATAATATGTATCTTCAAACTCAAGTGGACCTAATATTTACCTATGCAGCTGTAATTGCATTTTATGGTTTGAAAACTAAAACTGAATTGGGTTAAAGATCGTATAAGAAATGTTTATTACGAAAGCTTGATAGTTTTTATTAGTTGCTTAAATGGTTATTCATATTAGAATCTTGCTAGTTTTTTAAAAAATATCAAAAAAATTCGATTTTTGATTTTTGAAAAATATCAAAAAGTTTAGATTTTCTCAAGAAAAATAAAAAATTATAGATATTTCTTCAAAATATCTAAAATTTTGGATTTTTTTTAAAAATATCAAAAATTTTAGATTTTTTCAATAAAAATCGAAAATTATAGATATTATTATAAAATATCTAAAATTTTCGATTTTTTTATCTATTTCACAAGATTGTTCATTTTTGCGAATTTTTTTGGGTATTTTGGCTTTTTGATAAAAAAATGGGTATTTTATGAGGAAGGGTTGAAAAATTAGGTATTTTTGTGATTTTCCGTAGAAAAAATGGATGTCAACACTAACCTAAAATAAGAGACACTTTATATTTGAAAACAGAAAGTGGTATTAGAAAAATAAAATAATTAAGCAGTAGGTTATTAATATAATGAAACAATTATACTCCACCAAAAAGCATACACCCACTGACAAAACAGCTCTTTCAAACACCAAACTTTCCGGATCGGTAACGGGTCGCCATTAATGTCTCCTCCTCCTCCTTCACTAACCGCCATTCATAAACCCATTCCCAAACACCCCTCTTCTTCATTCACTCTCATTTCCACTTATTATTAGATCCCAATTATAATCATTTCATTACATGTAACTAACTAGATGAAACGTAAGACAATAATATCACCAAAGCTACTGCTACTTAGACATAAATGGAAGACAAAGATGTTTGTTTTAATGCTTTTATGTTTCTCCACTTTTCTATTAATGGAAGCTCAGTTTAGTACTAGAATTGGTGTTGTTGGTGGCTTGCCTTTGTTTGTTCAGAAACCTAAGATTGCTTTTTTGTTTCTTGCTCGAAATCGCCTTCCGTTGGACCTTCTTTGGGATCAATTCTTTCAGGTTTCTTACCTTTTTTCGATATGTTTCTTATTTTAAATGTATTGAATTGTGTGTAGGTAATGGAATTGAGTTCATGTTTGACTTGGTTTTTAGTTTGAATGGCGTGAAATGTAACTATTTGCCTTTGCGGGGTGCTCTGTTCCAGGTCGCCAAGACACGGCCTTGTGCATAGGATTTTTTATTGTTAGAATGATGATGGCGGGGTTTGTTTCATTTGGATTAAAGTAATGATTTTGAATGAATGTTTGACTTACTTTACGTTTGAATCCCATAAACTGCAACGATTCCTAGGTTTATAATCCAGAATTGTGTAGAGCGAGTGTGTTATTTATAAGATTGTTTGGCTTACATGAAGGAGAAGTAGAGTATGAAGTGATGGAGTGTATTAATTTTTTCTTGGATAATGGATAATTGTGTGTTGAATTGCTGTTTGTTTCTATGTGGAATTGTTTGCGACTAGGTGGTATAGGTGTTGGAATTAGAATTTGATTTCAACTTGGGGTATGTTTGCATATATGATTTCTATTTTTAGTATGTGGAAACTATGTGGAATTGTTTGCGACTGGGGTAGTATGGGTGTTGGAACTACAAATTGATTTCAACTTGGGGTATGTTTGCATATATGCTTTCTATTTTTAGTATGATGATGATTAGATCTGTCTCAATTGAATTAATTTCAGATATGCTCACATAAGCTTATTGAAAATTGTGCAGGATATGATTTGTTTGTTAAATTGTTAAATTTCCACTAAATATGATGTATTTTCATGTACTTTATTGACACAAGCTATTGGTGTTACTTGCTTTTGGTCCACGAGATTAAGTCACGTTGTGCTTATTGAAGGGTATTGTAGGGAGTTGGTATTAATTTAATGAATGCTAAATAACGCAAATTCTAAGATTTAGTAGATCAACGCTTGTGCATAAATGTTTCCTAGACCTTAAGATAGTGCCCTACTAGTAGCCCCCCACCATAGTTTTAAGTGAACCTGAAGGGTATCCGAGTAGTCCATTGCTTTCGGCTTTGGGGTCGCTACAAATACTATATAAATGTTGTTAACGTTGTAAGTGTATGTATGTTCTAAGTTCTTTCATTTAAGAAATTTTGGTTCTTCTGCAGGGAGATAATGAAAATCGATTTTCAATATACGTTCATTCCAGGCCCGGTTTTCTACTTAACAGATTGACAACAAGATCTCATTATTTTTGGGACCGTCAAGTTAATAATAGCATACAGGTTATTCTTCCCTATTCCCTTGAATCAATGCAAATTTCTGATTTTAATCTGTTTGTGTCTATTTTGAAAGTGTACCCTAATCTTAGTGCCCCCTAATATGTAACTAATGTGCCTCTTTGTAGATATATTGGGGAGAAGCAACCATGATACAAGCTGAAATTATTTTACTTCGACATGCACTCATGGATCCTTCTAATGAGCGTTTTGCTTTCGTTTCAGACAGGTGAGGTTTCATCTCTCCAAAGAATTTAAAAAATTATGTTTCACATAAGTGGTCTTTAATATGGAAAGTTTCATGTTTGGTTATAATAACAAGTCAACGACACTAAGGGCTTTATTCATCTTCTTTCAGCTGCATTCCATTGTACAACTTCAGCTACACATACGATTACATAATGTCAACATCGACTAGCTTCGTGGACAGGTTGTAGTTATGCTTAGGGTGCATTTTCAGCTAATACTTTATTATGTAATTCTTGATAGTAAGTATCATCATTATTTGAAATCCTACCAGTTGTTGATTTTACCATGAACTTATATTTAACAGCTTTTCTGATACAAAGGAAGGCCGCTACAATCCCAAAATGGATCCAGTTATAAATGTAAATCACTGGAGGAAAGGATCTCAGGTAAAAATACTGCCTAAAAAAACTAGCCACTCTATTTATATGATGGTAATTTGAATTCTCATCTTAATAACCCGTGTGTTACTTTCATTACCTGTTTCCAGTGGGTGGTTCTGACAAGAAAGCATGCAGAAATCATTGTAGAGGATGAGGTTGTCTTTCCTATGTTCCAACAGCATTGCCAGGCAAGTGATACCATAAGAACACTTTGGGCTACTATTGCAGTATTGCTATTATAAAATTTGCATCTGAAATTAGCTTCGGTTATCACCAACCGTTGTGTTGACTTAGTAGGCAATAGTGCAAGTCCCATATTTCTTAGAAGTTAAATTTCTTAGAGTGGTTGATTAGAAAAATTACTCGCCCTGCAAGATATATTTACTCTTTCCATGAATTCATGATCAATTGGTATTGAGATTACTCGGAATGGTCGAGAGACATTAATCTACTTACTTCATGAAGCATTTGATTTGTGCATGTGTAATCCTTTGCAACCCTAGTGGGATGCAAGCACACATGTCCCACATTTTTGCTTACAACTCATGAGTCATGACCAGTCAGTTGGGATATAAGGGCATGCATTGATCTTTGCCGTACCTCCTGAAATCATAAACCAACAGACATTTCTAAAGGACATCAGGCCCTTGTTTGGGGTTGTAAGCAAAAATTGTGGTTTTCCGCGCTTTATCAATAGATGTGGCATAAATGTAACTTATATGTATTTGCTCAGCCTGTTATAGCAATGATTGATCTGCTTTTACAGGAATAACTTGATCCATGTAGTTTTTCATAGCATCTTTTTGGAGGTTATGCCCTCAACTTGAATTGTGTTAGTTGTCATACCAAAGGGGGATAACCAATATTGTTTGTTTCTCTTCTACTTTGTATTACTCGCATAACTGTACAATTGAACACAAATTGGTTCAGCCACTTGACTTAGTAACTTTTCTTTTTGTCTACAGAGGAAATCACTACCTGAATTTTGGCGGGATCGTCCTGTTGTAAGTATATAGTTTAGTTTGTATCTTGTTAATTTTTTTTGGGCACCCCTTCTTGTTTATGGCTTGTAGAATGTATTCAAGGTAGCCATCTTATCTTTGAAGCAGAATTTCATCAACAGTTTCTTATTTTATTTTTTTGCAGCCAGTTGATAATTCAAAGGAGCACAATTGTATACCTGATGAACATTATGTGGCAACATTACTTGCTGTAAGTTCATTGACTATTATATAAGTCCAACTATCTTTAGGTTCTTGAATTAAACATCAGTTATAAGCCTTCTAGCATTAATCCGAGATAAAAGTAGACACATAAGCACCCACCTAGGGGTCACCATTTTGTTTAGACTTTTACCAACTAGTAATGAAGACCCATCAGTAGACATATGGACACGCAGTAGGTGTTTTAAAGAAAAGCATGAGTTTGATACCAGACCCGACACGAGAGTGGCGTGTCATGATTCTGTTTGGTATTGAACAGCAACTATTGGTAATGACTTTTGGAAGTAAAAAAGGTAGTAATTAGTAACTTAACTGCATTTGGACCCCCACAAGAGCAGTTATCTGGACTAAGAAAAAGATGAAAAAAAGCTCTTAGGCCCTCTTAGTAGCCCAAAAAATTTGTATCTCCATGAATTAGATGCAAGTTAGTAAAATCTGAAGATGTTCTCTTTATTTATCACCTTATTACATGGTTTTAAAATTTTGACTTGAAATTATCAGCAAAAAGGCCTCGAAGGAGAACTCACAAGGAGGAGTTTAACACACACGTCATGGGATATTTCATCCAGCAAAGGTCGTGAACGGCAAGGATGGCATCCTGTGACCTACAAGTTGGCTGATGCTACTCCCATGCTAGTTCAATCTATCAAGGTAAATATCTTGGCTTTACAAACTTTTTCACACCTTTTAAAAGATAGGATCGATTTCTGCCATTTTACTTGCTTGTATGAATGTTACGCTACATTTAATACTTGGCATCAGCGGCAAGATATGATCCAGCGGGTCATGTGCCATGCATTTGAAAAGGAAAACGACTTACAAAGGTGGCAATGAGTGGGACGTGAGTTGGGTTACAAGTCAAATCTGGTGACTCTTGGTATGGCTGATTCTGGTTTACCGAAAACATTTTTTGTCCAGATCTTGGCTGTTAATTGTATGGGTAATTAGTCTTGACCAGTGACACAACCAGGAAAGTGAGCAGTGGGAGGCAGATTTATTTTTTGTCAATAACAGCAAAATGCGGGAAAAAACTATTATCGAAATGATAAATCAAGTATTTTTACTTAAAAATGAAGGGTTTATAAGGTGTTGAATATTGAGATTTAGTATATGGGTGGGGGGCAATTTGAGTTTTTGGTGGGGGGCATTTTCGAAAAAAGCTCAAAATCGAAAAAAATTTACACTAAAATCTTATTTTGTCAGACTAGCCATGGGGGGCACCTGCCCCCCATATTTTATACATGGATCCGTCCCTGGTCTTGACAATACTAATAGAAATATCATATAATTATAAAAATAATATAGATTATTGAGTTAAAATAATTTAGGAGGTTTTATACCCGACTATCAATTCATCTGACCCATTTCCTACCTTTTTAGTTTTTACCCGTATGACTATTAGAAAAACACAATCCAGATCAGATTCTTTCATTAGTAAAATGTGGTCGAAAGTGCTATCTATAGTCTCTCTGTATGTGTTGGTCAAATCAACATCTTCTAAAGGCAACAAAAATAAGCAAAATGGGGTCCATCAATCACTTGAAATCTTCATTCTAATCGGGACTCAGAAAAAGAAGTAACTCCTTACTTCCTTAGTATTTGTTAATGCTATACTATCCCAGTTCTGCAGCATGATTCTTGAAGTATTATACGATCTTAGCTTTTGGTATGTGCGCTTTGACAAACAAATAATTATCTTGTATTTAAACTTGCAGGATATCGACAATATATATTATGAGACAGAATACCGAAGAGAATGGTGCACCAGCAAGGGAAAGCCATCCCCTTGCTTCCTTTTTGCTAGAAAATTTACTCGACCTGCCGCCATGCGTCTTCTTAATATGGTAATTATAAGCTTCAAAAACATTTCTAATTTGTCTTTTGACTAGAGGTGACTATCATGTTCCATTTGTGTAGATAGGTTGTATTTTTTTCCCGTACGGGTCAAATGGGTAAAATTTTGATAGTGTAGTTGAAAAGTAAGAATGTCAACCGAAGTATAATTGCAAATGCTTATACCCCGTAAATTGTTGTATTAAAGAATTTGAATTAAAAGTGTTCATTTGACAGTAGTATAAGTTTATAACTTTATTTGATACATAAATTTATTTATGTAATAAAACTATGGACAAAGTAGGGGTTGACGGATGAGCCCAAGTGCTGACCTACTTAGACTATTTAAGCGAACTACATGATTATAAAACAAACCTGCTTTGAGTTTTGACCCATTACTTGGGCTGTCCAGTCTGACCCGCCCATTTTGTCATCCATGCTTTCCGCTTAGATAAATTGAATACATATCTGATAGGCCGTTCTCTCTTATGTAGTCTACGCTAGGTTTTTCTAAAGAAGCAGGAAGTTCCTCCATGAGGCGAAGTGTATAGAAATGGTATGTTTGATGACAGCCAGAAGTAGATTTTACTAGAAAGCGTAAAGATTTGTTGTGTGAAACTTGTAACATAATAAATGCGTGATGTAGAAAAGAAAATAGGAAACCCATAGCTACGAGTTAGATCGATGCGTGCTTTGTATATGTACCCTCTCGTATAGTGTTTTTTGAAATTTAAGACACCCATATGAGCTAAGCACCGGCCACCGGCTTGGTGAGGTTTGATTCATTTTACCACTTTGGAAAGCGACACTGTCACCCATGAATGCATAGTTTCAGAAACAACATCGTGTGATTTATGTATAACCAAGTCAAAATATGCCCAGAGACTAATTTTGGTGTGATTTATAACAAAGTCAGGTAGATGTCTTTTGCATCCTTTGTTTGCATTCAAAAGTAACTTGTTTTGTATCTTATGTTTTGCTTTTAACAAGGAGTAATAATAACACTACAAGAACAAATTGTGAAAATTGAAAAGCTTTAAATGAAAAAAAAGTTGATTGCATCCATTGCCACCAATTACGACAGCAAACTTTGCGATAAATGTACTTTTGTTCTTTGTTTTCTCCAATAGTTTTATGGGTAAATCGCTGGGAGACTGTGACCCGTGCACCCTTTTGCGTGCCGACTGATCGATCCTTCCTCAAGGACCATGCCTAAGATTGAATCCAAAAACTATTCCTTTAGCAGTTCTTTGGAGCAATGCTCCAATCGTAACTAGTAGAATTAAATTCATGTCCTTTTCTTCATGATTCTATATGCAAGAAAACAATTGTACACTACAAACTCACCAAAAGAAAAGCAGAAACCATAACAAAAGATGTAATTTTTTTTTAAGTGCAGACAATGTAATTTTCAAGATATACTTAAAGTCATATGTACTAAAATTCATACGCACATATTTTTTATGCATCAAAATGTTGTACTGTATGCATCGCTTATGGTAACCCCTTAGATTAAAAAAAAAAACAAAAAACAAAATAGAAGGATGTGGGCTGGTTGCCACAACATAAGACGCTTGGCGTCAACCAACGAAGTCCTGCGTCATTCCTCTTTTTCGCGCCGACACTTGGCGCCACTGAATGACATGACGACTCTAACTCCTCTAACTACTTAAGGTTAAAAAAAAAAACTCCAACCGTATCTAACCGAATTATTGTTGTTTTATGAAGTGAGGTCAATTCCTCGGTTCTAGATTTTCCCACCAAAACCTACCTACGTAACCGTTGTTTTCTAGATACAATTATCTCGATTGAGATCTCGTGTACCTTAAGAGTCAAAATTTTATTTAAAAAGTGATTCTACAGACATTTAACGTTATCAAGATACCCATAATCCAATTTCTGACATAAGTAGATTTTAATTTGTGTTATATATAGTTCAACATAGTACGTAGTTGCTAGTGTGGCAGCTAATTAAGAATATGTTAATTTACTAATTTCTCCAACAAGTCGGCACAAAACAATAAAATCCCTAACAAAATCAAATAGTGACGTTTACATAAATGCGAAAGGTAGATATACACTTATTAATCCATATTATCCGTAAATTGACAATGTAGACTTTGACCTATATGAGTATATGACCCAACCGTATTTAACCGACTTAGTGTTGTATTTAGGGTTAATTATTTAAAAAATTATCTAACTTGACACTTTTTTGCATTTTATGTATCTATTTTTTTTCCATTATGGTTATTAAATTTTTAAAAGTCGGTTATTGTGCGTATTTTGTGATTATTTTACCATGTAAAATGGCCATTTTATCTTTCAAAATTTCGAAAAAGTAAGCGTAGAATGGTTACAGTATAAACAGAATGATCGACATCTGAAAGTTTAATGACCATAATGGGAAAGAAAAAAAATAATTACACAAAACGTAAAAATTTATCAAGTTAACTGTATTTTTAAATCATTTACCCTTTATTTATATTTACTATTTAGTCCTACATAGTTGCTAGTGTGGCAGCTAATTAACACTCCAAATGGCATACGTCAATTTACTAATATCTCCAACAAGTCGGTAGAAAAGCCAACACTATAATCCTTAATGCTTGACACTAACAAAATCAAAGAATGATGTTTACATAAATTCAAAAGGTGGCAAGACTAATTAATCCATATTATCCGGAAGTTAACATATGTAGACTTTGCCCATATGACCCAACTGTATTTAACCGAACCATCTTTGTCTATTTAGTGAGGTCAAGTTGGTCGGTTCTAGATTATAACTAACTTGTGGATTAAGTTACTTGTCGTGTCGTTTCTTAACTATAACCACCACACAAGTCTCATTTGATTGTCGGTAGCTCTGGCCCCATTAACAAACCCCAAATCTATGGCTCAAATTGGATGTCCTCATAACATGCCACATGTTTAGTAGGTGAGGTAAATTTCAGACATAATACTATAAGAATAAATTGTCATGCTCACACATATGGATCTTCGATTTTGTCAAGAAAATACTCCGCTCCGAAAGGTTCTAGATGTAACAGTTATCGTGGATAACATATTATATGTCATAGTAAAACTAATAATCTCATAAAGCCCAAGCAATTATGTACAGCTAAACACTTTCTATTAGTTAAATACAACTTTTATGTAAAAAGGACCGTCCTAGTGTGACTTTTTTTCAATTTTTTGTTTGTGATAACAGGAAATGATGTTATAGTCTTTCTATTAACTGGCGAGTTATTATTGGTTAAAAACTATATTTTTAGTTAAGTTCAGGTGCAATGCCCTTGGGTTCAAGCTTGGGACTTTCTCAGGTTTTTTTATTACTAACAATAGTAAGATTTACTAATGCATGATCTGTATCTTCAGTGTTTTTCATTTAACAGTTCATCTTTTTTTCTTTCTTTTTTTTTCAGTTTAACAACAATAATATTTATCATAGAACTGACCAAAGTAAGGTTTTTTAGAAGATTTTGATTCTATTATTGGTGTACAAACTAAATTTTGAAATGATCGAGCATGAGTGGAATAATGACTAGATGTGCTAGGTCCAGATTCGGGGAACACACTTTTCTAAGACCCTTCTTGATAAAGAGACTCTTGTTTTGCTCAAACGTGTAAGACTCAAGGCCACATTTTATTATTGGCTTAGTCGCTTAGAGTAACAAATTTTCACATACTATTTCAACTTTCACGAATGTATCGTTCAATGCAATGTACTATGTACAAGGTTTCTCCTTAAACATCATAAGACATATCCAAGGATGGACGATGGACTAAATATTATTGGAAAGAATGTTGCACAAAATCTTTATCTACCGTAGAAAACTTTTTAACTAAACAAGAGTTACGTTATAGAAAAAAGAAAGCATCACACAAACGTGAGATCGGGAAAATTTTCATTATACATTTCTGACCTAAAGACCTGATTCTCAAGAGGGTTCATTCATTCTTGAATCAATTATCCATCTATTTTTAGTTATCTGTTATACGGTTGTGGTTAATTGTGTTAGCCCATATTAGTATCTATACTTTTAGATACGGGCTTGAGCCTAATATAAATACATAAATAATGCATAGATACTAATACCAGGCTAACAAATTGTAGTAGTGACACGATTTTTGGATAACCCCTTTTTTAATTAGTGTTGATATGTATGCCTACAAATGAGACCTAAAATCATGTATACTTCATACACTTTTTGCCAAGTGTTATACACACTTTCTCTCTCATCACTTTTCACCAATCAATTTTTTAAATTTACCAATCACATGTTTAGAACTAATTGTAAGTCCAAAGTTTAGGCATACAGTGACGGAGCCAGCATTTTTCATTCGGGTGGGCCGAAACATTAAGAGTCATCCGATAAAAAGCGTTCCTCTCATACCATCTAAACCATAATCTAAATTAAAAGTCGATTTGCAATATCTTGCTTAGTACTATCTATTATTGAACTAATTGATTAATTGATTAAGGATCATCATCCACTTTCGGTACAATCTGTGAAAGAGACAAAGAGTTAGTTTGTGTGAACTATACAGTTTTTTCTATTACCAGCTTGTTATTTAATTTTGGGTGGGCTAATTGCATGCTGAGTGGGTTTAAATATTATCATATGTCACATGCTATTATTAACTAACAGATGTTTTGGGTGGGCCTTGGCCAACCCTATGTACTACTTGGCTCCGTCACTGTAGGCATACAATTCAGTTTCCTTTTAAATTTAACTATTTTTTTTAGATAATCAAACTGTGACTGTAATATATTATTACCATAAAAAAACACCAATTTTTTTTAAAACAGAAATAAGTCGACACCTAGAGAAGTTTCAGGTATGAACTGAACCAAGAACGTCCCTATAAATATCCTTGTGTAACTGCAACCAACTTCTATAACCAATAACAACAAACCTTGTTTATTTGCTTACCCTCAAATTTGTTACATTCTTACAAATACAAGTATACAACCCTTTACAAAAAAATACTAAACTTTCCATAAATGGCACCTACTATATTTGAAGTCGAATCCAATGATGGAAAAATGGCCAATGCTGTCACATTGGTTGGATCATACTTCATGGCCAATGGCCATGTTGTTTTGTCTGACGTACCGTCGAATATTACTACATGTTCTGCGAGCTCAAGTGGTTGTTTCGTTGGTTTTGATGCTTTAGAACCTAGTAGTCGACATGTTGTCCCGATTGGGAAGCTTAGTGGTATAAGGTTCATGAGTATTTTTCGGTTTAAAGTTTGGTGGACAACTCATTGGGTGGGGTCGAATGGTCGAGATCTTGAGCATGAGACACAGATGCTCATGCTTGAGAACGACTCTGACTCGGGTCGTCCTTATGTTTTGATACTTCCAATTTTGGAAGGTCCTTTCCGGGCTTCTTTGCAACCCGGAAAGGACGACTTTGTGGATGTTTGTGTTGAGAGTGGGTCCACAAAAGTAACCGAGACTTCGTTTTGGAGTGTCATTTACATGCAGGCTGGGTCTGACCCGTTTACGCTAGTTAAAAAAGCAATGAAAGTTGTTCGTGAGCATCTTGGGACGTTTAAGCTATTAGAAGAAAAATCGCCTCCTGGTATAATTGACAAGTTTGGATGGTGTACATGGGACGCGTTTTACTTAACCGTGCACCCTCAAGGAGTCGTGGAAGGTGTCAAGGGCCTAGTCGAAGGTGGATGCCCACCCGGGCTCGTATTGCTTGATGACGGGTGGCAGTCCATATCTCACGACGACGACCCAATAGATTCAGAAGGCATAAACAGAACAGCTGCAGGGGAGCAAATGCCCTGCAGACTCACAAAATTTGTAGAAAACTACAAGTTTCGAGATTACGAGAGTCCAAAACCTGATGCCCCTAACAAAGGCTTGGGTGCCTTTGTTAGGGACTTGAAGGAAGATTTCAAAAGTGTAGATCATGTCTACGTTTGGCATGCTCTATGTGGTTATTGGGGTGGGCTAAGGCCTAATATCCCGGGGCTCCCAGAATCAAATGTTGTGAAGCCCGTGTTATCGCCTGGATTAAAACTGACCATGGAAGATTTAGCCGTTGATAAAATCGTCAACAGTGGTATTGGATTGGTCCCACCTGAGAAAGTTGATCAGCTGTATGAAGGTCTACACTCGCATTTGGAGTCCGTTGGCATTGATGGAGTCAAAGTCGACGTCATCCATGTATTTTTCTGTTAAGCTAATTTTGCGTAAATTGTTTGCAGCTAATGAACCTAGCTAGACATATAATTAAACTTTATTTTTGCTCTTACTTGCAGTTGTTAGAGATGTTATCTGAGGATTACGGTGGAAGAGTAGACCTTGCAAAAGCGTATTTTAAAGCCCTGACATCGTCTGTAAAGAACCACTTCAAAGGCAACGGTGTAATCGCAAGTATGGAGCATTGTAATGACTTCATGTACCTTGGAACCGAAACCATTGCACTTGGTCGTGTTGGTATGTTTTTTGAATACTAAACCTTACAAAACTTAATTTACAACACAAATTTATTTTGTTATAACAATTGTAACTTTTATAACAGGGGACGACTTTTGGTGCACTGATCCATCTGGTGACCCTAACGGTACATTTTGGTTACAAGGGTGTCATATGGTGCATTGTGCTTACAACAGTTTATGGATGGGGAATATTATACAACCAGATTGGGATATGTTTCAAACGACTCATCCTTGTGCCGAGTTTCATGCTGCCTCTAGAGCCATTTCTGGTGGCCCGATTTATGTTAGTGATTCTGTTGGACAACACAACTTTGACTTGCTTAGGAGCCTTGTTTTGCCTGATGGGTCGATCTTACGTTGCCGATATTATGCCCTCCCAACACGTGATTGCCTATTCGAGGACCCACTTCACAATGGCAAAACTATGCTCAAAATCTGGAATCTAAACAAGGTAAATATATATAGCGATTCTTACGGGACGTTTTGAGACAGTAAAATAATTTGAATCAGATAAGGAGTGTTAGTAAAAAAAGTCTTGCATGATATAACATCTGATTAAGTTAATATGTTCAAAGCCTGACCTATGTCCTAATAAGATAAAGATTGCTAGAAAATGTTTAGTCCTAAAATTTAATTCGGTTTATATATTATTTTCTTCTTGATTAGTACACCGGAGTTATTGGAGCGTTTAACTGCCAAGGAGGAGGATGGGATCGTGAATCAAGATGCAACAAATGCGTTTCTGATTACTCTCGCGTCGTAACCTCAACAATTAGCCCTACAGACGTTGAGTGGAAAAACGGCAACTCCCCAATTCCCGTGGACAGTGTACACGCCTTTGCATTATACAAGTTCCATGAAAAGAAGCTGATCTTAGCAAAACCGAGCGATAAATTAGAAATTTCCCTAGAGCCATTCAACTTTGAGCTCATAACAGTCTCTCCTATAACTACATTGGGCTACAAGTCAGTCGAATTTGCTCCTATCGGGCTAGTGAACATGCTTAACTCAGGTGGCGCTATTCAATCAGTCGACTTTGTGTCTAATCTGGTTAGAGTGGGGGTCAAGGGGACCGGCGAAATGAGAGTTTTCGCATCTGAAAAACCAAGTGAATGTTACATAAATGGGGAAAAAGCTGATTTCAAGTATGAGGAGCATATGGTCATAGTTCAAGTGCCTTGGCCTGCTACATGTTTGTCAACTGTTGAGTGTGTGTTTTGAAATAGGGAGCCAGTCTAACATTGTTTACTATATTGTTTTTTCTATGTATAGTATGAGTGTATGACTATATGAGACAACAATATGATCATCATGTAAATATTTGTTGCTCTCTGAATTTGTGAGGAGAAGATTGTTTGTAAAATATAGATGTTGCAATATAGTATATTTTTCATTTTGGTCATAAGATGGTTATTTAATCAATCGACATTGAATTTGCATAGAGAGTTCAAGATATACAAATGGTAGTGTAACAAACTAACAAAAGGTTTATTTGTGCAAAACTAAAAAGTCAAAGAAAGAACTTTTCAAATCAAGATTTTGATAAAATATTAACACGTGAATATACATTTATATGTGTTGATTTGCACACTTTAAATATATATGTTATGTCATTTATATCTTTGATATTTGCATACTTCACTAAGTAATGTAAAGACACAAATAGTAATACAACAAATATTTTGAGTTTGCAAATAAATATGCGAGTAAATTGCATAAATCGTCCATAAAGTTTGGTCAAATTGCATGTTTCGTTCTAAACGTTACAAAAATGCAAGGATCATCCTTGTGGGAAAACTTTAATGCAAGTATCGTCCTTATGAGGAAAATTATTGGGACGAAACCTGCAAAATAGCTAAAACTTTTGGGACAAAACCTTCAAAATGGCTAAACATTAAGGATGAAAATTTGAGAAATTTTTAGAACGATATCAGCACTTTCAAAATATTTAGGACGAAACATGCAAAATGACTAAACCTAAAAGACGATTTATGCAACTCTGTTTGTAAATCATTAGCCTACATTTATGCCTGGCCATGTCAAATTGTCATTAAGGAATATATAAATTTCTCTATAAAATTCTTCCTTTTAAGAATAAGTTTGTCCATGGAAAAACTCCGACTACTCAAACACAGAGAGAAGAAACCTCAATAAGATCACATGTTTCCATCCAACCTGTTCAAAAACTAAAATTTCAACCGATCATAATGTAGATCTTCCATCCAACACGTTAGTAAAAAGTTTACACATGCTTCTTTCTTTGCAAAGATCCTAACATGCTTAGATATTTTAGAGAAAACCATGTCCAAACAGAAGAAGAGAAATTTGGTTGTTGGTGGTTCCTCTACGCGCAAGCCTTGAAATCTTAGTTAAATCAGGATGATTGCTATGATGAGGAGACAACCATTAGGGATTTCAAAGAACAACTGGGTTACTCTTTTGGTCCTAGGTCCAAGAGGGGCTCTCAATGATTGGTTATTTTGGTGTTCCACTTTTTAAGGATTGGTATTTCTTTAAATTGTAACGGCTTGGTGGAGATATTAAGAAAAGTTGGATTCTTAAGTTGGTGGATCGCAATTCCCTTCCGATATTGGGGTGCAGAAAACCAAATCTATCTATCTATCTACTACCTATATAAAAGAGGGTTTTAAAAAACTTGATCTTAACTTAAAATTCTAAAAAAATGCCACCTGTAAAATCACAAATAATCAACGACTCATGTTTATTGTCTATCTTTAGCATTTAATTTCAACACAAAACATCTTTAAACAAAAGAAACATATGCCGACTTCCCAAACAATTGATTAAACCTAGATCTTTGAAGCAAGAACAAATGTTGGGAATAAATCTATGCTTATATATTTCCCCTGCTAGTTGATTATTCATACCCCTGCTAGAGTAAGTTCCCCCTGCTGAATAACAAAGGCAGGGGGATCCGTTCCCCTGCTGGAGTCAAAGGCCCTGCTGTCAAGATAAACATGGAATAGATTTTTACGCGTTTCATTTATTATTCCTTAATACTTTCCATAGTTTGTTAGTAGTGATCTTGTACGTGGGTCCTTGTATCTATAAAAGGACTCACTAGGTTAGCATGCAAAGTGTGTCTTTCTCATTTCGTTTTTCATTATTATTACTTTAAGGTTTTGTAAACCCTAATACCATTTTGGGTATTCGTATATCTTTGATATATTAAAGTTCAACGTTTGAATCTCATTTGTTCTTGTGCTAAACATTACATTTCGCATCTTGTTTAGTTACTTTGCTTTGCAAAGTTTCTCTAGTGTTAGATTGAATTCTTTCTCTCTATCACAACCCTTAAACAAGCTATTAAGGTTTAAGATCTGACTTTGGGATCAACAAGTGGTATCAGAGCTTGTTGAGAAACTTTGTCTAAATCAAGAACAACATCCTCATAGCAAACATGTCTTCAGATTCATCCACAAACAGCAACAACCACAATACCCTCAAGTTACCCATGTTGGATCCTGAAAACTTTGAATTATGGGAATTCAGAATCCAACAATACCTGAAAATGGAACACTATGTTCTCTGGGAGATCATAGAGTTTGGTGATCAATTCAACAAAATGGTGGCAGTTGAAGAAGGCAAGGATGAAGGTGAAAGTTCCAAAGGTAAGGACAAGAAGAAATCTGCTGCTCTATGTGATAAGGAAATACTGGCTAGAAGGCATGATGTCAGGGCTCATAGCTCATTGCTGTTGGCCCTACCTGATAGACATCAACTCAGATTCAGGAAATACAAGACAGCTAAGGAACTATGGGAAGCCATAGGCACAACCTTTGGAGGAAATGAAGCCACAAAGAAGAAGAAGAAGAATCAAATGCTGGATGATTTTGCTTCTTTCAAAGCAATTGGTGATGAATCAATTGGAGCTATTTACAATAGGCTTCAAGACATGGTGGCCCACTTGGAATTCTTTGATATTGAGGTGTCAAGAGAGCAGGTGAATACCAGGTTTTTTAACAGCCTCCAGAAAGAATGGTTTGTCTATAAGGCAATCTGGCAGAATAAGGATGACTTGGACAACAAGAACATTGATGATATATACAATAACTTAAAAGTTTTTGAACCTATTGTCAATGAAATGAAGTCAAAAGGGACAATTCCCACCAACTCAAGTGGAATCGTTGATTCCCCTGCTAACATGGCATTCATTTCACAAAGCAGTGGAATCTCCAAGAACAGTGGAATAGAAGTAGCCCCTGCTACTTATTCCCCTGCTACCAGGTCTGGACCTTCCTATGATGAAGAAAGACCAGCCACATTCAGCCTTGACACTGCATGTGCCTTTATAGCATCTCAAGGGCCACAAGGATCTACAGTGTTACATGAAGATCTGAATCAAATCAGTAAGCAAGCACTAGAAGAATTGGATATCAAGTGGAATATGGCTTTGCTCAGCATGAGGGCAAACAGGTTCCACAAGAAGTATGGGAAGAAGATCACAATTAACCCATCTGATGTGGCTGGGTTTGATAAAGCAAAAGTTGAATGCTACAATTGTGGCAAGAAGGGTCATTTTGCCAGGGAATGCAGAGGACCTAAGTCTGGAAATAGCCATAGAAAGGATGAGGATTCTGGTGCTAAAGCTATGGTAGCAATGCAGGGGATAGATGGAGCAAATGGATGGGACTGGAGTGCTATGACAGAAAGTGTGGAAAGAAATCAAGCTTTGATGGCTGAAGAAAAGGAAGAAGACTTTGCACTTATGGCCATGTCAAGTTCCAGCTCTGACAATGAGGTATATGATGACTCATACTGTACTAAAGCTTGTAGAAAAAATACTGAATCTTTAAATGATCAAATCAGAAAGGTAAAAGCTGACTATATCAATTGTGATAATGATCTTGATAATTACAAACGTGCTTTAGAACAACTAGAGTCCACCATAAGAGAGTATAGGCAAAGAGAAAGTGAGTATAGGGATCACATTGTGATTCTAGAAAGAGATGCCAAGGAGAATAACCAATCTATAAATGTTTTAACTGCTGAACTTGAAATTTTCAAAGCTAACCAAAAGATAGATGAGGAAACTGTTGAAAAATTTGGAAAAGCTTCAAAAGATTTAACCAAGGCATTTGAAATTGGTCAATCTCCTAAGGACAAAACAGGGTTTGGAATTAAGAACATGAATGCTACTATACCTCCACCCCCTGCTAACATCCATGCTCCCTATCCTAGAAAAGACTTGTCATGGACTGGTCTCCCTTGTTTTGAAAAACAGGATGACATTGAGTTTGACTTGAGTGCTTATATACCTAATAATCCTGAAATAGAAGAGTCTCTAGTTAAAACTAGTGTCATTAGGGATGTTAAACAGGAACAGGTTGGCTTAAAGCAAATTGACAACCCTGTTAGATTTTCAAAAGAAGGAACTTCTAGCAGCAATCCAAACTCTAAAAGCATCTCTTCCAAATCTAAGGCTAGGCCACAGTCTCCTAAACCTACCATTAAATATGCTGGTATGTACAGGAATGTCAGAGGTAATCAAAGAAATTGGAATGACCAAAAGTCTCATCAGTTAGGAAAAGACTTTGTGATCAATACCAAGCCCTGCTTCACATGTGGCAGTTTTGAACACACTTATCAAGAGTGTAAGGCACCAATGGAGATGGTGGCTGCAAATCCCTTAAAGGATATGCAACCTAGAGCCATTCTTCTAAATGCAGGGGCAAAATCCTTTTCCCCTGCCAAGTATGTTGCCCCTGCCTTGAGAAATAGAGTAGCTGAGAAGTATGTTGCTCCAGCCCTTAGAAAGGAAAATGATGTTCACCCAAAGCCCAACACTTCTGTGACCACCCCAACACCTTATACTGCCTATAGATCTGGCCCTAGACCTTACCAACACATGAACAGAGGCCAAAACAAAAGGTGGGTTCCCTCTGCTAAGCATAAGGATTCCCCTGCTAAAACTGGGGTATCCCCTGCTAGAAAAGTTGTACCTTCTAGGAACATGGGAAGATGGGGAAAAGCTGTGAAAGCCTCAGCTCGTTGGGTTTGGGCACCCAAAAGGGGTACTCAATCTAATGGTGTATCTCTAGTTTTCGATAAGCTATCCTACATTGATACACGAGGTAGATCCAAGTCTGTAATGGCTTGGGTCCCCAAGAAAAACTAATTTGTTTTTCCTTATGCAGGTGACAAAGAAGACAAGGGATGACAAAGCATATTGGGATAGTGGATGCTCAAGAAGTATGACTGGACACAAAGCTTACTTGTCTAACTTTGTACCCCTGCATGACAATGATGGTGTTTCTTTTGGAGATGGACATGGAACTATAACAGGAAAAGGAACTATTGTCACAAATGGGATGACTTTTGACAATGTGTACTTGGTGAAAGAACTCAAGTATAATCTCTTCAGTGTGTCACAGATGACTGATAACAAGAACTTTGTCTTGTTTACTGATACTTAATGCTTGGTATTAGGAAAGGAGTTTGTCTTGCCCAAAGACACTCCAATTGTTCTCAGAACACCAAGACAGAAGAACATGTACACAATTGATCTCAAGGATATCTCTCTCCAAGACAATGAAACATGTTTCATTGCCAAAGCTTCAGCAGATGAATGTAAGAAATGGCATAGAAGACTTGGTCATCTTAATTTCAAGAACATGAACAAACTAGTAAAGAATAATCTGGTTCATGGTCTTCCTTCCAAGTCTTTTGCCACTGAACATACTTGTGCAGCATGTCTGAAAGGGAAGCAACACAGAGCATCCTGCAAGTCAAAAACAAGTATGTCCACCACCAAGCCATTGGAACTACTGCATATGGATCTTTTTGGTCCTACTTCTGTGGCAAGTATAATGAAGAAATGGTACTGCTTAGTGATTACTGATGATTTTTCAAGATTTACATGGACATTCTTTCTATTTGAAAAGAGTGACACTGCTGAAATACTCATTGGGTTCATCAATCAAATTGAACTGTCAAAAAGCATGAAGGTTGTTACCATAAGATCAGACAATGGTGGTGAGTTCAGAAATCAGAAACTGGATTCTTTCTGCATAAACAAAGGCATCAAGAGGCAATTTAGCATTGCTAGAACACCTCAACAGAATGGAGTGGCAGAAAGAAGGAATAGGACACTCATTGAAGCTGCAAGAACTATGCTGTCTGATTCCAAACTTCCAGTTATCTTTTGGGCTGAAGCTGTATCCACTGCTTGCTATGTGCAAAACAGGGCCTTGGTTGTCAAGGCACACAACAAGACCCCTTATCAGCTGTTTAATGGAAGACCTCCCTTAATTGACTTTTTCAGACCTTTTGGGTGTCATGTTATTATCTTGAACACCATTGAAAATCTTGGTAAGTTTAGTGAAAAGGGTGATGATGGATACTTTGTGGGTTATTCCTTAAACAGCAAGGGATATAGGGTCTTCAACAAGAAGACAAGCAAAATCACAGAAAATCTTCATGTGAACTTTCTTGAAGACAAACCTGAAGATGTTCAAACAGGTCCTGACTGGTTCTTTGATATAGATGTACTTTCCAAGTCCATGAATTATGTACCTGTTGTCTTGCAGAACACTAACATTTCAGGTACTCAAGAAACAATTGATGCTGAGAAGTCACCTCTGAGGTACATGAATGTACCCTCATTGTTTCCTAGTGAAGCTGATAAACAAGAAGATAATTCTGCTTCAGGAAAAGAACAGCCAATCTCATCCCCTGCTATAACTGAAGGCAGTGGAATGGCTGAAAGCAGTGGAATCCTGGATTCCCCTGCTAAAGGAATTGATCCCTCTTTCACAAAGGATCATGATGCTAATGAGTCTACTGATGCAGAAAGAGAATCCCCACTCATCTCATCATCTACACCCATAAATGATGGTCCTATCATATCCAGCAGTGGAAGCAGAATCATCAGGAGTGGAGGCCCTAGTTATTCAGAGCTCCATTCTGCTCACAAGCACCCATCTTTAGGTCATGCTGTCTCATTTGGAAGTTCCTTTGAGGACTTCTTTCCTAATCAAAACAGCCCCATCAATTCTGATTTGGAAGAAGATGAAACAGAAGTCATCATGCAGCCTACCTATAGAATCAATAAGGATCATCCTATCTCTCAGATCATTGGTGATCCTGAAGCTCACAGACATACAAGGTATACAGCAAAGGAGCACAGCTTCATTGCTAACATCACCATGAAGTTCAATCATGACAACATGCAATGTTGTCTGTTTACTGCATTTTTGTCACAAGAAGAGCCAAAGAAGATTTTTCAGGCTTTAAATGACCCAAGCTGGGTTGAAGCTATGCAAGAGGAGCTCTTACAATTTGACATACAAGAGGTTTGGATTCTGGTTGATTGTCCCAAATGGGCAAGGCCTATTGGGACCAAGTGGGTACTCAGGAACAAAAAGGATGAAAGGGGAATAGTTGTCAGGAACAAGGCAAGGTTAGTAGCACAAGGGTATACTCAGGAAGAAGGGATTGATTATGAAGAGGTGTTTGCTCCAGTAGCAAGGATTGAAGCTATTAGATTATTCCTTGCTTATGCCTCATTCATGGACTTCACTGTTTTCCAGATGGATGTGAAAAGTGCCTTCTTATATGGAACCATTGATGAAGAAGTCTATGTCATGCAACCACCAGGGTTTGAAGATCCAGAACATCCTGACAAAGTATACAAGGTGAAAAAGGCCATGTATGGCCTTCACCAAGCTCCCAGAGCCTGGTATGGTACTCTTTCCAAATATCTTCTAGACAATGGATTCAGCAGGGGGAAGATTGATCAGACCCTGTTTACAAAGAAACAAAAGGGTGACCTTCTGCTAGTACAAGTCTATGTGGATGACATCATTTTTGGATCAACTAACTCCATGCTTAGCAAAGAGTTTGCCAAATTGATGCAGGATAAATTTCAAATGAGTGCTATGGGAGAACTAAACTTCTTTTTGGGGTTACAAGTTCAGCAGCGGAAAGATGGGATATTTATCTCACAAGACAAATATGTAGCTGAGATTGTAAAGAAGTTTGGCATGTCTGATGGGAAGAAGGTGTCCACTCCCATGGACAAGGATCATCCATGGGGCAAGGATGGTCCTGGAAAGCCTATAGATGTCAGGAATTACAGGTCTATGATTGGGTCTCTCATGTATCTCACTGCTTCAAGACCTGACATCATGTTTGCAGTCTGTTTATGTGCAAGATACCAGGTGTCACCAACAGAGTGTCACTTATTTGCTGTGAAAAGGATTTTTAGGTATCTAAAATGTCATCCCACCTTAGGACTCTGGTATCCTAAGGAGTCACCATTTGAGCTGATAGCTTATTCAGATAGTGATTATGCTGGTGACAACAATGATAGAAAGTCTACAACAGGGGGATGCCAATTTTTGGGGAGCAGGCTTATATCTTGGCAATGTAAGAAGCAGGCTATCATGGCAACATCCACAACTGAAGCTGAGTATGTAGCAGCTGCTGCATGCTGTGGTCAAGTTCTTTGGGTGCAAAATCAATTGCTTGATTATGGGTACAACTTTCTTAAAACCAAGATATTTATTGACAACAACAGCACTATTTGCATCATAAAGAACCCTGTTTTTCATAGCAAAACCAAACACATTGAAATTAGACATCACTTTATCAGAGATTGTTTTGAAAAAGGACTGATTGTCCCTGAGAAAATTGATACAGAACTTAATGTTTCTGATCTTTTAACAAAAGCTTTTGAGGTAGGGAGGTTTCAGTATCTGGTTGCAGGTATTGGAATGGCTACTCCTTAAAATCTGATGTCTATTTTTGTCATGTGTAATCAGGGTTACTTCACTGCTGTTGTTGTATAATTGTTAGTCACTTTTACCATTTCTCTCATTCCACTGCTTTTTAACACTGATTCCCCTGCTTGGGGTTCATTCCCCTGCCAAGAGGATTTTTCTCTTAGCAGGGTGTGTTCTTTTTACAAAAGTGGTTTTATGTGGTTTTAGACTAACAATGCAGAGGTTCATATGGTGCATACTATTCTCCTTGGTGGATCAGGTATATACTCTATGTTTCAGGGGAGGTTAGGTCAAACCTTTAGGATTCAGGGTATTCTTAGAATACTCATATATGATTCTAGATCATATCCATTGGTGAGTGGGGGTTCAGGGTAATGATGACTTGCTGCACAGCTTGTCTGAACTTTGAAACCTTGAGGCACTGTAGTGTGTGTTTACATTTCTTTATTCAAGCAGCTTGCTGTTCAAAATACAGATGTGTGACACACATTGCCAAGACTAACTGACCATAGGTAAGGGACAAGGTTGGGATGGTGACTGGGGTATGCATGATTTCTTGGGATTACCTGGTGTAGGGGGACTTATGTATTAACTTTTTGTATTGGGACCATTGCTGAATAGAGGACTCTTGAGATTCTATGCATCTATCTTGTGTATACAAGTGTGTGCATTAGAGCAGAGCTAGTTAGCATTAGTCCTTCCATGACTAGTTTAATACCCCTAGGAAAGTTTCCCCTGCTTTTATCTTTTATTCCCCTGCCTTCACAACATTCCCCTGTTTGACCATTGACCGACAATACCGTTACCCTGTTCATAGCCGTTGGGCCTGCTTGCTTACATTTTGGGTAGGGAATATTTTATTCTTTTTAAAAGATATTTAAGGCGCTTTCTTAGCTGATTGGTAATCTTTTCCTTCTATTTAAAATATATTAATTTTTTATCAAGATTTATCCTTGATATTTTTGCAATTTGAAAATTTTGGTCCAATCACAGCCCTTCAATTTGTCTATATAAACTTAATTCCCTTTACCAGCAGGTCCACAAATCTCTCTCGACCTAATCCCACTTACCTCCCATCTCTATAAACCTCTAAACTATTTTCCAAATTCATCATGACCCTTAAAATTGCCCCTAATCATAACCAAATTACTTTGCTTCATGATGAACCAGCCGAGTTTGCTGAGGCTGTGGCCTTTCTAAAGTCTTCGTACTTCAAAGTGGCCCTTCTCATCAATCCTCGCATTTATACCTCACACATTCAACAGTTCTGGTCTAAAGCCATGACCAAAACAGTGAATGGAGAGGTCATAATTCAAAGCACAGTTGATGGTCATTACAAGGTAATCACACTTGCCTCCATTAGGGAGAATCTCCTCCTTGATGATGAGGATGGAATAACCAACTTTTCTGAGGCTGAAATTTTTGAAGGTCTTGATAAATTGGGGTATAAACTTTCTGAAAATCAAAAATTAAAGTTTGCTAAAGGCCAGTTTGCCCCTCATTGGAATTTTTTGATTCATACTATTATGTAATGTTTGTCACCCAAAACCACTGCTTTTAATGAGGTTGGTAGTGAGATAGCTTCTGCCCTGATCTGCTTTGCAACAGGAAGGAAGTATTGTTTTTCTCAAATTATTTTTAAAGGCATGGTTAAAAATGTTTCAAGCACCTCAAAGTTTTGTATGTATCCAAGGTTTATAGAAGTCTTGTTGAATATGAGTGATCATGGTCCCATTACACACAGAAACTATTTTTCAGCAACCAAACACACAACCAAACTTTTCACCACATTACTTGCACCATCACCTTTGTTCTCTGGCAGAAACATTCCATTCACTTCAATTATGCTAGACCAAATCAGACGGGAAGAAGCCAAACATCAAACAGCCATAGATCAACCTGCTGAATCCCCTGCCAGGAACCTACCACCTGCTGATCCACAACAAGAAAGGCGTTCAAAATCTAGGTTTGCCAGGTCTCCCTTGCCTGGTGAATCTTCACAAGCAGCAGAAAGGAGAGTCTCCAAGAGTTTGGAGCAACCTGGGGGTTTGGCTGCCACTACTGTCTCATCCTCAGGGGGTGAGCAGGATAGTGACACCATCAATAAGTCCTCTCCCCCACTCCATGATATCCAACAAGGGGCGAAATTCCCTTCTAGGATTGAGAGCAGTATGAAACCTTTGACAAATTTGGAATTGACGAATATGTGCATGAGCCTGAAAAGGCAGAATGCACAACTTGTACAAGATGTCAAAAAGCAAGGTTTGGTTATCTCTCATTTGGAAACCAGACTTGCTACTCTTGAGGGGAGGAGAAAGCCCAGACTGATTCTTTCCACAAATGAGGATGCTTCCAAAGGGGAGGAAATTCCAACCAAAGAAGGATCTACTGAGTATTATTCATATCCTGGTGGGGAGCATGGAAAGATAACAAGTGCTAAGGAAGGAATGGAGAGAGAAAGTGCTGATAAAGGAAGTGACAAGGAGAGTGCAACCAAAGATATTGCTCAAACATTACTCACCATGGGCAATCAAGAAGAAGCCCCTGCTTCAAAAGTTTCCCCTGCCATTGCTGATCCCACTGCTGTAAGTTTATCCCCTGCTAAGAACATTACTCAAACATTTGTTAGGAAGAACAGAAAGCAACCAGCTCAGAAGGGGATAACAATCAAAGAACCTGCATCTAAAGCAAAACCAGCACCAGCAGTGGATCCAAAAGACAAAGGAAAAGGAATCATGGTGCAACAGCCCAAGAGAAAATACAAGCATCTGACTCCTGAACAGCAGAAGATCCAAGAAGCTCATGATGCACAAGTAGCTCTCAGGCTACAACAAGAGGAAATGGATATGCAGGATCAAAGGATGGAGAAGATGAGGCCCAAAGATATGCTAAAACAAGTTGAGATTATGCATAGGGAACTAGATGACAGGGTACCTCATGTTGGAGAATTTCTTAATCAATGGGAGAAGGAGTTGAAAAATGCTCCTTTGGAAGACAGGTATGAGTTGACTTGCCTTGTTTACAAATATCAAACTGAATATCTTGAAAGAAGGGCAATGCAAATTCAGAGTGAGAAGTATAGAACGTCAGAGAAAGGGCAACTTGATTACTACAAAGTTCTGCTCAAAAGACATAGAAAGTGGAAGGATGGTGACTTCAGAGATATGAGCTTTGAAGCCATAAAGAGAGCAGTCAGACCAGTTCTAAAGTTGTATGATGTGGAGGATTGGATGACTATCAACACTCCTGAGGAAGCTGAGTATCTTAGGAGACAAAGTGAAGTACTACAGAAAGCTAGAGCAACAAAGAAAAGAAAAGCTGGAGAGACTACACAAGCAGGTGCATCATCCCCAGCAGGGGAATCACACCAAGCAGGTGAAAGTTTTCCAGAAATACTTGAGAAGTCTGTACTTAATGCACAGAGAGCAGCAAAGAGACTTAAGAGAATGGAGCAAGTGGGCATAATCACTAAAGAGTCTCAAGGGCCATCAAATGATGAAATTGATAAACAGCTGATTTTGCAGGAAAATGATGAGATCTCACCTAGTGAACTTGGAAAGAAGTTTGCTATTATAGAGTATGCTGTTTATGAACACAAAGGGAGAACTTGGTGGAAGCTTACAAGGGCTGACAATACAGCACAGACATTTCTAAGCCTAGATGTCATGTTTCAAATCTTGGATAGTGAAGACTTAGAAGATCTGTGGAAAATATTGAAGAAAACGTTTGCTGCAAAACCTCCTACCATGGATGGTGTGGAGAAGGATTGGGTAATCTGGGAGTGCATGCATAGAATGTATGAACATGAATTATTTGATCCTCTATTTGATGCAGTGAATAAAGGAGATTTGGTGTATTAGAAGCTATTCACAAATTCTGGGGTTTATGAGGTGGTAATGGAAGGTGTGAGTGTTTATTTACTCAATCACAGGTATTATCCCTTCTCACAGGAAACCTTGAAGAAGTTAGCACAGGCTAAGTTAATTGTTGATGCCAAAAAGCCTGTTGCTTATGATCTGGTTAGAATGGTTCATAGTCAGATTTGGCCAGAGAGTTTGTAAGCATCCTCATCAACTAGCATTTATTCAGAAACTTGTCTTTAGGGGAAAGCACAAGTTTAGGGGAGGATTGTTGGGAATAAATCTATGCTTATATATTTCCCCTGCTAGTTGATTATTCATACCCCTGCTAGAGTAAGTTCCCCCTGCTGAATAACAAAGGCAGGGGGATCCGTTCCCCTGCTGGAGTCAAAGGCCCTGCTGTCAAGATAAACATGGAATAGATTTTTACGCGTTTCAGTTATTATTCCTTAATACTTTCCATAGTTTGTTAGTAGTGATCTTGTACGTGGGTCCTTGTATCTATAAAAGGACTCACTAGGTTAGCATGCAAAGTGTGTCTTTCTCATTTCGTTTTTCATTATTATTACTTTAAGGTTTTGTAAACCCTAATACCATTTTGGGTATTCGTATATCTTTGATATATTAAAGTTCAACGTTTGAATCTCATTTGTTCTTGTGCTAAACATTACATTTCGCATCTTGTTTAGTTACTTTGCTTTGCAAAGTTTCTCTAGTGTTAGATTGAATTCTTTCTCTCTATCACAACCCTTAAACAAGCTATTAAGGTTTAAGATCTGACTTTGGGATCAACAACAAAGAGTCAGTAACCTTTCGATTCATCCAATAACAAGCACTGAATGAAGATGTTATTGGCTATAATCATAAATAGTTTAAAGCAACCACACAACCCACAAATCAATAACTGATGAGGTATAGTCTCACCCCCATGCTTAAGGTGAGACAAAGCTCAACTAATCCCTAATGCTCCATGAGCAAAACTATCTTAAGCTAGAGTAACTCACTGGAGTAGCTAGGGTGATGAGGATCACTCTAGGTCCAGAGACAAGACTAGCTCCAGACAATGCTAGTCCCAGACAAGGCTAGCAACCCTAGACAAGGCTAGCAACCCCAGACAAGGCTAGCAGCCCCAGACAAGGCCAACAGCCCCAGACAATGCTAGCTCGGGCAAGGCTAGACCCAGGCAAGGCTAGTCCTACACACGTGCTCCATCGGAGGAAGGACGATTGCACCTAACCTACGTAGTACCATAATGTACGAATGGCACAGACACCTGGACCACGACGAGTACTAAGGGAGCATGAGGACAAGTCTGACCATGAAGGACAAGGCTAGCAGCCCCATCCTGAACTGATCGAAGCCGCACATCCATATCAGCAATCGTGTCATTCTTCGAAAGTATGTCATTATCGCGGATAGTCAACATATGATCCAAGTCTTTCACCTTAGCAGCATGTTGGGATCTAGTAGTCACAAGCTCACCTTTAAGATCCCTCACCTCAGCTCTAAGAGCATCCCTCTCTGACCTGTACCTCTTTAACTTCTTCTCCTGATCAGCAAGACCCTGACTCATACCCTTAGCTGACTCCTCAGCACGCTTGGTAAGCTGAGTCTGATGCCTAAGAGAATCAGCTCTCTCAGAAAGAACGCTTTCCAAATACTTATGCTTAGTAAGGAGCTGCTTATAGTTCCTGTCAGTAACCATGTATCGGTGTGACAACTCGTTCCCGCGCGACATCATCTGACACTGAAGCACGCTCATCTGCTCCACCAGCCGGCGTGAGGAAAGCTGTGATGTCCGGTAATTCTCAACTGCGGTAGGAAAGTTATCCCGCATACTCCTACAAACCTTAGGATCCTGAAACACCTCATCTGAATAAATACCAAAGTCAACAATATGCCTCTTTTCCCATTCCTCTCGAGTATATGGAGGAATAGGAACAGCATCCTCATCATAAGGGTAGGACAAGCGACAATCCCCAGCCTGTGATGAGCAACCTTCCCTATGAAACTCACCAGTAGCTTCACCATGAATTACGCTATCAGGAAGAGCGGTATCATCCTCAATATCATCATCACCAAAGACTAAGTCATCATCGTGGCCAACACCATCCTGATGGTCATCCTCGCCAATATCAGCATGGTCACCCATAGCAACATGAGCATCAAGATCGGCTAGGTCAGTAGAAGGCACCTAAGCGGCTGCCCCAGCAGAAAGATGTGTGTCATCAGTAGTACCTGCAAAACCCAAAGAAAATAAAGTCAAATAAGAGATTACGGTCATAAAAAGGAAGTCCAATGACAAAAATTTACCATGAGACACATGAGAACTAGCCCTAGTCGACACCTCACGGACCCCGGACACCTCAACACTGAAGGTAGCAGGAACTTCCCTGCCTGGAAGAACAATAGGAGGATAAGACACATCTAGTCCAGTCCCTGAGTCAAAAGATCGAAGGGGTATAACGGTTAGAAACTCACCAGGAGAGACACGACCAGACTGCTCGATCACATCATCAAGATCGTCAGCTGCGACGTCATGATCGACATCGCCACCATCATCAATAGCTAACTCATACTCACCCTCAGCTATTTGACCACTAGACCCTGCACCAGCCCGCTCCTTACGCACCCTGGTCTTCTTGGCTCCTTCGGTGGGGGCGTCTGCTGAAGTAGAGGCTTTGCGCTTCGCAGCGCCCTTAGCCTTCTGAAGGACCTGAGGATCTGGGCGAGTAACATCGATCTCCTCATCAGTGGCAGGAGGAATGCTGGCACCAGCAGGCGCAGGCACCATAGTGTGAGCAGTAACCCGCTGCAAGATAGACGTATCCTGCTCATGAGGCTCAGCTACAACAACTGCTTCCTTCAAAGTGGGCAGGCGAAGAAAATCAAATATACTCATAACTGCAAAAGAGAAGCAAGGGTTAGAGATATACAAAAACAGTGGAAGAGAAAGGAGGGCTAAACAAAAATGTATCAAATAAAGGAAGCCCCTCGTACCGGTGCCATCACGATGCCTAATAACCGGATCACACGAGGAGTCATCCCACACTCTGCTAATACCAGAACGGACCAAAACTCCCTCAGGAATGTCACGAAGTCTAATAATATGGGAACTCAGTCGGTTCACATGATCCTGATTAAACCGCGCAGGAACCCTGTCCGTAATGCGAGAATCCGGATGCCTCCAAGGCATATGGAAGGGAATAGCCCTACGATCTATCAAGAAAAATTTGTTCTTCCACTCCTTAAGGGAAGTCTTAGTCTCTTCCATAACCGACAAATCACCCCTACGCTTCGCAAAGGAAAACCAATCCCCTTGCTTGGAAAGCATCAAAAATACCCGAAATAATGTGACTGTAGGCTCTATATCCAGGCTACGACAAAGAACCTCAAAAGTAGTGACCTTGCATAAACCCAAGGGAACCAGCTGGGATATATGAACCTTATAATATCTAATAACATCTAGAAGGAAGGTGGAGAAAGGGATCCTAACCTCCGATAAATCAAAAATCTTATGGTAAATGCCAATGGTAGTGTCCCCAGCAGGAAGGTTTATCATCCGAAATTTAGAGTCAGGCAAGCGAGGGTGTAGGCTCAAAGGAATTTTATACTTAATAACTAAGTCGTTAAACTCTTTCTTCCCTAACTCAGAAGTATAAAGATGCATATCCTTCTTAGCCATAAGTAAAGGAAAAAAGGAATGAGTAAAGTACCTAAGTGAAATTCTCCTGTCGAAATAGCAAGAAGGAATGAAAGCCGGACGAGCAAACGGCTATACCCCAAAGCCGGAGGAGCAGACTCTCCCTCCCAAACCGGAGGAGCAGACTCTCCCTCCCAAAACGGAGGAGCAGACTCTCCCTCCCAAACCGGAGGAGCAGACTCTCCCTCCCGAACCGGAGGAGCAGACCTTGTCTCCCAAATTGGGGGAGCAACCCCAAAACCGGAAAAGCAAACGTCGGAGGAGGTTCCAAAAACCGGAAGAGCACCTTTTCTTCTTATACCGGACGAAGCTCTTGCGCTGGACGAAACCCCCTTCACCGGATGAAACCCCTCTCCGGATGAAACCCCTCGCCGGACGAAACCGATCCACCGAATGAAATAACCCTCACCGGACGAGACCGCTTCAACGGATGAAACAACCCCCACCGGACGAGACCGCTTCACCGGATGAAACAACCCCCACCGGACGAAAACTCGTCGGATGAAACCCTCGCCGAACAAACCCTTCGCCGGACGAAACCCCTCACCTGATGAAAACTCGCCGGATGAAACCCTCGCCGGACGAATCCTTCGCCGGACGGATCCTTCTCCAGACGAAACTCAATACCGGGCTAGATCCCCGGAAAAACCCGCCGGAAGAGTAGCCGTCGGAGGAGCAAAGAAAAAAAGGGAAAAGAGATGGATACTAGGTTTTGTGAAATGAGTATGTGAAAAAGTAAAAGTGAATGCTTGTATTTATAAAGAAAAAGAGGGATGGTTAAATGGGCTAGGGGGCCCACGAAGAGGAGTTAGGCATTATAAGTTTTCTGCAAAATAGAATAAAAAGACGAGGCTCGAAAAAAAATAAAAATATAATATGTCTTTACTGTGAGTCTAGCATTAACTAAAGTTAATACTAGACTGGGGGGACATGATGAGGTATAGTCTCACCCCCATGCTTAAGGTGAGACAAAGCTCAACTAATCCCTAATGCTCCATGAGCAAAACTATCTTAAGCTAGAGTAACTCACTGGAGTAGCTAGGGTGATGAGGATCACTCTAGGTCCAGAGACAAGACTAGCTCCAGACAATGCTAGTCCCAGACAAGGCTAGCAACCCCAGACAAGGCTAGCAACCCCAGACAAGGCTAGCAGCCCCAGACAAGGCCAACAGCCCCAGACAATGCTAGCTCGGGCAAGGCTAGACCCAGGCAAGGCTAGTCCTACACACGTGCTCCATCGGAGGAAAGACGATTGCACCTAACCTACGTAGTACCATAATGTACGAATGGCACAGACACCTGGACCACGACGAGTACTAAGGGAGCATGAGGACAAGTCTGACCATGAAGGACAGACCTGGTGCTCATCAGCTATTTAGGCGCTGCTCCTACAAGACAACCTCGACTCCACAATTCGTGTGTCTTGGAGCCACCTCCAAGTAGTATAAAAGGAGAGGTTCCTCCAGGAACAAAGGTTAAGTTTTACATACACACTTCACTACTTACTCTCTCTCTCTAGAATTATCTCTCACTAGAACCACATACTTACTCTCACGCCGGAGTTGGTCTCGGATTCAAACCCCGAGGCGAGCTAACGGTGTTCTTTCTTATTTCAGCCTAAGTGACTGAGGGCTAGACTAAGGAACTCTGAAGAAGGAAGTCAGAGCTTCACAAGGAAGGAGTAGCCACAAGATACTCCGAAGGAGCAAGCTAGGGCTTCATTAGAAGGATCAATCTTAAAATACCCGAAGGATCAGGGCTGACGAAGCTTCTCCGGAAATTTGCTTCAACATCTGATGAGGTGTGTCGGGCCGCTGCAAGCTGATTAAGGTGAAAGACTTGGATCATCTGTTGACTATCCGCGATAATGACATACTCTCGAAGAATGACACGATTGCTGATATGGACGTGCGGCTTCGATCGGTTCAGGATGGGGTCACTTCCTTTTTTCAGTCTAGCTTTGAGCCGTTGGTTAGAGGTTTTCTTGGTAGTTCGGAGTTCAACCAAGAGTTTGCGCGAGTGTTGGATTTAGCTGTTAGTACTGGCCTCGAGCGAGGTTTGCGTATGGGAAGGTCTGAGGAGGAATTTAAAGAGATTTCTCAAAGGGTTGAGAGATTTATCCCTGACGCGAAGGCTCAGTTTGCTGCTGCTTCAGAAGCTTTCCCTGGTTGTCGCTTCCCCTTTTTTGGTAAGGTGAGGAGGAGTGCTGATGCTACTCTTTCAGAGATTGCTCATATTAGGCCTGATCCCGTGGATCCTCCCAGCCAGTCTCCCGCTGATCCAGCTCCTCCCACCTTCGGCCATACCGTTTCCTACCGCCAGAAGAAGAAGTCATCGAGACCAGGATCCTCTTCAGCTGTTTGATGTAACTTGTGCTTTGTACTTTGCTTTTATTTGTATTGTTAGCCCTCCCTGTTTTTGGCTTTTTAGTACTATATATTTCTCAATATGCTACCATGACTTTGTTGTCAATTTTCCATCGTATGTATGATGGCCCTTTATGTGCATGTACGCTTCATTATCTTATTTAGAGTGATTCATGCTTTACTTTGTTGTAATTTATTTAGATAGTGTCTAAATTTTTATGCCTCTAACATACTTTGTTAGCCATTGTACTTTATATTTGGCCAACGACGCGTTAGCCTCATTGAGCTAGGGTTGAGGTGTATCACGTGTGGCTTATATTCGTTGCCTAGTATCTTCACAAGTACCTGTGATGATACTTCAACTTTCTTTGGCCAGTTTAGCGTGATACTTCCCATTTACTCCCTATTTGGTGAAACTTAATTATTTGTTCGTGTGGTATAGGTGTGACATTTGCCTTGTAGGCTCATGCTACTCCTCCTTCCAGGTGTAGCTATTCACCGGAGGGTAATTTTTACGTGAGAAGAGTAGGAAGGCTTGTTCCTATTTTTCTACGGAGTCAATTTGCAAAGGTTGCTCAGCCTAACCATCATGGTATTAGTTTCACCGTAGGAAACTAGTTACCCTTTGCAGCTGGAGGTAGCGAACCATCCATTGCCGTGTGCTTTGTTTTATAGCTCAGTTTTTTAAGTGTATAGTCTTAACAGAAAATATGAGGAAAATTTTGTTTCATTCATATTACTTAGAGAAGAAACAATACACTAGTTCTGGCTATAGTCATCTCCGGAGCGAGGTTACACTTTGAAAATTGCTCCTCCGGAGGAAATACATAATAACTTGCTAACATAGTTTTGTGCTCTACATATAGCACTTCCTTAGGTTGCTGGCATGCCAGGTCCTAGGTATCTCTTTTCCTTCCATGGTGCTTAGCTTGTAGGCTCCGCTTTGAAAAGCTTCGATAACTTTGTAAGGTCCTTCCCAGTTGGGCCCGAGCTTGCCTGTGTTCTCTACCCTTGAGGCCTCGTTCTTTCGAAGGACAAACTCTCCTACTTTGAATTGCACATGTCGCACTCTTTTGTTGTAGTATTTCTCCACCTGTTGTTTGTACCTGGCTTCTCTGATAGCTGCTATCTCTCTTCGCTCTTCTAGCAGATCTAGGTTCAGGCGGAGTTCTCTGTCATTGGTTGCTTCATCTATGCTGGAGACTCTGTGTGTTGGCATGCCAATTTCTGCTGGGATGACTGCTTCCGTGCCATAGGTTAGGCTAAAAGGTGTCTCCCCATTGCTAGTCTTTTTCATTGTTCGATGAGCCCATAGAACATTAGGAACTTCTTCAACCCATGCTGACTTTCCTTTTTCAAGCCGTTTCTTGATTCCTTCTAGCAAGCTTCGATTCGCTCTTTCCACTGCTCCATTCCCTTGTGGATGGTACACTGAGGTGGAGACTAGCTTTATTTTCAGTTTCTCAGCCCACTTTCTGAGGGGGTCATTTATGAATTGGGTGCCATTGTCTGTAACTATCGTGGCTGGGATCCCAAACCTGCACACGATGTTGTTCCACACGAAGTTTAGTACTTGCTTCCGCGTGATGGTCGCTACTGGTTTTGCTTCCATCTATTTTGTGAAGTAGTCGATTGCTACTATTAGAAACTTCACTTTTCCAGGTCCCAATGGGAGAGGTCCAACTATGTCCATTCCCCACTTCATGAATGGCCATGCTGACGTCACCGAGATCATGTCTGCCTTGGGTAGCTTGGGTACAGAAGCATGGGCCTGACAGTTTTCACATGCCCAGATGAGCTTTCTAGCATCCCTATGCATGGAGGGCCAGTAGTATCCCAAATTCATGGCCTTAGCTACTACTTGCTTGGTTCCATCGTGCATCCCACATGAGCCCATGTGTACTTCTCTCATGACATAATCAGCTTGCAGCGGCCCGACACACCTCATCAGTGGCACTAGGTAAGATTTCTTGTACAAGACATCATCTTCAATAGTGTAGTTCTCAATCTTTTCAATTAGTGACCTAGCTTCCGCCGGGTCTTCTGGTAATTTTCCCATCTCCAAGTAGTCTCTGATAGGAGTCATCCATGTTGGGCCTTCCTCTTCGACCACCATGTTTACTTCTTGTGTTTCAACTGAGCGCTCATTTAGCACTTCCACTAGCACTTCTTTGGATAGGTGATCGAATTGCACTGCAGCTAGCTTGCTGAGGGCGTCTGCCTTCCTATTCTCGGCTCTCGGGATGTGGGATATCCGAAATCTGTTGAATGTGCCTGCCAATTCTAGGACTTTCTCTAAGTACTTTATCATCTTCTCTCCTCTAGCTTTGTATGAGCCCTCTACCTGGCTAGCTACCAACTTGGAGTCTACGAAGGCATGTATGTCTTTTACTCGCATTTCGGTTGCTATTCGCAGCCCTGCTAGCAATGCTTCATATTCTGCTTCATTGTTTGAGTTGGGAAAGTTTAGTCTGAGTGCATAGGAGTATTCTATATCATCTGGGGCGATCATGATGAGTCCTGCCCCTGATCCTCCACTATTTGATGCTCCATCGGTATACAACATCCATGCTCTCGGGCCTGGAGTTAGATCTTCCTTGGAGTTGGAGGACTCTGGGATGTCTTTCACCATGGGTGTTGGAGCCGCTGCTGGGACCAGCGTTCTCTCCACTGGTGACTCTGCTAGGAAGTCTGCTAGTACCTGCCCTTTTACGGCTACCCTTGGTATGTAAGTTATGTCATATGTCCCTAGCTCAACGGACCATTTTGCGAGTCTCCCTGACGCTTCAGACTTGCTCAATACTTGCTTGATAGGGCTGTCAGTTATGACTCTTATTGGGTGAGCCTGAAAATATCTCCTCAGCCGTCTGGCAGTGTGAACCAAGGCTAGGGTGAGCTTCTCAATCGAGGCATAATTTACTTCCGCCCCTTGCAAGGACCTGCTGACATAGTGGATAGGCATCTGCTTTCCCTGCCTCTCTGTTAGGAGGACTGCACTCACGGCTTCCTCAGCAGCTGATAGATACATCATCAAGGTTTCTCCCCTCCTTGGGGTGGTGAGCGTAGGCAGCTGTGATACTAGCTCTTTCATTTCTTGGAATGCCGCTTCTGCAGCCTCCGTCCACTTGAAATCCTTCTTGTTAGTGCATTTCTTTAGGGTGTCAAGGAAAGGTAAGGATCGTTCGGCCGACTTGGACAAGAAACGGTTCAATGCTGCCAGCTTCCCGCTGAGGGATTGCATCTGCTTCAGGGTCTTGGGTGAAGACATGTCCGTGGCCGCCTTCGTCTTCTCAGGGTTAGCCCGTATTCCTTTCGAGGTGACTATGTAGCCCAAGAACTTTCCTTCTTCTACTCCAAAAGAGCACTTTTTGGGATTGAGCTTCATGTTTATCCTCCTGAGGGTGGAAAAGGTTTGCTCCACGTCTCTAATGATGTCTTGCTCGGTTCGGCTTTTGATTACCATGTCATCCACATAAGCTTCGAGGTTTACGCCGAGCTGCTCCTTGAAGGCAGAGTCGACTAACCTTTGGTATGTTGCCCCCGCATTTTTAAGACCGAACGGCATCTTGGTGTAGCAAAAGACTCCTTCTTCTGTGTGGAAGGCTGTCTTTTCTTCATTCTTCTTGCTCATCTGGATCTGATGATATCCCTTGTAAGCATCCAAGAAGCACTTGTATTTGTATCCTAACAAAGATTCAATCTTCCAGTCAATCTCCGGTAAGGGGTACAGGTCTTTGGGGCAGGCTTTGTTAAGATCCTTGTAATCAATGCACATTCTCCAACTTCCGTCGACTTTCTTTACTAGGACTGGGTTAGCGACCCATGAGGGGTATCGTACTCGTTTTACGATCCCAGCCTTGAGCCACTCATTGACCTCGTCTAAGACTACCTTCCTTCTATCCGGTGCCAGACTTCGCTTCTTCTGTACCTTAGGCTCAATGTGAGGATAGGTGTCAAGGCGATGTTCTGTGATTGCTCGGGGTATGCCCGTCATATCGGCTGGTGTCCATGCAAAAACGCCAGCGTTGCTCTTGAGAGTCCTTATGAGTGCTATTCGACATTCTGGGGAGAGGTTTCCTCCTATGGTGACTAACTGGTCAGGGTAGTCATCATTCACCACTATCTTTTCATCATGCTTTAGCTTGGGTGCTGACCCTGGCCTAGATGGCTTCATCCTCTTAGTGGGTTGGGGTTCTTCTTCTTCCCTTTGCTCCATGGGCTCCTTCCCTGGCCTTCTGGTGTAAGTTTCATCTAGTGGTGGTGGGGGAGGAGCGCCGTGGGCTATCCTTCCTGGAGCACCCCTCTGGGCTATCTCTTCTGTGCGAGCTCTCAGAACTCGCGATTGCGCCTCCTCCATGAGTCTGCATTCTTTCAAGGTTTCTCTGCTTGTGATCAAAGTCGATATCCCACTTGACGTTGGGAATTTAACCATTGAATGTATGGTGGAGGCTACAGCTCCTAAGCTTCTCAATCCCGTTCTTCCGAGCAAAGCGTTGTACGGTGAGGGACTTTTGACTATAGCGAATTCCATCATTACCGTTCTGGTTCTCCCGTATTCTCCCATTGTGACTTCTAGGTCAATGACGCCTAGAGGGTAATGAACTTCACCTGAGAAGCCTACCAGAGGTATCCTAGATTCCCTTAGCCTTGACCTTGTTTGGTAGCTTAGGTTTTTGAAGCAATGCTCGTACATTATTTCTGACGAGGAGCCCCCGTCGACGTATACTCTTCTTACCACGTACCCTTCGATCATGGCATCCACTATCACTGGGCAATCCCTCAGCTGATAGCGTGGTACCGACGGGAATGTTATGGCGTTGTCCATCCAACTCTCTACTCTCTCATAAGGTCTCTTCCGATATCCTTGAGATCTCATCATGTTTATGATCTTTTCCTTCCCTTTGGCTGGCCCTTTGTCTTTCTGGACTCCTTGTCTGATGTCTTTCACCAATTGTGCTAGTCTCCCTGAGGCTACTACTTCTTCAATTCGTTTTTTGAGGTTAAAGCAATTGTTCGTGTCATGACCCCGATCTTGGTGAAAGTCACAGAACTTGTTCATGTTTCTCTTTTCAGGAGTTCCTACCATGGGAGGTGGGGGTGGGAAATTCATGTTTTCCGTGGTTAGGATTTCTTTTGGAGTCTTTGTCAATAGTGTGAACACTTCCTTCCTAGCGTAGGGAGGGCATGTCCCCATGTCTCTTCCTTGGCTCCTCCTTTGGTTTCTGTTTCTAGATCCACCTAGGTTCCCTGTCCAACCAGCTTTGTTATTCCCCCTATCCCATTGTGGAGCCTTGACAATGGCTGTGGTGTCAGCAGCCGTCTCTCCCCTGATAAAGGCTCTGACCCTTTCCCACATTTCGTCCACTGCTTTTGGGATCTTATCGTTGAGTTTCTTGGCTAGTTCTGGGTGTCCATGCTCGTGCATGAATGCCGAAATCCTTAGCACCGGGGGCACACCCTTGATGTGTGAGCTTTCAGCTTTGAAGCGATCCATGAATGCCTGGAGGCTCTCATTTGGCTTCCGTTTGATCCCGTGTATCTCGGTGGGATCTTTATCATACCGTTTCTGCTGCGAGAACTCTTCTAAAAACTTGCTGCTCAATTCTTCAAACCCATCTACACTTTTTGGGTCTAGGCTATCGAACCTGTTCCTTGCTGAGCCACTTAAAGTCTGTCGAAACATCTTGCACCACACTGGCATGGGCCACTCTTCTTGTTCAGCAGCAGCAGAGAAGATACTGAGGTGATCTTCGGGGTCTTTGCTTCCCTCATAGACACGGACATTAGCAGGGAGCTTGGCTCGCCTATGATATCTGAAACGCGTGATCCGGGAAGTGAAAGGCATGGGCTTAGGTCGCCTATATGGTGTACTCAAATCCTCCGAATCACTATCTGACCTTGAGTCATACCCGGACTCTGAGCTCTCCTTCATATGGGAAGGTCTAGCTGATCGTGACTTGGTCCTGGCACTCCTGGCCTTGCTCATCCTATTGGAGCGATGTGACCTAGTGATATATTTCCTGCGTGAAGGACTTCTATGACGTCTTCGAGCGGACTTTGACCGACCTTGGTTTCCAGACTTGGACGAGCTGTCTGAGGAGTACCCTCTTCCTTCCCTCACTGAGGGGCTCCCACGCGAGTTTCCTGACCCTATCTCTTCCGCCTCCTTGTTGAAAAGCTTTCGGGGAGTCATCTTCTCACTATTTTGCTCGTCAATTTCCTTCATCATAGTTTTTAGTGCTTCGATGTGTTGTTGAACATACGCTGGGGTGAGGCGTCCCTGATCAGGTCTGGGAGGAGGAGGGGTTACCTCCGGAGGAGCCCTCTCGCCCCCAGGTGTCCCCGAGTTGAGGCTAAGGCCTAGCCCCAGTGTAGGACCTTGGTCACCGTCTTCCATCACTTAGTTTTTTGGTAGATTGGTATTCCCGGTCCCACGGATGGCGCCATATGTTGAAGCAAATTTCCGGAGAAGCTTCGTCAGCCCTGATCCTTCGGGTATCTTAAGGCTACTCCTTCTAATGAAGCCCTAGCTTGCTCCTTCGGAGTATCTCGTGGCTACTCCTTCCTTGTGAAGCTCTGGCTCCCTTCTTCAGAGTTCCTTAGTCTAGCCCTTAGTCACTTAGGCTGAAATAAAAAAGAACACCGTTAGCTCGCCTCGGGGTTTGAATCCGAGACCAACTCTGGCGTGAGAGTAAGTATGTGGTTCTAGTGAGAGATAATTCTAGAGAGAGAGTAAGTAGTGAAGTGTGTGTGTAAAACTTGACCTTTGTTCCTGGAGGAACCTCTCCTTTTATACTACTTGGAGGTGGCTTCAAGACACACGAATTGTGGAGTCGAGGTTGTCTTGTAGGAGCAGCGCCTAAATAGCTGATGAGCACCAGGTCTGTCCTTCATGGTCAGACTTGTCCTCATGCTCCCTTAGTACTCGTCGTGGTCCAGGTGTCTGTGCCATTCGTACATTATGGTACTACGTAGGTTAGGTGCCATCGTCCTTCCTCCGATGGAGCACGTGTGTAGGACTAGCCTTGCCTAGGTCTAGCCTTGCCCGAGCTAGCATTGTCTGGGGCTGCTAGCCTTGTCTGGGGCTGCTAGCCTTGTCTGGGGCTGCTAGCCTTGTCTGGGGTTGCTAGCCTTGTCTGGGGTTGCTAGCCTTGTCTGGGGTTGCTAGCCTTGTCTGGGACTGCTAGCCTTGTCTGGGGCTAGCATTGTCTGGGGCTAGCATTGTCTGGAGCTAGTCTTGTCTCTGGACCTAGAGTGATCTTCATCACCCTAGCTACTCTAGTGAGTTGCTCTAGCTTAAGATAGTTTTGCTCATGAAGCATTAGGGATTAGTTGAGCTTTGTCTCACCTTAAGCATGGGGGTGAGACTATACCTCATCAGATGTTGAAGCAAATTTCCGGAGAAGCTTCGTCAGCCCTGATCCTTCGGGTATCTTAAGGCTACTCCTTCTAATGAAGCCCTAGCTTGCTCCTTCGGAGTATCTCGTGGCTACTCCTTCCTTGTGAAGCTCTGGCTCCCTTCTTCAGAGTTCCTTAGTCTAGCCCTTAGTCACTTAGGCTGAAATAAGAAAGAACACCGTTAGCTCGCCTCGGGGTTTGAATAATGAAACATGATTTTTTTCACCATACTCGTCGATCATAATAATGAAACATGCTTTTTTTCATTCAAAGGTTCATTAATCCATAATATGATCATCGACCTTTGAGTGAAAATATGTGGTTTATTGATCACTTATGTTCTGGAACATCAATTTTCCAGGTTTGAGATTTTTTTTTATTGTTTGAGTGGATCATTATAATTTATAACTAAATAAGTCTATGACTGATAAAAAATTTGGTTGTTGTCTTCTTGTAGCTTGCTTTGTGCTGGCATTGCTGCTTGCAACAAAGATTTGTTACAATTGAAAAATACTAAGGGGGTGTTTGGGTAAGTTTATGTTATGGGCTACTGTATATAACACTTATATGATCTACGATCTGTTTAGCTATTATAAAAAGACATATTATAGTTTTTGATAAACGCATAAATTTATAAGAATAAGCTTACCAAGGACAGTCTGTCAAAGTCAATTGCTAGCGAATAAAGAGCAAACTACACGAGTACTGCTTTTGTTAACGCCTGAAAATTTTAATATACACCGAGGGTTGTTATTTTAGTTTAGATAATGCTAATTATATGCATTTATATACTCTTTGTGCAAAGTTCGATTCATTGAGATCAAGATTAATTTTGGTAATAAAACTATGGTAATTTACAGTCTTTTATACTGGGTTTTTTTTGGTTTACACTAACTGGTATTTTTGCTATGTACACAGGTTCAGTAGCGGTCTTTAGTGTATGAGATTAAAGAAAAAGATTCAAGCATTGCAATATCTTCTTAATAGCCATCAAGCTTTGATTGACCAAATAAAAGTTATCTGGCTAAGTTTTATATGAAGATGCATTTCAAGGTATTATGAAAGAACGAGACTGTATCAGTGTACAAAAACATACATGTAAGGTGAAAATGTATATATGTGAAATCTTATAGAGATGCATTCGATGATATATATGCAATAGTATGACATAGAATGTGAATTTGTTTTGCAGCAACAATTATATCTATCCCGGAAGGGCACCACCAAATCTGCCACTCATCCCGTCAACCACCCTCTAATCATGACACCAATTCCAGTTAACCATCTTTTTTGTGAGAAAACATAGAAGTTTGTGAAAGCAAGAATGGTTAGTTAAGCTAAGCTGCTGAGTTCACGATTATTCTGATCATTCGCTTCTATTTCTTCTACTACGATATCAAGCTGCAGGCAAGGTGTAGTTCTGTAGAAGTTAGTGAACCTTAATGTGGACGAAATGTCTAAAGAATTGTTCTTTAACAAATACGGGTTGACCATTGAACTTTTCCATGCAAGAATGGTGTCGTTGTTACTAAAGAGGTAATGTACTTGAGAGCAAGTATGCCTCTTGAGTAGGAAAAAGTGTTGAAAATAGTATGCGTGTCGTGGAAGGCATGCAATTTGACCGTGGCTACCTTTCACCATATTTCATTACCGACGGTGGGAAAAAGACTGTTTAGTATGGAAATTGCAAGTAATGTTAATAAGGTATATTTTCCTTGATTATACTTGCGCATGTAGCAATTTATTATTGTATATTTATATAAAGTTTTGGGTATGCAGTTTCTTTTCGTTGACAAAAATGTCACTAATGCATGATATATTGTAGATTCTACAAATATTAAAGTAAATAAAAGGATTAGTCTATGTGATTTAGTAGGATTTAGTATTGGGTTGCCATCAAACAGTGGTGTGCCCTGAACATAATGTGGCCTCCTGTTTCTCTGTACGTTCTAATATGTACAATGTTTATCAGTATTTTCATAACTGCACGAGTAATATTGAAACTGATATTTTTGTGTAGCGTCCAAAGAGGCTCACCCTATGTTTACATGCTTATTGTAAGTTTTTTTTTTTGCGGGTGGATGTGTGACTCTTAAGGTGAAATGATCAATACTCGAGGTATCCCTTAATTAAGTGTGGCAATATTTTATATGTTATAATACCTGTTAGAAATGCTTTAACAACGTAGCTTTACATAACACATGATATAAAGTATGTATGGATATTGTCCTTTCAATGCATTTAAGATTTTTTCATAGACACACAATGAACCTTTGGAAGTTAGATGGAACATGAATATAGTTAGGTGTTTGAACGGTCTAAGTTATGGTTTTTGAGTTGGACCCTTCCCAAGCCTACACATATGTGTAACTTCATCAGTCCTGTTTTAAGTTACATATATTTATATCAAGTTATATTAAATGGTTATGTAGTTGGTAGGCTAATCATGTGATTTTTAAACCTGTATCTTTTGGCTTATATTAAATAAGCTTGATTTTGCTTTGCTTATTAAGACCAAAAGTTAAAATATAAGTTCATAAGCTGAAAAATAAGCCGAAAAGTACACGGTCAGTCAGTGAATCAGTAGTATCTGACTGCATAACTCCATGATTTCCAAAGAGTGACTATTGGATTGAAAAGACTTTCTTTGTTTACATTCAACTATATTAAGTGTTTTTAACGTTGAAAAAACAATGTCAACTTAGTTTTCTTTATCTTTTTAATGTGATCGTATCAAGTTTTTTATGATTTTTGAATATATTTTATATGAGGTTGTTGTGTTTTGTTCATTACGTATATTGTGTGGTTTTTTGTTACAGAGTCCTCATAAGGCATATCCGCTTGAGCTGCCCAGTTTCACTCGGCTGATTACTTTGAGTTCTTACAACTAATTAATAGGACATACAACATTTTGCAGGTTTGTACACTGCGATATTTATTTTTTATGGTTTGCGTTCAAATCCACATATCAAACTTCCAGTTAAAATTGATGGGCTTGAAACTAAAATTGATGCGCTTGTAACTAGAAAATATGAACTTCCACTACAAAATTTATGACATTTGCTCACTAAATTAAATGTGAAAGAGTAAGTAATAGAGAGGAGCACTAAAAGTCTATACTTACTCAATATTGAGTAAACAAAAGTATTTTCTATTAATTTCTACTAAAAAAGAGTCATTAAAAGTTAATTTTTATCAACTCCTACTCTTAAGAAAAAAAGTAAGTAATAAAGGGGAACACTAAAGGTCATTAGTTACTCAATATTGAGTAAGCAAAAGTGTAAAACTTTTAATGACTCTTTTTTGAGTAGGGGAAAAGAGTAAGCAAATGTTTTTGCTTACTTTTATATGCATTGTGTTTTAGTAAGGAAAAGTTATAGTGACTTAAATGATTATAAATTTTATTAGTAAGAAAAACTTTGAGTAAGTAAATGTCATTTATTTTGTTGTGTTCTGGGAAAATCAGTAAGTCAATCCGTGGACTAAAATCCATATATTTGATATTGATGCATAGGTTAAATGTATGCTACAAAATGAAAAATACCATGTTTATTTGAATATGTTTAAGTATGCATTTTAATTGAAATGTTACCATCGTAGTATCTATTAGGAATTATATGGTGCCCTTTGGTTTAACATGTCTATGAACCTCATTTTCCTTATTGGCGACTTTTGTTGTTTCTTAGGGGTAGTTACCCTTATGAACTTAGACCCATATGAACTTGACGAGATGCTTTCGAAAAGCTCATGAAGAGACTTATAAACAGGTTGAACTCGAAAAGAAAAAGGATCAGAAACAGATTGAAATGGAAAAGGCAAGTGTTAACTTAATAGAGAAATGAGAAAAACACACTGGTGATATTTGCTCTTTGTATGATCTGTTCGAGGTTTGGGTCAATATGAGCTTGATGTTACCCACAAACACAAGAAAGCAAAATGGTACGCTCGAGGCTGCATGTACGAACCATAAAGCTCCTGCAAACAGCTTTGTTGTACATCGGGCAATATGTTGTTTGGTGTGTTCAAACAATCAATGTTATTTACTTTTCCTCTTAGATATTTTGCAATGAAATTTCGCATTTGCTTTTTTGTTTTTAATGTTTAATCATTTAACGTCTTCTATATCTTCAATTATACTCTAAATTTGGTATCTTGAAAGAAATTTATTAAAGCTAGCCGCCCAGCGGGCGGGCCTTAAAGCTAGTACTACATATAAAAGAGATTAGTATCTCTCTCCTATTAATTATTTAAGTAGTACATATTTATATGCATATTGTACAAATTATTTATACTAAAAATTTAAGTACTATTGTAATATTTTTAAGTAACACAAATATATGCACATTGTCCAAGCTAATATAGCACGTCGGTTACAAAACTATAATTAAATGACGTCATTATGATTATATTCATTATTAATTTAATAAAAACATGTTAAAAAATAATTAAAGTTCAAAAAATTAATATTAAATTGCTCTCAATACATTTATTTACTAAATTTTTCGTCATGCGTAAAGTTGTTATAAAAAATACATATAATCGAAAAATATCGCTCGCCAAAAGTATGAATACAGGGTACCCGCCGCTGCATTGCGCGGGTACACTGCTATTAGAATTAATGGACCAGACTCTTATTCGGTCTCTGTAACATCTAAAAAATGATGTTTAAGGTATTTTATTACTAAAATGTCAATGCGTAAGTTTGACTACGACTTTATAAGTTTGAATGTCGTACGTGATTGGTTAGTCAAACCCGATAGTCAAACTATAAGTATAATATGATGTAAATGTTTTAGAAAGTATCATGGGTCCCAAGTATTAAAGAAAAGAAATTAAGGTTCCTAAGTTGCCAAAATTCGAAACTAGAACTAAAACCACCTTGTTCTAGTATACAGGGACCATCCTTGCAACAATTGAATAATATATTTACAAGATGAAATTATGGTTTTGCCCTTATGAATTAATATACTCTTTGAGATCAAACTTTGTCTCATTTATACAAGTGTTATGTTTAGTATGTGTTATGTTCTAGAGAAAAGAGAGGGAAAAGCTAGAAGACTTCATGATGAAGGAATCATATTCATGGTGATTTAGGATGATTATTGATATGATTATGCTATATACAAGAAGTAATAAGATTCACTAATATGTTACCCATCAATTGTGCTATTGGAAGGCTTATGGATGCATAATGAAGATCAAAGGTGAGCAACGGTTTTAGATTTGTGTTATTAGATTACACATGACGTAAGAATGTTTGTTTAGCTTCAGAATGTACCCGGAGGTTGCGATGTTTAGATATTCAGAAATAGCCGAGTATTATTTATCATGTCATGATTCGGGTTTAACCGAAAGCAAGTCAAGTATAGGACACCCACAATGCGTATCAAAATAATGTTTAGGATGTTCACGAGGAGCATCATATCATGTTTATAAATCTCACAAGGAGCATTACTATCACGTTTAGATTGCTCACATGGAGCATCACATCATGTTCATGATGTTCACAAGGAACATCGTTATTTTGAGTTAGGTGCTCATAAGTAGCATCGTAGACAAGGATAGGGTGCCTCGGAACCGCATCGATAATCACGTTGACCTGAGTGGTCATATTATCATGTCAGTAGTCATGTTGACCTGAATGGTCATACTATCATGTCAAGTAATCATGTTGACCTTATTGGTCATATTAGCATGTCAAGTACTCATGTTGACCTGATTGGTCATACTAGCATGTCAAGTAATCATGTTGACCTTATTGGTCATACTATCATGTCAAGTAATCATGTTGACCTGATTGGTCATACTAGCATGTCAAGTACTCATGTTGACCTGATTGGTCATACTAGCATGTCAAGTACTCATGTTGACCTGATTGGTCATACTAGCATGTCAAGTAATCATGTTGACCTTATTGGTCATACTAGCATGTCAAGTAATCATGTTGACCAGATTGGTCATATTATCATGTCAAGTAATCATGTTGACCAGATTGGTCATATTATCATGTCAAGTAGTCATGTTGACGTGAATGGTCATACTATCATGTCAAGTAGTCATGTTGACCCGATTGGTCATATTAGCATGTCATGTACTTATGTTGACATGATTGGTCATATTATCATGTCAAGTAATCATGCTGACCAGATTGGTCATATTATCATGTCAAGTAGTCATGTTGACATGAATTGTCATACTATCATGTCAAGTAGTTATGTTGACCCGATTGGTCATATTAGCATGTCATGTACTTATGTTGACATGATTGGTCATATTATCATGTCAAGTAGTCATGTTGACCTGAATGGTCATACCATCATGTCAAGTAGTCATGTTGACCCGATTGGTCATATTAGCATGTCATGTACTTATGTTGACATGATTGGTCATATAATCATGTTAAGTAGTAATGTTATCCCAAGCGTCCTAAGTGGATGACCCGAACATCCTAAGTGGATGATAGTGACGTCCTAAGTGGATGACGAAAGCATCCTAAGTGGATGACCCGTACTTTAAATAGTACTTACGTCCTTCGTGGATGACCCATTTAAACAAGCACAATGTTAGATTAGCGTCCCAAGACGAGTACTCGTCGGCTAGGGACTTTATTACGCAGAACAGGACGACTAAGTATCGTCTAGTCATATGAGATGCCATAAATTATATATGTACATGATACAGGTGCAAGGCGACTATATGTCGTACCTAATATAGAATTATTTATTTATAGAACCACGTTCCAGAATTGCAAGATTTCTCAGATCCCCTTAACTCACTAAGTCGCAAGGACTTACCGTTCTCAGTTCTATGTTTTTTGCAGGTTATTGTAAGATAAGTTGGAGCTCGTAGATGGTAGCTAGGAGTGCATTAAGAAAAGAAGATGCTTACGCTCGGTTAGATTCGAGCGACTCTTCCCTTGCACTTTGATATTGCTTGTAACGCTCCAATTGGTTTTTCAGAGGTATTAAATTAACCAGTTTTAAATGACTTAGTAGTTCATGATTATGTTTTGTAAGTAAATGATCAATATCGAGATTTTTCGTTATATACAAAAAATAAAAATAAAAAAATTTATTCGAGTCAGGGCATTTCAGTCTCATTGGCCTCGTAATTATGCTCAGTTTGCTTTCAGCGGGTCGGTGAGTGCTTCAGGGGGCATTCTTACCTTGTGGGATTCTTGTTTTTTACAGTGGAGCAAACCTTTGGTAAACGTAACTTCCTTGGTATCATAGGATCTTGGGTGGTCATGTCGAATAAAGTGGGCCTTCTTACTGTTTATGCGCCTCAATCTAGTTCGTTGACAGAGGCCTTGTGGTCCTTTATCGATTCCCTTGTCACTTTGGTTAATGTTCTATGGGTCCTTTATGGTGATTTTAATGTTGTTAGATTCCGTGATGAGCGTAGTGGTTGCAGATTGACATCGGTGACGCTAATGTGTTCAATGATTTTATATCTAGGTCGGGTTCTTGGAGTTCCACCTCGGTGGTCGTCGATTTACGAGGATTGATCAAGAGGGTCGCAAGTCTAGCAAACTGGATAGACTCATGGAGTCTCCCAAAAATTTTTATTTTTGGAAAGATGCTCACGTTAAGGTCACGTGTCGCTTCTTCTCGGACCACTTCCCCATCCTTATCAAAGTGGAGTCATTGAACTTTGGACCGAAGCCGTTTAGAGTTTATTATAAATGGATAAAAAATGCAGACTTTTTGCCCTCATATCGGATTCTTGGAATCATACCTTACCCTCATCCCTGCTCTCCCATGATATTCTTCTCAAGAACAAGCTAAAAAGGTTAAGATTGGCCATCAAAGGCTGGTCATGTGAGCAATTCTCAGCTCTAAACCGTGCCAAAGAGACCCTTCTAAGCCAGTTAATTGAGTGGGATGTTATAGCTGAGAATGGCCTTCTAAGTGATGATGATATTGCTAAGAGGGGGAATGGATTATGGATTTGGGTCATATTGGGCAACTCTAGCGGAATGATCTTCGACAGAAATCTCAGATTAAATGAGATGTGGAGGGTGATGAGAATACTAACTTTTCGCATATGTTTCTCAGGAATAACTATGCTTATTACTCTATCAAATGCATAAATGTAAATGAGGTGTAGATTGAACACTTTTTCACAAGATTTAAAGAGGAGGTCATGACCAGTCCCTCTTTCATGAGCTCTAGTTTTTGTTCGTTATATCCTGATGTTGCTTTTTTCTTGAATCTGAATGTACTATGGATGAAGTGAAGAATGCCATATGGAGTTAGGTTGGGTCAAAAGCCCTAGCTCGAATGGTTTTAACTTCAACTTCATTAATTTCATTAGGAGGTGCTCAAGTTTGATGTTTGGGTTTGTGTGAAACACTTTAAGTTAGTCGGTCGTTTGGGTAACGAGTGTAATGCCTTATTTGTTGTTTTGATTTCTAAAAAGAATAAACCTCTCAGTTTCTCGGATTACCGTCCAATTAGCCTAATCGGGTGTATTTACAAGATCATCTCAAAGTTGTTTGCTTCTCGTCTGGCTAGGGATACGGGTTCGGTCATCGGACCAAATCAACCGGCTTTCATTGAAGGTAGACAATCTTTAGATGGTTTCCTTATCGGAAAGGAACTAATTATAATGGTCACGCTTAAAAAGCATAAACTTCTCCTTTTTAAGGTTTATTTCAAAAAACGTTCGATTGTGCAAATTAGAAGTTTCTTTTCAATACAATAAGACAAATGGGGTTTAGTCCAAATTGGAGGAACTACATTTATTCTTGTTTTGCTTCAGCCTCCATTTTTGTTATCATAAATGGCTCCCCATCTACGTGATTGCGAATTATTGATCTATTGAAACCATAAAACCATCTGTACCTTGGCTATATGCAAAGTTCAAAGAAGAAGACGCAGAAACACGTACATCATAAGAATTGATAAACTCATCAAAGTCGATGAAACTCTTCCAAGTCTTTAAAACTCGGCGGAAATTCACTAAATAAGTGACTGGAAATTTCAACATAATTTCTCTTTGCATCTCAAAGGGTATGTAGTCTGACATTGTGAAATGATATTGAAAAAAAATTTGTTTAGTGTTACTTTTTATATAGCCAAGTGTATTAAAAGAATATAATACAATAATATTGGATTGATGGTAGCTTTTAAACAAATTATACTTTGTCTGAATTTTGAACCCCTAATCTACTGTGATCATTAATATGAATGTACTTCTTTATTTTTAAAAATGGTTCATTGGTTTAACCTTCTCTTGCCAAAAGATTCCTTTATATGGACAACAAAATTTGAAAAGATTAAGCTTTAAAACAAAAAGGTTGGTTAATACCTTATTCGACCACAACTACTTTGGTTCGACCTTATGATTCCAAAAGAAGTCAAAAATTATCTCACGATAAGCCAGAGTTGTTTGTAAGGGTCATCAAATTCCAACGGGATATTATGCGACAAACGGTATATGAATATACAAACCCACATACCGCAATCACCGTAAATAGTAGCCTGGGTCGAGGATTCAGGAAAGGCATACGTTATTTCATAGTCTTCAACAGAAATCCCTTTGGTCTGTAACACACCATTGTCGATTAGGTACTTAACTAGTTTAATCGATAACTCCTTGAGCAACGTTCTGAAAAAGCGTCACCTGCCTCCGTTCACGCATCCAAAACTATCGTAAAAAGCTACCTTCCTAGTAGATAATTCAAGTTCACCAAGAGACTAATGCTTTTCTGGTTCGTTAACGGGAAAATATACCTAAAATACAGATAATGGACATGTGTAAAGATTTTTATAAAAGAGATGAAAAATATTCTATCATTACCACACTTATAAAAAAGTAATACTTACCTTATTGACTTTAGTCAGTGGAAAAGGATATCTAGCCCCATTTGACAAATAATCTGGCATCGAACCACCGAGGATGGAGGTACAAAAATGAGGGCTTACCATAGCCCAGTCTGCACTGATTGGTCTAATACTCCACAGCTAGTCAACGAATAAATCTAGATGCTGAAAAAAAAGTAATTACTGAGTATCGACTTATCGTATTGGTAATCATACAAAAATTCATAAAATGACGTAAATCTTGTATTAACTTACTGAGTCAGACAACCATAAATCTTTACCAGTTTGCAAACAAGCTAATGATAACCAAAATTTATGAGCCACCGAGATGTCAGGACGTCCCCAAGGAAAACCATACTCCGATGGGTCAATCAACTGTAAATAGTCCAAGAATGAATCTAGGATGCTGACCTTGTCAAGTTTGTAGTCTACGGGTCGTGATAAAACCTATCATACGCAACTCGTATTAAAACCAATAATTTGATTGTTTCTAAAATTCAAAGTTAAATTTACCTCAACAAACAGGGTGACTAAAGAGGATCGATAGAAATGGCTGACTCTACGGGTTCTTGGTTTACCGGATTGATCCTAAACATAACATGATATGTTTTGTATAAAACAACAAGAATTGTGTTTTTTAAATAACATTTTATAGTATAAAATAGTTGTTGTTTGTGATTTATTTTACCTAATTGTCTGAAACTGGTGTGTACATAACCTCCTTGTCAATAATTTTCAAGCTCTTACTACGGTCAATATTTTTTAGACGCTTTGCTATTTTTTTCTTCCTTGGTCTTATAGGCCTTATGACCTGATTAATCCTATTACCTTCTTCGGTTTTCTTTTTTTTAACCTTAGCGTACCAAATAGTGTCTCCAAGCAAGGTGCATCTGTAGTTACCACATTAAGAAAATCAGTCGGCTTCATCTATTGACAAATTTATACACAGGTTATAATATAAACATAAAAAATTTAAATGTTAATATAACCTACAACCAATTAAACTTTTGAACAACATTTAAAAGCTGAAACATGTGAAATTATATTAACGGAATGCCAGTACTAAAGGTTCTTGATTCTTGCCTTTCAGAATACAACAATGCGTTAGCATGACGCGCCTCAGATACTACTTGCTTATCAACCAACTTGTCGACTTCATGTTCTACGTCCATATCATCCAAAGAAAATTTCTCATCATCAGTGCCGTCATTCAATAACAACTTGTAATCATCTGTAAATTCTTCCTCCTGAATTTTTTTTCTATTCGTTGTAAATAACAGACTATATATAAAGCAAATAATATAATAAAGAAAATGCAATACACATCATACTGGTTTTTTGGAAGTAATTGAATGGTTTTGATTATTTGGCAGAGTCATGGATATTTGAACTTCCCTTTCAAGAACATCCAAATTTGGTTGTTGTTGGGAAACAACACATGCTTGTATTAGAAGGCATAAACTATCATGACAAATCTGTGAATCTTGATATTCACAATGCACGAATTTCTCATCCACATCCATACCACGACTAGGGTCAACATCTACAACATCATTGTAGTATGACTTGGTGAGGTGACATTGTTATTAATTTTTTTGTTGGGTAAACAACCTTCCTGATTGATAACAGTTTCAGCTTTATGGGTGTTTGGATTTGTTTTCCCTTATTGTGCATTCATATAACTTCTCGGAAGAACCTCAACCAACTTTTATAAGGCGAATATTCACGATTTAACTGCCTTTATTCTTCATGTAGACTTGTCTTTCTTGTCTCTAACAATGTAATTTGCTTCCGAAGAGAATGCAACTCAGCAATAACCTCATCAATAAGAACTGTACTTTGTTGATCAACATTTCCATTATGGGATGTCATATTCAAATGTTCCGTTTGCATTATTTTTTTGCTTGACCACATTGGTTGTCTACATCTTCATGTAAATCGAAAACAGTGGTTGGACATCCAGACGGTAGTTGTAGAGGGTTATTACTTTTGAATTTGGCTACCTTTGGTTATTGGTCATTTCAGTTAACATCTTGACCAAAATGAATATGTCTATCAACCAAACTTGTAATGAAGTCAACACTATCAATTAGCCGATATTTTGTAAGCTCTACATCCGTAGCAAATAGTTCATCATTTGGGTTTGATTCCTGGAACATATATGTTTGTTAGTATAAGGTTATTTACTAAAAAGATTGAACATTAATTAACAATACAAAGACAAAAGTGTTTGTCTCATTACCGATCCAAAGAAACTCGAATGATCTGATTTCACAAACTTTGGTAGCCTTGTACAAGCTATACCGTGTGGAATCACATTCTCATTTTTTAACAATGATACCGTGCTCTTTGGGAAAGTCTCTAAAATCCATATATGTATTACACTTAAATAAATATCTAAAATTGTTAAAAATTGGTTTAAGTACTTTGAAGAATATGCTTACCTTGAAAGCCCAACAAAATCCATACATATTGTATGTAGGACATAAAAACGGGTTTTTTCTTCAACTCTTCCAAGTGATAGGTCCTATGATTTGCTACGACATTGCCTGTGCGTTTGTGAAAGTTGTTCCAAAGGTACTCACCTCAACAAAAAGTATTCCAAGCAGCAAAATATTCCACCAACGACAATATAAACTTAGGAATGCAATTCCTCTTCTCACGACCCACAAAAACTAACTCGGTAAGAACCAAAAGACACATACGAACAACATCTTCATCAGTAATTTTTAACCATTTTTGGCGTCTCTAATGAAACCTAACAGCTCATGAGCCTTAATATTCTTTGCACCACTTTATTTTTTCCCTGGAAATACACGCTCGTAAAACGGGCAATATGAACAAATTATGTTCTTTATAAACGTTACCAAATCGAAATCCGGTTATCATACATAACTCCTTACGACCAAACTGCAAATAATGGTCCCCAACATGAAATAAGAGGGGTGGGGGTGGGGAATGACTATATTTTATTGGAAATATAATTGGCTTGCCTATTCCTTGAGTAACAATTACAATATATAGGCTCTTTTAGAGTATTCTGAAAGGAACACATGTGGGCTAGGCCTTACAAACTTAACAAAGCCCATAATCAATAATAAACTAATGTCTAACACTCTCCTTAGTTGGAGCGGAAGATGACCGAACGCTCAAGCTAGAACAAAATTCTTCAAATAACGCATAAGGCAAACCCTTGGTGAATATATCAACATATTGGTAACGAGACAACACATGAAGAACACGAACATAACCACGAGCAACCATATCACGAACAAAATATATGTCAATCTCAATGCGTTTGGTCCGCTGATGCTGAACAGGATTGTCAGTCAAATAAATAACACACATTGTCACAGTAAACAACAGTAGCAGATAATAGTGGCATATGAAGTTCACGAAGAAGATTACGAAGCCATGCGGTTTCAAACACTACATTAGCAACACCTCGATACTCAGCCTCAACACTTGATCTAGAAAGAGTACGTTGCCGCTTAGATGACCATGAGAGTAGATTATCCCCAAAGAATACACAATAACCTGAAGTAGAACGCCTAGTAGTAGGACAACCGGCCTAATCCGCATCAGTATAAGCCATAAGAGAGTGATTGGATGATGCATATAGTTGAAGCCCAAAGTCTAAGTACCACGAATATATCGAAGAATACGCTTAAGAGCCGAAAAATGAGGCTCTCGAGGGTCATACATATAAAGACAAACCTGTTGTACAACATAAGAGATATCGGGCCACGTAAATGTCAGATACTGTAAACCACCTGCAAGAATGCGATATAATGTAGGATCAGAGACAGGATCCCCATCACCACCAATCTTGGATTCTATATCAACAAGAGTTCGAGTAAGATTACAAGAAGCCATATGTGCTCGATCCAAAATATCTATTACGTACTTATTTTGAGAAAGAAACATGCCTGTAGAGTTACGAGTAACCAAAATACCTAAAAAATAATTAAGAGCCCCCAAATCAGTCATATCATACTCCTTATGCAAATAAGAGATAATACGCTGGAGTAAATCTGTAGATTAAGCTATCAAAACAATATCATCCGCTTAGTATATGCAACCTCAAAACCATGGTGATATATAAATAATGACAAGTCACATCGACTCAAAGAAAACCCAACCCATAATCCATACCCAACATACTGTTTAAACCAAGCATGAGATGTCTGTTTCAAACCATATAGAGACCGCTGTAATCGACAAACATGATGTGGAAATCTAGGATCCACAAACCCGAGTGGCTGGTACATATAAACTGTCTTAGAAAGATCCCCGTTAAGAAATACATTCTTAACATCAAGCTGATGAATAGGCCAATTCCGAGATAATGCAAGACTAAGAACAGTACGAATAGTGGCTGTCTTAACAACCGGGCTAAATGCATCATCACAGTCAACACCATACTGTTAGCTACGTCCATTTGCAACAAGACGAGCCTTATACCTGCTCAAAGAACCATCGGCGTGATATTTGTACCGAAACAACCACATTGACCGAACCACATTAGCATTAGGTGGTAAACAAAAATCCAAGTACTATTTTTAATCAATGCATTATAGTCATCATACATAGCATCTCGCCAATGAGAATTAGACAAAGCGACAACAGGAGATTTAGGGACAGGAGAAATGTGAGATGTATGACCATGAAAGCGAGGATTAGGCTTAACAGTTCCAACTTGAGCACGTCTGACCATATGATGAGTTCGAGTAGGTTGGTGCATGGTATTTGGGTTGAAAATAGATTGGGTCAAATGACTAGTGGGTTGGTGCGGAAGTGTGGTTTGGCCAGATAGGGTCGTGTAACCAATATTGGGAGTCAAAGTGGATTGGCTGAAGTGGGCGATGGCGATGCAGGTTCGTGGTCGTCCAAAATGGAAGAAGCCTATTCTTGTTGGGTTAAAGGGGTGTCTTGTCATTGTGTTTGGGTTAAAAATGGCATAACGTGCAATAAGTGAAGGTTGGGGGTCTAGAAAGTATATGATGGTGGATTATCAGATGAAATGGAAGCATATGGAAATTGAAGTTCATCAAAGATTACATGGCGAGAAAGGTTAATTTTGTTTGTGGACAGGTCTAGGCATCGATGCCCATGGTGATAAGCAGGATATCCCAAAAAATGCATGGGGTGACACGAGTTGCAAGTTTATGTGGAGGGTAAATGTGTGTGTAACATAAACATCCAAAAACACGTAGACGAGCGTAGTCGGGTTATTTGTGGAATAATTTGGTACATGGTATTTCATTTTGAATGGCGGTAGAGGGAATGATGTTTAGTAGGTACGTAGTCATATGTAATGCTTCGATCTAAACTTTTGATGGGAGGTGATCTTGGAAAAGAAGAGTACGTATAGTATTATTTATAGTTTGTATCATTCGTTTCGACTTACCATTTTGTTGGGAGGTCTTGGGGCATGAGAATCGAAATTGAATGCCATGTGCAGCAAAATTTGAAGGAAGTTGGTGTTGTCAAACTCACCACCATGATCACACTGAAAAGCCGTAATATCACATTTGAATTGATTATTAACATAAGAACCAAAGTGCAAGAACTTTTGAAAGACTTCTGATTTGGTACGTAAAGGATAAATCCGCACATAATGAGAATAATGATCAAGAAATAACACATAATATTTAAAACCACCAGAACTAACAATAGGAGATGTCCAAATGTCAGAATGAACAATCTCAAAACAATGAGTAACAACGGAATTTGAACTAGAAAACGGAAGTCTCACATGTTTGCTAAGCTGGCAAGCGTGAAAAATATGAGCAGACTTCTCTTTATTACAAGAAATAAACTGAAGAGAAACAAGAGAACGTAACACTTCTTCCCCAGGATGCCCGAGGCATTGGTGCTACATAGAAGGACTAACAAAAAAGCAAAGCATGAGGGATAGGAGAAGGTTGGGTGACTGGGTACAGATCTCCTGAACTGTCACATCGAAGGAGAATATGACGGCTCAAAAAATCCTTCACCGAGAAACCAAAAGCATCGAATTCAACGGTACAATTATTATCCTGAGTAAATTGACGAACAAAAATAAGATTTTTGATGATATTAGGGGTGACTAGAACATTATGTAAGTATAAAGGACGATTAAGGGTAGGCAAGATGCTATGACCGGTGTTAGTAACATGTATAGATTTACCATCACCAACACAAACAGATGGATATAAACATTTATTATAAACAATATTTAGATTACTTGTATACGAATTAACTGAGATGATGCACCTGTATCCTTATTCCATGTAAAATTTTGATTTGTTAAGGCGCTAAAAGCCCGAGGAAGCTTATACCTTGTTGCGCCTAAAATACCCGCTGATTTATTAAACATATTGTAAAACTAAAAGACAAACAAAACAATGTTTACTTTCGTTTACTCCTGTCATTGATACGCTGCTACTTTTGACCAAGCATAGCAAATAAATAATGACAAAGCCTATTTTTTGAACATAAACAAAGCCTTTTGATTGCTTTTCTTTTTGTCACACGCTTAGAGCTAATAATCAATTACCCAAAAGAAATATCTGGTATAAAAATGGAGAATATTTCGAACATCAACAACCGATCGAAAAGCAAAATCAGATTAGTTATCTTCCTTGTGATTCTGCCGTCAGTTTGAATGAAAAATTTCCCCTTTTTTTTAATAAATCTGACCAGAAGGAGATAAGGAGAAAAATGAGAGGGTTGAGAAAAATTAGGAGAGGATCGTTTTTGCTCTTGATATCATATTGGAAATATAATTGGCTTGTCTATTCCTTTAGTAACAATTACAATATATAGGCTCTTTTATAGTATTCTAAAAGGAACACGGGTGGGCTAGGCCTTACAAACTTAACAAAGCCCATAATCAATAATAAACTAATGTTTAACACATTTATCATCAATATATACCTGATGTTGGAGAACATAATGCATGAGATGATTATCATTGTCGTGAGATGGAATATCCAACCATGGCCCAAATATAGTTTTTCGGAACGAACTATCACAATTCGGATGCGTACTTAGAATACTTTTTATTTCAGGAAGCAATTTCACCATAAAACGGTCACTGATTTTGTAATCATACAACTCTACCGGATCATTCATATTTAATTGGTAAACAAATTAAGTGAAAATATAACGATTTCACATTTGATGGGATGATATGTTTGATTGGTAGAACAATTCATTGAGATTGTGAATTGGGGGTTTTCTTGGAATCTGCTGCTGATTATATGTGTGTGTTTTAATCTGTGTTTTTTTGGCGATGATGATGAGTGAAAAATAAAAAGAAAATGATTAATTAACAATCAGATTAGAGTATTGCAGATGACGTACTTTGTTTATTAGGTTGCCCAAAAATAAACAAGTTTCTATAAAGTATAAATATAGTAAATGACTAAAAAACAGTCGCACAAATACAATTAACAACCCTTCTAGAAGTTGCCATAAAACATATACCTTACACACTCTTACACAAAAAGTACCAACAATTATTCATGATGTACTATTGATGTTGAGTATTTTACAACCTTGTTTAGGAAAACAAAGTGTAATTAGGGTATGTACGACGATTTAGGAAAATCGTGCACAAATGACCCAAAAGTGGGGATCGTTCTCAAGGAGGCTAGTGTGTTGTGCTAAGAGATGATTAACTTTTGTGATTATAATTTATGAGAAAGAAAATAGAAGAGAGATTAGAAGAGAAAGACGGTTACGATTACGAATTAAACTAACACGAAAAGTCGTACACGTAAAACCGTGAAAAGTGACAAAATTAAAAATTTACCCTAAAAATTCCTAGAAAATTGCAATAAATCCTAAAAAATGTAATTAGAGTTTACAAAAAATCAAAAATACTCAAACCTTTTATTTAATTAAATATTAATTTTTTTAATGCTAATTAAAGCCCAAAAAATCAATTTAATTAACAAAAAGCCCAAAAATGAGATTTTTTCAATTGTAAACCTCTAAAATAACATAAATAAATTTATGACTATTTTTGAAAATTTTAAAATTAATAAAAAACTATTTAAAAATTAATAAAAACTCTGAAGGCCCAAAAGCTGAAAATGTGTTTAAGCTAGCTTATTTCAAAGCAGCTTATTCTTAATGGTATTTTTGGCCCATTAAGCTATAAGCTGATGCCATAAGCTCAAATTTGACACACAAGCTTCTTTTGAGTTACTTAAGAGATCTGTAAAAAGAAAATTGGAAAAAGCACAAGGAATAAGCCTGAATAAGCTAAAAGCTATCTTCACAAAACGACAAAATAGTCGTTTTCGAGTTCTAGGCCACCCCAAGAGAAGATTCAACTTTCAAAAGCTTTTAAATGACTTAATTAAGCTAAATAATCAAAACTTTTTCCAATAAGCACACTCAATAAGTTGGAATAAGCAGATAAGCACTAAATTAAAAGTCAACCTTATGAGTTTTCTAGTAAAAAGTCAAAGCCAAGGTCTGATAAGATCCAGATCAAATAAATGGGTCAAATGAGGAAGATCTATCACAAAAAAAAGTTATTGCAAGTTTGGATAAGCCAATTTGGCTTATAAATAAGCTGGATGAAAATTAACACTAGTAGGGCTAGTTTTGGGTGTTGAGCAGTGGGAACTTTTCCCACTGCTTGACTTTCTTGACTATTTGTCTTATATGACATTTTGTTGGATTCAAGTTACAAACAAGGCACCCTTGTGATAAGTGAATCACAAGGAGTCAGAAACAACAAAGAAATCACACTTCCAATCAGCCAATTAGTGCAGTTAATTCAAAAGATCACCAGACTTCACACACACATGAACAATAAGCAGTTATGAACTTAATAAGCTGTTTAAGCAAAATTCAGCCAACCAAATTGCACCAAAAGTATACAAAAGCTATATTTAATTCAAATGGACATAATTTAACAAGTTACATGCATTGGTTCAAGGCCTAAATCAAGATTCAAGCACAAAATAGTTACTGATGAACACTAAACAAGCAGATTTTTCACTTTGCTGATATACTTGACCACAAGTCCAATTTCAAACACTCAAATCTTGTTAACAGGTTATATAAACTATGATTTAACACTTTTTAGCCCTAAGCATGCATATACTCTAGGTATTTCCAGAGTCTTAGGTCAAAATCAGTCAAAACAAGTGAGATATAGCACAATCTTGGATTTGATGTTTTAAAGCCAACAACTTGCAGAAACTAGCACACAACCAAGTATATTGCAGATAAAAACTCAAACAAAACACTTCCAATAACACAATAACAAACTATGATTCAAAACAGGTTAACCCAAACACCCTTTTATATTTTCAATTCAAGATTTTCAAATCAAAAATATGATTTAGGTTAGCACATGCATACATAAGCATCAAAACATCAAACACAAACAGAAACAACAAGATTTGGAACCCAAGAACAACACATACACATGCAGAACTCAAGTATCACAAATATCCAAATTTTTATCAGATTTTAAGATTAAGGGTTCAAACCTCATGGATGTACATCCACACCCACGTATGTTTGAGCTGATGTGCTAGCAAGAACAAGCACAAGCTTCCAATATCAAGCTGCTAAGATGGAACAAAGTTAGAAGCAAAAATATCAAAATCAGAAAGTGACAAATCCTTGATTAATGCAACTCTTGTACCCCACACTTGATTATCCCTAAGTTATAAGCCTCACAACACCTTGATATCACAATATCAGGATGCTATGATCCACTTATAGCCCAAAAATTCCAAGGTGTACCAAGAACTTAGCAAAATATCAAGATTTAAGAACTTTGAGCAATTTCTTGCACAAAGCCTAAGAAAACGTTTTGAGATTCAGTTTTAGCAAACATTAAACATAAACAAGCAAATATAAAGATTGGCACTTGACTTTTCTTCACAAATTTCAAACACTTCTCATTAATCAAGAGTAAGGATTTATAGAATTGTGAACTAGGAAAAATTCAAGAGCAAACTACAAACTAATGAGTCCTATGCCTTATATAGGCTACAAATGAACTACTGAATGCATAAAAATGTAACCCTAATGCTGGTGAAGTCCCTGAAATGCCCCTTGAGTTTTTGAATATCTTGTACTCATGTGAGGGAGAAATGGTTGTTTGTGTGAGGTGTCAAGGCTGCAATTGTGATCAAAGGCTTATATGAAAGCTTAGGATTGAAGCTAAATCTTGGGCGTTGGATCATTGGTACTGTTTTGGCTTCTTCCCAAAAGATGGTATAGCATGGGTTTTACATGTGACCATGGAGTGACGTGGCAAGGGTTTTAGTGATTGGGTTATGATTAAGACTAGCTTAATCATTAATCTGGAGGTTTTGGTGGTTTAATTTTGAGTAATAAGCAAATGCCCAATTTTTCTTAAGAACATGAAGAACACACGTTTATTCTTTGTTTGTGTTTAAACCTGGTGTTTAGCGCCTTAATTAAATAATTAATTAAGGTTTGTTAAGGCAGTTGTGAGTGGATGGTGATGTGGAAGCAGGGTGAGTGGTGATTGGTTGGTTGGAGTGAGTGGGCTACGTGTCAAGCCAAGAGTGGTTAAGGTTACTTTACTTGTCTGCCCAATTCAGTCCCTCACTTCTTTATTCCTTGTCACTTGTAAATTTAATAGCCCAAATCCGTTTTTCTTTGTTATTGAAGTTTTGGTTTTCACACTTTTGCCCCAAATACTTTTCCAAAGTATTTTCAGGGGTATTTCTTGCCAATTCTTGATACTTGAAGGGCTGTTTTGGCATTTTCTTCAAAAATAATGGTCTTGACTTGTATGGTTGACTTATTGGAGGACTGAAATTGACAAGTCATGATTTATGGGGGACCATTTTTGCCAATTATTCATAGTTAAGGGTCCTTTTTGTAATTTTGACAAACTTTAAGGACAAATCTTGTAATTATGAAGATACAAGGGTTTAAAGTGTCAATTCTTCAATATTGGAGGACCCTTCTTGCATAATCTTCAAATCTTCAAGGATATTTTTTGGAAAATCTTCATTAGGGCTTGGTTCATTGTGCGGCTTCGTTTCCCGTGTTCGTTTTTGCATGATTCTTGTGATCTTTTGTCATTTTCTCAACATCCGTACCTAAAATACACAAGTAACAAACACAAGCATATATTTGGCCATTTTCATGATATTTTATGCATTTAAAGCCCGTTTTGGACGATGAGACTATGTATAAAAGCAGTCTCATCACTCCCCCATACTAAACCATTGTCGTGCCCTCATGCAATGCTAGAATAAAGTATCGTAGCACCTCCAAAATTCATTTTTATTAAACGATAAACTAGCTACACTACTACTATTACTACTACTTGCGTTTTAGACATAATGTATGATTTTCATCGCAAAATGGGACGTTTTGGTTCATAGAATAAGAACACGTGAATGCTTCGTTAGAAATAATTTCATCGTCCTCGATTTTTACCCTAATTCCATGCTAAGCGTGTAACGAGATCATTGTCATTATAAGTTAGTAATGATAAAACAACTCATATGCCCTAATCACGTACTTATCCTCCCATTTTCCTAAGTTGTATCTCTTATATTTTATTTTGTCTTGAATGTTTCACGAGGATACATTGTTTGACTTACGCGATAATAGAGATTTAGGTCTAAAAATAGAGTCCCAACGGTGTAACCAAGACTATTGAATTAATAACCCCTCCTAATAGACAACGATGTCAAAAAATTAAGTCAACAAAATGGATCGATAAACACGGTTTTATAACGGTTTTGAACATGAGACTTATTACCAAGACTCTTATACGCCCCCTAACGGAAGGGCCTTATTATCATAGGTTTACCTCCATCTTTTATTCAACTTCGCCATGAAGCTTTTATTATGACTTCGGTCTTGCCTTGCCTTTTGTTTAACCTCGCCATGAGGTGTTTATTGTGGCCAAAGACGTATATCCTCACGCTAAAAGCGAATTTTGGATCTTTAAAGCTTCAAAGATTAAGGCTTGATTCACTTTTAATTTTGCATAGATTTTTCGGCCTTGTGAGCTTCAAATTGTTTGCTTGATTTAGGTGAGCACTTGAAATCTTATTATTGGGTGAAGCTTTCGATTATTCGGGTTGCTAATACTTCAAAACCGTGACGCTGGCGATACATTAATGTCTTCCCAATTTAATTACATGGAAGCTACTAGAAAAGACTAGAAACCAACAATCAAGACTAAACCGCTAAGTCAATATTTATTAAGCAAAAAATATTTACAAGCGAAGGGAGAATAAGCAAACAACGAGAACACATGAGTTTTTGAAAGAATACGAGTACTCTACGTTTAGCATAGTAACTTATAATTAACTCTATCATTTCTCGTCCTCATTTAAGAGACTTAGCCTAATATAATAGTTAAGGAATCAAAGCTAAGTGCTCAACACGCACGGTCAAGTCAAAAATTACTCTTATTCTCGCCATCGGAAAACCTACACTCGTGTCTTCAAACACTTATAAATCATGAGAATAATTTTAAAATTTGGCCATTTTTAGCCTTATTTTGCAACAAAACGATAAACAAAAAGATAAACTTTGGAAAGCGTGAAGGTTTGCCAAGGAAAGTATCTATTCACCCCCCTCATACTAAAGTTAAACATTGTCCTCAATGTTTCGAGTCTAGGGGTGCAAACACCCCCATACTAGAGACGTAGTCGAATGCTTAATATAGCATGAAAAGGGTGTAACCGTTAAGTTTAAATCCGTTTATGAAGTGTGCTATAAACCTAAGGTTAGAACATCAAAGGATATATCATATGGATCTTGAGAAAGTCTTCAAAGCAAACGATCGAGTGCTCCCATACAACGCACACGAGAGGCTTCAATCGTGAAGATAATGATCATCTAAAATCCACATATCACAAACAACCACGAAACAAAGGTTGGAAGGACACAAATCCCCACACGTTACTACATTAGAAAGCGATAATATATACATAGGATAAGCATGGGACTCCCCCACGAGGCACCTCGTTTTTCATTACCGAGTCATGAGCTCGACTCGATCCCCTCAATACTAATTATCATTGGGGAAGGTCATTTGGTCGAGGTAGTTCAAGGATGGAACTTCCCCGCCAAAGTAGTGCTTCAACCGATGCCCATTCACCTTGAAATTGGGGCCATCATTTTGAGCTAGCTCGATGGTCCCATATGGAAAAACTTGAGTGACGGTGAATGGACCGGACCAACGGGATTTCAACTTACCGGAAAAAATTTTCAAACGAGAGAAGCAAAACTTGATCCCCAATATTAAAAACCCGGTTACTAATTTTTGAATCATGAAACTTTTTAGTCTTTTCTTTATAAATCAATGAATTTTCATAAGAAATATCCCTTAATTCATCCAATTCATTTAATTGCATTTTCTGGTGTTTTCTCGCGGTCTCCATATCATCATTACAATGCTTAAGGGCCCAATAAGCTTTGTGTTCAAGTTCAATTGGCAAGTGACAATTCTTTCCATACACAAGCTTATAGAGAGTGCACCCGATGGGCGTCTTATGAGCGGTCCTAAAGGCCCATAAAGCATCGTCCAACTTATCCGACCAAGATTGTCGGTTTTCCCCAATAGATCTCTCCAAGATCCTCTTTAAAGCTCGGTTTAAAACCTCGACTTGCCCACTCGTTTGTGGGTGATAAGCCGTAGAAAGCCGATGTGTAACCCCATATTTCCTTAGGACCCTTTCGAATTGGTCGTTACAAAAATGGGTTCCACGATCGCTTATGATCGCACGAGGGGTTCCAAACCGAGAAAAACAAGCTTTTCAAAAACTTGACTACCACACGAGCATCATTGGTGGGCAAAGCCTTAACTTCCACCCACTTAGATAGGTAGTCAACGGCGATAAGGATGTACTTATTACCACGAGATGATGGGAACGGCCCCATAAAGTCAATGCCCCAAACGTCAAAGATCTCACACACTTGGATGATATTCTGTGGCATTTCATCTTTTTGTGGGGCTTTTCCTTGTCGTTGGCATGAGTCACACGACTTCACAAGCTCATGTGCATCTCGGTAAATAGTAGGCCAAAAGAAACCGGCATCAAAAACCATCGTAGCCGTGAGATTAGCACCGTGGTGACCACCGGTGGGTCCCTCGTGACAAGCTCTAAGGATGTTAGAAGCTTCGGTACCAAAGACACAACATCGAATAATTTGATCCGCCCAAGTTAGAAACAAGTAAGGGTCGTTCCAAAAATAGAACTTGGCGTCACGAAAGAATTTTCGTTTTTCTTGAGTCGTCATACCCTTGACGATGAAGTTCCCCGCATGGTAATTTGCGATGTCCGCAAACCATGGGGTAGAAGAATCAAGCTTAGAATTTACTACACCAAGTGTCTCGAGCGGAAGTGTTTCGGTGATTTCCTTGGGCTCGTAAACACTTTGGTGAGGATCTTCCAAACGAGAAAGATGATCGGCCGCTAAATTCTCGGCTCCTTTTTTGTCAACGATTTTGTGATCAAATTCTTGAAGGAGAAGAATCCAACAAAGTAATCTTGGCTTTGCATCTTGTTTAGCCATAAGATACTTGATAGCCAAATGATCCATATACACTATGCATTTAGTCAAGACGAGATAAGGTCAGAATTTCTCAAATGCATACACCACGGCAAGGAACTCCTTCTCCATTATAGTGCATTTTAGTTGAGCCTCAGTCATCGCCTTGCTAGCATAGTGAATAGGCAAGAAGTGTTTTCCATGACGTTGCCCCAATACGGCCCCAATAGCGTAGTCACTAGCATCACACATGAGCTCAAAGGGGAGGTTCCAATTGGGAGCAACAAGAATGGGAGCTTCGGTAAGTTTCCTCTTAAGGATTTCAAAGGCTCGTACACAATCTTCGTCAAAGACAAAACGTGCATCTTTTTCGAGGAGATGTGTAATAGGTTGAGATATCTTTGAAAAATCCTTGATGAATCGACGATAAAAGCCCGTGTGGCCTAGGAAACTCTTAACTCCCTTAACGGTTTTGGGATGAGGTAATTTGGCGATGACGTCTACCTTAGCTTGATCTACCTCAATCCCCACTTTCGAAACCTTGTGCCCTAAGACGATTCTACTTTTAACCATAAAATGACATTTTTCCCAATTAAGCACAAGGTTGGTTTCCTCACAACGCTTCAACATTCTCTCAAGATTCGACAAACACGAAGTGAACGAACTACCAAACACGGAAAAGTCATCCATGAAAACTTCCATCGTCTTCTTGATCATATCATGAAAAATAGCCATCATGCACCTTTGAAAGGTTCCCGGTGCATTGCAAAGTCCAAATGGCATTCTACGATAGGCAAACGTTCCATATGGACACGTAAACGTAGTTTTTTCTTGATCACGAGGATCGATGGGGATTTAGAAGTAACCGGAAAACCATCTAAAAAGCAATAAAAATCGTTTCCCGCAAGACGCTCCAACATTTGGTCCATGAAGGGCAAGGGAAAATGGTCCTTTCGAGTGGCTTCATTCAACTTTCGATAGTCAATGCACACTCTCCATCCGGTCACGAGTCTAGTGGGAATTAACTCGTTGGCATCGTTTGGCACAACAGTCATTCCTCCCTTCTTAGGGACACAATGAATAGGACTCACCCAAGGACTATCGGAAATAGGGTAAATCATTCCTGCGTCAAGGAGTTTAAGGACTTCCTTTTTAATGAAGTCGTGAATTTTAGGGTTCACCCTCCTTTGACATTGGATTGCGGGTTTGTAATCCTCCTCCAATAAGATTTGGTGGGTACAAAATTTGGGATCGATCCCCTTAATGTCGGATAACTTCCATTCAATTGCCCCTTTGTGATCCTTTAGAACATCGACAAGTGCGGTTTTTTCATCATCCAAAAGATCTTTCGCAATAATAACCGGCAACTTGTCGTCCTCCTCCAAAAATTCATATTCGAGATGAGGAGGTAAATCTTTCAACTCGAGGATAGGTGGTTCCTCAATTGAAGATTTGGGCTCGATACTCATAACCTCCTTGGGTGGAGGAAATGGGAAATCGTTAAGAAAATCCTTGATAATCGAGAAGTCCTCATCATTGTCGAGGTCTTCGTCACAAGTACATGGAACATCGAATTCTTCCAACGTAAAACCACCACCTTTGAATGGAGTGAAGGTTGGTGTCGAATTATCAAGAATGGGATCTAACATAGTGGGATTGCCACTATTTTCATCATCACCAAAACCTAGAACTTCTTGTGAAAATTCCTCGCAAACAACGTCAATCATATCAATGAGGTTTATGGTTGCAACGGAATAAACATGAGAAATTTGATAATTTTGAGTTGCGTTTATAACAAGTTCCTCGTCGTTGAAACGTAAGGTGATCTTTTTAGCATGCACATCGATTAAAGCCATAGACGTATCTAAAAACGAACGACCTAGAATGAGAGGAACTTGAGGATCCGTGGGAATATCGACAACGATAAATTCTACCGGATAATAGAACTTTCCCACTTTCACAAAAACGTCTTCCGCCAATCCACATGCGGGAATCGTGGAATGGTCGGCCAACTCGATAGACATTAGTGAAGGAGTAAGATTAGGAAGATTGAGCGACTTGAAGATTGCAAGTGGCATCAAGTTAATACTAGCACCAAGATCGGCCAAGGCATAGCATTCTTCCATATCTTGGATTGCACAAGGAATCAAGAATTTACCGGGATCACCGACTTTTTTAGGTATGCGATTAAGATAAACCGATGAACAACTAGACAATTGTTGCAATTTCTCCTTGTTGTTCAACATACTCTTAAAGTTAGCGGCAAATCGAGGCATCATGACCAAAGCATCGGCAAAACTCACATTAAAATGAACGTCACGAAACATTTTCATAAAAAGCTCAAATTGATAGTTATCGTGCTCTTGACGTTTCTCCTTTCTAAGTCTCGATGGATAGGGAAAAGGTGGTGTGGGTTGAGGCATAGGCATAGCCTTTGGAATCTCGGGTTCCAAATGTGGTAATGGGTCAACCGTAGGTGTGGCATGAGCGGTACTTCGTGGGAGTGGGACATGCTCCTTTTCTACCACCACCTCGGGTTCTTCCTCAATTGCATCCTCCGTAGGAGCAATTGGTTGAGGAGTCGGTTCCTTAAGTGTCTTACCACTACGCGTGGTAATCACTTTCATCTCTCCCTTAGGGTTCGATATGGTGTTACTAGGAAGACTACTCGAAGACGGTTTGCACATAATAGCCTCAAACATAGATGAAATTTTATCCTCAAACATGGATTGCCTCTTTTCGGCCTTAATCATCTCTTGTTTTATTTCATGTTGCCCTTGTTCCATTTTTTGTTGGTTTTGTTGTAACCTAGTTACATTTCCTTCCATTTTGTTTGTATGTATCTTAAGCTCATTTGCTAACTCGTTTTTCAACTCCTTCTTCAAGTCGTTCTTAAACTCGGATCTTAGGCTAATGATTTCTCTTTGAATGTTGTCAAACCTAGCATCGTTTCTATTAGCGTATTCAACAAATTCATTTGGAAGATCTTTTAAAGTTTGCAAACCCTTGTTGTTGTTTTGATTTTTGTTTGAAACTTGATTATTAGCCCCTTGATTCCCATAGTTTCCTTTGTAACTGTTTTTAAAACCAACTTGATTGTTTCGATAGTTGTTGTTAGCATTTTGATTGGGATCAAAACCCAGTGGAGTCAATTGATTAGAGCGGGTAACTTGACCGTTTTGGTTGTAAGTTCCCGTGGCCGCGTAGGCACTCGAAGTGTTACCACCGTTGGTAATGCACTCGGAGAAATCATGACCTCCACCACAATACATACATGAAACCTCAACCGCTTTAGTCGTAGCGGGAGCACTTTGTTCTCCAACTTTGAATTCAATTAAAAGTCCTTTAAGCTTATCAAAGATTTTGTTTTCCAAGTTCGCCTCAATTTGGCAAGCATCGATGGTATTGGATAAAGAAGGTGAAGCCGAAGACGAAGCCTTACGAACACTCGATGTGTTACGAGGACTATACACCTTAGATCTATTCTCAATTATCAACAACGCTTCCTCAACTGTTTTACACAAAAAATTACCACCCGCGGCGGCATTTAGATAATCTCTTTCATGATCATTTAATCCATTGTAAAACGCGTCAATTTGATGCAAGTCGGAAAAACCGTGATGAGGACACTCATGTAACATTTCCTTAAACCTATTCCAAGCTGTTGAAAAACTCTCATTAAATTCTTGTGAAAATTTTGAAATCTCGTTTTTCAAATGCGTAGTCTTAGAGGGCGGGAAAAATTGGTTCACAAACTTAGAAACGAGATCCTTCCACGTCAATATAGAATTGGGTGTCTCTTTCTCTAACCAAATTTTAGCGGGCCCCGCTAAGGAATACGGGAAAAGCATCATCTTAATCGTGTCATTAGCAACACCCTTAAATTTGTAAGCGGTGGTAAGACGATTGAATTGGCGGATATGGTTGTGTGGGTTGTCCTTTTCATCACCACGGAATTTGTTGTTTTGGATCATTGACAACAAACCCGTTTTCACTTCAAAATTCTCCGCAAGGATAGCGGGAATCACAATAGCCTCTCCATAACCCTCGGTGGGTGCTTGAAGTAACTCCATCATAGTTCGATTCGCCATGGTTGGTTCTTCTCTTACGATAGGTTCGTCAATAGGAGACTCCTCACTAGAAAGATTAGGAGTAGGTGTTGACTCCTTTCGGTTTCTACGTTTACGTGCACGTCTTACTTGGTTGCGAGTTTGCTTAAACGTCACGTACAACGTGGGGGATGAGCAAAGAAGATTCTTTTTGGTGTTTTTAATTTTCCAATTTTTTTGTTGTTTTTGATTGTTTTTACTTTTTTTGGATTTTTGTGATTGTATTTAGTAGACAAAAATCTACAAATCTCCACCTTAATCAAATCTCTTGATTAAAGAAGCCTCAAGGAATGAAAACGATCACGTGAAGTAAACGTCTTCGATGACTTTAGAATGTTGGTGGAACACCAAAACGTTCAAGAGTGTTTAATCAAATGAAACCAAGAAAATATATATGATACTTAGATAATACTTTGGTTGGCAAACCCTCGATTAGCCCTTTTTATCTAAACACTCACAAGCATGCGGGGAAACGAGGCGGCGCGAAGCACTTAAGAGCCTTTTTCCTTAGGGTATATTTTATAATACCCGCCTTATACCCACCTTATAGTTTGTGTTTATCAAAATTAAGCTTCACGAAAGTATTTATCTATTTTGCCTTTGATTTCTTGTTTGAGATTCGAATACAATGATTGAGTAATGACCTCTTAATCAAGGTTGTGTTTTCACAATTTTGGAGTACTTGTGAATTTATTGTTCTACGTATACAATATAGATATTATGGCTATATATAAAAACAACAATTTCCAAATCAAAACACAACACCCTCCCCGGCAGCGGCGCCAAAATGATTTTGAGTATTTTACAACCTTGTTTAGGAAAACAAAGTGTAATTAGGGTAAGTACGACGATTTAGGAAAATCGTGCACAAATGACCCAAAAGTGGGGATCGTTCTCAAGGAGGCTAATGTGTTGTGCTAAGAGATGATTAACTTTTGTGATTATAATTTATGAGAAAGAAAATAGAAGAGAGATTAGAAGAGAAAGACGGTTACAATTACGAATTAAACTAAGACGAAAAGTCGTACACGTAAAACCGTGAAAAGTGACAAAATTAAAATTTTACCCTAAAAATTCCTAGAAAATTGCAATAAATCCTAAAAATGTAATTAGAGTTTACAAAAAATCAAAAATCACTCAAACCTTTTATTTAATTAAATAATAATTTTTTAATGCTAATTAAAGCCTAAAAAATCAATTTAATTAACAAAAAGCCCAAAATAATATTTTTTTCAATTGTAAACCTCTAAAAAAACTTAACTAAATTTATGACTATTTTTGAAAATTTTAAAATTAATAAAAACTATTTAAAAACATTTAAAAACTATTAAAGCTTAAAATAATTCTAAAAATTAATCTAATGACAATAAAAATATTCTAAAAATTGTAAAATTCTTAACTTAATGTATTTGATCTAAGAAAAATGAAAAATTTAAAAAATCTAAATTTTAATTTTTAATAATAAAATAATAATAAAAATATTAATAAAAATCCAAAATTTATAAAAAATTCTAAAAAGTTGCAAACTAGCTTATTTTAACCTAATAAATACAGAAATGAAGTTGAAATTACAAAAATACCCCTATTGGGCCTAGAAATGGGCTAAAAGTCCAAACATACCCCTTAATGGGCTCAAGTAGGCCCAATAAGAAAAATGTTGTCCAAAAAAGCCCAAAAGCTCCTATCTGACTCAAAATTTGATTTTAAGAACAAAACTCTGAAGGCCCAAAAGCTGAAAATGTGTTTAAGTTAGCTTATTTCAAAGCAGCTTATTCTTAATGGGCTTTTTGGCCCATTAAGCTATAAGCTGATGCCATAAGCTCAAATTTGACACACAAGCTTCTATTGAGTTACTTAAGAGATCTGTAAAAAGAAAATTGGAAAAAGCACAAGGAATAAGCCTGAATAAGCTAAAAGCTATCTTCACAAAACGACAAAATAGTCATTTTCGAGTTCTAGGCCACCCCAAGAGCTGATTCAACTTTCAAAAGCTTTTAAATGACTTAATTAAGCTAAATAATCAAAAAGTTTTCCAATAAGCACACTCAATAAGCTGGAATAAGCAGATAATCACTTAATTAAAACTCAACCTTATGAGTTTTCTAGTAAAAAGTCAAAGCCAATGTCTGATAAGCTCCAGATCAAATAAATGGGTCAAATGAGGAAGATCTATCACAAAAAATAAGTTGTTGCAAGTCTGGATAAGCCAATTTGGCTTATAAATAAGCTGGATGAAAATTAACACTAGCAGGGGCTAGTTTTGGGTGTTGAGCAGTGGGAACTTTTCCCACTGCTTGACTTTCTTGACTATTTGTCTTATATGACATTTTGTTGGATTCAAGTTACAAACAAGGCACCCTTGTGATCAGTGAATCACAAGGAGTCAGAAACAACAAAGAAATCACACTTCCAATCAGCCAATTAGTGCAGTTAATTCAAAAGATCACCAGACTTCACACAGACATGAATAATAAGCAGTTATGAACTTAATAAGCTGTTTAAGCAAAATTCAGCCAACCAAATTGCACCAAAAGCATACACAAGCTATATTTAATTCAAATGAACATAATTTAACAAGTTACATGCATTGGTTCAAGGCCTAATTCAAGATTGAAGCACAAAATAGTTACTGATGAACACTAAACAAGCAGATTTTTCACTTTGCTGATATACTTGACCACAAGTCCAATTTCAAACACTCAAATCTTGTTAACAGGTTATATAAACTATGATTTAACACTTTTTATCCCTAAGCATGCATATACTCTAGGTATTTCCAGAGTCTTAGGTCAAAATCAGTCAAAACAAGTGAGATATAACACAATCTTGGATTTGATGTTTTAAAGCCAACAACTTGCAGAAACTAGCATACAACCAAGTATATTGCAGATACAAACTCAAACAAAACACTTCCAATAACACAATAACAAACTATGATTCAAAACAGGTTAACCCAAACACCCTTTTATATTTTCAAATCAAGATTTTCAAATCAAAAGTATGATTTAGGTTAGCACATGCATACCTAAGCATCAAAACATCAAACATAAACAAAAACAACAAGATTTGGAGCCCAAGAACAACACATACACAAGCAGAACTCAAAATCACAAATATCCAAATTTTTATTAGATTTTGAGATTAAGGGTTCAAACCTCATGGATGTACATCCACACCCACGTATGTTTGATCTGATGTGCTAGCAAGAACAAGCACAAGCTTCCAATATCAAGCTGCTAAGATGGAACAAAGTTAGAAGCAAAAATATCAAAATCATAAAGTGACAAATCCTTGATTAATGCAACTCTTGTACCCCACACTTGATTATCCCCAAGTTATAAGCCTCACAACACCTTGATATCACAATATCAGGATGCTATGATCCACTTATAGCCCAAAAATTCCAAGGTGTACCAAGAACTTAGCAAAATATCAAGATTTAAGAACTTTGAGCAATTTCTTGCACAAAGCCTAAGAAAACGTTTTGAGATTCAGTTTTAGCAAACATTAAACACAAACAAGCAAATATAAAGATTGGCACTTGACTTTTCTTCACAAATTTCAAACACTTCTCATTAATCAAGAGTAAGGATTTACAGAATTGTGAACTAGGAAAAATTCAAGAGCAAACTACAAACTAATGAGTCCTATGCCTTATATAGGATACAAATGAACTACTGAATGCATAAAAATGTAACCCTAATGCTGGTGAAGTCCCTGAAATGCCCCTTGAGTTTTTGAATATCTTGGACTCATGTGAGGGAGAATTGGTTGTTTGTGTGAGGTGTCAAGGCTGCAATTGTGATCAAAGGCTTATATGAAAGCTTAGGATTGAAGCTAAATCTTGGGCGTTGGATCATTGGTACTGTTTTGGCTTCTTCCCAAAAGGTGGTATAGCAGGGGTTTTACATGTGACCATGGAGTGACGTGGCAAGGGTTTTAGTGACTGGGTTATGATTAAGACTAGCTTAATCATTAATCTGGAGGTTTTGGTGGTTTAATTTTGAGTAATAAGCAAATGCCCAATTTTGCTTAAGAACATGAAGAACACACGATTAATCTTTGTTTGTGTTTAAACCTGGTGTTTAGCGCCTTAATTAAATAATTAATTAAGGTTTGTTAAGGCAGTTGTGAGTGGATTGTGATGTGTAAGCAGGGTGAGTGGTGATTGGTTGGTTGGAGTGAGTGGGCTACGTGTCAAGCCAAGAGTGGTTAAGGTTACTTTCCTTGTCTGCCCAATTCAGTCCCTCACTTCTTTATTCCTTGTCACTTGTAAATTAAATAGCCCAAATCCGTTTTTCTTTGTTATTGAAGTTTTGTTTTTCACACTTTTGCCCCAAATACTTTTCCAAAGTATTTTCAGGGGTATTTCTTGCCAATTCTTGATACTTAAAGGGCTGTTTTGGCATTTTATTCAAAGATAATGGTTTTGACTTGTATGGTTGACTTCTTGGAGGACTAAAATTGACAAGTCATGATTTATGAGGGACCATTTTTCCAATTCTTCATAGTTAAGGGTCCTTTTTGTAATTTTGACAAACTTTAAGGACCAATCTTGTAATTACAAAGATACAAGGGTTTAAAGTGTCAATTCTTCAATATTGGAGGACCCTTCTTGCATAATCTTCAAATCTTCAAGGGTTTTTCTTGGAAAATCTTCATTAGAGCTTGGTTTATTGTGCGGCTTCGTTTCCCGTGTTCGTTTTTGCATGATTCTTGTGATCTTTTGTCATTTTCTCAATATCCGTACCTAAAATACACAAGTAACAAACACAAGCATATATTTGGCAATTTTCATGATATTTTATGCATTTAAAGCCCGTTTTGGACGATGAGACTATGAATACAAGCAGTCTTATCAACTATAATAATAAAATATTGTGCCACATGTCATCATTTTAGAAAATTATACGGTTGCCTAGTTGCACATGCCATTTGGGGAAGAAAATAAATTTGGGTTCATAAAGTGACTAACCTACTTGGTCAGGGTATATTTTCATAATTATCCCTTAAAAGATCTCAAGAATTCTCAAGAAGTATGAGTATGTTGGATCAAGTTCAAGTCACAAGTCAAGCAAGTAAAAGACAATGAAGATTGTATGATGACTCAAGCTCCTGTGATACAAGTACAAGATATGAAGTTTTAAGACAAAGATCACGAGTTGAAGACCTTAGAATAGATTGATGGGGATTATATTTGTAAATCTCGAGTGACCTCACTTAAGGGGAGATTGTTAGAAACGAGAAAATACATGTGTAACACCCCACTTTGATAAGTTGATCGTTACGCGTATTTATGGCGTGTCATCAAAGCATGCAAGGTAATATGTACTAAAACATACATGACCAAAGGGAAAACCGGAATCAAACATCGGTTCCCAAACATAAGCCCAAAACATAAATAAAGTAAATGAACTAGGAGGACAAGACAAGTGTCCAAACAAGCATAAGTATATGAAGGCAAAAAGGAGAAGAAGTCTAAGGCAACTTCCATCCTATGCACATCCTCCAAATGCTCAAGTCTGTCCTTGGGTACCTGCCGTTTTGGGACATGGAAAGGAAAGTAACGACTGAGCAAATACGGTTAGTGAACGGATATATGACATAGTATAAATGATTTTTTTGGTAATGGGAGTTACCCCGGTAAATATTAACCAAAAAACCAAATAAAGTACAAATGGAATGCGACTGAAGTACCGCATAAACCTCAAGCCAATAGCTTGATAAACTAGTTTTCATGACAGACCATAAACACCTCAACACCTAGTTACAAATAAAACAATAACTAGAGAAAAACAACATCCGCATAAAGCACCTATCCCCCAACACTCATGGAAGAAGATCCTCCACCAGTATCAAGAAAATTAGTTGTTTCATCATAGAGATTTTCAACATCCTCATCATCCGCGTCACCATCAGAAGCCAAAGCTTCAAATGAATTAGGCATAGCCACATTGTCGTCTAACGCAAAAGAAACCGCCCCTTCCCTTTGGAAGAATGAGCATTACCTACAACTTTACCACTCTTTTTGGGAGCACTAGGAGTTGCTTTAGGCTGGAACTTAACATACGGGAGAACCGTAGGACCAGTATACTTGCTAGACTTGGACTTCTTGTTCTTTCTCTTCTTGTCAACTGCTTGAAAACCATCATTAGGAATTTCAACAGGCGCCGTAGTATTAGTAGGACCAGGAGAAGTCACAACCTTTTTTGGGCACATATCACCATCATGACCAAAAATCTTACATGTAACACATCTAGGAGGCTTCCATTCATATTCAACACGGATAGTTTCTTTAGTAAAATCATTATCATTACTGAGTGAAGGGACACCAATAGTAATAATATCAACCAAATCAGCTTCCGAGTTAACTTCAATAAGACATCTTGCAAAACTATTTCTGCCCCATGAATCTTTACACATAGCAGACATAGACGAATCAAACATAATAGGCTTGCCAAGGAAAGAAGCAATTAAATTTATACCTTCCTCTTCAAAGAACTGAATAGGAACATCATGAAATTTAACCCATATCGGAATACGCGTGAGTTCTTCTTTAACCAACCGAGTGCCCATAGTCCATGTCTTAAGAATAATAGGGTTATTCCGAATCAACCAGGGACCACCCTCTAACACAGCTTTTAAGCCAGCCCGAGAGTCAAACTTAAAGAAGAAGAAACCTTTATTGTTCATTATAATTCTTTTAAGACCATGTTTACCCCAATTGCTTTTAGCAAAATACTCAACCACTGGAAAGGAAAGCCTCTGACCTAAAAAGTAACCATATAAGGTATGCTCAAAGCGAGAACAAACCTTCTTGACAACTCTGCGCGGCACAGAAACATTAACACCATCAAACACAGGATCAACCACACTACAACTTCCATCCGCACAGGAACTCTGTTTAGTGACCTCAATGGACATAGGATCCTCAATAGAATTAGTGTTGCTAGTACTCATCAAGTGCGATAACTCAGCATGACGATTACACACAATTTCAACAATCTCATCCCTAGTCTCCAAGGTGGCCGAACGCTAGTTAGGGTATTTGCCTAACTTGATATTATTAATAAAAGTTTCAAGCTCAGGCAATGTATTCAGAGACATAGCAAAAACCCTAGCAACATCATCAATGGTGTGCTTAACCGTACCAGCCATCGACATATTCACGTCAGACGCGATGTTGGTCGTAGCAACTCTATAACCAGGTCCAAACAATAAATGACCACCAGATCCAACACCTTCTTGGGTTCCAACAACAGTAGAAACCCTAATCCCGTTAGTAGCACCAGAATTCAATGGCGATGAACCCTAACCAACTCAGGACCACTAACTCCAACATGCGGATTAGGGTTTTCCAAAACCCTAGCATCCTCATTCGGTGACTTGTGACCACGCACAGCCTTCCTATGCGTTCCACCATCACCTTTACTAGCAGCAGCATTCATTCACACAAAACCCTAAAAGAAGAAACGAACCCTAAAAACGAAACACAAGAATAACGAACACAGGAACACAAGTACTACACCAAACTTGATCGACAAAAGAATTAATAAACTAGATCTAAATGGTAACGAATTGGTAACAAAAAGAAAATGAAAAAACGATTAACTTATACCTAAAAACCGATCAACCACATAAAAAATATGTTAAATGCCTATAATCCGAAGATAAAGAAGATAGAACACAATCGTTATATGATATTCGGATCAGAAAGTACAAGAAAATCGTTCAGATAGACGAATTTTTTGCCACCATGGGAGCTTTTAGGGTTAACACAATTGGTCCATGACATAGTATAAATGACTAAAACATAATATAGACTTAATAGCAGCAGAAATGTATAAGTCCTGGAAAACCTAGAACATGTTCATAAAACTGGTTTTAGAGTTTGAAAATACTTATGTTTTTATATGAAAACTGTATTAATTAGACAATAGCCTATATAGGTCATGAGGTTCCATCGTGCATGAATACTTGGAGGGGAGACCTCATCATGCAATTAGAGGGGTTGCCTCTAATTAAATAGTCTGGATAGGAAGGATCCTTGTGAAGGATGCAAGGCACACATCGCATTCACCATGAAAATCCTGTAAAACATGTAACTAGGATGTACCCATACGCCCCACATGATAATATAATAACAATGGCCAAATAACTGAAAGGGATGCCACGAGCAATCACTCCGCCGTGGGGAAGTCATAACACTGGTGCCTCTAGTGTTATGGTTATGGTACCTCCATAACTAGGTGACACTGGTCATGCATGTATATGGCTTAGGAATTTAATCTAACATAAGTATCAAACATATAAAACAATATTGGGAAAACAGTTGGCTGCAAACGGGGAATCCTAATAAGGAGTATATCCATATTGAAGGACGGGAAATCCGTACCTTGTGTCCAGTGAACGAAGAAGACGAAAGAATGAAATTCCTACTCCAATCTCACTAATGCTACATAAATAGGGTACATGGATAAGTATTATGTTTACTAAGTACGTAACTGATTATAACATGTCTTAGCTTGTTTTATATGTTCTAGTCTTGTTTTACTGATTTAAATGTTATGCTGGGTTTATCATGTATTTCATGTATTTCGATTATGTATTAACTTGTATTCTTGTATTATTATACTTGTGGTGTAATAAATATTAACTTTCCAAAAATAGATCAATTTCTAAAAATAGTAAGTTTCCTAAAATCGAAAGTTTCCATATTTAGAAATAAGTTGTATTAATAACCTAAGTCATGATTTATTAATTAATTATAGTCCATGTTTTTAATAATTAATTAATACTATAGTCTACATTAAATGGTAAAAATACTTAGGTTAACACATGTATTATTTACTAAATAATAATAACCTAAGTCTTGATTAAATTAAATTAATTATAAAAGCATGATTTAATTAATTTAATTAGCCTTGAAAAACTATAATTGTAAAATATGCTTGTAAAAAAAATCATCCCGTGCCCGTACCCGTGTTTTACATATAAGCTTAACCAAACAAACCCTGGACAGTGGCTACCCGGCCTAGCTGGTTGCCACTGTCCATGTAACATCACCACCGTCTTAAGCCGGTGGTTCCCCCTGTGATGTCTCGGCTACCCACTTCTGGGACCAAACACACCACCGGCCGCCGACGGTGGTTTCCCCTGCTTGGCATGCGTTCCTCCTGCTTAACAAAAACAGCCACTGGCGGTTGCCGGTAGTGTTGTTGTTGCTGCCGAGACCCAAAAACAAAACAAACACCACCCCGACGCGAGTCGGGGTTCCCTTTTTCTTACAGCGAGACACCAAAACTACACCGAGACCATAAGGACTCGACTGTTGGTGATCAAGAGACCACCGAGAGCCCATGGCTCTTGGTTCATGCGTCGGTCGAAACAAAACCCCACCAAACAATATTATTCCTTGTTTTCTTGATTAATCTGACATGTTTTCTCTATGTTTTAATTATCTAGATCACATGAACATGAAAATAAGAAAAAAATTTAAAGATGAAGGTTTTGGTGATACCGATAGCTTGATTGGAAAAAGGATAATGAACACAAACACGTACAACCCGAATTTAATAACCAAAATCAACCAACACCTTGTGGTGTTCTTGTGTAGTCGACGGCAGGAGAGAGGAGGCAAGGAGGCTAGGGTTTTTCCTTTTTGTAAAATATATGTTATGTTTTCCTGTGTTTTCCTTTTTCCCAATTCTAATCAAAGTCAAATGGGCTTGGCCCTCTCTTGTCCCTTGTGTCCGCGGCCTACATAAGCCTAAAGGGGGTTTCCCGGGCTTGTTCATGTTTAATAATTTACGTGCTCGTTCGTGTTATTAAATGTTCGTAATGGTTCGTGATTTAATATTCATGACATATGTATTATACGTAATACTTGTTTATCGTAATTATATATATAATACGTAATTCACATGTTCGTGTTTTAATTTTCGTGATCATATGCTCATGATTATAATCATTATTATTAATAACTATCGTGTATTAATACGTACTTAATAATAATCGTGCACTAACACGTACGTAGTTTCTGAATTTACTATGCGTGACACGTGTTCGTGATATAAAAGGAACGTTTTAATTGGTCCGTATGCTTACTAAGTGTACTGTTCATGGTAAAAGTATGCGGGTTTTACAACTCTTCCCCCCTAAAAAGAATAATTCGTCCCCGAATTATAGATAAGATAATTTGAAAAGAACATGAACGCGACATGACTGACAAGGACATGGAACGTGACGTGCCTGAAAAGAACATAACTGAATTATGGAATGATGAGAGGATGAAATCCGGATGGACTCGTCCGTTTCTAAGTGGCTTCCTTCTCGGAACGGTTCCTTCACAAGATTTTGACACAAATGATAAATCTTGGTCCTCCTGACCTTGACTTGACAATACGTAAAAGTTCCTGGTTATCAACTTAAGACCGATCCTCCTGAATTCGATCAAGTGGATAAGAATTAACATGCAAGGTTAAATGAAACATTATGATGCAAAATAACCTAGACCAACTGACATTAGTAACGTCTTAGCAATGATGCGCGAGACATACTGAAACATAGTACGTGAACAATTGTGAACGTGATACGTGAACCATTGTGAACGTGATACATGGAGATATGGTGAGTGTAATGTGAGAAAACATATGGTGATCAATGATCCGTGTAACATATCGTGAACGTGATATGAGAAACGTGGAATGAAAATGACATGTGAAACATATCGTGAACATGGAATAACGGCGGTGGTAACACCAAACGCTATAAGGTGAGACGTGGAATGTGACGTGAAACGTCTGTCTGAGGATAGAGAGTTATACTAAACTTGAGTATGGTCTCTCAAGCTTTTGCAAAACTTCCCAGAACGAAAATGAACGTAAAATCGTAAGCCAAGATACGATCATTAACGTAAATAGTGTCATGAACGTGAGTGTGAAAGCAAGTCGTAAATTTTAAACAAAGGACATGAACGTAAATTTGGAACACAATGTGAATCTTTGTCTGGCCCGATAGCTGAGGAAGTACCAAGTGATCGGACGATCCTTGGCTGGAAAATGTCTGAAAATCTGCTGACTGTGAAATCCTTACGGATGTAAGGATTCTGCAGACTTGGTCAAACTGTTGACAATAACCCAGATAGCATCATGCTTCTTCTGAGTTTGCGGTACTCTAGGTAACCAAAATACATGGAGTCTTGTCCCAATTCTGTTCACAATTGATGGTGGGAATAACTCCTAGTCTGTTGGTGTTCTATCCTAGCCTGTTGGTATGACAGGTACTTAGATATGAACTTAACTATATCTTGCTTCATAGAAACTTGATACATAGGAGTTTTCGAGACTATGAGTCTCCGAAATTAGACTTCTCTTAGCGTAGAATTTTCTGGAACGCCTAAATGTAGTGTAGGGTTCTCACCTTTATGCATAAGCTGAGTCATGGCAAGATTAACCATGAGATCCAATGTGATTCAGCGTGTCACTGTAATCAACCAGAAGTCACACCGGAAAATTTCAGGGTGAAATTTCTTTTGTCGTAATATGGCGTGAAGATGGTCTTCGTGCTCTTCTCTAGACTTAAAGAAGATTAGATTGTCATAGAAGAAATAATAATGAATTTGTTTATGAGTCCCTGGGAACTCGATCTATCAAGTCCATAATACTACTAGAGCATCCATAAGGCTAAAACGAAATCATGAATTTAGCATGACCAAATCTTGTACGAATAGCAGTCATGAAATGTCCTGCTACTTCCCTCGTCACTGTTGGCAGCATGATCATGAACTCGATCTTGGAAAAAGTGCTTAACACCCGAAAGACAATTGGACATGCTATCAATACGTGGAGGAGCATAACGGTCATAAATGGTGATTTGTTTAAATCAACGGTGGTTGACATATAATCTCATGTTACCGTTCTTCTCCTAGAAGGTTCTTCTGGAATTAAATAGGAAGATTCTAAAAAATAGGCTAGTTGTGAATAAAAAGGAAATTCAAGAGTTGTGTCATCAATAATAGCTTAAAATCTTTGCAGTTATAGGGTAACAACCACGTGCTTGTAAAGCATAAATAAGTTGTACAGATTTTCTTGATGGAAAACCATGTTGCACGTATTCAGGAGCCTAAAAATCGTTGTACATAATCTGGCATGAATGCCGACCAATCGTAGCCTGGTGTGTTGTTTCATAGTCCAAAAATCAGAATCATATTTAACTCGCATCTGTCCTAAGGAAGTACTTTAGCAGATTGGATCTTATCATTAGACTGAAAGAAAAACCTCCGTATACATGGGTGATACGAATGGCGTACTTTATGGTCATGAATATATGAAATATGAAATCAAGAATTGAAAGTATCATGAAGGAACGTGACAGATCTCACTAGATGTGTTTTCCCTGTCTCACGCAGAACGAACCCTACTTGTCCCAACGCGAATAATACGCCGGTGATGGTACTAAAATTCTTGTGGCTTGATCAATACATGGCACCACAACATGGATATACCCCTTGGAGGGTACCCTAAATTTTCTTAGGGATATTCCAGAAATAGGCGTGAGTCATGTGTCTTAACTCGTGTCTTGAGAAAATATGCTTATGACATGTGTCTTGACAGATGTCTTGACATGTGTTTTCAGAAAATATACGTGAGACATGTGTCTTGACTGATGTCTTGGCATGTGTCTCGAGATGTGAAACGAATAAAACTGAAACTCTTAGCTTATCATGCCAGAATTAGCGGATCGATTGTAATATCTGATCACGTCCGTGACTGGTGTTCTATTGTGATTACTAGGATAGTTGCTATCACAGGAACGGTTACTATCATCTTGTCTGTTAGTTCCATGACGGTCATTCTCATGACTGTGATTCATGTAACTATTCAGTTGAGTGACCGGCTGGTATCGGTTCTCATTTATATGACTGAAAAGACAACTGAATGATGTGTGACATGTAACTAAGAACCAGGGATATGGGTTTTGATGGAAATCATCTGGTGGTGAAGCATCTTCTCATCCGATCGCTTTGATCCAACGCCTTTGTCTTCGTGTTGTAAGATTTCCAGGTTGTGAACGGCATCAGCATCTCGTAGCGTCTCCAAATAGTCAGCATCATCTACACTTAGTAACATCTCTCGGTTATGAGCGGCATCAGCATCTTGTGGCATATCAACAAGTGGAATACGCCTGAGATGATTTAAAATCGATTAGCGAATACTCGTGGAGTATTGCTCGTGTAAATACACCCGACTTAAGTTGCGTATAATACACATGGGGTACGGTACATGGAGTACACATGGAATGCACATAAAATGATCGGTATGAAGTCGATCATCTGACATAATTTTAAAGGAAAAATAATTGGTTAAACGGTTAGAAAACCATCATTATAACCTGGCAATGCCAGCCTAGACATCATTTTGGTTGCATAGAGAAACGCTAAAAGTGTGGTTAAACCAAATTCAACAATGATTTGCATGAAAGCATGATTAATGAAAACCAACCATGACTATCATGAAAGCAGAATTACATGAAATCCATCAATGTCTTTCATGAAAGCATAATCAACATGATGGAAGCATACATTAGAAACATAAGACATAGTCAGTATGAAGATGAATTCATCATGAAGAAACATGGAACAAACTCAACATGAAGTAGTATACAACATAATCAGCATGAAAACGAAGTTAACCATGATAGTATGAAAACATACTTGACATAAAGAGACATAGCAACTAATGAGGGGACATGAAAAAAATATTTAAGACTGTAATGAAATGAATCCAAAGATCGCTGGTGTGGACGACCATGGGTCGGTTCAAAAATAAAATTTGACATGGTTTATTTGATTAGGACATAATACATAATCATGAAAAAAAAATTATGCATGTAAACATGAAGAATTTATGCATGAAAACAGTGTATGGATGCATGATAATGAAATGACATGAGTTTAGGTGAACGTCTATGGGTCGGTTCACCTAAACAAATGACATGGCGAGGATGAATGCCTATGGGTCGGTTCATTAAAACAAAATGATTTGATTAAAAGCACATGCGACTAAATATGGCCAGTCCTGTACCAACCATTACTTAGTCAAAATACCTGCAAAAATAATACATGGAATAAATGAGTGAAAATCAGCTGTCAAAACTTAACAGAAAAAAATTTACGTGACCAATTTTGAACTACTAGGTTCAGTCCACATCAGCCAGAGTTCACGAGGAACATCATGCATGAAACAATGACACATAACTAAGTATGGATGACGGTTGTTCATCCATATTAGTAAAACAATACCGATGAAAACATCATGGTTAAAACACGAGGTGTTGAAAAAAATCAATACATGGAATAACAAACGTTGCCTTTGGAAGCTTCTGGTGACTACCCACTAGTCACAGGTCGAGTTTTAAAGCCTACAGGTCGAAGCCTTGGCTTTGATACCATAACTGTAACACCCCACTTTGATAAGTGGACCGTTACGCGTATTTATGGCATGTCATCAAAGCATGCAAGGTAATATGTACTAAAACATACATGACCAAATTGAAAACCGGAATCAAACATCGGTTCCCAAATATAAGCCCAAAACATAAATAAAGTAAATGAACTAGGAGGACAAGAAAAGTGTCCAAACAAGCATAAGTATATGAAGGCAAAAAGGAGAAGAATTCTAAAGCAGCTTCCATCCTATGCACATCCTCCAAATGCTCAAGTCTGTCCTTGGGTACCTGCCATTTTGGGACATGGAAAGGAAAGTAACGACTGAGCAAATACGCTCACTGAACAGATATATGACTGATAAGTGTGAAAACACTCATCAATAATGATCCAAATACCACTCAAAACACAGTCAAATACATTATTTTAACTTTAAAATATCAGAATTATGCGTGTATTTGTGTTTTATGTGTTTTCAGGTAACAAGATACAATTTTGGAGCAAAGACGCGTTTTCATGGATTTATTTGATAAAAAGACGAAGAAAAAGACGAAAGAGCTTTCAAGGACCTTATTTGCCACTACTTCAAAGATCGAGGGCTTAAGTTGTACTTTCAACAAAACAAAGGATGAAAAATAGATTTGACTTAAAAGTTTTATAACTATTTGATGAAAGAATGAGAAAGGAAGGACCAAAAGGCAAATTAAGGGCAAAGTTTTATTAATACTTGGTCAAGTTGACCAAAAGACCGGTCAAAAAAATAACACAAACACAATGTTCGTCTTTCTTCTCCAAACGAAGAGAGAGAAAGAGATTAACAACCAAAGTTTTCTTCTTTCATCCACCAAACCTGCAAATCCTTATCAAGAACGATCCACGACGATTCAAGCAAAGAGTTTAACTACAAAAATGCTCCTTATGATCTCCTCTACATGAAGACATCACTCAATTAGATCAAAAGTCAAAGACGAAGAAACGCCCAATTGTGATGAAGATGAAGATGGATGAATTTAACCTCGTATTAAACACGTGTCCAATCCTCATTGGTGAAGCCACGTCACAACACCTCCTTTCGACGCCTATATAAAGAAGACGAAGACTCATTTGCAAATAGTTAGACTAGGTGTAGTTTCACATAGTAGTTAGGTGTAATAAGTTAGATAGTTCAATTTTCTTTCAGTTTTCTGTTAAAATCTTGTAACTGATTCAGTTTTAAGTTTGTAACCGAATTACTTTTCCGCCATTAATGAAAGATTAAAGTTCAAGTTTTCTTAATCTTTTTCTTCTTCTTAGTTTTCTTTCCTATTAACTAATCTGATAAGCTTTTGAGTAATAAGCTTTTCTAGCTTATGAGTTACTGTTCGTTTGAGATTAATCGTAACAAGCTTTTATCTTTCTCCTTTGATCATAAGGCTGTTGTCTATAGGTTACAGTTTCAATAGCTTTATTACTCTTAATTGAGTTAAAAAGCCGATTCCAGCTTATGTTGAAAAGTTTATTAGAAGTTTATTACTTTCATCTTTAAGTGAGAAAGTAGTTAGGAATTTGATGATATAGTAGCGATAGCAGTTAGTCTAGCTATTAAAAGACAGTAGAAGCTTAATTTTCGATAGCAGTTAGTTCATCAGTTAATAGGCTTATCTTGAATAAGTTGTAGTTTGAGATCACGTTCAGCAGATTTGTGGCTTAATCCATAATAGCAGTGTTTTTGTTTGTTCACATCTTATGCAGGTTTCTGTTGACAAGAAGTCGAGTTCCATTTTCAGCAGTAGCAGATAAGCTGGTGACTTGGTTTCGCATTCAGTTCATCAGCAAGTAGATAGAAGTTATGCAGTTAGAGATTAGGGGTGTTTGGTTTTAAGCGAGCTCAGCGCTCCGCTTCTCCCACAAAGGACTAGACGACGGATGCACCGGTTAAGCTCATTTTATTTTTTCTGCGCATTATTAGTGTAATCTGATAGTTTAGAGTAGGAGTGGTAATCTGCTTGCAGTATGTTTGGATCCATTTGAAAATGTTTTCTTTATATCTGCTATTGTTTTGTGCCTTCATTCGTAGTATACAGCCTTGTAGATTCTCTGTTATAGCTACTTCATTGTATTTGGGAGTACATTTTCGATAGCTTATATCGCATTTATAATTGAAATTAGTCTGCTGTTAGGGAAGCGTTTTAGATTTTCTAAGGTTGGATTAATAGCCTAGAGTAGTCAACTTCTCAATCAGTAGCTTAAAATTCAGCCAATATAAGTTCGCATAAGGAGAAGTGTTCAATGAATTCTCAAATGCCAACTAATTGAATTGATGTTTCAAAGTTAGAGTTCTAATTCTGGATATTTGATGTTAGATTGTTTAAGCACCTAGAAAATAGCCTATTAATAATACTTAGTAAAGTTTTTAGAAAATAAGAAGTAAAAAGAAAAACAAGATCAGTATGCTTCGTTACTGTATGAATTCATATTTTACTTTAACACAAGTTTGGTAGTGTACACATTAAGTCCTTTACTTTGAATCTCTTCGTTACAATCACAGTCCACTGTTAGTTTAGAGTATGGTTTGTTAGATCTATAACTGCACCATAGGTCCTGTCCGTTAGATGTAATTGGACTAGCTAGATTGGATTCATTTAGGCTGTTGGGCTTGTAGATGCAAATTTGTCCATTTGATTTCATTTTAATTACGTTTTATTAACTACTGCATTACAAATTTGTTAAATACATTTAGTTTTTTTTTTCTTTGTCTATAGAATTTGTAATTCCATTTTAAATGTTTTGGATTTATAGATCTTTGTTTTAATTGTTTAAATTGTTTTTTTTTATTTTTTTTAATAAAATTGTAATTTTGTTAATTCTTTGTTTTTAGCTTGCTAATTTGTACTACGTGCATTTAAATGTTGTAATTGTAATGTGTTTTTAGTTAGTACGTATACGTAGTAGTAGATAATATTTTTACTTCTTTTAATTGCTTTGTGCCAAGTAGACATAAATTCCAAGAAAAATCTTATTCACCAAAAACAATCAAGTCTTTGTTTAAAACGTTATATCAATTCGAATCGAGCTGAGAAGACAACTACACTAAAAAACGCAATATTAAATGGCGTCGCTGCCGGTTCTTTTCGTGAAGATTAACGATTTCGAGTGAGACGATTGGATTTTGGGATCCGTTCACTTTGTGAACGTTATTTTTACGTATTATAAATCAAAAACATAAAAAAAAATCAAAAATATAAAAATACAAAAAAATAAAAAATCACAAAATCAATTCTTTTCCTAAAAAATTGAACCAAAAAAATAAAAAATCCAAAAGTAATATTTTTCCTAAAAGATTACAACAAAAATATATATTATATCGGTTTTCCTCGGTTTTTATGTACATATAGTATTTTTCTTAAAAAAAATCAAATAAATACAAAAATATTTTTGATATATTATTATATGTAAATAAGTATACGTAGATACGAACAACCAAGTTACCTATCTTCCATAAGTATTGCCGAGGCAATACACCGTGTTGAGGGGCGTTCCGGTCCTTGACACGCGTATCGATCCAATTTAATTAAGCAAGAATAGATAAATACTTCCAATTGGCAATAATTCGAAGAATACAAACTACAAAGTGAATAGAAAGGCGATGTGCTATAAAATGCCATCTAAGGGTTAATAGATACTTAAGTGCTTCGCGCCACCTAACCCCCCGCTCACTAGTGCGTATTCTAAGAAGGAAGGCTTTATTGGGGGTCTTGCACCCAAATAGTAATTATATATATACTTTCTTGTGGATATTTCATATCGAAACTCGAAGAGGATAATCCTTTTCTCTTCAAAGTCGACCGAGGGCTACTCCCTCATTCCTCGTGTTTACTTACACGTGTACTCGCACACGTGTAAACATACCACCTTTGGTGTATTACTTCCTTCCCCGAGGAAGCTTTTTAAACGTCATTTTACTTGTATATACATTCGGCCACCTTGTTAAACATGGATACTCGTTCCATGTTGGAGATTTTGCAACAACGATCCGCCAACGCTAATTATTCGCCTTGTTCGACTTGTGGAGGTCCACACGATACTTATTTATGTGATCAAAACAATGGTTATTATGGGGAGGGATATGCTTACAATGGAATCGAGAACCCTAATTTTCAACCTAACACTCAAATGGACTACACTTGTAATGACTATATGGGATATTCCGGTTTTTCATCACAACCTCCACCATCATTTCATGATCAAACCTTTAATGTGCCATACCAAAACCAAGGATTTTCCAATTATGAAGGTTTTCAAAATAATGATACTTTTCAAGGCTATAATCAAGAAACCTTTCATAATCAAGGATTTTCAAATAATGAAGGCTTTCAAAATGATGAAAATTTTCCATGCTATAATCAAGATACTTTTCATAATCAAGGATTTTCACACAATGAAGGTTTTCAAACTAATGATAATTTTCAAGGCTATAATCAAGAAACTTTTCATAATCAAGGATATAATCAAGGGTTTAACCAAGAGAATATGCAAAATGTCTCTCAATTTCGTGAATCCTTTGAGAGGAGACTTCAAGAGATGGAAAGGAGAATACTTGGACGTTTCGAGGAAAATTGTCAAAGACAACTTCTCTTTGTACAATCTTATCTAACTCAAGGAGTTTTACCATGTGATATTGAGCCGTCTTTGAGAGTTGATGCTGAGGATGATACTATTAGTGATAAAGGGAATTTTCAAGGTTACAATCATGAGAACTTTCATAATCATGACTCTTTTCAAAACTATAATCCACCTAATTATGGAAATCCACCTCCACCCTATTCTTCGACTTATTCATGTGAGTTTTGTGGAAAAGAACCCCATTATGGTTATGATTGTAGACCGAGGGATCCGCCATCTTATGACCCTAATTTTGTCGAGAAGTTTCATTCTTTACTTGAGAAAATGAACAAGTCGAACGATGAAGTTTATAAGATGCTTGATGGTATGAAAAACATGAGCTACAAGGAAATGAAAGACACGCATCGATGGTTAAAGGAAATAATTAACTCTACAAAGGAAGAGGAAATTAAGTCTTGGCAATATAATGACAATGAATTCGGTGATTTGTATCGTGAATTGTTGAACAAATTTTCTTGTCGCCTCAGGAAATATTTAAATGATTTCTTCCTTAAGATTCTTATAATCGAGGAAGAAGGACAATACATGACTAATTTTACTCGTAGGCCTTATCCATTATTAGATAAAGATGCTGAGGAACCTTCGATTCGTATGACACTTAATGATGACACACCTTCATCACCTTTACCTCACGTGGCACCCACCGACTCTTTAACCATGGGGGACGAGCCTCTTAGCACTAATACAAACACCGATTTGGATGAATTAACCTCTTCTAGTGTTGAGAACCTTATCCCAATCCAAAGAGAGTTTGAGGGTATTTCCAATGAACCATGTGATGAGCTTTGTGTTGATACCTCTTCTCCTCATGATCACATTGAGATTTCATCCCATGTTGACATTCATGCTACTACTAGTGATTTTGGTGATTTCGATCTTGATGAATTGTTTAAAGAAAGGGATAATGAGATTGAGGAAGACTTTATGCAAGATTTTCCACGAGTAGAGGATAATAATTGTGATTCTAGTGAGGCATCTTATGATATATTATCCGAGGACTTTTCATGTCAAGATGACCTTCCTAATTTGGATGATGATGTTGATAATATAGAAGAAGTGGAAGATGTTCATATTCGTGAGGTTTTATCAAACGTTTATCATCTTATCTCCTCGATTGAAGCATTGAACACAAACCATAATGATGATTCCATAGAAGAAGAACCTTTCATTGACATTTCTTCACCGGTTTTTGAGGTTGCACCTATTGATTTTTATGATGATATCATCCCTTTGAGTGATTCTCTCATCAATACACCTTCTTTTGAGCCTTCTATTCCCACCCTCCCACCCTTGAAGTTGGTTATTGATGAAGATCCTATACTCTTAGAGATTGATCCTTTTTCACCTATGGCACCTTTAGAACCCAAAACTTTTGATATGGATTCTCATATGGATATTGATGACACCATAGAGGCTTATCTTGTTGATATTGATATTGAGGTTGATGATAGTGATTCTACTTGGGAAGAGGAGATTCGTCTTAGTGAGAACTTGCTTTTTGGGAACATAGAGATTACACCTCCTTCACAAGACACTTTTCATCTTGATCCTCCTTATTCTATGCCTTCTATGGAAGATTACCCACCTTTTGATGATGATGCGGAGCCTAATATGGATATACTTGTTATGAATGTTTTGATACCTACACCTTCATTGTCTCATGATGCTTTGATCACTAAGGGGGAATCTTATATGGTTGATACGAGTTCATCTTCTTATTTTCCCATGAAGGGAAAGGTTTTTGATCCTGGGATACGTATGTTTAGGAAAAATTGGTTTTCATCTACTCCACTTAAGAGTGTGCCTTCGATTGATATGCGCTTCTTGTATGAGCTTACTTTGGTGATACTACCTACTTTGGAGTTGTTCACATGTCGAGATGGAAATTATGTATTTGATCCTGGAGTGCTTCCTATTTGAGAGATTTCGTATGTTGGACAAACTTGAGACACGTTGGACCGTTCCATTTATCGAGGCGGATATTGTAAATCTTATAGTGAATGGCAACGTGCTAAGTTTGAGTGTATCATGTGAGACGTGCTTCAAAGTGGATATTCTTTATTCTCCATGATGGTTTCCCCAAGGACAACCTAATTCGGGGCCGAGTCGAGCTAGCGACTTAGGGTTAAAAAAAACTCAAGCATTGAATAACTAGGTTAGAAAACGTAGAGTAGATTTTCAATAGGTTAGGTTTAATTAAAAGGATGTTATAGTAGAGTTGAAGTGGAGGGGTGCCTTTCTTCGTCTTTTAGTGTTTGTTTCAAGGGTTGCTCTCTCACATTTCATGCTTGGAGCTTATGGAGGAGGCCCGTATATCTGGTTCACTTTGATAAGTTTTTGCTGTCGTGATATTAAACACTTGTGCTTAAAATGAATACCCTATAGTTGTCTTTTCCTTAACTTGGGTTAAGCAAAGTCTCTTCATTGTCATAAGTGTAGGGGAAGTCTTTATACTTCCATGCTCTTAAACATTGAGGACAATGTTTATCTTAAGTGTAGGGGAGACTTCTATCGAAGTGACCTTACCTAGACCATTGTCATTGTCTTGCATGATAACATGGAAAATTTGATTTTTCAACATTTTTCAAATTTTTGATCTACTTTGGCCAACAAAAATATGCATACATAATTTTTGCATTAATCATTTTGCATAACACATTTGCATTGTATATATTTCTTCTTTATGTTTCATCAAAAAAATATATAAAAGGAAAAAAAATAATAAAACATGGTTTAACAAGTTTAGACTTCTTTGACATATTAGGCCCGCCATGGATATTTTGACTCAACCCGAGTTTGCTTATTTTAGCATTCTCTAGCTAGTATCCTTAACCATGTAGTCCTTCATTGGTCTATTAGGCTAAGCATCCACCAATCTCATTATTTGAGATTTTAAATTTGTGGAGAATGGGAAATGATAGAGTTGAAGCAAGTGTAAAAGGGCTAGATAAACTTCATGATAATTACTTGTGGCTAAACCCTTCTCTTCTTTGTCTCTATTTTCTTCGCATGTATATAATTGTTAATAAATAATCAAGTACGGTTTTAATTGGTTTGTAATCTCTTATGCATTTTTGGCTAATCATTTATGGTTGATATGAGTACGTCTTAAGATTCTAAGTTAGCACGTTTTATGTGTACTAGACTTATGTCATGCTCCATACTTAGCGGGTGTTTTTCCTTTTCTTCTTTTCAAATTTCTTTGTGAGGAATAAAGAAAAATAAGAGCGGCTTGAAAAAAAATGAGTGGCTAGAAAAAAGAAAAAAAAATAATAATAAAAAAATATATATACAAGACTCCCAAGAGGGGCAGTGTGGTGTTAATTATAGTGACTATTGAGTTCCAATATTACCTTGACAGGTTGCGGGGATTCAATAGATTGCTCCAGTCCAATATTGCCTTGACGGGTTGCGGGGTTGAAGATCCAAAGTCTCAAAAAGATGGCGGATGTAAATTATTGCGTGAGTTTTATTCTTCTTTCCTTAGCGAGTGTGTAGCTACTTATGAAAGCATGACATGAGGATTTTACACATAAGGCGAATGACTTATTACTCTTAAAACGGACTTATATTAATTGTGAGCGGTTTTTCAAGTAATGGATGAGAGGATTACTTAGGATTAAAACCGTGCTTCCTTATTTTTGGATTTTACACTTCTTATATTTCACACTTGAATAAATGACAAATTTGTCCACAAGCAATTTGCTCAAATAATAACCGGTTCCACATTTAATTGTCATGAATAAGTTGATGCACTTTTTACTTGTGAATACAATGATCCCATTTTTAAGCTTGGTATGGGGAAAGTGAAACTTGAGGGTGATAAATGTCCATGGTACCAAAGCCCTAATCTAAGTCATTGATTTCTTTATGAGTTATTTCCATCAAAACCATTTCAATAAGAATCCAAAAATATATAAATAAAATTGTTTTTTTTGCATTGCATTGTAAATATTCAAAACCATTCATCATGTAGTATAGTTTAGTTTATTAAATCATAAAATGGCCAAGGTTGGTTAATTATGAGAAAAGTGTTACTTGGTGCTTTAAAATGCTGCATTGCATGAGGTCATGGCAATGGTCAAGTGGAGGGGAGTTGATAAGTGTGAAAACACTCATCAATAATGATCCAAATACCACTCAAAACACAGTCAAATACATTATTTTAACTTTAAAATATCAGAATTATGCGTGTATTTGTGTTTTATGTGTTTTCAGGTAACAAGATACAATTTTGGAGCAAAGACGCGTTTTCATGGATTTATTTGATAAAAAGACGAAGAAAAAGACGAAAGAGCTTTCAAGGACCTTATTTGCCACTACTTCAAAGATCGAGGGCTTAAGTTGTTCTTTCAACAAAACAAAGGATGAAAAATAGATTTGACTTAAAAGTTTTATAACTATTTGATGAAAGAATGAGAAAGGAAGGACCAAAAGGCAAATTAAGGGCAAAGTTTTATTAATACTTGGTCAAGTTGACCAAAAGACCGGTCAAAAAAATAACACAAACACAATGTTCGTCTTTCTTCTCCAAACGAAGAGAGAGAAAGAGATTAACAACCAAAGTTTTCTTCTTTCATCCACCAAACCTGCAAATCCTTATCAAGAACGATCCACGACGATTCAAGCAAAGAGTTTAACTACAAAAATGCTCCTTATGATCTCCTCTACATGAAGACATCACTCAATTAGATCAAAAGTCAAAGACGAAGAAACGCCCAATTGTGATGAAGATGAAGATGGATGAATTTAACCTCGTATTAAACACGTGTCCAATCCTCATTGGTGAAGCCACGTCACAACACCTCCTTTCGACGCCTATATAAAGAAGACGAAGACTCATTTGCAAATAGTTAGACTAGGTGTAGTTTCACATAGTAGTTAGGTGTAATTAGTTAGATAGTTCAATTTTCTTTCAGTTTTCTGTTAAAATCTTGTAACTGATTCAGTTTTAAGTTTGTAACCGAATTACTTTTCCGCCATTAATGAAAGATTAAAGTTCAAGTTTTCTTAATCTTTTTCTTCTTCTTAGTTTTCTTTCCTATTAACTAATCTGATAAGCTTTTGAGTAATAAGCTTTTCTAGCTTATGAGTTACTGTTCGTTTGAGATTAATCGTAACAAGCTTTTATCTTTCTCCTTTGATCATAAGGCTGTTGTCTATAGGTTACAGTTTCAATAGCTTTATTACTCTTAATTGAGTTAAAAAGCCGATTCCAGCTTATGTTGAAAAGTTTATTAGAAGTTTATTACTTTCATCTTTAAGTGAGAAAGTAGTTAGGAATTTGATGATATAGTAGCGATAGCAGTTAGTCTAGCTATTAAAAGACAGTAGAAGCTTAATTTTCGATAGCAGTTAGTTCATCAGTTAATAGGCTTATCTTGAATAAGTTGTAATTTGAGATCACGTTCAGCAGATTTGTGGCTTAATCCACAATAGCAGTGTTTTTGTTTGTTCACATCTTATGCAGGTTTCTGTTGACAAGAAGTCGAGTTCCATTTTCAGCAGTAGCAGATAAGCTGGTGACTTGGTTTCGCATTCAGTTCATCAGAAAGTAGATAGAAGTTATGCAGTTAGATATTAGGGGTGTTTGGTTTTAAGCGAGCTCAGCGCTCCGCTTCTCCCACAAAGGACTAGACGACGGATGCACCGGTTAAGCTCATTTTATTTTTTCTGCGCATTATTAGTGTAATCTGATAGTTTAGAGTAGGAGTGATAATCTGCTTGCAGTATGTTTGGATCCATTTGAAAATGTTTTCTTTATATCTGCTATTGTTTTGTGCCTTCATTCGTAGTATACAGCCTTGTAGATTCTCAGTTATAGCTACTTCATTGTATTTGGGAGTACATTTTCGATAGCTTATATCGCATTTATAATTGAAATTAATCTGCTGTTAGGGAAGCGTTTTAGATTTTCTAAGGTTGGATTAATAGCCTAGAGTAGTCAACTTCTCAATCAGTAGCTTAAAATTCAGCCAATATAAGTTCGCATAAGGAGAAGTGTTCAATGAATTCTCAAATGCCAACTAATTGAATTGATGTTTCAAAGTTAGAGTTCTAATTCTGGATATTTGATGTTAGATTGTTTAAGCACCTAGAAAATAGCCTATTAATAATACTTAGTAAAGTTTTTAGAAAATAAGAAGTAAAAAGAAAAACAAGATCAGTATGCTTCGTTACTGTATGAATTCATATTTTACTTTAACACAAGTTTGGTAGTGTACACATTAAGTCCTTTACTTTGAATCTCTTCGTTACAATCACAGTCCACTGTTAGTTTAGAGTATGGTTTGTTAGATCTATAACTGCACCATAGGTCCTGTCCGTTAGATGTAATTGGACTAGCTAGATTGGATTCATTTAGGCTGTTGGGCTTGTAGATGCAAATTTGTCCATTTGATTTCATTTTAATTACGTTTTATTAACTACTGCATTACAAATTTGTTAAATACATTTAGTTTTTTTTTCTTTGTCTATAGAATTTGTAATTCCATTTTAAATGTTTTGGATTTATAGATCTTTGTTTTAATTGTTTAAATTGTTTTTTTTTTATTTTTTTTAATAAAATTGTAATTTTGTTAATTCTTTGTTTTTAGCTTGCTAATTTGTACTACGTGCATTTAAATGTTGTAATTGTAATGTGTTTTTAGTTAGTACGTATACGTAGTAGTAGATAATATTTTTACTTCTTTTAATTGCTTTGTGCCAAGTAGACATAAATTCCAAGAAAAATCTTATTCACCAAAAACAATCAAGTCTTTGCTTAAAACGTTATATCAATTCGAATCGAGCTGAGAAGACAACTACACTAAAAAACGAAATATTAAAGACATAGTATAAATGACTGAAACATAATAAATACTTAATAGTAGCAGCAATCTATAAGTCCTGGAAAACCTGGAGCATGTTCATAAAATCGGTTTTATAGTTTGAAAAGACTTATGTTTTTATATTAAAATTGTATTAATTAGCCAATAGCCTATATAAGTCATGAGGTTCCACCGTGCATGAATACTTGGAGGGGAGACCTCATCATGCAATTAGAGGGGTTGCCTCTAATTAAATAGTCTGGGTAGAAGGGATCAACTCCTTGTGAAGGATGCAAGGTACACATCGCATTCACCATGAAAATCCCGTAAAATATGTAACTAGGATGCACCCATACGCCCCACATGATAATATAATAACAATGGCCAAATAACTGAAAGGGACGCCACGAGCAATCACTCCGCCGTGGGAAAGTCATAACACTGGTGCCTCTAGTTTTATGGTTATGGTACCTTCATAACTAGGTGACACTGGTCATGCATGTATATGGCTTAGGCATTTAATCTAACATAAGTATCAAACATATAAAACAATACTGGGAAAACAATTGGCTACAAACGGGGAATCCTAATAAGGAGAGAATGTCCATATTGAAGGACAGGAAATCCGTACCTTGTGTCCAGTGAACGAAGAAGACGAAAGAATGAAAGTCCTACTCCGATCTCAATAATGCTACATAAATAGGGGACATATATAAGTATTCTGTTTACTGAGTACGTAACTGATTATAACATGTCTTAGTGAAAGTCCCTAAACTATGCTAGAAACACTAAACTTAACTAATCAACACTCGTAATTACTTTTCAAATGTAATACTTATTATTGTATAATAAAGAATTACAAGTGTTATGGATAACACCGTTTGATGACAATGTGTTGCGCACACTTTGAACAACTGAAACCCTAACTTAAGAACACATTCACAACTTTTTGGTTCTTCAAGTTCTAAGCATTAATGTATGAAATCTATCAAAGTGTTGAACATTAATGCTGGGCAACATATCCTATTTATAATGATACGAGGTTGACCTAAGTACTAGTTGATGGTGACTACACAAGACAGACACTCGTCAGACCTCTGTCACAAGATGCTCTTATATTCTTGGTAGTCTGCCACAATGCTTTAGGGAAACAGAGCTGACACAGTTTCCCTTTTCTTCATAGTCTCGTACACACCAAGGTTTGTCCAAAGTGTGCTGAGTGTTAACAGGGTATTGCCACCCCTGTTAACCCTCAACCCCTCAGAGTCCCTGATACATCTTGGTTGTTATCCATCACAACCAATGAGTATGTCTTCAAGTAATCTTCGACTTCCTTGACAATGTCTCTATCATGGACTCCTCTGAGGTTGCTCACAGAGACTTAGATCTCTGTGAGTCTTGCGATACTTGCCTGCCTCCTAGGCACAGGCAAGTTACTATCTAACAGCTTGATTTATGTTTAAATCTATGATACATGGAATCTAACGAACTTAGATTCCCAAAAATCTCCCCTTATTTAAACATAAATTCAGCTAGATCTATCTAAGTTAAGGTAAGTGAGATAACAGCTTCTTCTTACTCATAACAGATCTAAACAAACATACCTCATGATTTTATTCATATTTAAAGGAAATTACAAGTACAATACAAAAGTTGAATAAAACATGAAGGTAAAATTCAGCTGTAAAATCCTTCAATAGTCATCATTTTTTATTCTTTCTTCAGCTTCAGCTAAGTCTGTCCTAGTATCTAGATCGGCATGCAAAGCTTGTGTAAAAAACCTTGGAATACTCTGTGTTAATTTTGAGTCCCTTTTTGAGACAAACCAGCTGAATGGTTGATGCTAAACCTAGCTCATCTTCCCTTTGGAATGCATATTGGCAAGCTCTGTTCATGAAGGCCATACCTCTTTCAGGCTCTGTGTAGGTCTGACCATCAATAGGACCAATGATTCCATTTGGTAGTACCAAATCCCTGTACATTCCATCCACTTGAACATCATCAGTAACGAAGGTTTCCTTAACAAATTGAGGTGTCATTCTTCTTTTCTTTCCAGACTTTGGAGGTTCTTGTTCAAACAGTTGTGGTGGAGGATCTATTTTGAGCTTGGTTGCTATTTCTTTAACCCAATTAAACTTTGCTTTGAGGGTCTTAAAAATAGTAAAATTTGTCTGTCCAGTTCTTTTAGCAGCCAAAGCCTCAAGCTCAAACCATTAAGACAAGCCAAGTTGTTTTAGTCTGAAGTCTTCAAAAACATCCATATTGGCTTGTTGGTTATCTCTCCACAAAATCATTGTGGTCTGTTAGTGGACTTGTGATGGTATACTTGAACTTGGTGATTTTTCCAGGTGCATGCCTGTTGTTGATGCAGGCATCGTAATCAGCTTTTACTTTCTTCAGTGCCTCTGTGCGTTTGGCTTCCATTTCCCTCAACCTTTGTCTTTGCTTCTCCCTTTGAAGTGGAGACATCTTTCTCAGAGTTTCCTCATTAAGCTCTGGCTTTCTTGATTTCATTCAGCCTTTTGAATTCAACAGCCTGTTTCTCAATTTCTTCAGGTGTTGAGGATTCTCATTTGAAGGTGTGAAGGTTGTAAATTGGGATGGGTCTGTGGTTGATCCTCCTGTCTCTAGCATCGCAACTATTTTCTTTAGTTTGGCGTCTGAGTCTACCATAACTATTTCCTTTCCTTTATTTGAGACATAGGAGGCCACGCTTATGTTTTTCAGTTCTTCAGCTCTTTTGATAAACGCATTCTGAGCTTGGGTTTGTATTGCCTTGGGTAGGGAGCTAACAGTGAACTTGAGTTTCTTGGCAGCTGGTTCACCATCATCCACAACCTCGCTGGTGTTAACCAGAGTCAGGAATTTTGATGAATCAACTCCATCCTTTGTCTGTTGCTCCCCCTTACTTTCATCCTCATCATCGGGTATGATCACAGGTGTGATGACTTGGAGAGGGACATGTGAAGGAATAGTGTTATCAGTAGAGTCTGGGCCTTGTTTGGCAGATTCAAGGTTAAGTACCTTTTCCTTCTCCCCCTCACGTTTAGCCTGGCGTTTCAGACGTTTGGATGAACGTGCCTAAAAGTGCCTTGCAATCTGTTCAACAGAGGCAACCATTTTGCGTTGCCTGGTCCTTGAAGCTCTGGCAATCTTCAGCAGTAGGTTTCAATTTCCATTTGTGTTGCGATGAACACGATCAATGATAAAGTTGGTATGACGAAGTTGCCTGCTTCGTACAGCTTCAAACTCTCTATGCATTGTTAATTCATGAGCATTGAAAAGTACAGGGACCTCTGTGATGATGGCATCTTTGATTCTTGTGGACAAATGACTAAGTCCTTAGGACACCCCTTTTCTTGTACCATCTTTGATAGGTTCGGTGACTGCATCCTTAACCGCCTATGTTATGATCCTTGGAAAGTTGATAGTGAAAGAATGCATCTCAGGTTTTATAACATCCAGCGTTCTTGACATGCGTTTCATATCTGATTGATGATGTTCAGGTTTAAGATTATGGATATTCAGGCTTTGTTGTGCATAATCATCCTCCCATTGTAATATATCAAAGTTGGTTTGGGCAGGATGATCAAACAATAAGAATTCAGCTGTCGGATCATAGACAGGTCTTTGGAAGACTGTAGTGGCTGAGCTGGTAGAGGTGGGAGTTACTACTGCTTCCTTGGGAGGAGGAGTGATGTCTACAGCTGGTATGGACACAGCGATATCCTTTGGAGGAGATATAGACTCATGGTCGTCATCTTCTTCATCCTCCTCCCCTTCAATCATCCCCTCAGGGAGAATCTCATCATCAGGCATTGATTTAGGTTCAGAGAAATCATCTACTAAGGAGAGCACATCTTCTTCAACATCATGAATGGGCTCTTCCTCGTTTTGTTGATCCTGAGTCATTGTGTCAGCTTCTTTGTCTAGCTGCTCCAGGGATTCAATGTTTGGTTGTACAACATCAGCCTGCAAGTTGTTTTATATTAGTAACAGGGAAATAAATTAGGGGAATGGTCGCCAGTTCGCTGTCCTATAGAGGCTGAGGATGATTATTCAGCCACTCCAAAGGATAAATCCTTGGGATTCTTTTAAGAGTGAAAAGTATAAGGGTAATAGTCGCTATTTGCTGCCCCTAGGAAAGTTGAGTGTGATTATTCAGTCCCCCCAAAAGGTTAAAACCTTTGGGACTCTTTTGATTATGAAACATATGTTGTTAAGGATCGCCATTCGCTGCCCCTAGGAAGGCTGAGGGTGATTATTCAGCCCCCCCCAAAAGGTTAAGAAACCTTTGGGACTCTTTTAAGTGTGAAACATATGTAGGTAAAGATCGTCTGTTACGCTGCCCCTAGGAAAGTTGAGGGTGATGATTCAGCTCCCCCTGAAAAGATAAATCCTTTGGGATTCTTTTAAGTGTGAAAAAGATGTAGGTTAAGGTCGTCTTGTAACGCTGTCCCTAGAAGAGCTGAGGATGATTATTCAGCTCCCCTAAAAGTAAAACTTTTGGGATTCTTTTTCTGAGGGGACCAAAAGGTTGTGTGAGGCATAACTACTCTAGGTCAAGACATATATGTATTTAGGTTGTTGTTTGCCTGAATACTGTCTAGAAGGTGCAGGGTCATCGTGGTGCTTTAGAAACACAAATGAATCACTCCCTGGTGCATAGACAGGGTGTACAGAAGTCTTAAGGATTTCTAAGTGCATACAATGACTTCTATGGGTCGAGGATAACCCTAACTTCACCACTCTCACCTACAGATATTTGAGAGTGGCTGCTTGTGGACCTCTAAAAATTATAAGACTGATTACCTGTGCGATATCAGCAGTATTTGGCGGGTTCCCTGTTGTCTTGGCTGACATCGAGATACTAGACCCTTGTTGTTGGTCAGCTGAAGTCTCTAAATCCACATGAGTCTCTGGAATAGAGGAGGTTGTGAGGTTCACATTCTTCTTTGCCCTGGCCTTTGCAACAGTTTTGGTGTGGGAAGAAGATGTGTTTTTCTTCTTCTTTGGCTGTTGGCCAGTTGTTGCCTTGGACGTCGTGGTGTGCTGCCCAGAGGTCAAAGACGTAGACTTGCCAGACACATCAGAGGTGTTCACCTTCTCAGAGGAAGGGAGCAAGGACTTCACAATAGAAGGTTGTTTATTTGCGATGTTCATCATGTGAGAGGTGACAGGGACATCTTCAGGTCCAATCTCCTTGTATATGGATCCAGTAATGCGATAGGGCTTCAGGGATGTGAGTGCTGAGTTGTGATAGCTGTCACCCAACAGGCTTTCAAAGATAAGAGACAAAAAGCGAACGTAGCAGATATTTTTCTCCCTGACCTGGTTTGGTCCCTTAAGCTTTTCCACTAGGTTGGAGAATAGTAGACTTCCCACATCAACGTTTGTGCCCCAGATCAGCCCATAAGCAATAGATTGGTGATTAAAAGACATTTGATCTTGGGATCCCTGCATACCTCCTAGGGATTTGACTATGTGAGTGAAGAGGACACGCCACATAGGGGAAAAGTACTTGATCTTCGGAGGGGATTTGGAGAGAACTTCAGTAGGTGTAAGAGCAGGGTTTACATCATGAGTAGGTTTAAGTGTGGCAAGGGCGTCCTTAACAAACTTTTTGTCAGGCACCTTCAGGCATTCATCGCCATGTCTTAACCCAGCCACACTTGCAAATCTTTAAGAGAGAAGGCAAAGGGGTGTTTGTTGCATGAGAGGCTAAAGGTGATGGTGTCGTCAACAACTTCAGCAGAGTACCAGAATTCCCTAAGGTATTCTTGGTAGAAAATGGTTGGGGTCTTTTTGAGTGCTTCACTTGCATCACAATTCTTCATGAAGTTCACCAGATCTGTGTAGGATTCATTTGGAGCCTTGAGCCATCCAATCGAGTTGTTCGGAGCAAGGATGATTTCATTGAGTTCAAAGTTGACGTTTGAGGCCTTAGGAACTGGGAATGCCATGGATTTAGGTTTGGGGAAAACGAAAATGATGGAAGGGTTTAGAGAGAGAAAGCTTAGAGAGAGATAAGATTGTGAGAAATGAGAATAGTGGTAGGTGAGGAGAGACATGAGACAATATTTATATTCAAATTTGAAACAGTTATTCAAACGCATTTAATGCGTAGTAGGAAAAAGATTGCACATGTGGGTCCCTTGACCTTTCAAAAACCGTTTGTCTCCTCGTTATTCGGAAAAGAAATCATTAAATATTGAGAATGTTTTTTAAACATTTACTTGGAAAGTAACTACCTAGTTTCATGTGAAAAATATTTAATATTTAATCAGATATTTAATGAACACATTTATTATCAAGCTACAGGCTTTGAGATATTAAGCATCCCTAGCTCAGTAACTATCCTGTTGAACGAAGGTTCAGCCAAAGGCTTTGTGAAAATGTCAGCTAGTTGCAGCTCTGTGGGAACAAAGTGCAGCTCAATATCTCCCTTCATTATGTGATCCCTGATAAAATGATACCTGATATCAATGTGTTTAGTACGAGAGTGAAGAACAGGGTTGTTGGAGATGGCAATGGCGCTGGTGTTGTCACAGAAGATTGGCACTTTGTCATATAAGATCTCATAGTCAGCCAATTGACTCTTCATCCAGAGCACCTGAGCACAACAGCTGGCTGCAACAACATATTCTGCTTCAACTGATGACATGGCCACAGAGTTTTGCTTCTTAGCACTCCATCCAACCAATTTTCCTCCTAGGATTTGACAGCTACCTGAGGTGCTTTTCCTGTCAATACAGCATCCAGCATAGTCTGAATCTGAATACGCATTGAGATCAAAGCCTGATTCATTGGGATACAATAGACCTAGTAAGGTTGTTCCTTTGAGATACCTGAAAATTTTCTTAACAGCCACTAGATGGGATTCTTTTGGGCTTGGTACCTTGCACAGAGACATGTGGAGAATTGGATATCAGGACGACTAGCTGTTAAATACATGAGTAACCCAATCATGCCTCTGTATAAAGTCTCATTAAGAGAGACCCCTGACTCATCAGGACCCAAGTTGTTGGGTGGAAGCATGGGGCATTGCACTGATGCACAATCAGCTAAATCATATTTTTTAAGTAAATCTTTAACATACTTTTCTTGACAAATTGAAATTCCCTTAGGACATTGTTTAATTTGAAAACCCAAAAAGTAAGTTAATTCACCCATCATACTCATCTCATATTTCTTGGTCATTAATCTAGCAAAACGTTTACTAAGATTAACATTAGCTGACCCAAAGATGATATCATCCACATAAATCTGCAAAATGATGAAATCACTCTTGTCCTTGAAGGTAAAGAGTGTTTTATCAATAGAACCCCTTACAAATTTATTTTCAGTTAAGAAATTATAAAGAGTTTCATACCATGCTCTTGGAGCTTGTTTCAGCCCATACATGGCTTTGTGTAGTCTGTACACATGATTGGAAAACTCGATGTTCTCGAATCCTTCAGGCTGTTCAACATACACTTCTTCAGCCAAATCTCCATTGAGGAAGGCACTCTTAACATCCATTTGATACACAGTGAAGTTCATATATGCAGCATAAGCAAGAAAGATTCTGATGGCTTCAAGTCTTGCCACAGGAGCAAATGTTTCATCATAATCAATCCCTTCAGTCTGTGTATACCCCTGAGTCACCAGCCTGGCCTTGTTTCTGATGATGTTTCCAATTTCATCCATCTCATTTCTATAAATCCATCTAGTGCCTGTGATGTTTTTACCAGGTGGAGCTGGCACTAGTGTCCATACCTTGTTCCTTTTGAACTGATTAATTTCTTCCTGCATAGCAGCTACCCACCTATCTTCCACAAGAGCCTCAGCTACTCTCTTTGGTTCAATTTGAGAGAGAAATTCAGTAAAGAGACATTCGTTGGTTGAGGCTGACTCTGAGTCATGAATTCGCTGTCTAGTAGTAACCCCTACACTAGGTTCCCCAATAATGTTGACAAGAAGAATGTGTTGATCTCTTGACCACTTAGTTTGAGGAGCTGGGGAATCATAGACAGGGACAGTTATAGGGGTAGCTGGTACTATTTGAGTTTCATCCTGCTTAATAGGAGGGCTTTCTTCAAAGACGACTTCAGTGTCTGTGTCAACTTCAGCCATATCAAGAGGTACAGATTCATTATCAGCAGGAGAGTCTTCAAGGGTTTGAAGAATTGGTGATTCATCTACAGTAGTTGAGGAAGAAGGACTACAAGAAGGCTGTGGTACTTCTACATCAAGTTCCTGAGAGGTAGGAACTTCAATGTTGTGTGTAGACAAAGGGTCAAAAGCAGGAACATAAGGAGTGAGAGTGTTGGAGTGATGAAGGTGATGACAGGAAGGTCTTGGTTCTGAGAATTCATCACTTGGGAAGGACACGTTTTCATTAAAATCAATTTCATCACCCTCTGTTCTTGTTCTCTGTATGACATCATCATCTTCATTGAATCTGACATGAAAAGTTTCTTCTACTTCTTGTCTTCTAGTATTGAACACTCTGAAGGCCTTGGCTGTGAGAGAGTATCCTAAGAAGAAACCATCATCAGCTTTTTCATCAAATTTACCAAGTTTATCCCTGTAGTTATAAATGAACATAGGGCATCCAATACATGGAAATAGCTGACATCTGGAGCTCTATTTTTGAAGACTTCATAGGAGGTTTTGCCATGTCTTTTGACAATGATTGATCTATTTTGGGTGTAGCAAGAAGTGTGAACAACTTCTCCCTAAAATTTCTTTGGTAAAGCTGCACCATTTAACATAGTTCTGGCTGCTTCAATCAAAGTCCTGTTTCTTCTTTCAGCCACACCATTTTGTTCAGGGGTGCCAGCTGAAGAGAAGTTTTGTGATATTCCTTTTCATTACAAAAAGATTCAAGTTGTTGATTCTTGAATTCAGTACCATTATCACTTCTTAGAGCTTTGACTCTAACATCATTCATATTTTCAACCTGCCTGATGAAGGACATGATGGTATCAACAGCATCACTTTTCCTTCTGAGGAAGAAAACCCATGTATACCTTGAAAACTCATCAACTATGACCAAGGTGTATTTGTTGTGATTAATGGTCTGAGGTTTGACATACCAAACAAATCCATGTGAAGGAGATGTAAGCACTTGTCAATAGAAAATGATTGCCTGGTCTTAAAAGAAGACCTGTGATGCTTTCCCTTGACACAAGTTGAACAAGTCTTGTCTTTAGAAAACATTACTGAAGGTAGACCAGCAACCAGGTTTTGTGTGGCTATCTTGTTGATGTTGTTAAAGTTGAGATGAGACAGTCTTTTGTGCCACAGCCAATTGACACTTTCAGAGGCTTTAGCTAGAAAACAATTGGAGTTGTCTTTAGAGCAAACTACCATGTTGACGATATACACATCTCTCCTTCTTGGTGCAATAAGCACCACATCATTGTTCTTGTTGAATATGGTTCCCTGAGTCTTAGTAAAAAAAACCTTGTAGTCAGCATCACACAATTGGCTGATGCTAATAAGATTGTGTTTAAGACCATTCACATATGCAACCCTTGTAAAAGTTATCCCATTGCAGTTCACTGAGTCGTATCCCTCTGTGTCGCCTGAAGAATTATCCCCAAACACCACTTTAGGACCTGGCTCCTTTGAGTATCTGTGCAGGTATTGTCGAATCCCTGTCATGTGTCTAGAACAACCACTGTCTAGATACCATACCGATTCCTTAAGATGTTTCTGCACAGATACATAGAAACAAGTTAGTTCCTATGGTGAACCCACTTTCCAGTGGGTTCCCTGAATTGCTGATTAGCAACTCTTGAGTTCCTGTAGAACTTTTGACGATGGGAAGGGCAGTTAGCTGTCTCATGGGTGAAACTTCCACAGATATCACATCCTGGGAAGTCAACACACTCATCTGAGTGATGGTATGTGAATCCACAAAATTTACAGGGAGGATAAGGTCTGTAGTTACCTATTTGTCTCTTAGAAGCCTGTTGTCTCTCCCTAGAAGGTGTCTGAGCTCTCTTAATAGCCATTTGTCTATCATAATCTATGGTCATGTGATGAGAGTTTTTACAGATATTGCAGTAAGGTTTGACTATCCTTTCACCTTTGGATTCACCTAGAATAGATTTAGGTTCATGGGAAGTAGAGCATTCAGCGGAAGGCTTAATGTAATGTTTTAAGAGTTCTACTTCTTTTATTAATGACAACAGGCGTTCTTCAGTTGAGGAATCAACTTGTTCACAGATTTTGTTGAGACAGGCTTAAAGGCAACTTGCTTAACAGATTGGTTAGCAGGTACAAAAAATACTTTAGCTGGTGGTTTCTCAACATCTGTTTTGGGTTCACCCTTAGCTCCTCTAGAGGAATTGCTGGGTTTAACTCCTGAGAGTTTAGGTAAGGGTGGTAATTCAACCACATCTTCAGAGACAGGTTCATCAGTCAAGATGGGATCTGACATATGAATTGTCTTTGTATATTTGAAAACAATCTCTTTGGGTTTGGTGAGAATTTTCAACTTATTTTTCTTAGCAGAGATATCCCTTTTAATACAGTAGGTAGTTCATCATTAAGCAATTGATCTATAGTGAACCTACTGCACAACCATTTTTCAATAACCTTGTTTAATTCAGATACTTGATCATTTAAGGCACTATTCTTCAAGGTTAACGTATTGACTTCGTTTTGAAGAGATATCTTTTCTAAATTAACCCGTTTGAGAGTTTCACATTCAGCCTTAGCAGTTAACAGTTCATGTTTAACAGAGTGAAACTTATCAAGCAAGTTCTTTCTTTGTTCCTCAACAAAGTGTAAATCAACAATAGTGTAATCAAGGACATGTTTGCGTTCATCACTATCAGACATAGATAAAAGCCTGTGTACCTTTTTCATTGTGATGTCAACCCATTGTCCTGATCTTGCATCTCCTTTCCCAACAGCTGGTTCATCCTCAACTATTGCCATGAAAGCCCTAACTCTAGTAGTATCTTCCTCATCTGAAGTCAGCGGCTCATCATTCCAATCATACGCTTTAGCTACCAACCCTTTCTCTGTCTTTTTATCACCCCTTTCTTCTTAGACAGAGCTTCAAGCTTCAAATTCATCTGTTCTAACTCAGCTTTAAGTACCTTATACTTGTTCTTGTAATCCTTCTTCTCATTGTCCGAGGAGTTGAATTGGTGAGATGAGTTGTTGTGTTGTGATTTGAACTTGTAAGGTTTGTTGGAAGATGATGGATAAGAAGGTGAGGATGTCTTTGTGGAAGGACAGTCTTTTTGGAGGTGTCCAAGTTTTCCATAGGCAAAACAAGTTTCTTTGGATTTGTCGGTTTGTTTGCTAGCTGATCCTATTCTCCCTGATCTTTTGTAGAATCTCCTTTGATTAGCTAGCAAGGCTCTTTCGTGAAATTCAGCATTAAGGTCTGTCAAGAATTCTTGGCTGCTTCGTGTGTCTTCTTCAACATCATAGTCGATGTCATGAGGGTGTGGGGTAGAAATCAATGCTTTGGAAGTTGCTCTTTGAACTACAAATCTTTCAGTCTCTGATTTGTATATTGTATCAATCAGTCCTTCTTCATAATTGTACTTTCCATAAAGTTGAGCTAAGGTGTCATTCTTGATTGAGTTATTGGCACTATGAGTCTGATTCATACTCAGCCATTTTCTTGGAAGGCTGTTGACAAATGTGGCATTAATTTTAGCTTGACCAATGGTGACGTCATTCATAGCAAGGTCATTGAGAAGAATCTTCAGCCTTGTATATGTTTGTTGAACCTTTTCACCTTCAAGTGCTTTGAAAGCATTGAACTGAAGTCTGAGTGCCTGAATCTTGGTTTCTCTGGTTTCAGAGGGTCCTTCATGACCAAGGATAAGGTCTGTCCACATTTGTTTGGCTGTGGGACACTGAATGACAAACTTCATGATGTGTTTGGGAAGACAGGATATGATGATACTCTTGAGAGCTGGAGTCCATTGTTTAAGAGGTTTGGGAAGAGGGTTCTCATCAGTAGAGGTAAGCGCCATGGGAACATAAGGACCATTGTCTAGAATTTCTAGAAGAAATGGTTCAAGTCCGTCAAGATACACGAGGAATTGACTCTTCCAACTAGCAAAATCTTCTTCATCAAAGACTGGTACATTGGTGACATGAGATCCGCCTCTTGAGTCAAGAAGTTGAGGTAGATCATCTTCATTTGGAGGTGGAGGAGTGAGTCTTGGTGAAGTTGGTGGTGCGTTGGTGTTGGGGTTCCCAGAAGACGATAGTGGTGCATTGGTTGTTTCCGGCATGGTGGATCTTGAATATAAAACTTAGAACGATGTTTCTGAAGGTTTTAATATCAAACACCGCTCTGATACCAATTGAAAGTCCCTAAACTATTCTAGAAACACTAAACTAAACTAATCAACACTCGTAATTACTTTTCAAACGTAATACTTATTATTGTATAATAAAGAATTACAAGTGTTATGGATAACACCGTTTGATGACAATGTGTTGTGCACACTTTGAACAACTGAAACCCTAACTTAAGAACACAGTCACAGCTGTTTGGTTCTTCAAGTTCTAAGCATTAATGTATGAAATCTATCAAAGTGTTGAACGTTAATGTTGGGCTACATATCCTATTTATAGTGATACGAGGTTGACCTAAGTACTAGTTGACGGTGACTACACAAGACAGACACTTGTCAGACCTCTGTCACAAGATGCTCTTCTATTCTTGGTAGTCTGCCATAATGCTTTAGGGGAACAGAGCTGACACAGTTTCCCTTTTCTTCATAGTCTGGTACACACTAAGGTTTGTCCAAAGTGTGCTGAGTGTTAACAGGGTATTGCCACCCCTGTTAAACCTCAACCCCTCAGAGTCCCTAATACATCTTGGTTGTTATCCATCACAGCCAATGAGTATGTCTTCAAGTAATCTTCGACTTCCTTGACAATGTCTCAAACATGGACTCCTCTGAGGTTGCTCACAGAGACTTAGATCTCTGTGAGTCTTGTGATACTTACCTGCCTCCTAGGCACAGGCAAGTTACTATCTAACAGCTTGATTTGTGTTTAAATCTATGATACTGGGAATCTAACAAACTTAGATTCCCAACACTTAGCTTGTTTTATATGTTCTTGTCTTGTTTACTAATTTAAATGTTATGCTGGGTTTATCATGTATTTCATGTATTTCAATTAAGTATTAACTTGTATTCTTGTATTATTATACTTGTGGTGTAATAAATAGTAACTTTCTAAAAATAGTAGTTTTCCTAAAATAGAAAGTTTCCAAAATAGACCAGTTTCTAAAAATAGTAAGTTTCCTGAAATAGAAAGTTTCCATATTTAAAAATAAGCTGTATTAATAAGCTAACAATATAAGCTTAAGTTTACTGGTTAAATATCATAAGTCATGTAATAATAGTATAGTTTATTAATAATATCATGTTAATTAAATAAACTATAGGTTATACGCTTTAATTAAATATAAGCACGATTTAATTAAATTAAAGCATATAAAATACTTAGGTTAAACATGTATTAATAACTTATTAATTCTAACCTAAGTCATGATTTATTAATTAATTATAGTCCATGTTTTTAATAATTAATTAATACTATAGTCTACCATTAAATGGTAAAAATACTTAGGTTAAAACATGTATTATTTACTAAATAATAATAACCTAAGTCTTGGTTAAATTAAATTAATTATAAAAGCATGTTTAATTAATTTAATTAGCCTTGCAAAACTATAATTGTAAAATATGCTTGTAAAAAAAATCATCCCGAGCCCATACCCGTGTTTTACATATAAGCCGAACCAAACAAACCCTCGACAGTGGCTACCCGGCCTAGCCGGTTGCCACTGTCCATGTAACATCACCATCGGCTTAAGCTGGTGGTTCGCCCTGTGATGTCTCGGCTACCCGCTGTTGGAACCAAACACACCACCGGCAGCTGCCGGTGGTTTCCCCTGCTTGGCCTGTGTCCCCCTACTTATAAACAGCCACCGATGGCTGCCGGTGGTGTTGCTGTTGCTGCCAAGACCCACAAACAAAACAAACACCACCCCGATGCGAGTCGGGGTTCCCTTTTTCTTGTGACCGAGACACTAAAACTACACCGAGACCATAAGGTCTCGGCTGTTGATGATCAAAAGACCACCGAGAGCCCATGGCTCTCGGTTCATGCGTCGGCCGAAACCAAACCCCCCACCAAAACATTATTATTGCTTGTTTTCTTGATTAATCTGACATGTTTTCTTTATGTTTTAACTATCTAGATCACATGAACATGAAAATAAGAAAATAAAATTAAAGATAAAGGTTTTGGTGATACCGATAGCTTGATTGGAAAAGGATAATGAACACGAACACGTACAACCCAAATTTAATAACCAAAATCAACCAACACCTTGTGGTGTTCTTGTGTAGCCGGCGGCATGAGAGAGGAGGCAAGGAGGCTAGGGTTTTTCCTTTTTGTAGAATCTGTGTTATGTTTTCCTATGTTTTCTTTTTTTCCAATTCTAATCAAAGTCAAATGGGCTTGGCCGGTTGGCCCTCTCTTGCCCCTTGTGTCCGCGACCTACATAATCCCAAAGGGGGTTTCCCGGGCTTATTCATGTTTAATAACTTACGTACTGTTGGAAATACGTTTTACGTATTTAGGAAGATTCGGTCACTCCGACAATATATTTAGTAGTAGCTCGTAGTTTAGTTATTTTATATTATGTAAACATAGAAAGGCCTAGTCCATGTTATGTATGGATGGCCCAATATGTAAGCCCAAGCCCATCTTTATGGGCTTGGTATATAAACCCTCTCCTTAGATGGAGAGGGTGTGGTTCACTTCATAATTTCACATAGTAAGAAGGTGTTTCTCTTTAACTTTCTCTCTCTAAGTGTGTGTGTTCTCACCAACTCTCTATCTCTTTCTCTCTCTATAACATAAGCAAGATTTACAAATCCTACAAATGGTATCAAGAGCCATGGGATGATTGTATTGTTTATGTGTTTGTTTTCATAGAGATTCGTGTGTTTTTTATCCCTATTTCCCACGTCCAAATTTTTTTTTGGTGTTTTTTGTGGTTTGATCTTCACCAATATCATCTACATATACGTGTTAGTGATTTGGGTTACTTGGATCGCTCAAAAACGCAAAATTTTTGAGTGTTTGGATTCATTTTTGGCATCAAAATTCGTATATCTTATAGTACAATCCGTATTCCTTGTTCTTCGCACTTTTCGGAATTTCTGGTATAATTTCGCAATCTTGAGTATTGCGGAATTGTGCTTAATTGCGGAATCTTCACTTAATTGTGGAATCTTCACTTACTTGCTGAATTGTGCTTAGTTGCGGAATCTTCACTTAATTGCAGAATCTTCACTTAATTGCGGAATAATGCTTAGTTGCGGAATCTTCACTTAATTGCGGAATCTTCACTTAATTGCGGAATTGTGCTTATTTGCGGAATCTTCACTTAATTGCGGAATCTTCACTTAATTGCGGAATCGTGCTTAGTTGCGGAATTGTGCTTAATTGCGGAAACTTCACTTAATTGCAGAATCTTCACTTAATTGCGGAATTGTGTTTAATTGCGGAATCTTCACTTAATTGCGGAATCTTCACTTAATTGAGGAATTGTGCTTAATTGCGGAATCTTCACATAATTGCGAAATCTTCAAGAATTGCGGATTTGTATCCATTTTAGGATTGAGAATTTGAATCAACTCTAGGATTGCGAAATTATTGAACATAATTGAGGAATCTTCATATTGCGAAATCATTGGAATTTTTTCAAGATTTTCGAAAAAAGTGATTGTGAGTAATTTTGCAGTGGAATTTTTGGTTTCTCAAGAAGACAATTTTAGGGGATTTTAACATAGTTTCTCGACTTCAACACACGACAACAAGCACATTTACTTTCTTTCATTGTTCGATCATCGTTTGTAAATCTTAACTTATCGAAATGGAGTACACATCTCTTACGGATAAGTCCATCCTCTCGGGTACGGATAATCGTCCACCAATGTTGGAGAAGTCTATGTACGAGGATTGGACTTCCTGAATGGAACTTTACATGTTGAACAAAGAGAATGGACATCTCATTTGGGCATCGGTGCTCCATGGACCATTAGATTATGGTACAGTGACGGAAGGTACGACTACTCGTCCTCGCACAACGGGTGAATTGACTGTAGATATGAAGATTCAAGACAAATGTGATAAGTATGCTACAAACATCATTCTCCAAGCCCTTCCTCCAGATGTCTACAAACTCGTCAGCAAACATAAAGTTGCCAAAGAGTTATGGGATAGAATTCGTGTTCTAATGCAAGGCACCTCGTTAACTAAACAAGAACGAGAGTGTAAGCTTTATGATACTTTTGATAAGTTTGCCTATGTTCCCGGGGAAACTCTCAATGACTACTATTTGAGATTTACCTTATTCTTGAATGAACTTAATATCTATGGCATGGCAATTCCTACGTTTCAATTGAACACCAAGTATTTGAACACTCTTCCTTCAGAATGGAAAAAGTATGTGACAGATGTTAAATTGGCTAAGGACTTGCATAACACCAATGTGGATCAACTTCAAGCTTTTCTTCAACAACACGTATGCCATGTGATCAAGGCTCGGTTGTCTAAACCTCAAGTTCATAATCCACTTGCCATGTATGCTTCTCAACAAAACATGGCTTATACTTATCAACAACCATCATACTTGCAGCAGCCACCACCACACACCTATCAGCAACCACAACAACCATCTTATCAACCACCAATGATGCCACAACAAGCATTTGAACAAAGTGTTCATCACCAATCTTTTCCACAGCAACCACCATATCAGACATCACCATCACAAGCCTTCACTTCTCCAATGGGCTATACTCCTCAGCAAGGATACTTTCCAATTGAGGCACAACCAGCACAAGCCTTCTACTCTAATGAACTTCCACCAATCCAAGCACCAGTCTTTACTCCAAATGATACGCCAGCTGATGTTCTAAACCATCTCACTGCCTACTTGTCAAAACTTGTTGCAACTAGAGGATTTCCACCAACAAACATCAGCTTCGCACCTCTTCAAATCCTCGACAACAAGCTACTGTTCAAGATGGTCAAGTAACAGTGTAACCTATTCAGGGAAGGCAAAACTCATATGGACCTCCTACAAGGACTATGAATGCTCAAGATGTGAATTCTCAAGCCAATGGAAATGGAAGCCCCATTGGTCCTCAAAAGGTTGTGACTTGCTACAATTGCCGAGGACAAGGTCATATGGCTAGGCAATGCACTCAGCCGAAAAGGAGAAGGGATGAAGCGTGGTTTCGTGAGAAAATGTATTTGGTTGATGCTCAGTCTAAGGGAAAGATTTTGGATTCAGAGGAGTTAGCATTTCTTGCAGACCCAGGGGCAGCAAATACTGAAGGCATTGCAGTCGTTTCCACTTCTAATGCAGCTTATCAAGCAGATGATCTTGACGCATATGATTCGAATTGTGATGACATTCACTCTGCCCAAGCTGCTCTCGTTGCTAATCTCTCTCACTACGGTTCTGATGTCGTCAGTGAGGTACCAACCACAACTAATAATATTGATGATAACCAACATCAAGTTGAGCATGAAAATGACAACCTCGAACAGCATTCGGGAACTAGTAACTTAAATGATGTGGTACCCAATCCTACACATTTGAGTGAACCTCAACCAAATGCTACGACGGGTATGGAATCTTATGCTCAACATGATTTGGTCATGGTGCCTAAACATATTATTTATCAAATGCATATGGCTCTCAGACAATCCGTAGATACGAATTCCACCCTAACTGCTGAGCTTGCATTGCATAAAGAAAAGGTCAAAACTTTTGAAATGGTCCCTCAAGCAGAGAAAATAACATGTTCTGAATTTGACCAATTTTGTTTTGAAAAGATTGAACACTTGAAAGAAATAGAATCATTAAAAGCTAATCTTTCCAATGAACTAAAAGCAAACGAGTCGGTTGTTAATGATTTTCAGAAACTTAAAATGGATTTCGAAACTCTCGAGTCTAAAAAGTTTGAATCAGAAATTAATGCTACCAAACTTCTTAAATTCAAGGAACAACAGCTTTTAAAACAATACGCTTCCACATAAAAGGTTCATCTTTTAACTAAATCATTTAAAGAACTCGAACTTAAGCATCTTCAAAATTTACCACCTAATCCCGGTTATGCAAAACAAGCTCAGGAATATATTCCCGGTCTTTATGATATGACCATAATTGGCAAATCGAAAGAAGCACCTTATGTTAGTAGTTCTAAGGAGACACAGTCACTTATGGAAGAAACTCATTCTAAAATGTTTTCAAAATTCCATACGATTGATTATGATAAGCATAATAAAGATCAACTTTCTAAAAAGACACGTATACGCTTACAAAAGGAATTAGCTGAACTAACAGTTCTTGTGCCCCCAAGTTTGTCAAATGAAAACCCTCCTAGTACGTCTCCTACACTCGTCAAAAGGATTTAACGAAGTTACTTCCACCGGTAAGTAAGGCGTCCGTTAATTTAAAAGCGGTACACCAACACTTAGCCGATTTTGACAAGGTCATTTTGGAACGTACGACGGCCACGGCCATAACGGAAGGTGAATGGAACTTTGAGCACACTAGAGCTGCGTTCCGAGACGAAATTGTTCCGTTTGTAAAGAATGTTAAAGCTTGTCTTAGTAATCTTGATCAATATTTGCATTTGGAAATAGAAGAAGTTAAACGTGTTTTCAATGAAATGGATGATGCTTATGAAAATAGTTTACTTGAAATAGAACGGGTTTCACGCCAAAATGATCAGCTTCTGAAGCAAGTGATGTCTCATGATATAGTTTCCGTCTGTGTGAATAAAAGTGTTGATAATGATTCTATTGTGCATAATGTTGAATCTGTGGATAATGTGGTAGATAGTACTTGTCACGAATCTGACGCTGAATTTTTAAAGCTTCAAGATTCATATTCTTCGCTTTCAAAACGTTTTGATGAGATTCAAACACATTGTATTTCGCTTGAATGCAAGCAACAATTTATTCAAGAAATCTTTGAAACGTCATTCAAAGGTGTTAATATCGACGATGCAAACTTTGAAAAGAATTTTTGATTGAATTTACAATCAAAACAGCGTCAGCCAAGTGACAAAGTTGCTAAATCTTTGCCGATAGACATAGATAAATCTAAGGAGCTTAACTGTGTGAACGTACTTGAGGCCGCTAAGAATTTTAAACTTGATCTAGATAATCGAGTTTCCAAGATTTTGTCCAAAGTTGATAACTTAAAACAGAAAGATACACGACTCTTTGATTCAGTAAAGCCCGCATGTGTTAATACCACTGCACATAATCAATCATTGATTGAACAATTGAATCGGAAGTCGGTGGAAATATCTGATTTGAGGGAACAAATTTGTGATAAGAATCTGGCCTTGGCTGAGTTAAAGGAAACACTTCGTACTCTAAAAGGTAAGAATGTTGTGGATAACGCAACCACTATCTCAGCATCGTCCTCTAGTGCAATCAAAAGGACCCATGGCGTCACACCATTTAATAAGGGCCCTAGGACTAAACCATCTCAAACTTTGGTCACTAAAGATAAGGCGGAATCAAAACCAACTTCTAATATTCTCGTGTTGCCTTCTACAGGAGTAAGCACCACTACTAAGGCTCAACGATCTAAGCTTAAAAGAAACAAGAAGAATGATAGGATCTTGTCACCATCTAGTAGTCAAGTAAAGAAGAAAGTAGAAGCCCATCCTAGGAATGTTATTTCTGTTTTTAATAAAAAGAATCATGTAGCTAAACCTAAAGGCTTTGCGGTTGTGCAGCGTTCTAAGCCTACTACGAATTCTAATTTGAAATGTTGGAATTGCAATGAATGTATGTTTTCTAGTCGTCATGATTCTTACCTTATTGACCATGTGAATGAGATGAATGCCCGGAAAAATAGATTAGAATGGAAACCGACTGGGAAAGTGTTAACCCAAGTTGGTTGGATGTGGCGCCCCACTGGTAGAACTTTCACTATAGTAGGAAATGCGTGCCCTTTAACTAGGATCACTCCCACTAAAGCGAAGAAAGTGTGCCCTTTAACTAGGAGTAATAAGACTACCAAAACAGAAGCGTGTCCTTTAACTAGGAACACTGACACTACTGAAGGAACCAAGTGCCCTTTAAATAGGTCTACTCCTACTGTAGTACCCACTAATACTCCAAAACCTAAGAAAGTTGGAACAGTAAAACCTGTTAGTGCTAAAACTCACATTAGAAAATGCAGGAAATCTAAGGGTCACACAAATGCTAGCAATGCTGATAATCTTATATATGTATCTGCTAACACTCCGCAACAAATAGTTTCCAATGCATTGTCTACTGTTTTTATTGAAAACAGGTGGTCCAAATTGTTCTCTGGTATTTGGACTCTGGTTGCTCCAAGCATATGACCGGAGATCGCTCTCAGCTCAGAAATTTCGTCAACAAGTTTCTTGGTACGGTTCGATTTGGAAAGGATCATATTGCAAAGATAATGGGTTATGGTGAATATCATATTGGGAATGTTATAATTTCAAGAGTGTATTATGTGGAAGGTCTCGGTCACAACTTATTTTCTGTGGGACAATTTTTTGATGCAAACCTAGAAGTTGCTTTTCAAGAGCATACCTGCTTCATTCGTAATTTGGAAGGGGTTGATTTATTGAAAGGTACTCGAGGGAATAATTTGTACACTTTGTCTCTACAAGACATGATGGCCGCTTCTCCCGTATGTCTTCTCTCCAAAGCATCGAAGACTAAGTCATGGTTATGGCATCAACGGTTATCTCATCTTAACTTTGACGCTATTAATAATTTGGCGAAAAACGAACTCGTTCGTGGTCTTCCTAAACTTTCATTTCACAAGGATCATTTGTGTTCCGCGTGTACAATGGGGAAAAGCACTGAAATCATACAAACCCAAGACGGAAGACACCAACCAAGAGAAACTTTATTTGTTGCATATGGATCTTTGTGGGCCAATACGTGTTGAAAGTCTTAGTGGCAAAAAGTACATCCTCGTAATTGTCGATGATTACTCTCGGTTTACATGGGTGAAATTTCTTACAACAAAAAATGAGGCACCTAAATTCATCATCGGATTTCTTAAGATGATTCAAGTGCGTCTCAACACTACTGTCTGACGCATTCTTACAGATAATGGAACCGAATTTGTGAATCAAATTTTGCGTGATTATTATGAAGAAGTTGGCATATCTCATGAAACATCCGTTGCTCGCACTCCACAACAAAATGGTGTCGTTGAAAGGCGAAATCGCACACTTATGGAAGCTGCTCGAACGATGTTAATTTATGCAAAGGCTCCATTGTTTTTATGGCCAGAAGCAGTATCTACAGCAGTGTACACCCAAAACCGGTCACTAATTCGTAAACGCCATGGTAAAACACCTTATGAGCTTCTCCATGGAGAAGTACCAGATTTATCATATCTTCATGTATTTGGTTCTCTTTGCTATCCAAATAATGATGGTGACAATTTGGGAAAACTTCAACCTAAGGCTGATATTGGTATTTTCATTGGTTACGCACCCGCAAAGACGACATACCGAATCTACAACCGTAAGTCTCGTAAGATCCTCGAAACTATGAATGTTGATTTTGATGAGCTGACAACAATGGCTTCTGAGCAAAGCAGCTTTGAACCCGCACTTCATGAAATGGGACCCAGTAACATTAGCTCTGGTCTTGTCCCAAACAACCCCACTTCATCATCATTTATACCACCCACTAGGAATGAATGGGATACGTTGTTTCAACCGTTCTTTGATGAATTCTTTACTCCTCCAAGTATTGTTGCTCCAGAACCTGAGGTAATAGCTCCGGTCACCGATGTTGTCGCTCCAACAACCGAAGCACAATCAAACACATCTGCACCTACAACTGGTCAAGATATGCCATCAACAAGTAATTCTCAACCAACACATGTTTCAACTACCCATGTCATGCCTATTGATGATGAAGAGGATGATGATGATCACGATTTGGATTTCGCTCAAATGCGTGAACTTCCATTCTTTGGTGTACCAATTCCCGACCCTAATCAAGTCGGGTCGTCCACCTTAGAGGAAGCTCCTTCTACGGTCTACTCCAATCCACGGATTCGTGAACATGACAGCAAGTGGACAAAGGGTCATCCTATAGATTCTATTATTGGTGGCCCTAATCTTCCGGTATCCACACGAAGTCAGTTACAAGAAAATGCAATGTTTTATCATTTTGATGCTTTTCTCACTGAAGTTGAACCTAAGACATGGCAAGAAGCTTTTACTCAATCATGTTGGATAGAAGCTATGCAAGAAGAACTTAATGAAATTATACGTCTTGAAGTATGGGAACTTGTCCCATGCCCGGATCAAGTGCAGTTACTCACTTTGAAATGGTTTTACAAGGTGAAACTCGATGAGTTAGGCGGAATATTGAAGAACAAAGCTCGACTAGTATCTCGTGGATACAAGCAATTATTGGGCATAGACTTTATGGAATCCTTTGCACGTGTTGCCCGTTTGGAAGCTATTAGACTATTCCTCGCTTATGCATCCCACATGAATATGATCGTCTATCAGATGGATGTGAAGACGACATTTCTTAATGGTGAAATCAAGGAAGAGGTCTATGTTCAACAGCCAGATGGTTTTGTGAATCCTAAATATCCTAATCATGTGTACAAGCTTAAGAAGGCTCTCTATGGGTTGAAGCAAGATCCTCGCGCATGGTATGATCTATTGTCACAATTCCTCATTATGCAAGGCTTCGCTAAAGGCAAGGTGGATCCCACGCTGTTCATTCAGGAACGAGGTAAAGATATGATTATGGTACAAATATATGTTGATGATATTATATTTGCAGCCTCGACCCAAACCTTATCTGATGAGTTTGGGACACTCATGTCTTCCAAGTTTAAGATGTCAATGATGGGTAAGGTATCATTCTTCTTAGGTCTTCAGATATCTCAGAGTCCCAAAGGCATCTTTATCAATCAATCCAAGTATGCCCTTGAATCTCTTAAGAAATATAAGATGTAATCTTGCGACCCCGTGGATACTCCAATGGTGGAACGAACTAAGCTTGATGCAGATCCACATGGAGTTGCCGTTGATCCGACACTTTATCGTAAAATGATCGGTACCCTTCTGTATATCACATCTAGTTGACCTGATCTTTAGTTTGCTATATGTATGTGTGCTCGGTATCAAACTCGGCCTAATGAGTTACACTTGGCCATTGTGAAATGGATCTTTCGATATCTTAAAGGAACCATTAATCGAGTACTTTGGTATTCGAAGGACTCTTCGATTGCACTTATGGCATATGCAGATGCGGATCACGCGGGTTGTCAAGATACAAGGCGTAGCACGAGTGGAACTTTGCAACTACTAGGAGATCGACTAATCAGTTGGGCATCGAAAAGGCAGAAAAGTGTTGCAATTTCAAGTACGGAAGTAGAATACATAGCTATGTCTGGTTGCTGTGCTCAAATCCTTTGGATGAGATCGCAATTAACCGACTATGGTCTAGGTTTCAACAAAATTCCGATGTACTGTGACAACAAGAGTGTAATTTCCTTATGCTGCAACAATGTTCAATTCTCCCGGTCGAAGCACATTGACATTCGCTACCACTTCATCAAGGAGCAAGTGGAAAATGGATTGATCGAGCTTTACTTTGTCCGATCTGAGTATCAATTGGCAGATATTTTCACGAAGGTTTTAGATCGCGCTCGAATGGAATTTTTTGCCGACAAGCTAGGAATGAGAACTTTTTCGCCTGAGACTCTAAAGGAACTGACAGATGAAGCGAAAGAATAGTGATGGTAAACTATTCTCCGTATCCTTGGTGATCATCTGTATATATTGTTTATATTTTTATCCACAAAAGCAAAATACAAAATTATAAAACCATAAAAAACCATAAAAATTGAAAAATCTAGAAAATCCAAAAATATTTTTACTTTATTTTTCAAAGGCATGTCTTTTGGTACGATAATATTTACGGCCTTAGAAATGTTGATTAATATCGCACGACGCCATAAATAGAGTTCGTACAAAAGTTGTAAATATTTCATAAAACATGCCTATATGGCTTGTAGTTATTTCAGACTGCAGCCCGTTTTTCATATTAAAGTCAAGTATTTCTTATGAAAGCTTTGGCTCACAACGGGAATTAATTTTCTCGGGCAAGGTTTACTTTAAAACCTTGTAAGCGATCCAGTTTACTCTATAACTTGGTCTAACACAAATAGATGTACGCTTCAGTGCATTTATTTGTTAAAACAAGAGAAGTCTTGTTTTTATGAAGCTATCATCTCTACAACCATATTAAAATTGGTATCTACAAACTCGACGATGCGACTACTCAACCGACGACTACAGCTCTTTCAATAGAAGTCAACAATTGAGGGGGAGCAATTGTCAAGCATTCAGAATCTTCGATGCCGAAAGTGCCATGCTCACAAGTTGGTGTCAAGACAACAATGCCAATCGTACATGTGGTGTCAAGAGATGACTTCAGACGTGACGAGGCGACCAACATTTGCAAACAGAACCACTTGAACCTATCATATGATGTTCTCATCAATCAGGTCCAACCTTGTCAATTCTTTTTTAATATGGTGAATATGTGATTGTTTTACAAATCGGTATCATATCTCATACATTTGGTATCATGAAGATAAAAAGGACTTGCATTTTTCTTCCCAAAACCTTTGTTAAAACTTCATTAAATCAATTGATATTAAAAACATCGATTGGGTTAATATTTTTTATATGGGGGAGAAAATGCGATTTAATATGGGATATTATCACAAATGGTTTGACTTAATGTGTTGGCTCTTCCCGATATATGCGAAATGTTTTCGAATATCGTGGCATATGTTAAGGGGGAGCAAAACGGATTTGCATATCAAAATGGATTTTCATGGTGATTTATACTTACCCACAACCCATTTATTTCACGACGGTGAAGATTGTGGTGACATAAGGATGGTAGGATAGGTTAAGTCCAATGATTCTTCCCAAACTGGAGGAATCTTCCCAAGGACATTCCATAGCTAGAAATAGTAGTCCTTAGGAAAGATGGGGAAGATTGTGAACGTAGCTGAATGCCGACCAAGTACTTAAGTTAGCACTGGAACAATCACAACAAGGTGCTAGTTATGACGTATTGGTAAGCATTGAAGGGGTTGAAGAATGAAAAAGAATTGTAAAGATAAAGGGTCTAACGAAAGAAGCCCTCCTTACAACCTTAGGCAGAAACCGGGTCAATACATATGCTATAGAGATCATTTTCAATGATGCTTGATATTGAAGATAAGACATCATGGACCCAGTGATGCAATGCACAACCCATCCCAGCTAACTCAGATATCTCTCAAAATATATTTGTTTTAATCACACGGAGATCAACACGTTATATATCGATTTATTCACTCCGAATAAATTGGTATTGAAAAGGTGGCACTCCTCTCCAGCCTCCGATCACTAAAATCTAAAATGCACGATCGAGTCTAGAGCCATTTGAGATCATCAAATATCTCATTAGGACACACTTTCATAATTCCTTGCTTCTTCACACTCTGTGAAAAGAAAGAAAGATTTTTAGAGTCCTACGCAAAATCTTCATGATCTTGCCTGAACATCTGAGTAATACGAAAGTATTTACAATAAAGATGGAAATCCTTCTTGAGCGAATATCAAAAAGCTCATGGTAGGTGACTTGTGCGATTCTTTATGAATCAAGCTTGTGATAACTGGAAAGCAACAGTGGTTTAATTCTTTACTGAATTTAAACACGTTCCAGGCCTCTACGCAATATCTCAGTGATCTTGCCAGAACACTCAGAGTGACACCCTAGTGTTCACGGTGATGAGTGGAAATCCTTCTAGTGTTAACCTCAAACAGCACTTGGTAGGTAACTTGCAAGATTTTATACGAATCAAGCTCGTGACAACTGGAAAGCAACGATGGTGTGATTCTTTAATGAATCAAACTTGTTCCAGGAATCAGAATTGACGGCTTCAATCATGCGGTTAATTTTATCCAAATGATTCACTCTTTACGTTCGCAGTCAGCTTTAGACGGTCGAGTAAAGAGAACGGGTTTACCCGCGAAATCTTGTCAAGGAGATTTTTAATTAAATCTACCTGCCACAAGTACGATATTTTATATCGTCCAACGGTCTTCACCGACCGGAGGTATAATGCTACCGAATTAGAATGAAATGTTCAAAGCCATTTCGTTCGTGTCTACTTATGTTACGGCATTTGAAGACGGTGGCGTTGCGGAATCCGAGAAGAAGTCGTCCCCGTATGCTTATACTTTATGCACTTAATACTTCATCTAATTCAAGAAAGGCTAAAAGTTAAGTCTTCCGCTGTATCGAACTCTGAAGCTTTCAAGAATTACGAAGGTATAAGTATGTGGGACATGAAGTCACAAAGAGGCAAAGATCACAAGTGATGGATGCACAAGATCAAGGCAAGAGATTAGTGCTAAAGATTGATATCAAAGATCACATCAGCATGTTCACCAGAAAAGAAAAAGAAAAGAAATATGAAGACTACGAGCTCAAGACAAGCATAGTATGCTAGGTTTATTTTATTATTGTAACTAGGGTAACACCCTTGTTTGGAGTGACCTCCCTTAGGGGGAGATTGTTGGAAATACGTTTTACGTATTTAGGAAGATTCGGTCACTCCGACAATATATTTAGTAGTAGCTCGTAGTTTAGTTATTTTATATTATGTAAACATAGAAAGGCCTAGTCCATGTTATGTATGGATGGCCCAATATGTAAGCCCAAGCCAATATTTATGGGCTTGGTATATAAACCCTCTTCTTAGATAGAGAGGGTGTGGTTCACTTCATAATTTCATATAGTAAGAATGTGTTTCTCTCTCACTTTCTCTCTCTAAGTGTGTGTGTTCTCACCAACTCTCTATCTCTTTCTCTCTCTATAACATAAGCAAGATTTACAAATCCTACAAGTGCTCGTTCGTGTTATTAAATGTTCCTAATGGTTCGCGATTTAATATTCATGACATATGTATTATACGTAATACCTGTTTATCGTAATTATGTATATAATACGTAATTCACATGTTCGTGTTTTAATGTTCGTGATCATATGCTCATGATTATAATCATTATTATTAATAACTATCGTGTATTAATACGTACTTAATAACTATCGTGCACTAACACGTACGTAGTTTCTGAATTTACTATTCGTGACACATGTTCGTGATATAAAAGGAAAGTTTTAATTGGTTCGTATGCTTACTAAGTGTACTATTTGATGACGTATAGTCCCCAGCCGGGTCATGAACCCGGCCCATAAGTACTACCCGTATCCGGCCCATCACAGATGGGTGGAAATAATGTTATTTGAGCTTATGGGCTTGAATGAACAGTAACCGCACTCACGTGTATGACCCACGGCCCGGCACGCTCGGTGCAGGGTTAGACAGAATCATACTCCTACTATGATTAGGATTTATCCCAAAGGAGAGGACATTCACTCACCATAATTAGAAGATAACAATCAATCTAAATCTGGTGATTATCCTTTCCTTGGGGCCGAAGCATCAGTGACAGCCCATTAGGGTTTCACTGCCTATATAAGGAACCCCCAAGGGTTCCACAAAGGTATTACATTCTACATACTCTCAACTCTCATCCGATTCCTATAACCCTAACCGATTACTTACTCTCACGCTGGAGTCTAATCGTGGGAAATATTCCCACGGTAAGCCTGACGCGTGTTGTCTAGTGTGCAGGATCCCAACCAGATAATTCACTTGGTGCAGGAGTCGGAGTCCAGCCAACCCGAATTAAGCCTAATTCGGGTCTAGCAAGGATCACCCAACTTTTGTATCAACAACTTGGTGCCATCCGTGGGACCATAACACTAAGCTAGAGAAAAAATCTCATCTTGATTTCTCAATGACGAAGGGGCATCCGCAAGGAAACCTCAGGAACACAAATCCTGGGAATCGGAAGTCCCCAGGGGAAGGGATACTCATTCCCAATCGATCCCCTAGCAACCAAGCCAGCGGACCAAACAACCGAAGTGGTCTTCAGTCCATGGGTATAACAAGCACGTTCTCTGTCACCCCACCACCTACTTCAACCTTGGATAACACTGATCCAGGGAGTGCGCCCAACCCCCTAACAAGGAGCCGCGCAGACCATCGACTGAGGAAGAAGTAGAGGTCGAACCGCTCAGTGAGGAAGATCTCACTCAAGTTCTCACGTAGAACTTCGAGAGGATCGTCCCAGGAATTGCATCAAGGTTGAACCTAGGGAGGGACCTCCAATCTAGGCTCAACTTTGGCCACGCCGGACCAGACACCTCTTCTCAAACTCAAAGGAAGCGAAGGACACGACCTCAGGAGCGGAACCTCTTTGAGGAAACTCCCCAACCCAGGAATGTGTTCGAACGCATAGGGGATCGTCTCATGCAAGAACTAATACAATTCCGCGAGGAGGGAGAGAGGTCCGACGGGTCGCCCGAACGACCAGATCTGGAGCTAACCAGAACTAATCGCCGCACAAGCGTGTGGGATAGGATAAATACCGGGAAGAAGGCTCCTAGCTCTTCTCATAAGAGCGGTCCTCACTAAAAGGATGGGGCAGTGACCCCTTCTCCCGGTCCATCAGGAGAGGACTCGGATGACAATCCACCCAAGCGTCGCCGGCCTAGGCGTACTCCTTCACCGCCACCAGACAATGAGGAATACTATGGCGGCTCCTATTATCGAGATGCGGAAGCAGAAGATCTTTCCCGCCCATGGTGTGAACCTAGTCTCACCCGTCCATGGGCAGATCCCAGGGAAGATCCTTTTACTCTCCGCATACGGAATTACTCTGAGGATACAAAGCGTCGCATGCCGGCGTGTGTCAAGACTTATGATGGGACTGGTGATCCGGATGATCACCTAAAGATATTTGACACGCAGGCCAAAATCGAACGATGGCTCATGCCTATATGGTGCCAAATGTTCAATTCAACCTTGATCGACAATGCTCGTGATTGGTTCGAGGTATTTCCTCCGCGAAGCATTGATAGCTTCACTGAACTACGTACTGCGTTCAAGAATAATTATACTCAGCGAAAGAAGTATAATAGGGACCCGGGGTCATTGGCAACTGTCAAGCAACGGCCGGGGGAGTCTACGGAGGCCTTCACTGAACGCTTCAATGACGAGTGCACACGCACAAAGACAATGCCGGAACTTCTGAAAATTTCTGATTATATGCACGCCATAACAGACAGGGAATTAATCAGACGTCTCAATGACAAACGTCCGGAGAGGTATGACGACCTTATGGAAAGGGTCAGAAACTTCATAGAGGGAGAAACCGCGGTAGCTGCAGCCTATCCTTCAAAAGGAAACAGCTACCGATCGAACGACCAGTCCAGGAGATAGTCGGGCGGTCAAAACAACCAGAGCAGTGGGCGGGGCTCAGATTACAAGAGCCAAAACAAAGGGGGACGGTCGGAGGACAAATTTACCCCTCTAAAGATGTCCTACCGGGAGATCTTGCTGACAGAAGGGGCCAATTTCCCGAGACCTCCCCCAATGACGACTCCGCTGGACCGTCGTCAAGGAAATCGCTTTTGCGAATTCCATAACGACAAGGGCCATGGCACGGAGGAATGTATCCAGCTCAAGAAGCACATTGAGTCACTGATCAAGTCAGGCAAACTCAAGCATTTGGTCAAGGACTGGAAGGATGGAAAAGACAACAAGAAGTATGACAAGAAGGATCCCCAAAAGGACAAACCTTCAACTATATACATGATCTAATCCAGGCAGCACCGCACAAGGCAGAAAATTATTCAAAAAATTTCACGCAGCAGAGAAATCTCATTCCCTCCCATCACGGCAAGCGATGTAATTGATGCGCCTCTCACTATTGAGATAAGCATTGGAACACACAATGTCCGTCGTATGTATGTGGATGGAGGGTCATCAGCAGAAGTACCATACAAACACTATTTCGTACAGTTACGACCAGAAATAAGAAGCCAATTAGTACCGGCCACGGCGCCGCTCATCGGTTTTAGTGGAGACACCATCTGGCCAATAGGACAGCTGCGTCTGCTTGTAACCATTGGGAATGAAGAGCACTCCACCACGGCGTGAATGAACTTTATGGTGATACGCTCACACTCTCCATACAATGGGATCATAGGCAGACCAGGTGATAACTGATTTTTACTCAGTTAAAAATTTCTTTGTCGTATGTCTAATCGAATTGATTACTGGTTTAAGTGTGACTCAATTGTTTTTAGTTAAGAAAAATATTTGTCGTTGTTGAAAAATAAAAGTGCGAGACTTTAAAGTAAAGCTAAATCTAATTTAAAATAAATGACGGGAATTAAAGCGCGACGAGAAATTAAAAGGCACTAAAAGTAAATAACGCAAACTTAAAACTATCATAAAGGCAAACTTAAAACGCAACTAAAACTTAAACTAAGGCAAGGCTTAAAATAAATCTAAGGCAAGTAAACTTAAAGTGCAAGTAAGTAAAAGGCAGGAAAAGTAAAGCTTGAAAATTAAAAACATAAACTTGAAATAACCTGAAAACAGCTCATTCGAAATAAACCTTCGTTCGGAATAATCACTCGTTCGGAATGTCACCTTCGTTCGGAATAATTCTTCTTCACTCGGAATATTTACCTCACGCGGCATAAATGGCTCATCCGGAATATTTGAACAAAACCCTCATTCGGAATAAAAGCTTTATCCGGAATATTTGATTATTCTGAATAAACAACCTTCAAACTCTTCATCCGGAATATTCCGAATGAACACCTTGATTCGGAATATAAGTTATTCCGAATAAAGACCTTGATCCGGAATACTGATTATTCCGGATGAACACCCTTTGATCCGGAATATTCGTTTGATCCGGAATAAATCCTTTTGTTCGGAATATATCACAAAACTAACCAATGAATCCTTCGTTCGAAATATCCACAGATTCAGAATAATCTCAATAAAACCTTGATCCGGAACAAACAGCTTGATCCGGAATAACCAACAGAAAGCCTTGATTCGGAATAAGTGGTTTTGATCCGGAATAATCTGGGAAACCAATTCGCGAAGAACAAGGAAGAACAAATATTCACGAATCTAATCTAATCTAATCAAAATCAACCAAAAGATTAAACCAAAATAACACAAATGATTAACTAAACAAAAACCAATCAATCCAAATTAATAAAACTAACAATAATAACCACAATGATCAAAACCCACTTAATCAATTTAATAAAAAACTCAATACCATGAACATAAACATAAAGCATAAAGATTAAATCAATCACAAGAAGTGAAGATAAGAGATTAACAAGAAAAGTAAAGAATCAATAACAATAAAAAGGAAACTTACTTGAAATTAAAGGTATTTAAGGTGCAAGACAATTAAGTAAATGACATGAATTTAAAGAGCATGTAATTAAAATGGTGGAAGACTAATTGTCACACTTAGCCAACAAAATGAAATGAAATGAAATGAAATCTATTTATAGGAGATTAGGGAGGTGCTTAGTGGAAGCTTCCTCCCCTCTTTCTTCTTTCTTTAATTATCCTTTAGTCCTCGTCTTCTTAATCTTCGACTTTTGACTTTGTCTCGGGATTAATAAACTCGTCTTGTAATTTCTTCAATAAATTAGACTTGAGTTCTTCGGCTTTTAGTAAACTTCCATCTTTTGACTTTTTATTCGATAAATCTTCAGAATTGGTCTTGGACTTCCGTTCTTTTTGCACTCTTGATTTCTTGACTTCGTATTTTGTCTTTTTCTTCGATAAAAGCCCGTGAATGCCCGTGTTTTCTCCCCTTTTCACATTTTCGTCCTAAATAACAACAACAACACAAACCACGCATAATTCCGACATTTATGACATAAAATACACGTTTTGGCTTGGTTATTATTGTAGTTAAGTGGTAAAAGGATGGGTGTTTACACACCTATCAAATCCCCTACACTTGACCATTGCAATGTCCTCATGAAATGCATTAGTTACAAAGCACGATTACATTTTCCATCATAATCAATCCATATTGGCCTTTATTAAAGAGATAGAAAATTATAAACATTCAAAGGAAGAAAGTAAGTAAAGAAATCAAAAACTTACCTTAGGGTTTTGGAAATGTCATGAATGATCATCATCCTCAAGTTTTCACATTCTCCAAACCAAGCTTAAAAACGAGATCATTGTTATTATAAGTTAGCAAACTAACACGAACTCATGTGGGCCAATTATTTACTTAGACTCCCTTATTCCTAGGTGTATCTCTTATATTTTATTGTTGTCTTGAATGATCACGAGGATGCATTATTGACTTATTTCGATAGTTATTAAGGCTAAAAATAAAGTGGGACGATTTAATCAATAGTTAGCTAAAGGACAAAATCTTTTAAAACTGCTTCTCGGGACCTCAAAAAGTTCATATCTTGGCATAACTCGCTTCGCGATTTGAGACCTTTCTCGGACCGATATTTGGCAGCGACTGATAGGTGTGAAAACACCCATCCTTTTACCACTTATTTCTTGCTAAAACAAGACCAAAACGCGTATTTAATATCATTTGTTTGGAATTATGCGTGGTATGTATGTTTGTTGTGTTTTCAGAGCCATCCGGATAAATATTGAAGAAAACATGGGATTGCACGGGTTTTATCGAAGAAAAAGACTCAAGACAAAGTCTATTATCCAAGAGATGCAAAAGATTTGAAGTCAATGGGCCTACTTGAAGATTTATCGAAGAAAAGGACCAAAGATGGAAGATTTACATATGTCGAAAGAACTCAAGTCTATTAAACGAAGAAATTAAAAGACGAGTTGAATTTATTCGTCGACAAATCCCGAATCAGAATCGAAAACGTCAACTTTACTGAAAAGACGAGAAGACGAAAAGAAAGAAGAAAGCCCACTCACCAACCAAAGACAAGGCCTATAAATAGGACCTCCCTCCCACACATTAGACAAGTTTTTAGTTTTTTTTTCTTTTCCAGCTCTTTCTTTTTTGTTTCGTCAGGTAACCAACACCACTAAGGTGTTGGTGATTTTTCATCTTTGATTTCACAAGTTCTTGTAAGTTTTAATCCTTCCTTTTGATTGTTTAACATTAATCTTTCAATATAATCTTTCATTTCATCTTGTTCATCTTTCTCTTGTTGATTTAAAGTTTTAAAGTTTTATTTTGTTGAGTTTGATCTTCAAAAGTAAGTGGGTTTTGTGTTTTTATTGATTTGATTTGATGTTTATGGTTAGTAGATGATTCGTAGTTAAATTGGTTTAAGTTTTGGTTAAAAAACTTGGTTCATTTTGGTAAAAATTCGTATTGTTTATGTTCCATGTTCTTCTTCTTCAATCATTCCCCAGATTCTGAATCAACTTAATGTTCCGAACCAAGGGTTTTGTCATAATCTTTCGAATGAAGCATTCTAGTTAAGTTATTCCGCATGAAGGTGTTGTTCCGAATAAAGCTTTTTATTAAATATTCCGGATGAGTATTATATTCCGAATCAAAGTTTTGTCAAAAATATTCTGAGTCAGTTTTTTTAATGTTCCGAATGAAGCTTTTTGTTTAATTTATTCCGAATCAGCAAATTTCATTCAGTTATTCCGAACCAGCAGTTCATCCGGAATAAATCAACATTCCGGATGAGTATGTATATTCCGAATCAACTTTTTTATCAAATATTCTGAATTAGTTTTTTTTAAATGTTCCGAATGAAGGTTTTGGATTAGTTATTCCGAGTCAGTGCACTTTATTCCGAACGAAGCATTTTTGTTAGATATTCCGAATCAAGGAAATTATTCCGGATCAGTATTATTCCGGATGAGTTCAGTTATTTCGGATCAGCATTATTCTGAATGAGCAGTTCTCTTAGATTATTCCGCATGAGCACAATTGTTCCGAACGAAGCTTCTTCATTAAGTATTCCGAATGAACCTTTTGTGTTATATTCCGAATCAAGCATTTTTTAGTAAAGGTTATTCTATTGTTTCTGATTTATTATTTAATTGTTTAATTTTAATTCATGCTTTATTTTATCTGCTTTTAATTAATTGCTTGCTTTTAGTTTATCTTTATTTACTTCACGCATTTACCTTTTTAGTAGCTTAGAAAACCAAACCCCTTTATTCCACTTTGAACCGTGATCGATTCTAGAAGATACCGAGAATTTAACTGAACCCATGCAAAAGCCTTGTATTAAATGGCGCCGCTGCCGGCTCTTTTCGTAAGGATAAACGGTTTTTGTGAGAAATTGGATTTTGGGATCCGTTCGCCGTGAACGTTACTTTTTCATCATTAAAAATTTTCAAAAACCCTAAAAAATACAAAAAAATTAAAAAAACATACAAAACCAAAAATATTTCTTGCTTTGTTAGTTCTTTTGCAGGTGTATGCGCACTTGATCAACGTCTTATCAAGAGCCCGAGACTCTCGGTAACTTAGACATGGCCGGTGTACACAACAATAATAACAATCCACCTCAAAACAACATGAATAATAACAACAATGAACCTCTACCGGACAATCGTCCTATGATCGAACTTTTGCAAGCACATGTAGAGGGCAACAACGATCCAATTGTCATACCCGCGATTGCAGCCAACAACTTTGAGCTCATATCCGGCTTTATTCAAATGATCTCTGCTCAACCATTCTTGGGACGTACCATTGATGATCCTCATGACCACATCAAAAGGTTCCTGCAACTAACGAATACGGTCAAATTCAATGGTGTTCCACAAGAGGTAATCCGTTTACAACTTTTTCCTTTCTCCTTAGAGGGACAAGCCCGGCATTGGCTTGCAAAGGAACCGCCACAAAGTATTCTTACGTGGACGGACTTAGAGACCAAATTCATAAACTACTTTTTCCCACCCTCTCGTACTACCGCTTTTCGGAATGAAATTATTAATTTTGAACAAAAGTACGATGAGAGTTTTAGTGAATCTTGGGACCGTTTTAAAGACCTTTTAAGAAAGTGCCCACAACATGGTTTTACCAAAGTGCACCAAATTAATACTTTTTATAATGGTTTAAGCATGAATGACCAAGATTCACTAAATAGTGCCTCGGGGGGTAATATTTTGGTTAAGTCTTCTAATGCCGCTTGGGATATTATTGAGAATAAGTCTAGAGTGAAAACCAAGAGTGTTCGGACCAATGCCGCTAGTGCTAGCACTAGTGACAACGACAAAAGACTTGAAAAAATTACTTCGCTTCTTGAATCGCTTGCTGCCCACACCGCTAACAACACCAAAAGCATCAACGCTCAAAACGCTCAAGTCAATGCTGTAAGCCAACCATGTGAAATATGCGGGGGTCCTCACTCTTACACTACTTGTACCTCCACCCAAGACTACCCTTGTGAGAATGTTAACGCAGCATACGGTACCTATCCTCCGGCCGGCTATCAAGCACGTCCTCAAGGTGACCGCAACTTGCTCAGCTACCGCTCAAACAACTTTCTTTCCCCGCCCGGTTTTCCTCCAACCAATCAAAACCAACAACAAAACCTTAACCGAACCAATCAAAACCAACCTCGAGCACCATACCAACCACCTCAAAGACAACAATATCCACCTTAAAATCCTACTCAAGTTTACCAACCCGCTCCTTACCAACCACCTGCTTATCAAGCACCTCCTCCTACTCAACCCATCGTTTTCAACCACGAGGTAGAAACGTACATGCGGACGAATGATGTGTTGGTGAAGAATCTGCAGACCCAGATTATTAATTTGAAGGGCGATATGGTGAAACAAGGGAATGATCTTAGAGCCGATATGCGAAACTCTTTGAGTAGTCAAACGAATGACCTACGGGACATGATGGCTGGTTTCTTCCAAGGTAATCAAACCTCTTCTTCGGGTACTCTTCCGAGTAACACCGTTGCTAATCCTAGAGGGGAGATGAAAGCTGATAGGTGTGTAAACACCCATCTTTTCTACCACTTAATTATAATAATAACCGGACCAAAACGTGTATTTTATGTCTTTTAGGTCAGAATTATGCGTGGTTTGTGTTTTTGTTGTGATTTAGGATAAAAAGGTGAAAAGTGGAGAAAACACGGACATTCACGGGCATTTACTGACTTTTATTGAAGAAAAGGATGAAAGACGGAGTCGAGAAGTCAAGAGTGGAAAAAGAACGGAAGTCCAAGACCAATTCTGAAGATTTATCGAAGAAAAAGTCAAAAGACGGAAGTTTATCAAAAGCCGAGAAACTCAAGCCTATTTTATTGAAGAAATTAAAGACGAGTTCAAAAGATAGCCCGAGCTACAAGTCCTTAAAGTCCAAATTTAAAAGAAAGATTAGAAGAAAAGGACTAATGACGCAATTAATGAAGATTAAATGAAGGAGGGACTTAATCCCGCAATTAACAAGAAATGAAGGAGGGGAGGAAGCTTCCTTAATCCTCCCCTATAAATAGTTTAGATTGTTAAGCATTTGTTTTTTGGGGTTGGCTAATAGTGACAATTAGTCCTTCCACCTTTAATTACCTTGTCAATTTAAATACTTGTCCATTTAATTACCTTGTCTTGCACCTTAATTACCATTTTAATTCAAGTAAGTTTTTTCTTTTTAATTCTTGTCAAACTTTATCTTTATCTTGTTAATCTCATTCTACCTTTCTTTAATCTTTGTGTTGATTTGTTTATATTCAAGTTCTTTATTTTTGGTTGATTTGATTAAAGTGGTTTTGATTATCTTGATCTTTATTGTTTGATTTGTTATTTTGGATTGATTGTTTATGTTTAATAGATGTTAATTTGTTTGTTTGATTTAATCTTGCGTTTGATCTAGCTTTGTTTTGGTTCAATTCGTGCTATTTTCTTATCCCTTGTTCTTCGGTTTATGGTTACTGTTCTTCCCCTGAGATCGAGCCCAGAAACTTTCCGAGTAAGCTTTTGTTTGGAGGACTATTCGGAATATTCTATATTCCGAATAGCAGCTTTATATTCAGAGTAAGAGTTTTGCTGTGAGGCTTATGCGGAATATTCTATATTCCAAATAGGGATTCCGCATAGAGGCTTGGTATTCCGAATAGAATAGTTATTCCGAATAGGTGACAGATATTCCGAATAGGCTAATCTTTCCGAGTAAGGGCATTATTCCGAACAGGGACTTTTATTCCGAATAGGAATAGTTTTCCGAATAGGCTGAATTTTCCGCATAGGAGGTTCTTTCCGAATAAGCCAAATATTCCGAGTAGAACTTTATTCCGAATAGGGACAGATATTCCGAATAGCATTTATTCCGAATAGGAGTTTATTCCGGATAGGGAAATCTTAGTTTTTAGTTTTCTGCCTTTTCATTTTAAGCTTTATTTTTCCCGCCTTTTTCTTGATTTCACTTTAAGTTTATTTGCCTTAGTTTAAGATTTAGTTTTAGTTGCATTTTAAGTTTGCCTTAGTTAGATTTAAGTTTGCTTTATTTACTTTATTGCCCTTAAATTTTAGTCAAGCTTTTAATTACTTGCACCATTTATTTAATTAAATTTAGATTTACTTTAATTGCACTTTTACTTTATTTGTTCTGCACCTTTAATTTTTAAAACTACAACGACACATCTTTGTTCCACCAATAGATAACTGAGTCACACATTAAACATAAGTTTTTTAATTCGAAGAGAACAATAGAACGATAAATTTTTATACGGGGTGTCAAAAGCTCTGTATTAAATGGCGCCGCTGCCGGCTCTTTTCGTAAAGATCAACAGTTTTTTGTGAGAGACACGTTGCTTTTTGGGATCCGTTCACTTGTGAACGTTATTTTTCTTGCATAAAAAATTCAAAAAAATCATAAAAAATTAAAAATTGATAAAAAACCATTAAAAATTAAAATTTTCAAAAATCCAAAAAGATTTTATCTTTCTTGTGTATATATATTGTCTTTGTGTTTGGTTTTGTTTTCTTTTGCATTTTCAGGTGTATGCGTACTAGATCTTCTAATTATCAAGAGCCCGAGCCTCAAGAAGATTTAGATATGGCAGGTGTTAACAACAACATGCCACCACACCTCAATAATAATAATAATAACAACAATGCTCTTCCACAGCCGATCTTCGGACCATGGAGGAACTTTGTCAACCAACCATGTTTGGACGAGGAGGACCGATTGCGCCGATGCAAATCAACGCTCCTGAGTTTTCGTTGAAGCACCACATGATTCAGCAAGTACAAACAAACCCATTTAGAGGATTGCCTGATGATGATGCCAACAAACACCTCGACAAGTTCATTACAATCACCCAGAGCATGAAGTTGGCTGGTGCCACTATGGATGAGCTTCGCCTACAACTCTTTCCACACACTCTATTACATCATGCCGAGAAATGGTTTGATCGTCTCCCGAAGAATTCTATTCACACTTGGGATGACATGACTCAACGCTTTTTGTCGCGCTACTTTCCACCATCCATGGTCACAAGCCTTCGTAATCAGATCAGCGGTTTCATGCAAGATCCCGATGAATCTCTTTTTGATGCATGGGAGAGATATAATGTCTTGATCGACCGTTGTCCAAACCACAATATGCTTCCGGTCACCTTGATCGATACTTTCTACAACGGATTGACTTTTCGAGATCGTGATACGATCAATGCAGCCGCCGGTGGCACATTCATGAAAAGGAGACCCGAGGAGTGTAGAGAGTTAATTGAAAACATGACTACTCATCATAAGAACTGGGATTCCTCTGCTTCTTCTAGAAACAACACGAGAGTCAATGTTTCTTCTACCTCAGCAAACCCTGAGATGACCGAACTCACCCGCATGATGGCTGAAATGAGCAAAAGTATTACGCTTCTCGCTTCAAACCAACAACAACAACAAGTTAAAGCGGTTGCTAATCCTTGTGAAACATGTGGCGGTCCTCACTCATACACCGATTGTCCTTCGACACAAGGAAATCCGGAAAATGTGTATGCAGCTTACGGTAATTATTCACCGGAAAATTACCAAGCTAGACAACAAGGGGATAGAAATCTGCTGAGCTACCGTTCCAACAACTACCTTTCACCCGGTTTTTCTCCTCAAAACCAAAATCCCGCCAACAACTACAATAGAAGCAACCAAATCCCATCTCGTGCTTCTAACCCTTATCAACCACCCACCCAACAACACCCACCCATTAATCCCGATGTTGACACCATCATGAGAACTCAAGGTGAGCAAATCAAGAATCTACAGAGCCAAATAATCAATTTGAAAGGAGATATCTTGAAGCAAGGTAATGACATCAGAACCGAGGTTCGTGATAATCTTCAATCCTCCTTCATCACTCAAATAACTGAATTAAAGAATCTGTTGGCTAGTTTCTTGCCCGAAGCTCAACCTTCTTCTTCTTCGGGTTCTCTACCTTCAAACACCGTCACTAATCCGCGAGCTAATGTGAGTGCTATAACTACGCGTAGTGGAATCACCATTGTCAATCCACCTACCCCACCACCATCATCTACACATCCTCCACCACCATGTATCCCTACTCCTCCTACACCTAGTGTTAGTACCCCATTACCGTCTCCGCCTCGTCATGACGATGTATCTCGGAAGGACCCTTCAACATCACAACCTTCACCAACTACACCTTCACCTAACCCTTATCAACTTAGAATCCCATACCCTTCTCGCATAGGCAAGACCAATGATCTAACCAAGAATGACTGCCAAGTATCGAAATATGTGGATATGCTATCTAAAATGACCATCAACATTAGCCTTGTTGAAGCACTTTGCCACATGCCGAAATTTGTCAAAGCATTCAAGGAATTGCTTAGCAAGAAGGAGAAGCTGATTGAACTCGCCAACACACGCTTAAATGAAAACTGCTCTGCAGTTCTTCTTAGAGAACTTCCGGAAAAGCTTGGAGATCCCGGTCGTTTTGTGTTGCCTTGCGTGTTCAACAAAACTGAAGAATTTACTGCCTTTGCTGATCTCGGGGCTAGTATTAATCTTATGCCACTGAGTGTTTGGAAAACACTATCATTGCCCGACCTCATTCCAACAAAGATGACTCTCGAACTTGCAAATCGCACTCTCGCTTACCCTGTTGGTATAGCCGAAGACGTGTTTATCAAAGTTGGCACATCTACTTTCCCGGTCGATTTGTTGTAGTTGATTATGAAATGGACCCTCGTATTCCTTTAATACTTGGTCGGCCATTCTTGAGAACCGGACGTGCTTTAATAGATGTGGCCGAAGGTGAGTTAATCTTACGAGTCGGGGATGATTCAAAAGTTTTTAAAATGGGGAAGCTTACAGGCAAATCTTTTGGACGAGAATCAGTGAATATGATAAATGTGCTCGATGACTTTACCGTCTTTGACAATCCTCTATTCGAGTCTTCCACTGATAATCCACTCTTTGAAGATGATGTGGATGATTCTCTCCCTACTTTGGACGCTTCTCCCATTTATGATTCTCAACCGGTCTTCGATGCTTATGATGATGATGATTCTAGCTCAGACTCGGATGATTTTGATTGTACTTCTGAGTATCCCGAGCTGCCCACTTTCGATGATTTTGATGAGGCTGATACTCTATCGAGCGATTCTTCACATGATGAAGATCCTCCGCCATCACTCGATCCTACTTTGGACGATTATTCATTTGAGGAAGATTTTTCTGAATTTCTTAACACATACTTCCCTCATGAGAGTGATGCTCCTCCCTTGGACTTTGAATCTTATCGTCTTGATCCTACTTTGGATTTGAAGAAAATTTTGTCTAAGGAGAAGAAACCGGTTGACACCGAAATCCGTTGCACGTATGATTTAACACCTCTTTGTCCCCCTTCTGAGGACGAGGTTGTGCTTCTTTGCGGATCTTCTTCACACTCGACTGAGCCGGAGTGCTATTTTCCCCTGAAGGAAAAGGTGTTCGATCCCGGTATTGAAGTCTTTAAGCCATCTCAGTATCCACCTGAGGAAATAAAAGGAAAAATCTTTGGAACCATTGAAGACATGCTTGCACCACTTCATCCTTGCTTCTACCGTGCTCCATCACTGCTTAAGGGAACCTTGCATACTCTTCTTTGGCTTGCCTTGTTCGCCTTAAGCTTGTGCTTTTTGATGGATTAAAACTATGTCTTTGATCCTGGTGGATATGTTTCATGTTTCTTCCGTTAATGATCAAGGTCGAGTCAGGCTCACGACTCGGTAAACAAAAACCAAGCGCTTCTTGGGCGGCAACCCATGCATCTATCTTTTTGCTTTCTTTACCATAAGTGTAGGGGACCCTTTGGTTTGTTTTCCTCTCCTCACTTCTTAATAAGGGATTCGAGCTTCAATGATCCACTCTTGATGATTCTTGACGACCCGTGATTCCATGTTCTACTTCTTCCCGGTTCTATCCTAAACTCTTTTCGATTCACTATTTTATATTTTCTCAATATTAAAATAGGAATCTCTTTAGTTGTCTTTTCCTTAGCAAGATTTAAACAACGTGCACAATGTCCTAAGTGTAGGGGAGTTTACTCCCACATGCTTACACATTGAGGACAATGTTTATATTAAGTGTAGGGGGGACTTCTATCGAAGTTAAGTGGCCTTTTCCTTGTATTTGTCCTCATTTTAATCGGAAAATCAATTTTTCGACATTTTTCAAAATTTTTGATCTATTTTGGCCTATTAGTTTTTCCCTTTGTATAGTTATTTTCTTTCCTTTTTAGAATAAATGTTTAATAAGTGGTTTTAATTTTCAAACGTTGTGAATCTTTTGACTCAATCCGAGTTTACTCTAGCTAGTATCCTTAACATGTTTAAGTCAAGTTTTGCTAGGCTTTTATATAGGGAGCTATAAAACGCGAAAGTCTTAACTCTCACGGGTTAAGAACAAGAACTTTTCGCAAGTTCCTATAATTGATCCTAGAGAGTCGTTTATCAAGGGAAGTTTAAGATGCGATTTCTAAACTTGAAAGAGTCTAAGAAGTTGCAAGATCCTATAGGCGACTCGAAAACCCAAAACTTTGATTTAATAGGCTAAGTATCCACGAGTCTCATTACTTGAGATTTTAAACTGTGGAGAACGAGAAATGATAGAGCCAATTATAAGTCGGTATTCTTTCGTGAATTTATGTGAGTTAATTATGAGCCTATTCTCCCATCGCTTGCTAATAAATTTATCTGCTAATAAATAAGGTTGTACGATTTGAAAAGTTACTTAGCTTCTAGCCCCATATCGTTTAAAAGTTGCTCGGTAATGACGAGAGTTCATAGCCAAGGCATAACTTATGAAGCGGGGCGCGAAGATTGGCGAGTCCGAAAAGGCCCTAACAAGGCATGAGGGCTATGTTTTGTTGCTAAAGATCCAAAAGTGATGTGAAGAATCATTTATCGAAAATCAATATGAAGGATCGAGACACACGACGAAAAGCAAAAACTCCCAAAAAGTCATGGAGAAGTGTATCCGAAAAGACCCTAACAAGGTATGAGGATAAATAGATCCAAGTCAATAAAGGAGGCGGATCGTTGTATATCAAAATCCAAAATAAAGATTGGAGAAAAATGAAGAAGTCGTGGTCCATATATGAAGAATCTCTCAAAAATTCCAAGTGAAGAAATTCCAATTATGAAGAGAAGACCATTATTTCATGAACGTCTCTCAAGATTTGAAGTATGAAGTCGCTGCCAAATATCGGCCCGAGAAAGGTCTCAAATCGCGAACCAAGTTATGCCAAGATATGAACTTTTTGATATCCCGATAAGCAGTTTTAAAAGATTTGGTCCTTTAGCTAACTATTGATTAAATCGTGCACTTTATTTTCAGACTAAATAATTATCGAAATAAGTCAAATAATGCATCCTCGTGATCATTCAAGACAAATAATAAAATATAAGAGATACCCATAGGAATAAGGGAGTCTAAGTGAATAATTGGCCCACATGAGTTCGTGTTAGTTTACTAACTTATAATAACAATGATCTCGTTTTTTAGCTTGGTTTGGAGAAAGTGAAAAGTTGAGGATGATGATTATTCATGACATTTTCAAAACCCAAGGTATGCTTTTAATTTCTTTGCTTTGCATTTTTATAATTTTCTATCTCTTTAATAAAGGCCAACGTGGATTGATTATGATGAAAAGTATAAACATGCTTTGTAACTAATGCATTGCATGAGGACATTCCAATGGTCAAGTGTAGGGGATTTGATAGGTGTGTAAACACCCATCTTTTCTACCACTTAATTACAATAATAACCGGACCAAAACGTGTATTTTATGTCTTTTAGGTCGGAATTATGCGTGGTTTGTGTTTTTGTTGTGATTTAGGATGAAAAGGTGAAAAGTGGAGAAAACACGGACATTCACGGGCATTTACTGACTTTTATTGAAGAAAAGGATGAAAGACGGAGTCGAGAAGTCAAGAGTGGAAAAAGAACGGAAGTCCAAGACCAATTCTGAAGATTTATCGAAGAAAAAGTCAAAAGACGGAAGTTTATCAAAAGCTGAGAAACTCAAGCCTATTTTATTGAAGAAATTAAAGACGAGTTCAAAAGATATCCCGAGCCACAAGTCCTTAAAGTCCAAATTTAAAAGAAAGATTAGAAGAAAAGGACTAATGATGCAATTAATGAAGATTAAATGAAGGAGGGACTTAATCCCGCAATTAACAAGAAATGAAGGAGGGGAGGAAGCTTCCTTAATCCTCCCCTATAAATAGTTTAGATTGTTAAGCATTTGTTTTTTGGGGTTGGCTAATAGTGACAATTAGTCCTTCCACCTTTAATTACCTTGTCAATTTAAATACTTGTCCATTTAATTACCTTGTCTTGCACCTTAATTACCATTTTAATTCAAGTAAGTTTTTTCTTTTTAATTCTTGTCAAACTTTATCTTTATCTTGTTCATCTCATTCTACCTTTCTTTAATCTTTGTGTTGATTTGTTTATATTCAAGTTCTTTATTTTTGGTTGATTTGATTAAAGTGGTTTTGATTATCTTGATCTTTATTGTTTGATTTGTTATTTTGGATTGATTGTTTATGTTTAATAGATGTTAATTTGTTTGTTTGATTTAATCTTGCGTTTGATCTAGCTTTGTTTTGGTTCAATTCGTGCTATTTTCTTATCCCTTGTTCTTCGGTTTATGGTTACTGTTCTTCCCCTGAGATCGAGCCCAGAAACTTTCCGAGTAAGCTTTTGTTTGGAGGACTATTCGGAATATTCTATATTCCGAATAGCAGCTTTATATTCAGAGTAAGAGTTTTGCTGTGAGGCTTATACGGAATATTCTATATTCCAAATAGGGATTCCGCATAGAGGCTTGGTATTCCGAATAGAATAGTTATTCCGAATAGGTGACAGATATTCCGAATAGGCTAATCTTTCCGAGTAAGGGCATTATTCTGAACAGGGACTTTTATTCCGAATAGGAATAGTTTTCTGAATAGGCTGAATTTTCCGCATAGGAGGTTCTTTCCGAATAAGCCAAATATTCCGAGTAGAACTTTATTCCGAATAGGGACAGCTATTCCGAATAGATGATTATTCCGCATAGGAGGTTTATTCCGCATAGGGTCAATCATTCCGAGTAGACAAATATTCCGAATAGGGCTAATCTTTCCGAATAGGTGACAGATATTCCGAATAGCATTTATTCCGAATAGGAGTTTATTCCGGATAGGGAAATCTTAGTTTTTAGTTTTCTGCCTTTTTATTTTAAGCTTTATTTTTCCCGCCTTTTTCTTGATTGCACTTTAAGTTTATTTGCCATAGTTTAAGATTTAGTTTTAGTTGCATTTTAAGTTTGCCTTAGTTAGATTTAAGTTTGCGTTATTTACATTATTGCCCTTTAATTTTAGTCTTGCTTTTAAATACTTGCACTTTATTTTAATTAGATTTAGATTTACTTTAATTGTACTTTTACTTTAATTGTTCTGCACCTTTTATTTCAAACACTACAACGACACACTTTTGTTCCACCAATAGATAACTGAGTCACACATTAAACATAAGTTTTTCAATTCGAAGAGAACAATAGAACGATAAATTTTTATACGGGGTGTCAAAAGCTCTGTATTAAAAGCAATCACCACTCGCAGTGGAAAAGGTACAAAGGAACCCGAGCTTCCTATACCTACACCGGTGATTGTGACAAAGGAAAGTCACCTACTCATATTCCTCAACCTTCTACTTCCCTAATTCCTCTACCTCTTACTTCTACCCCTCCGCCACCCAAGAATGTGAGTGATCCTACTATTCCAAAGACTTCCTCTTCTTCCGATATACCTTATCCCTCAAGGTTGAGGAAAGAGAAGCTCAAAAGCAAGGACGATATTCAAGTTTCAAACTTTCTCAAAATGTTTAAACAATTGAATTTCAACATCTCCTTCGCGGAGGCTCTCGCTCACATGCCTAAATATGCAAAAATGTTCAAAGATCTTCTTAGTGACAAGGAGAAACTTCTCGATATTGCTAATACCCAACTTAATGAGAATTGCTCCGCAGTGCAATTAAGGAAATTGCCAACCAAACTTGGTGATCCGTTTCTTAATCCCTTGCAACTTCCCGGGAGTAGAGAATTGCATGGCCCTAGCCGATCTAGGTGCTAGTATCAATTTAATGCCCTTAAGCGTTTGGAAGCAATTATCTCTCCCTGAGCTAGTCCCCACCAAAATGACTTTGGAATTTGCTAACCGTACGGTTGCTTATCCAGTGGGGATAGCCGAAGACGTTTTTGTAGGAGTCGACAAATTCACTTTTCCCACCGATTTCGTCGTAGTCGACTACGAGATGGACCCTCGTGTTCCATTAATCGTTGGACGTCCATTCTTGAGGACCGATCGCACTCTCATCGATGTAGAAGCGGGTGAGCTTATCATGAGAGTTGGTGACGAACGAATTGTCTTCAACATGGGTAAGATTTCTAAACAGCCTTATTCATACGAGAGTGTTAATTGTATCGACGTTCTTGATGAGGCTTGTGAAGAACACTTCAAAGATGCTTGTAAAAGTAGTCGTACCTCTCTTCCCAATGTTGAGACTGTTGCCTCTGTTGCTCCATCACTAACTCCATTTGGAGAAAGTGATTTCCTTCTGACTGAATTTGAAGCAAGTTTAGGGGATGTGGATTTAAAATATGATGATTCTCCCACCGATTGGGAAGAAGACATTCGTACCATTGAGAAACTTCTCAATGAGGACCATATTTCTCCACAATCTCCCAAGGATATTGCTATCGATGAACCGAATTTGAATCCACCTTCCATCGAAAATCCTCCGGATTTAGAGCTTAAGGAATTACCGTCCCATCTCGAGTATGTGTTCCTTGAAGACAAGAAGAATTCGCCCGTCATCATCGCTAAGGACTTGAAAGAAGAAGAAAAATCTCGCCTTATCGTCGTGCTTAAAGATCATAAGAAGGCAATTGCTTGGAAAATTTCCGATATCCGCGAAATTGATCCAAACTTTTGTACTCACAAAATTCTCATGGAAGATGACTTTAAACCCGCAATCCAAAGCCAAAGAAGGGTTAATCCTCGAGTTCATGACGTCATCAAACAAGAGGTTATCAACTTCTAGATGCCGGCTTGATTTACCCTATTTCGGATTCGCCATGGGTAAGTCCCGTCCATTGTGTGCCTAAGAAAGGCGGAATAACCGTTGTTCCCAATGAACACAACGAGTTGATTCCTACTCGTCTCGTTACTGGGTGGAGAGTTTGTATCGACTATCGCAAACTCAATGATGCCACGAGAAAAGATCACTTTCCTCTTCCTTTCATGGATCAAATGCTCGAGCGTCTAGCGGGTAATGACTATTACTGCTTCTTAGACGGTTTCTCCGGGTATTTTTAAATTCCCATCGATCCCAAAGACCAAGAGAAAACCACATTCACTTGTCCCTACGGAACATTTGCTTACAAACGCATACCTTTCGGTTTATGCAATGCTCCTGGGACGTTCCAAAGGTGTATGATGGCTATCTTCCATGACATGGTTGAAGAAACTATGGAAGTCTTCATGGATGATTTCTCGGTTTATGGCGATTCTTTCTCTGCTTGCCTTGCCAATTTAGAACGTATGCTAAAGCGGTGTGAAGACACTCGCCTTGTTCTAAATTGGGAAAAATGCCATTTCATGGTAAAAGAGGGCATCGTGCTAGGACACAAAATCTCCAAAGTCGGTCTCGAAGTGGACCGTGCTAAAGTTGATGTTATTGCAAAATTGCCTCCACCTTCAACCGTGAAGGGTGTGAGAAGTTTCCTCGGTCATGCGGGCTTCTACTGTCGATTTATCAAAGATTTTTCTAAAATCGCTCGCTCGATGACCCACCTCTTGGAAAAAGATACTCCTTTTATCTTTTCCAAAGAGTGTATTGAAACCTTCAACTTTCTTAAGGATAAGCTAACTAAGGCACCGGTCTTGGTTACCCCTAATTGGGAGCTGCCTTTCGAGTTGATGTGCGATGCTAGCGACTTTGCTATTGGAGCGGTTTTGGGCCAAAGAGTGAACAAACACTTCCAACCGATCCATTACGCTAGCAAGACAATGACAGGGGCTCAATTGCATTACACGACAACCGAAAAAGAGCTTTTAGCTGTTGTCTATGCTTTTGAAAAGTTCCGCCCCTATTCTGTCCTTTCTACCACCATCGTGTACATGGACCATTCCGCGTTGAAGTACTTGTTAACCAAACAAGATTCTAAACCAAGACTTCTCCGCTGGGTTTTGCTACTTCAAGAATTTAAAATCGAAATTCGTGATAAGAAGGGAGCTGAAAACCTAGCCGCGGATCATCTCAGTAGACTTGAGGATCCTTATCAAGGGGATCATCCGAACAAAGAGATCAATGACTCTTTTCCCCTTGAGACCTTAATGTCTATCAACTCGACTTATGATGAAACCCCGTGGTTTGCGGAGATTGCAAACTACTTGGCGTGTGGAATTCTCATTGACAGGTTAACATCCCAACAAAAGAAGAAGTTCTTTAAAGACATTAAGACTTACTTTTGGGATGACCCGTATCTCTTCAAACAATGTGCTGATTTGATTATTCGCCAATGTGTTGATGGACCGGCAGCTTTAGACATTCTCGAAGCTTGCCACAAAGGACCCACCGGTGGTCACTTTGGTCCCAACTTCACCGCAAAGAAAGTGTTTGACTCAGGATTTTATTGGCCCTCCATTTATCGTGACGCTCACGAAATGGTGAAAAATTGTGATGCTTGCCAACGACAAGGCAAGATCACACATAAAGATGAGATGCCTCAAAATTTCATACAAGAATGTGAAATATTTGATGTGTGGGGCATCGACTTTATGGGGCCGTTCCCTTCATCTAAAGGAAACAAATACATCCTTGTAGCCGTTGACTACGTTTCTAAATGGGTTGAAGCCAAAGCTTTACCCACTAACGACGCAAGGGTGGTTTGTAACTTTTTGAAGTCGCTATTCGCTAGATTCGGTGTGCCCCGTGCCATTATTAATGATCGCGGGACTCATTTTTACAATGATCAATTCGCAAGAGTCATGGCTAAGTATGGTGTAAATCATCGTCTTTCCACCGCATACCACCCACAAACTAATGGGCAGGCTGAAATCTCTAACCGAGGGTTAAAGCGAATTCTTGAACAAACCGTGGGAGAGCATCGTGCCTCATGGGCCGATAAACTTGATGATGTTCTGTGGGCTTTCCGTACCGCATACAAGACTCCTATTGGTTGTACACCATATCGTCTCGTGTACGGAAAAGCATGCCACCTCCCCATTGAGTTGGAGCACAAGGCTTACTGGGCCTTGAAGTGGGCTAACTTCGACATCAACAAAGCCGATGACCTACGCAAAATCCAACTCAATGAGCTTAATGAACTCAGGAATGAAGCTTATGAAAATTCCTTGAAGACAAGAAGAATTCGCCCGTCATCATCGCTAAGGACTTGAAAGAAGAAGAAAAATCTCGCCTTATCGTCGTGCTTAAAGATCATAAGAAGGCAATTGCTTGGAAAATTTCCGATATCCGCGAAATTGATCCAAACTTTTGTACTCACAAAATTCTCATGGAAGATGACTTTAAACCCGCAATCCAAAGCCAAAGAAGGGTTAATCCTCGAGTTCATGACGTCATCAAACAAGAGGTTATCAAACTTCTAGATGCCGGCTTGATTTACCCTATTTCGGATTCGCCATCGGTAAGTCCCGTCCATTGTGTGCCTAAGAAAGGCGGAATAACCGTTGTTCCCAATGAACACAACGAGTTGATTCCTACTCGTCTCGTTACTGGGTGGAGAGTTTGTATCGACTATCGCAAACTCAATGATGCCACGAGAAAAGATCACTTTCCTCTTCCTTTCATGGATCAAATGCTCGAGCGTCTAGCGGGTAATGACTATTACTGCTTCTTAGACGGTTTCTCTGGGTATTTTTAAATTCCCATCGATCCCAAAGACCAAGAGAAAACCACATTCACTTGTCCCTACGGAACATTTGCTTACAAACGCATACCTTTCGGTTTATGCAATGCTCCTGGGACGTTCCAAAGGTGTATGATGGCTATCTTCCATGACATGGTTGAAGAAACTATGGAAGTCTTCATGGATGATTTCTCGGTTTATGGCGATTCTTTCTCTGCTTGCCTTGCCAATTTAGAACGTATGCTAAAGCGGTGTGAAGACACTCGCCTTGTTCTAAATTGGGAAAAATGCCATTTCATGGTAAAAGAGGGCATCGTGCTAGGACACAAAATCTCCAAAGTCGGTCTCGAAGTGGACCGTGCTAAAGTTGATGTTATTGCAAAATTGCCTACACCTTCAACCGTGAAGGGTGTGAGAAGTTTCCTCGGTCATGCGGGCTTCTACTGTCGATTTATCAAATATTTTTCTAAAATCGCTCGCCCGATGACCCACCTCTTGGAAAAAGATACTCCTTTTATCTTTTCCAAAGAGTGTATTGAAGCCTTCAACTTTCTTAAGGATAAGCTAACTAAGGCACCGGTCTTGGTTACCCCTAATTGGGAGCTGCCTTTCGAGTTGATGTGCGATGCTAGCGACTTTGCTATTGGAGCGGTTTTGGGCCAAAGAGTGAACAAACACTTCCAACCGATCCATTACGCTAGCAAGACAATGACAGGGGCTCAATTGCATTACACGACAACCGATAAAGAGCTTTTAGCTGTTGTCTATGCTTTTGAAAAGTTCCGCCCCTATCTTGTCCTTTCTACCACCATCGTGTACATGGACCATTCCGCGTTGAAGTACTTGTTAACTAAACAAGATTCTAAACCAAGACTTCTCCGCTGGGTTTTGCTACTTCAAGAATTTAAAATCGAAATTCGTGATAAGAAGGGAGCTGAAAACCTAGCCGCGGATCATCTCAGTAGACTTGAGGATCCTTATCAAGGGGATCATCCGAACAAAGAGATCAATGACTCTTTTCCCCTTGAGACCTTAATGTCTATCAACTCGACTTATGATGAAACCCCGTGGTTTGCGGAGATTGCAAACTACTTGGCGTGTGGAATTCTCATTGACAGGTTAACATCCCAATAAAAGAAGAAGTTCTTTAAAAACATTAAGACTTACTTTTGGGATGACCCGTATCTCTTCAAACAATGTGCTGATTTGATTATTCGCCAATGTGTTGATGGACCGGCAGCTTTAGACATTCTCGAAGCTTGCCACAAAGGACCCACCGGTGGTCACTTTGGTCCCAACTTCACCGCAAAGAAAGTGTTTGACTCAGGATTTTATTGGCCCTCCATTTATCGTGACGCTCACGAAATGGTGAAAAATTGTGATGCTTGCCAACGACAAGGCAAGATCACACATACAGATGAGATGCCTCAAAATTTCATACAAGAATGTGAAATATTTGATGTGTGGGGCATCGACTTTATGGGACCGTTCCCTTCATCTAAAGGAAACAAATACATCCTTGTAGCCGTTGACTACGTTTCTAAATGGGTTGAAGCCAAAGCTTTACCCACTAACGACGCAAGGGTGGTTTGTAACTTTTTGAAGTCGCTATTCGCTAGATTCGGTGTGCCTCGTGCCATTATTAATGATCGCAGGACTCATTTTTACAATGATCAATTCGCAAGAGTCATGGCTAAGTATGGTGTAAATCATCGTCTTTCCACCGCATACCACCCACAAACTAATGGGCAGGCTGAAATCTCTAACCGAGGGTTAAAGCGAATTCTTGAACAAACCGTGGGAGAGCATCGTGCCTCATGGGCCGAAAAACTTGATGATGTTCAATGGGCTTTCCGTACCGCATACAAGACTCCTATTGGTTGTACACCATATCGTCTCGTGTACGGAAAAGCATGCCACCTCCCCATTGAGTTGGAGCACAAGGCTTACTGGGCCTTGAAGTGGGCTAACTTCGACATCAACAAAGCTGGTGACCTACGCAAAATCCAACTCAATGAGCTTAATGAACTCAGGAATGAAGCTTATGAAAATTCCTTGATCTATAAGGAAAAGACTAAGCTCATTCATGATTCCAATATTAAAAACCCAGAGTTCTAAGTTGGAGACAAAGTTTTACTCTTCAACTCTCGGTTGAAAATCTTTTCGGGCAAGCTGAAATCTCGTTGGTCCGGCCCATTCACCATTGCCCAAATTTTTCCATATGGTACTCTCGAGCTCGCTCAACCTAATGGACCTAATTTTAAGGTGAATGGCCAACGAGTGAAGTTGTACTTTGGTGAGGACATCTCTCATGATATGATTCCATCCCTCACCACGTTTCCCATGAACTATTTTTGGGTCGAGTCAGGCTCGTGACTCGATTATAAAAAACAAGCGCTCCTCGGGAGGCAGCCCGTGTATCTATCCCTTTCTGTTTTACCTCCTAAGTGTAGGGGGACCTATATAGGTTGTTTGTGTTTGTATGGTGATGTGATTACAGGGATGAATGCACTTTTGGAACCTTTGAAGAACCGTGCTCCCGTGTTATCTACAATCCGGTTCTATCTCTCAACTATCGTGATTCAATTTTCTTCATACTTACATTTGAAATTGATCACTTTAGTCGTCTCTTCCTTAGCTTGATTTAACCAACGTGCACAATGTCATAAGTGTAGGGGAGACTTTTCCCACATGCTTAAACATTGAGGACAATGTTTATATTAAGTGTAGGGGGACTTCTATCGAAGTTTTAAGTGGACTTTTCCATTAAAATGCCTTCATTTAACCGAAAAATCATCTTTTTCAGCATTTTTCAAATTTTTAATTAACTTTGGCCATATAGTCGTAATTTTTAAATTTTTATCGTTGCTTTCATATGTATATATCCCGCAATAAAGTCAAAAATATTAATAAAGTGGTGTAGCTAGTTTAGAAGTCTTTGACATATTAGGCCCGTTGCGATTATTTTGACTCAACTCGAATAGACTTATCCAAGTTTATTCTAGCAAGTATCCTTAACCATGTAGACCTTAATTGGTTTATTAGGCTAAGAATACACGAGTCTCATTACTTGAGATTTTAAATTGTGGAGAACGAGAAATGATAGAGTCAATTATAAGTAGGTATTCTTGCACAAGCACACTTGGTGTGATTATAAGCCTATTCTCCCATTGCTTGCTAATAATTTATCTGCAATAAGTAAGGTCGTACGATTTTATTGAATAACTTAGCTTCTAGCCCAAGATCGTTTAAAAGTTGCTCGGTAATGATAAGAGTTCATAGCCAAGGCATAACTTATGAAGCGGGGCGCGAAGATTGGCGAGTCCGAAAAAGCCCTAACAAGGCATGAGGATTCCATTTTATTGCTAAAGATCCAAGGTGATGTGAAAAGCATTATTCCTGAAATCAATATGAAGGATCAAGACTCAGGACGAAAAGCAATCAACTCCCATAAAGATCATGGAGAAGTCTATCCGAAAAGACCCTAACAAGGTATGAGGATAAATAGATCCAAGTCCGAAAAGGAGGCGGATCGTTGTATCTCAAAATCCCAATTAACGATTGAAGAAATAATGATGAAGTCGTGGTCAACAAAGTTGGAGTATCCCTCAAAAGTCTCCAAGTGAAGAAACTCTATTAATGAAGAGAAGACCATTATCTCAAGAACGTCTCTCAAGATATGAAGTATGAAGTACATGCCAAATATCGGCCCGAGAAAAGTCTCAAATCGTGAAGCGAGTTATGCCAAGATATGAACTTTTTAATATCCCGAGAAACAGTTTTAAGAGATTTTGTCCTTTAGCTAACTATTAATCAAATCGTCCTACTTTGCTTTCAGTCTAAATAAACTATCGCAATAAGTCTAAAAATGCATCTTCGTGATCATTCTAAGACAAAAATAAAATATAAGAGATACACCTAGGAATAAGGGAGTTTAAGCATATAATTAAGCCATGTGTGTAAGTGTTTGTTTTGCTAACTTATAATAACAATGATCTCGTTTTTAAGCTTAGTTTGGGGAACGTGAAACTTGAGGATGATAAATCTTCGCAGCACCAAAGCCCTAATGTAAGTCTTAGATCTCTTTGCGAGTTATTTCCATATAGCTATTTTCAAATGAAAATGGTTTTCTATCCCTTTTGTTTCATTCAAGTTTTTATATATCTCTTTAGTAGTAGTGGTTATTGTTAATAAGGCCAAGGTTGATTGATTATGAGAAAAGTGTAAATTTAGTTTATCACTAAGCATTGCATGAGGGCATGGCAATGGTTAAGTGTAGGGGATTTGATAGGTGTGAAAACACCCATCCTTTTACCACTTATTTCTTGCTAAAACAAGACCAAAACGCGTATTTAATATCATTTGTTTGGAATTATGTGTGGTTTGTGTGTATGTTGTGTTTTCAGAGCCATCCGGATAAATATTAAAGAAAACATGGGATTGCACGGGTTTTATCGAAGAAAAAGACTCAAGACGAAGTTTATTGTCCAAGAGATGCAAAAGATTTGAAGTCAATGGGCCTATTTGAAGATTTATCGAAGAAAAGGACCAAAGATGGAAGATTTACATATGTCGAAAGAACTCAAGTCTATTAAACGAAGAAATTAAAAGACGAGTTGAATTTATTCGTCGAAAAATCTCGAATCAGAATCGAAAACGTCAACTTTACTGAAAAGACGAGAAGACGAAAAGAAAGAAGAAAGCCCACTCACCAACCAAAGACAAGGCCTATAAATAGGACCTCCCTCCCACACATTAGACAAGTTTTTAGTTTTTTTTCTTTTCCAGCTTTTTCTTTTTTGTTTCGTAGGGTAACCAACACCACTAAGGTATTGGTGATTTTTCATCTTTGATTTCAAAAGTTCTTGTGAGTTTTAATCCTTCCTTTTGATTGTTTAACATTAATCTTTCAATATAATCTTTCATTTCATCTTGTTCATCTTTCTCTTGTTGATTTGAAGTTTTAAAGTTTTATTTTGTTGAGTTTGATCTTCAAAAGTAAGTGGGTTTTGTGTTTTTATTGATTTGATTTGATGTTTATGGTTAGTAGATGATTCGTAGTTAAATTGGTTTAAGTTTTGGTTAAAAAACTTGGTTGATTTTGGTAAAAATTCGTATTGTTTATGTTCCCTGTTCTTCGTCTTCAATCATTCCCCAGATTCCGAATCAACTTAATGTTCCGAACCAAGGGTTTTGTCATAATCTTCCGAATGAAGCATTCTAGTTAAGTTATTCCGCATGAAGGTGTTGTTCCGAATAAAGCTTTTTATTAAATATTCCGGATGAGTATTATATTCTGAATCAAAGTTTTGTCAAAAATATTCCGAGTCAGTTTTTTTAATGTTCCGAATGAAGCTTTTTGTTTAATTTATTCCGAATCAGCAAATTTCATTCAGTTATTCCGAACCAGCAGTTCATCCGGAATAAATCAACATTCCGGATGAGTATGTATATTCCGAATCAACGTTTTTATTAAATATTCCGAATCAGTTTTTTTTAAAATGTTCCGAATGAAGGTTTTGGATTAGTTATTCCGAGTCAGTGCACTTTATTCCGAACGAAGCATTTTTGTTAGATATTCCGAATCAAGGAAATTATTCCGGATCAGTATTATTCCGGATGAGTTCAGTTATTCCGGATCAGCATTATTCCGAATGAGCAGTTCTCTTAGATTATTCCGCATGAGCACAATTGTTCCGAGCGAAGCTTCTTCATTGAGTATTCCGAATGAACCTTTTGTGTTATATTCCGAATCAAGCATTTTTCAGTAAAGGTTATTCTATTGTTTCTGATTTATTGTTTAATTGTTTAATTTTAATTCATGCTTTATTTTATTAACTGCTTTTAATTAATTGCTTGCTTTTAGTTTATCTTTATTTACTTCACGCATTTACCTTTTTAGTAGCTTAGAAAACCAAACCCCTTTTTGTAACCAAGAACAACTATTCCACTTTAAACCGTGATCGATTCGAGAAGATACCGAGAATTTAACTAAACCCATGCAAAAGCCTTGTATTAGCGAATTCATACTTCAAATCTTGAGAGACGTTCATGAAATAATGGTCTTCTCTTCATAATAGGAATTTCTTCACTTGAAGTTTTGAGAGATTCTTCATATTTGGACCACGACTTCTTCATTTTTCTCCAATCTTTATTTTGGACTTTGATATACAACGACCCGCCTCCTTTTTGGACTTGGATTTATTTATCCTCATACCTTGTTAGGGCCTTTTTGGATAGATTTCTCCATGATCTTTTGGGGAGTTCTTGCTTTTTGTCGTGTGTCTTGATCCTTCATATTGATTTTTGATAAATGATTCTTCACATCACTTTTGGATCTTTAGCAATAAAATGTGCCCTCATGCCTTGTTAGGGCCTTTTCGGACTCGCCAATCTTCGCATCCCGCTTCAATAAGTTATGCCTTGGCTATGAACTCTAATCCATACCGAGCAACTTTTAAACGATCTTGGGCTAGAAGCTAAGTAACTTTTCAAATCGTACAACCTTATTTATTGTAGATAAAATTTATTAGCAAGCGATGGGAGAATAGGCTTATAATTAACTCACATAAATTCACGAAAGAATACCAAACTTATAATTGACTCTATCATCTCTCGTTCTCCACAGTTTAAAATCTCAAGGAATGAGACTCGTGGATGCTTAGCCTTTAAATCAAAGTTTTGGGTTTTCGAGTCGTCTATAGGATCTTGCAAACTCTTAGACTTTTTCACGTTTAGAAATCACATTTTAAAGTTCCCTTGATAAACGACTCTCTAGGATCAATTATAGGAACTTACGAAAAGTTCTTGTTTTTAACCCGTGAGAGTTAAGACTTTCGCGTTTTAAAGCTCCCTATATAAAAGCCTAGCAAAACTTGACTTAAACACTTTAAGGATACTAGCTAGAGTAAACTTAGATAAGTAAACTCGGGTTGAGTCAAAAGATTCACAACGTTTGAAAATTAAAACCACTTTATTAAAATTTATTCTAGAAAAGAAATAAAATAACTATACAAAGGAAAAACTAATAGGCCAAAATAGATCAAAAATTTTGAAAATGTCAAAAAATTGATTTTCCGGTTAAAATGAGGACAAATACAAGGAAAAGATCACTTAACTTCGATAGAAGTCCCCCCTACACTTGATATAAACATTGTCCTCAATGTTTAAGCATGTGGAAGTAAACTCCCCTACACTTAGGACATTGTGCACGTTGTTTAAATCTTGCTAAGGAAAAGACAACTAACGAGATTCCTATTTTAATATTAGAAAATATAAAATAGTGAATCGAAAAGAGTTTAGGATAGAACCGGGAAGACGGAAACATGGAATCACGGGTCGTCAAAAATCATCAAGAGTGGATCATTGAGCGCTCGAATCCCTGAATATGAGAAGAGAGGAAATAGCAAACACCAACGGGTCTCCCCTACACTTAGGATAAAGATAGCTAAAAGATAGATACATGGGTTGCCTCCCAAGAAGCGCTTGATTTTTGTTCACCGAGTCGTGAGCCTGACTCGACCTTGATTAGCAAAGGAAGAAGCATGAAACATATCCACCGGGATCAAAGACATAGTTTTCGTCCATCAAATAGCACAAGCTTAAGGCGAACAAGGCAAGCCAAAGAAGAAGAGGCAAGGTTCCCTTAAGCAAAGATGGAGCACGGTGGAAGCAAGTATGGTGAGGTGCAAGCATATCTTCAGTAGTTCCAAAAATCTTTCCTTTTATTTCGTCAGATGGATACTGAGATGGCTGAAGAATATCGATACCGGGGTCGAACACCTTTTCCTTTAGGGTAAAATAGCACTCGGGCTCAGCAGAATTTGAAGAACATCCACTAAGAAAATGCACAACCTCGTCCTCAGAAGGTGGACAAAGAGGTGTCAAAACATACATGCTACGGATGTTGGTGTCGTCCTGTGTCGTCTCCTTTGAAAGAATTTTCTTCAAATCCGTAGAAGGATGAAGACCATAAGCATCAAAGTCCAAAGGAGGGGCATCACTCTCATGAGGGAAGTAAGTATTGAGAAAAGTAGAAAAGTCTTCCTCAAATGAGTAGTCATCCAAAGTAGGATCAAGCATGGATGGCGGAGGATCTTCATCATGAGAAGAATCACTCGAAAGAGTATCGGCCTCATCAAAATCATCATAAGTGGGCATGTCGGGATACTCGGAAGTAAAATCATCATAATCATCCCCATCGGAGCTAGAATCATCATCATAAGCATCATAGATCGGTGGAGAATCATATATGGGTGAAGGTTCCAAATTGGAGAGAGAATCATCCACATCATCTTGAAAAAGTGGATTATTATTGCAAGAATCGAATAGAGGATTGTTGTAGACGACAAAATCATCAAGCACATTAATCATATTCGCGGATTCTCTTCCATAGGATTTGCTTGTAAGCTTCCCCATTTCAAAAACTTGTGCATCATCCCCGACTCTTAAGATGAGTTCACATTTATACACATCAATTAAAGCTCTACCGGTTCTAAAAAATGGGCGTCCAAGTATTAACGGAATACGAGGGTCCATTTCATAATCAACAACGACGAAGTCGACCGGAAAAGTGAATGTGCCAACTTTGATGAACACATCTTCGGCAATACCAACGGGGTAAGCGAGAGTGCGATTGGCTAGCTTAAGAGTCATATTTGTGGGTGAAAGGTCGGGCAATGATAACTTTTTCCAAACACTTAAAGGCATCAAATTAATACTTGCCCCGAGATCGGCTAAGGCAGTAAATTTGTCGGTTTGGTTAAAAGTACAAGGAAGCACAAAACGACCAGGATCTCCAAGTTTTTCGGAAGTTCTTTAAGAAGGATTGCAGAGCAATTTTCGTTCAAGCGAGTATTAACAAACTCGACCATCTTCTCCTTCTTATTAAACAATACCTTAAACATCTTGACAAATTGTGGCATTTGGGCAAGAGCTTCAACAAGGGGAAAGGTGATTTTCATTCCGGCAATCTTTTCCAAAAAGTTAGAGACTTGAATGTCATTCTTAGTCAAAATTCTAGCCTTGTTGAGTCGAGAAGGGTAAGGAATGCTGGGGTTGGGTGGTGGTGGCATAGAAGGTGAAGGTGGGGTTGGTGAAGGTTGAGATGTTGAAGGGTTCTTTGTGGGTACTTCGTCATGACGAGGCGAAGACGGTAATGGTGTACTAATACTAGGTGTGGGAGTAGTAGGGATAAATGGTGGTGGAGGAGGTGTAGATGATGTAACTTGGGGCGGGATAGGTGGTCCTACTAAAGTAATTCCACTACGAGTAGTAATAGCACTCACATTCGCTCGCGGGTTAGTGACGGTGTTTGAAGGTAGAGAACTCGAAGTAGAGGGTTGAGTGGTGGGCAAGAAACTAGCCAGCATATTCTTCAAATCATTCGTTTGATTGCTGAAGGAGGATTGTATATCATTTCGAAGCTCGGATCTAATGTCATTCCCTTGCTTGGTGATATCCCCTTTCAAATTGATAATTTGGCTTTGCAGATTCTTGATTTTCTCTCCTTGGGTTCTCATTAAGGCTTCAACATCTTGATTAATGGGTGGGGCTTGTTGAGCGGGTGGGTGATAAGGATTAGAAGCTCGAGGTGGGATTTGGTTGCTTCTATTGTAATTGTTGTTGGGGTTGTGGTTTTGAGGAGAAAAATCTGGTGAAAGATAGTTGTTGGACCGGTAACTTAGCAAATTTCGATCCCCTTGAGGTCGGGCTTGGTAATTTTCCGGTGAATAATTACCATAAGCCGCATACACGTTTTCCGGATTGCCTTGAGTAGAAGGACAATCAGTGTATGAGTTTGGACCGCCGCATGTCTCACAAGGATTGGCTACCGCTTTAACTTGTTGTTGTTGGTTTGAAGCGATGAGCAAGATATTTTTGTTCATTTCGGCCATCATGCGAGTGAATTCGGTCATGTCGGGGTTTGTTGAAGTAGAAGAAACATTGACTCTCGGGTTGTTCCTTGAAGAAGCGGAGGAATCCCAGTTTTTGTGATGAGTAGTCATGTTCTCAATAAGCTCTCTACACTCCTCGGGTCTTCTTTTCATAAATGTGCCACCGGCGGCTGCATTAATCGTATCACGATCACGAAAAGTGAAACCGTTGTATAAAGTATCAATTAAGGTCACAGGGAGCATGTTGTGGTTTGGACAACGATCGATCAAACATTATATCTTTCCCAAGCATCAAAGAGAGATTCATCGGGTTCTTGCATGAAACCGCTGATTTGATTTCGAAGGCTCGTGACCATGGATGGTGGAAAGTAGCGCGACAAAAAGCGTTGAGTCATGTCATCCTAAGTATGAATTGAATTCTTCGGGAGACGATCAAACCATTTCTTGGCGTGATGTGATAAAGTATGTGGGAAGAGTTGAAGGCGAAGAACATCCATTGTGGCACCGGGCAACTTCATGCTTTGACTGATAGTAATGAATTTATCGAGGTGTTTGTTGGCATCATCATCAGGCAATCCACGGAATTGATTAGTTTGCACCTGCTGGATCATGTGATGCTTCAACGAAAACTCCAGAGCCGTGATTTGCATTGGCGCAATCGGTCCTCCTCGTCCAAACATGGTGGGTTGACAAAGCTCCTCCATTGTCCGAAGATCGGGCTGTGGAAGAACATTGTTGTTGTTATTGTTGAGGTGCGGTGGATTATTGTTGTTGTTCACACCTGCCATAGCTAAATCTTCACGAGTCTCGGGCTCAGGATAAGTAGAAGATCTAGTACGCATACACCTGAAAAAGCAAAAGAAAACAACACCAAACACAAAGAGAATATATATACACTATAAAGAAAAAAAAATCTTTTTGGATTTTTGAAATTTTTTAATTTTTATGGATTTTTTAACAATTTTTTTTTAATTTTTGTGGTTTTTTTGAAATTTTGAAGCAAGAAAAATAACGCTCACGAATGAACGGATCCCAAAAAGCAACGCGTCTTTCACAGAAAACCGTTAATCTTTACGAAAAGAGCCGGCAGCGGCGCCGTTTGATAACTGATTTTTACTCAGTTAAAAAGTTCTTTGTCGTATGTCTAATCGAATTGATTACTGGTTTAAGTGTGACTCAATTGTTTTTGGTTAAGAAAAATATTTGTTGTTGTTGAAAAATAAAAGTGCGAGACTTTAAAGTAAAGCTAAATCTAATTTAAAATAAATGACGGGAATTAAAGCGCGTCGAGAAATTAAAAGGCACTAAAAGTAAATAACGTAAACTTAAAACTATCCTAAAGGCAAACTTAAAACTCAACTAAAACTTAAACTAAGGCAAGGCTTAAAATAAATCTAAGGCAAGTAAACTTAAAGTGCAAGTAAGTAAACGGCGGGAAAAGTAAAGCTTGAAAATTAAAAACATAAACTTGAAATAACCTGAAAACAGCTCATTCGGAATAAACCTTCGTTCGGAATAATCACTCGTTCGGAATGTCACCTTCGTTCGGAATAATTCTTCTTCACTCGGAATATTTACCTCACGCGGCATAAATGGCTTATCCGGAATATTTGAACAAAACTCTCATTCGGAATAAAATCTTTATCCGGAATATTTGATTATTCCGAATAAACAACCTTCAAACCCTTCATCCGGAATATTCCGAATGAACACCTTGATCCGGAATATAAGTTATTCCGAATGAAGACCTTGATCCGGAATACTGATTATTCCGGATGAACACCCCTTGATCCGGAATATTCGTTTGATCCGGAATAAATCCTTTCGTTCGGAATATATCACAAAACTAACCAATGAATCCTTCGTTCGGAATATCCACTGATTCAGAATAATCTCAATAAAACCTTGATCCGGAACAAACAGCTTGATCCGGAATAACCAACGGAAAGCCTTGATTCGGAATAAGTGGCTTTGATCCGGAATAATATGGGAAACCAATTCGCGAAGAACAAGGAAGAACAAATATGCACGAATCTAATCTAATCTAATCAACATCAACCAAAAGATTAAACCAAAATAACACAAATGATTAACTAAACAAAAACTAATCAATCCAAATCAATAAAACTAACAATAATAACCACAATGATCAAAACCCACTTAATCAATTTAATAAAAACTCAATAACATGAACATAAACATAAAGCATAAAGATTAAATCAATCACAAGAAGGGAAGATAAGAGATTAACAAGAAAAGTAAAGAATCAATAACAATAAAAAGGAAACTTACTTGAAATTAAAGGTATTTAAGGTGCAAGACAATTAAGTAAATGACATGAATTTAAAGAGCATGTAATTAAAATGGTGGAAGACTAATTGTCACACTTAGCCAACAAAATGAAATGAAATGAAATGAAATCTATTTATAGGAGATTAGGGAGGTGCTTAGTGGAAGCTTCCTCCCCTCTTTCTTCTTTCTTTAATTATCCTTTAGTCCTCGTCTTCTTAATCTTCGACTTTTGACTTTGTCTCGGGATTAATAAACTCGTCTTGTAATTTCTTCAATAAATTAGACTTGAGTTCTTCGGATTTTAGTAAACTTCCGTCTTTTGACTTTTTCTTCGATAAATCTTTAGAATTGGTCTTGGACTTCCGTTCTTTTTGCACTCTTGATTTCTTGACTTCGTCTTTTGTCTTTTTCTTCGATAAAAGCCCGTGAATGCCCGTGTTTTCTACCCTTTTCACATTTTCGTCCTAAATCACAATAAAAACACAAACCACGCATAATTCCGACATTTACGACATAAAATACACGTTTTGGCTTAGTTATTATTGTTGTTAAGTGGTAAAAGGATGGGTGTTTACAAACCTATCACCAGGTATCATGGCCATACGAGCGGTACCCTCCACGGCACACGGGATGATCAAATTCCTTGTGGAAGGAGGAATTGTCACTATCTATAACACAATCATACCAGCATCCGAGTATCATGTCGTGACAACACCGGTTCCACCTGTTCCCCCCAAGGACGGATCGCCACCTCCCAATTGGATGGTGGCAATCCATCCTGATTACCCGGAACAAGAGGTATCCATAGGGGGAACACTCTCGGATAGCGGCAAGAGGGCCATGTGCTCTCTCCTGAAAGCAAACTTAGATGTATTCGCATGGGAGCCCAAGCACATGACGGGCGTACCGCGTGCGATAGCAGAACATAAGCTCCAAATCCGCCAGGGATATCCTCCCGTTAAGCAAAAGAAGCACGGTCAGGCACCCGAACGCAACCAAGTAATATTGGATGAAGTACGGAAATTGGTGGATGCAGGTATCATGCGCGAGGTATACTACCACGAGTGGTTATCCAACCCAGTCATGGTCAAAAAGCATGACGGAAGTTGGCGCATGTGCGTGGATTTCACGGATCTGAATAAAGCCTGTCCACAGGACTGCTACCCGTTACCGGAGATTGATTGGAAGGTAGTATCCCTATGTGGATATCCCTTTAAGTGCTTCTTAGATGCATATAAAGGATACCACCAGATCCAGATGGCGGAAGAGGACGCAGAGAAGACGGCGTTCCATACTAGTCAAGGCGTATACTGTTATACAAAAATGCCATTCGGACTAAAGAACGCCGGGGCAACATATCAGCGGCTTGTTGACAAAGCCTTCGACTCACAGATAGGCCGCAACCTGGAGGTCTATGTTGATGATTTAGTCATCAAAAATCATACGGAGGATGCACTTCTCCGAGACGTCCAAGAGACGTTTGACACATTGAGGAGGATTAATATGAAGCTAAATCCAAAGAAATGCACGTTTGGGGCAATGGAAGGAATGTTCCTTGGATATATGATTGATCCAAATGGCATTAAGCCTTGCCCGGAATAGACGGACGCAGTAATACAGTTACCATCCCCTCAGACACGGAAAGAGGTGCAATCCTTAAATGGAAAGTTAGCCGGGCTAAACAGGTTCTTATCAAAGTCCGCAGAGAAGTCACTCCCTCTATTCAAAACACTCAAGAAGTGCATTAAGAAGGGAGACTTCCGGTGGACAAAGGAAGCTGAGGAAGCCTTTGGTCAAATCAAGCAACATCTTGCATCTCTCCCCATGCTAGTAGCTCCCCGACCCAAGGAGGAGCTCATCATGTACCTATCAGCCACACATGGAGCAATAAGTGCGGTACTTATGATGGATAGGGACACAGTCCAAACTCTGGTCTACTTCATAAGTAGAACACTACAAGGGCCGGAGTTGAATTATTCTTCCATGGAAAAATTGGTTTTGGCATTAGTGTTTGCTACGAAACGGTTGCGCCGGTACTTTCAGGCGCACCCAATTGTAGTTATTACTGATCAACCAATAAAACAAGTCATATCTAGACCAGATGTGGCCGGTAGGCTAAAAAAGTGGAGCATTCTATTAGGAGAACATAACATATCTTATAGACCAAGGACGGCTGTTAAAGGCTAAATCTTGGCAGATTTCTTGATAGAGAAGCCGGATGAGGAGGGACCAATCATACAACGAGAGGAAACTCCATCAGAACCATGGGTATTATTTACGGACGGATCTTCGTGCATGGATGGATCAGGAGCGGGTCTCATTTTTACGAATCCAGAAGGAATGGAGTTTACGTACGCTCTGCGCTTTGAGTTCACAGCCACCAACAATGAGGCGGAATATGAAGCGTTGATTGCGGGTTTAAAAATCGCCGCTAGAATGGGAGTCCGCAACCTTGAGGCCTATGTGGACTCACGGCTCGTCGCGAACCATATTCTGGGGGATACGTAGCTAAGGAGGATAACATGATTCGATAGTTGGAGAAAGTCAAGTCACTCATCGCGGCTTTCAGCAAGTTTTCCATCAAGCGGGTACCAAGAGGTGAAAACAAGAAGGCGGATGCTCTTAGCAAGATCGCGTCTACAAGTTTCGACCACTTATCCAAGCAAGTCTTGGTGGAAATACTAAAGGAAAAGTCTATAACGGAAGGGGAAGTCGCAGCTATAGTTGAGGAAGATGGGCCTACATGGATGACCCCGATCATCAACTATTTGACTAATGAAACCCTTCCAGACGAGGAAAAGGCGGCACAGCGCATCAGAAGGAAGTCGCATCACTTCGAGCTTCGAGAAGGTAATCTTTACAAGCGCTCTTTCTTACAGCCGTGGTTACGGTGTGTTGGGCCACGCCAGGCTACCTATGTGATCAGTGAGATACATGAGGGGTTATGCAGCATGTACGCGGGCCCCCGATCCGTAGTAGCCCGAGCTCTACGCACGGGATATTATTAGCCTACCATGCATAGGGATGCACGCGACATGATTCGCAAGTGCAGTGATTGCCAAGTGCACAGACCAGTACCACGACATCCGCAGCAGGAACTTACACCCATCACATCCCCATGGCCATTCTATAAGTGGGGGATTGATATCGGGGGACCTTTTCCTGTAGCTGCGGGGGGAGTTAAGTTCTTGATTGTTGCGATGGACTACTTTACACGCTGGATAGAGGCCAAGGCAGTCAAATCCATCACAGGCAAACAAGTTAAAAAGTTTGTTTGGGAGAACATCGTGTGCCGTTTTGGCTTACCAGGAGAAATCATCTCGGACAACAGGAAGCAGTTCGTGGATAATCCATTCAAGGACTGGTGCGCAACATTGAATATCAAACGGCGCTTCGCATCCGTTAAACACCCGCAGACAAATGGTCTTGTGGAATGAGCAAATAGAAGCTTGGGTGAAGGCATCAAGGCACGCCTGGAGGAACGAAGTGCCAAATGGGTGGACGAACTGCCACATGTTCTATGGGCACATAGGACTATGATTAAAACAGCCAACGGGGACACCCCATTCGCATTGGCCTACGGCATTGAAGCTGTTATACCAGCAGAAATAGGAATGCCTACAATCCGCACAACAGAGGTTAATGTCGTAAAAAACGACGAGCAGCTCCGGATCAATCTGGATTTATTGGAAGAAAAAAGGGAGATAGCGGCTATCAATGAGGCTAAATCCAAGGCACGGATGAAGGCTTATTATGACGCCAAGGTTAAAGGTGTTTCTTTTCGACCGGGAGATTATGTCTATCGTGCTAACTAGGCAAGTCGAGCGGAGAATACAGAAAAGCTAGGCCCTAAGTGGGAAGGACCGTATGAGGTCACGGAAGCCTTAGGACGGGGCGCGTACAAGTTACGTGACATGGATGGCCGCGATCTGGAACGCACATGGAATATCTGCAATCTTAAAAGGTGCTATCTTTGAAAGCTACGGCTTCCGCATGGACACTTCGCTATATCCGGCTTCAATGAAGATCCATGTGTTCTCTTTGTTTTGTTTTTATGCTTTCTAGGTTCCTTTTTGTTTCTAGTATTTCCCATTCTTGTTAAAACAAAAAACGTAAACGTTCTAATAAAATGTCGTGGTGCCTAGCTAGCTCCACGACTCGTTTTTGTGCAAATTGTTTTTATTCTTTAGATTGTATTATCGTCGTATGGATTTAGTTGTTATTATAATATGCTATATCTTATTCATATGCATTCATTCAATATCGTACATGTACAATGCGCCTCCAGGCGGGGTAAGAGGATTAAGTGAACCTAATAATTCAACTTGTCGCATAAGAGGGATGCAACCCCAGTGACGCGGATCATGTATCCTTACTAGACACCTTACTCACAAGACGTTGTGATAAGTTCCATATGCCGCACTCACGCAGTGCTTTGCATAGTAAAGACACACGTCCCACGTCTAGTAAAATATAGACTTGATTGTATTTTTTGAGTAAGACGTGACATGTCATGCAGTACAGGTATATGATATCTAACAAAATTCGTAACAACAAAATAGCCGTGGTCATCACGGACTTGCTTACATACATATGACAAGTTATTTCAAACATCAGTTTTAGCCGTATACATACACGGACGAATAAAGACAAATATTTACAAGGTAAATTACAACGGAGGTAGGAACTCCCCTATCTCCTTCTTCCCTTCTTCAATCAAGGTGCGGAGGGCCTCCCCGCGAGCATTCTTCCCATCTTGTGCCTTGATCATATTCACATCCAACGCCTCGGCAAGCAGCTTTTCACCTTTCATCGCCTTCGACACAGAGTCGTAGGTGGGCAAGGTCAGTTGGATGGGATCGACAGTAAGCTTGGACATTATTACCTCATTAGGAGCATCCTTTAGCACTTCTATTTCGTCTAAGAGAGGATGTTGGATTTCAGCAAGAGAATCCATTGACGCAGTCATCTTGTCCGCGGCTAAAGGGTTGTGGTAGGCGTGCTAGGTAATATCTTCCTTCTTACCTATCAGCTCTGCAGCTTTGACCAGTCCCTCGTGCCTACCACGGTCAATACCATCCGAGACAACGTTAGCAAATGCCTATAGCAGGTAAGGAGCTCCCGTCACCTTGCTCACGGCAAGCCGCATTCCCTGGCCAACCACCCATCTACGCCCAGCTATGGCTGTGAGCAAAGGAGGACACATCATTTCAGCACAATCCGTGGCCATCTTGCTTAGCTCTTCCTCAGTTGCCGCAGCTTGCTCATCCAAAGTAATTTGTGCTTGGGTTAGCTCATCCTTCAGCGCGTCGCGCTCTTGAGCAATGTTGAATGCTTGTACGGTTACAGCTTTGGTAGAGGCTTCGGCTGCGGACACCTACACATGATACTTAGATTTATTACAGGGATAATGTGGTTTTTTCTTGTGTGTACACAAATAAGCATTCATATTGAGAGCATACCTTCTCGTTGGATGCGGCTAAAAGGGCCTCCAGCTCGGCAATACGTTTTTCACGAGTATTGGCGTGATGGGCCTGCTCCTTAACGGTGGACTCTGCTATGACCAACGCCGACTGCAAGGATGTGATAGTTTTCTCGTGCTTCTTAACTAGTGCTTCACGGCGAGCTATCTTTTTATCAGCACGTTTCACATTAGCCAAGGCCTTGATCATACGGCATCTTAGGGCCGTACCAACTGTCACTTGGTGTGCGGATGACATATCGAACTGCTCCAGCAATGTCTTATGATCTAATTCGTCCAAGTCTTGCGCCAGAGCCGGAGGAGTGATGTGTTCGATGAATTCCATGCACTCGGACTCCGCCTCCAACCTTGTTAAGCTGGATAAATTCCATGCTAGGCGCATGCTGGTGTCCGGTCCCTCAGGACGTGGCTCCTCGGCATGTGTCACAGGAGGGGATGGAGTTCTCATTGATTTCGTGGGTGAAGGTTCCCTTTCCACCTCCTCCTCTTGGGCTACGGTCGATGGATCAGCCATGTTGTTAACACAATTAATTTTGTTTATGAATCTATATTCTTAAAAAAAAGAACGAAAAAAGGGGTGCTTACGTAGTGCCAGTGATGGGTTCCGTGATGGTGGGAGCTACAACATTCACGGGGGTGGCCATCTAGACTTGCTCGTTAGCACGCGATGAGGGGCCGACCTGGGCCGTAGCAGTGCTGCTTCCTTCCTGGTACTGCGGATGGTTTTTCCTTAGTTTCTTTGGGGGAGCATTAGATACCCCCGCCCCGTCCCCTAGAGTTTTTGCCACTCTCCTGGTGGTCTTTCTTTTTCTGGATGTGGGCTTGGGGGACCCAAAGGCTTGGGTAGTTTCTTCATCCTCACCAGTACGGTTGTCAGCAGGGTTAGTGAAATCCTCTTCTTCTGCTTCCTCCTGGTGCGGCACGGTGCCCTCCAACAGCAACTCTCCACCATCTTCGTTGTGGAAGTCAAGCGGGGACTTCTCGATCACGGGCTCTCCCTCATCAGATCTCTGCTCGGTGGTTTCTTCCAGCGGGATGGTTCGGTCTACGGTTGCATCAAGAAGGGGGAGTTCATTCTCTTTCAGCGGACGGAATCCTTCAGGCACTTTCATTGGATCGCCTTGGCGCAATAATCCGTGTAGGTTCATCTCTACGGACATATGCAATTATACGGATTAGTAAGTTCACAAAATGCAAATGTGGCATTTGTTACATCTACAAATATAAGTGGACCTACCCTGCCTACGTTTAGTCAGAAAGCACGGATACATATCCTCCCTCCCATAGTAGTGGCGGCTTATCCCTACTAAACACAAGAAGTGCTCCGGCAAACCCCTATGGAATTCTGTGCGGTGGGTATCTAGAATTTTCAAGTCCTTGCTGCTATAGTCTTTGGATTTAGGCGGAAAATCTTTGGGTACTCTGGTTTTGAGGACGAACGGGGTAGGGAATACTTTCTCATCGACGAAAAAGTAATGATCGTACCAGCTCTTAAGGGAGTCTAAGGGCTTCCTATACGTCATGGGGGCGTTCCCGGATCGTTTTTTGAACGACAGCCACCCATTCACTAGTTGGGGGGAGTAAAAGACCCTAAATAGATTTACGGTCAGGGTTACTCCGCATGTATGGCATGTAATCTTAAATTGATTGATTTTACACGCCCCTATGCAGTGTAGCTGGGTTATGTGGAAGTCATAATATAGAAGCAGATCTACCAAGAACTTGGATAAGGGGATGTGGTAGTTAGCCGAATCGAATAGGCGCGTGTACACGCCTATCTTTCCCCTCGGTGCATCCGTAATCGCTTCACCTTCACCTAGATAGGTTGGGTGTACGCTTTCGGGAATATAATACTTAGACAAAAAGTCTATGTATTTCTCCGCATGCATCACGTTCTAGACATCCGTAATAAGAGGATTGTCATTTACCATGTTTTATAAAAAGGGTTTGAAAGGCGTGATGATCTAACCTGCGGTGATGGAAATCCGTGGAATAAGAGGCAAAAGATGGATGGAAGAAGCTTGGGAATAACAATGGCGGATATGATATGAACTGTGTGTGTAACTGTAGCACACACCAACTCTTATATAGGGTTGCCTCGATTTCCGAGGTAACGTAGATGTTTTCCACGTGTTAACCACTACGCCCATCCAACGGATGGGATGTCTGACACTTCTGAAAACGTCAGAAGGGACCTATGGGTCACTTCTTAGCAGTTTTACGTGGCTCAATGGTGGGCATTAATGATGCACTTTTGCAGAAGTGCGACTGACTAGTTGACTACCATTAATGCATTCATTCTTATGTCGGGATATGCGGTCATACGTAAGACTATGTTCAATGCTGCATTTAATTTGTCTCGGTGGTCACGTGCGGCTGGGGTATCATTGGAGTTCAATCCATGTAAGGTTTCCACGTGCGGCCGAAACAAAATTTTGAAAATTTATCATTTTCTAAATATCTTTCTTGGTACGTCCGGGGAGCATCTTGATAGTCTAGAGGTTACGCCTACGGCTGTAACAACTAGACTGGGGGGGACATGATGACGTATAGTCCCCAGCCGGGTCATGAACCCGGCCCACAGGTACTACCCGTATCTGGCCCATCACAGATGGGTGGGAATAATGTTATTTGAGCTTATGGGCTTGAATGAACAGTAACCGCACACACGTGTGCGGCCCACGGCCCGGCACGCCCGGTGCAGGGTTAGACAGAATCATACTCCTACTATGATTAGGATTTATCCCAAAGGAGAGGATATTCACTCACCATAATTAGAAGATAACAATCAATCTAAATCTGGTGATTATCCTTTCCTTGGGGCCGAAGCATCAGTGACAGCCCATTAGGGTTTCACTGCCTATATAAGGAACCCCCAAGGGTTCCACAAAGGTATTACATTCTACATAATCTCAACTCTCATCCGATTCCTATAACCCTAACCGATTACTTACTCTCACGCCAGAGTCTAATCGTGGGAAATATTCCCACGGTAAGCCTGACGCGTGTTGTCTAGTGTGCAGGATCCCAACCAGATAATTCACTTGGTGCAGGAGCCGGAGTCCAGCCAACCCTAATTAAGCCTAATTCGGGTCTAGCAAGGATCAACCAACTTTTGTATCAACACTGTTCATGGTAAAAGTATGCGGGTTTTACAACATGAAATGTATCGTTTTTATACAACGAAGTATCGGTCACTCATAGATATTTATTTTCTCTAGATCGTTTAGGTTTTTGTCGAATTGTAATCAGGGCCGACTAGTCGTAGTCCGCTAAGAATCCCGATAAAGGCCCGTAATCCCATTTATGGTCGGCCAAATGGATGTATTTAAGCCTTTTTCCATGTTTTGGAAGGGTTGTTCTTCATTTTATAAAACACATAGTTACATGTGACTTTCTCTCTCTAGAAAACAACCATCCTCCATTTTCTCTCTCTAAACCTTCTCTACTTTCATCCAAATCTTTAGGTGTTAGTGTGATAGTGTTATTTTTATAGTTATCACCCTTTCATCAACTTATCTCCCTCTAATTAGAGAATGTCATCGTTGTAATTCTTGGATCCCCCGTAAGGTTAACATTTGTGTTTGGAGAGCCTCGTTAAATACGCTTCCTACGCGTGCTAAGCTCGCTTCCCGGGGTATTACTTTGGCCTTCTCGGACCGCCTTTTTTGTGGTACGTAAATTGAGCAGGTGTACCATTGTCTGATTCGTTGTGCTCGGGTCATTCCTATTTAGAGGAATATTTGGAGTTGGTGGAGCTTGGACACCCCTACCTCGTTTCCTTCTTTCTCTATTAGTGATATCGCTATTGGTAATATCAGTCCTTTCGAGTGTGTGTAATAAGTGTGAAAACACTTATCCTTTTACCACTTATTCCTAATAATAACAAGACCAAAACGTGTACTTAATGTCGTAAAATGCGGAATTATGCGTGGTTTGTGTTTTTATTGTGTTTTAGGACAAAAATATGAAAAAGGAAGAAAACACGGACTTTCACGGGCTTTTATCGAAGAAAAAGACAAAAGACAAAGTCAAAAGATCAAAAGTGCAAGAAGAACGGAAGTCAAAGGCCTATTCTGAAGATTTATCGAAGAAAAAGTCTAAAGACGGAAGTTTAACAAAGTCGAAGAACCAAGTCTACTAAAAGAAGAAAATTAGAAGACAAGTTCAAGTTATCATTCGACTAATCCCGAGACAAAGTTGAGAAAGACGAGTTATTTAAAAGATGAGAAGACACGAAGAAAGAAAGAAGAAACAACACTTTTCCCTTCCCCTATATATAGTCCCCTAAATGTGTGATTAGGATTTAGTTTTTAATTTTTCTAGTTTAGTAGGTAATTAGTGTGTTTTTATTTTTTCTCTCTCTAGCTTTTCTTTCAAGCTTTTTAATCTTTCATCTTAATATTGTAATCTTGAATCTTAATCTTCAATTTAATCAAGCTTATTTTATAGTTCTCATTCTACCTTTCTTAATATAATATATTGTTTTGCTTTATTAATCATGTAGTTGGTTTAATTTAGTTGATTGTGTGATTGATTTGTTTATGTGATTGATCTTATAGTTTTGATGTGGTGGATGTTTTAGCTTATTGTGATTGTTGATTTATTAGTGTTTGGCTTATTTTTAATTAAGTTGATTTGATAGATTAATATTTTTAATTAAAAGTTGATTTTAAAGATCTAGATTATTTGATGTTTTTATAGTTTTTAATTTGTGGCTTATTTAGTTTTATCAATTTCGTGTTAGTTTTGGTTAATTTCTTATTTTGTTTTGCTTATTTTGGTTAATCTGTTACTGTATTGTAGCTGTTTCCTGGTGCTTCTTCGGAAAAGGGTTTATAAATCCGAAGGTTATCCTTTATTCCGAACTTATTGTTTATCCGAGATTTCTTACTTTTCATTTTATTCCGAAGATATAGTTTTTATCCGAAAACCCATATTCCGAAAAAGCTATTAATCCGAATATCCATATTCCGAAGATTTCATATTTTTCCGAACTTAGTTTTTTTTTCTTCTGAATTCTCCTTTATCCGAAATTATTCATATTCCAAAAATATCTTTTTCTCCGAAAACCTTGTCATTCCGAAAATCCTACATTTTTCAAAAAGCTGTCATATTCAGAATAAGTCACATATTCCGAAAATACTTAATTATCCCGAAAAACCTTCCTTATCCGAAAATACCCCTATATTCCGAATATCTTTGTTCTTCCGGAATACCCTTGTATTCCGAAAAAGCCATAGATTCCGAAAAACTAGCATTTATCCGAAATTAGCCCATTATTCCGAAAAACCCTCTTTATCCGAAATCTCTTGTTTCTCCGAATAACCTTTTATTCCGAAAAGTTTAGTATTCCGAAGAAAGTAGTTATTCCGAACTTGTTGATTTTTCCAGAGATTCAGAGATCTGTTTACACAGTTAATCAAGGTTAGATTTCTCGTTTAATTTTATATATTCATCTTTTATGTTTACAAGTAGAATTAGATAACAAAGCTCCCCATTTAGTGACCAACACCAATAATTCCACTTTTAACCGTGATCAATTCGATTAGATACCGAGAACGATTGAGTACACATATGCAAAAACTCCATATCAGTGTGCATTTGAAAAAGGTCCTTCATGGTGTCTCCCAGATTGTCCTTTGGGTCATTTGGAATTGGCGTAACAGAGTGGTCTATGCTTCATGGGATTTGGTAGCTAAGACTATTGAGGATGATGTTCTTCCAACTATTCAAAGTGTGTCTAAGACGTGGATTACTGTTCGACTCTCAACTTCGAAGCCTGCTAACTAGAAGAACTGAATTCCCAAGCCTTTTGAGTTATTTCCAGTCGAGTTTTTTTTGTAGCTGTTGCAAGACTCTGTTTTTTGGAGCGTTTCTGCTCAGCAGGTATGCAATCTTTGAGGCGTTTTGGTTCAACAAGTCTACACTCTTGGACTGTTTGGTTCAACGGGTCCGCATCTCTAGAGTGTTTTGTTCAGAGGGTATTTTGTATATGTTGTATTTTTTCCTTTCCTATTTTCTTTTAAGGCTAGTTTTGGCTTTGTAGATTATTTTGTTTTTGTTAATTGGGTTGCTTAGGTTTTAGTTTTGTTAGCTTTGGTGTCTTTTGTTTTTCTTTTTGGTTTCTTTTTATTTTTAGTATGTATTTTTTTGTGGTTGACCTTGTTTGAAATAAATTGGCTTTTAAAGATCTTTGGGAAATACTAAGGTGGTGTTTCTTTCATTAAGATGTTTTGGGTCTGAGTCTGACTACCGCCTCTTATTGGTAAGAGGCGGTTACAAAGTCTGAATCTGAATGAAATTATGTTGTTTGTTTTTTACAATTGTCTGAATGGTTTTAAATATTCGTTTTCAAACATATATATTAAACCACTCAAATACGATCAATAAGCAGTTACGACTAATAAAACCACAGTTGTATTTATATACTTATGTCCGACCTACGCAAAAATACAAGAAAAAAAAGTTGATAACATATGAATTCACCAATAAATAGGTTGCTAAATTTGGCCCAAAGTTAAAAACATAAGTATAACAAGCCCAATAGACTTTAACCTTAGAATATAACCTAACCCACAACCCTATGGAGTAGTAATTTACTAGTGACTTAGGTCACAACCCACAACCCACATAAAACTCGTCAAACCTATTACGGAGTAGTACATTTTATACACGCCTCCTTCCTAACAGTCTGTATCTTTCTAACAAAAGCATCACTAAACTTTTTTAACCTAACATAAGATATGATTTCTTTGGTGTTGATTCAAGAACACACGAAATACAGATCAAATACCTCGACATAACAAAAATACTCGTGTAGTGTTTTGTGTTATTTCGGCATAGATCTTTCTGAGGTCTCGGGTAAGATTTGTTTTTGTTGTTTGTTAAAGATCAATCATGGGTTTTGTACAAATTTTTTTCCTTGATATGATAAATCCGAGATCTTTTTATATCTTTGTTAATTTTCAACTTCGTTTTGATATTGTCGAGTAGGATATATCATCTCTAAGAGGCAATCAGAGGTGATCACTGCCTCTGACGCGGTCAGATGTCTAAAGTCTTACAGCCTCTAACTGAAAGGAAAAAAACAAACACCCAAAACCTCTGACCGCATCTGACCAGTAAGCGTTCAGAGGCCGGTCAGATGTTTTTGCAGAAAACAAACACGCCCTAACTTTGTAGTTTGTACTAGAGGTGCAAATCCAAACCGGATTTTTAAAAATCCGGTCAAAAAATCCGATCCGGATTTTTCAAAAACCGGATTTTAAAAATCCGGTCCGGATTTTTTAATCCGATTCGGTTAAACCGGATTTCCATTTTTTCCGAAAATCGGATAAAACCGGATAATTTACCGGATTTATCCGGTTTTTAAAAAATCCGGATAAATCCGGTTTTTATTTTTTTATTTATTTTTTTAATTTTTTTTTTATAAATATATCCGGATTTTTACCGGATTTTTTTACCGGTTTAACCGGATAAAACCGGATAAATTATTTATTTTTTTTTAAAAAAATGTTAATAGTGTGGGAGTTGGTTGGTTTTATTTTAGGGCTCTAATAAAGAAAGTGATTTGAAATTTTTGATGAAAATTTGGGTTTGGCCGCCCATCGTGTGGTGAAAGATTGGAATTTGGATTTTTTTTTTCCTTTTTTTGAGTCGTGTCTCGGAAGCTTTGTGATTTTGCCGCTTTTTTGTGAATTTTGGTTCCTCCATGTTTTGGTTTTTTCAAATTTTCACAAGTTTTTGTTATTTGCTGCTTTTTTTAAAATGCATACAAATGTTTAGATATTTTGCTTAATTAATTTAAGTTTAAATTCACTCGGAACTTTTCATTTTATCACGTGGGATTTTTTTTAATGTTTTATGCTTGTATTTTTCTTTAATGTTTGTAAATAAAATTCGAAAAAAAAAACCGATACGAACTTTTTAACCAAAAAAAACTCGATCCGAACATTTTTAACCGAAGAAAACCCGATCCGAACATTTTTTACCGAAAAAACCGATCCGAAAAAAAATCCGATAAAATCCGATAACGAAAATTTTTATCTGAAAAAAAACCGATACGAACTTTTTAATCCGAAAAAATCCGATTCAGAAAAATCCGATCCGATCCGAATCCGTATTTATCAAATCCGGATTTTTGAAAATCCGAATCCGATTTAATCCGATTTATTCGCACCTCTAGTTTGTACTAACTTGTGAAATAACTTGGCAAATTACTTTTTGGGCTGAAAAGCATATTAGTAGACAGGATGGCCCAATACGTGTTGTGATCATCTTCGTCTTCCATCTCTTCTGGAAGCAACTATCTATCTATCTACCTTGTTCCTTAATCAAATCAATTTCACTAGTAATAAATTTAACACAATTTCCCTTAAATATTTATTAAAAAAAACATAAATCAATGAACACATCGACGTTTATGGACAAACAGATCATGGATCTGAAAACCTCACAAACCAAAACCAACACAAACAACAACGATTCCTTCATGGATCTCAATAACTACCCTTCTTCACTTGATGATAACCGTCATGATGACGTGGTTGATGATAATAATAATAATAAAAAAGATGAGATCTTACCTAGTTATGACTTTCAACCGATTCGACCACCCGTCACGTCATCTTTTGATTCAGCTGCTGCTGGAGCTAGGGCTTGGGGTTCTGCTGATTTCACTAATACCCGAGTAAGTCTTTTTTATATTCAATTGTTTATGGATTATGATGTTTGATGAGTAAGGGGTGTTTGTTTTAGCTTATATAACACAAGCCCAAACTTTGTGGCTTATTTGGAGATTTATGGGCTTATATAACTTTATTATATCATCATAAACTTATATAAGCCTATAAGTCTCCAAATAAGCTTAAAAAATCGGGGTTTATGATATATAAACCAAAATCGGCTTATATAACATAAGTCTCAATGATGTGGCTTATTTTGAGACTTAGGGGCTTATATAAGCTGATCATGATATAATAAACTTATACAAGCCAATAATTCTGCAAATAAGTCACAAATTTGGGGCTTGTGTTATATAAGCCAAAATGAGCTTAACTTATATAAGCTAAAACAAACACCCCTTAAGCTTTTTCTATGTGTTTGGATATTAGCTTATCAGAATACCCAATTACTGTAGTAGCTTATAAGCTTATTTTTCCGCCAAATTCAGTATGTGCTTCACTTTGAACTAGTAGCAGTAATATAGGAAAGGGGAAGCGACGTTTTGGGAACTATGAGTTACGACATAATTTATAGAGTTGTGAGGCAAAAAGGGGTGTTTGTTTTGGCTTATTTTTTGTTACTTATTTTGAGACTTGTGGGCTTATATAAGTTTATCATAACTTATATAAGCCCATAAGTCTCCAAATAAGCCACGGAATTGGGGCTTATGAAATACCTAGTTAGCTTATAAGCCATAAACCGAAACAAGCACCTCGTCTTATATAGCGGGCTTACGGATTATGTTTCAAAAGCTCAATTTTTGTGGCTTGTATTTGAAACTTCCAACTTATATAAGCTTATTATGATATGCTAAGTTCATTTAAGCCTGAAAGTTTTAAAGTAACACACAAAAAGTGAGCTTATGAAACATTAGCCAAAAACTAAATAAGCCATAACCCTCTTGGAAGAGATTGTGACGAATCTTTTTATAACATGTAGTAGTATAAGTCGTAACAATATACTACGAATCAGACGGAGTATCTCCGTTACCATTTTCAGCCCTTCTCCTTGCCATCCCTAAATTGTGTATGGGGTGAGGTTTAGATTGCCTGACCGTTAGGCCATCTTTGTGGTTATAATATGTAAGAATATATAAATCATAATTTCGTTAAAGGTCTTTGTGAGATAATTTAGTTTTTTATATGCATACATAAAGCGGAGGTTACCCATACCAATCTGATTATAAGTATCTTTTTCGTATGAGACGAGTCCAACACAAATGTGTCCGTTAGACATACTCAAAGGCTGGTAATTCTGTCCTGTCCCAAGTAAAATGCACCATTAGCTAAATGTCTTGTCTAGGTTATTAGTCAGCTACGGATTCTTTATTTTTACGCAAATATTTATGTGCAGTTTATTATAAGTTTCTTATATGTATTGGTAGTTTGGTACCTCTTTTCATGATGGAAATATTCGGTGATTAGATTCACCTTCGATAATTGGGTTGCTCAACCTCAGCCATTTTTGTTAAACTTTTTGAATAACTATAGTGATGAGTTTACCCTAGGATAATTGTGCAATATAAAAAAACTCTAGTTTATTGTGTGTTTTATTTAGTTAGAAGGAATGTGGTGAATATAACATCATGAAAGTTTTAGCTTACATGAGTACGAGATTATGAGCTGCAACTCTTTATAAAAGTCTTTATGGGCAGAATGACATGGATTTTGTTTGATACTGTACTATTTAAATATCAAAATAATATGTAAATTTACTTATAGAGTTACAAGACATCTGAAGCTGGATTTTGTGTTGTTTGAGAAAGCTTGTAACTGCGATTGTTATGCTTAACGTCAGTTATATTTTCATCTACAGAGCTATGGTTCTCTTAATTCTGTTGAACCTGCTTCTAAGGTCCATGTGGAGAAGGATCATACTGTCCTAGATGCAGCTCTGATATCAGAGATTGATAGAACAATGAAGACACATGCTGATAATTTGATGCATGAACTGGAACGCGTCAGTGCACGCCTTTCGCAACTGGAGAGCAGATCTCGGAATTTGGAGAATTCTGTGGATGGTTTGAGAACATCTGTTGGAAACAACCATGGAAATACTGATGGGAAACTGAGGCAGATTGAGAACATTATTAGAGAGGTATATATTCCTATAATGCCTGGTGACCCTGGTCATGTGTATATATTCAATTGAACTTAATTGACATGGCCGTCTCAATAAGTTGTGCAAAATTGCCAAACACTACAAGTGATATGTGATTATACAAATAATTATACTGATTAAGTGATGATATAGTAGTGCATAATCAGTTTAAAATGTACACAGAGATTCCCCAGTTCCCCTCATATTATCGTGCTAATTACCAACACTCTTATGCAGGTACAAGCTGGTGTACAGGATGTGAAGGATAAGCAAGAAATACTCGAAACACAGCTGCAGCTTTCACAAGTACAAATTTCAAAGCCTGAGCAGCAGCCGCAGCCGCAACCCCAACCCCAGATGCCTGTTGCATCTGCTCCCTCGCAATCTCACCAACAGTTTCCTCCTGCCCCTCTTCCACAGCCACCCCCGCCCACCCTTCCAAATGCTCCACCACCACCACCACCTCCAGTTCAGCATCCGAACCAATATCCTCAGAGCATGCCAATGCCAATCTCCCACCATGATTCTTACTACCCGCCACCTGGTCAAACTGCTGAACCACCACCACAGCAGTACCAGATGCCGCCACCTCAACAACCTCAGCAACCTCAGCCCCCTAAAATGTCACCACAGCTACAGTATCCACCGCCTACTCACATCCAATATTCTCAACCACCTCCCATGTCACTGCAACAGCCTAATCCCCCTCAAAACCAACCACAATTGAGCCAACACACGGAAGAACTGGCTTATTCATCATCCCAGAATTATCCACCGAGCATCCTCCAACCTGGTGGTGGCCCCCCACCTCCACAGCAGTTTCACAGTAACCCATCCCAGAGGTACGAACCACCGCCTGGCAGGACTGGTTCAGGCTTTTCTAGCCAGTATGGGCCGTCATCTGGGTTTGGTGAACCTTTCAATTATGGTGATTCTCAGTATGGGTCACCTCGGAAATCCCAGCAACATTCCCCCACTAACATGGGTCCTGGCGGTCCCAGTGGCTACCCACAGCTCCCTACTGCTAGGATATTGCCTCAATCCCTTCCTACTGCTGCAGCAGTTGGTGGTAGTGGTGCGGGTTCAAGTTCTGGTTCTGGAAGCGGTGGGAACAGGGTCCCAATTGATGATGTAGTTGATAAGGTGACCAATATGGGATTCCCCAGAGATCAGGTGAGAGCGACTGTGAGGAAATTGACTGAAAATGGTCAGGCGGTCGACTTGAATGTGGTGTTGGACAAGTTAATGACTGATGGGGTGGAGAGCAATAACCCAAGAGCATGGTTTGGTCGTTGAGATGCCCTTTCTTGTTTGTTTAATTTGGTGCTTTGATTTTGTGATTATGTATATAACCTGAACTACTCGGCCTAAGGACGTTATATGGTTTGATTTCTGACTCTAAATGCTTGGTTATAATCCCCTCTTATATATTTTTGTTTCTGTTATAAAAGTACATGTGAAAATTTCTGCTGTGTGACAATGACTAACATGCGAAAAAGTAATGTTCGGATGTCCAGGCACCTCTGTTTGCTGCACCCTGTGATCTTTTGCCCCTCGATTTAACAGTGAGAAGGAGCTCGTTTAGTTTGCTTCTGTAACAACGAGAGCATGTTGCATTTGAGAGCAAATGACTTGGGTTTCTTACATGTTTCTGGATTATTCAAGTTGAGGGATACCAAATTCATGGACTTGAGTTTGGTTTCCAGTATTCACTCGGGGTTTACCTGTTTAAAGAGTTTCACTATGGGTGTATGTAGATTTCAGCAGCAGGCATCAGCTGTCTAAAGATAATTGAAGAGTTGATAATTTGTTTAGAAATGCTCGCTATCTGCTGGTGAACTGTGCGTCTGCCAAATGTTTGCCGACTTCTGAAGTGTAGATTGTATCTGGCAAGTGACTAAAATGTAATCAAGTTACTACCGACTTTGCAAATTCGCTGTTCAACAGCTTGAGCAAACTTTGGCTTACATTTTAATTTAAACCAAACTTAGGGGTGGTGTTCGTGCAAGTAATTTGGCAGGTTTACGAACTGCTGGACTTAATTTGAGTTTTTTACTATTAAGGTAGGTATTACGGCCTATAAAAAATATCGAAAAGGGCTTTTTTTAGGCGTTTCCTCTCCTTTCAGTCGAGCTAGGCTAAAGCTTGATCTATTTAGAAGGGTTATAAATTAACAAAAACTGATAAAGCTCGTAAGCTGAGCTAGTACACGATAAACCCAATCCGACCAAAGCTGTGTTTGGCGTGTGGCTTACAGGAGGTTTTAACTTTTATAATAAATTAGCTTATAAAATAAATTTTGTTTGTATCCATATTATAAAAGCTTTATGTTTGGATGACAACTATCTCGTAACATTTACATGACAAATCTATGTCACAAGGATCACAATTTCATCCACTTCATTACTTCAACCATTTTGTGTACGAGATTGAGGGTATGTTTGGCAATATTATTGGGAGCTAGTTGCGAGAGTGTTGCTAGAGCAGGGACCGAAGCATTTTTTAAACAATAATCATAGAAGTATTTAATTTAATAGTTTATTTTTTTTATATGTTACTACAAACTATGTCAAACAAACGAGATTTATTTTTAAGAGTTGCTTATACTTAAAAAAAATAAGCTCATGTTTAGATAAATTTTTGTAAACTTGCGTGCCAAACATGTCCATAATGCCACAAATACATACTACAAATTAGAGGTGGGCATAACGGACTATGTACCGGACCAAACTGAGCAACCTGCCCGAACCGTAACAACCCGACCGTACTTATTTCAGGATGATCCTCGTTCCACACATTACCTCATGTTTAGTCCTTTGTTCGATCCAATCTTACGTAACCCTGACCATTATGGCTTCTCAACCAGACTGAGTCGGATCGAATCAAAAGATTCGTGGTTTTAGGCTAAATTAGTCTCGATTCGATTCAATTTCTTTCGACACGGTCAGGTTTGACCCGATGCTCACACTATTACTCCCTCCGTCCCAAAATTATTGTCCACCGACAAAAAACACACAGTTTAAGAAAAGTAACACCTTTTCAGCTTTCTCTCTCTTACTTTTTGAAGAAATACAGTTTTACCCTTAACCAATTAATTAAAAACTTTTGTAAAATTTGTAATTATGATTTCACTTAAGGGTAAACTAGTAATCTCGATCTAAAATTCCTACTTATTTTTAGAAGTTTTAGAGGTGGACAATTAAATTGGGACAAACCGAAATGGAAAGGTGGACTATAATTTTGGGACGGAGGGAGTATAAATTATACACAACCCTTAACACCTTTTATTTATGTTATACGGAACGAGAAATGAAAGAATATTTTCAAAAATATAACAAGCATGAGATAAAACTACAATAAAAGTTCAGTTATGATGGAAATAAAGAGGAACTTATTTTACATCTATTATTGTGACAATACAATTAAGTGATGAGTTAATATGTAAACCATTTCATTGAAAGATGTCACGTCATCTTATTGTGGATGACTTAAGCATTGCGGGGTGTTTAGTTTCTTTTTTTTTTTGCGTGGGATTACTTGTTGAAAATCGATTATATGTTTTGAAAATGAATAATCACATAATCAACAATTAAAAAATATGGTTTGAAGAAATAGCGTTTAGATTTGATTATGTTATTTAAAATCGCAATAATTAAATTATCATTTTTTTGATGTTTCGCAAATCAAATTATTTGTTTAGTTGATAAGTAAAATGACTAAATTAGACTAATTTTAGAGTCATTAAAGCACCTCTCTAACATATAAAAGGTTAATTAAGTGCATTATATAATATAACTTAATTTATTTAACCCACAACCATTTAATTAATAAGCTTTTCACAAAACTTAGAATACAAATAGGACACAAGCCTTTCGATGTTTATGAAAGCTTTTATAAACCATTATATTTTCATAATCTCAAGCCAGTTGAAAAAGGCTTATGAGAGCTTATATGTAATCAAATTATTTGAATATTCTTTCAAAAGATATATATGAAAAATCTAAAATTGATGAATTTTGATCAATAACTACTAATATACTTTTTATTTAATTTAATAAACATCTCCATATAGCCTACTATCATTTAGGTGAGAAGCTTCTCACATAACTTGGGATACAACTAGAACATAAGCTTTATGACATTTATGTTCTGTTCTCAAGTTTTTTAATGAGAGAAAAAAAGAGAAGAAACAAAAATAGGAAGAAGAGAAGAGGAGAGGAATGATATTTTAATTTTGTATATGATGTACCTGAGTTAGAAAAGAAAAAAAGAGATAACTAGTGATTTTACAATTGTATCCTTTGTTATATATACAAGTTATGTTTTATTTTAGGTCAATTTAGTAATTATATATATTTAAAGCTTCCTAATATAAGTTCCTTCCAAATAATTTTACTTTTGAGAAAACTCGAGAACACGAATTTATTTTATTTTCTTCCAACTTCTTTTCTCTTATTTAGAAAATAAAACTCATGAACGCAACGTTAGGGAAACTTTTATAAGTCATAGGTTTTTACAAATCCAAGACAGCTAAAAAAAATTAAACTCTATTAGAGTTTATATTTAATCAGATTACTTGAATATTTTTTAAAGAAGTTTTATAAGAAAATCCAAGTTGATCAATTTTGATTAGTACATGCCTAGACACCCTTTATATTTAACCAAAATCCATAGCAATATAATTCAAGATTATAAAAAGCTCATGTGTTTTATTTCTGAGCGATCTGAGACAGATTGTCACAGAAATGCTAGAAACGTTAGTAATGTAACACCCCATTTTGGAAATGGAAATATCACAGCAATTATGGCGTGTCATCAAAGCATACAAGGTAAAAATGTCTAAACATTACTTGACCATATAAAGGAAGATACCGGAATCAAACATCGGTAGTCCAAAAGTAAAGCTCATCATACACAAACATAGTATAGTAAAGGAAAAGGACGAAACAATGTCCAAAGCATAAGTATCATAAAGAAAGGAAATGCATAATGTAAAGAAGGCTAGACAGCTTCCAGTCCATATGCACGTACTCTTAATATCTACGAGCGTCCCTGAGTACCTGCCGTTTTGGGAACATAGAAAAGGAAAACGGTTGAGCAATACGCTCAGTGCACGGATGTACAATAAAGCATGAATAGGATAAGCATATAACATAATAACAGCGGAAGAAACTAAGTCCCGAGTAACCTGGTTAAGTCTTAATAAAACTGGTTTATAGTTTGAAAGTCTTATGTTTATCTTATAAAAACTGTTTGTCATATTTTACCATTTAGCCAATATAGGTCATGAATTTCCACCGTGCATGAATAATTGGAGGGGTGACCTCATCATGCAAATTAGAGGGGCTGCCTCTAATTTAATATACTGGTTTTATGGGTAGGAGGGATCAGCTCCTTGTGAAGGATGCAAGACACACACCACATTCACCATGTAATCCTGAATAAAAACGTGTAACTAGGATGCACCCATACGCCCCACATGATAAATATAAATAAATGGCCAAAAGCTGAAGGGACGCCACGAGCAATCACTCCGCCATGGTGAAGTCATAACATCAGTGCCTCTAATGTTATGGTTATGGTACCTCCATAACTAGGTGAAACTGGTCATGCATGTATATGGCTATAGGTAATCATATTTAAACATAAGCAATCAAACTCATACATATACTACGGGAAAACAGTTGGCTGCATACGGGGAAATCCTAATAAGGAAAGAATGTCCATACTGAAAGGACGGGAATCCGTACCTTATGTCCAGTGAACGAGAACGATGAACTGCGAGAATCCTACTTCCGAAACACTAGTGCTACATAAATACGTACATGAAATAAGTATCTGCTTACTATATACATAGCTGGTTTTATATCATGTCTTAGCTTATTTTATGTGTTCTTACTATTTACACTGTTTAAAGCCTTAAACTGTGTTAAATCCTATATTCTGTTCATTCTGATTAAGTATTTCTGATATTTCATGTGTTATTATACTTACTGTGTAATAATAAGTAACTTTCCAAAAATAGCAGGTTTCCTTAAATAGAAAGTTTCTAAAAATAGAAAGTTTCCAAAAATAGAAAGTTACCAAAAATAGAAAGTTTCCAAAAATAGAAAGTTTCCAAAAATAGAAAGTTTCCAAAAATAGATTTACTGCTTAAAATAGATAAGTTTCTAAAAATAGAAAGTTTCCATAAATAGATTAGCTGCCTTAATTAAATAAGTTTCCATAAATAGATTAGCTGCCTTAAATAAATAAGTTTCTAAAAATAGCTGGTTTCCATAAATAAAATAGCTGCCTTATTTAATTAAGTTTCTAAAAATAGAAAGTTTCCATAATTAAAAATAAGCTGGTTAAATAAGCTAAGTAAATAAGCCTAAGTATTTTCATGATTATTTTCTAAGTCATATGATATATTATATAGTTTAATAATTATTTCATGTAATTTAATTAAACTATAGGTTATAATATTTAATTAAAGTATGACATGTTTTAATTAAATATATTAAATACTTTGGTTAAAATATGTATTATTAAATACTAATAATATAACCTAAGTCATGTTTAATTAATTAATTATATCCATGGTTTTTAAAATAATTAATTAATTATAAGTCTTAATAATAAAAATACTTAGGTTAAAATAATTCATGTTTATTAATAATTAGTTAACCTAAGTCATGTTATTAAATTAATTACATCTTTATTAATTTAATTCTTAACATAAGTTTATAACATAAACAACTAACATAATCATGATCCGGATCTAAGCTTAAAAACATGCACCGGATATGAACAAACACCGTACCCCGAACCAAATCGGGGTACCCCGTTGCTGCCGTGGGACCCACACGCACCAACCAAGACCAAAAAGATCTTGGTGGTGGTCGGCTAAAAACAAACCAAGCCCCCTTTGGGGTCGGTTGTACCTGCGACCCAAAACAAACACCCCTTAGATCGATCCCTTTGATTAATTAATGACAAAAACATGTTAGATCTAGGTTTAATTAATGTGTTTTTATGAAAAATATCACGTGTTCTTAATTAATAAAAGATTAATTAAAAAGAAAAACAAGTAAAAAGGTTTTACCGTATTCGTGGATCAAGAGGGTGAAGAACAAACACGAACAAACACTAAATTAACAAGATCAAAGATCAAAGAAATCACCTTGATGGTGATTTGATGGCGGCGGCACACAAAGAGGAGGAAAAGGGATTTTAGGTTTTCTTGAAATTCTTCTGTAAAAGTAATTTTGAGTAGTAAAACTCTTTTTATCCACCTCTTAGTAAAATTGGTAATAGGCTTGGCCCATTACCTTGTGTTGGCCGCGGGTAGGGACTCCCTTGTGGGGGTCCCGTACCTCGTTTCGTGTCTTGTAATTTCGTACAAATTTATGCTTAATTATGTTCGTGTTTTAAAAGTTCTCGTTACGTAAATATCCTACACTTATATATTTAATTACGCTCGTATTAAATATATATACGTAATTAATAATATCTCGTGTTTTAATTACGCTCGTGATCTCGTGATCGTATGCTCGTGATTAATTATTGCTAAATAATTATTACGTGATCGTTCATATAAAATACTTATCGTGTTCTAACACGTACGTAATACATAAACTCCTAATACGTAATCGTAATCATGCTATATTAGGAAAATTTTTAACTAGTACGTACGAACTTAAGGTACTATGCATGGTAAAAGCATGCGGGTTTTACAACTCTTCCCCCCTAAAAAGAATAATTCGTCCCCGAATTATAGATAAAGTAAACTGGAAAAGAAGAACATACCCGAATTCAAAATATGAAATGAGGGTAAGAAGTCCGGATAGACTCCTCTGTTTCCCAAGTGGCTTCCCGCTCGGTATGATCCCTCCATAGAATTTTGACGAATGGAATCGTCTTCTTTCTCATGACTCGTTCTTGCCTGTCAAGAACTCGTTCGGGTTCTTCTATAAAAGTGAGATCTTCACGAATCTGTTCCAGTGGATACTGAACCATGTGAAGGGGATGATATTGATACCCTCTGAGTAAGGACACATGAAACACATTGTGCACATGCGAAAGCTGCGGAGGTAACGCCAATCGGTAAGATACTTCACCGACTCGTTCAATGATATCAAACGGTCCGATGAAACGAGGACTGAGCTTCCCTTTAATCCCGAAGCGTCTAACACCACGTGCCGGCGAAACCTTAAGGAAGACGTGATCTCCTACGTTAAAGTGTAAATCCCTACGATGCTTGTCGGCGTAACTCTTTTGACGTGACCGTGCCTCCTGAATCTTCTGTCTAGCTACTGCGATCTTCTCGTTTGTCATCTCTATGATTTCTGGTCCTTCGAGTGTTCGCTCGCCAACCTGATCCCAGCAGATTGGGGTGCGACACTTTCTGCCATACAACATCTCAAATGGAGCACACTTGATGCTCGCGTGCCAGCTGTTGTTGTACGCAAACTCCACCAAACATATGTATTCGTCCCAATCACCCGTCCATTCCAACGCACATGACCTCAACATATCTTCCAATGTCTGAATGGTTCGCTCCGACTGTCCGTCCGTTTGAGGATGAAAGGCCGTGCTAAGCTTAAGTTGTGTACCCCAAGCTTTCTGCAGACTTTTCCAAAAGCGCGATGTGAATCGAGGATCTCTATCTGAGACAATGCTGGATGGTGCACCGTGTAGTCTCATGATCTCTCGTCTGTACGTATCTGCGAGTTTACTTACCGGATCTTCCTTGCGGATCGGTAAGAAATGAGCTGATTTGGTAAGTCGATCAACGATAACCCAAATTGCATCGTGCTTCCTTTTGGTAGGCGGAAGACCGGTAACAAAATCCATGGTGATTTTATCCCACTTCCACTCTGGAATGTCTAACGGTTGAAGGAGACCGCCAGATCGCTGATGCTCGATCTTAACCTGCTGGCAGGTAAGACATTTGGAGACGTAAGTGGCCACATCCTGCTTCATACCACTCCACCAAAAGTACTGCTTGATGTCATGGTACATTTTGGTTGAACCAAGATGTATCGAGAATGGGGAGCTATGAGCTTCTGCTAGCAAAGCTTCCCGGAGTTCTTGATCATCAGGAACACAAAGTCTAGTGCCCTGCCATACGATACCATCTGCATCTACTCTGAATTCTGCCTGCTTCTCCAAATTCTGTATTATCGCCCATATTTCTCCGTCATCCTTCTGAGCTTCCTTGATCTTAGATAGTAACTCGGGTTCTACTCTAAGATTAGCCCAGTAACCGTGCTGTCCACGTACCATGATCTCGATGTCTAGTCGCTCCAAGTCTCTTATGATTTCCTCATCGATTCTAATGCTGTTGATCATTCCGGACTTCCTGCTAAGGGCATCTGCTACCACATTTGCCTTTCTGGGATGATACTGAAGATTAATGTCATAATCCTTCAACAGCTCTAACCATCTCCTCTGCCTCATGTTCAATTCACGTTGAGTGAAGATATACTTCAAGCTCTTGTGGTCCGTGAAAATGTCACATGATTCTCCATATAAGTAGTGTCTCCATATCTTCAATGCAAACACGACTGCAGCAAGTTCCAGATCGTGCGTGGGGTAATTCTCTTCATAAGGCTTAAGCTGCCGTGAAGCGTACGCGATCACTTTCCCATGTTGCATGAGAACACAGCCAAGTCCCTTCCCCGATGCATCGCTGTAGATTTGAAATCCACCCGTACAAGATGGTAGAGTAAGAATAGGTGCAGATACTAGCTTCTGCTTCAGGTCTTCAAAGCTCTTCTCTCGATCTTCAGTCCAGACGAATTTCTCCCCTTTCCGCATCAGTTTGGTCAATGGTAGTGCTAAGCGGGAAAAGTTCTCCACGAACCTACGGTAATAGCCAGCTAAGCCTAAGAAACTGCGGACTTCCGTCGCTGATGTCGGCCTTGGCCACTTAGTGATGGCCTCAACCTTCGCTGGATCCATAGTGATTTCTTCTGCTGATACAATGTGACCTAAGAATGCCACCTTGTCTAACCAGAACTCACACTTGGAGAATTTAGCATACAGCTGCTTCTGGCAAAGAATCTGTAGTACTGTACGAAGATGGTCTTCGTGTTCCTCCTTGGACTTAGAGAAAATCAGGATGTCATCGATGAAAACAATGACGAATTTGTCTAGAAATTCATGGAAGATTCTGTTCATCAGATCCATGAACACTGCTGGAGCATTTGTCAGGCCAAATGGCATAACTACAAACTCGTAGTGGCCATAACGAGTACGAAAGGCAGTCTTAGCAATATCCTGCTCCTTGACTCGTAACTGATGATAGCCTGACCTAAGATCGATCTTGGAGAAGTGTTTGGCCCCTTGGAGTTGGTCAAACAGATCGTCAATGCGTGGCAGTGGATATCTATTCCGGATAGTAATCTTGTTGAGCTCGCGATAGTCTATGCAAAGACGCATACTGCCGTCCTTCTTCTTAACAAACAAAACCGGTGCGCCCCATGGAGATGCGCTCGGTCGAATGAAACCTCGTTCGAGAAGTTCTTGCAGTTGATCCTTCAGCTCCTTCAGCTCTATGGGAGCCATGCGATAAGGAGCCTTGGAGATTGGTTCAGCTCCTGGAACCAGCTCGATACTGAATTCCACTTCTCGTGCAGGTGGTATGCCCGGAAGTTCTGCTGGAAACACGTCTTGGAATTCCGACACTATTGGTTGATCCTGAATCGATGGAGACTCAGCATCCAGGTCGTGAACCGTAGCTAGGTAACCCTCGCAGCCATGTGACAGTAGTGCACGCGCTTGCAGGGTGGATATGATTTGTACAGACCGTCCGGGTATGAACCCATTATGAATGTACTCTGGTGCATTGACATCACCGAAGATAACCCGATATGAATGGCAGTCTATGGTAGCATGATACTTGGATAGCCAATCCATGCCCAAAATCATGTCAAAGTCATTCATGTCCCGCGGAAGTGCGTCGACAGGTCGAACCTTATCATCAAATTCTAGGGGAAGACTCTTGTATACATGGGTGATTAATACAGAGTCCCTCAAAGGCGTGGAAATAGTAAGCCTATTTTCTAGTGGCAAGGGAGGCATCCTAATGTTCTTAGCATAAGCAGTAGAAATAACCGAGTGAGTAGCACCCGTATCGAAAAGAACACATGCAGCGCGACCATACATATACAAGATTCCAGTGATGGTACCTGTAGACTTGTTGGCCTGGTCTCGAGATGTCGTGTAGACACGCCCGGCAGTAGGAGGCGGCTTGGTATCAGCATGTCCCGATGTACCCTCCATCTCGCCCTTACGGCAATCCTTTATAATATGGCCAGGAAGACCACACTTGAAGCACGCATCAGTATTACGGCGACATGGTCCTGGGTGCCTACGGTGGCAAGTAGAGCAAAGAGGATGAGTGTATCCTCCAGCAGGTGCTCTGGCTGGCTGAGGACCTGATAAAACATTTTACATGAGACATAATAGTTGGGTATAAAGGACAAAGCGGATAATCGTAAGATTGAATACCAGTGATAGCTGGACGGCTAGGCTGCGAACCTCTCTGGTTCTGGTCCCTACCGTTTCCATGGTTCCTGGTAGAATTTTTTTTTCGAGTGTCAGAATATGAGTTATAACATAAACATAGGAAATTTCATAAGTATTAGGACCTGCTGTTGCTGGATTGCCCGGCGTTGTTACGATAATTGTCATTACCGCCACGCCTATCCGTAGCAGATCGATCATTAGTCTGACCATTTCCCTTGGGCTGATGAGGCTGCTGCTGAGTAGCCGGCTGAGACCGGTCCCCAGTTTTCTGCCTGGAAGATACATTTAAAGAGATAAATAATTAACGTATGGAAGATATACGAATTGATCACCGCTTGAATATGAAGGTTTTACCTCTTGTCGGGTCTTTCAGCTTCCCCGAACTCATCCCTCTCCTGCAGCATCTCCAGTTTCCGTGTTGCATCGGCCACTTGTGCTACAGTATTGAACGTAGCACACACCAGATTGTTTGCGACCGATGTGCGAAGAGCCCATCTGAAGTGATGTGCCTGCTCTTCTGGAGTACCTGCTGCCGCACCAAGGAAACCAGCCAAGCGAAGAAAGCGCTGCATAAACTCGTTGCTATTCTCCCCAGCTCTCTGACGGATCCCATGGTACTCTCTCTTGAGTTTGTCCTGCTCAGCCTTGGGAAAGAACTGCTCCATCACCCTGTCCTTGAACTGAGCCCAAGTCAAACCAGCAACCCACTCATCACCACCTTCAGATTGCATCAAAGCTAACCACCAGTTGAGTACATCGCCTTCGAACCGATAGCATGCCAACCTCGCCTTGTATGCGGGGTCACAGCCCATAGCGTTGAAGATATTCTCGATGTGAGCCAAACCAGCTTTCAGCATCGCTGGGGCTATCAGTCTTCTCAAAAGCTCGAGGGCGGAGCTTGTTGAATCTCTTCAGCCATACTGCTAATGTCACTGGAGGAGGAGGAGGAGGTGGCTGATTGTGCTGCTGCTGATTGTTGGCAGCTTGAACTTCAGCCCGGATGTCATTCCTCAGTTGAGGAAGCAAGGCTTGCATGGCAGCCTGAATTGCAGCATTGAGCTGATCCTGCTCGCGTGAGAACCATCTGACAGTATAACATAAAACATATGATTAACGGTTCAAAACATAAAATATAAAATATATACATGAAAAAAAAATTTCTACTAAATATTTCACGAGAAAATTTTATGCAAGAAATTTTTTGTATGAATGCATGATGCAGTTTTATGAAAACTTGGATGCTCGAGAGTGAACGCCTCTGGTCAGTTCACTCAAAACAAAAGACATAGCGAGGGGACGCCTATGGGTCGGTCTCAAATCTAAAAGTTTCGATAAAACACATGCGACTATATAGGGCCAGTCCTGTACCAACCATTACTTAGTCAAAAACCCTGTAACAATGACATATATATGTATGCTTAAAAATGATGAATGCATGAAAACAACTGTCAGTTCTAGGAAGACCGTAGTGACTACCCACTAATCACAGGTCATGTTTGAGAGCCTACAGGTCGAAGCCTTGGCTCTGATACCATAATTGTAACACCCCATTTTGGAAATGGAAATATCACAGCAATTATGGCGTGTCATCAAAGCATACAAGGTAAAAATGTCTAAACATTACTTGACCATATAAAGGAAAATACCGGAATCAAACATCGGTAGTCCAAAAGTAAAGCTCATCACACACAAACATAGTATAGTAAAGGAAAAGGACAAAACAATGTCCAAAGCATAAGTATCATAAAGAAAGGAAATGCATAATGTAAAGAAGGCTAGACAGCTTCCAGTCCATATGCACGTACTCTTAATGTCTACGAGCGTCCCTGAGTACCTGCCGTTTTGGGAACATAGAAAAGGAAAACGGTTGAGCAATACGCTCAGTGCACGGATGTAAAATAAAGCATGAATAGGATAAGCATATAACATAATAACAGCGGAAGAAACTAAGTCCCGAGTAACCTGGTTAAGTCTTAATAAAACTGGTTTATAGTTTGAAAGTCTTATGTTTATCTTATAAAAACTGTTTGTCATATTTTACCATTTAGCCAATATAGGTCATGAATTTTCACCGTGCATGAATAATTGGAGGGGTGACCTCATCATGCAAATTAGAGGGGCTGCCTCTAATTTAATATACTGGTTTTATGGGTAGGAGGGATCAGGTCCTTGTGAAGGATGCAAGGCACACACCACATTCACCATGTAATCCTGAATAAAAACGTGTAACTAGGATGCACCCATACGCCCCACATGATAAATATAAATAAATGGCCAAAAGCTGAAGGGACGCCACGAGCAATCACTCCGCCGTGGTGAAGTCATAACATCAGTGCCTCTAATGTTATGGTTATGGTACCTCCATAACTAGGTGAAACTGGTCATGCATGTATATGGCTATAGGTAATCATATTTAAACATAAGCAATCAAACTCATACTTATACTACGGGAAAACAGTTGGTTGCATACGGGGAAATCCTAATAAGGAAAGAATGTCCATACTGAAAGGACGGGAATCCGTACCTTATGTCCAGTGAACGAGAACGATGAACTGCGAGAATCCTACTTTCGAAACACTAGTGCTACATAAATACGTACATGAAATAAGTATCTGCTTACTATATACATAGCTGGTTTTATATCATGTCTTAGCTTATTTTATGTGTTCTTACTATTTACACTGTTTAAAGCCTTAAACTGTGTTAAATCCTATATTCTGTTCATTCTGATTAAGTATTTCTGATATTTCATGTGTTATTATACTTACTGTGTAATAATAAGTAACTTTCCAAAAATAGCAGGTTTCCTTAAATAGAAAGTTTCCAAAAATAGAAAGTTTCTAAAAATAGAAAGTTTCCAAAAATAGAAAGTTTCCAAAAATAGATTTACTGCTTAAAATAGATATGTTTCTAAAAATAGAAAGTTTCCATAAATAGATTAGCTGCCTTAATTAAATAAGTTTCCATAAATAGATTAGCTGCCTTAAATAAATAAGTTTCTAAAAATAGCTGGTTTCCATAAATAAAATAGCTTCCTTATTTAATTAAGTTTCTAAAAATAGAAAGTTTCCATAATTAGAAATAAGCTGGTTAAATAAGCTAAGTAAATAAGCCTAAGTATTTTCATGATTATTTTCTAAGTCATATGATATATTATATAGTTTAATAATTATTTCATGTAATTTAATTAAACTATAGGTTATAATATTTAATTAAAGTATGACATGTTTTAATTAAATATATTAAATACTTAGGTTAAAATATGTATTATTGAATACTAATAATATAACCTAAGTCATGTTTAATTAATTAATTATATCCATGGTTTATAAAATAATTAATTAATTATAAGTCTTAATAATAAAAATACTTAGGTTAAAATAATTCATGTTTATTAATAATTAGTTAACCTAAGTCATGTTATTAAATTAATTACATCTTTATTAATTTAATTCTTAACATAAGTTTATAACATAAACAACTAACATAATCATGATCCGGATCTAAACTTAAAAACATGCACCGGATATGAACAAACACCGTACCCCGAACCAAATCGGGATACCCCCTTGCTGCCGTGGGACCCACACGCACCAACCAAGACCAAAAAGGTCTTGGTGGTGGTCGGCTAAAAACAAACCGAGCCCCCTTTGGGGTCAGTTGTACCTGCGGCCCAAAACAAACACCCCTTAGATCGATCCCTTTGATTAATTAATGACCAAAACATGTTAGATCTAGGTTTAATTAACGTGTTTTTATGAAAAACATCACGTGTTCTTAATTAATAAAAGATTAATTAAAAAGAAAAACAAGTAAAAAGGTTTTACCGTATTCGTGGATCAAGAGGGTGAAGAACAAACACGAACAAACACTAAATTAACAAGATCAAAGATCAAAGAAATCACCTTGATGGTGATTTGATGGTGGCGGCACACAAAGAGGAGGAAAAGGGATTTTAGGTTTTCTTGAAATTCTTTTGTAAAAGTAATTTTGAGTAGTAAATCTCTTTTTATCCCCCTCTTAGTAAAATTGGTAATGGGCTTGGCCCATTACCTTGTGTTGGCCGCGGGTAGGGACTCCCTTGTGGGGGTCCCGTACCTCGTTTCGTGTCTTGTAATTTCGTACACATTTATGCTTAATTATGTTCTTGTTTTAAAAGTTCTCGTTACGTAAATATCCTACACTTATATATTTAATTACGCTCGCATTAATTATATATACGTAATTAATAATATCTCGTGTTTTAATTACGCTCGTGATCTCGTGATCGTATGCTCGTGATTAATTATTGCTAAATAATTATTACGTGATTGTTCATATAAAATACTTATCGTGTTCTAACACGTACGTAATACATAAACTCCTAATACGTAATCGTAATCATGCTATATTAGGAAAGTTTTTAACTAGTACGTACGAACTTAAGGTACTATGCATGGTAAAAGCATGCGGGTTTTACAAGTAATATCTTAATAATACTAGACATAGACACTGCAATCACGTAAACTTCCTAACAGTGTGTTCATTTTATATGTTTGCATTAATTAGGCCATCAAAATGTTTGATCGATCGTAAGGTAAATTTTAGGCAACATGGACCGCAAAAGCCGTAATTGTCTTTCTTGCAGTCTTCGTGCACGCAAGATCATACAATATAGTTGACACAAAAAATGAAAATATATATGAACTTTCACCTTACAATACTTTCACCTTATAATATAAGCTTCAACTCCAAACTCATCTTGAGTCGTTTTCATCAAACATACTCAAAGTCTTGAACCTCTGCGTTGCCCATTCATTCTTTGAGTAGCAAAAGTGTTTCTCTTTACCTAGGACATAAAAAAGATTCTTGGTTTTCTTAGTCTTGCTTCCTAGTTTGTGCACATCAAGCCAAATTTTTGAATTGATCGAGGGTGATGTCGAGAAGGATGTTTCCTTATTTGTGTTCATCTAGCCAACTTTGCTTTGTGAGACAGGTGAAAGAGTTCGACTAGATATGTTGGTCCTTTTTAGCTTAATATTACTTATCAACGTTAAGTAATATCTTGCATATTGGATTGTGAGTTGTTCTAATAAAGCAATAACAAAGTAAACAATTAAAACAACAATACCAAATTACTTTTCAACGTATAGAGATTTTATTAAAACTTAATAAAAAATCTATGACACACTTTACTTGCGGATTAGCAAAGTTGTTAAACGTCAATATTGAGGTGATCTCCTCTACTTAAACAACAAACCAAGGTTATGAATTTAAATCTCAACCTTAACGTTTATAAGCTTACAGCCGTATAGTTAGGTTGATGTTAGGAGGTAGGTAGCTTATTGGAAGAGTTCTATCTTTCAAGTACAAGAAGGTTAACCAAGTCTCTTCCAAATGCGTTCCTTATATAGGCAATACAATTAGGGTTTACATATTTACAAGGAACCATGCATTTTTTTAATCCAGTGGGTGGTTGAATATCCCACGTGATAAACAGTACAAAGTTGTACCTATTAACTAGGAAAGAGAATAAAGGTTGTACTTATATCTACCTTTACAAGCAACCTTATTCCCAATGAGATTTGCTTTTTAGTTTGACGTTAAAGCACATCTTTCCCGCCTAATGTAAACCTTCAAGATGACTGGAGTGTCTTCAGTATCCTCGAGGAGATCGACATCATTCAGTATGGCATTGTCAAACCATACCGAACTGAAAGCTCTTCTTCAGGACTTGTTTTTCCTTAACTAGACCGCCTAGATGTTGTAGCAAAGACTCCTTGTCTTCTAAGTTCTCTAGAAGAGGAAATGTTGAACTTTCTTCAGCTACTATTTCTTCAGTAGGAATCTTGTTCCTCTGGGCCTTCTTCAGCGATACCACCTTTCTACTGAACATGAAGTACTTAGGGGATTTTATATTCAAATCCTAGAGTTGCTTCGGTGTCAATAAATACTGACCCAACAATCTCCACCTATTTGGATATATAAATAGCCTAAGTTAAACTGAGTAGTAAGTGAGCATAACAACTTCTTCTTACTTGCACTGAAACTGGAGATTTTATAAACATACTGATAATCATTCATTAATAAGAATTACAAAGTGCAAAATAATATTACAAATGATTATCCTAATCCTTCTTATCTTTAAGTTCTTCAATCACTAGGGTTTGTACTAGAGGGTTCATGTTTCTTATATCAAGAACTCCCAGTAGGCACATGCTGAAAGTTCTGACAGCTTTAGTCAACCCTGTACCTCTGTGGTGTAGAAAGAAGACTCTTTAGACATTTCATAGAAGTTCATTGTTCATGTCATCCCGGTCACTCATCCTCACAAAGTCTTGTCTTTCAGGGTGATAAACAAGCTCATCCCCAGTTCTGGTTCTTCAAGGACATGGCTAGGAAGATGATCCTGAAACTGAACAAATCCTTTATACTTTTTTGTGGTGACAAAGATATCACTAACTTATGTTCTAACTTCATTCGCCAATCTGTTCAGCTCCATAATTAGGTCTTATTCCTCCAGTGGTTTTTCAATATCAATTTTGAGGAACTCACCAATCTTGTCATGGTTTTTTGTTTGGAGTGAGAAACCCTTGTTAGAACTTCTTCCTATCTTTTTGAAGTTATTTTGGCTGCTTTCTAATCTAGCTCCAGCAATTCAAACATAGAAAGTTCCTTTGCTTGGAAGTCCCCCAAAATCTCATCAGTATTATTCGCCTATAAAACTTCAGTTCTATTGACCCTTTGGTGGTGAGCATGTCTACATTTGTAATATCTTATGGACTTCGCCTATTAAGTCTGGTTAAGAAAAACTTCTCATATAACATCTTTCTTTTGCAGACGTTCTCCATCACTGGTTCCCCAATTTCATGGTATCGATCTTGCTTCAGCTTCTTAAGTTTTTCAGCTTCATTAATTCTAACTAGCTTGTTAATCTCTTCTTGAGTGACAATTTCAGATTTGATAAGTCTTGCATGGAGTGTGTCATAAGTCTTGTACTTGGGTTAGATGACTAGTGGACCTTCATCAGAAGATTCATCATTGGTGGTTAGACCATCTACATAGTCATATTTTGTTGATAACTCCCCCTTAGACTTAGCAGGGATGTCTTCAGTTGTTTGTGATGTTGGCTGCTTTTGGGCCTTCTTTCTAGCATGTTGTTGAAAGAGGTATTTGATAGTATGGCTTGTGGTGTTTTTCTCCCCCTCAGCAGGAGAGTGCCCAACAACTCCTTCTGATGCACCACCAGAAAGTAAAATAGCCAGTGAGTCTAGTGAAGAGGATACCTTGGTGAGCATGACTAGAACATCATTGAGCGCAACAAGCTTGTTGCGAACATCACTGTATCCTTTATCTTGAACACTGAATCACATAGCTCTTTTATTTGGCCAGGAACTGGAATAAATTCTATTGGTAGCTCCAAGGTGGCATTGGCCAGGGAGTCCATGAACTGCTGATGAACAATGGGTGTCACCAACTCGTTAAGTGTTGGTTGAAGGGCATCAAGAACCAGATCGCTGATAGCTTCAGCAGTGGGTGGTGCTGGCCTAGCATTAAGCCTTGAAACTTCTTCCCCAACAACTTGTTTATCCTGTTGAAGTTTGGCCAGCTGAGCCTGAAGAACTAACACTTGGTTTGTTAGTTCATTTACCTGATTAGTCTTGGGAGATGGTGGAGGAGGAACATGATCATCTTGCATTGTAGCATTTCTAACAATATCTTCATCAGGCTCACTCTCATCAAGATCTATTGGTGAATGTTCAGCCAGCCCAAATTCTTTTGCTATGTCCGCTGAAGACACCTTCAACATGAATGGAGGCAAGTGCCCTACTTTGGCTTCAGTGGTAGGAGGCACTTCCTCATTAACATTGGCTCCAACATCCTTCAAGTTCAGGTCAGTTTTAACTTCTTCACCACCAGGCTTGGTTTGACCTAATGGATACTAAGAAAAAGACCCTGATGAGTTGAGATCAATGAGCATGATATTGGTTCCTTCAGCGGTACCCTGTTGTTGGGGTACCACATCACTAGGAACAAAAAGTCTAGGGTCAGCTTCAGCTGTTATATTTGTTGAAGCATCACACCTTAATGCAGACTCAGAGTGACACACGAAAGAATCTGATAATGAATTTGAATTTAATGAACTTACCAATGCTAACTCCCCACTACTGAGCTGAGGGTAGGCTCGTCCTTCACCCTTATCCCCTAAAGAATTTGGTATAGAGGTTGCTTGCAAGATGTATTAGCTTATTAACCAATAGAAAATAAAATATATTATATTGATTTCATATAAAACTTGGAAAAGTAATTTTATATAAACTATTTGTCGGCAAATAACTTTATACAAAGGCCCCATCTTAAAGCATCGCGTTAGACCTTCGGAAAGTTTGAGCCGCCCCTGTCGATACGTATTGTAATTAGAAACAATTGTAATATAAAAGCAACAAAACTTCGAATTTAAACATGATCTTGACCCTCGCCCTCGACTACAACCGGAACGACCTCTTTTGGTTTGTGCTCGAGATAGATGACACGTTTTCTTCTTCTTGCATTCTTCCTCTTTCTTCTTCTTTTTGATCTTTTCTTTCACCTTCTATGGTACCTTCCACACCTCAAACGCGTGAGCATCAACATCTTCATCTTCGACGACAACCACAAGGTGATCGATGACTTGACATATAGTAGCTTCTCCCTGTCAATAAAATAAGAAAAAAGTGAGTAAATTAACGAGATACGTCATTAGTCAAAGATGGACGACATCATCAAATAAGCATAAAACAAGTCAATGTAGTCATCAATTACAAATAGAAAAATAAGCTGAATGAAAACAGGCTGAATCAAAATAAGATGAAACAAAACAAGTCGACGATGTCATCCAAATCACTTAAAATGCACAAAAGAAGCTAACTCAAAGTAAGCTGAACCAAAATAAGTATAAAAATAAGTCGATAACTCAAAAAGCATGAATAAGATGAGTCGATAAGAAAAATAAGCCAAATCAAAATAAGCAAAAAAACAAGTTGATGACGCCATCAACATAACTCAAAATGTTTAAAATAAGATGAGCAGTGTACAAATAAGCTTAATAAAAATAAGATGAATAAAAATAAGGTAAGAAAACAAGTCAATGACATCATCAATCGCAAGTCGTTGACGTCATAAAAATCAGCAAAATATATAAAGCATGCAAAATAGGCTGTATATATATATATATATATATATATATATATATATATATATATATATATATATATATATATATATATATATATATATATATATATATTATATATAGGTATAATTATGATTTGTAACCACACTTTTTAATCCAGTCATATCCCAGTCACATCTTTTAGCCAATAGTATTTCAGAATTTCCTAGAAAATCTCCAAATACCACAAAATTCGGAATTAAAATCGCAATTTTTTATAAATCGCGTTTTGGAAACGCAGTTTTGAAAACTACGTTTTCTGATTCGCGTTTTGAAGGTCTGGACCGGTCCGCTTCAAGTCTGGGCCGCACCGTGTCTAGACCAGTCAGGTTCAAAAAATGTCTATAACTGGATTCGAACTAGAGACCTTTTACTAATATCCAATGAAATATACCAACTCAGCTAAGCCACCATTTGTGTTTTCTTATCCAAAACCAAATTAATATCCATACACTAAAATCATTTATCTTAAGGCACAAGGTAAATATTCTAAAATATGGACTTAAATTAAAAATATATTATGCATATCTTTTTGAATAATAACTGATTATATATATTCTAATAGGCAACATATGGAACATCCACCATAACGAAAAGAAAAACTATATTAAAAAAAATTGTTCCTCAAACCCTAATTCGTTTTCTTTATTTATTTGTTGTGGATTATAATTATTGTTTTATTTTTTGTACCAGATTGTCATCTTCCATTGATCACCCACACAAAAAACGGTATGTTTAATTTCTTCAAACCCTAATGATGAACTGTTATAATTTTTAAATTTTGTATGCATTTTCTTTTTTGTAGATTACACTGCCAAAAATACAACACTGCCATGCCTCCAGGTAATGACAGTTTTCTTTTTTTACTCCTTTCTTAAACCTACTCGATCTACGATAGAAATTGATCAAATGATATGTGGAGTCTTTTTATGAAACCCTAACGAATTCTGGTGTAAGTTACATTGATAAAACATAAGGTCGTAATATGGTTTCTTTGCAGGTTTTTTCATGTTGCTCACTGTGGCGGAAAGTCATATAGATAGACGGTTTACTGAAGGTTTGTAAGTTACTTTAAGAAAGGTTGTTTTAATCATATAAATGTGCGGTAATCAATAAGGTTATGTTTTTCTTCAATATATTACTGTATTGGTTAACCAGTTTAAAACAATGGAACTGAATCTACCCAATCCTGAGTTTAAAAGAACCATTAAGAAAAGAAATACAATCTTCAAATTTAACTAAAACTCTATGTAAATGTCTAAATCTCTGTGACATGACACTTATATATATTGTACTTGCTGAATAGCTATTAATAAAAAAAACCATCCTAAAATTAAAGATCTTATTCTAAATACCAGAATGGGTTCAAAGATACACATTGATGGAATTCGATTTGATTTCAAGTAGTATAAACGAAACACTCAATTTAAATTTGAAGTAATATGCATGGTCTATTTTTTCATCAGGTTGGAATGTCTTACAATTAACATAAACTTTTCATTTTTCAAGGTTTTCATATAATAATTGTTTTTCTTAGTTTATAGTGTGCTTACCCGCAACACATATTATAGAAACACCTAAGTCGTAAGTTCTCATCAATCTGTGATCTTTACTAGGTTAGTACTCTTTTTGTTGATCAAGTGACTTTAGGAATGGCTCAAAAGGCTAGGTACAAAAGGTATAGTACTAATTAATGTATGAACCCGCCATAAGATCTGTGTAATTATTTTTTTTTGGTCCAGGTTAAATTATGGAATTGGATAACAGGATTTGATGCATCTCTGGTTCATATGGTTGTCTGATATCTGGAAATAACCAATATAATTTCTAGATCCGTGAACATGGCCCTCTAAGTGTATGAAGGAAGAGATCCTAAAGGCCCTTTCCAAGCTTGCGTGAGCAGGAATGATTAGAGGTACGATTTTCAATTATCTCCAATATTTTTTGTAACATAAATTGGTTTGTCAAAATGTCGTGGGTCAGAAATCTCGTCAAAATCATCTATATATTTAATTCTTATGTCCTCTACCTTTTGGTTGGGAGGCTCATTGTGTTTGGTCAAGATGGGTTATGCAAAGAAATTCTGCATTAACTTGCACCAAAATAATTTTTTGGTCAAACTTTTAACAAAAGGCCTGTTTGGACAAAATCTTATGAACAGACTGTCTTAGATAAAAGTGTTTAAGAAAACAAACAAGTGCATAAAATTTGTTCTAGAAAACTCTTTTACGGCTATTTGGTCAGAACATTTTAAAGGGATTGTTTCGACAAGCTTTTTATGGGCTGTTTGGACAACAAGTATGTGTAGAAAAGTCTTTTAAAAACTGATTTGGGGCAGTTTGGACAAGCCTTTTTGAGGGGTTGTTTGAACAGAAAATAAGTACAACATATTAGTTATAAAAACTGGTCCAGGGGCTGTTTAAACAAGACCTAAAATGGGCCATTTGGACAAAGACTGGTGTAGAAGGGCTGCTTAGACATGAATTACCCAAATGACCTGTTTATAGTTACACAATAGTGTTTCACTTTTAGGTTGAACATTGTTGTATCAGTATAGCTTATGAGTGTTCATGGATATTTATGACAAATGAAGTTTCTTTTTTTTTTCTGGTTTTCCTTCTGAATTATTGATGCACATCACCTGAAGATACAAATCTAGTCTCATATGTTTTTAAGTTTAATGCATATGGTTTTCTTCAAATATTGATGCACATATCCTTCTGAAAAAAAATTGCATGTGTTAAAGTTTTGAAAAGCTAATCTCACCCTGCTCTTGTTGCCATTCATTTTTCTGATTTTGATGTGTTTTTCGCCCATGCGTTCTTTCTTATGTGATACATCACAACAACATAACCAATCTGGTCGAGACGGGGTATGTACCCCAGGATGAACCTGAGAGTATGGATACCGCTTCCAGGAAGAATTCCGGCAAGTGTAAGTTCTTTCTAATCTAATGCTTCAACTTAATGGTTTCTTAAGGAATGCTGATTGCTTCTAATCCTAATGGTTCAGGTCTGAGACTAGCAGTTCCCGTCTTCGCTTGATCTGTTCGCAAATGATCCGGTTCGGAATCCATGTTATTTTGATACGTTACTATTTGTTTAAGTTTAACTTTGTAATTATATGTGTTACAAGGCCATGAGGAGGAATCAATGAATGGATGCATTAACTACCTGTGTATGTCCCTAAATAGATATACTACATTATCATATTAATTTCACAAGTTCCATTTACAAGTACAAGTAGAAGGTGTACGAAAGAGCATAGAGCAGCTAATCAGCAACAACGTGGTCAAAGAAAATGCATTTAACCTGAAGATAAAAGTGATGGAATGTCTGTGAGATGGGAGTTCTTCAAACCAAAATCTCAGCAATATCAATGGTTACATCTGCAGTAACCACCTCTAAGAAAATCATAGTTACTGTGTCCCACTCCCACCAGGTGATGCATAATTTTCTATAAACGGATGCTTTACTTATTAGTTAGTTACTATAGTTTATCGATGTTAACCTCTTTGATGTATATATGCTCTGATTTAGTATTGTATTGTGATAGCCAGCAGGTAGAGGTTTATTTTACTTTGCACAGCTTTGTTCTCTTTCGTACACACACTATTTTATGAACTATCTTTTATAAAACGTGGGATGTAGTTTTATCATTTTGCTTTGTTATATTTGAAAAAAGAGGACTACAATCGCCACACACAGATACTCACATCCTGACCTGATCTTGCAGATGAACTTACTTTTTTGATCTACTTTTGAGTTACACCTCAGGTTGCAAATTTGGTTAACTTCCAAAAAATATACTGAGAGAGCCTATTTCGTAAATAAATTATTTATGTTTTGCTCCGCATAATTGATGGATATTTTTTAATAAATACCACTTTATCGGCTATTATGTCAAAGTGAACATGATGTATATGTAAAAACATGACTCGTGTAAAATCACTATGCTCTGTGATTTTCTTTGTGCTTTTGAGGCTACCCACAACAATATCAGTCGAGCCTTGGTCAATCGAGTTCGAAGTCGCCTGCAACACGGACGACCGATTCGATTGTTCGAGGCCCAAACTCGATCCCACCCTTGACATTCATTTCTTCCCTTTTCTTTTATTTCTATTTCTTTTATATTTTTAGATTAAATTTATTTAGTTTTAATTAGATAAAATTTGTAATAAATTTTCAAATTTTAATATATTGATTTTTGTTTAATTCCTGACAACATATATTAATTTGACCATTTTTAAATTTTGTTTTAGTTAATGCATTTTACTATTTATATCTCTAATTAAGCCTTTTTAATCATTTATTTAACGATATTTTAATATAATTATTACTGTAATATTTTCACAGCAAGATGCAACTTCATGCTTTTTCAGATGATGAAAATTGTATAGATCGATTTATGACTATGAAGTCCAGATATAGACTTGACCTCAACCTGTAGCCCCTGAGATCAGGGCATCAAACGACATGGGATTGCAAGCATGTGAAGACTCTCAAGAGTAGTAACAAGTGTCTTTGTGTATGCAGATGAGTTTGGTAATGAGATTTTGAGCAAGTCTTGCGATATTGGTTCGCAAACTGAAGGTGGCATACTGAAGGTGGCATAAATTAATCTTACTGGGGTAGGTTGCTCTTTCCACCTTAAAGTGGATTGGAGCTAAGGATTAGGTTGTGAAAAAGCTGGTTTGTATCCGCATGAGCGAATTCAAAGCGAATATATATGGAACTGCTATGATTTCTCTTCTTTGGTAAAGTGGAGAAATAAAAAAACAGAGAAAATCAAAGTCTCGAGAATTTGATGCCTTTTTATTTTGGTTTCTTTTATATTTCCATTCTATGGTGTCAAAATCAGATGTTGGGAATAAATTAAGGCCAGATCACTTGAGCGCTGACAAGAACAACTCAAGCGTTGACAAGAACAAAGTGAGCGCTGATAGCTCAAGCGTTGACAAGTTAAAGTCAAGCGTTGACAGATTGAAGACAAGCACTGATGGAAGATATAAGTTACACGTTTATTATATTCTAGAATACTTCTAGTAAGGATAGAAACGACAATGTATTTTCTATGTTTATCTTTACTTAGAATAGTTGATACGTAGCTTATTGTACAAGGCTTCTTAGTCTATAAAAGAAGGCCTTTAGGTTAATGTTTAGTATCAAGTTTTATATAGTTTTCATTCGTAAACATCTTTCATTGTAAGCAAGTTCGACATTCATAATCAAAGTGAAAGTTTTGTTTACATCTTGTGTTCTTGTTTAAGTGTTAAATTCCGCATAACACTTAGATTCACAAAGCATATAACAAAGGTTTCTCTACGTGTTATACTTGATCTAATCTCGTATACACAAAGCTAATCGATCTAAGTTTGGGATCAACAAGTGGTATCAGAGCTTGTTGAGGAACTTTTGATCTTTGAAGAACACCAGAACGATACACGAACACCAAAACCCTAATTTTATCAAAACCCTAAAAACATCATGTCTGAAGCAATAACCACCTCCTCTTCACCCTTACCAAACATCAAGATTCCCATGCTTGATGCAACCAACTTTGACTTATGGAAGTTCAACTTTGAACAATATCTGGGGATCTTTGATTACACACTCTGGGAGATTATTGAATATGGAAACTCATTCAATAAGGCTCAAAAGATTCAGGATGCCATTACTCAAAGATCAGTTGTTGAAGGATGTCCTGATGAAGATAAGAAAGAAAAACCTGGAGATGGTAGAGCTGTAGGTGCTGAAGATATTGCAAAGAAAAGGGTTGACATGAAAGCCCTAAACATTCTGAAAGTCTCTTTGGGACAAGAAAATCAGCACAAATATAGAGGCTATGAATCTGCTAAGGATCTTTGGGAAGAAATTGAAGTTGCATATGGTGGTAATGCAGACACTAAGGAAGAAAAGAAAAAGCAACTTCTGCATGATTATGCTGTCTTCAAAGCTAAGCCCAATGAGAAACTGAGTAGTGTGAGAAGCAGATTGCTTGACATCACAAGCAAGTTGTCCTTCATGGGGACACAAGTTGGTGATGTTGACACCAATGCTACCTTTCTGAAAAGTCTTGGTGAGGCATGGAAGATTGAGGCAAGATCTATTCTTGCCAATAATACTTACAAGAGCTCCTCGTTTGATGACATCTACAACAAACTAAGACTGTTGGAAGATGAAACTCTTTCACAACATGGAAGCAGAGCTAGCACCAGCAACATGGCCTTCTTCTCTCATAGTGAAGGTCAATTCAATCAGAAGGACTCTTTTATGCATCCAATTACTGGATCATCATTTGTCAGCGCTGGAACAAGTCCTGTCAACGTCTCCTTTTCAGACGCTGACACATTCATGAATGACTGCCCAAGAGTTAAACCTGCTGGTTTGGATTTGGATACTATGTGTGCTTACATTGCTTCTTTGCCCAATGGTTCAGTCATTACATATGAGGACCTTGAGCAGATAAGTGATGAACACTTGGAAGAGATGGACATCAAGTGGAACATGGCTCTTGCTAGTATAAGAGCAAATAGGTGGAATAGAAGGTTCAAAAAGAAGATGACCTTCAATGCTAAAGACACTGCTGGATTTGATAAATCCAAAGTTGAATGCTACAACTGTCATCGTATGGGGCACTTCATGAGGGAATGCAGATCTCCTAGAAGATCTGATGCTGGTAAACCCTCAAGTCAGGTTGTTAAAGCTCAAGATTCCAAAGCCATGGTTGCAGTTCAAGGAATTGATGGTACTGGATGGGATTGGAGCTATCTGGCTAAGGATGCTGAAGAGGACAAAGCTTTGATTGCTGATATTGAAGAAGAAGAGCATGTTGAATATGCTCTCATGGCACACTCCTCTTCATCTGATAATGAGGTATATGATGATGCTTTCTGTAGCAAAGGTTGTAGGTTAAACACTGATAGACTTAACAAAGAGGTGTTAAAACTAAAAGATGATATGAGCACTGAAAGGTGTAAATTGTCCAATTACCAACTAGCTCTTACTGAAACTGAGAAAACCGTGTCTGAATACAAGAAAATGGAATTTGATTTAAAAGATAAGATAAATATCTTAAAACATGAGCTAGAAGGTAGTATGGATATTAGAAATATCATGACAAAGGTCAATAGAGACCTACAGGCTAAGTTAGATGAGGCCATTAAGAATAAAGATAATGTTGACCTCAAGATTCAAAGATTTGATAGAGCCACTCAAACCCTAGGAGACTGTGTAGCTAAACAAAGGGATCCTAAGGACATGACTGGGATTGGGATGAATGATTACTCTCTGGTTCCACCACCAGCTGGTGACTTCTATGGTGTCCTTAGAAAGGATTTATCTTGGACTGGTATACCAGAATGCCAAGAAGAGGAATTCATTCCTCCACCAAGATTTGTCACTCCAGTGGAAGAGTATCAACAAAAACTGACTGACCTAAATGAGTGGAAGAAAGCTAACCCTACTTTGTTTGTTAAGGGAGGTTTGCTATGTGAAAGTCCCAATGAATCACCACCCATTAAGGTTACTCACCCAGTTACTGGTAAAGATGTTGACCTAGGCTCCAACACTGTTAGAAGACCTACCATTAAATATGCAGAGATGTATAGAAATAATAGGTCACCCAAGAGCCAAGTTAACAATCATGGAACAGGTTTCTTCTCTTCTAGACCTAAGAGTGTGTCTAAGAAAGCCTGTTACACTTGTGGTAGCTTTTCACATTTGGCATACAAGTGTGTCAACGCTCCAAAAGCCAGCGTTGATAGGAACAGTTTCAGCGCTGATAGGAAGAAAGTCAACGTTGTTAGGAAGTCAAACGTTGTCAGACCCAAACCTTGTGTGCAGCAAAGTCCACAAGTGATTAGAGCTGCTCCATTCTTCTCCAAAAGGTCTAACACTCATGGACAAAGACCTTTTCAAAAGACAAACACCTGGTCAAATAGGCAATGGGTTCCTGTAGCAAACCCTAGGTTCAACGCTGACAAGGGTAATTTCAGCGTTGACAGGACAAAATCCAACGCTGACAGAAACGCGACCAGACCTAAGTATTTGCAGCCACAAGGTAAGGGGTCTAAAGCTTCTTCAAGCTTAACATGGAGACCCAAGAAAGATCAAAACCCTAATAATAATGGAATTTCAATGACTTGCAATAGATTTAATTACATTTCAAAAGTCATTACAAAACCAATTGGGGTTAACTGGGTTTTTCATCCTAAAAAGGATGAGAATGGGGTTGTTGTGAGAACTAAGTCTGTTCTTATTGAACAACCAGATGAATCCAAGTCTTCTGAGACTTGGGTTCCCAAAGAAAACTAATTTGTTTTCTTTATGTGCAGGGCATTCAAAAGCAGATCAATGATTATGGATATTGGGATAGTGGATGCTCAAGGCACATGACAGGAAAAGAAGACTATCTGACGAACTTCACTCCTATTAAAGATGGTGATAAGGTATACTTTGGAGGGGGCTACGGCACCATTACAGGCAAAGGAACCCTTCTCACCAATAATCTGCGTTTTGAGAACGTCTTCCTGGTAAAAGAACTGGATTATAATCTGTTTAGTGTATCACAAGTGTGTGATAACAAAAATAAGGTTCTTTTCACTGATACTGAGTGTTTGGTGTTAAGCAAGGATTTTAAGATCCCTGATGAGAAGTATATTGAGTATAGAACACCTAGGCATAAGGACATATATAATGTGAATTTAAATGGGATTAAAGTCAATACTAATATGTCTTGTTTTTATGCTAAGGCCTCAGTAGATGAAAGTAATTTGTGGCACAGGAGACTAGGGCACATAAATTTTAAAAATATAAATAGACTTGTGAGGCTTGGTTTAGTTGATGGTTTGCCTGAGAAGGCCTTCCACAATGACCACTCTTGTGTTGCATGTCTTAAAGGCAAGCAGCACAAGGTCTCATTCAAGTCCAAGCAGGTGCATACTAGTTCCAGACCTCTTCATATGCTTCACATGGACCTCTTTGGTCCAACTAATATAGAAAGTTTGAATGGCAAGTCATATTGTTTTGTTGTCACTGATGACTTTTCTAGGTTTACTTGGACATTCTTTCTAGCTATGAAGAGTGACACAGCTGATGTTCTTATTGAATTTATCACTCAAATTGAGAAAAGGTCTGGAAATGAGGTTAAGATGCTTAGGAGTGATAATGGTGGAGAATTTAGGAACAAGAAGCTAGATGATTTTTGTGCCAAGAAGGGAATTACTAGGCAATTCAGTATTGCTAGAACCCCACAACAAAATGGGGTTGCTGAAATTGAAGCAGCCAGAACAATGTTGGCTGATGCTCACTTTCCTATAGCCTTTTGGGCTGAGGCTGTTAATACAACATGCTATGTGCAAAATAGAGCATTGGTTAACAAAATTCAGAACAAAACACCTTATGAGTTACTTTGGGGAAGAAAACCTAATATTGGTTTTCTCAGACCCTTTGGTTGTCATGTAGTAGTTTTGGACACTAGTGATGCCTTAGGGAAATTTAGTGGAAAAGGTGATGAAGGTTACTTCATGGGGTATTCAGTGCAGAGCAAAGGTTATAGGGTTTATCTTAAAGAGGACAAACGTATTGTTGAAAGAGTACATGTCAGGTTCTTAGAGAATAAACCTAGTGATCCTGAAAGTGGTCCTAATTGGTTGTTTGATTTGGAACCCTTATCTAGAACTTTAAATTATATGCCTGTCACTAATCCAGACATTGTGAAGGTAACTTCAAATGTTGTGGAGGAACAAGTTGTTAATGTTTCAGGTACACAGGTTCATGAGAAGGTTGGATCACAAGCAGAAAAGGCATCTCCTACATTTGAATATATTACAATTCCCATTTGGACAGATGCTTTTGCTGCTGCTGCTGCTGGACAAGATAATGGTGGTTTCCAAATACCACCAGATATAAACATGCATGGTTCTTCAGGCGCTGAAAAAGGCAAATCTAGCGCTGACAAGACCAATTCAGACGTTGACAACAACATTTCAAGCGCTGTCAGCCCAGACGCTGACAACCAAGATTCAAACGTTGACAACACTTATGGGCATCTTTTCTCTTCCAGTTTTGAACAAGGTGGACCTTCCAATGTTCATGAAGAGATTCCTGTTGCTCAAAGAGAGTCTGATGAAGAAGATATTGGCAACATGGAGCATGAGGTTGAGGACACCAGACTTTTTGAAGGAGGGGTTCTCACTTCCACAATGAAGAATCACCCCCCATCTCAGATCATTGGTGATGTTATGACTCCAGTTCAGACAAGAAGATCCCATCAAGGTCTTGGTGGATTTATTGCCAATATACACAAGAAGGTTGATACCCCTCTTGTGCAAGCATGTTTGTTTGCATGTTTTCTGTCACAAGAAGAACCCAAGAAGATATTTGATGCTCTCAAAGAACCAAGTTGGGTGGAAGCAATGCAGGATGAGCTTCACCAATTTGCAATTCAGGATGTTTGGGAGCTGGTTGATTGTCCTAGATATGTCAGACCTATAGGGACAAGATGGGTTCTCAGGAACAAAAGAGATGAAAGAGGTATTGTGGTCAGAAACAAGGCAAGGTTAGTGGCTCAAGGTTATACACAAGAGGAGGGGATAGACTATGAGGAAGTCTTTGCACCAGTTGCAAGGATTGAAGCTATTAGGATTTTTCTAGCCTATGCATCTTGCATGGGCTTCACAGTCTATCAAATGGATGTGAAGAGTGCATTCTTGTATGGCACCATTGTTGAGGAAGTTTATGTCATGCAACCTCCTGGTTTTGAGGATCCAGAGCATCCAGATAAAGTGTATAGAGTCAAAAAGGCTATGTATGGCCTTCATCAAGCTCCTAGAGCATGGTATGGTACCTTGTCTACATATTTAGTGGACAATGGATTCAAGAGGGGCACCATAGATCAGACACTATTTACAAAGAAGAAAGGCAAAGATGTGTTACTTGTGCAGGTCTATGTTGATGATATCATTTTTGGGTCTACTGATCCAAAGATGAGTGAGGATTTCTCCAAGCTTATGACAGACAAATTCAAGATGAGTGCTATGGGGGAGATGAACTTCTTTCTTGGTTTACAAGTTCAGCAGAAAGAAGATGGTATCTTCATCTCCCAGGACAAATATGTTGCTGAGATCTTGAAGAAGTTTGGCTTTTCTCCACATGAAAAGAGGGCTTCTACTCCTATGGATAGAGAACACCCTTGGGGAAAGATTGGAGATGGGAAAGATGTTGATGTCAGGCATTATAGATCCATGATTGGATCCTTGATGTATCTTACTGCTTCCAGACCTGATATCATGTTTGCTGTATATGCTTGTGCACGTCATCAAGTGACTCCCAAAGAATGTCACCTTTATGCTGTGAAGAGGATCTTTAGGTACCTAAGATGTTTCCCTAATCTTGGTTTGTGGTACCCAAAGGATTCACCATTGGAGCTGATTGCATATTCAGATAGTGATTATGGAGGTGATAAGTTTGATAGGAAATCCACAACTGGTGGATGTCAATTTCTTGGGAGCAGATTAATATCTTGGCAATGCAAGAAACAAACAGTGGTGGCTAATTCTACAACTGAAGCAGAGTATGTGGCTGCAGCAGCATGTTGTGGTCAAGTGTTGTGGATTCAGAACCAGCTGTTGGATTATGGGTATAATTTCATGCATACTAAGATATTTGTTGACAATAATAGTACTTTATGCATCATTAAGAATCCTGTACATCATTCTAAAACTAAACACATAGAAATTAGACACCACTTTATAAGAGATTGCTTTGAGAAAGGTTTAATACAACCAGATAGGGTTGACACTGAGGAAAATGTGTCAGATTTATTAACTAAACCTTTTGATACTGGAAGATTTCAATACTTGGTAACAAGCATTGGAATGGTTAATCTCACTTAATATGTGTTTTGGATTCTTTTTGTAAAAGTATGTACAGGATGATGCATTATTATTATTGGTCTTATTGCTGATTTAGATTTTCCACTATATTTTTCTAACACTGACAAAGGTTGTTTGAACACTGATAAGTGTTTTTGCAACGTTGTCAGCAATATAATTGTCTAACGCTGACAAAGCTTCCTTCAACGTTGTTATGTGTTATCGGGGCGTTGTCAGCAACAATGTTAGTTTTGTGGTTTTCAATCTAAATATGCAGATGGTGTTAGCAGTATACCATTGGATACATAGTTGCTTATGGATCAAAGGAGAAGCATTTGGACAAGTTTTTATTTATGGATGATGGTTGGAATGTTTCATTCCTATCTTGACATAAATTTTTATGTTCATGCATGATTTTAGCAAACTTTCTGTATCATAGTTTAAGGGGTGGTTTTAGGAACCTTTAGGATTTTTGGGTATCCATATGATACTCTTATCACAATTCTAGATTGTGTCCACAGGTGAGTATGGGTTAGTTTTACTAAAGCATGAGGCACTGTAGCATGTATAGTATATCAACTTTGCATGCTGCCAAGACATTTTTGGCCTAGAATTGGTTGTGGTCTGTTGGGAGACTTGGGAATGATTTTGATATGGGATTTACCTGGGAGTAACAAGGATTTTATAAGGTAACTTGGTTGTTAAGAATTTTGATTAGCAAGGGACACTAGAGGACTGTTATGTCTATCTTGCTTATGCAAGTGTGCATAACTGGACAGTGCTTGCCGCCCTATGATAATTATCAGCTTTTGGTTATCTTCTCTAGGATAAATTACTTGTTAAGGTCATTTTTCACTTTTTAAAAACAATTTTATTTTTGGACGCTGACAAGATTTTTCCAAGCGTTGTTGTGACCAAAATGGACGCTGACATGGCTTTAGGCGAACGTTGACAAGATTATAGCCGTTGAGCGTTGATAGGTTATTTTTGACCGTTGACACTCAATGGGACCTACCCAGTTGTTACTTTTTGACATATTTTCAAGCCGTAATTTTAGGAGTTGTTACTTTCATTAAATGCATGAGATAACTTATAACTTTTTCAATATTTTCATGATTAGTTTTTGAAAATCTTTGCCTATTTTTGGGCCAATCACATGCATTCTTTATCTCCTATAAATTTGGCTCCTATTTTAAAACAGGGTATCTATAATTCTTGTCTAACACTTTTCTCTTATCAACCTTCATCTTCTACACTTCAAATTAACAGCTTTCATCAATGGCACCAAAGTTTAACTCAGCAGAATTGGATTTGGGATTCAAGTCTCAACACAACATGATTGCTTATCTTGTTGCTGATAATGATTTGTTTCCTCAATATACACAGATGGTGGCGTATTTGAACGCATCCCCACTAAGGTATGCTCTTTCTCATGCACCACTCATTCCAGTCACACACATTAAGCAGTTTTGGAACACTGTTAGTTCCTCAACAGTTAATGGAGTGACCACATTAACTTCTATTGTTCATGGGAGATCTTGGGTGGTTACTGAGGCCTTGGTACGCCATGCCTTGCATCTTGATGATGCTGATGGTATAACCATCCTTCCCATAAATGAAATAGAACAAGGGCTTAGGGCTTTGGGATATCCTATTCCTGATGAAGGTACTCTTAATAAGTATCATAAGCAGGAATTTCCCCCAGCCTGGAAGTACCTCATTCACATTCTCCTTCAATGTTTGAGTCCCAAATGTACTGCACACAATGAGATCAATAGATCCATTGCAAGTGCTATTGTGTGCATTGCAACAGGGCAAAAATATAACTATTCTAAAATGATTTTTGAAGGAATGTGTAAAAATAAGGGGACAAAAATGACTTTAGCTTATCCTCGTTTTCTGCAAATGATTTTTGATGATCAAAGATATTGTTCAAGGGATCACAATGATTTTTATAAAATTCCTGAACAAAAGAAAGCTATTTTTACAAAGATGGATTCACCACCTCATAGAGACTTACCTTTAACCCCAGCCATGCTTGCTGTTATTGCAGCAGCACAACCCCAACCAGACCCCCAACCTCAAATTGACCCTCAACCACAACTTGAACCCATCCCTGAATCTTTACCCTCACCTGAACAAATGCAACTTGACCAAGAACCCTTTGACGCTGACACATCAAATGTTGGCGTTGATGTGCCTATTTCCAACGCTGACACACAACCATCACAATCCCAAACACCCCTTAACCAACCCACATCTACCCATTCTTCCACACCATCTTCCACACCACCTGAATATAGGTTGATCAAACGCCAAAGGACTACTGGAGTGTTCTCCTCTGGTGGTCCTAGCCATGAAGCAGAGAGAACCACCACCACAAGTGTGGCTGGTGACCTGGATAAGGCTGGGACTATTGGTTCTGGCTTAGAAGCTGGCCAAGGCAGTCCCACCATACTTAAGTCCTTATCCATGCCCAATGAACCTGACTTGGGAGGTCAAATCCCCATTTCAGAAGAGGGCAGTCTGGAACCAATGACTCTTTTGGAATTGACGGCAGTCTGCATTAGCTTGCAAAAGCAAAATGCAGACTTAGTACAAATTGTCAGCTCACAAGGCCTTGAACTCAAGAAATTGAGGGAGAGGATTGTTGTTTTGGAGAGTGATCATGCTAGGAGGGGTATGGAGGAGTCTTCCAAAGGGGAGGAAGAACAAAGAAATCTGAGTGATAAGAGCAGTCAAGATGGTCAATCAATGGATGTTGCTGAAGCTCTTACAACTTTGAAGGAACAAACAGGTTTTGATACGTCCTTAATCTCTCCAACCAATCTAAATTTATCGTTTACAGCTATGTTGAGAGAGGTTACACAAGGCGCTGAGGGAAAATATTTGAGCGTTGACAAGACAAATTTGGACGCTGATAGAAGTATTTTGGGCGCTGATAGAGGAAATTTGGGTGTTGACAGACCTGCACATGAAGGTGATGTATTCCAGTCATCATCTATCATCAAAGAAGTTTCTACTCAGGTATTACCATCTACCTTACCAACCATTGCACCATCAGATAAGGGTAAGGGTAAATTGGTAGAAGAAATTGTTCCAAAGGATGCAGCCCAAGTTGAATTTGATAGAAGATTGGCTGAGCAAATGATGGAACAAGGTGAAAAGGAAAAGTCACCATTTGTTGTGACTTCTGAAGAAGAAAGTGATGGAGCTAGCTCAGACTCAAGTGTGATGATTATAGAACCAGAAAGGCTTGAGTATGGTGATGAGCTTGCTAGGGAAAAGTTGAGAGATTTAAAGTTGCAGATTGATTTTGACATGCCAGAGGTGGTTCAGATGTACAATTCTTGGGAAGAAAGCTGCATGGATAATCCAGACTTGACCATTTCAGATCAAATATGGGGTTTGGAGCTTCTTCTTAGAGTTCAGAAGGATTGTAAGGTGATTTTGAAGCACAAGGCAAGCAATATTCTCTCAGAATTGAAAAGGGATAGAAGAAAGCTCTACTTTATGTTGCTCAGATGTCATGGAGTTGGATGGACACATCAGAAGTTGAAGGCTTTGACATTTGATGAGTTGGAACATAGGGCTTATCCTATTTGGGTGAAAGTGCAGGCAGAAAACACTTTCAGACTTCTTTCAGATGAAAGAAAGGAGCAACTTGCAGAAGAAATGGAAATCAAGAAAGCTATGATGATTCCCAGGCCAGTGAAGAAGGGATTTACACTTGAGTTTCCAAAAGATATGAACCCACTATATCCAAGTGAAGCAGTTATTAGAAAGAGCCTCAAGCTCTCCCCATTAGAAGCTTCAATATGGTGCAGGTGTTACCATTAGATTCCAGGAATCCAATTGTGAGTTATGATGAGGATGAATGTGGATTCTGGAAGATTGGCAAATTTGGCAAGGAGGTACACACTTTTACCACTCTCATATCTTTATTTGCAAGTTGTGATAGAGAAGACTTGGTAGACCTTTGGAGGTTACTAGAGACCAAAATGAGGCTGAAGCACCAACTTCAGCTAATGGAATAAAACTTTGGACCACATTTAAAAGAATGTGTGGGACAAATGAGGAAGATCCTGAAATATGGAAGGATCTTGAAGATGACCTCAGTGGTCTTCAATGGAGGTTATATTCAGCTGCTGGTGTATACCATTTGAGTTCTACAAAGTTTGCTGAGTATCTACTTGTGGATGCTCAATATTTCATATCCAAGGCTGTTTTGGAAAAGATGAAGGACACTCAGCTGGAGATAGATTATACAAGTGACGTGGCAAAGAATTTAATCAGATTTATTTATTACCAATATGAGAAGGTTTGTCAGACTCCTCCAAGTTCTTAATGATTATTCAGAAACTTGATCATAAGAGTGGATATCAAGTTTAGGGAGGATTGTTGGGAATAAATTAAGGCCAGATCACTTGAGCGCTGACAAGAACAACTCAAGCGTTGACAAGAACAAAGTGAGCGCTGATAGCTCAAGCGTTGACAAGTTAAAGTCAAGCGTTGACAGATTGAAGACAAGCACTGATGGAAGATATAAGTTACACATTTATTATATTCTAGAATACTTCTAGTAAGGATAGAAACGACAATGTATTTTTTATGTTTATCTTTACTTAGAATAGTTGATACGTAGCTTATTGTACAAGGCTTCTTAGTCTATAAAAGAAGGCCTTTAGGTTAATGTTTAGTATCAAGTTTTATATAGTTTTCATTCGTAAACATCTTTCATTGTAAGCAAGTTCGACATTCATAATCAAAGTGAAAGTTTTGTTTACATCTTGTGTTCTTGTTTAAGTGTTAAATTCCGCATAACACTTAGATTCACAAAGCATATAACAAAGGTTTCTCTACGTGTTATACTTGATCTAATCTCGTATACACAAAGCTAATCGATCTAAGTTTGGGATCAACATCAGATAACTTGTCTCTAAATACATCTAGCCTACTGTTAGTCTAAGTATGTAAATGCTATGAGATGTTTAAACTCTGAAGTTGTTGATTTATACAGGTAACATCATATCATTTGGTCATTTTATTTATAATTGCTTCCATCTCTTGGCATTTTTAGTTGCATGACACAATTATATTATATATGCAGGCCCTTTGAACTGCAAGTTTAATAAACATGACCAACTATAATTTTAAAAATTATATTCAAGTAGATTAATTTTCCTTACAAAATATATGTAATTAAATAATTAGTAGTGGTTAAAAGAGTGTTGTATTTGCTTTATTTTACCATGCATATAGTTTTGTTATACTAATCTCAAAATTTGGATTAAATGGTACATGATACCAAAGGCTATGAAGTGCTACATGTGGGTACCCATATTAGAAAGTTTATTATTTTGAACCATTATCCCACCACTCGTCTAAACCCTATAGTTCACGACCTCTAAAAAAGGTTACGCATTCCTTATAATAATAGTGTTAATGTTGAGTTTTAACATATACTAGCAAGATACTCGCGTTGCGGTTGCGAGTACATGAAATAAAAAAATTTCGACGAACAAATTTATTCCATTTTTATTGAAAATGTGTTAATAATTTGATGTCATGTATTTTAACTCTTTCACCAATATTAATATTTTTCATTATTACGGTTGTGATACTAAATATTTTATCGAGCAATATTTTCAACTGTTTAGGTTTATTAAAATAACAACTCTTGTAATTAAAAGTTTTAGAGATCATGTTTTTAATTTTAGTTTTCAAGTTTTATAATATTTAATTCGATTTTTTAATTAGTCATTCGAATGCTCGGTTTGAACAATGTGTGTTATTTGTTGTATTTTTTATACTGAATACGTGTTTTAATAAACTATTAAATGTGTTGTATTATGTGTTATAGTAGTTGTACATTTGAATCATGTGGTATTTCTAATATTATTACTGATTATATGTGTTAAATTAATATGTTATTGCATTTAATAATTGTAAAAAATGCTTTAAAACTTGTACATAGTAAGACTTAAAATTACGTTTTATTTGTGCATTATAAGTATTGTACAATGTGCTACATAACTTGGATTACTTAAATTTTTTTGGATAATTAATGAAGAGGGAGATATCAAAATGTTTAATAAATAATACAGATATTATAAGATACAATAAACTAAAAACGCCCAAACAATAAGCCTTTCGTAAAACAAAAAAAACGACTTGCCCATTGACCAAGTTACGACGCTATAATATGACATTAGTACTACACATTCAACAAATATTTAAAACGTTATAAACATTAATATGACATTAATAATGGATATATATTTTGTAGTATTAGACATGTTTATTGTATTCGGAATACAGATTGTGATCATAAGTTACTGGAGCTCGACTTGCTGAGCTTGATTCAAGCTCGATCTTAACGAGAGTATCATATAGTTTTCCATTTGGTTTTAAAAAAACTAAAAAAACTGCCGGAGTTACGATAGATTAAAAGCTTCAACAATCAAAGCTTAATTTAAAGTTTCTTATTTAGCTTTGGTTTGTGATCAAGTAATCTTTTACTGGTATTAGTTAAATCTATAGTAATAATATCTTTCTATGCATAAAGAGATTTTTAAATAGAATTTAGTTAAATAAAGTCAAAATTTAAGAAAAAACTAATGAGATTTAGCAAAATTAAAAAAAATTATAGTAGATAATAATTCTTCAATCGTAGCCTTGTGGATTCCCAAAATAATTTGTAAAAACTAATTTATTATCCTGTCAAATTTAACATTTTTTTTAAATCAAGTAACCAAACATAAATTAGAATTGTGCTAAGTTCTCTTTCTTTTTATTCGATATTTGTTTAACTTATGATTTGGCTCAAGCGCTATCATGCGGGTGACGCCGCTAGCTTGCGTCAAATAATTCTTTTTCTTTTTATTAAGATTTTGTCTTAAGCTTATGATTTAGCTTGCACCACGGAGTTCTTTTCTTTATATAAGTTTGTTGATTTTACCCATTTGACCGGTTATATATCAAAACATAACCAAAATTGTACCATTTATAAGTAAACAGGTTGAAACTGACTTCTCTGCTCGTCAATAGAAGTTTAGTCAAAGAAGTCCATAAAACTATATGAACTAAATCATCTAAATATAAGTTTGCTAATAGGATGCTCACATTAATTTAAATCATCTAAAGTAATAGTAGCCAATTTCAGCGAAGATATTAACTTTGTGTATGTCTTATAGCTGACCTATAACCGAGAAGTAAATTAATATGATACTTTTTTGCAGTTATTTCAAGTTGATTGGGATTTTTACTAATTGTTTTTCTTGTCGCGTTTTTAAGCCATAACGACCACACCTACTAGCATTTGAAAGTCTTGTATAGATGTTGCTCATTAATGACTGCAATGTGCATGTTCATGATTTATTCGGACAACACAACGTTGATCAATCAGGAGTTGCAACTATAGGAGCATATAGTACAAGAACCAGTACTAATTATTGGATATTTTTTATTTGACGTACCTGCAAATTTTGGGCTGGATGAAAGTACTGGATTTATTGGATTTTCATCAAGTAGAAGAAAACTTACCTGAGATAAGAAGTCCTCCTCCACCATCTTAGTTTTTGGGACCAACATGTGTTTTTGGGATTGTCTAAGGCCCGCTCAAGGAGGCTTGTGTCCCGATTATCGCAGCAGCAATTATACCCACATGTAAGGAGGAAAACTACCTGATTATATTTTAAGTGTATGCTTTTGGAGGATTCAAATTGAATGTTCAGCTTTTGTTATTCACTTACACGATTAGTTTTTCTCAAAAGATCTTTACAATTAATGTTTTACAAGATGTCATTTTGGTGACAATAGTTGTTGACATTCAAAGGGATTTTATAATGACCATTTTATCCAAAAATTGGTGCACTTATAAAACTCACATCATAACCGAATTCTTAATATAAATTAGCATGTTTTAATAAACAAAATATATTTTTCGAGCTCTAAAAAACTTAAAATATTAATAATTTCTATTTAAATCTGGCTTTAATTTTAAAATTTTAAAATTTTATGAGATAAATATAACGTTGCTTAAGCGTAGATTATAACCAAAATATATTAAAAATTCAATTACAAATACAATAAACTAAAAATGCACAAACAATTAACCCTCGGAAACAACAACAAAAACGACCCCGTCCGTTGGGCGGGTTACGACGCTAGTGTGTGTATATATATATATATATATATATATATATATATATATATATATATATATATATATATATATATATATATATATATATATATATATATATATATATATATATATATATATATATATATATATGTATATATATATATATATATATATATATATATATATATATATATATATATATATATATATATATATATATATATATATATATATATATATATATATATATATATATATATATATATATATATATATATATATATATATATATATATATATATATATATATATATGTATGTATATATATATATATATACTAGTGGCAAAACCCGTCCGATGGACGAGTATGACTTATGATTATAGTTTACATTTATTTATTTAACTAATTACTTTTGTTAATAAATTCTATATTTTATATTTCTTTAAGCATAGTAGAAATGTTTTTCGAACTATGTATATTAGTTATATTATTAAATATATTTTACGGTTTTTCTAGTAAATGTATAATACTCTTATTAGGTTTATTTTAAATTGTATTTTACAAAACATCAAAAGACTTATACTTTTAAGTAATATATAGGTTAGAAGTAGTTTTTTTTAATAAGAGGATTATTTAATAAATTTACAATAGCTTAAGGGGTATATAAATGAAAAACTAAATTTGTTAGTTATTGGTAACATGATAGACATTTCATTGCTCTTTTTATCTAATCAATTAGTTTTTTCGACGTTTACACACATAAGTTTATATACAATGATTTCGAACTATTAAAAAAATAATTGTATCAAAATTAGTTGGCTTATAATATAAAATAAGAAACTCATATAAAATAAAAAAAACTTTATTTATGTCTATTTTTGAATATATATTTTACCCGACACATGCCATGATAGACATAAAGAAGTAAATTTATAAATGAAATCCTCTTCGATTTAGTTTAAAAGACATCTATTATTTTTCTGCCGTTAAAAAAAAAATCTATTATTTGATGGGCTAATCACGACATGCAGTATTACACAAATAGATACCACACTCCCAATTAACAATTACGCAAATAGTTACCGCACTCCCAATTAACAATGATATATAAATATTCTAACGCATTTATTAAATGCATTTAAAACGAAAAAACTAAAATAAATAACTTCATTTTTATTTAAATATCACCAACATAAAAATCATGAGCAAAGCCTAAATCATCCGGAAAGTAAATCAACGTTCACATAGAATTTATGGTCAAAACAAGTGTATCTATTTACTTGAGCCTACTCATTTGTTCACAAAACTATCCTATTTGTGTGAGTTGTGTCCACAAAAATTAGGGACCATGCTCCTATTTTCTATGTTCTATTTTCCAAATATGAACCCGGTCGTTACGGACAACTGAAAACAACCCGTCATTCGTAAATATTTATGTTTAAAATGAGTTGTGAGTCTACATAAATGAGTTTGTAAATTGGGACGAAAGTTAAGTTAGGGACCATGGGATCGTTGTATGGATGTAATCATTTGCTTATATGATCATAGGTAATATGGAATGTTATAGCGCCATCCATGAAAAATTGGCCAAAAAATGTCGTTGCTTGGAAATATGTCAACAATATCGCTAACCTTATTATGACAGGAGCTGTACATTTTTATGTACAACGAATGAGAAGATGGTGAGATTAATGCAAGCAGATGAGTCCATCTTTCGATTTTTTATAGTATTTTATAAATCATTTAAACTTTTTTATTTTTAAAAGTTTAAAAAAAAATCACATTCATCTAACAAATTTTTCTAACAATTTTTATAATAAATTATTTAAAAAAATTTATTTAAATTGAAATATCTTTTTATTTATTTATTTTTTCTGTAATATAGTTTTATCATATTTTTTAAAATTTCTTGCTCTTTAATTCAATATCTATTTTGATATATTTTGATTGAATTTTAGTTTTTTTTTTTCATTTTAGTGAATTTATTTATTCAGATTTAACTTTGTATAGTTATAATATTAATTTGAATATGAAGTTGGTGAGTAAAAGTGTAATATTTATTTGTTAAAAAAATAATCATGTGATACCCGTCGTTGCATTACACGGGTAACAGGTAGTTAATTTTTCATATATTTTTTTTTTGATAAACACAGGCTAGTTATTTAAAATATATCACAAGTCTTTATTTATTTTTTCTTAAATTAGTACATTACGTGTGACCTTACCAATAAATATATAAGACTTAAAACTCACACCCTTTGATATAAGCTATAAACGGTACAAAATGCAGGACAATTTATAAACACCCATCATATATCATATAGTTTCTGACAAGCATAAAAGAACACTAATATATCACTTACCGTTAAATAATAGACAAAAAGACAAAGAAAAAGAAAAATGTCATTAAAAATATGACAAATATTATTTAAAAAAAATAAGTAAAAGTAAATCATTTAGAAACGAATCAAAACCAATTCATCAAAGCAAAGAATGACTGTTCATCTAATAAGTGAAATCAAAAGTTAATTAATTATCCATCAAAGCAAAATATATATTATTAGTTTAAATGCGAAATAAAGCTTATTTGCACACAAAGTTGGTTATTTATTTTGTGCATTCACCATCTTTAGCTAGTTAATAAAATTTTGCCATCTTAAAAAAAAAAAAAAAAAAAAAAGCTTACCTTTTAGAACGAAAGTGACTAGATGTCTTGGGTTAGAATTAGGGCTGCAATCAAGCCAAGCTTTTATCAAGCAACTTGAGCTCGAGCTCAAGTTTGACTCGATCAAGCAAAGCTTGTATCAAGCTCAAGCCCAAGCTCAAGCCTAAAAAATAGCTTGAAACCTTATCAAGCTCAAGCTCAAGCTTTTCATAGCTCAGCTCGGGTTTTTATCAAGCTTTTTCAAACTCTATTGAAAATATATTTTTATGATGAATTTATGTAAGCAAATAATGGTTAATTTAAGTATTAACTTAATTTTAAAGACTAATTTCATAAATAAATAATATATTTTAAAAAGTCTTTTAGTTTTTATTACATTTATATTTTAGTTCTTTGTATTTTAAATAATTATTTGTTTTTGTATATATATAGTTATTGCATTTACTCGGTACTTGGTAGAATATAATATGTGTCTAAATATCTTTTGTACTCCACGACGTGTCTAAATTGCGCCCGCATTCGTATCATGCAATGGCCTTTGGGACCTTAATCGTATTGGAGCGCAACACATTTTGAAACCAAGATTGTATGATGATGTTATTATTGGTTTTATTATTGTTAAGTAAATCAAATTTATTTTGAGTAATGGTTTTTGGTTGTTTAATATTATACATATGTTTATTAATGAATTTTATTATAAAAAATATAGATTTATACACATTTAAGTTTTTTAACTAAACTCAAGCTTTTATCAAGCCTTATCAAGTCAAGCTCAAGCCTTGATTGTTAAAGCTTGACAAACTATCAAGCCAAACTCAAGCCTAAATTTTTTATATCAAATCAAGCTCAAACCCTATTAAACTTAAGCTCGATTCGACTCGATTGCACCCCTAATTAAAACCCCGTGTAGATTCACTCAAAGTTAATAAAAAGATCATGACTCGTGAGTCGTGAGACATCAATATATAAAGTGGTCATACCCAAATGGCCGGTGTAAATTTGTAAGAATGAAAAGTTTTAATTTTAAATGATTAACAAAAACTATATATTTACTAACAAATATAATATTTAAAAATAAAATTATGTCGTAAATACGCATAATTTACATGTTTTATTTGTAAAAAATAAAAAAATTAAAATTCGATCGGATCTCGAGAACCGAATTGACCCAGGTTACCTTAAATTCGACAGATCTAGTCGGATTTCGAAATGTAAAATCCAGTCTAATATAATTCGTTTTTTCGATTAAAACCGAGTCAACTGGTTGACTGAGCTGAGTCGAACCAAATTTCGAAACATTGCGTCTAGTGCTTATATAATGTGATTGTTTAGTTGACAATCTAATACATCACCCTCATCAGTCATCATATATTACATATAATATTGCTCGTTAAGCTTATAAAGTAGACGACATAACCTTTTTTATTTCATTTCACGTAATAAAAGACTAAACCTTATTTTATTTTTTCATGTAATCCTGAAGGACAAAAAATCCAGGTATTAATATAGCATACAAAATATGCAAAGATTGTTTAGTTGCTAAGTGTTAACCATTCTGAAATAGTCTTAAGAGAAAACATGTTTACAGCGCAATAAAATTGGAGCTTGCATCTTTTCCTGGCAGACTTGATATGAAATTTATCGGTCTATTGGTGTGCATAGCCTTGTAAGTTATAAACACAATTAACTACTCTGATGAATCCATTTATGGGAAATACCTGGTAAATTTTGTATAAGATGACATAAGTAGATAATAAGTCAAAACATTACCAAAGGTCTCTTGACACAGCGGTATGTGACTGACCCTCTAACTTAAAGGTTGTGGGTCTCGATAGAGACATATAAGATAGAGTTTGTGAGATAATTTGTTTGAGTTGTAAAAATTGTTCTTCAAAAAAAAAAGTCAAAACACTCCTTGTCTAGAATATTAAGTTTGGAACATCTTCTCAATTAGGGATATGTGTGAGCCACGTGTGACACGTGCCATGTAATTTAAACCGAGGAAGTGTAAATTTTATGTAATAATTGTTACTTTTTTAAAAGTGGCACACTTAATTAACGTCTACAATATAAAACCCTAAAAATGGCGAATCTCAAACTCTCCCTAGCCGCCACTGATTAAACCTTTCTAATTCATTTCTTAATCTGATTTCTTCTTTAATTGCTTATAAAGTTTTTGTTTTGTTACTGACTCTTTGATTCATGTATCTTAACATTTATTCTATTTGGTTTAATTGAAGATTTTAGACTAATTTTCGTTTTTAGGGTTTCTTATTGACGGTCGTCTAGGGTTTCTTTCTTACTGTTCCTTTTATCAAGGAAACTCGTCCTAGGATCTGTTTGTTATGCTTTGGATGTTCTTGATCCATGCTCATTAAACTAGGGTTTGTTATTTCTGGTGGTTAATCAAAAACGAGTTTTATTAGGGTTTTTTTTATGGTTTTGCGTTTAAGGAGGCTGTTGTAATGGAGGAGAATACAAGTGTTATTGTTGATGCAATGTTGGAGAAAGGATTCTTGGATTCCAGGATTAAGGCTGATGGTGGAATAAAGTTTAATGGTTACCCTAATGAGGTGAAGGGATTCTCATTTGTTGATTTGGCAAAAAGAATCAGAAACATTGACGGTAAGATATTAAAAAGTGGTGCTAAACCTCGTCCACCTATAAGAGGTACGCGAGAAGTCTTTTTTTCGCCCTCGAAGGTATCGTTTGTTGAAGAAGATGAAATGCATATATTATGATCAGCCATGGAAAAAGATGAGGTTTTAAACACTATGACTTCTGCCAGTTTAGAAGATGACACTAGTGGGGTATTTCCTAATGATGACGTTACGTTGTCCAAAATACCAGAATTAGTGGGTAATGATAACTTCCTGAATGATGGGAGTGACGGGGGAAAGGTTTTCAATCATGTGGATGGTGAAACCAAGTTTGGGCAGATGCATACTAAGGATGGTTTTTCTGATGTTCCATTCAGTGGTACACATGGTTCGAGTCCAGCGGACAGTATGGGGTCTAGGGTTTTAGATTTGAAGCATGGTGAAGTTCAAAGTGAAAGGCATAAGACTTGTGATACTCAGGAGCGACCAGGTTTGTTTGTTGATTTATTCCATAAGTCGAAACCTATACATCCAAAGAAGATTGTTAAAGTATCGCATTTTACTGAGTTTGTGAATGTGTTGGGTGCGGATGTGGCTCTACCTAAAGTAGCGGTTGATGAGGTCCGGGCTCACTTTACCAATACTCTTTATGGATATTTTCTTGGGAAATGTATTGCATTTACACTGGTAGAACGGTATGTTATGAATACATGGGCTAAATATGGTATTGAGCGTGTGATTGTGCGAAATGGTTTTTATTTATTTAAATTTAAAACTAAGGAAGGGATGGAACAGGTGCTTGAAAATGGTCAATGGATGATCAGGTTAATTCCTATTATCCTTAATATTTGGAAGCCGAATACAAAAATGGTTAAAGAGGAGGTTACCTCAGTTCTGATATGGATTAAACTCCACAATATACCTATTGTGGCATATTCTGAAGTGGGTCTTAGTATCATTACTTCAAAATTGGGGAAGCCTGTTATGTTGGATAGTTATACGTGTGATATGTGCCTTAATCCTTGGGGTCGTAGTACTTATGCTTGTGCTCTAATTGAGGTATCATCTGATAAAGTGCTTGTGGATTCGTTAGTAGTAGCTATTCCATTAGATGATGATTTAGGGTATTCTATGGCAAAGATCGAGGTGGAATATGAATGGCAGCCCCCGCATTGTATGGAGTGTAAAATTTTTGGCCATGCGAATGTTCAATGTCTGAAACGTGTAAAACCAGTTCTTAAGACCTCTCAAGCACGTGTTGTGCCTCCGGGTCAAATGGATGAGTTTATTGAGGTGAGAAATAGGAAGAACAATGGTAAACCATCTGATCAACAATGGAAACCCAAAACGGTTGTTGGTTTACGACTTACAAAACCAAAAGTTTCCTATTATAAGCCTCCGACAAAAATAGGTATGGAAAAAAAGCAGGCAACAAAATCTGATGTGTCTAATGTCGCATCTACTTCTACTTCTAATTTGTTTGATGTGTTGAACTCAATTGAGGAAGATAAGAATTTGGATCCAGATCAGGGAAAGAGGAAAATGACTGTGACGAAAGGTCACAACACAAACGGCTCAGGTTCTTTTAGTGTCATAAATGAATCTGATGAGGATGAGGTATTTGATCCTAATGATAGCTACACTGATAAGTTTGACTTTAGTCTCAATAATAAGCATAAAAAGTAGCTAGTTTGGTTAGTCATAAGATGGGCATGTCTATCTTATGTAGGCGTTTGGTTTTAGCCGATTTTGGCGTGTTTCTTGCCCATGTAACGGGCTGAGATAAGGGAGTCCTTTGTACTTCAATGTTTTTTTTGGTGCAATATATCTTTTACCGGGGACAATCCCCTTAAAAAAAGAATATTAAGTTTGGATGATGTAAAGAGATTGTCATAATAAACTATGAGCAAGATCCTCATACAGTTATTTAGCCTTTAAGTACGTGTGTTGAAGAGGTAACAATTGAAAGTTAAACTCTATCACCATTTTTTTATTAGTTATGCTTGACCAAATACAACAGGAAAATATTTTTAAGCTTATCATTACTGCATTAGCTAACTAACATGAGTACATATTTTGAACATTAAATTAGCTTACCTATCTTTTCCATTATTTGTAACTTGCTATTGAATCCTCATTAAGCCGAGGTTTTGTAACAGATCCAAATAACGAAAAGCAAATTACATATGAAGTGTAGAAAGGAAATCTTTAACAATAACATTATTGAAGTAATTGCCACAAAGTAAACCAACGTAGGATCAACTATATTATAGCACATTTGGATGTTGTCGATCTTGTTTTCTTCTTAAATTGATTACAGAAAAAGAGGCATATGTCAATAACCATGTCAATCTAAGTTCAGTCTATAAAAGATTCAGAGGGCCACATCTAGGAACAACATTGAAAATATTTCCATCCACAGTAACTACATCTTTAGCAACAATCTTAATGTGGCCTTGAAAGGTACTCAACAATACATATGAACACTATCTAATTTACCATAAATTCTTCAGCTTAATCAAAGCATACAAAGTTCAATTGAAAGAAGATGAGTAAAAAATTCAGATACTTACTTCTTGAAAAATAGCACGCTGCAAAGAACAACTGCTGCGCAGGCCATGAAAATGTCACAACTTACAACTTCAAGAATAAAGTCAACTAACACTACATGGCTTCACAAAATCTCCATGGGCGTGTCAGGTTGTGGCTTTCTATAATTATCGACCAATTTAACAATGAAGTAACCTGGAACACTTTGGACACCTCCACAATGTTTTGCATGCATATTCTTCACTATCCTTTGTATTTTTTAGATCCTGAACTTATGACTCGAGTGATTTTAACTTGTGTGAGTGCAGGTCTTATAATTTCTGTGTTTATCCATCTGAAGTAGTAACTATTTTCTAAGGCTATATTTACCTATTAAGAGACCAGCTTCTAACCTTCTCGTCGTCATCATATCTGGACATGATATGTGTCTGTAAAATACATATTCAATACCCATGTATGGATATTTACAAAAACTATAAAAATGGACTCAGTTTATAATGTTTGAGATGCATACCTGACATTTAATAATGCTATCACAACTAGAAAGAAGTTCTTTCGAGTCAGTGTAAAGTAGCTACAGGGAAGTTCTTGGTATGCACATACACACCGTCTGACTTAAACCTGCTGTATCCAAAACACAATCGATTCATATTACCTGATACCCACTGGTCCTTTAGGTAAACCATATACATATGAGTAAGAGCTAGCGAATTGGTGTCCCTGTGAACACCACCGGAGTCTTATGACAAGTTTTTAAATATATGTGGGTCATAAATTTCCTTTGAGTAGGTAAACTTAGGAGGAGACGTTGTTTCCTTGTACATTTTCAGCATCTAGGATATACACTATATATAATGGCTCATTTTCCACCTTTATGCTACTATATAAAGAGTTCTAGATTGTTGGCGACAGATGGTAAAAGGCAAAAAATAGAGAAGAAAAGATAGGCGAGTCAATACATGTTGAAGGGTGAAACATGTCATTTTATTTTATGTATTATTAGAATGCGTAACCCATTTCCAGTTGTCCAAAACGCCCCTTTAAATGATAAGAAGCAGAAATTGAAAAGACATATAACACAGATGGAGCATATTAATCCGTTGACGGTGACATGAATACTGCTCGATGACAATATCAAAAAAATCCTTATGATTTATGTGGTTGAGCTTTTGATCTTATCACATTTAAATGGAACATTTTTTGTTATTAGAACTATCAAAGTAGTAAGGTCAAAAATTAGATGTATACCCGTGTGTATAAAATCTTTCAAATGTAGGCTTTCATTTTAGATTTATACCCGCTCTCAAATTGTGAACATAATCTGAACTAAAATTCAGAGAAGCTGAATGTTTGGATAACCTCTTACCAAGTTCACTCACTCGATCCATCTCCATCTTTATTGCATAGGCGTGTTGCAGCAAGACAACATGAAAACAAAAGCTTCAAGAAGAAAAGACTTATATCAGGATGCTATGACTGTGCCATATCCAGAGTAACCTTTTCGATAAGAACATCTATAGTTTCCTAGAATTTCAACACTGTGATGTACCCCAACAAAGTGGTTCAGGAGGTGTTTGATCGAATAACCACTCTAGAAAATGGTTTGCTACAATTACGATGTATATTAGAAATATCAGATATACGCTTTGTTTGCAATTTTCATGGTTCAAATTAGGATTTAATAAAAAAAATATAATACCTTTCCCATAATGTCCATGTACGAAACGACTTTGTTGTATAGAAATTTGTGACCTGATAATAGAGCAAATATATGCTTCGAATATCATAACATAGGCTAGGTACTCTTGTATTCGAAGCTTCTTTGCTGTTCCCAATTTAAATGAGTGTCATATGTGGCAGCAGCTTGCTCCATATCAAATAATTCATCATCTGATGCATCTTAATCAGTATCAGGATGAAGACAGGCCAAGCAGAAAATGTTATTGATTCTTCAATTGTAAATCAGGGAGAGTGTGCATCAGTTTCTTCACAATAACCAGAAACATATATAGCTACCACGGCTGAATTTAAAAGAATTGTGGCTGAATCCAAACACCCTGTTGCCCATCACAGTTATCATCTTGTCTGTCATTAATCACCAACCTTAGCTCTGAAAGTACCTGTTCGCACATTCCAAGAATGTATTGTGTATAGCTCTGAGACTTAAAGAGAGAGAAAATATTGAAGCTTGAAATCTGTTAAAGCTTCAGCAAACTCGAGTGGGGACTAAATCTCCTCTAAAATTATAGGCTGCAAAAAAACACAAAGATGCTTCATTATAAAATTTATCTTGTCTAGAGGCATTTGCAGAGAAATTAGATAAAAAAAATTCCAATAACTTTCTACGGCTCTATTATAGATTAAGTTTACATAAACCGTGCTTACCATCTAATCCCTACATGTTTCATACATGATTTTTCTATAAACGGGACAGTAATACTTTTTTTCTTTGTGGCACCTCTTAAAAGTTCAATATTGATACCAAATTGTCCCAGGTTGAGAAAAACATAAAGACAAACGTGTGATTACAGTTTTTAACTTTCTTTAGTCAAACGATTTATCAGTTTCACATACTTATAGCCTCATACTAATTACCATTCAAACTAAAATCAATACAATAAACATTTTATTCGTTTAAATTAATCTGATCTGTCTCATCTTCTTGTAGAATGATCATGTGATGAAAATTTGGGCAAAGATGACAATTAACAATCTCAACCGAAGATATAGACTTTCTGCAAACTACTAATATTCAAATCTTGCACAAACGCTTCGTAACTGGGTCACTCTAGTCTAATGAAAAACACTATTGAACTGTAATGCCATAAAGGATCTTCAAGCAGTTTTATCAAGTTAGACTCTAGCTTTTCAATCAATGTACGCACAAAAAACAAAAATACTAAAATCAATTTTAGCATACCTGAGTTCTTAAGTCTTGCAACCATTCGTATGTTCTCGATTATCCAATACCATAGCCTCACTCACAATAGTCAGCGCCTCAGTCATGAGGTCAACCATCTGTAACAACAATATAAATGCAGGCTTAGTTCTCCGAAAGCAGTCCCTTTACACTTCAACACCATTTGGACATCATACAAATTAATCTAATAAACACGGTAGAGGTAGAATGCTTATACTAATTGAGGGATATCCACGTCATTGATACAGTAGAGAATCAAGATTGTTGACAGTATGCTCTAACAAAACACTAACTCGCCAAGCAAACAATTCATGATATTCAAAACAATTGTTGTTCAATCCACTATCTGTAGTAGGTTGCCTAACATTACTCTTATTTTACAACTAACTGATTTACAAATCGAGCAACAAAAACTACTACATACCTGCTCTAATGGATTTTAAGATGATCCATGAAAGCTGCATTATTATTCCCTGTTACAAAAACATGAGCTTTACCATAATCCCAATAACCTCCTTCTATACATTAACGTTCTTATAAAAAAACACATATCGTTAAAAAAAGATGACTAGCCTGCATAAAAAGAAATCAACTTCAGCTCCAAATGTGAACCCACTCCTGATTAGATGATTGTAGAACGTTTGGTTTGGCAGTGATTCTTCAACTTCCATATGTTCCACCCATGTAACCTGTTCATAAAAGAAATCATGGTTAAGCTGTGTAAAACCAATGTGTGTGTGGATTCGGTATACTAACCTTTGATACATCCTAGGTTATATTACAGTATTCACAAATTCAAATTACCTTTGGCAATGGTATAGATAAATGAAGTTAGCCTAAAACCTAAGCTTTATACCAATGAACGTACATTTTAAGGGCATCAAAGAACCAATGGATGGCGAGTTATTCAAGCAGAAATTCAATCCAGAAAAAAACTATTTTTATACAAAGCAAACATAACAATTCAATCCAGTAAGAAGATAAGTAAATAATAATTGAAAATCGAATTTTAAATTAAGCAAAGTTGTTAAAGAACGTATATTCCACTACATTTTCACAACTTAATTTTAATTCGTCGGCATAGTCTGGATTGAAAAGATAAATAAAAAATGTAAAAATTGAATGACTGATAAAAATTACCTCCGATTAAAATTCTGAAGCATCAGGGATCGTTTTAGGGTTTTTATTGATAGGTTTTGAAAAGATACGATCAATCTCCATATTGATTATATTCAAATGAATCGCCATATTGATTACATAGTTTAAAAAAGATGTGACTGATTTATTGATTCGGGGTTACTGATTAGGGTTTTGGAAAACAAATGGGGAAGATCTCTTTTTAATATGAATATAAGCAGGGTATAGGGACACGACCCGATTCATGACTACGGCCCAAATGATGCTGACGTGGAATAAAAACTACTTATGTGGCATATCCCTCCTCTTATATATAATGTTAAGATAAGATAAGATATATCTTTACATTATATATAACAGGAGAAAATGCCACATCATCACGTAGTTATTCCACGTCATATATAACAGGAGGAAATACCACATCATCATGTAGTTACTCCATGTCAGCAGGTGCATATATTTGTATATCCGGAATTTTACAAAAAATGTCAATTACCGGAATCGAACATGGGTCTTTCTAACCAATGCAAAGAGGTTCAACCTATAGAGCAGACTAATAGTTCTGATATTAAGCTACAAAACGAAAATAATAAAGACACTCCAAGAACAAAATCAAAACTTCTGTTATCATCAATATTAAAACTCTAATATCAAACATAATCCGAATTGGAAACCCTCTTGAACCCTAATATCATTCATTCATTATCCATACGATTGTCTGCAGGTATCCCTAAAATAGAACTATAATGTGTTAGTGAAGCTTAGTCGTAAATCATGTTTATATATATTTATACAAGAACTAAGAAGTAACGGATCCATTGTTAATTCATTGATGTTGCGGGAATGTTAGATTTATTTTAAAATATAAAATTATTGTATTATGTTGCAATCGTAAGAGATGTTTTATTGTAGGTTAAGTTTTTTTATGCACACGTATATGGTTTTATTTTCGAGGGGTGAGTTCAAATATGATGAGTTGTGCAATATATATATATATATATATATATATATATATATATATATATATATATATATATATATATATATATATATGTGTGTGTGTGTGTGTGTGAAAAAATGTAGATGATAAGAGTTGTATCACCGGAAACATGAGTTTGTGATTGTACAGTTCAATATACGGAATTGAAGAACAAGTGTTTGCATTTGGGGTTTTGGTAGATATGTTGTCCCATTATGAAGTGTGTAAGGATTGAGAGCAGGGGCGGAGCCAAGAAGAATTCGAAAAAGGAAAAAAAAATTAGAACAACGAGATAACTAAAACATAAAGTAGGTCAACTTATTTTATATTAAGTATTTATACTCATAATCATCCCTTATTTTACAGTACTAATAATAAAAATAAAAATAAAAGCAAGAATACTTGTAACTCACTCCATCCCACCTCACGACACTTTTATTAAAAAAACAAGTTGCTCATTATTTTATACCTTATTCCTTGTATTGTCTTATTTTTACTCATTTAGTTATTATTTATCTTCTTCTCTCTCCTTATTCACGAGGATTAATGCCCGCACTCTGTAGCGGGGCATTTTGGAGCGATGTTTATAAAGTGAGAGGGTGTTACCTTCATAAGATCTTCTCCACATTTGGCGGCTTCTGTATTTGCCCTCTTTTCCCCAATTGTTTTGTGAAGGAGAGCTATCTTGCTCTGCATAGACTTCTGTAGTTTTTTTCTTGTCCGTTGAATAGAATCTAATGTGGGAAAGCACAATATACACCTGGAAATAGAATGCAATTGAAGTTTTCTGCATAAAGCGTTACCATTTAAGCAATTTACTCTGTACTAAATCCCGTGCAATACAATATTCACTATGTTTGTCGAAAGATACATGTGAAAATTACAAAAAGAGAGGACATGCATTCGATGTTACAACTTCACAACAAAGTAGCAAAGCTCATACTACCCACATGGCAGCAAAGTCCATACATGATAAATCATGCTATTAACTTGTCATCAAAATTCTATACAACCAACTAAACAAAACATAAAAAACACCTGCACTTGTCGCTAGGATTTAAGAACCATCTCCACTTTGATTATTGAAAAAAGCAGACCACTTGTCACTCTATTGTAATCTTTCTTGTCACTAATTGATTGGATTTTCTGCAACTTCATTTATCTCCTTTCCCCTTCTTTGCTTCTGGTGCTAACTGTGGCAGAAAATATCTTTTGGTGGCGACTGGTTCTATACTTACTGTTGTTGGTTCGGTTGTGGAGATCAACGATCCTGCTTTTTTAGGCAACGACGATTTGTTCAAGTGGAAAGTCGGATGGATTTAAAGTGTAGTATGTCAGAAATAAACTACGAATTAAAACAGAATGGATAAGGGACACGTTGGGTGGTTTGGGTGACGGATGAATACATTATTTAAAATCAGTGAATATATGTCAGGTTTCGTTACGCCATGTTTACTTTAAGCATGCTCAACCTGATCTACACGTTTATTTTGATTGATTTTTGGTTTATATGTTTGACAGGTAAAGAATAAGATGCAACCAAAAAAAACCTATTGAATTGTTCTTGAAGTTTACGTTGATATGTACTTGCTTTAGAGATGGTTACTTGAAACGTACCTAGTTTTCATGTGTAGCCTCTTTCCGAGCTTGGGATTAAACCATAATTTGGCCCTTTTAAGTGTTTCGTTTCTTCCGGTCCAATGACTCAGTACCCTGCACGTAAGATTATATTGATAAAGGTGTAATAAGTACTTATTCCTCGCCACGGGCCTGCCGTGTTTTCAGAAGCTCACACTCTTACAGGCTACAAGTTGGTTGGATTTTTGGTTTCTAGCAACTAATGTGGTGTCTTTTCCTACCATCTTCTACGACCGACGTCCTTATTACGACACCGACATCAGGGCCTTTTGGCTGAGTACCCAAGCCGCGCCAAGAAGTTTCAAGAATATCTTTCGAGACACCCGTAGAGCTAGAATTTATTGGTCTGTGGCAGTACATCGATAATTGAGGCGAATTTTCTGCATTTACAGAATGAAAGATTATGTTAAGCATATAGGTATTAGCAATAGCATACATATACACTCTGGTTCATTTATGTAAATTGATCAGAAATGCATTTTGTAACAAAATGATGCAACAAAAATTATAATGAAATGGCTAAATAGGACTGAATGTCTCTATACATCATTTTCTTTTTACCCTTGGATACCAGCTTTTTTGTAGTGTTTTGAAAGCTGTTTATCTAAAAATGCTAATTATATCGTCGATTACTAAGATAGTTAAAACATAATTTGTTGATGCAGCTCATGTCATGGTTGTTTAGACTGTCACATCTAATTACCTTTAAGAAAGCTCCCCAGCCCGAGACATTAGACCTTTGGAGTAAAATCTGTAGAAACTAGAGGGGGGGGGGGGGGTTAAATAGTTTCTTATTGATTTATCTCCTAATTAAAATTCCTTTCAATTAGGTGAGTGCCAATGATATCTTTTACTTGAAAGCTAATTGCATAATGATTAGGTTCAATTCTAATGCATTAACAATAAGTAATAAGTGTAACGATGTTGAATGTAACTAATGAGTAAGGAAAGAAACAACCTAGTAAGAAGACACCAAAATTTTTAGTGGTTTGACAACGAGGCTCTATCCTCGTTCCTACTCCACTCCTCGAGTACACCTTACTCGAGATTTCCACTATATCCACAAGCTCCCTTCTTGGCAGAGAAAACCTTACAACGTCGCTTACATTGTTTTCCGACTAATCTTAGCTAGGACCAATCTACACAACGTCGCCCACTTCACCATTTTACGACACAAGGCTAAATGTCGAGTTCTAATATAAAGCAAGAACCAATCTTCACAACGTTGCCTACTTCACCATTTTCCGACACAAGGCTAGATGTCGAGTTCTAATCCAAAGCTAGAACCAATCTTCACGACTCTTCACTTTTAAGCTAAGTGAGAACTTCACACAACACAACTACACATCACTTTATAGCTTAGTGAGAACTCACAAGACACAACCACATCACTTTATAGTTTAGTGAGAACTAACACAACTTATTACAACTCAACTAAACATATCCAAGTACACACATGTAGCTTAGATCTACACAACACAAATCCAAGCACACACATACGCAAAGGATTTACACAACTCTAATCCAAGTATTTACACATAGCTTGGATGAACACAACTAGTACAAGTATTCACAAATACATTGGATGTACACAAGACAAAAATAAACAAATGATGAACATGACTAGGTCTTTAGGAGAGGATGATCTTCATCAATGCTTAATCTTTAATCACATCACAAGTTTGTGAGTGATCTTCTCTTTGAACAAGGTAAAGAAGGAGATCAAGGGGATAATCATAAGTAAACATACTTAACACATTAAGTGATCATTTACAAATGACTAGGATTATATAGGAGAAACAAGGCTGAAAGAGATGTCCAAAAAGGGTTGATGAAAATGCATATTTGATCCACTATTTATAGAAGACAAATGCCAACGGCTAGCTGGGGGCGGTTCCTTAACTACCCAGGCGGTTCCTTATCGATAGGAACCGCGTAGGCACTTAAGGAACCACGGAGTGTAGACTCCGCTCCTTTTTGTCTTTTAGTGAATTTGAAATATATGAGGCTGTTTAAACCTTCAAAGGATATTCTTATGGCATTTGGAATATGCCATATTCAAATTTACATTTTTATTTTAATAAAACATTTTCTTAAAAATAAAGTTTATTAAAAATCTTTTGTTACATTTGACAAAAGTGAGTTTTAAGGCTAATCACTTTTATGATCACTAAGCATGATTAAGATATGTTAGTGTAATGTTATTACCTTGATGATAGTGTTTGTTAGATAATTCGTTTTATGATTGTGTTTGACAATAAATGTCTTTGTAATTTGTCGTGATCAAAACTAAGAAAGATTAATTAATACTAATAATGTTTTTAGGCATTGCTTTGCATTAACAATCTCCCCCTTTTTTATTACGACAAACTATAAACTCATTTACGTAAAACACAAGAGTATTCGAATTATTAACGAGTTTATCACTATCATTTCTCCCCCTTTGTCGAAGCAAAAAGGTTAGCATAAGTCTTTGAAGAATAAAAGAACCGGACTTTGCTAGTAGCTCCCCCTTGGTGCTTACTCCCCCTTGCTTGGGGCACTAAGTAAATGAGCTAAGGTGACATGCTACACAAAGGTTAGAAGAAATAAAAGAAACATCATGTATATATGTGCACTACCTACTAACTAACTTGAGAGGGAGAAGGAAAAGAAATCTTAAATTAGAAGCAAGTATTTGCTAAGTATGTCCAAAGAGTGTGTGTTGACAACATCATAGTTTAATTGGTGGAATAAAGGAAGAAAAGAAACATCCAAACCAATCAAAGATGATTAAAATGTCAAGGGGTTAAATTTAGAATTTATGGAATCACCCATATTTAATTGTAAGTTTTAACCATGATCAACTTTTTAACAAATGTGTGAAAAAGAATTAGCGGGAAAGATAACACACATAACATTCATATTACACAAATATGAAAAACATACAAAATTTGGAAAATAAACCACAAAGCATAGACTACTCTAATAGTGATAATCTTCCAAGATTGCTTAAGTTTTATTGACTCAAACAACTAAAATACAAAATTGCCTTAGTTGGAAAAGAAAGACGACGAAGTATCATTCGAAGTTTTGTTCACGGGAACAAAAACTTTGAGATAAGGTCGAGTGAGGAGGAATTCAAGGAAATTTAGCTTGTCATAGATATGAGTAAGTTCAGTTTGTTGAAAACGACAACAAGCACACGAGGAACCATGATGCAAAACAAAGTCGTTAGATGGGGGTGGTCCATCAAAATGAGAGTTTGGTGGAGAGGGAGATAATGGATAAGAGATGTTTTCACAATGCCTAGTGAGATTAGGGAAAGAAGATAGGTCATTGAGTTGAGGAGAGTTGAAAGGTTTAGGTGGTGGTGGAAGAATTTCCTTTTCTCCGGTAATTGGATTTATAGAGTAAGTCTCATTCCAATATTTAATCGGAGAGAAATAATAATTCTTGGAGGATTTTGGAGAAGAAGAATCATGAGGATTCTTGTTCTTTTTTATCCAAACGGGTTGAACCGAGATTTTCGGTTTCTTTGAAAGCTTAGAAGAAGAAGCTTTAGGTTGAGAAGATCGTGACAAAGAAATGTCAAGGTTAGGAATGGAAGAGTTAGGCATTATGAGGGATGAAGAGAAGAACTCCCAAAAGATAAGAATTTAAAGAAAATAGACAAGGCAAAGATTTGAAATGAAAACAAGAGGTTTTAGGGAATGTTTAGCAAAATTAGGTAAACAAATAATCTTAACCAAGATAGTGGTCAAAGAAGAAAGACAAAAAAATAAGCTAATAGTAGCTTTCCCGTACGCGGTTCCTTAAGGGAGCCCGCAGTTCCATATCGATATGGAGCCGCCTAGTAGTTAAGGAGCCGCGTCTAGTGGACCACAAACCATGATTTTCAAAATTTTTTGAGAAAAATAAGATTTTTCAAAATTTTGCAAATCTTGGATTTTTACCTCTTTTAGCACTAGAGTATGCTAGGGTTGCATAAAAGCAACACATTCACAAAGAATGTCTTGACAAAGGGTGACAAAATATTTAGATAACATTTTGATCCAATTTTAAGTCAAGTTTTTAGAGGTTGTGATAGATTTAGGTTCAATTTTAAATAAATTGAAGCTAATTAATGTGACCACATAGGTTAAAACACATAAAACTAAATCCATAGATCATCCTCATGAAAAAATCATGAAGGAAAGGAAAGGAAATACAAGAAATAAAATAACAACTAACTAATACAAAGTTAGCTAAAACTAAGTCTTAAATGCATAGTCCTCTTTGGCTTGACCTTCTTTAAAAAGCATTTTATTTAAAATCCATCATTCATCTCCTAGGAGAGGCATGGAGAACAAGGAAAGCAAGAAATCATGCAACCTTCTATAAAGACCAAGCATCTCCAACCTTAGGTTTTGTATGATGTAGTTATTATAGAGACAACATGGGCAATTTGCACCATGAGCTTCTAGGAACCAAAGAAGTAAGCATCACCCATGAAGTGAGGAATAGAAATGCCCAAAATAAGAGCATTAGTGTTTGAGGATGGAGGAGGTGGTGGAGGCATAGTGTCCAAGGGTGAGATGGGAGAATTTGGTGGAGTGAAAGGAGAGGTAACCAAGGGCTCAAGGACAAAGAGAATGCTTTGTAGAGGTTGAGGTTGAGTATTCCCATCCAAAGGAGGACTAGGAGTGAAAGGTGAAGAAAGATCATTCATTCTTGATTGGAATGAAGAGGAGGTAGAACCATGTGAATGGTTAGTACCATGGGTTGAGTTTGTCTTGCATGGAGCAAGGGATGGTGAAGGTGAAGAGGAAATGAGAATAGGAGAAATCTCATTTTTGGGAGTGTGAAAAGATGAAGAACCAATATTAGGTAACTTAATCTTAAGTTTAAGGCTTCTTTTGGAAGAGGAAGTTTTGGAAGAAGTGGATGTTCTAGTGGACACCATGGTTGTGTGTTAAGGTTTAGAGAAGAGTTGAAGGGATGAAGAACACAATCAACAAGAGAGGGTTTAAGAAGAGAAGGGAATGATCCAAACTAGTACTGGGTTAAAATCATTTTAGATGAATAATGAAATTAGGTAGCCTAATTTAGGAAAGTGAAGGTTTTTGCAAAAATTTTATCAAAGTTTGATTAAGGAAAATAGTGTAAAGCAAAGGTTCTGTCGAAACAGTGACAGGCGGTTCCTTATGTAGGGTCGCGGTTCGTTATTGCTAAGGAACCGCGGGTTCGATATGGAACCGCGACCAGAGATGTCAAAAATGTGCACTTCCTCAAACTTTGGTTAGTCCATATTTCACACAAGTAAATAGCAAGCCCAAGTTAACTATTAATCAAAATCTAGGAAGCTAACAAACACATAGGATGCACAAAGCTATTTAAGTTGAAAGATCGATTACATAGGTAATTAAGGATTAAAATAGTTAGTAATTCAAACAAGTAGTATTAGTTAATACAAACATACTAATAAAAGAGAAGTTCAACACCACAAAACATGTCCAACAACATGTTCATCTTGAATCAAATCCAAGTCATCATCTCTTCTTCTTGCCAAGTCCTTTGATCAACTTTCCCAAGTACTTGAATCCACCTCTTGACTCCACTCGATGATCATGCAACTCACCTTGTGTCCTAAGATTTGACCGATAGACATCCTCAAGACTAAGGTTCTCCAGAATTTCACTAGTAGCATGGTGAGGAGGAGGAGATAGGTCTTCTAACCCGTCCATGAATGAGTTAGTGGATGGGTGGGAGTTACTCGAAGAGCCGAAATGAGCATTGTACCTATGCCATCACCATCACTTGTTGGCATAAAAGTGTCCTCATCATCGGACTCTTGTTGGTCGGCTTTTCTTGAACCTCTATCACTTCTTGGCTTTCTTTAATATACCTCTTGAATAGGTAGCATAACCCGTTGAACCGGTTGAAAGCGATAAAGATCGAGATTGGGAAAGTCACGAATAACCCTTTTTAAAAGGCGAGTAAGGAGCATGGCATAAGGGAGGTTTGTTTTTGGCTTGGAGATAGCATAACTGATTCGTTGAGCGATAAAATATGCTAAATTATACTTGGTTTCGGTAAAGATGCAAAATATCATATGCACCAAACATGCTGGAACATGATCCCGGTTCCCACCAAGACAAAACACATTTTCCCTAAGGATGTTGGCCCATTGGACCATATCATCATTAAGGTCGCTTAAGAGAACCCCATGACGTTTCACCGAACGTCTTTTAGTATGAAGGCTTCTTACAACGGTTCCATTACGCTCTTTGGAAATGATGTCAAAGATGAAGTCAAGGTCAACTTCCAAGTGGTTATTTGGAGGAAAATCGTTGGACTCAAGGAGAGCATCAAGATTCCATTTATCCGTAAAACGACAAGTGCCCTCAAATGGCACACCAAGAATTTGACCAAAGGCTCCGAGAGAGTATTGAATGAGTTGACCATTCAAGATGAACCTAAAAAATATTCTACCATTTTCCATAATAAGAGAATAAGTGCTAAAGAACTTCCAGAGGAATTGAGGGTAAATGTCTTCTTCTATATATAACAAACAATCAAACCCAATTTGTTCAAACATAGACTTAATGTAAGCATAATTCCTAATGTCCTCTTGGAAAACTCTACCCTCGTGGAAACAACGAGTTTGAAGGGAACGATAGGTGTGGGCAAGTTGTGTTGAGTGGCAAAAGTCGGCAAGGTTAGGCATATATTGTCTAGTGTCTTGGTGATCTTTTTGATATCTTGAAGGCATGATTTGTACCTAAATACAATAAAAAGATATTTTCCCAATCACTCACATGTTATACATAAACTAAAAATAAAAAATACGAGAATGTGTTTCATCAATCTCTTGACAAACAAAGGTTTCATCCTTATCATTCTCATACTCACAATGTATCTAGTTCATTATTGACAATAACACATTGATCATGTAATATCAACAATGAACTTTGAACATTGACTTTTCAAAACAAGGTTTTTAGGCAAGCATTCAACAATGCCATTACCAACTTGTTCATGGGTTCATATCAATTCCATCAATCAACCATTATTATTTAGTCAAAATTCGAATTTGTTCTACAAGTGGGTTTTAGTGAAATCTCAATGAATATGAACCTAAGGAATCATAGTAACAATACTATGTCAACTCGTATTCCTAGTAAGGTTCTAATTCAATGTCAATTTTAACAATTCCCAATTATGAATGTATGAACCCTAGAACAAATTAGACGAGATTGAAAGAAATGGCTTACAGATAATTGATCTTGGATGAAGGATGAGTGAAACCCACAACTTGGAATCAATTAATCTTGAGTGATTGAAGGTTTTTGAAGAAACAACAATGGTGGAATGTTAAGAAAACGTCGTCTGTGTGTGTGAAGGAGAGAGAAGGTTTTGTTTGAAAAGGGATATTTTAATAAAACTGGCGCTTTACCGAAGTTTCTGCCCGCAGTTCCTTATCGATAAGGAACCGCGCATTTGAACCGCACATGATAAAGAACCGCCTACAGTGGCCGGTTTTTATCAAAGAAAAACAAAGAATTTTTGAAAACCAAAATTTTTAAAGTACTTAAAAATATATCTTAAACCTTTTAGGATGTCATTGGATCACCACAACACTAGGTAATAATGCTTTATTGAAGGATGACGAGTTGAATCGAGATAGGAGAAGACCGAAACAGACAAACGACTACTCCTAGCAAAGAAGCAAAAGGGAGAGGAGTCAAGAGAAGTGAAACAAGACCAAGAACATTTCTCAAGAGACAAATGACATTCTTCAAATCGAGGAGACGAAGAGCTTGTGTCATATATAGTGGTTTAAGACGTGCCTTTCGGATGAATGTCTAAACGGCTTTGGTAATGAACTATACTAAGCAACTTTGATACATAGAAAATGAGATCATTTTCAAGAGTAGTCTTATTCTATTTCAAAATGCGAGCAAAGTATAGATTCACTTTCTCTCCTACATGATCGGGTAATTATTTCTAGGATTAACAATAACAATATCCTTGGAATATTTCAATTCCAAATGTGTAAAATCCACCTACAACTTAATGAAGTAGTTTGGTATCTCAAGGGATTCACCTCATCCTAGAGATGAGCTTAATTGCACAAGTTACGCATGATATTGGGCCTACTAACCGTAAGGGTGCAAACCATGGAAATCATGCTTGATACTTTAAGCTTCTACTAACTCACTCTACATCTCCATAGTGAGTCAAGTATCCAAGCAATGAAGGTTTCAGAGGGAAAAAGGGAAGAATCACGAACCACAAACAAATGTCAAGGCAAGGATGCCAAGAACAAGCATATAGTCAATTAATGATCAAAAGAATGATCAATAGGGCGTGTGGAAGAACAAAAACGTACCTTGGCCACAAATTACATTCCAAGCTTTCAAGGAACCAATGCAAAGCCCAACTATGACAAATAGTGACTACTAAATCTTCAAGGACTAGTATTACTCCTATCCATCTTGATATCATCATTCAATGATGTTGGAAATCAAAGAAGATGAGTCTTCTACAAGTGTAAGTAACTCAATCCACAATCAACTGAATGATTTATCTTCATGAGTACCTACACATAACAAGATGCAAACTAGTAGATACATTTCAAGAGTAAATCTAAAATGCATTAATACTACTAATCTAAATGAGATGCAATATTATCAATTTAAAAGACTTATTTTCAATAAAAAATAGTTTTTACCAAAGAAAAACTTTAGTACAACTTAACCTTCTAATTTGAGGAGACAATAGATCGATCCAAGTTTTAAAGTACAATATACTTCAAAGATCTTGTGTCACCATCGCTTTAATACCAATTGTAGAAACTAGAAGGGGGGTTGAATGGTTTCTTATTGATTTATCTCCTAATTAAAATTCCTTTCAGTTAGGTGAGTGCCAAAACTATCTTTTACTTGAAAGCTAGTTGCATATTGATTAGGTTCATTTCTAATGCATTAAAAATAAGTAATAAGTGCAATGATGTTGAATGTAAGTAATGAGTAAGGAAATAAACAACCTAGTATGAAGACACCAAGATTTATAGTGGTTCGGCAACGAGGCTCTATCCTCGTTCATAATCCACTCCTCGAGTACACCTTACTCGAGATTTCCACTATCTCCACAAGCTCCCTTCTTGGCGGAGAAAACCTTACAACGTCGCTTACATTATTTTTAGACACTAAGCTAAATGTCGAGACCTAATCTTAGCAAGGACCAATCTACACAACGTCGCCCACTTCACCATTTTACGACACAAGGCTAGATGTCGAGTTCTAATCCAAAGCTAGAACCAATCTTCACAACGTTGCCTACTTCACCATTTTCCGACACAAGGCTAGATGTCGAGTTCTAATCCAAATCTAGAACCAATCTTCACGACTCTTCACTTTGAAGCTAAGTGAGAACTTCACACAACACAACTACACATCACTTTATAGTTTAGTGAGAACTCACAAGACACAACCACATCACTTTATAGTTTAGTGAGAATTAACACAACTTATTACAACTCAACTAAACATATCTAAGTACACACATGTGGCTTGGATCTACACAACACAAATCCAAGCACACACATATGCAAAGGATTTAAACAACTCTAATCCAAGTATTTACACATATCTTGGATGAACACAACTAGTCCAAGTATTCACAAATACATTGGATCTACACAAGACATAAATAAACAAATGATGAACATGATAGATCTTTAGAAGAGGATGATCTTCATCAATGCTTCATCTTTAATCACATCACAAGTGTGTGAGTGATCTTCTCTTTGGACAAGGTAAAGAAGGAGATCAAGGGGATAATCATAAGTAAACATACTTAACACATTAAGTGATAATTTACAAATGACTAGGATTAGATAGGAGAAAGAAGGCGGAAAGAGATGTCCAAAAAAGGTTGATGAAAATGCAGATTTGATCCACTATTTATAGAAGAAAAACACCAACGGCTAGCTGGGGGCGGTTCCTTAACTACGCAGGCGGTTCCTTATCGATAGGGAACCACATAGGCACTTAAGGAACCACGGAGTGTAGACTCCGCTCCTTTTTGTCTATTAGTGAATTTAAAATATCTGAGGCTGTTTAAACCTTCAAAGGATATTCTTATGGCATTTGGAATATGTCATATTCAAATTTACATTTTCATTTTAATAAAACATTTTCTTAAAAATAAAGTTTATTAAAATTCTTTTGTTACATTTGACAAAAGTGAGTTTTAAGGCTAATCACTTTTATGATCACTAAGCATGATTAAGATATGTTAGTGTAATGATTATTAACTTGATGATAGTGTTTGTTAGATAATTTGTTTTATGATTGTGTTTGACAATAAATGTCTTTGTAATTTGTTGTGATCAAAACTAAGAAAGATTAATTAATACTAACAATGTTTTTAGGCATCTCTTTGCATTAACAAAATCTATAAGCTTTAACTAACATAAAATATCGCAAAAAATTAACCGTTGTTGATGTTTGAGAAAATTGTTTGTGATGATACAAATAAACTAAAATTCGACCGTCTAAAGCTAACGATGAGGCTCACATATAAGTGATTGAGAAAGGAGGATAAATCTGCCATGGCTGCAAACATAGTAAGCTTACCCCGCCAAGATGCAGAAAATAATCTCACCTATGCTCAAATCCATTCAAAAGTATTGAAGTTGTATCATCATCACAGCCTGATAGTGACATTTTTTTTCGATTTGTCTTTCTGACTGATAATTTTGACAGGATAAAGCGACCCTGAAGAATGAAAAAGTGCACCCTAACCATCAACCGCCATAAGCAACCCCGATAGATTAATTTAGAGTGACTTCATGACATCAGGCGTGTAGGTATCTACCCAAGGAAAAGTGAAATATTATCGTCTACTATTTACAAAGTATGCATAGACCAAAATCATGCTCGTCAGGAAAAAAGTATGCATCGACCAAAAAAGTACTAGATAATAATTTAAGGCTCGGACCTGTCATTGTGGGACCACGCGGGACACTCGCCATGGCTGCAACCACAATATAAGTGTGGCTGCCGAGCCAAGATATGGGTGTTCGTAAACCGTGGGTCATAAAACACAATTGTTGTATATCATCGTCATTTCCTAGAGTAAAGACCTAAGATCTTTTCTCCTGCCAATTAATGCCACAACGACATCGTGTAATATGCTTATGTCATTAGATGATGTGTATGTACCTACATAGCCTAGGTGAGCGTACCCTATTCTTTCTGTTACACTCATCAAATCTATCACTCACATTCTGTTGTAGGCGTCATAACTTTCAACTTTATGAAACATAGCCTGCAAGAACCACATCATATAGAGTGTTTAAGTGAATCTTCGTCTATATTATAAAGCATATCTAGCTTTTTATATATTTCTGGATTGATCCGCTTTGCAAACCTATATGAATATATCTAACCTATCAGAAGATCTTTGAAACCAGACTTTCATCTCTTGTCCGTCACAGCGTGTGAACTATGAAGTAACCTCATTGGATCATGAAGCTTGGCATAATCTTGTGGAATTTGATTGCCTTGAAGTGAAGGAAGTTTCCTGCTCTTTCCAACACCTTTCTCTCCTGAGGTAATTAACAAAAAACAATTAGACGATTAAATAACGAAGTGCTCAACCGCACAATTTGAAAAATGTCAACCAAGAAGAAATCTGAATCCGATAACTAAATAATAGTTTAAAAGGCGACAAGTTCTATTGTTTTAATTCTGAATGGATCAACTTTGTTGTCCTTTATACCAAACATGTCTCGCCAAAGGCTTATTCTGAAGTTATCTCATTGCCGCTTGAGCATGTCGGATATCGTAATAAGAAAGCATCACAAAATCTCTGTGCTTACTCGTGATGTATAAATTCCTAATTTCACCAAATTCCTACAAAAAAAATCGATTTAGTTAAAATATATATTTATATGATTGGATACTAAGACATATAAAATTTTAAACGGATGATTTACCTCAAAGAGAAATTTCAATTCAATGTATTCAACATTGCTATTAATATTCCTAACAAATAAAGTTCTTGAAGGATGCTTACCAACAACTGCAGGCCCATCATTTGGGAGCTCGTGACAGTTAATGCAATGATAGGAAGACCATCAGAGATGCTTAAATTTCAAAGATCAAGCCGAAACCCATCTTGTGAATAAAAATTCATTTCCATTCCCCCATCACTTATGAAAAGATCATCATCCAAATCCTACACTTGCGTAGGCAAATCACCAACTTCAAAATTAATTCCAACAAATAGCTCATCTTCCAAATGCTGCTCCAAGTAGGCCTATTTCAAATCCAAAACCAGCGGTTAAAAAGTTATTATACCTTAGGATGGTATTGCACCAACTCCTACACTTGCGTAGGCAAATCACCAACTTCATACAGCCGCCTCCAAACTACTCACTTATTGCCACACCCTGCAGTTATATTAGTAACAACAGAATCACAACGTAAGGAATTTATAATGTCACTAATTTAATGAACCTTTAAAACATAATGAAAAGGTAAGGAATTTATAGTGTCACTAATTTAATGAACCTTTAAAACAAAGTTGCAAGTTCCTAGTTAGCTTAAAAAACCGTCACTTAAGAATGTAAATCCAAACAGCACAGTAAACAACATACCTTAATAACAAATAGAAATTATGACAATTAAAGGATCGTAAAAGCCTCCAAAAAAACCCAATAAGAGTTTATATAATCAGCCTTAATAACGAATAGAATTTATGTGTAAAATGAACTAAAAAATATAATCACATTAAAATGGGATTAAAAAGATTATAAAGTCTAATACTTGATGCACTAATATTGATTGAATAGTAAAGTGCTATCATAGCTAAAAACAAAAATATTGTCACAAAAATTAGTACTCCAATTTTAAACAACAATCACCTTAATTTCTTTTTAAAGAAAAGATATAAAAAGCAATAATTGTAAAACTAACCATTTCTTCCATCCACTAAGCAGCATTATCACGGCAACGATAGAGAGACGGGTATGAATCATATATACCACGAACGACTTGCTTATGATCTATGGTAGATCCATCTGATTAAAAGTACGGTGCAAATGTGGTTTCTATACTAAACACCCTTTTTTGAAAACGTGGATCTGATTGAACGAACTTGTGGATTAGAGAGAGATGTTGATGACAGAGAGATGGATAAGAGAGAGAGAGAAAAATAATTGAGAGAATGACAGATATAGAATGAGAGATAAGAGAAAATGGGCGGAGGAGATGAACCATATCAACGGCTGAAAAAGTTGAAAAAAAGTAATCAACATCAAAGGTTGTAAAGAGGGGATGAAATTACAAATGAGTGGAAGGGATGAAATTGAAACAATAGCTTTTTACAAAGAATAAAAAGTAATCACCATCAATGGTTATAAAGAAGGAAGCAATTTTAAATAGATGGAGGGGATGAATTTGCTACAGTTGCATTTTCACAACTTTTTATTAAATAGGTGGAGGGGATGAATTTGCTACAGTTGCATTTTCACAACTTTTTATTATTGTTTATTCTTGAATTTTTATTCCCCTTAATGTATAAAAGGGGTAATTACAAAATAAAAAAAAAGAGAATTCCAAAAATGGTCCTTGTGGTTTGGCCAAATCACACGTTTGATCCATCGAGTTTCAAAATTGCAAAATACCCTCGTCTTCATGCTTTAATTTTTTATGAACGAGGGTATTTTGGTCATTTTAATTTACAAAAAGACCAAAATGAACTCCAAGGTTTCCCAAATGGTCTATTTTGCAATTTCGAAACTAGATGGACCAAACGTGTAATTTGGTCAGAACACTAGTACCATTTTTGCAATTCTCTCTAAAAAAAACCTTGCTCTGCATTTAGAAAACTACCTAAAAATTCATTTAGAGTTTCAGAACGTCGTTTTTATGGAGGGGCAAATAACAAAAATATCACAATAATCATAAAATTTACACTACATTTTTTTTGTAGAGGGTCACTTGGCAACCATAACCAACGTGTAGCTCCGCCCCTATTTGAGATGATTTTGACCCGGAGGGAATTTGGGAGTACAAGGTATGTGTGTTATGTAGAGATAAACCACCGTTTGTATATTGTTAGATTCGGTAGGGTGATTGGTTTGATTTTTGGATTGTTCAATTTATTCGAGTAAATAATTTTTTGTTTGAGTACCAAAAATCGATATGAACCATATTAGATTTTAACCGATTTGAATCAAAACCAAATGTGAATCCAGTTCGTTTTTTAGATTAATCCAAATAACCCGGATTACAAATATTTTTTAAGAAAAGAAATAACTGCATATATATTTAGAAAAAAATATTTAAAACATAAAGAATATTTTGCATATTACAATAAAGTTTTATTATTCTATTTTTATATAAAAATAAAATAAAATATTTATATATTCATATTAGTTCAGTTTTTGATTCGGTTCGTGGTTTAGATTGTTTAAACTCATATCAACTTAAAATCTAATTTTGTAACTCGGTTTGGTTTTGACTAATTCGATTTGTTTATTTTCGATTTGATTTGGTTTGGTTTTCATTTTCGATTTATTTGGTTTTTGTCTCATTCCTACTTGATTGATACTACGTATCTTTTATTTTTATTTTTTGTTATAACTCTCTTTGTTTCTTAATTATAATCCACTGACAACAAATTACGATTTAAGAAAAACATCATTGTTATACAATTTTTTTTATCATTTTCGCAATAACAATTTTACCACAAACTAATTAATTCTTTTATTTTTTAAATTAATACATTATTAAATTTTTTTATAGTTTTACTATCGAAAAATGATAATATACCTTCTCGCCTTTATTTTTACAAATTTTGTATATAATTTTTGCTTAAAATTACTTGTTGCATTCTTTTTTCAAACAAAGGATTATGCGCTTTGACGTTATTTTTAGTACATATTATATACTTTTTAGTTTTTTTATGTGCCCGATTAGTTTCAATCATACTTTCGGCATTTGATATTATTTTTAATCATAGTTTCTTTGACATGTACGAGCTTATATTTAATTTTCGAGAAACTTTAATAAGTCGCCCATAATTAGAAAATTAACATTTGATAGTTCTTTGAAACAAATTCCAATCCAACCTAGATGTGACGAGGGGCCAAAAGTTCTATAGAGTCCCCTTTTTTTGCAAAGTCCTTATAGACTAATCCCCACCATCCAACAATTTTACATCCAACGGCCTAGATTAAAAAATAAATAAACAAAAACCCCCTCATCTTTTTTCAACCGTATTCATTAAAAACAACATCCATCAACCCACCACTACCTCCCACCATCGCCGCCCACCACCGCCACCACCACCACCACCACCACCCCCACCACCAACCAACACCACCACCACCACCAACTACCAGCAACAACCACGACGAGATCCACATTATCCCGATCAAATCCACACCACTAAACCTTAATATTTAGCGCTAAGTTTCATGTCAATGATTGTAAGCTGTTTTGATTATGCTTGTTTTTATGTTTTTGTTTCATTTTGATTTTGCTTAGAAGATTTCATATCTACTCTAGGTAAAACACATGTTATGATTGTTGATGCACACCACATGTTCGATGAAATGACACAATGATAATCACATGTGCTTTAGCAAGTTTCAATTTATGAGTGAGCATTTTTATGGAAGTTGGGTCGATTTTTGTAGCTGATAAGCTGATTATAGAAGTGTGACTTATGATTACATGTTATGACTCGCTATGACTCGCTGTGACTCATGTATGAGTCGCTGTGACTCATGTATGAGTCGATGTGACTCATGTATGAGTCGATGTGACTCATGTATGAGTCGCTGTGACTCATGTATGAGTAACTGTGAATCATGTAAAAGCTTCATTTATTTTCTATTATGACTCATTATGAGTCATTATCTATTATTGAGCAAAAGCTTCATTTGTTTTATGATCTAGGTTTGTTGCTGTGAATGTTGCAAAGGATGCAACTGATTTAGTAGCCAAGTTATGTGCATATCACCATACTGCAAAAACTACCAAGGGTAGGACATCGAAGAGGATAAACAACAACCACCGTAGCAGTACAGTTGGTGAAAGCTCCAGCTTAAGCTCGTTGTTTGCTTAGTCCCCCGGTTTATGCTCTCAAAGGTGGTGATTCTCTCTCTCAGATTTGTAGCATGATGTTGGTTCAAGTTTGATCATGATGGGCTCACGTTGTAACAATTGGGGCGATGATAATGATTAATCTGTCTTGTGTTTATGTGTTGTCTATTTGAATATAGGTTTGGGACAATAAATTTGTTAAGGTGTTAAGTCTGTAACTAGTTTCCCTTTCCCAGTTTCTTTTTGTAGTTCTTTATTGTACCCTTTTGCATGTATATATAATGAAAAAGTGTTACCTTTTATATCCTACGTCTGTTTTCGCACAGACCCTTTTTATATGAGTCGGGAATTGTATGATATATGAGTGACTCATGTATGAGTCACACTGACTTATGATCTTAAGTAGTATGTTTTAAAAATCATAGTAGTATGTTTTTGGGTGTATGAGAATCATAAGTGTCTTTGACTCATACTTGAGTCATGTGACTCATACATGAGTCAGGTGACTCATACATGAGTCAGGTGACTCATACATGAGTCACGTGACTCATGTATGAGTCAGTATGACTCATACATGAGTCATAATGACAGAATATGTATTATAATGACTCAGAATATGTATTAATTGTAAAAAACACTTTTACGGATTAAGTGTAGAAATGACAAGAATCAAATGTACAAGTCTTTATAAACACTTGCAAAATTATATGACTCATGCATGAGTCATAATGACTCAAAATATGTTTTAGCTGTTAAAAACACTTTTACATATTTATAAAACTGTATTAAGTGTAGAAATGACAACAATCAAATGTACAAGTGTTTATAAACACTTGCAAATTTATATGACTCATGCATGAGTCAGGCGACTCATGCATGAGTCAGGTGACTCATGATATTCAATACATAGTATTCAAATCACATATTCAAGACATGTTTTTAACACTTCAATAAAAGAAATCATAAATTTAAATCAAATAGTCAACACATGTTTTCAACACTTCAATAAAAGAAAAATAGAAAATTAAATCAGATATTCAACACATGTTTTCAACACTTGAAGTAGTTGTTGTATTTGATTCTCCTACTTTTCTGCATCTTTACTCAACCAAAACAAGCACTCGTCTATGTGAAAGTTAGCCTCATTTGTTAGTCTCTAAATTGTTTTGTTCTTCTCTCCGTATCTGCTTGTGTTTCTTCTTAATGAAAGCGGTATCAAATCCCTTCTCCAACGCCTTAAAATGTACTCTTCTAGAATCTCTTCAAGACCACGGTTCTTCAAAACACAAAATATGTGGCGACAAAGAAAACCATAACGCATAAAATGCCTACACGTACACTCAACTGATCCATCTCCAGGATTACGGAGAACCTTGAACATAAACATGAAACAAGTTAATAAGTGAGCATAAATCATGTATGAGTCACACTGACTCATGCATGAGTCACACTAACTCATACATGAGTCATAGTGACTTATATATGAGTCACAGTGACTTATACATGAGTCACACCGACTCATGCATGAGTCACACACTGACTCATGCATGAGTCACACTGACTCATACATGAGTCACGTGACTCATGTATGAGTCATGCTCAGTTAAATGTTTCACTAACCTTTTTTTTTTGAACAAGTTTCACTAACCTTGTAGGTTATTACTTTGTCTTCTTCTTGTACAATCATCTCTTTGCCTTCTTCTGTATACAGTTAAATGTTTCATAACTTAGAACTTGCTAAATCACATGTGATTATCATTGTGTCATTTCATCAAACACATGGTGTGCATAAACAATCATAACATGTACTTTACCTATATTACAAACAACAACTATATGCATCTTCAATAACATTGGCATCAGCTTCATATATGTATGGAAAAGGTGGGTTGGAGTGGAGATCGCCGGAAAAAGGTGGGTTGGTGTGGATGACGCAGGAAGAAGGTTGGTTTGTTGTGGTGGTCGGGGGAAGAAGGTGGGGTTGTTGTGGTGGTCGCCTGAAAAAGGTGGGAGATGAGGTTCTTGTGGTGGTCGGCGGTTGGGTGGAGGTGGTTGTGGTGGTCGCCGGTGGGAGTGAGGATCGGGTTCCATCCCGAGTTTGTTATGTTTTTTTTATATAATAAAGGTAAGTTATAAAAAAGAGGGGTTTTAATCACAACCCTTAGATCATTTAGAGATAAAGGGTGGGGATTTATCCATGAAGACTTTGATTAATAAGGGTGTGTGGGGATCTTCTCCCGTGACGAGGGTATTAGCTTTTATCACGATCCCTTAAAACTAATTTTCCAGAATGACAAGCTACATCATGATTGTTAGGGCACCGAGTATCATTAAAGCTGGCTTAAAAAAATGTAATCACGTGAGTAATAATGACTTTTACTTCAAAAAAAAACTTTTGACATCATATTTTTCAGATGATATCAGAAAATATATTGTCAAATGAATTATTTTTTTCCTAATTAAATATAAATTAATATAATATATATTTAAATAAATTTTATCAAAATTAAAAACATTACATTACTTATAAAAACGTTACATAAAAAACATTACATTAAATTAAAAATAGACAATAAAAAATATTAAAATTAAGAAGACACAAATAAACTAGCTATTTGGGTAACGAGACCAGAATCGTGATTTCTAGCGTTGATGATGGCTGCATCAACCGAATCCATCACGCTTGTGTTGATTTTGGGTGTGAGATGGTCGCCTCGGCGCGAGAGCCTTTGGCACCAGATACGCTACGTCATTCGTTGGCTTGCGCCAAAGCCAAAAAAACCACCTCGGCGCAATGATATCACTTGCTCTTAATACTTTTAAACATTCTAACATGATATCAGGCGATACCCCGTTCCTAAAAACATTAAACATTACTTCCGTTTCTATCCTAAAATCCTAAAAAAATAAATATACTGCCTCCTTTTCTATCCTAACCTTAAAACACTGCCAGATCCCCATAATCATACAAAACACAACAAAAAAAACACCGCATATCCTCTTTTCGTTATTCGCTTATCGCTGCCAACAAAAAAAAACATTCTTCAAATTCTTTTTTCTCTGTACGAGCATGCATAAACAATTTTTATTGTTTGTGCATCACTGAATATAAAAGGCTATCTTGTCTTTCTTGGATTGATAAATGAATGCGTGAGGTGCCTGTGTAGACGAAGAGGAGCAGATCAAGATCAGATGGTGCACATTAGATCTATCAATTGTTTTTTTTTAAGTTAAAAAAAAAACACGTTTTCAGTTTAATTTTTTTTATGTCCAATCAAGGGTATAAGTCCCGAGACGACTTTTGTTGGTGTCGAATCAAGTGTGTAAGTCCCGAGACGACTTTTGTCGAATCTATGGTATCAAGTCCCGAGACGACTTTTGTCGAATCAAGGGTACAAGTCCCGAGACGACTTTTGTTGGTGTCGAATCTAGGGTATCAAGTCGAGACGACTTTTGTTGGTGTCGAATCTAGGGTATCAAGTCCCGAGACGACTCTTTTAATTTTTTATTTTTTTTCTCTTGTTACTACTTTTCTTCACAGATTTCCTACAGATCCGTTTTTTCTCAAGATCCACTGCATCTTAAGATCCACTGCTTCTCAAGATTCGCTTTTAAAATATATTTTTATTATGTTTGTTTTTTTTTTCTTTTCTAGTTTACTTTTCCAGTCCAAGCTTTCGCGATTTCGTCGCTCGAACTGCAGGGGAGTATTAGGAGATAAATGACTCAAACCCGGTTTGTGAGTTGGGTCTATTAGAGTTTTGCCACTATTTATAATGGATGAATAATAAGTCTATAATTATATGAGGTTTTAAACATTCTAACAAATACATTTTAGATAACAAGTATGAAGTTCGGGCAAAAGGAGAACACATCTATGGTGTTCAAATCAAAGTTCAACCATTATTACACACACATGTTCCAACACATTTTAAGGAGATTGTTAATTCTCCTATTTGACCATCACGATGGGTTGGTATGCCATACAAAAGTATTTTTAGCACAACCTTTCTAAAAAGGTTTTTCAGAGAGGTTCTACATACTAATAAGTTATAATACAAACATTTTTTATCAAAAGAAGCTACAAACCGGCATAAGTTTACTTATCGATAGAGATACAGCGGAAGTTTGCAGTAGGCTTTTCACCATCGCTGACGAGCTCAAATTTGAAAAGATCACCGTCCTTCAAGCCATTCGCGACATAAAATTCTTTCCATCCTCGTCCGATGTAACAATACTTGTTTTCAGAGCTCTTTAACTCGACGGTCCATGATCCTTCATTTCTGAAGTTTTTGATAACCATTTCTTTTTTGTTGAATAGTCCATTCTTCTTTGCAAATTTCTCCGGTAGATACTACACATGTACCAGACTTGTTAACAAAAAAATTTCCAATTTTCTCGTCACAAATCCTTTGCAACTTAATTCATAGTTTGCGAATAGTTCCAAAGCAAAGTGATCGCTTTTCTTATAATGATAACTAATTTTTTTGAATTACCAGCATCTTCTTCATGACGTAGGACTTTACTTCACCGATGAAGTACGGATAGCTCTTTTTTCCCAGAGCTAAATCCTCGTACGCTGCAATTAGTATGTTTAATATACTTAAAAATAAACAGCTACTGTAATTAAGTGAAAATAAAGAAAATACCGTACATGAAACATTCAAACTAGTCTCTTTACTTATTGTCGAATCGATCTCCACCTCTGCTGGACTACTGGTCTCAAGGGACTTCGTTTCTATAAATTTGATAAGCATAAAGATAATTTCAGGAAACAAGCAACTCCTAGTCACCGACCCCCTAAACGACTATATACACAAAGCTTACTATAGAAATTGAAAACGGGTACTTCTCCGAGTTTTACAAGCTCAAACATACAAGTGTCCCCGACTTCTAAGTTATGTTTTACTATTAGGTCGCACCACCACATCATGCGAACTCGAGTGCTCTTGATTTTAAGCGTTGCTGGCCATGTCCTTTGTGCTTCATCTATTATAACTATTTGCATATTAACTGTTTGTGATTCTGATCTTTTGGTAATTAAGCCGTTTGATCTTGCGAATTTGAGTGGGACATTCTGCAAAATGTGTACAACATTCATTATGAGTTCAATTCATGTAATAAAAAGTTTCCGATGAAGTTGTCTTACCAATCTTGACGATCTAATATAAGAAGGTGTCAATACGGCCACAAAAGAACGATCGTTACCAAGTTGAAATTGAAATTCTTGTTTGCTTTTTGATGCATCATAGTCGTGCCTGTGTCTTTTTTTGTCTTTCTTCTTCATTTCTAATCAACAAATGATATAGCAGACCGAAATGCATTTGATTATTAAGTGACATACAGGCAGGCTAAGCGTAAAAAGAAATCATTAGATTAATACTATAACCGTGCATGCATGGTTTTTGGGCACATAGGGATTAGGAGAAATAATATTTCAATAGTTTTGTTTTAAAGTTTAACATTGTAGCACTTCATAAATTGGTTTTGTAATATTTAAGATTAAAACTTATAGTACAAAATAAAACTCAAAATTATCTATAAATAGGGTTGGAAACGAGCTGAGTTTAGTCCGAGCTTGTCAGAGCTCGAGCTCGAGCTTAAATTTTACAAAGCTTGAGCGCGAGCTCAACTTGTCTCGAGTTTTATTATCTAAGCTCGAGCTTGGCTCGTGATATGTTAGAGAGGCTCGGATTCGGCTCGAGTTTTGGTCCTTTATTTGACAATGTAAAATTAAAACTTCACTTATGTTGGACTCGTAATATGTCTAATTTAAGCTCTTAATAAGTTCGTATACAAAACATTAGGCTCGTGAACCCAGCCGAGCTTTGTATGTAAAGCTCGGACTCAAGCTCGTTTAATAATTGAGTTGTAACTTAGTATCGAGTTGGGACTCGAGCTCATTTAGACTCGGCTCATTCGAACTTTTTCGATTCAATCTTGAGCTGTTCACAAGCGACTCGACTCATTTTCACCTCCACCTATATAAGCAGGGGTGGAAACGAGCCGAGTCGAGCCCAAGCTTGCAAGAGCTCAAGCTCGCCTCATTTAAGTTTTGCAAAGCTCTAGCTCGGCTCGTTTCAAGCCTTATAATTTAGGTTCGGTCCCGGCTCGTGACATGTTAGACAGGTTCGTGCTCGGCTCGTTTATACGATTTGGCGATGTAAAAATATAGCTCAGCTTGAAATATATCTAAATTAGGCTCACTAATATGCTAGTAATTAAACTCGTTAATAAACTCGTATATATACATTAGGCTCGTTTAGGCTCCCGAGCCCAAATGAGCTTCATACGTAAAGATCGGACTCGAGCTCGTTTAATAAATGAGCTTCGACTTTAGTAAAACTCGAGCTTGGTTAGGCTCGGCTCGTTCAAACTTTTTACCGATTCGATCTCGAGCTTTTTCACGAGCAGCTCATTTTGACCCCTACCAATAAGCAAGTGGACCATGTTAAAAAAACCCTTTTGCAATAGTTTTCAACATGTACTTTTGTTAATTCAGTTTTTTTGCAGAGGCTCGTATAGGATTTGTAATAGAGTGTTGCACAAATTTTTTTAGGATTATTAGTTTTCATTGCGTGACTTAAATTAAAGTATAACGCGTGTCACACTCGGCTCTCATGTGAGTCCTTCTTCTTTAATATAACGTACATCAGTTTTAATTAAGTGATCATTCTTAATAGAAAGCTGAGCATACTAAAACTAGATTGGACAGAGGACCGAAATATACGATCTACGAGGCACATTGTAGAAAACAAAAGAGCAAGCTTACTATCTGGGTAGTTTGAATTCAAACCTGTTAGAGGCTCTTCTACAACCGAAGCCTCCAAAGACGTGAGCTTCTGAACTGAATCCGACCCAGAGGGTGGCTCTTCGACATCCATAGTCCGGGCTTTTTCATTCACTTCAACATATGAGATTTTTATTTGATGAATTATGTTAGCTAGTGCATATAATACATTTAGAATTTATCGGCTTTATATATAAAGAATAATTCTAAACATCTAATTCAAAGCTAAGACCCAAAAAATTACGTACAAGAAAAGTTCATAACGGGAGGCTTGTCCTTCGCGTTCTCAATGAGCTCAAACTTGCATGCATCTCCTACTTTTAACCCATTTGCGTCGCAAAAATATTTTAGACCGCGCCCAAGATAAAGATTTTTTTGGCCATATTTCCTGAGTTGAATTTTCCATGATCTACCTTTATCGTTTCTAAGAATCATTTCCCCGGTTTTTAAACCATTTGGTGTAGAAAATGCACCCGGAAGATACTACAGTGAGAAAATATAAAAAGCTTAACTACATCTCTAAAAGGAATAAACATTTAGGAGTGTTAATAGTTACCAGATATGAACTTCTGAAGGTAGAAGGCTTCAAAGTAGAAATAAAGTAAGAATGATTGTTAGACGTCATATTAGTCTCCTTCTCAACTTGAATATGGTTATCTCTAGCAGGCTTCTTTCCTAATTCTGAATAATCGAGTTCACACTTGTTAAAGTAAAAGTTAGGACTTGGTTTGTATGAATCTGTCACGTTTGATCAGATTAGATACATAAAGAGTGGAAGAGATAGGTACATACTATAGAAACTGAAAACAGACACTTCTCCGAGTTTTACAAGTTCAAACATACACGAGTCTCCAGCTTTCAAGTGATGTTTTATTCTGAGCTCGCGCCAACCGACTAATAGAACTCGTTTACAATTCGTTTGAAGTAGTGCTGGCCATGTCCTTTGTGCTTCGTCTTCTATCACTGCTTTTGTGTGAACTACTTCATTTTGAGTGTCTTCAGTAATGAATCCGTTTGATCTTGCAAATTTTGTTGGGAAACACTGCAAAACGGGTATGATTCATTTGTCAAAGAAACCTATTACAATAAATTTATGAGAATTTAACTATAGTCATATATACGCCATACTTAATTGGACCTAGAATGAAGCCGACTCACCAGTTTTGACGATTTGATATTGAAGGGTGTCATTATTATCCTGAAACAACTATCTCCACCAAGGTGAGACTTGTCCTCTTTTCTAGACGAATAGTCGTTCGTTTTGCTCATTTTGGACTTCTTCGACCTCTTTGAACAACATACTACAAACCAATTAACGATTAACTCAAAATACTTCTAGTTTATAATCCTAGACCATTAAGCAATAACGATAACTCACGAAGAATAGGAAATGATTTTTAAAACCGAAATTTACCAGGTATGTGGTCTTCTACAGTTACTTGGTCTAGTAAGTTTGGATACTGTCTTTCACATGCAGATTGGTCAAACACCATAAAGTCAAACACCATTTTTCCTTGATGTTTGAACACAATAAAGTCAAACTCTTGAACGCCATTATCTATCATAAGCTTACTCCAACCGTCACCAAAAACCCCTTCCTTGTTAATGGCCACTGTCCATTCGCGACGGCCTCTTTTTAGTACTACTTTCATGCAAGTCCCTCCGTTCAAGTTCATCCCAAATGATTTTGGAAGTGACTACAGAATCAACATATTCAAATCGATGCACAGAGTGTTAGACCTATGAAAATCTAGAGCAAATTAGAATTTTTTTTTTCTTCTCAAAAGTCCTTTTTTAGTCAACGAAACAAGTGTATAGAGTGTTGAACACACCCATGCAAATTTCTATGTGTCAATGTTTTTAGATAGTAAGGCATTACTGTAACTTAATTCAGATTATATCAAACATTTCATAAGCATTCGATTGTGGTGTGTGCGGTGTGCCTATATTATTTCATACATAATTGAACATAGGTAGTCATATTACGTGTGGGTAGATATACATTGACACATAGCTTGAATAGAAAATGTAAAAAAGAAAATTCTTACAAGGTTAAATTTGAAGTCTGGTGGGATGAACTTGAAGAAATGATTGGGAGGCTCTGCCATGGCTGTTTCAGAGTATAAATTGTTAAATGCTACATATAAGAGTGGTAAATATATATAATAAGTTACAAATAGGCAGCATTATCACATGGGATGGGTGATTTGCACACTCTATACATTGATTGACATACTCAAAATGTTGTGTGTTGCTATTTTTACCTTTAATATATGTTTTGTCAACTCCATTAATGTAAAGGTATAAATGTTCATATACAAATATTTTGAGTATGCCAATCAATTTTTGCAATATGCAAATCACCTTCCTTATTACATAAGTATGGTAAGTATAAATCGTTAAATGCTACATACAAATAGGTATAAATTTACTCCAGCTGTAATTTTGTCAGTAAACTAACTACCCAAGTTGAACTCTACTCATCTTGAAAAGTTCTATAAGGAACATGCATCCAAAAAAGAATAAAGGAAGCAATCTCCACCATCCAATATTAATCTTTTTAAATTTAATTAAAAAACACATTTTCATCCTATTTCTTAAAAATTAAATATCTCTCAAACCGTTAATCGTTATGAAAAAATAATTATACCGTCACGACGGGAATTAAATTATCTTTCCATAGATATGCACTTCTATATACTTTCGGCGAACTTTTTTTAAAAAATTTCGTAAAAAAATCACATGTAATTCTCGAAAAATTACATGTAATTCTCGAAAACTCATGTTTGACTAATTATTTTAAAAATCACATTTGAATTTGTAACGTCACATGCGATCTGTGAAATCACGTGTATTTTTTTTGACGAGAATTTCAACATTGTAAAATCGTTAAAAGTATATGAAAATAACCGTCTATTAAATGACAAAAATATTTTCGTTATTATTTTAAAACCACACGTGATTTATGTGAATTACATTAAAATGTTTGAATCACATGTAATTTTGTTAATATATTAAAATGTTTGTTGCCATTAATATAAAATATGTTCATTTTACCGGGGTGGAGTCCCTTTTACAAAAAAAAAATACATGTAAAACAAATTGGCTTCTGAATTACATGTGATTCGGTGATAATTACATGTGATTTTGCTTGCATTACATATGATTCAAGCATACCGAAACCGTAACTTTTTCTAACAAACCCACATTAGATGAATCACATGTGATTTTTTTAATCACGTATTATGTTTTCATTTATGTAAAATATATAAAACAAATTGGCTTCTAAATTACATGTGATTTTGTTTGAATCACATGTAATTCTGCTTCAATTGCATGTGATTCGGTGATAATTACATATGATTTTTCTTGCATTACATGTGATTCAAGCATTCCGAAACCTTAACTTTTTCTAACAAACCCACTTTAAATGAATCACATGTGATTTTTTTAATCACATGTAATCTTGTTAATATATTAAATTGTCTGCTTGAATTACATGTAATTCGATGATAATTACATGTGATTTTGCTTGCATTGGATCACATGTAATTCGATGATAATTACATGTGAATTTGCTTGCATTACATGTGATTCAAACATTTCAAAACTTTAACTTCTTCTAACAAAACCACTTTAGATGAATCACATGTGCTTTTGTTTGAGTCACATGTAATTTACCACGAATTACATGTAATGCAAGCAAATTCACATGTAATTATCATACATGGATCACAAGATAGCATACATGGATCACAAGACCACTTTAGATAGCATACATGGATCACAAGACCACTTCGGAAGGATGGATGATGTGAGGAATGGAGAGAAAATGTTATTTACCACGAATCACATGTGATTTATCACGAATTACATGTGATTTATCACGAATCGCATGTGATTTACTTGGTTTCTAGATTATTGGTATTAAAGTTGAAAATAAAAATCTATGAAAACATGTAACTTAAAAAAAAGACTAACGCGTCAAATGGGACGAAAGTTAGATGTAAAGTTATGTGAGTCTACATGAATCACATGTGATTTAAAGCAAAATTACATGTAATTATTTATAAAATCACATGTGATTTAAAGCAAAATTACATGTAATTTTGTATAAAATCACATGTAATTTGAGCAAAATTACATGTAATTATTTATAAAATCACATGTGATTTGAGCAAAATTACATGTAATTCACACAAAATTACATGTAATTTTCATTCAACACTAACTAACCACTTTATTACAAAAATCACATGTAATTCACACATAATTACATGTGATTTGCATTTAACACTAATAAACTATTTTATTACAAAAATTACATGTAATTCACACATAATTACATGTAATTCACACAAAAGTTAACGATTTACAGTGTTAAAAATTCTCGCCAAAAAAATTACACGTAATTTTCGAAAATTACATGTAATTTTTCGAGAATCACATGTAATTTTTTATGCGTAAATTTTAAAAAAAAGTTTGCCGAAAGTGTATAGAAGTGCCTATCTATAGAAAGATAACTTAATTCCCGTCGCGATGGTATAATTAGTTTTTCGTAACGATTAACGGTTTGAGAGATATTTAATTTTTAAGAAATAGGATGAAAATGGGTTTTTAAATTAAATTTAAAAAGATTAATATAGACCATTAGATGGAACTTGAATGGATGGTTGAGATTATTTCCTTCCTTCTTCTTTGATGCATATTCTATAAGGATCTCACCTCCTTATGAGATAACCAATTAAAACTAAATATGCGAATTTGTGACATCTAATTAGGCAGTATGCAAGCTTCGAACATTCTCTTTAGGGGATAAACCCGCCTCGAACCTTCTCTTTAGAGGATGAACCCCACTTCTGTTTCATACAAAAATTACATACGAGTATGATTCATACAAGAATTATATATGATTCACAAAACATGTAATACGACTTTAACATGCGTATGACTCGGTGAAAAAATATCTATTCGCTTGTAAATCACATGTGATTCGTATGCAAATCACATATAATTTTGCTTGAATTACATGTGATTCGGTGATAATTACATGTGATTTTGCTTGCATTACATGTAATTCATTCATTTTGAAACTTAACTTATTTTAACAAACCCACTTTAAATGAATCACATGTTATGTTGGTGTTAACTACATAGTGAAGTGAATCGCCTTGCGCGGTTTGATCCTCGTTGCTGACGATCAACATTATCGTATTATTTGTCAATCATATATGATTCACACACGAATTACATGTAATTCTGCTTGAATCACATGTAATTCTGCTTGAATTACATGTGATTCAAGCATTTTTAAACACTAACTTCTACGAAAAAACTACTTTAGATGAATCACACGTGATTTTGTTTGAATCACATGTAATTCTGTCAATATATAAAAATGACATTCATGTAAAATATATATAAAAAATTGGCTTCTAAATTACATGTGATTTTTTTGAATCACATGTAATTTTGCATGAATTACATGTGATTCGATGGTAATTACATGTGATTTTGATTGAATTACATGTGATTCGATGATAATATCATGTAATCTTTTTTACTTATCATCTGACTACTTAACCTAAAAAATGTAATTTTTATTCAAGTAACATACATATGGACTTTATATAGTAAAATCAAATATGATAAAGTAACTATCCAATAATATATAGAATTCAAAAACAAAAAAGTTTTTGAACATCAAAAATGGGTGTCGTTTTCTTCTTTTTCTCTGCTTTTGGATTATTTGGACAAGTTGTTTTAGTACGTTCATTCATCTTCACTTTATAATATCCGCAAACTTTCACGTTTTCTCAACTTTCACTTCGTTCGATATATTGATCGACCAGATGTTTCATCATGCTCATACACATTTGCTCTTGTTGTTTTAATACTTGTACATCAAGAAACATACACATGAAAGTTGAGAATCACATGAAAGTTGTCACAAAATAACAACCTGATCACATGTGATTAGACATAATCACATGTGATTTTAGACATAATCACATGTAATTCATACAAAATTACATATAAATTTTATTTCTTAACAAATACAATTATATAGCGAACTCACATGTAATTTTTGAAAAATTACATGTGATTCAAATAACACATGTATTTTTCACTTACTAAATTAGAAACAACTACATACACAAATCATCATGTAAAAAGTTACATGTGATTTAAATCAATCACATGTAATTTTCGCTTATTAAAATATAAGAGTACTTATCCCAACATCAACTTAAAATATGAACATGTAGAATAACGCAAATCTTTTGCTAACTCTTCACCAACCCGAGTCGCTTGAGGGATTTAATTCCTTTTCTTCTTTTTAAAAAACCTATAAATGGCATAAAGATAATTATCGCAGGAAAAAATTTGAAATTTATGTAGAGAAAATAAAATGTAAACAAGATCTGACCATTAAGATGTTCTTTAAGTGTTCTATTATGCATAACGTCATACATAGCCATACCATAGCTTTATATCACATGGCACATCTTAATATCATCAAATTAAACATTCTTATGCTTCAAAAAAACAAAAATAATCAATCAAGGTCAAATATAATAACCAATAAATAGAATGTTAACTTGACGATGAATGACGCTATGTGGCTCTTCGCAAGAGACTATTCATCATCTTCATTAATTAGTGTTAATTAATTTTCTGGTGAATGATGTGGACTTCCGGCGGTGTTCATTTTTTTGGTGATGGTTGCTATTTTCCGGTGCTGTTTTGCATACAGTGGAGTTGTGTGGGTTTTTTAGAAAAAGAAAGTTGGATATCAAATGAGGGGTGGGAAACTATTTTTATGTTTTACATACGATTAGAAGCAAAGTTGATGACCATCAGATTAAAAAAAATAAACGGTGGAAATCTGTTCTTTTGTTCTTTGTTAAGATGGTGTTCCTTGATGATCTTGACTCCTACAGACAAATGATTTTTTGTCGGCCCGATGGAAAAGAGTAAATCACATCTAATCACATTAAAATCACTTGCAATGGGTACTATTTAGGGTCTGTTTGGTTTGAAGTCGGATTTATTTTAGATATGAGTTAATAAAATGGAAGATTTAGGATTATGTAAAATTTAAATTTGATGTAGGTTTTAAAAATATAAAATATTTTTATTTTGAATAAAATTAAAGAAAAAGTATATATAATAATGCTAAATTGTATATTTAAAATTAATATATTTATATTAAAAAATAAAATAGAAAAGGAAAAAAATAAAAAGTATGGTAGAGAATATAGTTTGGCTCACAACAAATGTTGTAATTAGGGGTGGAAACGAGCGGATCCGAGCTTGAGCTCGTCAGGGCTCGAGTTCGGCTCGTTTAAGTTTTATAAAGCTCGAGCTCGAGCTCGGCTCGATTTAAGCCTTATTATTTAGGCTCGGACTCGGCTCGTGATATGGTAGATAAGCTCGACCTCGGCTCGTTTATAAGATTTTGCAATGTAAACATAAAATTTGGCTCGAGCTCGGCTCGTAATATACCTACATTAGGCTCGTTAATAAGCTTGTTATTAAGATCGTTAAGAAGCTCGTATATAAAACATTAGGCTCGTTTAGGCTCGCGACCCCAAACGAGCTTTGTACATAAAGCTCGGGCTCGAGCTCGTTTAATAAACGAGCTGCAACTTAGGCTCGAGCTCGGGCTCGAGCTCGTTTAGGCTCGGTTCGTTCGAGCTTTTTACCGATCCGATCCCGAGCTTTTCACGAGCAGCTCGACTCGTTTCCACCCCTAGTTGTAATCCGTGTAAACTATAGGGAATGGTAGGTTTTTTGGAAATGCTAAATTTGAACATTAAAGACACATTTTAATCATATTTTTGTGTGCCAAACGAGTTGTATAAAAGCTAAACCAACCTTATTGGTCAAACCCCATAAACCAAACGGACCCTTAAGCCTAAAAATCTTGATGTAGAGATAATTATATTATATAGTATTTGTTTCTAGCTTAATCTTAGTTTTTAGCTTATTTGGAACTTGATCTTATCCGGGTTAGTAAAACCCTCTTATTCCGTATAAGTGTCTACACAAGGATTCGGGATAAGGAGCTGGAGGGAAGGATTCCGGATAAAGCTCCGTTTTACACATTCCGGATAACGTGACGGTTATTTATTCCGGATAGTGGGAACTGTGATTATTCCGGATAAGCCTCACTACTTGATTCCGGATAAGGGTCCGAATTACCTCATTCCAGATAAGGTGAAGAACTAAGGATTCCGGATAACTAGAATTTAGTTATTCCGGATAAGGGACGCAACTTGTATTCCGGATAGCCTCCCAAAGTCACATTCCGGATAAGGGGTCTTTTGTGAATTCCAGATAAGCTGTTTGGGAAGTTATTCCGGATAAGGCAAAGTTCTGGATTCCGGATAAGTGTCCGGAATTTATTCCGGATTGTGACAACTTGTGGGAATTCCGGATAAGGCCCCGAAAAACATTCCGGATAGTTTTCAGATCTTCAGATTCTTGATAAGGAGAGTGATTCCGGATAACGAGTAGAATTGATATTCCGGATAAAAGTGACAGATTTATTCCGAATAGAGATCTCACCCCAGATTCCGGATAAGCAGAGTAAGTTTGGTATTCCGGATAGTGACAGTATTTCGGGTTACGACTTAGGTTTGTTTACTCCCTCTTTATTTTCAAGCATTTATTTTCCCCCATTTTTCTTTAAGTGTTATTTTAATTGTCTTTCTTTATTTTAATTTTCAAGTTTACATTTTTATTTCATTGTCAAATTAATTTTTCGTCAAGCTTTAATTTTTGTCATTAAATTTATTTACTTTCAAAGTTTTAATTTTGCACAATTTAAGTTTTAATTAGTTTTAGTTTTAATTACCGTCATTTACTTAAAAGTCTTGCAATTTTACTTTTACTACAACGACAAATCTATTGTTTCCCACCAAAAGACGGCTGAGTCGCACTTAAACTGTAATCAATTCGAAGAGACTGGAACAACAATATTTTCATACTTGGCAAAAACCTTGTATTAAATGGCGCCGCTGCCGGCTCTTTTCGTGAAGATTAACGGTTTTCTGTGAGAGACACGTTGAATTTTGGGATCCGTTCACTCGTGAACGTTATTTTTCTTGCTTAAAAATTTTCAAAAATCCATAAAAATTAAAAATTTCAAAAAATCCAAAAAGATTTTTATTTTTATTTTTACACGTACATATATATTCTCTATTTCTTTGTATCTTTTTCTTTTGCTTTTGCAGGTGTATGCGTACTAGATCTTCAACTTATTCAGAGCCCGAGACTCGTGAAGATTTAGATATGACAGGTGTGAACAACAACAATAACCCACCGCACCTCAACAATAATAACAACAACAATGTTCTTCCACCACCCGACTTTCGAACGATGGAGGAGCTTTGTCAACCAACGATGAATGGACGAGGAGGACCGATTGCGCCCATGCAAATCACGGCTCCGGATTTTTCGTTGAAGCATCACATGATCCAACAAGTTCAAAACACTTGTCCATTTCACGGATTGTCGGATGATGATGCCAACAAACACCTCGACAAATTGATTACCGTTACTCAAAGCATGAAGTTGCCCGGGGTTACTATGGATTTTATTCGCCTTCACCTATTTCCACACACCTTATCCCACCATGCCGAAAAATGGTTTGATCGTCTTCCGAAGAATTCAATTCATACTTGGGATGAGATGACTCAACGCTTTTTGTCGCGCTACTTTCCACCATCCATGGTCACGAGCCTTCGAAATCAAATTAGTGGATTTACACAAGAACCTGATGAATCACTCTTTGATGCTTGGGAACGATATAATGTTTTGATCGATCGATGTCCAACGTACAGCATGCTCCCCGTCACCTTAATTGATACTTTCTACAACGGTTTAACTTTTCGTGATCGTGATACGATTAATGCAGCCGCCGGTGGCACATTTATGAAAAGAAGACCTGAGGAGTGTAGAGAGCTTATCGAGAACATGACTACTCACCACAAAAATTGGGATTCATCCGCATCTACAAGATCAAACCCGAGAGTCAATGTTTCTTCTACTTCTTCAAACCCTAATATCACCGAATTGACCCGCGCAATGGTCGAAATGATCAAGAATATGCAACTTTTGGCTACAAATCAACAACAACAAGTTAAGGCTGTTGCAACTTCTTGTGAGATTTGCGGGGGTCCTCATTCATACACTGATTGTCCTTCTACTCCTGACAATCCGGAAAACGTGTATGCGGCTTATGGTAACTATTCAACGGAAAACTACCAAGTCCGCCCTCAAGGTGATTGTAACTTGCTAAGTTACCGTTCTAACAACTTTCTTTCACCCGGTTTTTCTCCTCAAAACCACAACCCCAACAACTACAATAGAAGCAATACAAACCCACCTCGAGCTTCTAATCCTTATCACCCACCCGCTCAACAACCACCTATGAATCAAGATGTTGAAGCCTTCATGAGAACCCAAGGAGAGCAAATCAAGAATCTACAAAGCCAAATTATCAATTTGAAAGGAGATATCACTAGGCAAGGTAATGATATTAGATCCGAGCTTCGACTTGATATACAAACCTCTTTTAGCACTCAAAAAAATGATTTGAAGAATATGCTGGCTAGTTTCTTACCCACTCCTCAACCCTCTACTTCGAGCTCTCTACCTTCAAATACCGTCACCAATCCGAGAGCGAATGTGAGTGCTATTACTACATGCAGTGGGGCAACTTTAGTAGGACCATCTACCCCTCCCCCAGTTACTCCATCTACACCTCCTCCACCACCATTTCTCCCGCCTACTCCCACGCCTAGTATTAGTTCTCCATTACCGTCTCCACCTATGCATGAAGAAGCACCCAAGAAGAACCCTTCACCAACCCCACCTTCCACCTATAAACCCAACATCCCTTATCCTTCTCGCTTAGACAAGACCAAACTGCAAACCAAGGATGACATTCAAGTGTCAAACTATTTTAAGAAGATTTCTGGACAGACCATCACCTTTAGCCTTGTTGAAGCTCTAACACAAATGCCTAAATTTGTTAAGATGTTTAAGGAATTGCTTAATAAGAAGGAGAAGATGGCCGAGTTTGTTAATACTCGATTAAATGAAAATTGTTCTGCCGTCCTTCTTAAAGAACTTCCGGAGAAACTTGGAGATCCCGGTCGTTTTGTGTTGCCATGCATTTTTAACAAAACCGAAGAATTTACTGCCTTAGCTGATCTCGGGGCAAGTATAAATCTGATGGCATTAAGTGCTTGGAAAACACTCTCATTACCCGACCTTACTCCAACAAAGATGACTCTTGAACTAGCAAATCGCACTCTCGCTTACCCTGTTGGTATTACCGAAGATGTGTTTGTAAAAGTTGGCACCTTCACTTTTCCGGTCGACTTTGTTGTTGTTGATTATGAAATGGACCCTCGTATTCCGTTAATACTTGGTCGGCCATTCTTGAGAACCGGAAAAGCATTAGTCGATGTTGCCGAAGGTGAGCTCATCTTAAGGGTCGGGAATGATGCACAAGTTTTTAAAATAGGGAAGATCACAACCAAATCAAATGGAAGAGAATCATCGAATATGATTAATGTGCTTGATGAATTTTTCGTCTACAATAATCCTCTTTTTGATTCTTGCTATGATAATCCATTGTTCCAAGATGATGTGGATGATTCTCTCTCCAATGTGGACCCCCACCAATCTATGAGTCTCCACCAGTTTATGATGACTATGATGATGATTCTAGTTCTGACATGGATGATTCTGATGATTTTTCTTCTGAGTATAAAGACATGCCAACTTATGATGACTTTGAGGATGTCGATACTCTTTCGAGTGATTCTTCTCATGATGACCTTGCACCTACTTTTGATGAAGATCCCCCGCGAACAATGCTTAATCCTACTTTGGATGACTACTCATTTGAGGAAGACTTTGCTACTTTTCTTAACACTTACTTCCCAAATGAGAGTGATGCTCCTCCTTTAGACTTTGATGATTATCTTCTTTATCCCCCTTTGGATATGAAGAAACCCGTTTCAAAGGAGAAGAAGCCGGACGACACCGATATCCGCAGTACTTATGTCTTGACACCTCTCTATCCACCTTTTGAGGATGAGAATGTGCGATTTATGAGCGGATCTTCTTCAAGGTCTACTGAGCCTGAGTGTTATTTTCCCCTAAAGGAAAAGGTGTTCGATCCCGGTATTGCACTTTTTAAGCCATCTCAGTATCCATCTGATGAAATAAAAGGAAAGATTTTTGGACCTTGTGGAGTTATGCTTGCACCTCATCACCCTTGCTACCACCATGCTCAACAACTGCTTAAGGGAACCTTGCCTACTCTTCTTTGGCTTGCCTTGTTCGCCTTAAGCTTGTGCTACTTGATGGATGACAACCATGTATTTGATCCCGGTGGATGTGTTTCAAGCTTCTTCCTATGCTAATCAAGGTCGAGTCAGGCTCGTGACTCGGTTAACAAAAATAAGCGCTTCTCGGGAGGCAACCCGCAGTATCTATCCTTTTTCTTTTGTTTTTATAATAAGTGTAGGGGGAGACCCTAGTATGTGTTTGTTGTTTTCTTTCTTATCATGTGCTAAGTGTAGGGGGAGACCCTAGTATGTGTTTGTTGTTTTCTTTCTTATCATGTGCAGGGATTCAAGCTTTCAAAGATCCATTCTTGATGACTTTTGACGACCCGTGATTCCGTGTACCCGTCTTCCCGGTTTTATCCTAAACTCTTTTGATTCTCTATTTTATATTTTCTAATATTAAAATAGGACTCACTTTAGTTGTCTCTTCCTTAGCGAGATTTAAACAACGTGCAAAATGTCCTAAGTGTAGGGGAGGTTACTTCCACATGCTTAAATATTGAGGACAATGTTTATATTAAGTGTAGGGGGACTTCTATCGAAGTTAAGTGGGCTTTTCCATCTATTTGTCCTCATTTTAACCGTAAAAATTGATTTCTCGACATTTTTCAAAATTTTTGATCTATTTTGGCCTAGTTGTTTTTTATTTTTGTATATTTATTTTCTTTCTTTGCTAGAATAATTTTTAATAAAGTGGTTTTAATTTTTAAACGTTGTGAATCTTTTGACTCAACCCGAGTTTACTTATCTAAGTTTACTCTAGCTAGTATCCTTAACGTGTTTAAGTCAAGTTTTGCTAGGCTTTTATATAGGGAGCTTTAAAACGCGAAAGTCTTAACTCTCACGGGTTAAGAAAAAGAACTTTTCGCAAGTTCCTATAATTGATCCTAGAGAGTCGTTTATCAAGGGAACTTTAAAATGCGAATTCTAAACTTGAAAGAGTCTAAGAGTTTGCAAGATCCTATAGATGACTCGAAAACCCAAAAATTTGATTTAATAGGCTAAGCATCCACGAGTCTCATTCCTTGAGATTTTAAATTGTGGAGAACGAGAGATGATAGAGTCAATTATAAGTTTGGTATTCTTTCATGAATTTATGTGTGAGACCCCCAAAATCTGACATGAAACAACTAGGCAACGAGGGGGTAACACGTCATAGTACAAGAAACAATGAATTACAGTTCATACAAAGCTGACGAAATAAAAACATGTACATTACATCATAAAAGGTCAGAGTTTTTAAACAAAGGTCCCAGAGTTTTAGAAGCGGAAAAATGATATTATTTCGTCTCAATTTATAACAATAATTTGCCCAAAAGATTGAATAAACTTCTGATAGTTTATATAAAACAAATCTTTCAAAAGCATCACAGAAATATCCAAGCTGCGATAATATCCTGCGGGCTCCCATCCAAGCAAAGCTAAGTAATAATACCTGAGATTAAACATGTAAAATCGTCAATATAAAGTTGAGTGAAATTCATAGGTTTAGTAATAAGGATGTGGAACACAAGCATTCATTTATAAAACAAGTAGTATGGAGTATGGTTATATACGTCAACCATAGTCCAAAGTCATTATTATTGCTATTTAGTTCTTGAACCGAAGCTTAACTCAGTGTAAGTTCCTCTAGGGAGTATTAAGCCTAAATACTCAAGTATAAACGAATATTAGTGCGTCAAAGTAATCGGGGCGGGGAATGCACACCGGAAAATTAAGGCTAGACTAAAAATTAACGCTTCGCGCAATGCACACCAGAAAAATAACGGTTCATGATCAGGAGAGGAAACTTAAGGCTAGACTAAAAGCAATAATAATATCGAAAACCTGAAAATCATACATGTTCTGGATAGCATACAAGTTCTGGATAGCATACAGTTTTTAATGGTTGTGTTCCACCATGTAAAATCTCACCTCGTGTTTAGAAACCATGTACAAGTAAAAAGGGGCTATGAACTCACCTTAGCGATGAGGTAAGTCAATAACGGTACTCAGCAACTGAGTAGAAACGGTAGTGGTAGACGATCACCGACGATATGGATGCCCGGGAAACACGAAAACCGCAACCTATCACAATAAGGCGCGCGTTAAGACTCGAACTCGAATATTGATATGTACCAAATATAATATGACTCAAATGTTTTCAAAGTATACACGTTTCAAAATCATTGACACGAATCAAATGAATACATTTATCCAACGTTACACGTTAAAACACTTGAACACTTGAAAATGACTCGACATACGACGCCAAGTCAACGCAAGTCAAACTATCATTTACCCTTACTTGGACCAATAGCTAAGTCATTTATATAATGACTAAGCACTTGAATAAGTCACCATGTCCGATGGTGAATACTCAAACTCACGCAAAACAAACATTGAACTAAGTGTCCAAAATAAAAATCAGCAAGTACACCCCGAATGTACACACCGATCTACCCTATCTAGACTTGTCCGTTTTAGATGAAAATTGTTGTCAAGGTCACTTATAACCTGTATAAGACCTCACCAAAATTTGAGCCAATGTTCACACTTTAAAATCCATCAGCTCGACACTTTACCTGACTCCAAATTTGGGACAGATTTGTGCACTTGTTTTGTAAAACCGTTTAGACCGCTTTAAAAGTACAAACTCGACAATCCGACTTTTGAAACCACTACTAGACTCATCAAACTCAGTTTGTAAACTTTGAAAACCAGTAGATACATTTATCTAACCAAGCCTAAAGTCCCCGAGAGTCGACCCAAAATCAGCCACAATTTCGGATTGTGCCGACTTGCGTCTCCCGGTACACGAAAACTAAAACTAGCATAACTTTTGACTCGTAATGACTTAGAAGCTCTATCTTATACCAAAACGACCGTCTCGGAAAACTCTACAACAATTTCAAATAATATTAACCTTTCACAGACCTTAAACCCACGAAAAACACTGTTTAAAGCTGCTGTCCCAAATTGACCTTTTAGAAAACATGACAAATCCATTTTTCAACCACAACCACTCATTCCTATACCTATAGAATCATCATACTATCATTCCTATCAACCAAACACTCCCAAAAACACTTGCATGTAAAATCTAACAAAATCAAAGATTAAAAACAAAACTTTTTATGATAAAGACAACATAATCTTACCAAAAATGACACATGTATGATGATTAAAACATCATACAATCCATGAAATCATAAGTTCTTCAAACTTTGATGCATGTTCATGATTTTGATATCATTAGAATCACCATTGAATTCTAAGACGTGGTCTTGTTTTTGTTTTGATTAGATCATGGTGGATGATGAAGATTTGGTGGTGTTTGTGTGGTGGTGGTGACGGCAAAAGTGAGAGGGGGAGGGAGAGAATTTGTTTTTGGTGTGTGTTTTATGAATAAAGTGGAAGAAAAAAAAATCTTTATATAGTGCTAGTTAAGTGGAGGGGCTAATATTGCTAATTTTGAAACTTATAGACTTAAAAACAATTAATAGTTTTAAAGGGTAGAAAATGGTTATTGGTAAATATTGAAAATATTTACGGGGCTCGAGTTTCGTAAAAATACTTTTCAAAAGTTACAATGCATCATAAAAATGATTAAACGATTTCGCGAGACGACTTTGAAAGTCCCTAATCAATGCAAGAAACCCTAATCTTAACTTAATCAACACAAGGTATTACTTTTCAAACGTAATCTTATTATTGTATAATAAAGAATTACAAGTGTTATGGATAACACCGTTTGATGACAATGTGTTGTGCACACTTTGAACAACAATAAACCTTAACTTATGAATACAGTCGTAGCTGTTTGATTCACTAAGTTATACGCACTAATGTTCTTAATATCTCAAAGTGTTAAACATTAATGCATGGATACACATCCTATTTATAGTGTTACGAGTTTGACTTAAACAGTACTTGATGTCGACTACACAAGCTTTTACAAGTTCCCACATCAGTCACATGATGTCCTTCTATTCTTGGTAGTCTTCCATTATGCTTTAAGGAACAATTGTCAAAAACAGTTTCCTTATTCTTCATATTCTCGAACACACAAATGGCATGTCCAAAGTGTGCTGAGAGTTATCAGGGTATTGCCACTCCTGTTAACTCTCAACCCCTCAGAGTCCCTAATACATCTTGGCTGTTATCCATCACAGCCAAGGAGTATGTCTTCAGGTAATCTTCGACTTCCCTGACAATGTCTCTGACATGGACTCCTCTGAGGTTGCTCACAGAGACTTGGATCTCTGTGAGTCTTGCGAAACTTGCCTGCCTCCTAGGCACAGGCAAGGGACTATCTATCAGCCTAATTTTGTTTAAATCAATGATCAGGGAATCTAACAAGTTTAGATTCCCAACAATCTCCCCTATTTAAACATAAATAATGCTAGATCTAACTAAGTTAAGGTAAGTGAGTTTAACAGCTTCTTCTTACACATAACAGATCTAAACCAACATACCTCATGATTTTATTAAGACTTAAAGAAAATTACAAGTTCATTACATAAGTTAAATAAAAGATGAAGGTAAAAAGGGCTGACACTATCTTCAATAGTCATCATTTTTGATTCTTTCTTCAGCTTCGGCCACATCTAATCTGTTATCAATTTCATCCTGCAAAGTCTTTGCAAACTTCTTGGAATACTCTGAGTTGATCTTGAGACACTTCTTGTAACAGAGTAGCTGAATAGTTGAAGCCAGGCACAGCTCATCTTCCCTCTGAAACGCATACTGGCAGGCCTTGTTCATAAATGCCATTCCTCTTTCAGGCACTGAGTATGTCTGACCATCAACAGGGCCAACGATACCATTTGGAAGGATCAGATCCCTGTGCATACCATCCACACGAACATCTTCAGTAACAAAAGTTTCATCAATAATTTGTGAAATTATTCTTCTTTTGTTGCCTGTCTTTGGGGGTTCTTGTTCGAAAAGCTGTGGTGGGGGATCAATCTTGAGTTTGGCAGCGGTTTCCTTGATCCAGTTAAACTTTGCCTTAAGAGTTTTAAGCAGAAGGAAATTTGCCTGTCCAGACTTTTTGGCAGCTAAGGCTTCGAGTTCAAACCATTCTGATAACCCAAGTGTCTTTAACCTGAAGTTGTCAAACACATCCATATTCCTCTGTTGGTTTTCCCTCCATAAGATCATCTGTGGGGTGTTTGTGGATTTATGAATGGTGTATTTAAACTTGGTTATCTTGCCAGCAGCATACCTGTTGTTCACGCAGGCATCATAGTCAGCTTTGACTTTCTTTAAGGCCTCAGCGCGTTTAAGTTCCATTTCCCTCAACCTTTGTTTTTGTTTTTCCCTTTCAGGTGGTGTCATCTTCCTCAGAGTAGCTTCATTTAATTCTTTGGCTGTCTTGAGCTCATTTAGTCTTTTGAATTCTTCAGCCTGTTGCTCTATTTCTTCAGGCGTTAAAGGACTCTCATTAGAAGGTGTAAAGGTTGAAAAGTGGGAAAGGTCTGTGGTGGATCCTCCTGTCTCTAGCATCGCAGCTATCTTCTTAAGTTTGGTGTCAGTATCAACCAAAACTATCTCCTTCCCTTTCTTCGAGACAGAGGACTCCACACTTATGTTTTTCAAATCATCAGCTCTTTTGAGAAATGCTGTCTGAGCCTGATTTTGAATAGATTTTGGGAGAGAGCTCACAGTGAATTTTAGTTTCTTGGCCGCTGGCTCATCCTCATCCTCAGGCTTGCTGATGTTAACTAAGATCATGGATTTAGATGAGTCAGCTCCATCTTGTGTTTGTTGCTCCCCCTGAGTATCATCCTCATCATCATGTACTATAACTGGTGTGATGACTTGTAGAGGGACAGGTGTAGTTGAGGGATTGGCTGATGATGAGCCTTGTTCAGCAGATGCAAGGCTGAGTATGTTTTTCTTCTCCCCCTCACGTTCATCCTTACTTCCCCGATGCTTGGATGAACGTGCCTGAAATCGTCTTGCAATCTGCTCCACAGAGGCAGCCATGGCACGTTGTCTCTTTCTCGAAGCCCTGACAATCTTCAGCAAGAGGTTGGCATTGGCATTAGTATTTGCCTGAACACGCCTGACAATAAAGCCAGCATGGTTGTATTGCCTGTTGCGAACCGCATTGAAGTGCCTGTTCATGTTGTTTTCTTGTTCATGGAACATAGCAGGGACAACTGAGTCAATGGCATCCTTGATTCGTGTCGAGAGATGACTTAGTCCCTGGGCCACACCTTTTCTTGCACCCTCCTGAATTGGCTTAGTGACAGCCTCAGTCACAGCCTTCTTTATAATGCCTGGAAAAGTGACAGTAAAATTGTGCATCTCTGACTTGATCACGTCCAGCTTCCTTGATAAGCGCTCAATATCAGATTGATGATGTACGGGCTGAAGATTCTTGATATTGAGGCTTTGCTGAGCAAAATCATCCCCCCTTGGAATTAAGTCGAAGTTGGTCTGGGTAGGATGATCAAACATGAGGAATTCTGCTGTTGGATCATATGTTGGTCTTTGGAAGACTGTTGTTGCAGATGTAGCAGAGTTTGGAGTGTCAACAGCTTCCTTGAGAGGAGAAGTCTTGTCATCTTCTTTAGGAGGAGAGGCTGACAGCTGGTCATCCTCATCGTCTTCCTCCTCTTCATCAAACATTCCCTCAGGGAATTCATCTTCAGGCATGGGTTCAAACTCAGAGACATAATCTTCTACTGAGAGCATTTCTTCATCAGCATTGAGCACAGGTTCTTCTTCATTTGGAATGTCCTAAGTTATTGTTTCAGCCTCCTTTTCATGTACCTGAGATTCTTTGACTGGCTGTACAATTTCAGCCTGCAAGTTTGTTGTAATTAGTAACAGGGAAAAATATAAGGTGAATGGTCGCCATTTCGCTGTCCCAGAGAGGCTGAGGGTGATTACTCAACCACTCCAAAGGATAAATCCTTGGGATTCTTTTAAGTGTGAATGGATTGTGGTTAATGGTCGCCATTCGCTGCCCCTAGGAAAGCTGAGTGTGATTATTCAGCCCCCCCAAAAAGGTAAAAACCTTTGGGACTCTTTTGATTGTGAAACATATGTTGTTTAATGATCGCCAGTCGCTGCCCCTAGGAAAGCTGAGTGTGATTATTCAGCCCCCCCAAAAGGTAAAACCTTTGGGACTCTTTTAAGAGTGAAACATATGTTGTTGTAGGTCGCTTGTTACGCTGCCCCTAGGAAAGCTGAGGGTGATGATTCAGCTCCCCCTGAAAGGATAAATCCTTTGGGACTCTTTTAAGGAGGGAACCAAGAGGCTGTGTGAAGTACAGCTGATCAAGGTTGAGACATTAATGTATTCAGGTTGTTGTTAGCCTGAATACTGTCTAGAGGGTTCAGGGTCATCGGGGTGCTTTATAAACACAAATGAATCACTCCCTGGTGCAACGACAGAGTGTACAGAAGTCTTAAAGTATTCTAAGTGTAATGACAGACTTCTATGGGTCGAGGATTACCCTAACTTCACCACTCTCTCCTACAGACAAATGAGAGTGGTTGTTTGTGAACCTCTAAAAATGTACACTGATTACCTGTGAGATATCAGCTTGGTTTGGCTGGTTTCCTGTAGTCTCTGCTGACCTAGAGACACTAGACGCCTGTTGTTTGTCAGCCAAAGATTCTGAATCCACAAGAGTATCTGGACCAGAGGCGGTGTCAATCTTCTTTTCCTTGGCCTTACTAACAGCTTTGGATTGGGAAGAAGAGGGGATTTTCTTCTTCTTTGGCTGTTGGCCAGATGAAGCCTTGGACTTAGTAGTGTGCTGCCCAGAGGTCAAAGACGTAGACTTGCCAGCGACACTAGAAGTATTCACCTTCTCAGAGGAAGGGAGCAAGGGCTTCTCAGCGTTGGGTACCTGGTTGGCAACGTTCAGCATGTGGGCGGTGACAGGGGTATCCTCAGCTCCTATCTCCTTGTAGATGGCGCCTGTGATGCGATAGGGCTTCAGAGCTGTCAAGGCCTTGTTGTGGTAATTCTCTCCCAGCAAACTCTCAAAGATCAGGGACAGGTAGCGCACATAACAGATGTTCTTTTCCCTGACCTGATTCCTTCCCTTCAGTTGTTCTACCAGGTTTGAGAAAAGGATGCTTCCAAAGTCGACATCAGCTCCCCAGATAAGTCCATACGCAATAGCCTGATGATTGGACGACATCTGATCCTGTGATCCCTGCATTCCTCCCAGGGACTTCACAATGTGGGTGAAGAGGACACGCCACATAGGAGTGAAATACTTAATCTTCAGAGGGGCTTTGGCGAGGACCTCAGCTGGTGTAAGGGCAGGGTTAACATCATGGCAAGGGTTGAGTGTGGCCAGGGCTTCCTTGACAGCCTTTTTGTCAACAGTCTTCAAGCATTCATCTCCATGTTTGAGTCCGGCCACACTAGAAAAATCTTTAAGGGAAAAGGCAAAAGGATGTTCATTGCATGAAAGGCTAAATGTAATGGTGTCTTCAACTACTTCAGCAGAATACCAGAATTCCCTAAGGTATTCTTGGTAAAAGGTGGATGGAGATTTGGTGAAGGCTTCATTTAGGTCACAATTCTGCATGAAATTTACCAGATCTGAATAGGTGCTGTTTGGTGCCTTGATCCATCCAATGGCGTTGTTGGAGGCGATGATGCTCTCGTTGATCTCGAAATTCACATTGGAGGCTTTTGGTACGGGAAACGCCATTGATTTAAGGTTGAAGGAGAATGAAAATGGCGGATGGTTGAGAGAGATAGGAGTTTAGAGAGAGAAGTTGATTTTAGAATGGTGGTGGGTGAGAAGAGAAAGAAGACAATATATATATTCAAACTTAAGTGAACAGTTATTCAACCGTATTAAATGCAAGGGCGAAAATGACTGCTCAAGTGGGTCCCCTTGACCTTTCAAAAAGTTTGTCTCCTCGTTATCCGAAAAATAAATGATTAAATATGTGAGAATGTTTTTTGCATTTACTTGGAAAGTAACTACCTAGTTTCATGTGAAAAACATTTAATAAAACATTTAATATAGAATCAATCATTTAATGAACACATTTAATATCAAGCCACAGGCTTTGAGATATTGAGCATCCCTAGCTCAGCAACTAGCCTGTTGAACGTAGGTTCAGCCAAAGGCTTTGTAAAGATATCAGCTAGTTGCAGCTCAGTGGGAACAAAATGCAGCTCAATATCTCCCTTCATAATATGATCCCTGATAAAATGATACCTGATATTAATGTGTTTGGTACGAGAGTGAAGAACAGGGTTGTTGGATATGGAAATGGCGCTGGTGTTGTCACAAAAGATTGGCACTTTGTCATACAAGATTTCATAGTCAGCCAATTGACTTTTCATCCAGAGCACCTGAGCACAACAGCTGGCTGCAGCGACATATTCTGCTTCAGCTGAAGACATAGCCACAGAGTTTTGCTTCTTAGCACTCCATCCAACCAATTTTCCTCCTAGGATTTGACAGCTGCCTGAAGTACTTTTCCTGTCAATACAGCATCCAGCATTATCTGAATCTGAATAGGCCTTGAGATCAAAGCCTGATTCCTTTGGATACCATAGTCCTAGGGATGGTGTTCCTTTGAGATACCTGAAAATTCTCTTAACAGCCACTAGATGGGATTCTTTTGGGTTAGCTTGGTACCTTGCACAGAGACATGTGGAGAATTGGATATCTGGACGACTGGCTGTTAGATACATCAGTGACCCAATCATGCCTCTATATAAAGTCTCATTGACAGAGACCCCTGACTCATCAGGGCCCAAGTCGTTGGGTGGAAGCATGGGGCATTTCACTGATGCACAATCAGCTAAGTCATATTTTTTAAGTAAATCTTTAACATACTTTTCTTGACAAATAGAAATTCCCTTAGGACATTGTTTAATTTGAAAGCCCAAAAAGTAAGTTAATCCACCCATCATACTCATCTCATATTTCTTGGTCATTAATTTAGCAAAACGTTTACTAAGATTGACATTTGTTGACCCAAAGATGATATCATCCACATAAATCTGCACAATGATGAAATCACTCTTGTCCTTGAAGGTAAAGAGTGTTTTATCAATAGAACCCCTGATAAATTTATTTTCTGATAAGAAATTTGAAAGAGTTTCATACCATGCTCTTGGAGCTTGTTTCAGACCATACATTGCCTTGTGAAGTCTGTACACATGGTTGGGAAACTCGCTGTTCTCAAATCCTTCAGGTTGTGCAACATAGACTTCCTCAGCCAAATCACCATTGAGGAAAGCACTCTTTACATCCATCTGATACACAGTGATGTTCATATAGGCAGCATAAGCAAGAAATATTCTGATGGCCTCAAGTCGAGCAACAGGTGCAAAAGTTTCATCATAATCAATTCCTTCAGTCTGAGAGAACCCCTGTGCTACCAGTCTTGCCTTGTTCCTGATGATGTTCCCAATTTCATCCATCTTATTTCTATAGATCCATCTAGTGCCTGTGATATTCTTTCCAGGTGGAGCTGGCACTAGTGTCCATACTTTGTTCCTTTTGAACTGATTGATTTCTTCTTGCATAGCAGCTACCCATCCTTCTTCTACCAGAGCCTCAGCTACTCTTTTAGGTTCAATTTGTGAAAGAAATTCAGCAAATAGACATTCATTGGCTGAGGCTGACTCTGAGTCTTGGATTCGCTGTCTGGTTGTGACCCCTGCATTTGGTTCCCCAATAATGTTGACAAGAAGAATGTGTTGATCTCTTGACCACTTATTTTGAGGAGCTGGGGATTCAAGAACAGGGGTACTTGAGGGCACAACTGGTACAATTTGAGTCTCATCCTGCTGACTAGGAGGGATTTCTTCAAAGACTACTTCAGTGTCAGAGTCTTCTTCAGCCATATCAAGGGAAGCTATTTCATTATCAGCAGGAGAATCTTCAGAGATTTGAAGAATTGGTGAGTCATCAATATCATGAGAAGGACCATCAGAGATTTGAGGTTCTTCTTCATCAAGTTCCTGAGAGGTAGGAACTTCTATGTTGTGAGTAGACAGAGGGTCAAAAGCAGGAACATAAGGAGTGAGAGTGTTCGAGTGGTGATGACAGGTAGGTCTGGGTTCTGTGAACTCATCACTTGGGAAAGAAATATTTTCATTGAAATCTACTTCATCACCCTCTGTTCCTGTCCTCTGTATGACTTCATCATCTTCATTGAATCTGACATGGAAAGTTTCTTCTACTTCTTGTCTTCTGATGTTGAATACTCTGAAGGCTTTGGCTGTTGGAGAGTATCCCAAAAAGAATCCATCATCAGCTTTTTCATCAAACTTTCCAAGTTTATCCCTGTAGTTATAAATAAACACAGGGCATCCAAACACATGAAAATAGCTGACGTCTGGAGATCTTTTTCTGAAAACTTCATAGGAGGTTTTGCAATGTCTTTTGACAATGATTGATCTGTTTTGAGTGTAGCAGGCAGTGTGTACAGCTTCTCCCCAAAATTGCTTTGGTAAAGCTGCACCATTTAACATAGTTCTTGCTGCTTCAATCAGAGTCCTGTTTCTTCTTTCAGCCACACCATTTTGTTCAGGAGTGCCAGCTGAAGAGAAGTTCTGAGAAATCCCTTTTTCATCACAAAAAGATTCAAGTTGATGATTCTTGAATTCTGTACCATTATCACTTCTTAGAGCTTTGACTCTAACATCATTCATGTTTTCTACCTGTCTGATGAAGGACATGATGGTTTCAGCTGCATCACTTTTCCTTCTGAGGAAGAACACCCATGTATATCTTGAAAATTCATCAACTATGACCAAGGTGTATTTGTTGTGATTAATGGTTTGAGGTTTGACAGGCCCAAACAAGTCCATGTGAAGGAGATGTAAGCACTTGTCAATAGAGAATGATTGCCTAGTCTTGAATGAAGACCTGTGATGTTTTCCTTTGACACAGGCAGAACAAGTTTTATCTTTGGAAAACATTACTGAAGGTAGACCAGCAACCAAGTTTTGAGTGGCTATCTTATTGATGTTCTTGAAGTTGAGATGAGACAGTCTTTTGTGCCACAGCCAGTTGACACCTTCAGAGGCTTTGGCAAGAAAACAATTTGAACTGTCTTCAGAGCACACAGCCATGTTGATGACATAAACATCTCTCCTTCTAGGTGCAACCAGCACAACATCATTGTTTTTGTTGAATATGGTTCCCTGAGTCTTAGTAAACAACACCTTATAGTCAGCATCACATAATTGGCTGATGCTAATAAGATTGTGTTTAAGACCATTCACATATGCAACCCTGGTAAACGTGATCCCATTGCAATTCACTGAGCCATATCCTTCTGTGTCACCTGAAGAGTTATCTCCAAACACTACTTTGGGACCTGGCTCCTTTGAGTATCTGTGCAGGTATTGTTGAATCCCTGTCATGTGTCTAGAACAGCCACTATCTAGATACCATACCGATTCCTTGAGATATTTCTGCACAGATACATAGAAACAGATTAGTTCCTATGGTGAACCCACTTTCCAGTGGGTTCCCTGAATTGCTTGTTAGCAACTCTTGTGTTCCTGAAAAACTTTTGGCGTTGGGATGGACAGTTCATTGTTTCATGGTTATAACTCCCACAGATATCACACCCAGGGAAGTCACCACACTTGTCTGAGTGATGGTCTGTGAACCCACAGAATTTACAGGGAGGATAAGATTTGTAATTTCCCTGTTGTCTTTTGGAACTCTGTGGTCTGTCTCTAGAGGGTGTCTGAGCTCTTTTAGCTGCCATGTGTCTGTCATGATCTAAGGTCGAGTGGTGAGAATTTTTACAAACATTGCAATAAGGTTTGATTAACCTTTCCCCTTTGGGTTCACCTAGGACTGACTTAGGTTCATGAGAAGTAGAGCATTCAGCGGAAGGCTTAATGTGTTGTTTCAAGAGTTCTACTTCTTTCATAAGAGACAACAGGCGATCTTCAGTAGTGGGGTCAACCTTATTCACAACTTTAGTGGTAACAGGCTTAAAAGCTACTTGTTTACCAGTTTGTTTAGCAGGCACACGAAAAACTTTGGCTGGAGGATTCTCAATATCTGTCTTAAGTTCGTCCTTAGCAGATCTAGAAGAACTGCTAGGTTCAACTCCAGAGAGTTTGGGCAAAGGTGGTAGCTCAGCCACATCTTCAGAGACAGGGTCATTAGTCAAAGAGGTATCTGACATATGAATAGTCTCTGTAGATTTAAAGACAATGTCTTTGGGTTTGGTGAGAATCCTCAGCTTTTTATTCTTAGTAGTTATATCCCTGTTTAAGTCAGCAGGCACTTCATCCCTAAGCAATTCATCAATAGTAAACCTAGCACACAACCATTTTTCAATAATCTTGTTCAATTCAGTGACTTGATCATTTAAGCTATGTTTTTCAAGGTTAATCTAGCTACTTCATTTTGCAGGGATATTTTCTCTAAGTTAACCCGCCTGAGAGTTTCACATTCAGCCTTAGCATTTATCATTTCAGTTTTAACAGAGTGAAACTTATCAAGTAGGTTCTTCCTTTGTTCCTCAACAAAGTGCAAATCAACAATGGTGTAATCAAGGACATGCTTACGTTCATCACTATCAGACATAGATAGAAGCCTGTGTACCTTTTTCATTGTGATGTCAACCCATTGTCCTGATCTTGCATCACCTTTTCCAACAGCTGGTTCATCCTCAGCTATCGCCATAAAAGCCCTGACTCTTGTGGTGTCTTCTTCATCTGAAGTCAATGGTTCATCATTCCAATCATAAGTTTCAGCAACCAACCCTTTCTCAGTCTTTTTCTCACCACTTTTCTTTTTGGACATAGCTTCAATCTTCAAGTTCATTTGATCTAACTCAGCTTTAAGTGCCTTGTACTTATTTTTGTAATCTTACTTCTCAGTGTCTGAAGAATTGGATTGAGATGAGTTGTTATGTTGTTTGAACTTGTAGGGTTTGGATGAAGATGATGGATAAGAGGGTGAGGATGTCTTGGTGGAAGGACATTCTTTTTGAAAATGTCCAAGCTTTCCATAGGCAAAACATGTTTCTTTTGACCTGTAAGTTGGTTTGCTAGCTGATCCTACTCTTCCAGATCTTTTGTAGTATCTTCTTTGGTTGGCTAGCAGTGCTCTTTCATGGAATTCTGCATTGAGGTCTGACAAGAACTCTTGGCTGCTGCGGGTATCTTCTTCAATATCAGAATCGTTGTCAAGAGGATGTGTTGCAGAGATCAAAGCTTTGGAAGATGCTCCTTGGACTACAAATCTTTCAGTCTCTGATTTGTAGATAGTGTCGATCAGCCCTTCTTCATAATTGTACTTACCATAGAGCTGAGCAAGGGTATCATTTTTGATTGAGTTGTTAGCTCTCTGAGTCTGATTCATGCTCAGCCACTTTCTTGGAAGGCTGTTGACAAAAGTAGCATTGATCTCAGCTTGACCAATAGTGACATCATTCATAGCGAGGTCATTTAGAAGAATCTTCAGCCTAGTATAGGTTTGCTGAACTTTTTCACCTTCAAGTGACTTAAAGGCATTAAACTGAAGTCTGAGTGCCTGAATCTTTGTCTCTCTTGTTTCAGAGGGTCCTTCATGGCCAAGAATGAGGTTTGTCCACATTTGTTTAGCTGTGGGACACTGAATGACAGACTTCATGATATGCTTGGGAAGACAGGAAATTATGATGCTTTTGAGACGTTTATCTTGGTTTGCTAATTTCCTATCAGCTGCGGTCCATTGTTTGACAGGCTTGGGAAGAGGGTTTTCTTCAGTAGAAGTAAGCGCCATGGGAATATATGGACCATTTTCTAAAATTTCTAAGAGAAAAGGTTCAAGTCCATCAAGGTATACAAGAAATTGACTCTTCCAACTGGCAAAGTCTTCTTCATCAAAGACTGGTACACTGGTTACGTGTGATCCACCTCTTGAGTCAAGAAGTTGGGGTAGATCATCGTCATTTGCTGGAGGGTTAAGTCTTGGTGAAGATGGGTTTGTGGAAGGTGATTGTGGGCTAGAAGTTTCTGGCATGGTGGATCTTGATTATAAAACTGAGAACGATGTTTCTTGAAGGTTTTAATATCAAACACTGCTCTGATACCAATTGAAAGTCCCTAATCAATGCAAGAAACCCTAATCTTAACTTAATCAACACAAGGTATTACTTTTCAAACGTAATCTTATTATTGTATAATAAAGAATTACAAGTGTTATGGATAACACCGTTTGATGACAATGTGTTGTGCACACTTTGAACAACAATAAACCTTAACTTATGAATACAGTCGTAGCTGTTTGATTCACTAAGTTATACGCACTAATGTTCTTAATATCTCAAAGTGTTAAACATTAATGCATGGATACACATCCTATTTATAGTGTTACGAGTTTGACTTAAACAGTACTTGATGTCGACTACACAAGCTTTTACAAGTTCCCACATCAGTCACATGATGTCCTTCTATTCTTGGTTGTCTTCCATTATGCTTTAAGGAACAGTTGTCAAAAACAGTTTCCTTATTCTTCATATTCTCGAACACACAAATGGCATGTCCAAAGTGTGCTGAGAGTTATCAGGGTATTGCCACCCTGTTAACTCTCAACCCCTCAGAGTCCCTAATACATCTTGGCTGTTATCCATCACAGCCAAGGAGTATGTCTTCAGGTAATCTTCGACTTCCCTGACAATGTCTCTGACATGGACTCCTCTGAGGTTGCTCACAGAGACTTGGATCTCTGTGAGTCTTGCGAAACTTGCCTGCCTCCTAGGCACAGGCAAGGGACTATCTATCAGCCTAATTTTGTTTAAATGAATGATCAGGGAATCTAACAAGTTTATATTCCCAACAGACTTAATACGTAATTAAAACGAAATCGTCGAAAATATTAATTATCGAAACAATCGATAAATAAACGTAAACATTTGGGCATCCGTCGGTATCGCGATCACTAAGAATTCTCGTTGTACATTGATTTTGAATAAACTCGTTGTAAAACGCACGCGGGTGTTTTTAAATCAAAAACTTTGATTTAAATAAATATAAATAAATATGGAAAAATAAAATAAGAAATTTTATAATTCCAGATAATTTATTATCAATGATCAGTAAATACTTAAAAAGTATTATTTAAAAATCTCAGGCTTTATATATAAGAATACAAGAAAATAAAATACGTTGGAAAATTTAGAAACACGAATAAAAAGAATAAAATAATACTGGGAAAGTACGGGCTCTCACAGTCTTCCCCCCCTAAAGGAACTCTGGTCCCTAGAGTTCTCCTGAAAACAGTAGAAAATGCAAACAAGAGGAGGTACAAAGTGTAGAACAAAATTCATTGCTTCCTAGGTAATTTCTGTACCACGACGAATCTTAACTGTTAGAATTCGCTATGCTTCAGTTTCTTAACTCCTTTTCGTATAACTTTTCAGTCTTGGATTAGAATAACGATCTTTCAATACGGGGATACATCAAGAGATAGAATTGTTGGAAATACGTGCGATAAACTAACAAGAATGAACACAAGAATCGCTTAAACAGGCAGAGTACGATAAAATGAACCAAGATTGTAAATCAACCAGGGGTCGTAAATCGTGCAACTATAAAACATGAAAATCTTAAAATGTAAGAATCTAGTCACAAGCGGAATAGAAAGGAAAAATGATTAACATATGATCATTTAAAATACAAGCTGTCACAATCAGTTGTCTAGTATTTTGGTATTACTTTAAAACTTAGTTTTAAATATTTTCTTTATTAAAATAAAATTTTACAAGGTGTAGTGATTTAAAAATCAAACTCTACATAAAATGAGTGGTTAAATAGTTGTCAAATCTTTTTTCTTGATCAGGACTTCAAGGTAAAGGTAACTCAGTTCAAATAGTTATTTTGATCAGCTTAAGAGCTTTTCGGGTGACTGTATGAAATTATCGTTAAAACTCAGGTTTATCGTTACCAATTGAGAACATTCAGATTTTCCAAGTTATTTAGAAACATTGTTTAGAAATTATAATTTAATTTAATAATTTCATTAGTTTGACAGTAAAGTATGATAAAATCAATTACTTTAAAAAAAATACAACTTGACACTGTTTAAACATAAGTTATAAATTTACCCAAGAGGATGTATAGGTCCGGTACTTAACTTGAAACAGTTATTTTGGTAATTTAAACATTTGATAAAAATGTATAAAACGTTCTTAAAAATTAATAATATTTTTTAGAAATTCAAGAAAGCGATTAAGATATCAAACGATAAACACGTAACATTTTCTGGTTTTCAGAAAGTGACAAAATAGCAAACGATTATGAAACAAATATCGATCAACAACTAGTATACAAGCAATAGCACGAGGGAATAAAACGGAAGTCGTATCAGCTCTTAACGAACATGATAGAATAGATGCATCGATAATAAGGACAATAAGAAACAAGAATTATAGCAAGATTAATTCACGAGTGTGGTTGGTGTTACCAACAACGGCTTATTAAGTTCTTGGTGGTCGATACATGATCGAAAGAGAAAATTCGCACAATAAATTTTCGAATCAAAGAAAATTATTAAGAAGTTACTTGATAGTAATTCCAGTAAGATGAACAACATTCGCAATGAGAGGCGAAATTAACACATAGTTCACACGAACGAATTTCAAGACGACAAAGTCTAACACACATCATGTCAATTACACGAAATCATCGTTCACGTCCAGTCATAAATCACTATTTGCGTCCAGAGATGTTTCGAAGGTCTACCAAAATAGATAAAGAAGATCGATCAGAGAAGCATAACAACGTTGAAACTTTCAAGTCTGGTATCAAATGGTAAGAACTTAAGCAAATGGTAACGAAAATTGTATCATGAGGATGATGAGGTAACAGGTATAACAAAGATCTTCGAGTAAGGAAATCTGTGCTTGAGGCATGTACTTTGTTCAAGAAAAGATAAGGGTTCATAAGTGTATGTCACGAATTGGTGTTACTCGCATAAGATGTAAAAGTTTTCAAAACTTTTATTTTATCTAACGTTTTAAGGAACATAATTAAAAAGTTGATTGTTGGTCAAATATTTATGGCGACTACTATTTGGCCTTGCATGGCTCCTTCTAAATTAAACATAGGTGATCAGGCCATGCATAATTTAGGACTAGCAATGCGATGCTCAGCTTCGTCAAACCAGTATTACATACCATATGATTTAGAATATATATATAAGAGCATTTGTAAAAACAGGAATCAAAATAACATATGAAACTTTTCGCCACTAAGTTATTGGCTACATATTTAAATCAACCATTTTATTGTTACAAGAATTCTTAGCAAGACCAATGTAGAACAATTGGTGAGAATACATTGTAAAATTAATATAAATTAATTTATAAGATAACATTCAATTATTTAAGAAAACCCAAATGAAACCTTTTGTAAAATGATTCGCAAACAAGACCAGTTTGAGTTTATATGGTAACATGACAATAGTTTATAAAGTAGCGAGTGGGTTACAAGAGGGAAATAAGGAGTAGTTCAAGACAATCAACGAAATGGTTACCAGGTGATAAGGTTTCAAAAGGTTAAGCCGAAATCGTCAAGAGACACGTGCCAAGATGGTAATGAACGATACAAAAGCAAGAACTTCAACCTCGGTCCAATTCAGTGGTACGATAGAAACAAAGAAAGACAAAGTAGAATGACAAATAAGTCATATATAAAAGAAAGGATAAAGGAATCCGTAGGTGTGCACATCGTAATTTATTTGACAAAAATTACTTTTAAGAAAGTAGTGCATCAGTTAACCAATAGTATAATTACTCCGAAAGGTTTCTACATTAGGAAGTTACCGAATTTCAAAAGTTCAAGATCTATGTATAAGTACGACTGAACTCAAAGTTAGTATTTTATACTTGTTCAAACGCAATCATTGTTCTTAGTTTGTAAAATATCATTAGTTAAAGTTTTACGAGCTCAAACGAACTCAAAAACGCTTCAATCCATGTTTTTAATTTCTATCAGTTTTGACCTGTTTAGTCAACTTTGACTTTTAGGTTTGACTAGACCAATTAACTCACTAAACGATATTCTAGGACTCGAAGTCTAATGCATTTCGATGTAAAACGATGTTTTGAACAACTTTCTAGTTTTACCCGAGACTTGAAACGGAATAAAAATGGACGAAAATGCCCTTGCATTAAATCTGTCAACAAAATGATATTTTAGCATTATTCAGAAAATAACTTCTTAGATTTTACAAATCTCAAATGAGCGTAACTTGCTCGATTTTAAAGTTACTGGTCAAATTTTATGTCCTAAACGGACGTCTCAACAAGTAGAAATATTTTTTTTTGTCTAAGGTTATAAAAATATTTTCTCGACACTGTTAAATTCCCTGTAAAGTTTCTGTACAAAGTATATTTTTCGACACGGCTTGAAATTAAATCTAAATTTCATGATAACTCCAAATTAATGTACACACAAAACTTGTGGATTCCATAAAGACGAAAGAAGATAAACTGTATAATTAGTCATGTAAAGAAAACACAGTATGGAAATGGTTCAAGAATGCCAACGGTAATCTGAGAGATTAAAAACGACGCATATCATCCGTGTCTCCGGCTGCAAGATGCAATGCAAGAGAGTCTCCTGGCGGCGTGATTTTCCAAAATCACAAGACATACCGAGAAAGAAACAAAATATTAACAAGTCACACTCCTGAGGCGAGGAGGTTTAATGAAAAAGGGAGGATACAAGTAGGATCGTAATCCAAACAATCGTCACACAATAAATGATGATCATGTGTTCAAGGTACAACGGAAGTTGTAAGTCGAAGTCGAAACATAGAATGGTCAATGAAATAAGATGTAATCCATGTACAATTGTCGTGTAAAACGGTGACGTAAAGGTCAATCAAGATTACGAAAACTCACGATATTATTCAGGTACTGATTCAACGAATACTTCGAGATGTGTGACACACACGGTGTCCTTCAGTCTTTCCCGAAGACACATTGAGCTACACAATGGTCTATAGACTAGACATTCAATTACGAATGGTCGGAAAGAAAATCTGCGTATCTAAATAGATATTTTAAAGGAAATAAACAATTAAAGCAACATGTACGGTAGTAGAATGAAAATCAGAAGTTCATCGAGAACAACACTTCTTAATCCCGAACAATGGTATCTCGAGAGTATGCACAACATGTAACAGCGAGTCGAGAAAAACAGACGGTTAAAAACAAACGAGCATATGAGGTCGGTCGTATCACACATAAATGAAATAGCAATAGTACTCAGAAAAATGAGCATGAAAAGTCGGCAGCATACGCGCTCTGTATACAAGTATGTAACGTCATAACAATGTAAAAATCATCGTAACCAGATCAGTTCACAAGAACAAAAATTTCTGAAATACAGTAAGAGCATATGTAATCAAGTAATAACCAATGATAGTTCATGAAGCACCAAGGCTTTGAAAAGACATAGTAATTATCGTCATTAAAGTGAAGTAATATTTCAAAATGAAATCTAGAGATGAAATACTACAACGATAATTAAAAGTAAATAATAAGGATTAGAGAGTTACCCACGCAGATATCGAACAACATTGGCAGATTCTGTGTTGACACTTAGGAACAATAAAATATTTGAACTTTCGGTTATAGACTAAGTTTTTGAAAAATGACTCAGTTCCCTATAACCATCGCTCTGATACCAATCTGTGAGACCCCCAAAATCTGACATGGAACAACTAGGCAACGAGGGGGTAACACGTCATAGTACAAGAAACAATGAATTACAGTTCATACAAAGCTGACGATATAAAAACATGTACATTACATCATAAAAGGTCAGAGTTTTTAAACAAAGGTCCCCGAGTTTTAGAAGCGAAAAAATTATATTATTTCGTCTCAATTTATAACAATAATTTGCTCAAAAGATTGAATAAACTTCTGATAGTTTATATAAAACAAATCTTTCAAAAGCATCACAGAAATCTCCAAGCTGCGATAATATCCTGCGGGCTCCCATCCAAGCAAAGCTAAGTAATAATACCTGAGATTAAACATGTAAAATCGTCAACATAAAGTTGAGTGAAATTCATAGGTTTAGTAATAAGGATGTGGAACACAAGCATTCATTTATAAAACAAGTAGTATGGAGTATGGTTATATACGTCAACCATAGTCCAAAGTCATTATTATTGCTATTTAGTTCATAAACCGAAGCTTAACTCAGTGTAAGTTCCTCTAGGGAGTATTCAGCCTAAATACTCAAGAATAAACGAATATTAGTGCGTCAAAGTAATCGGGACGGGGATAGTCAATCCCGATGGATCCAACCACAACATTCGCGCTTCGCGTAATGCACACCGGAAAATTAACGGTTCATGATCAGGAGAGGAAACTTAAGGCTAGACTAAAAGCAATAATAATATCGAAAACCTGAAAATCATACATGTTCTGGATAGCATACAAATTCTGGATAGCATAAAGTTTTTAATGGTTGTGTTCCACCATGTAAAATCTCACCCCGTGTTTAGAAACCATGTACAAGTAAAAAGGGGCTATGAACTCACCTTAGCCATGAGGTAAGTCAATCACGGTACTCAGCAACTGAGTAGAAACGGTAGCGGTAGACGATCACCGACGATATGGATGCCCGAGAAACACGAAAACCGCAACCTATCACAATAAGGCGCGCGTTAAGACTCGAACTCGAATATCGATATGTACCAAATATAATATGACTCAAATGTTTTCAAAGTATACACGTTTCAAAATCATTGACACGAATCAAATGAATACATTTATCCAACGTTACACGTTAAAACACTTGAACACTTGAAAATGACTCGACATACGACGCCAAGTCAACGCAAGTCAAACTATCTTTTACCCTTACTTGGACCAGTAGCTAAGTCATTTATATAATGACTAAGCACTTGAATAAGTCACCATGTCCGATGGTGAATACTCAAACTCACGCAACACAAATATTGAACTAAGTGTCCAAAATAAAAATCAGCAAGTACACCCCGAACGTACACATCGATCTACCCTATCTAGACTTGTCCGTTTTAGATGAAAATTGGTGTCAAGGTCACTTATAACCTGTATAATACCTCACCAAAATTTGAGCCAATGTTCACACTTTAAAATCCATCAGCTCGACACTTTACCCGACTCCAAATTTGGGACAGATTTGTGCACTTGTTTTGTAAAACCGTTTAGACCGCTTTAAAAGTACAAACTCGACAATCCGACTTTTGAAACTACTACTAGACTCATCAAACTCAGTTTGTAAACTTTGAAAACCAGTAGATACATTTATCTAACCAAGCCTAAAGTCCCCGAGAGTCGACCCAAAATCAGCCACAATTTCGGATTGTGCCGACTTGCCTCTCCCGGTACACGAAAACTAAAACTAGCATAACTTTTGACTTGTAATGACTTAGAAGCTCTATCTTATACCAAAACGACCGTCTCGGAAAACTCTACACCGATTTCAAATAATATTAACCTTTCACAGACCTTAAACCCACGAAAAACACTGTTTAAAGCTGTTGTCCCAAATTGCCTTTTAGAAAACATGACAAATCCATTTTTCAACCACAACCACTCATTCCTATACCGAAAGAATCATCATACTATCATTCCTATCAACCAAACACTCCCAAAAACACTTGCATGTAAAATCTAACAAAATCAAAGATTAAAAACAAAACTTTTTATGATAAAAACAACATAATCTTACCAAAAATGACACATGCATGATGATTAAAACATCATACAATCCATGAAATCATAAGTTCTTCAAATTTTGATGCATGTTCATGATTTTGATATCATTAGAATCACCATTGAATTCTAAGATGTGGTCTTGTTTTTGTTTTGATTAGATCATGGTGGATGATGAAGATTTGGTGGTGTTTGTGTGGTGGTGGTGGCGGCAAAAGTGAGAGGGGGAGGGAGAGAATTTGTTTTTGGTGTGTGTTTTATGAATAAAGTGGAAGAAAAAAAAAATCTTTATATAGTGCTAGTTAAGTGGAGGGGCTAATATTGCCAATTTTGAAACTTATGGACTTAAAAACAATTAATAGTTTTAAAGGGTAGAAAATGGTTATTGGTAAATATTGAAAATATTTACGGGGCTCGGGTTTCGTAAAAATACTTTTCAAAAGTTACAATGCATCATAAAAATGATTAAACGATTTCGCGACACGACTTAATACGTAATTAAAACGAAATCGTCGAAAATATTAATTATCGAAACAATCGATAAATAAACGTAAACGTTTGGGCATCCGTCGGTATCGCGATCACTAGGAATTCTCGTTGTACATTGATTTTGAATAAACTCGTTGTAAAACGCACGCGGGTGTTTTTAAATCAAAAACTTTGATTTAAATAAATATGGAAAAATAAAATAAGAAATTTTATAATTCCAGATAATTTATTATCAATGATCAGTAAATACTTAAAAAGTATTATTTAAAAATCTCAGGATTTACATATAAGAATACAAGAAAACGAAATACGTTGGAAAATTTAGAAACACGAATAAAAAGAATAAAATAATACTGGGAAAGTACGGGTTCTCACATTATGTGATTTGATTATAAGCTTTTTCTCCCATCGTTTGTTAATAAATTTAATTGCAATAAATAAGGTCGTAAGATTTGAAAAGTTACTTAGCTTCTGGCCCAAGATCGTTTAAAAGTTGCTCGGTATTAATTAGCGTTCATAACCAAGGCATAACTTATTGAAGCGGGATGCGAAGATTGGCGAGTCCGAAATGGCCCTAACAAGGCATGAGGGCTACATTTTGTTGCTAAAGATCCAAAGTGATGTGAAGAATCATTTATCAAAAATCAATATGAAGGATCGAGACACAAGACGAAAAGCAAATACTCCCGTAAAGATCATGGAGATGTCTATCCAAAAAGGCCCTAACAAGGTATGAGGATAAACAGATCCAAGTCCTAAAAGGAGGCGGATCATTGTATATCAAAATCCCAAATAAAGATTGGAGAAAAATGAAGAAGTCGTGGTCCAAATATGAAGAATCTCTCAAAAAGTTCAAGTGAAGAAATTCCTATTATGAAGAGAAGACCATTATTTCATGAACGTCTCTCAAAGATTTGAAGTATGAAGTCGCTGCCAAATATCGGTCCGAGAAAGGTCTCAAATCGTGAAGCGAGTTATTCCAAGATATGAACTTTATGAGGTCCCGAGAAGCAGTTTTAAAAGATTTTGTCCTTTAGCTAACTATTGATTAAATCGTCCTACTTTATTTTCAGCCTAAATAACTATCAAAATAAGTCAACAATGCATCTCCGTGATCATTCAAGACAACAATAAAATATAAGAGATACACCTAAGAATAAGGGAGTCTAAGTAAATAATTGGCCCACATGAGTTTGTGTTAGTTTGCTAACTTATAATAACAATGATCTCGTTTTTAAGCTTGGTTTGGGGAACGTGAAACTTGAGGACGATAAACTTTCATGACATTCCAAAACCCCAAGGTAAGTTTTTGATCTTTTTACTTGTTTTCTTCCTTTAAATATTTTGTCTCTTTAATAAAGGCCAATGTGGATTGATTGTGATGGAAAATATAAAGCTTGCTTTGTAATTAATGCATTGCATGAGGACATTGCAATGGTCAAGTGTAGGGGATTTAATAAGTGTGAAAAAACGTATCCTTTTACCACTTAGTTATAATAATAACCAAGCCAAAACGTGTATTTTATGTCGTAAATGTCGGAATTATGCGTGGTTTGTGTTTTTGTTGTGATTTAGGATCAAAATGTGAAAAGGGAAGAAAACACGGGCTTTCACGGGCTTTTATCGAAGAAAACGACAAAAGACGAAGTCAAAAGATCAAGAGTGCAAAAAGAACGGAAGTCCAAGGCCTATTCTGAAGATTTATCGAAGAAGTTTAATAAAAGCCGAAGAACTCAAGTCTAAATTAATGAAGAAATTACAAGACGAGTTTGTTAATCCCGAGACAAAGTCGAAGAATTTAGAAGACGAAAAGACGAGAAAGAAAGAAAGAAAGAAGCAACACATGCTTAACCTTCCCTAATCACCTATAAATACCCTCCTAATCTCACATTAGGAGGTGTTGACTATCTTGACAAAATAGTTCTTCCATTTAATTACTTGCACTTTTCTTAATGTCATTTACTTAATTACACCTTTAATTTCTTGTCTTGCACCTTAAATTTGTAAGCTTTTAATTCTTGTCTTTACTTTAGTTTTTGAATCTTAATTTTAATCAAGTTTTAATTAATCTCTCATTCTACTTTTCTTGTTCTTGATTTAATCTTTATGCTTATGTGCTTATTGTCATGCTTTTTTGATTATTTGTCATGTTTTTATGTTTATGATTGTGTTAGCTTACTGATTTTATAGCTTATTGTGTTTTTCTTAAATTTAATTAAGTGCTTATTAGTTAATATTTATAAAAAGTTGATTTTTAATATTTTTATTATTTAGTGTTTTTAAAAGTTTTTAAAATTTAGCTTATTAGCTTTTTCTTAAGTTTGATTTGGTTAAGTTTTTGGTTAAGTGCTTATTTGTTTCTAGCTTAATCTTAGTTTTTAGCTTATAAGCACGTAAAGCTCATGCAGAAGAACTTGCTCGGGTTAAAAAGGCTGAAGCTGATAGGCATCAAGCACGAATTACGAGACTTAAAGCTATTATGGATGACCTTAAAGAGCAAAAAGCAGCTCTTGAAGCTTCTATTGAGCAGAGAGTGAAAGATTCCGTTGAATCCCTAATGCCTAAACTGCGTGATGATTTGAAGACACTTGCTGCTGACAACTTAATGATCAAATCATCCAATCCTTCAGAAGCCGCCTACAAGATAGCTTATGACTTGATGGATTTTGAACTTAAGAAGATCCTCAAAGCTCGAATGAGGGAACTTGGATCGTTTGATAAATCGAGGATTCAACGGGCTCTCTTCAAATCCCTAAATGACGCTATCATGGAGGATGATAGGTTGTTCAAGATGTTTGGAAGTGTGGTACCCTACCACATTCTCCCTGAGGAAGAAAGGGAAGAGAGTGACGAAGAAAAGGGTACTGGTGGAGAAGAGGAAGAAGAAGAAGAAGAAGATAAGAATGATGATTATGATGAGGATGATGAGGATCAGAATGATGAGGATGATAATGATAAGGATGATGATAATGATGATGAGGATGATGATGACGATGATGATGATGGCGATGATGGTGGTGATGGTAATGAGGAGAGTGTTCGGGGGAGCAACGGGGATGATAATGAGGATGCTGATGGGGGTAAACAGCCTGAGAAAGGGGATAAGGCTGCCAGCTCGAAGAAACTTGCTAAGTCTGGCACCAAGTCAAAGAAAGATGCAACAGCAAAGGAGAAATCCACTTCCACGGAATCAAGACGATCGAAGTGGCGCCACGATGTGAATGCCACTACAGGGTCATCTATTCCTGGTACATTTATCCCTGCATCCATACCTGTTACAACTAACCCTGTTAGTTCTATTGTTGTTGTTCCTGTGATCGCAGAATCGGTAACCGAACCTGAAGCTGCACAACACTCACCCATTCATGACACTGCCGACATGCCTGAAACAGAACAAGCAGATGTTCACGTCTCCACTCCTCTGCAACAAAACCCACAATCTACTGTTCCAAGCACAAGGGACTGGGCAGACACGTTGGAGATTGACGAGACTGCACCACCACAGGCTTGGATCACGACAGCGGCGCAGTATGATCCGATCACCGACGCTGACAAAGATGTTTTGTATCTTCGTATCCGCAGTCCGATTGACTTATGTGCATTTCTTGCTCATGAGTATAAGACTTCGGTTACTCCATCTTTGGTGAAGAAAGCCCTGAAGGATAAGAGACTACGCGCCAAAACCCGGTTGACCCAAATGGAGTTCGAGTATTATGCCGATGAGATCCTGAAGGCTCTAAATACCGTTCAACGGCCAGGACTTCATGAATCAGAAAGAGCTCCACCTCCAATGGATCCTACTCAAGATAATCAGATTGCTCTTGACTTCTTCGTCACCAATGATCTTGTGTATCTACTGAAGGGGTCATCAAAGTACGCAACCTCCCTGACCTTGCTGAAAGCTGCCAACTAGGGGACAATACCCTTTATCGAGGAAAAGGTAAACCGACTCTGGGTCCCAAAGATAAATCGTAATTATGATATGTATGCTGTCATAGGTGCATCTCATTGGGACGAACGAGTCCGAAGGGCGTACAGGGGTTGCTGCCTAGTCAATTCTGGAAGCAACGTTAGATCCGACATCCGCATCTCCAGCATCTTAGGGATGAAAACTGAAGCCAAGAATGGCTATTACCATGTGACGGAGATTCTTTTGAAAAGGGAGGATGACAGGGAATACAAAATCCAGCAGGGAGATTTTTCCATCATTCGCCTTGAGGATATCGAAGATATGCTGCTTCTGATGACCCGAGATCAACTCACACATATTCCTCGTGAAGACCTCATTGCTTTGAATACAGCACTTCGTATGTTCACACGAAGCGTTGTCATCAAGACACGAGTTGAAGATCTTCAGTTGGGAGTCGAAAGCTATCAAAGGAAGCTTAACCTAACCCGTCCAGTGAATAAAGTGCTACCTCAACATGTAGAAAGATGTCCCTATACCGGCATTTCTGTCCCGAATTACGGCATTTTCTACTTGAACAGTCGAGGTTTAATGAAGTTTATGAGGGTGGGTGAGCTCCATAAGTACAGTGATGGGACTCTTCTACAAGTCAGAGGAAAGTTGGAGCATCTGAACTCGGGTGGGACTTTGCCAGAAATGACGGAGGATTGGCATCCAGGTTACCGGCAGATGGCGAAGTATGTCATCAAGAAGATCGATCAAAAGCTCCGTGAACGTAGATTGATGAGGAGCTTGGAAAGGTTCGTTGGTGGAAGACCATATTTAGTACACCACAAGCTACTGCAACGATCCATCTAATGGGTCGTACATTTCAGGTCCACTTTATATTGGTTTTCAATTGTGAATATGTATATTTGTGAATATTGTGCTGTAATGGCTTGATGTAGTGCTAAAGTATGATAATTTTTCAAGAATTTCTCACGAGATTCTAAATCTTTCAAAATATATCATACCAAAGCACTACAACTATCCCTTATTAAATTAAGGGGGAGCAATAACTTGTTCTATGGCCAAACATCGATTTCATTTTTACCCAAAGACCGGTTAATCCATTCAATATCCCAAATATTAATGGTTAACATTTTGGATAAGGGGAGAAAATGGGATTAAGGAGACTTAAGTGATACTTGGCTAAAAGATGAAAAAGACTTAACGATATTCCAACTTAATATGTGCTAAGCACGTGTTAAGGGGGAGCGTTTTTTATGAACAAAACACCTAAGGTACAAAACTTTTGATTTTAATATCACAAGTACCTTATGTGATTTTCAATGATTTTTCATGGTGGCAATTCCTTCCCAAAACACGCTTAATTCACGACGAATGTGGTGACAAAAGGGTGGTAGGAATAGGTTTAGTCCAATGATTCATCAGAGCCGATGGAATCTTCCCAAGGACAATTCCCTAGATAGAATTAGAAGTCCTAGGAAAGATGGAGAAAGAATGTGAACGTAGCTGAATGCCGACCAAGTACTTAAGCTAGCACTGGAACAATCACAACAAGGTGCTAGTGATGACATATTGGTAAGCATTGAAGGGGTTAAAGAATGAAAAAGAATTGTAAAGATAAAGGGTGTAAAGAAAGAAGCCCTCCTTACAACTTTAGGCAGAAACCGGGTCAATACATATGCTATTGAGGTCATTTTTGCTAATGATTCTCGGTATTGAAGAAAGACATCATGGACCCAGTGATGCAATGCACAACCCTTCCCAGCTAACTCAAATATCTCTCAAAAGGTATTTGTTTTAATCACACGGAGTTCAACACGTTATCTATTGGTTTATTCACTCCGAATAGACTGGTATTGAAAAGGTGGCACTCCTCTCCAGCCATCGCTCACTAAATCAAAACGCACAATCGAGTCTAGAGCCAAGAGATCATCAAAAGTCTCATTAGGACACTTTCCATTTATTCCTTGCTTTCTCACACACTGTGAAAAGTAAGAGATTTTCATGAGTCCTACGCAGTATTCCTGTAATATTGCCAGAACATCCGAGTAATACGCAAGTATTACAATGAAGATGGAAATCCTGCTTGAGCCAACATCAAACAAGCTCATGGTAGGCTACATGTGCGGTTCTTTTAGAACCAATCTTGTGAAAAACTGGAAGGTAACAGTGGTTTAATTCTTAATTGAACTTAAACTCGTTCCAGGCCTCTTCGCATTATCATATGATCTTGCCAGAACACTCAGAGTGACTCTTTATTGACCACAGTGACGAGTGGAAATCCTTCTAGTGTTAACATCAAACAGCACTTGGTAGGTGACGTGCAAGATTCTTTATGAATTGAGCTCGTGACAACTGGAAAGCAACGATGGTGAAAATCTTAATTGAAATTCACTTGTTCCAGGTTTCATGAATTGACGGCTTCAAATAACAAGGATAATTTATCCAAGTGATTCACTCTTTATGTTCGCAGTCAGCTTTGGACGGTCGAATAAAGAGAACGGGTTTACCCGCGAAATCCTGTCAGGAAGTTACTTAATTGAAACTATCCGTCACGGGTAAGATATCTAATATCGTCCAACGGTCTTCACCGACCGGAGGTAAAATGCTACCGAATTAGAATAAAATGTTCAAAGCCATTTTATTCGTGTCGTTGCTGTGTACCTGTTAAAGACGGTGGCGTTGCTGTGTACCTGTTGAAGACGGTGGCGTTGCTGTGTACCAGTGAAGACGGTGGTGTTGCGGTGTACCTGTAAAAGTCGTTCCCACATGCTTAGGTCTTTTGCAACAAAGTTCAGCAAAAATTCAAGAAAGTACAAGATGAAGTCTTCCGCTGTACCAAACTCTGAAGCTTTCGAGAATCCAACAAAAAGACGTAAGTGTGTGGAACATGAAGTCACGAGGAGGCAAAGTTCACAAGAAAGGCAAAGATCGCACGTGAAAGGCCAAAGAACAATGCTCTCAAGTCAAAGCCAAAAAGATCAAACCAAACATATTCACAACAAAAGAAAGAAAAGAAGAAAAGACTACGAGCTAAAGAACGAAGACTTAGTATAGTATGCTAGGTTTAGAACTTTGTAACGTGGAGTGACCTCCCTTAGGGGGAGATTGTTAGAAATACGTTTTAACGTATATTAGAAGTATCGGTCACTCCACAATATGATTTATGTTGTAATAGCTCGTAGTTAGCAAATAGTTATTAGTTACTTATTAAGTTAAGTAAGAACCGGTCCATGGGCTTGTCATGGACCGGCCCAAGCCCAATGTTAGGCTTGGAGTATAAATACCCCTTTCCACCATGGAAAGGGGTTGGTTGTTGTTCCATTTGCACTTTCATATTAATAAAAATCACACACATTTTCTCTCACTTTCTCTCTCTAGTTTCTCTCACTAGAAAACATCAACCCACTTCATAGATTCATAGGTTATCAATATTCTACAGCTTATTTGGAACTTGATCTTATCCAGGTTAGTAAAACCCTCTTATTCCGTATAAGTGTCTACACAAGGATTCCAGATAAGGAGCTGGAGGGAAGGATTCCGGATAAAGGAGTATAGCAAGAATTCCGGATAAAGATCTGCTTTACACATTCCGGATAACGTGACGGTTATTTATTCCGGATAGAGGGAACTGTGATTATTCCGGATAAGCCTCACTACTTGATTCCGGATAAGGGTCCGAATTACCTCATTCCAGATAAGGTGAAGAACTAGGGATTCCGGATAACTAGAATTTAGTTATTCCGGATAAGGGACGCAACTTGTATTCCGGATAGCCTCCCAAAGTCACATTCCGGATAAGGGGTCTTTTGTGAATTCCGGATAAGCTGTTTGGGAAGTTATTCCGGATAAGGAAAAGTTCTGGATTTCGGATAAGTGTCCGGAATTTATTCCGGATTGTGACAACTTGTGGGAATTCCGGATAAGGCCCCGGAAAACATTTCGGATAGTGTTCAGATCTTCAGATTCCGGATAAGGAGAGTGATTCCGGATAACGAGTATAATTGATATTACGGATAAAGGTAACAGATTTATTCCGAATAGAGATCTCACCCCAGATTCTGGATAAGCAGAGTAAGTTTGGTATTCCGGATAGTGACAGTATTTCGGGTTCCGACTTAGGTTTGTTTACTCCCTCTTTATTTTCAAGCATTTATTTTCCCGCATTTTTCTTTAAGTGTTATTTTAATTGTCTTTCTTTATTTTAATTTTCAAGTTTACATTTTTATTTCATTGTCAATTTAATTTTTCGTCAACCTTTAATTTTTGTCATTAAATTTATTTTATTTTAAAGTTTTAATTTTGCACCATTTAAGTTTTAATTAGTTTTAGTTTTAATTACCGTCATTTACTTAAAAGTCTTGCAATTTTACTTTACTACAACGACAAATCTATTGTTTCCCACCAAAAGACGACTGAGTCGCACTTAAACTGTAATCAATTTGAAGAGACTGGAACAACGATATTTTCATACTTGGCAAAAACCTTGTATTACAACGCTACCTTAGGTTAGCTGGATTCTAAGCGCTGCTGCAGGTACAGTGGAAGAGCAAGCTAAGCATTTCCGCTGGGTTCTTCACTCCACGACTCCTGATCGGCTACTTAGTGCCACTTTCACCAATTTGTCACAAGTGGCAGACGCAACACGTAACTTGGTGATTCTCTACGAAAGATATCAGTTTGAGAACTTGAAGCTACCTGATAAGAGGTATGCTTCATTCATCAGACATAAACATTTCAATTCATGTCCTTAATTTTCATTATATATCATGCATTATTCATTTTTATCTTTTAGATCGAAAGGAGGATACCGATCACAGTCGGCTACTCAGCAACATGGCTACAAAAATCACGGTCAGTCCTATGACCGGAACAGATCAGACAGGAGAGGCGAGAGTGACAACTACCGTGGTAACTCCAACTATTCTGGCAGCCACATGTTCTTCTTTAAACTTTACAATATTAAACTATTGTATGACGTATATGCTAACACTCAGCATTACAACAGAGATGCTGGGCGGGACAATGACCACAGAGGTCAACAGCCCAATCGTTTAGTTTCATCTGGTATTATAATCTAAACCTTTTGTATAGTCATGTTTATGTTCTAGTAATCATGTTGTAGGATTATGTAAATCTTGCTTAATCTAGAGAGAGAGCAGAGATAGAAAGATGGTAGATCACACACACACTTAGAAAGAGAAAGTAGTGAAAAACACACTTTACTATGTGTAAACCAAATGTGAACCACACCCTCTCCAACTAAGGAGAGGGTTTATATACTTAAGCCCATAAGATGGGCTTGGGCTTACAATGGGCCGCCGACCTACACATGTTGTAGGCTTGGCTTGGCCTTGTTTGTTAATATTAAGATACAAGACTACGAGCTACTAACTTATATTTTGTCGGAGTGACCGAACCTTTCTAGATAGGTAAAACGTATTTCCAACAATTTCCCCCTAAAGGAGGTCACTCCGAACAAGGGCGTTACCCGAGTTACAATATTAAAATAAACCTAGCATACTATGTTTGTCTTGGGCTCGTAGTCTTCGTCTTTATTTTCTTATTCTTTTCTGGTGAACATGTTGATGTGATCTTTAATATCAATCTTTAGCATTAATCTCTTGCCTTGATCTTGTGCATCCATCACTTGTGATATTGGCCTCCTCGTGACTTCATGTCCCACATACTTATACCTTTGTAATTCTTGAAAGCTTCAGAGTTTGATACATCGGAAGACTTGACTTTTAGACTTTCTTGAATTTGTTGAAGTATTAAGTGTATAAAGTATAAGCATGCGGGGACGATTTCTTCTCGGATTCCGCAACGCCACAGTCTTCAAATGTAGTAACAAACTAGACACGAATGAAATGGCTTAGAACATTTCATTCTAATTCGGTAGCATTTTACCTCCGGTCGGTGAAGACCGTTGGACGATATTAAATATCGTACTTGTGGAAGGTAGATTTAATTAAAAATCTCCTTAACAAGATTTCGCGGGTAAACCCGTTCTCTTTACTCGACCGTCCAAAGCTGACTGCGAACGTAAAGAGTGAATCATTTGGATAAAATTATCCGCCTGATTGAAGCCGTCAATTCCGATTCCTGGAACAAGTTTGATTCATTAAAGAATCGCACCATCGTTGCTTTCCAGTTGTCACGAGCTTGATTCATATTGAATCTTGCAAGTTACCTACCAAGTGCTGTTTGACGTTAACACTAGAAGGATTTCCACTCATCACTGTGAACACTAAGGTGTCACTCCGAGTGATCTGGCAAGATCACTGAGATATTGCGTAGAGGCCTGGAACGTGTTTAAATTCAATTAAGAATTAAACCACTATTGCTTTCCAATTATCACAAGTTTGATTCATAAATAATCGTACAAGTCACATACCATGAGCTTTTTAATGTTGGCTTAAGAAGGATTTCCATCTTCATTGTAAATACTTGCGTATTACTCGGATGTTCAGGCAAGATCATGAGGATATTGCGTAGGACTCTTAATATCTTTCTTACTTTTCATAATGTGTGAAGAAGTAAGGAAATATGGAAGTGTGTCCTAATGTGATATTTGATGATCTCAAATGGCTCTAGACTCGATCGGTGCATTTTGGATTTTTAGTGATCGGAGGCTGGAGAGGAGTGTCACCATTTCAATATCAATATATTCAGAGTGAATAAATCGATAGATAATGCGTTGTCTCCGTTTGAATAAAACAAATACCTTTTGAGAGATATCCGAGTTAGCTGGGATGGGTTGTGCATTGCATCACTAGGGCTATGATGTCTATCTTCAATAACATATGAGTTGACCCGGTTTCTGCCTAAGGTTGTAAGGAGGGCTGCTTTCTTTTCACCCTTTATCTTTACAGTTCTTTTTCATTCTTCAACCCCTTCAATGCTTAGCAGTACGTCATAACTAGCACCTTGTTGTGATTGTTCCAGTGCTAACTTAAGTACTTGGTCGACATTCAACTACGTTCACAATCTTTCTCCATCTTTCCTAAGGACTACTATTTCTAGCTATAGAATGTCCTTGGGAAGATGCCTCTGGTTCTGGACGAATCATTGGACTTAACCTATCCTACCATCCTTTTGTCACCACAATCGTCGTGGCTAAGTGTATGTCACCATGAAAATCCATTTTTGATGTGCAAATCCGTTTTGCTCCCCCTTAGCATATGCTAAGATATTGAAAACATTTTGCACATGTAGGGAAGAGCTATCACGTTAAGTCAAACCATTTTTGATCAATTATTTCTTATATTAAATCACATATTCTCCCCCATATTAAAAATATTAACCCAACCGATATTTTTGATACCAATGTGTGAGATATGATACCGATTTGTAAAATAATCACATATTCACCATATAAGAATAAATTAACAAGGTTGGACCTGATTGATGAGAACATCATATGATAAGATCAAATGGTTCTTGTCGGTAAATGTTGGTTGCCTCGTCACATCTGAAGTCATCTCATGACACCACATGTACGATTGGTATTGTTGTCTTGACACCAATTTGTGAACTTGGCACTTTCGGCATCAAAGATTCTGAATGCTTGACAATTGATCCCCCTCAATTTTTGACCCGTGTTCTATTGAAAGAGTTGTAGTCGTCGTTTGAGTAGTCGCATCGTCGAGTATGTAGATACCAATTGTAAATTGCTATAGTTTGTAGAGATGATAACTTTATAAAAACAAGATTTCTCTTGTTTTAACAAATAAATGCACTGATGCGTACATATATTCGTGTTAGATTACGTTATAAAGTAAATACAATCCCTTACATGGTTATAAAGTAAACCATGCCCGATAAAATGAATTCTCGTTGTTGAGCCAAAGTTATCATAAGAAATACTTGACTTTAATATGAAAAACGGGTTGCAGTCTGAAATAACTACAAGCCATATAGGCATGTTTTATGAAATATTTACAAATTTTGTACGAACTCTATTTATGGCGCCGTGTCAATATTGGGACATATATAAGGCCGTAAACATTATCGCACCAAAAGACATACCTTTGAAAAATAAAGTAAAAATATTTTTTGGATTATTCTGAAATTTTCAATTTTTATGGTTTTATATTTTTGTATTTTGCTTTTGTGAATAAAAATATAAAAAATATATACAAATGATCACCAAGGATACGGAGAATAGTTTACCACCACTATTATGTCACTTCATCTGCCAATTCCTTTAGAGTCTCGGGCGAGAAAGTTCTCAATCCTAGCTTGTCGGCAAAAAATTCAATTCGAGCGCGATCTAAAGCCTTCGTGAAAATATCCGTCAATTGATACTCAGATCGGACAAAGTAAAGATCTATCACTCCATTTTCCACTTGCTCCTTGATAAAGTGGTAGCGAATATCAATATGCTTCGACCGGGAGAATTGAACATTGTTGCAGCATAAGGCAATTGCACTTTTGTTGTCACAGTACATCTTAATTTTGTTGAACCCTAGACCATAGTCTATTAATTGCGATCTCATCCAAAGAATTTGAGCACAACAACCGGACATAGCTATGTATTCTGCTTCCATACTTGAAATTACAGCGATTTTCTGCCTTTTAGATGCCCAACTGATTAGTCGATCTTCTAGTAGTTGCAAAGTTCCACTGGTGCTACGCCTGGTATTTTGACATCCCGCGTGGTCTGCATCTGCATATGCCATTAGTGCAATCGAAGAGTCCTTAGAATACCAAAGTCCCCGATTAATGGTTCCTTTAATATATCGAAAGATCCGTTTAACAATAGCTAAGTGTAACTCAGTAGGCCTAGTTTGTAACCGAGCACACATATATATAGCAAATTGAAGATCAGGTCGACTAGCTGTGATGTACAAAAGGGTACCGATCATTCCACGATAAAGTGTCGGATCAATAGCAATCCCATTTGGATATACATCTAGCTTAGTTTTTCCACCATTGGATTATCCACGGGGTCGCAAGATTCCATATTATATTTCTTTAGCGATTCAAGGGCATACTTGGATTGATTGATAAAGATGCCTCTAGGAATCTGAGATATCCGAAGATCTAAGAAAAATGATACCTTGCCCATCATTGACATCTTAAACTTGGAACACATAAGTGTCCCAAACTCATCCGATAAGGTTTTGGTCGAGGCAGCAAATATAATATCATCAACATATATTTATACCATGATCATGTCTTTCCCTTGTTTCTGAATGAACAGCGTGGGATCCACCTTGCCTTTAGCGAAGTCTTGCGTAATGAGGAATTGTTACAATAGATCACACCACGCGCGTGGAGCTTGTTTCAACCAATAAAGAGCCTTCATAAGCTTGTACACGTGATTAGGATATTTAGAATTCACAAAACCATCCGGTTGTTGAACATAGACCTCTTCCTTGATTCACCATTAAGAAATGCCGTCTTCACATCCATCTGATAGATAATCATATTCATGTGGGCTGCATAAGCGAGAAATAGTCTAATAGCTTCCAAACGGGCAACCGGTGTAAAGGAATCCATAAAGTCGATACCCAATAATTTCTTGTATCCACGAGCTACTAGACGAGCTTTGTTCTTCAATATTCCACCTAACTCGTCGAGTTTTACCTTGTAAACCCATTTCAAAGTGAGTAAATTCACTTGATCCGGGCATGGGACAAGTTCCGATACATCAAGACGTACAAATTCATTAAGTTCTTCTTGCATAGCTTATATCCAAATAGATTGGGTAAAAGCTTGTTACCACGTCTTAGGTTTAACTTCACTGAGAAAAGCATCAAAGTGACAAAACAATGCACTTTCTTGTAACTAACTTCGTGTGGATACTGGACGATTAGGGTCACCAATGATAGAATTTATAGGATGATCCTTTGCCTACTTGCTGTCATGTTCACGAATCCGTGAATTGGAGTAGACCGTAGTAGGAGCTTCCTATGAGGTGGACGACCTGGCTTGATTAGGGTCGGGAATTGGTACACCAAAGAATGGAAGTTCACGCATTTGAGCGAATTCAAAATCATGATCATCATCATCCTCTTCATCATCAATAGGCGTGACATGGGTAGTTGATAAATGTGTTGGTTGATAATTACTCGTGGAAGGTATATCTTGACCAATTGTAGGTGTAGACGTATCTGATTGTGCTTCATTTGCTGGAGCGAAAACTTCGGTAACTGGAGCTATTACTTCAGGTTCTAGAGCAGCAATACTAGGAGGAGTAAAAAATTCATCAAAGAACGGTTGAAACAACGTATCTCATTCATTCCTAGAAGGTGGTGTAAATAATGATAAAGTTGGGTTGTTTAGGACAAGACCAGAGCTAATGTTACTGGGTCCCATTTCATGAAGTGCGCGTTCAGAGTTGCTTTGCTCAGAAGCCATTGCCGTCAGCCCATCAAAATCAACATTCATAGTTTCGAGGATATTATGAGAATTACGATTGTAGATTTAGAATGCCTTCTTTGCGGCTGCATAACTAATAAAAACCAATATCAACCTTTGGTTGAAGTTTTCCAAATTGTCACCATCATTATTTGGATAGCAAAGATAACCAAATACATGAAGGTATGATAAATCCGGTACTTTTCCATGTAGAAGCTCATAAGGTGTTTTACCATGGCGTTTTCGAATTAGTGATCGGTTTTGGGTGTATACTGCTGTAGATACTGCTTCTACCCATAAAAACAATGGAGCCTTTGCGTAAATTAACATCGTTCGAGCAACTTTCATAAGTGTGCGATTTCGCCTTTCAACGACACCGTTTTGTTGTGAAGTGCGAGCAACGGATGTTTCATGAGATATGCCAACTTCTTCATAATAATTACGCAAGGTTTGATTCAAAAATTCGGTTCCATTATCTGTACGAATGCGCTAGACAGTAGTGTTGAGACGTACTTGAATCATCTTGAGAAATCCGATGATGACCTTAGGTGCCTCATCTTTGGTTGCAAGAAATTTCATCCATGTAAACCGAGAGTAGTCATCCACAGTGACGAGGATGTACTTTTTACCACTAAGACTTTCAACTCGCAATGGCCCACAAAGATCCATATGCAACAAATAAAGTTTCTCTTGGTTGGTGTCTTCAGTCTTGGGTTTGTATGATTTCTTAGTGCTCTTCCCCATTGTACACGCGCAACACAAATGGTCCTTGTGAAGTTTAAGTTTAGGAAGACCACGAACAAGTTCGTTTTTCCCCAAATGATTGATAGCGTCGGAGTTAAGATGAGATAACCGTCGATGCCATAGCCATGACTTAGTCTTCAAAGCTTTGGAGAGAAGACATAAGGGTGAAGCGACCATCATATCTTGAAGAGACAACGTATACAAATTATTCCCTCGAGTACCTTTCAATAAATCAACCTCTTCCAAGTTACGAATGAAGCAGGTATGCTCACGAAAGGCGACTTCAAGGTTTGAATCACAAAATTGTCCCATAGAAAATAAGTTGTGACCGAGTCCTTCCACATAATACACTCTTGAAATTATAACATTCCCAATATGATATTCACCATAACCCATTATTTTTATAATATGATCATCTCCGAATCGAACCGTACCAAGAAACTTGCTGACGGAATTTCTGAGCTTAGAGCAATCTCCGGTGATATGCTTGGAGCAACCGAATTCCAAATACCAGAGAATAATTTGGACAACCTGTTTTCAACAATAACAGTAGAAAAAGCATTGGAAACTATCGGTTCCGGAGTGTTAGCAGATACAAATATAATATTATCAAAATTGCTAACATTCGTATTATCCTTAGATTTATGGCGTTTTCTAATGTGAGTTTTACCAATAACAGGTTTTAATGTTTTAACTTCCTGAGGTTTTGGATTATTAGCGGGTACTACAGTGGGAGTAGACCTATTTAAAGGGCACTTGATAACTACAGTAGTGTTGGTGTTCCTAATTAAAGGACACACTTGTGTTTTGGTAGCCTTGGTACTCCTAGTTAAAGGGCATGCTTTCTTCGCTTTAGTGGGAGTGATCCTAGTTAGAGGGCACACATTTCTTACTATAGTGAAAGTTCTACCAGTGGGACGCCACATCCATCCAACTTGGGTTAACACTTTCCTAGTCGGTTTCCATTCTAAATTGTGCTTTTGGGCATACATCTCATTCACATGATCAATAAGCAAAAATCATGACGACTAGAAAACATACATTCATTGTAATTCCAACATTTAAAATTAGAATTCACAGTAGACTTAGAACGCTGCACAACCGAAGAGCCTTTAGGTTTAGCTGCATGATTCTTTTTATTCATAACAAAAATAACATTCCTAGGGTGGGCTTATACTTTCTTCTTCATTTGAATACTAGATGGGGGCAAGATCCTATCATTCTTCGTGTTTCCTTTAAGCTTAGATCTTTGAGCCTTAGTAGTGATGTTTACTCCTATAGACGGCAACACGGGAATATTAGAGGTCGGTTTTGACTTTGCCTTATCTTTTGTGACCAATGGCTGAGATGGTTTAGTCCTAGGGCCCTTGTTAAGTGGTGTGATGGTGATGAGGTTCCTTTTGATTGCACTAGAGGACGACGCTGAGACGGTGACTGCGTTATCCACAACATTCTTACCTTTTAGGGTACGAAGTGTTTCCTTTAACTTAGCCAAAGCCAAATTTTTATCACAAATTTGTTCCCTCAAATCAGATATTTCCACCGACTTTTGATTCATTAGTTCAATCAACGATTAATTCTGTGCAGTGGTATTAGCACATGCGGGCTTTACTGAATCGAAGAGTTGTGTATTTTTCTGTTTTAAGTTATCAACTTTGGACAAAATCTTGGAAACTTGATTATCTAGATCAAATTTAAAATTCTCAGCAGCCTCAAGTACGTTCACACAATTAATCTCCTTATATTTCTCTATATCTATTGACAATGATTTAGCAAGCTTGTCACTTGGCTGACGCTGTTTTGATTGTAAATTCAGTCGAAAAATTATTTTGAAAATATGAATCATCTATATTAACACCTTCGAATGACGTTTCGAAAAGCTCTTGAATAAATTGTTGTTTACATTCAAGCGAAATACAATGTTTTTGAAATCGAAGTATGAGAATCTTGAAGCTTTAAAAATTCAGCGTCAGACTTGTGACAAGTACTATCTACCACATTATCCACAGATTCAACACTATGCACAATAGAATCATTATCAACACTATTATTCACACATACGGAAACAATATCATGTGACATCACTTGCTTTAGAAGATGATCATTTTGGAGTAAAATTCGTTCCATTTCAACTAAACTGTTTTCATAAGCATCATCCATTTCATTGAAAACACGTTTAACTTCATCGAATTCCAAAACCAAATCTTGATCAATATTGCTAAAACACGCTTTAATATTGTTTACAAACGGAACAATTACGTCTCGAAACGCAGCTCTAGTGTGTTCAATATTCCATTCACCTTCCGTTATGGCCAAAGCCGTCATACGTTCCTTAATGACCTTGTCGAAATCGGCAAAGTGTTGGTGCAACGCATTTAAGCTATTAGACACCTTGCTTACCGGTGGAATTAACTTAGTTAAATCCTTTTTGACAAGTGTAGGAGACGTACTAGAAAGGTTTTCATTTGACAAACTTTGGGGCACACAAGCTGATAATTGAGCTAATTCCTTTTGTTGTATAAAGCGGTCTTTTTATGAAATTGATCTTTATTATGCTTTACATAATCAAACTTTGTAGGGAATTTTAAAAGCATTTTGGATCGATTTTCTTCCGCAAGTGACATCGACTTCGCATCATCACGAACATAGGGAGCCTCTTTCGATGTACCAATTTGGGAGACATCATAAAGACAAGGAATATATTCCTGAGCTTGTTTTTTATAACCCGGATTAGGTGGTAAATCTTGAAGACACTTAAGTTCTAGTTCTATAAACGATTTGGTTAAAAGATGAACCTTTTCTGTGAAAGCATATTGTTTTAAAAGCTGTTGTTCCTTGAATTTAAGAAGTTTGGTAGCATTAATTTCTGATTCAAACTTTTTAGACTCGAGAGATCCAAAATCCGTTTTAAGTTTCTGAAAATCATTTACAACCGTCTCTTTTTCTTTTAATTCATTGGAAAGATTAGCTCTTAATGATTCTATTTCGTTTAAGTGTTCTATCCTTTCAAAACGAAATTGGTCAAATTCAGAGTAAGTTATTTTCTCTGCTTGAGGGACCATTTCAAAAGTTTTGACCTTTTCATTATACAGCGCAAGCTCAGTGGTTAGATTTGCATTCATATCTATGGTTTGTCGGACAACCACATTCATGTTATTAATAATATGTTTAGGCACAATTACCAAATCATGTTGAGCATAAGATTCCATACCCGTCGTAGCATTTGGTTGAGGTTTACTCAAATGTGAAGGATTGGATACCCCAACATTTGAGTTACTATTTACCCAAGGCTGTTCGGGGTTGTTATTTTCATGCCCAATTTGATGTGGATTGTCATGAATATTATTGGTCGTGGTTGGTAACTCACTGACGACATCAGAACCGTAGTGAGAAAGATTAGTAACGAGAGAAGCTTGGGCTGAGTGAATGTCATCACAATCTGAATCATATGCATCAAGATCATCCGCTTGATATGCAGCATTAGAAGTAGAGACGACTACAATGCCTTAATTATCTGCTGCCCCCGGGTCGAAAAGAAATGCTAATTCTTCTGAATCCAAAATCTTTCCCTTAGATTGAGCGTCAACCAAATACATCTTCTCCCGAAACCACATTGCATCCCTTCTCCTTTTTGGCTGAGTGCATTGCCTAGCCATATGACCTTGTCCTCGACAAATATAGCAGGTCAAAACCTTTTGAGGACCAATAGGACTTCCATTTCCACTAGCTTGAGAGTTCACAGCTTGAGCGTTCACAGCTTGAGCGTTCACGGTCCTTGTAGTTGGTCCATATGAGTTTTGCCTTCCTTGTATGGATTGCACCGTCACTTGACCGTCTTGAATAGTGGCTTGTTGGCGAGGATTTGAAGAAGTGCGGAGCTGATTGATCGTTGGTGGAAAACCTTCAGTTGCAACAAGTTTTGACAAGTAGGCAGTGAGATGGTTCAAGACATCAGTTGGCGTATCATTTTGAGTAAAGACCGGTGCTTGAATTGGTGGAAGTTCATTGGAGTAGAAGGCTTGTGCTTGTGGTGCTTCAATTGGAAAATATCCTTGTTGAGGGATATAGCCCATTGGAGAAGTGATAACTTGTGATGGTGATACCGGATGTGATGGTTGCTGTAGATAAGGCTGTTGAAGAACACTATGTTGAAATGATTGCTGTGGCATCATTAGTGGCTGATAAGATGGTTGTTGTGGTTGCTGATATGTGTGTTGTGGTTGTTGCATATATGACGGTTGTTGATAAGAGTATGCCAAGTTGTGTGGAGGATTCATTTGATGAAAAAGTGGATCATGGACTTGAGCTGTTGACAACCGAGCCTCGATTATGTGGCATTCATGTTGTTGAAGAAAAGCTTGAAGTTGATCCATGTTGGTTTGATGCAAATTGAAACACCCCCAAATATTCACGTTTCGAATCAGCGGAAGAGTCGTTGGTGTTACGGGATAGCACATTACTCAAATCATAGACAATGCTGAAAAATCGCGTCGTTTAATAACAAAGCATTTTCCATTCATAAATATCAAATTACATAGGTCCACAGATCAAAGTATGTCTTAAAAATTTACAAAACATTCGAATGGAAATTTTTATTTAAAAGCGGGCCATAAACTCTTGCCGTCTTCCCGAGAATTACCTTCAAGTACCTGAGATAAAACATGCAAAAAGTCAGCGAAACGCCGAGCGAGTCCATAGAGTTAAATAAAAACCATTAACATAAAACCGGTATATAATCATTACCGAAATTTTTTTTGTACAATTATTTGTCGTAGACCCTAACATAGGCCAAAACATTTTATACGAATCATTGTCGTAAATCATAACATAGGCCAAAAACATTTTATACGAATCATTGTCGTAAATCATAACACATGCCTTTGCCGTCAAAACCATTATACAAACCATTGTCGTAACAGCACCATACAATAAGTTTTATAACGTTGTTTATAGTATAATAAAAACCGTTATATAAAAACAGTTATGTAAAACCAGAACACATGTATAATAATAAATAAGAACCCATATTGCTAGTAAGACAATATATTATAATTCAAATCATATATCATACACTATTCCTGAGACCGCAGCCTCAGTATTACCATTTTCGGTATTATTGTCGGATTATTATAAGCCGCATGACATTGTTACCTTTCTATAATATATATCGGGTAGCTAGCCCGGAATTCATTTGCCCATTTAAATCATCGTGTCGTCACAAAAATCACGCTAAATATACCACTCTCATACATAAATTCTCTTGCCAATCAATGTGACACAACAGGGATCAGCCGTCAAGACGCGAACTGGGGTGATCTTCCCCAAATAGTACTATTATATGCATAAGCATCTACCAACTCCCGGTAGTTCACAATTCATGCTAATGGGACTTATAGTGACATAACCTAACCAATAATAATCCATTTCAATCTTTGATTGGGTCATCATATCAATCGGGTCCATATCAATAAGAATACAATCGGGACCACTTGTGTTCTATTTTTATTAAAACTAGCAGGTTATCTCCCTCACGGGTTTATGAAACACTTCATAAAACATTTAAAAGAGTGTGAGGCTATGAACTCAGGTTGGTTTGGAAAGGCGGGTTATCGACAATTAAGGTGTACGGTGTGCGTCGCGATCACGGGATACCTAACAAATAATACTCGATCTTAGACTATGTCGAATAATATTTATAAAAAGTTGTTATGTATATGTAATTAAGTCATAAACATGATGATCAAGTGAGATTTTATCACTTTACACAACATTATTAGTTGTTAAGTATCTAGTTAACTTAGTCTATTTACACTAATTTTAGCCCATTTATATGTTAAGGCCCAATAGGCCCATTAAGAGTCCAATACATTATATTAGTCCATTTATCTATTTAGGACACGACCTCTACTCATATGTTGGGCCCAAGTGGGTTGAGCTCATGAGCAAGTCTAATAGTGCTAAACCAAACTAGTTGGGCCTAGTGGTCCAACAAGGCTAATTTGGTCCATTATGGGTCCATAAGTTACAAAGCTCGGGTTTGTAGGTTTTTGCTTGTTAAATGTGTTTATATATTAGTAGATGTTCTATAAAAATATTACATTAGATGGGTCCGACCATCTAAGTTTTATTTGGCGAAAACGCCATCCTTTCGGTTTTAGCCAAAAAGACGTAAAAGTCATATATATAGTTTGTAGTTAGAAAACTAGTTGAGTTTTATTTTTATAAAATGTGATATTTATTTATTATAGTATATAAACATATTTGTATAATATTTATTATCAATTATTCATTTTTACATATTTATTAATATATCATTTTACCTCAAGTTGTCTTTTAATATTATATATCTTATTGTGAAATCGGATGTATACAGTCATGTTCACCATTTTTAGCATATCTTGAGTTCAATAATGACTTAGAATCCCAAATTTTTGCTGTAGAAACTACATAATATTCTCTACAATTTACTCTAATATGGATCCTTCTTAAACATCCTCTAAATATAAGTTTTAATTAGTTCAAAACAGATTAGTCAGATTAGTAAATCAAAAGTATTTTGGTCATATCTTGCTCATTTTAACATTCCATTGTGTGACCAATTAACCACTTGTGTAAAAATCATTTATCTATCATTATATAAAATAATCTAATCCATTTAATCAACTAAAAATGTTGAAACTTACTATTTTTCACAGCCTACTTATCTAGTTAAGATTTTATCATCTTTTACTTGTAGATTTAGCCTCATTAACTTATTCTAATGACACAAATCCCCATACAACACTTTGATCATCATTCACAACCATCATACATATACATTTGGAAGTAAATAGACAAATACATTTACAAAAATAATAGGATGATAGAAAGAAACAATCTTTATACCAACCAAATGATTGAAAATGATGAGATTTGGATAAACAATGCTTGATCTTTGTACCCAAATTTTTACCTTTTCGAAACAACTTTTTGTGATCTTCAAATATATGAACTTTTCTTGAGAAAATCAGCCCAAGAACTCCATAAAAACTTCATTTCACAAGTTGGAATCACCTCAAATCATCCCCCCTTTATGTGGTTTTCATCATAGATTGAATATAGTTTAAGTTGTAAGTTAAAATTTTATGAAAATGGTGTTATGGTGGTGATGGTGAACGGATACAAGAGGGAGAGAGGGAGAGATTGATAAACTTTTCTAGTCAACATGCAAGTTATGAGTGTGTGTGTGTGAAGTTTTGAGGCTTAAGTATCTAAACCTTCCATGAGACAAGTGTCTCATGTTTTAGCTAGAAAATTGACACCAAAGGGTGGTGCACCCTTGATGAGTCCGCCCCTATTAGGGGTGGGAAAAGTGTTATACTTGTCTCATCCCTAATATTTTACGGGTACTCCTCGATTCTAGTTTCCTCGATTTACGTTCCCTTGGGTCGATTTACGAAAAATGTTTTTGCAAAATATGAAACTACGACACAAAACGATTCAATAAAAATTGTCTCATCAAAAACGGAGCACAAAAGCGTAAATACGTAAACCTAGGGTTTCCGGTTTAAACGTAAAAGACGTTAAATTATGCACGTAAGCCCTAATTTCTTCCCGTAATTATGTGAGTTCATGAACCAACACAAAAATAAAATATAAAAATAATATACGAGAATAAATTTACTACCTGAAAAATGTCAGATTGTCACTAAAACAGAGTATGTAAACGTAAACACGTAACGTAGAGCTCTCTGGTTTTGACGTAGATGATGCTAATTTAAGACGTAAACCCTAATTTCTTCCGAATAGTGAGTGAGTTCATAAACTAACAATAAAATAATGATTATAAATAATACTTGAGAATAAAATAACGACCTCAAATTGATGGATTGTCACAACATTTCCCCCTAAAGAGGATCTTTGTCCTCAAAGATCAATTCATCTTACTACTCGCTTCTTATAGAGTCAAAGACATGTGGGCATTTCCTCCACATTCGGTCTTTTCTCTCAAGCGTAATTCATTATAACACACGAGTTTCTTCAAACATAACTATGGAAATACGGTCATGCTTAAGTTGACTTACTTTCTCTTTCCATGATATCCATGGGTTTTCGACGAATGCAACTTTTCGCCAACCCAAACTTTATTAGGAAATAATCAGATTTTTACTTGATAGATATTTTATCAAGGTTTCGATATACGGAACATATTTCATGCAGCCCTTGAAGTCCTAGGGTAGTCTAGCTTATATGCCTCTCGGACCAACTCTTTACATTATCTCAATGGTCCCATACAACGGGGACTTAGCTTCCCACGATCTTTCAAATCATCAATTCACCTTTCCACGATGAAAATTCTTGGCATAACTTTGCTACCCATCCCGCACTTAAGATCTACATCTCACATCACATAACCTCTTGCCTACTACCGGCAGTCAATAATCAGATCCTAATTTCCATAATCATTTCAGGTCTCGCGGGTTGGGTATCTTCATCCCAACTCCCACCTACAGGTGCTCTTAAACTTTTCTTTATATAAATCCTCACAAGGTTCGGTCTCCAATCCTAATGCGATAATTATCAATGATAACCTATCCAAAGGTAAATGCTCATCCTAGACACTACCAAATGTCAATCATACAAGCAAAAATCAAGACTTCTAGTGTCCGTATCGTTCCTTCACATTGTCCCTCCGATTGTGGGTGGTAAGCAGTACTCATATAAAGATTTGTTCCCAATGACCTCTAAAGGGATCTTCAGAAATTCGACGCGAGGCGAGGATCTTGATAAAGGTAATTGATACGGGCACACCATGCTTACACAACTCCTTTAAATAAAAACGAGCCAACCTCTTCATCGAGAACCCTTCATTAATTGGAATGACATGAGCATATTTGGTCAGTCTGTAGATGATGACCCAAATTAAATCAAATTCAGATGATGTCCTTGGAAGGTTTGTGATAAAATCCATGGTGATTCTATCCCACTTCCAAACAAGAAAAATAAGTTGTAGAAGCAATCCTGATGGATTTTGGTGTTTAGCCTTGACCTTCGCAAAAGTTAGATATTTACTAACGTATGTGGCGATGTCGGCTTTCATGTTCGGCCTTCAGTACAACTTCTTCAGATAAAGATACATTGTATCAGAAACGGAATGATTAGAATACTTAACTTATGAGATTCCATCATGACTAAATCTCGAAATCCTCCATATTTAGGCAACCACAAACGACCTTTTAAACACTTAACGCCATCGGCTCCCATCTCTAATGGTTCTCATTAGCCGCGAAACCCTTCATCATCTATATTATCCATCTTACAAGCATCAGTTATTTCTAAATTGCTCGGGCAAATTATTCTGCACGGTCATTACTAAGGAACACCTCCTAATTGGTTCTTTATCCTTTCTACATAACGCGTCAGCAACTACATTCACCTTCCCCGATGAAATAAATATCATGACCATAATCACTTAGAAACTCAAACTATTTACACGGCTTCATGTTTAGCTCTTCCTGATCCAAAATATTTTGTAGGCATTTGCGTTTGGTGAATACCATACACTTAATGCAACACAAATAATGTTTCCATAGTTGAAGAGCAAAAACTGCCGCTCCAAATTCCATGTCATGGTTTAAATGGTTTTCTCAATTCCTCCTAGGTTGTCTTGAGGTATACACAAACATCTACTCCTAAGGGAGTTTAGTTAAATGATCTGGGAATGAGAGAATAATTCCTTAATAATCCTTCGATAAATATCTGTCAAAACATCTTCGCACTTCCTTTTTGGTATAACCCAAAGCCTTAATGGCTCCGATCTTTGAAGAGTCAACATAGATTCCACTACCATTAATCACATGGTCAAAGAATGTAAGGGATCAAGCCTAACATCCCACTTTAAATATTTAATGCACAATGTTTCATATCTCAGCTAGATCAAGGTGGTCTACAAATGATTACTAAGCTCCTTTTTATTCTTGGAAATAACCAGATGGTCCTTAATGATCATAAGCATGAATTTATCAAAATACAGCTTACATATGCGATTCATCAAATTCATGAATGCGACCGATGCGTTGGTCAATCCAAACGACATTACATGAAGCTCATAATGTTTATTACGAGTTCTGGATGTAGTGATTGGAATAGATAATCTTCTTTGCGGACGCGAATTTGATGATAACCATGCCGTAGATCAAATTTTTGAATATACGCTAGAGCCTGGTAAATGATCGAACAAATCTTTCATCTTGGGTAATGGATCAATTTTGATCGTCAATTTATTCAGTTCACGGTAATCAATGAATATATGGGATGATAATACCATAGCTCTTCATGATGACGAGCTCGGTAGAATAAAAGCTTTCTCCGACAACTCTCTTAGTTGCACGGTAACTCTTTTGATTCAGATGAGGCTGACGTATGGTGCACCTGCCACAGGTGCAACATCGGGAATACAATCAATACCAAATTTAACTTGCCTTAACGGCGGAAGTCTAGGTAATTCAGGAAATACCTTTGAAAGTCTCAGATAACAGGAACATCTTTTAATAATTTCACCTTAGGTTCTTTCTAGATTACAAGATCTATGACTAGTTCACAACCATTCATGGTATAATTTCAAGCCTAAATGCAGGATACGGTCACCCATCGGGAATTATTTAGATCACCTTTGATAATCAACATCTTATCCTTTAGGGGAATTCTACTCGTGTTCCCATCAATTAAGTCAATGACATCATGTCATAATCAACCAATCCATCCTAATGGCACTACCAACTTTCCAGTTTTATTACCGTTGATAAGATGAGAACTTCTCAAAAGACTAAGAATAACTCGTAACCCTTCACAAATCAAGGATATCTGGAGACATAGCTAACATTAACAGAGTAAGGTCAACACATGATTATCACGGGAGAATGTCAATAAGATAAAGACGAAAATATTAACGAATATGGATATATTACATGTTTTCATGATTTGTGTATGTATCCAAAAGCACCTCGGATCGTTACCCATGTCATTCAAATGGAATCTAATCAAAAGAAATGATAAGAACGTCGATACACCCAGTCGGGTATCAACACTCGATAATTAGAAAATTTTCCAAAGAATCTTACCATGAGAGAATTGAACAAGAAGGGGATGTCAATTGTCAAATAAGACAATATCGACAGATGAGTAAATTCGATTCGGAAAAATAGTACGGACACATATGTAGGTGTCCCTAACAATATGTCCCTATTTTTGCACTTCTTGCAGATCTCATAAAAATTTAATCTTTCACATTTACAAAGAAAAATGTAGTGTTTATTAACAATTTCATGGTGACTACTAATCAGCCTTGCATGGTCCCTTCCAAATTGTACATAGGCGCGCTTCTATGTACAACCTAGGGTTAACGATGCAATACTCAGTTCGTTAAAATTTGTCATCATGTTTAAAATATATATTCATGTTTAATTATGAAATAAAAATAAAAATGATTTTACCGAAATGTTCATCATTATGAAAGCATTTCATTTACAAGATGTTTAACAAAAACTGTATTTCGATAGTAATTACTTAATGGTATCGATTTAAATAACTCATATGAAAACAAGTATTTCATATTTTCCCCAGATGGTATTGTATTACTTATAAAAACAATGAGTGATCTGTAAAAGAGTGATGAAGAGTTGTTCACCAAGAACTAATTACGATATGATAGGAAATGAGCTTAGCCAAATAATCATGAGGTTCATGACATCGATGGCACTCAGGAATACGAAAGAATAAATCGCAACGCAACTCAAATCGAGATGAGTACTCGTTGAATGGTTGCATCACTAATGCGAACATTAGGAAGAAGCAAGAAAAGATAGATAACATCGATACATGTAGATTTTAGCAATCGAAGATAGTCTTTTCATTAATCACAAACAAGTCAAAAGTTGTATCGTCACACATTACATGTCATCATGTAATGTTATAAAATTCCAAGGACTCATCCTACCAACTGATATCTCAGTTAAGTTAGTGATTTTAAAAGATACTATAATGAATACTATTCTACAAGAGTCATTAGGTGTTCCACGTGTCCTGGAAGATCCATCGGTCCCAATTCAGAAGAAGATTTCTTCAATTTATTTCTTGGACACTAGGCATCCTCGTCATTGGACAATGGCCTAGGAACAACCCTTACACGAACCAGCAATCATTTAAAACCGTATAATTCAACCACAGGACTCAACGACTTCCTCTTAACAATATCGTATTCCATACGAGTTAAATTTGACTTTATTCAAGTTTCAACCAACTTATACTCAATGCGACATCCTACCTCATTCTCCAATACTTTCATCCTTATTCTTCGGCTTTGGAAGGGCAATAAAAGCTCGACATGAACAACACTTAATTTCCAATTCTATAGCTCTTATAACAATTATTATCAAATGAGTCACGAGTAGGAAATGAATCATCCATATCAAATAGACTTATCGAAAAGGTGCAAGTAGCATGAGGCTTGTGGGTAAGGGTTCCAACGGCAGCCTCAAATGCAACATTGACCTTCTCGACATTCAAATTAAGGGTTGGATGACACCAAATCAAATGACACATTTCCAGCTGGCGGGGTTTTGTCAAACTCTACCCAATAAGGAAGGATCGTCACGACATCGACATCAGATTTGATCTCGACAATTCTTCTTCAATGTCACAATCATTTAATTTCAACATTGCTACAAATATCAACCATTTTGTTAGGATTATGAACATCCACAACTTGGTTTAGATCTAGAATAGCTAGATTTCCTACAGGAATAGCTTCGATTGATTCGCTATAAGAGTTAAGGTTCCTTGTGACAATCTACGTCGTATAAATATCTCGTATAAGTATTAGAATAATCATCAAACAATCATGTAATCAAATACAACATATATATAATCCAAGTTATATATATTAAAATAACACTTCTCAGTCTGGCCTTGTCGGTAACTCGGCAATTCTTCGGCACCGTTATAGTCAAAAGATTTTTCAAAATGTTTTATTAAAATTTTCCTTTAAAAATCTTTTGTTCTCTATAACGTGAGCTCTGATACCAAACTGTAACACCCCCAAATATTCATGTTTTTAATCAGCGAAAGAGTCGTTGCTGTTACGGGATAGCACATTACTCAAATCATAGACAACGCTTAAAAATCGCATCGTTTAATAACAAAGCATTTTCCATTCATAAATATCAAATTACATAGGTCCACATATCAAAGTATGTATTAAAAATTTACAAAACATTCGAATGGAAATTTTTATTTAAAAGCGGGCCATAAACTCTTGCCGTCTTCTCGAGAATTACCTTCAAGTACCTGAGATAAAACATGCTAAAAGTCAGCGAAATGCCGAGCGAGTCCATAGAGTTAAATAAAAACCATTAACATAAAACTGGTGTATAATCATTACCCAAAAACATTTTGTACAATTCTTTGTCGTAGACCCTAACATAGGCCAAAAACGTTTTATACGAATCATTGTCGTAAATCATAACATAGGCCAAAAACATTTTATAGGAATCATTGTCGTAAATCATAACATAGGCCTTTGCCGTGAAAACCATTATACAAACCATTGTCGTAACAGCACCATACAATACGTTTTATAACGTTGTTTATAGTATAATAAAAACCGTTATATAAAAACAGTTATGTAAAACCAGAACACATGTATAATAATAAATAAGACCCCATATTGCTAGTCAGTCAATATATTATAATTCAAATCATATATCATACACTATTCCTGAGACCGCAGCCTCAGTATTACCATTTTCGGTATTATTGTCGGATTATTATATGCCGCATGACATTGTTACCTTTCTATAATATATATCGGGTAGCTAGCTCGGAATTCATTTACCCATTTAAATCAGCGTGTCGTCACAAAAATCACGCTAAATATACCACTCTCATACATAATCGCTTGCCAATCAACGACACAACGGGGATCAGCCGTCAAGACGTGAACTGGGGTGATCTTCTCCAAATAGTACTATTATATGCATAAGCATCTACTAACTCCCGGTAGTTCACAATTCATGCTAATGGGACTTATAGTGACATAACCTAACTAATAATAATCCATTTCAATCATTCATTGGATCATCATATCAATCGGGTCCGTATCAATAAGCATATAATCGGGACCACTTGTGTTCTGTTTTTATTAAAACTAGCATGTTATCTCCCTCGCGGGATTATATAAAACTTCCTAAAACATTTAAAAGAGTGTGAGGCTTTGAACTCACGTTGGTTTAGAAAGGCGGGTTATCGGCAATTAAGGCGTACGGTGTGCGTCGCGATCACGGGATACCTAACAAATAATACTCGATCTTAGACTATGTCGAATAATATTTATAAAAAGTTGTTATGTATATGTAATAAAGTCATAAACATGATGATCAAGTGGGATTTTATCACTTTACACAACATTATTATTTGTTAAGTATCTAGTTAAGTTAGTCCAATTACACTAATTTTAACACATTTATATGTTAAGACCCAATAGGCCCATTAAGAGTCCAATACATTATATTAGTCCATTTATCTATTTAGGACCAGGCCTCTATTCATATGTTGGGCCCAAGTGGGTTGAGCCCATGAGCAAGTCCAATAGTGCTAAACCAAACTAGTTGGGCCTTGTGGTCCAACAAGGCTAATTTGGTCCATTACGAGTCCATAAGTTACAAAACTCGGGTTTGTCGATTTTTGCTAGTTAAATGTGTTTATATACCAGTAGATGTTTTATAAAAATATTACATTACATGGGTCCGACCATCTAAGTTTTATTTGGCGAAAACGACATCCTTTCGGTTTTAGCCGAAAGGACGTAAAAGTCATATATATAGTTTGTAGTTAGAAAACTAGTTGAGTTTTATTTTTATAAAATGTGATATTTATTTATTATGGTATATAAACATATTTTTATAATATTTATTGTCAATTATTCATTTTTACATATTTATTTATATATTATTTTACCTCAAGTTGTCTTTTAATATTATATATCTTATTGTGAAATCTGATGTAAAAAGTCATGTTCACCATTTTTAGCATATCTTGAGTTGTATAATGACTTAGAACCCCAAATTTTTGATGTAGAAACTACATAATATGCTCTACAATTTACTCTACTATGACTCCTTCTCAAACATCCTCTAAATATAAGTTTTAATTCGTCTAATACAGATCAGTCAGATCTATAGTGTGGCCATTTAACCACTTGTGAAAAAATGATTTATCTATCATTATATAAAATAATATAATCCATTTAATCAACTAAAAATGTTGAAACTTACTGTTTTTCATAGCCTACTTATCTAGTTAAGATTTTATCATCTTTTACTTGTAGATTTAGCCTCATTAACTTATTTTAATGACACAAAATCCCCATACAACACTTTGATCATCATTCATAACCATCATACATATACATTTGGAAGTAAATAGACAAGTACATTTATAAAAATAATAGGATGATAGAAAGAAACAATCTTTATACCAACCAAATGATGGAAAATGATGAGATTTGCATGAACAATGCTTGATCTTTGTACCCAAATCTTTAACTTTTCAAAACAACTTTTTGTGATCTTCAAATATATGAACTTCTCTTGAGAAATGCAGCCCAAGAACTCCATAGAAACTTCCTTTCACAAGTTGGAATCACCTCAAATCATCCTCGTTTTATATGGTTTTCATCATAGATTGAATATAGTATAAGTTGTAAGTTAAATTTTTATGAAAATGGTGTTATGGTGGTGATGGTGGACGGCTACAAGAGGGAGAGATTGATAAACTTTTCTAGTCAACATGCAAGTTATGAGTGTGTGTGTGAAGTTTTGAGGCTTAAGTATCTAAGCCTTCCATGAGACAAGTGTCTCATGTTTTAGCTAGAAAATTGACACCAAAGGGTGGTTCACCCTTGATGAGTCCGCCCCTATTAGGGGTGGGACAAGTGTGATACTTGTCTCATCCCTAATATTTTACGGGTACTCCTCGATTCTAGTTTCCTCGATTTACGTACCCTCGGGTCGATTTACAAAAAAAGTTTTTGCAAAATATGAAACTACGGCACAAAAAAATTCTAATAAAAGTTGTCTCATAAAAAACGGAGCACAAAAGCGTAAATACGTAAACCTAGGGTTTCCGGTTTAAAAGTAAAAGACGTTAAATTATGCACGTAAGCCCTAATTTCTTCCCGTAATTATGTGAGTTCATGAACCAACACAAAAATAAAATATAAAAATAATATACGAGAATAAGTTTACTACCTGAAAAATGTCAGACTGTCACAAAAACGGAGTATGTAAACGTAAACACGTAATGTAGAGCTCTCCGGTTTAGACGTAGACGATGCTAATTTAAGACGTAACCCCTAATTTCTTCCCAAAAGTGAGTGAGTTCATAAACTAACAATAAAATAATGATTATAAATAATACTTGAGAATAAAATAACGACCTCAAATTGACGGATTGTCACACAAATCCTTAGTCAATTTGACAGCCGTCACGTAATTGCTCCATTCGGAAGGAAGAGTGTTCAAATACTTGGTGTTTAGTTGAAACATATCCACTGCTTATGCCGCTCGTATTAGGAAAATACCTATGCCACTTGATAATGTCTTAAACATATCCACGCCCTTGAGAGACTCTGTTCGCATTACACATGTGTACAGAGATCTTCCCTTAGAGTTTGACCACAAGAATCGTCCATTTGACGCACTTTCTTTGGACATGTACGAAATTGATATGATTTTAGGCATGGATTGGTTATCAAAACACCACGCCACGATTGATTGCCATACATATCAAGTTATATTCGGTGATGTCAAAGCCCCATAGTACATTCACAATGGTTTCATACCAGGAAGGTCTATACAAATCATTTCAGCCTTACAAGCACGTGCATTACTAGCTCATGGATGTGAAGGTTTCTTAGCAGCTATTCATGACATTGCTGCTGAGACTCCATCCATTCAAGATCAGCCGATTATTTCAAAATTTTCCCAGATGTATTTCCATAAGAATCTCCGAGTATACTTCCTATCCATCGGGTGGAACTTAACATCGAGCAGATTAGGGAGCAGAACCAGTTTCGAAGGCTCTTTATCTCATGTCTTCCGTGAGCTAAAAGAGGTGAAGGAACAATTGCAATATATGCTTGAACGAAGTTCATTAACCCAGGTGTATCACCATGGTGTGCACCGGTTCTGTTTATTAAGGAGAAGGACGGTAGCAGGAGATTATGTATCGACTACCTTCGATTTAAACAAATTACCATTCATGACCATTATTCCCCTCCATGTATTGACGACGTGTCCGATCGACTACCGGGTGCCAAACACTTTTCTAAGATCGATTTCCAATCATGCTGCCAACATTGGCGAGTGAAAAGCAGGACATGTCCATGACTGCTATTCGTACACGATTAGGTCATGCTAAATACACGAATTTATTTTGGATCTCATGAACGCTCCAACAACAGTTATGAATTTGATGAACGGAGTTTCCATGAACTCCCAGACAAATTAGTTATTTGTTTTTCATTGATGACATTTTGCTTTTCTCCAAGCCTAGAGAAGGACAAGAAGAGCATATTCGCATATGTTACAATTCTACGACGAAAGAAACTTAACCCTGAAATTTTCAGTATGAATTTTTGGTGATATCAGTGACATGCTGAATCACATTGTTCTCGCGGCTAGTTTTACCATGACTAAGCTTACGAGTAAAGGAGAAAATCTTGCACTATATTATGTGTTCCAGAGGATCCTACGCTAAAAGAGGTCTAACTTATAGGGACTCATAGTCCTCCGATTTCTATATATCCAGTTTCTATAAATGTATGATGATCTCAAACCACATCTTGGTGGAGCAGCATGAAACAAGATGCAGTTATGTTCACATCTGAGTACCTGACATACCAGCAGTTTAAGATAGAATACCAACAGGCTAGGAGTTATTTTCACCATTAGAAATTGTGAACAAAGAAGGGACAAGACCTCCATGGATTTTTTCACCGGACTACCGCAGGCTTAGAAGAAGCATGATGCTATCGGGGTTGTCGTCAATAGTTCGACCAAGTCTGCATACCCCTCAATTTGCAAGATTTCACAATTAGCAGATTATCAGACATTTTTTTCAGACAAAGATCGTATGATTACACGGCACTCCTTCAGCTATCAAATCAGATAAAGGTCCACGTTCACGTTCATTATCTACGTTCACTTCCTTGTTCAATTTTACGATTTGCTTCCGCATTCACGTTCATGACATTGTTTACGTTCATGATCGTATTCTATCTTACGATTGATGTTTCATTATCGTGCTGGAAGGAATTGCAGGAAGCTTGGGAAACCAGACTCAAGTTAATAAACTTTCCATCCTTAGACGGAAGTTTCACGTCTCATTTCACATCTCACCTCATATCGTTTAGTTTTACCTCCTCTGTTATCTCACGTTCACGATATGTTTCACGTATCATGTTTAGTCCACGTTTCTCATATCACGTTCACGATATGCTGCACATATCACGTCTACCACATGCTTCTCATTTTACATTCACCATATCTTCACATATCACGTTCACAATTGTTCATGTATCACGTTCATAATTGTTCACGTACTACATTTTAGTATGTCTCACACATCATTGCTCAGACATTACTAATGTCAGTTATTCCAGGTTATTTTGCATCGTAACGTTTCATTTACCCTTGCACGATAAATTCTTATCCATTCGATCAGATTCATGAGGATCTATCTTACGTTAATGAACCAGACACTTTTATGTATCGTCAAGTCAGGGTCATGAAGACCTAGATTTTCAGTGTGTTAAGATCTTTTAGAGGAACTGTCCCGAGCGGGAAGCCACTTGGAACGAAGGAGTCCATCCAGATTTCTTATCCTTTTACTTCCATAAACCAGATGTGTTCTTTTAGTCACGTCACGTTCCGTGTCCTCTTCAGCCATGTCAAGTTCCATTTCCTCTTCGGCCATGTCACGTTCCATGTTCTCTTCAGTCATGTCACGTTCATGTCCTTTCAGCAACATCATGTTTCTAATACGAGGACGAATGATCCTTTTAGAGGGGAAGAATTGTAAAATCCGTAACATTATCATGTCTCTAATTCAAGGAAAAATTATTCTTTGAGAGGGGACGAGTTGTAAAACCCGCTTTAAAGTCCAAGAAACATTATAACAAGAAATCACTGATTAATTAAAACAGTTATTAACACGTCACGACAAATATATCAGCATATCATTTATTATTATATTTTTATTATTACTAGTATTAATAAATAATACATGGCAAGAAAATAGCACAAACTTGAAACACGAATTCACGAGGCAAATAATAACACACAAGTTTCTTTTAAAATCGAAAACGAAAACACACTCCGTATTTCTAAATTTTCATAAGGCCCTCCCGGAATATGTTGTGTGTGGGTTGCGGCATCAAAAGAAAGAAAACAAATATGGGCTTTAGGCCAAGCTTTTTTTGGAAAACTAAACATACAGGGAGTTCCACTTGCACTTTTAGAAAACAAAACAAAAATTAGGGTTTGGTGTCTTTGTGTGGATGCCGCTGGATGGAAAACAGAAAAAGGAGACGAGATCGTGTTCTAGTTGTGTTTGATTTGTGTGTGTGTTGTTTGGCTATTCATTGATCACGCAAAACAAGTAAGATATAAACCTTTTCTTCCATTTAGTCTTAATCACGAATCCATTTATTATAAAGATCAAGAACAAATAATTTTGTATAATTAAACATGTTTTAAGATTAAACAATAATCAGGTTGGTTGTGGTGTTGGCTCGACCGGTCACGCAAACCGAGACCATGTGGGTCTCGGTGGTTCTTTTGTTCCAACAGCCGCACCCCATATAGGGGTTGATGTTGGTGTTCCTTGGTCAGCCGCAAGCCAAAAACCTTAAACAGTGGGGATTGCTTGAAAACAGTGGGAACCCGAGAGCCTTATGACTCTCGGTGGGTAAGCAGTGCACGGCAGGGGGAAACTAGGCTAGCCAGTGGGAAGCTTTGGCCAAATAGTAGCAACCGGCAACAGCTAGGCTGCTTAGCCGCCGGTTCAGAACCACAGCCGCCGGCTGTTGGTGGTTGTTTTGGGTGTTTGTTTGATTTGTTAAGTGCGACCGAGATGGGTATCTCAGTAGGGTCGGGTTTAGGGCTCGCGTACATCAAGTTTTATTTATTAAATTACTTTTATTAATTTAATTAATCAAGACACATAATATTAATTAAATTAACCATGATTTAAGATGTAATTAATTAAAACGTAATTAATCATGAACTTAGGTTATAGTTATTAAATACAATAATTCATGAGATTAACCTAAGTATTTTATTATAACATAATTAAATTAATAACCATAGTTTAATTTAATTATTTGGCTAATGTAAAGTTTTACTAAAATAAATCATGTTATGTTATTAATTAATAATCTTGATTAAAACCATTCTTTATGTTATTAATTGATAACCATCATTTTAGCCTAAGTAATTATTTTAGAAACTTTACTATTTAATCATCATGACTTATAAATTATGACTATTAAGCACTAGCTTATATTTTAGACTTATTAATCCAACTTATTACTATTTAAGGAAACTTTCTATTTCTGTAAACTTACTATTTATGGAAACCTACTATTTTAGAAAGTTACTTATTATGATACAACAAATATAATAACACGTGGATACATGAAATACAGTAATCAGAATACATGGAAACCATGAATATTTACAAGATAATACATGAAACAGTAAAACATGATAAGAACATGTTAAACAAGCCAAGAACACTCAAAACCAGTAAAGTATACAATTATCAGACAACTCATTCCCGTCCCTTATTTACGTAGTATCCGTGAAGTCGTAGTAGGTCTTTCAGATTTCATTCTCACTTCATTACTGGACACGAGGTACGGATATTCCGTCCTTCGGTATGGACATTCCCTTCGTATGCATGATTAGGATTCCCCATTTGCAACCATCTGTTTTCCCCAGTACTTTTATGTTATTAAGATTTTCAGTAATACTTATGTTTATTTTAAAATGCCTGAGCTATATACATGCATGACCATGTCATCTAGTTACGGAGGTACCGTAACCATAACACTTGTGGCACCAGTGTTATGACTCCTCTGCGAGGGAGTGATTTCTCATGGCGTCCCTTTTCAGTTTGGCCATTATCATATTGTTAGTGGGGAGTATGGGTGCATCCTAATACATGTATTTCAGTATTTTCATGGTGAATGTGGTGTGTGCTTTACATCCTTCACAAGGAGTTGATCCCTCCTACCTAGACCAGTATAATTAGAGGTCACCCCTCTAATGCATGATGAGGTCACCCCTCTATTTATTCATGCAAGTTGATACTTTCATGACCTATATCGGCTCATGGGAAGTTAAAATACAGTTTTCAGATATAAACATAAGTTTTAAGAAATTTAAACTAGTTTATAAACATGTTTCAGGTTTTCCAGGACTTACACTTATTTAGCTGCTTTTCAGTCTTTACTTATGTTTCAGTCATTCATATCATGTTATATATCCGTTCACTGAATGTATTGCTCAGTCGTTACTTTCCTTTCCATGTCCTAAATGACAGGTACCCACGGACACACTTAGGATTATGAGAGTATGTGCATTGGATGGAAACTATCCAGACTTCTTACTTTATGCACTTTATACATCCATTTCTTACACTATTTGATCATTTGGACATTGTTTTGTTTGTTCATTCAGTACTTATTATTGCATGTGTGAGCTGATGTTTGGAATACCGATGTTTGATTCCGATATTTCCTTTATGGTCATTTAATGTTTTAAGACATTTACCTTGTATGCTTTTATGACATGTCATAAATACATGTAACGGTCCATTTGTCAAAATGGGTGTTACAGTCACTCTGAGTGTATCAGAATCTATAGGCTCATTTAGCAGATACAAATTTAATAATCTTAGATTTGTCAAATTAGTTTTCCTAGAATTCCTTGATTCTTCCTTGATAAGGGCTTAACGATAGGTTTTCGTGATCTATTCTCCTTAGGTATTTGTTCACCGATAGGCAGTACAGCAGGGGTGAACCTAGTTAAAGGACACGTAGTCTTAATCTTAGTGGAAGAGATCCTAGTTAAAGGGAACTTTGTTCCGACTATAGTGAAGGTCCTACCAGTCGGACGCCGCATCCATGCAACTTGGGTAAACACTTTATCAGTGTGTTTCCATTTAAATTGTGCTTACGGGCAAACATCTCATTCACATGATCGATAAGGAAAAAATCAAGACGATTAGAAAACATGCATTCATTAAAATTCCAACATCGTAAAGCAGAATTCATCTTAGGATTAGGATCCTGCACAACCACAGGACCTTTAGGTTTAGCTACATGATTCTTTTTATTCAAAAAATAAATAATATTCCTAGGGCGGGCTTCTACATTCTTCTTTATTTTTCTACTAGTGGTAGGCTAGATCCTATCTTTCTTTGGGTTACCTTTAGGCTATGATCTTCGAGCCCTAGTAGTTGGTTTTACTCCTGTAAAAGGCAAAATGGGAACATTAGATACTTGTTTTGATGTTGCTTTATCGGTTTGGACTAATGGTTGAGATTGTTGTAAAAATGGTGTGATGGCAATGAGTGTATGCTCGATTGATTCAAAATTCGTTTGGCCAATATAGTCAAGGTATGCTGGAGATGACTGAATCCGGTCTATGTATTCACGAGCCGAGTAAAAGTTAATATTTAAGGGGTCTAGAGCAAATAGCTCGTCGAGTATTTCTCTAGCATTGTCAGTATGGTCTAAAACATTCTTCATGTAGCTCGCATAGGGACCTATATTACCTATCATCAAGGGGTTTCTATGAATCTTTCTCGGTTTTGGTTTGGGGGCACTAGAGGACGATGCTAAGATAGTGGCTGTGTTATAAACAACTTTCTTTCCTGTCAAATTTCAAAGTTTTTCCTTTAACTCAGCCAAAACCGTATCTTAAATTTGCACGGTTAAATCAGAAACTTCAACAGAATTTAGTTTCACTGGTCAATTAATGACTTTTTTTGTACATCATTTGTGGTGAATGCATTTTCTATTAAATCATAAATCTGTATATATTCCTGCTTTACCCGGTCAAGTTCTTTCATAAGAAAGGAAACTTGATTGTCCCAATTCAAGATTTCTCATCTTAACGGTCTCTAGTTTCAATTTCACATAGTCTATAGGTATATCTCTCTTTAGTCGCTTAATTTCCTCTTCTAGAGCCTTAATCTTCTTGTCAAGCTTATGACGCTTAATCGTTTGCTTATTTAATCAAAAAAGTTTTTCAAAAGTTGGGGCATCTCTATTATCACAATCATCATTTAATAGAAGAATATCAGGTTTAGATCGTTTCTCAATCTCAAGAGAAATACAATGTTTTTGGAGTGCATCAAAATGTTTTGAAAGTGAATTAAAGGAATCTTGAAGTTTTAAAAATTAAGCGCTAGATTTGTGACAAGTGTGGTTATCTACCATAGTATCCACATCATTTACATTATGCACAAGAGAATTATTTATATCAACACAATTATTCACACAAGCAGTAACAATATCATGGAACATCACTAGCTCTAAGAGTTGGTCATTTTGGTATAAAAAAATTTCTTTTAGTCATTTTGGTATAAAAGATTTTCTTTCTCACTTTAATTTTGCTCATAAGTGTCATCCATTTCATGAAAAACTCTTTGAAATTATTTAATTTCCAAGGTCAAATTTTGATCAAGATTTTTGAAACACGCTTTAAGACTTTACATAAACTGAATGGTTTTTATCATGAAAAGCAGCCTTTGTGTGTTCAAAACCCCATGTTCCTTTGGTTTGAGCAATCAGAGTCATACGTTCCAAAATGACCTTGTCAAAATTGGCAAAATGTTGTTTTAGCTCTTTCAAGCTTATATACACCATACTTACTTGTGGAAGTACTTTTGGTATTTGTTTTTCGACGAGTATAGGAGACGTACTAGGAGTTTTAGAGCTCAAAGTGCTTTGAGGCACACATGCTGGTTCGTAATTAATTTCCCTTTGTGTTTTAAAGCGGGTTTTAAAACCGAGTGATAACTTATTATGTTGGACATAATCAATTGGTCTGCAATTAAAAATAGTAGTCTCAATCAAATCGTTTGCCTTTTTTTTCGAAAGAATTTTTAGCCGACTCTCTTCGGCAAGTGACAAAGTCTCATCATCATCACGGACATCAGGAGAATCCACAAAATTAACAAGCTGAATAGCATCATAAAGTCTATGGTTATTCGGCTGAGCTTGTTGTGAAAAACACAGATTTGGTGGAATGTCCTTTTGACGTTTAATATCTTCTAAATGTGATGCCAACATGTGAACCGCTTGAGCCGAACAATATTGTTTTAAAAGCAAGTTGTTTATCTTTCTAATCTGGTTAGCTACATTAATTTTCGTTCAACCTTTTTAGATTCGAGTATTTCGAAATCATTTTTAAGTTTTTGAAAATTAGTGACAACCGATTCTTTTTCCTCCATTTGTTTAGAAAGATCTGCTCTTAAACGTTCTATATCTTGTAAATGTGCCAGTTTTTCTCTACGAAACTCATCATATTCAGGGTAAGTTAGCTTTTCTTCCTTAGGACTAGTTTCTAAAGTTTTTAATTTTTTTTATACAAAGCAAGCTTAGCAGATAGTGTGTTATTCACACTTAGGATGTCTAGTACCGCGGTATTCATTTGGCTAAGCAAAGATGCAGGTACCATTAACAAATCTGGTTGAGCAGAAGCTGACATATTCGGAATAGCTGTCAGTTGTATTTCACTCAAATTCGAAGGACTCACATTGATATTGTTATCATTGTTTATCCTTTCATTTGAGCTACTAGCCACCGAATTCTTTTCTGGATACTTATACTCATGCCCAACTTGATGTAGTATAATACTATTATCAATTGTATCACTTGGTACCTTAGATATTGTTTTTGATCCATAGATAGACAAGTTTGCCATGAGAGCTGCTTTGGCGGTGTTGAAATCATCACAGTCTGAATCATATGCATCGAGATCATCTGCTTGATATGCAGCATTTTGAGTGAGAGCTGTGTTGATCCCTTTGAATAGATCGATATCCTGTTAAGGATTGCACTTATTTCTTGTAAACTAACTAGAGCATGAGAGAGACTCCTACTAGACCTAGATAAGTTATGCGGAATGTAACTTATAAAAGTCTAAGAAGAACATAGATTTCTACTAACTATTCGATTTTATTAATCACAAACTTTGTGTTGAGGTACTTACAACTCGTCGTACATATGTTCCTTTTATAGTACAATGAACCCTAGAATGTTCTATTAGGATACGTATATCACACATGATATACTCCTATAATAACTAGGACATATATTTACTAAAGATATACTCGTCCTTATCTATACTTAGTATTACTTACAATAAGCCTAACGGGACTTGCACGTACTGCGTCAACACTAACATTACTTGCTAATACTAACGGTACTTAGACTACATACTAATGGTACTTGGACTAATTACAAATAATTCCCAACAATCCTCCCCTAAACATGAATAACCACTTGTTATTTTTTTGTTTCTCTTTGTCTTGAATGTATGTGTCTTAATGACTTCATATTTATCTTTGATGATCTGGGTAGGGCTTTTAGTCTTGAATATTGTATCAACAGATTGCATTCAAACACCTTTTCGACCTTCTTCTGGCATAACGAACTTCATTCTTCTTTATGTACTTCATTTTTGTCTTCAAAGTATGACCTTCTGTGTATTGAATCAGTAACATTCTTTTTGCAACATTTTGACTTCACAATTTGTATAAAAGCAGGGAGCTCTTGATATATAGTCTTCAAAGTTTTTGAATCTTTTGCTGAAACACTTGTATTTCTACTCACCTGCATTAAGACAGTTAACAATAAACCAATCTGTATTGGCATCATTATTTTTGGCAAATCACCAATCATCAACGGATTTGATTATTCTTTACCAGTTAGTCGTTTGCTTTGGAATAGTCAATACTTTATTTCTTAAAATAAGGTGTACTAATTACCCTACAAGTTTTTGGTAAACTGTCAACCATTAACGGATTTGAGATGTCTGCTCTTGGACTTGCCAATTATTTGCAATTAAGCATGGTGAGTTAATGGCCATGTAGTTTTTAAAAAACTACTAGTTATCAACAGATTTGAGAAGTCGTTACCAAAAGTCATTTGCTTATGGACTAGCCAGTTCTTATGTGTATAAAACATGATGAACAGATTACCATTTAGGAAGTGTGGCTGAAAGGCAAACACTTAAAGTTCTTTTTTGGATTCTTCTTCTCTCTCAAGATCCTTGATTTGTTGTTTGATCAACCTTATTAACTCTAATGCTCCTACTGATTCTTCTGAAACTTCTAGTTAAAGATCCAACATTCTTTCTAGCATTCTTCTTTCGAAAGGATATCTTCTCTTTTGAAGTAAATAAAATGTGACATCATCAATCTCCATAATATGAACATCACAAGATCTATAATATCTCTAGTGTGTAGGAATCTTATTTTCCCGATCTTTCCAAAGCTTAGCATCATATTTGTCTGTAGTATACATAACCTTTAATTTCTCATGCAAAAGGCAAAATTCTCATCTTCCTTCACAACCAAGTCTGACAGCTTCATATAACTCTTGAATATTTTATTTGTTAAAAAGTTGTAGTGCATTTTTCAGCCATCTAAACAACCTGTAAAATCCACCAGCACTAAAGACATCATTGGGTTCTAACCCATTGTGTTGTGAGCTACTCCAACGAACTAATGAAGACTTATTTTTCATAACTGTGTCTATAACCTGATCATCAAATCCAACAATCTTTAGATGCTTTCTGTATTCATCATCATTGTCACTATCTCCATCTTTGAAATACTTTACCCTTTTTCGTGCAAGAGTGGATAATGTATTATTGTTTCAGAGTATTTTCTACATCGATTACTATAGTAAGGTATTATTGTTTCGGGGTATTTTTCACATCGATTATTATAGTTGGGTCCGTTGTAACTGGGTACCAATGCAGGTAGTGACGAAACTAGAAAATTAGGTTGTGAGACAAAAAAGTTATTTTTGATAATAAAAATAATATGTGAAAAAGTAATATTAAAATAATAAATGAAGTATTTTAGTAGATTAATAAAGGTTTAAAGCGTTAAAATTTAGAATTTAGCATAAGTGAGAGGCGTTTGAAAAGGTTGTCAAAATAAAAAAAAGTTATTCTGGAATTTCATCTTTTTCGAACATAGGCTCTCATACCATTAGGGCACCGACCTCTAGGACTGTAAACGATTTAGACGAACATAAACGGAGCCTTGTTCGTGTTCGTTCATTTAATTTTAACCAATTAAATAAATGAACACGAACATTTAAACGGACGCATTTTCTTGTTCATGTCCGTTTATTAAAAAAAATATGTTGTTCATGTTCGTTCATTAAAAAACTAGATGGACCTTAAACGGACATAACCGATCGAAAATAAATAAACAAAGAAAAAAACATAAAATTTATCAAAATATGCATAACATCTGTTCTTTTGTCAAAACGTAAAAATATGATATATAGTTAAAAGATATGATATACTAAGATAAACAAATAAACAAACGTATAATCGGACGTTCATGAACATAAATGAACGGACATGACTATTGTTCATGTTCGTTCATTTAACTAAACGAACATTAAATTTTTGTTCATGTTCGTTTATTTATTTAAATAAACGAATATATGTTCATTTATTTATTTAAATAAACAAATATAAACTAGCTTTCTAATTCTTCATTGAATATTCAGTTTGTTTACCGCCCTACCGGCCCCCATACTATTAAGTATCCATCCGTCCCTGTATGCAAGTATCTCAAATGCTCGACCCATGTTATAGGCTGAAAGCTCTAACAAGAGCTCAAGCCAGACCGTTGTAATTTGCAAGCATCAGATTCCCTACTTTCTACGTTTGGTTAAAACCCCTGTGCAAGCTCGAAGCTCGCCTTGCTCAAGCTTGATAAGGCGCCATCATAAGAGCTCGGGCAAGCGATAAAACCTCTGCTCTTTTGAAGCCCTAGCTGTTATTCACTCTCCAAGAGCCAAATGACGGGCGGGAAGATCACTTTCAACAATATTTTTGCATCCGTATATTACAAACTATTATTCAATTTTGATCATTCTACAACTCGACCACTATAGAATGACCATCGATCTATGCATTTATTCCAACAAAGTAAAGTACATTTGACGATATAAACTTACACAAATCTTAATACACAAAGATACAAGAAACAAACAAACGAACATAGCCTTAAAACCACCATTCATCAAAGCTTATAATAACTTTATTCCCAAACTCGATTTTATCATCATATTTTCAGGTCCTGTTATCACCACCTTTACCACCTTCCTTCCTATCTTTTGCACCGCCAGTAGTAACACCACCACCTACACCAGCACCACCACCACCAGCATGAGCACCTACATGCACATTAGCACCATATCCACCACCACCATGACCACCCACGTCCATTTCACCAATATCATGAGCCCTGTCTTTTATAGTCTGACCTGTCTCCTTGGTCTTCTGCCCAACATAGTCACCAGCATCCTGTAGCCTTCCCTTCACATAGTCCATATCTTCCCTAATAGAAGGTGCAGACTGCCTTAACATAGTCACCAAATATGACAATGAGCTCAGCCCGGTTAGCCCGAATGTCCCTGAGGTTAAAAACCCGGTCACTGCTAACCCAATGGTTAAAATCGCAGGGACAATAATCGGGCTGAAAATGACGAAAACGGGGGTGGCTAAAGCCAACCCAATGATAGTGGCAATAAAAGTAAGACCCGCTAAGCCCAACAAGATACCACCTATAGGAAGTAAAGCCATGATGGCCATGATCTTGGTTCCTGAGGGGCCTGATTGTTGGTGTTGGTAGTGTTGCCTGTCACCACCACCAGTGTGATGCTCACGATCATAGCGAAAGTGAGGTCCTGTTTGGTGTGTTTGAGTGGTGTGTCGATCATAAGTTGTAGCCATTTTTTGGTATGTTTTGTTGAATGAGGTTGGAAGAGGTGGAGAATGTGTGTGTGTTTATAAAGGTGGTGAAGTGATTATGTTGTAATGACACGTGTGTGATGACTTGGTGTCATGAGGCTGTGCATGAGTTACAAGTTTCGTTTAGTTATCTAGGGTGTTTGTGAAGTACACATCTTAGTGTTTTGCACCTTTTATCCATCAAAATGAAACATAATTAAAAGTGTCAAGTCATTAGATATATTCGCGATTTAAGATTGTATTGTTATTTAGTCACCTTAAAGAGTTAGAGGCTCAAAAGACGCTTACTTGTGGTCAGTGGTGGACCTATTCATTAGTACGGAGTGGCGGCGACCTTATAGCTAGACGAAAAAAACGAGATTATAATGTAATTTTTGGTTAATTTTAATTGTTTTCTTAAAATGATCCCCGCTGAATTCGATTGGTCCGGTCTGGTTCAGTTTTCCGGTCCGGTCCGGTCCAACGATCCAAATGCTCACCCTTATATACAATACATATGAATAAGTAATCAATTATTATGAACAAGTTATAAACAATCATTTGGAAGTATAATTTCATTCTAGAACACTAAGTACAAACCATACAAAGATAAGTACAAATAAATGTGCATAATAGTCTAGATCACTACCTAGAAATCTCTTACAAACTAATATTTCAAGCAATATAATTACACAATATCTATATATGAATATCAAATACTAATGTACAAGTTATAATCTATCATATGGAAAAAATATATGATTATAAAACACTAACTATTTGTAGTCTAAAGCTAATTACAAGTATAAGACCTAGTAACCAAGATTAACACCTAAAATCTATTTCATAATGAATTAAAGCCTAATATTTTGCAACCAACTATAAAACTAAAAGTATCATACTAAGACTATATTTTCACTTCAAGATAAGTTACAAATTACTAAAGCACAAAGTACAAGTTTTTAAAGCATGAAATTTTAATTAAATCTATTACCTCCTAGGATATGATTAACATATTAAACTTATTAAACTAAATGTATAGACTCCATAGAAACCTTAAACACATCATATAAGCCCTATAATAAGTTTACATGAGGAGATAAACACTAATTACCCAAGGTACAAAGTCATTAGGCTTAATGACCTAAAAACCCGTATATTAAGCATTTTACTAAGAATCAATAACTAGTCTTTTAGGACAAGTCTACAAACACTCATAGCATTACATTTAGGTTATAACATTACATTAAGACAATGAAAAAGTACCCTAAAGCACAAGGTACAACATTTTAAGGCATGACTTATAAATTACGTCAAAATAGGTATTTTTACCCTTTGGACATTTTTACTTGGAATAACTTAGTAAAACTGATATGAGCAAAATCTCATATCAATAAGTCAACAAATCACCCTAAAACACATAGAAAATACCTAACTTTTGTGTGCAATAAAGCAGTATTATGTGGTATGTTTTGTGTTTGTGCTCTAATAGGTAACAAGGATACAATTTCAAGCAAACAAGTGGAAATCAAGCGCATTTATAAGGAAAAAGACAAGAGAAGGATCAAAGATAACAAGCCATTTAAAGAAAAGGACCTATCTTGACAATGTTCAAAAGTTAAGGGACTTAAATGCAAATTTTGGAAAAAGTCAAGATTAAAGTCAAACTTGGTCAACCTTCAAGTCAACCAAGTCAAGGGACTTAAATAATCAAGATTCTAAGTCAAAGGACTGAAATTGCCAAAGGAATGAAGAAAGGAGCTCAAATGATAAATCTGCTAAAAGAGAGGGACTGAAAATGACAAAGTTACACAAACTTTGTGCTTAATCCATGTGATAACTTGTTCAACCAATCAGAATGCAAGAAAGGAAAGTGGTGGATCACCAAGTCACAAGCCAGCTGGCCACTAACTCGAAATTTCATTTAATAAATAAATCTGAATGGTGGGCGCATTTATTTCCTTTTGACCAATCAAATTGCAACAGCCAATAATCATTTTATCCAAACTTGGATAATGATCCTTGTGTCTATCTGAGCTCCAGTAAGAAATTGCCACGTGTCAACTCCTTCAAGAACGAGCCCAAATTCGATTATGAGCTACACTGCATTTTAGGAAGAGCTTTCTACATGAAACTTACTCTAATTGAAGGACGAATCCAACTATGCAAACTAATTAGACTGAGAATCAACAGATTAAAAACCCCCTTTGGTGTTCTTGGAGAAAAATTTGCAATCAAGAAGAAGAGTACACCTGGCACTCTCTCATTGGCTAGGACACGTCACACTCCCCAACAACTTGTCATCCAAGCTTTATAAATAGGAGATAGGACCCTCATTTGTAATCAAGTAGTTAAAGTGTGAAAAATACACACTTTTAGTTTCTCTCTCAATTCTAGCTTACATTTAAGTTTGTTAGCTTCTCTCAAGTGTTTGACACACACTTGAGAGGTAGTTATTCAGTTAGCTTTTGTAACCAACTTTCCCTCCAAATAAATAAAACACAAAAACATTCAGTTCATATCTCTTATCTCACTTTACTCAAAGGTGTAATTCTGTTGATATCTTGTGATTTCATTGATCATAGCTGATCAATGAAGTGTATTTGAGTTGTTTTGGGGCTTCTTTAGTTTGATTAAGCAATATCAGTTCAATTTTAATACTTGTTGAAGCATTTTGAAGCAGATTAGATGAATAGATCAGAAATAGCCGTTGGAGGTGATTTGGTTGATGATTATAGTTGAATTGGGTTAAAGGAAGTGTAATATAGAGAGCTCAGCACTCCTCTACTCCATCAGAGGAGGCTTCAAGCTAAAATGTGTCTTAAATCCTGTTTTTGGTTCCCCTGAAATGTTTTGCATGTTAAATTCTTAGATAGCTGATAATTGTTGAACTGATCAAGTGTTTAGTTTGATTTTAGTGTAATTGTGATAGCTTGATAGTCTTTGAGTGTTATTGCAGCTTTGATCTTTGTCTTCTTCAATTCAGTTGAGTAAATTCATCAGTTTTAAGTCATTTAGATCATATTGTGGTTAAGTGGGTTGGCAAGATTTATTTCAGCTCAAATACCTTTCATTTTACCTAATAAACATGTCTTGATAGGAGTTATAATCTGTTTCACACTTGTGCTAAGATTTCATTTGCAAAAGTATATTTTAGATTGATAAAGTAGTGTTTGGTATTGATTAGTTTTGATAATTCAAGTCTGTTAAAATGGTTGATTTGTGATCATTTACCTTTGGTAACATAAAGTAAACACTTGTAGTTCATTTTGTAGTACAAAACTTAGTTAAAAAGGCAATTGGTTAAAAAAAATGTATGGGTCAAGTATAGTGATCATTTTCATCAGCAAACTAGCTAAATTCAATTCACTTGCATTACTTCATTTCTTAATCAATTTGCTTGAAACCTGTTTCTACTAGTAGTCCAACATCCAAAGTATTAGCTTGTATAAGGAAATTCTACAGTTTACAATATTGAGTGTGAAATCAGCTTTTTAATAAGTAGAAGACCAAATGCAAGTTTCTATGATATAAGCTAAACTGTTTTCTTGTATCTCAATTTCTACTTCATAAAATTGCCATTTTTCTTTCACAAAACTAATTGCCAACATGTCCTGAGTAAATTTGGAAATTTTCAGCTTTTTGCAAAAGTTGGTCAACGCTTGGTCATATAAGCTCTTTCAGCTTAATTTCAGTTTCTGGCTTAACTAGTGAATCATTTTCAATTTGGAAAGACATTCCATACTCCTTGTCAGCTTATTAATCAGACTGTTCATAAAAATCAAGTTGTGGAAGTCTCAGTTTCATGTTTGCTTATTCTTGGCTTATTAGAATAAGCTATCTTTTGTTTTACAAGCTTTTAAGCAGATTCCTTGGACAAGTCTAGTTAAATTTTCATTTTAAGCATTTTGAAACAAACTAGACTTAATTTGGTCCAGTAATAAGCTCATACCAGCTTATTGAAGTGGTTAAACCTGTTTTTGATAAACAACTCTTGTTCATTGCACTTTGGTCCTTGATGTTTTTAACTGCTTTCATTAGGTGCTAATCTTACTTGTTTTTAGGGTTTGCAAGTAACAATCCTTATAGTTTCAGTTTTTGTTAAATTCAGTTAGCAAGTTTGTTAGTTTGGTAGAAAGTTGTTACTAGTTTGTTGAATTTTACATTTTTGGTCCTTTTAGTTTCTGAAATTTACATTTTAGCCCTTGTACTTCCATTTAGCCTACATTTCAAGCATTTTTACTTTTATGCATTTACATTTTGAACTTTGTGAATAGTACTTGGTATTTGCAAAGTGTTTTACGGATACGTAGCCTAATATTTTTCATTTTTCACGTGTTGATTGAATTAGACATAGACTTCTAAATAACCTTGACAACCAAGAACAATTAAATATTTGAAATTTTTAGGACTTTCAATTTGTCAAGAATCGAGAAAAAACGAACTTCAAAATACTCAATTTCAAATGGCACCGCTGGCGGTTCATGACATTACGAGAGACTATTGATTGACGGTTTCGCTTGGCTTTTGGGATCCGTTCACCTCGTAAATGTTATTTTTACGTACCATAAATTAAAAACATAAAAAATCACAAAATATAAAAATATAAAAAATAAAAAATAACAATAACAATTCTTTTCCTAAAGAATTGACCAAAAAAATAAAAAAAATTCAAAAAGCAATCTTTTTCCTAATAGATTGCAACCAAAAATATATATTATTGGATTTCATCGGTTTGTACGTACATATCGTATTTTCTTTAAAAACCCAATAAATTCAAAAATATTTTCTCTATATTATTATATGTAGATACGTATACGTATACGAACACTCAATACACATATCTCCATAAGTATTGCTTTTGCAATACATCGTGTTCGGGAGCATTCCGGTCCTTGACACGTGTATCGATCAAATTTAATTAAGCAAGAATAGAAAAATACTTCCAGTAGGCAAGAATTCGAAGATTACAAACTACAAAGTGAATAGAAAGGCGACGTGCTATAAAATGCCATCTAAGGGTTAATAGGTACTTAAGTGCTTCGCGCCACCTAACCCTCCGTTCACTAGTGCGTATTCTAAGAAGGAAGGCTTGATTGGGGGTGTTGCACCCAAGTAGTACTTACGTATATTATACTTTCTTGTGGATATTTCATATTGAATCTCGAAGAGGATAATCCCTTTTTCTTCGAAGTCGAACGAGAGCTTCTCTCTCTCTCCTTGATTTGAGTTGCATGCTCACCCGCGGGCGTGCACAATTACCATTTGGTGTACAACCCCTTCCTCCCAAAAGGAAGAAAAAGAGAAAGAGTAAAAACAACACCGTCCATCAAGCCGATCCCGAGAATCGTGTTTTGATCCACACACAAGAAGAAACCATGGCCGCCGTTGACACTCGACCTTTGATGGAGCACTTACAATCCAATGTGCAAGGATATGCCGATGCTATTGTTATACCCGAGATTCCCGCAAACACCTTTGAGCTTAAGACATCTATGATTACCTTGGTTTCAAAGACACCATTTTTTGGGAGACCTAATGATAATCCACATGATCACCTCAACAAGTTTCTAGCTCTTTGCAACACCATTAAGTACAATGGAGTTCCCCATGATGCCATTAAGTTGATCTTGATCCAATTTTCACTAGAGGGCAATGCCAAGTATTGGCTTGATACACAACCACCTAAGAGCATTACTACTTGGGTTGATTTCACTAAGAAGTTTTTGAACAAGTTCTTTCCCCTATCTAAGACCACGACTTTGAGAAACCTAATTATTGGATTTCAAGAAAAACCTAGTCAAACTTTTAGTGATGCTTGGGAGGAGTTCAAGGAGTTATTGAGAAAATGCCCAAATCATGGATTCAATGAAGTTCACCAAATCAATACTTTCTATAATGTATTAAGACCACATCACCAAGATTCACTCAACTCTTCCGCGGGTGGGAATATTCTCTCTAAATCCATTCAATAAGATTGAGACATTATTGAGACCAAATCAATGGTGCAAACTAACACACAATTTGATGAGAGAGTCCATGTGGTGCAAGAGAGTGTTACTCCACAAATGATTGGGAATATGTCTCAAAAGTTTGATACTATCTTGAAAATTTGTGAACTCTCTTTGAACAAAAACCCCACCAATGATGTGAATGCTATTGCTATTTCATGTGAGACTTGTGGAGGTCCCTATTCCTATCAACAATGTGATAAAGTTCAAGGTTATAAAGTTGAGTGTTATGCTTACCAAGAAGAACATAGAGAACATTTCAAACCCAACATCAATCAAAACAATCTCTCTTAAAAATCACAAAACTACCTTGCTCCACCCGGTTTCCCACCCCATCCACCCACCTATACTCAACCCAATCCCCCTCAATTGTAACAAAGGAACCAAGGGCTTAGGCCACAATACCAATGGAACAAATATAAAGCACCCAACAACTTTCACAATCAAGGCAATAACTCTCATCCACCTAATCAAGGATTTAACCAACTACCCCCACCCTTTCCAAATCAAGGATACCCTCAAGTTCAAAATCAAGGATATGGGCAATATGATAATGAGTATGTTGAAAGGAGAATTCGTGAAAGTGAAAAGAGAATGCAAGAGCAAATGAGACTTATAACTGAGGAGAATACCAAGAGGATTTTGATGGCATTTAATCAAAGACCATAAGGGGCTTTACCCTCTAACACACAAACAAACCCGAGGGCTAATGTCAATGCTATCACAACAAGAAGTGGAAAAACGACTAATGATCCTTCACCTCCTACACCTTCTATTGTTAAGCCTACTATGGTTCCAACTTGTGATAAGCCTTCTACATCTTCTTTACCACCTTCAAGCTCTACCACTTCAACACCAACACCTTCTCAACCTATACCCACTTCTCCTTTACCTTCCACACCCACTCATGAAGAAACCAACAAAGACAAATCTTCCACCACAACACCTACTCCACCTACACCTAAATCAAGTCTTCCTTACCCATCAAGATTGAGAAAGAAAAATCTTAAGCACAAGGATGATATACAAGTCTCAAACTTTTTGAGGATGTTCAAGAAACTTAATATAAACATCTCCTTTGCAGAAGCCTTAGCCAATATGCCTAAATTTGCTAAGATGATCAAGGACTTACTTTCCAACAAGGAGAAATTGGTAGATTTGCTTAATGCTTCCTTAAATGAAAATTGCTCCGCAGTTTTGCTTAAGAAGTTGCCTAAAAAGCTTGGAGATCCAGGGAGGTTTTTGATTCCTTGCAATTTCCCGGGGGTGGAAAATTGCATGGCATTAGTGGATTTAGGGGAAAGCATAAATCTCATGCCATTATCGGTTTGGAAAAGACTTTCACTTCTCGAGCTCACTCCTACTAGGACGACTCTTGAGTTGGCCAACCATACTATAGCTTATCCGGTGGGAATTGCGGAGGATGTTTTTGTTTGGGTTGATAGATTTACTTTTTTCGTGGATTTCATGGTGGTTGATTATGATATGGATCTGAGAGTTCCTTTGATTATTGGTAGGCCATTTTTGAGAACGGGTCGGACTCTTATAGATGTGGCGGAAGGTGAACTTACAATGAGGGTAAGAGATGAAAGAGTTTTGTTTAATATGGGAAAGTTGTCAAATAAATCTAATGAGCCCAAAACGGTGAACCATAGTGATGTTGTTAATGAGGAGGAAACTCAAGATGATATCCTTGATGAAGTTTGTGATGAATATTTTTATGAAGCTTGCTCAAGTGGAGATTATGATTTACCTCATGTTGAGACCATTGATTCCATTACCTCATCCTTGGATTTTCATGAACCTCAAGAGCTTAACTTTGGTGATTTTGTGATTCATTTCAATCCTCTCTTTGAAACATCATTTGATAACCCACTTTTCCACCTTGATGAAGACACCAATGAGGATTTTAGTGATGATGAACCTCTTCTTTGTGATACACCCACATATGATGATTATAGTGATAGTGAGCTCTCCACTTGTGACTCTCCATTCTTTAATGATCACACTTCCTTGAGTTTTGAGGAGTCACCAATCTTTGATATACCACTCTATGATGTTTATGGTGATGAGGAGGATTCTATCATGGATGAGAATGATGAGTTTTTAAAGGTTGATATACCTTTTGAGTACACTCTTGGTTATATTGATGAGGAGGGGGACATACTCTTTCTAGAATCTCTATTGTATGAAGATCCTTTACCTTCTTCCTTGTCCACCTCAACCTTTCAAAGTGATAAAGGAAAACAAGTCATGATGGTACCTTCAAAGAGCTTGTTGTTACCCATTACTCCATAATCTTTCTCTCACCATGTTACCTACAAGGGAGAATCTTCTAAGGCAACCAACACTTGTTGTTTTCTCATCAAGGAACGGATTTTTGATCCTGGTATAGAGCTTGCTAAACCATCTCAGTATCCGCCTGATGCAATAAAAGGAAAACTTGTGAGAGATTTGAGAGTATCACCTTATCACCTTCGGAAGAACATATGGGCAACCATTTTGGAGAACAACATCTCACTCTTTTCACCATTGCTTGGGGAGTTAGTTGTTAAATTGTGTTATAAGTGGGATGGTAATTATGTATTTGATCCGGGGGGATATTTATGGAGTTTTGATAATTGACAACTTGTTTTACTTTATCATGGAGATTTTTCTTAAAAAGTGGAAAAATTTTACTCTCCATGATAGGTGTTAGACACTTTTTAAGTGTGGGAAGAGTCGAGCTAGAGACTCCTTAAATCAAGCTTGAATAACTAGGTTTAGAGTTTTTATACTTAGAGTGTTGTAGGTTAGAAATAAAGATGTAGAGTTGATGAGAAGTGTAGGGGAGACCTTCTTTTTGTCTTCATGTTATTTGTAGGGTTGCTCACTCATCACGTGCTTTGGAGCTTATGGAGGAGGTCCTTGTATCTGGTTCACTTTGTTACTATTGTGATTGTTCATAAGACATATTGTGCTTAAAAAATGAATTCATTATAGTTGATATTTCCTTAGCTTGGGTTAAGAAAAGTTTATTCATTGTCATAAGGGTAGGGGAGTTTATACTCCCATGCTCTTAAAAATTTAGGACAATGTTTAGCTTAAGTGTAGGAGGTCTTCTATCGAAGTGACCTTACCTAGACTTTGTCATTGACCTTTATGATAACTTGGAAAATTAATTTTTCAAACATTTTTCAAATTTTTGATCTACTTTGGCCACCAAAACTATGCATTCATAATTTTTACATTAATCATTTTTCATTTGCATAACACATTTGCATTGTATATATTCTTCTTTTATTTTTCATCAAAAATTGAAAAAAGGAAAAAATATAATAAAGGATATGGTTTAACAAATTTAGACTTCTTTGACATATTAGGCCCGCCATGGATATTTTGACTCAACCCGAGTTTGCTTATCTTAGCATTCTCTAGCTAGTATCCTTAACCATGTAGTCCTTCATTGGTCTATTAGGCTAAGCATCCACTAGTCTCATTATTTGAGATTTTAATTTTGTGGAGAATGGGGGATGATAGAGTTGAAGCAAGTATAAAAGGGCTAGATAAACTTCATGATAATTACTTGTGGCTAAACCCTTCTCTTTCTATACCTCTATTTTCTTCGCATGTATATATGTTAATAAATAATCAAGAACGGTTTTAATCGGTTTGTAGTCTCTTATGCATTATTGGCTAATCATTCATGGTTGGTATAAGTACGTCTTAAGATTCTAAGTTAGAACGTTTTATGTGTACTAGACTTATGTCATGCTTAATACTTATCGGGTGTTTTTCTTTTTATTCTTTTCAATTTTCTTTGTGAGGAATAAAGAAAAATAAGAGTGGCTTATAAAAAAATGAGTGGCTAGAAAAAAAAGAAGAAAAGAAAAAATAATAATTATACAAGACTCCCAAGAGGGGTAGTGAAGTGTTAATTATAGTGACTATTGAATTACAATATTACCTTGACGGGTAGCGGGGATTTGATAGTTGCTCCAATCTAATATTACCTTGACGGGTTGCGGGATTTAAGATCCAAGGTCTCAAAAGGGTGGCAGATAAATTATTGCGTGAGTTTTATTTTTCTTTCCTTAGCGAGTGTGTAGCTACTTATTAATGCATGACATAAGGATCTTACACATAAGGCGAATGACTTATTACTCTTGAGTTGGACTTATATTAATTGTGAGCGGTTTTTCGAGTAATGGATGAGAGGACTACTTAGGATTAAAATCGTGCTTCCTTATTTTTGGATTTTGCATTTCTTATATTTCACACTTTAAATAATGACAAATTTGCCCAAAAGCAATTTGCTCAAATAATAACCGGTTCCACATTTAATTGTCATGAATAAGTTGATGCACTTTTTACTTATGAATACAATGATCCCATTTTTAAGTTTGGTATGGGGAACGTGAAACTTGAGGGTGATAAGTGTTCATGGTACCAAAAGCCCTAATCCAAGTCATCGATTTCTTTATGAGTTTTTCCATCAAAATCATTTATGAAAAATAAAAAATATATAAATAGAATTGTTCTTCTTTGCATTGCATTGTACAAAATCATGCATCATATAGTATAGCGTAGTGTAAAAGCATTCCATATTTGTAACACCCCATTTTGGAAATGGAAATATCACAGCAATTATGGCGTGTCATCAAAGCATACAAGGTAAAATGTCTAAACATTACTTGACCATATAAAGGAAAATACCAGAATCAAACATCGGTAGTCCAAAAGTAAAGCTCATCACACACAAACATAGTATAGTAAGGAATAAGGACGAAACAATGTCCAAAGCATAAGTATCATAAAGAAAAGAAATGCATAATGTAAAGAAGGCTAGACAGCTTCCAGTCCATATGCACGTATTCTTAGTGTCTATGAGCGTCCCTGAGTACCTACCGTTTTGGGAACATAGAAAAGGAAAACGGCTGAGCAATACGCTCGGTGCACGGATGTACAATAAATCATGAATAGGATAAGCATATAACATAATAACAGCGGAAGAAACTAAGTCCTGAGTAACTTGTTTAAGTCTTAAGAAAACTGGTTTATAGTTTGAAAGTCTTATGTTTATCTTATAAAAACTGTTTGTCATATTTTACCATTTAGCCAATATAGGTCATGAATATCCACCGTGCATGAATAATTGGAGGGGTGACCTCATCATGCAAATTAGAGGGGCTGCCTCTAATTTAATATACTGGTTTTATGGGTAGGAGGGATCAGCTCCTTGTGAAGGATGCAAGGCACACACCACATTCACCATGTAATCCTGAATAAAAACGTGTAACTAGGATGCACCCATACGCCCCACATGATAAATATAAATAAATGGCCAAAAGCTGAAGGGACGCCACGAGCAATCACTCCGCCGTGGTGAAGTCATAACATCAGTGCCTCTAATGTTATGGTTATGGTACCTCCATAACTAGGTGAAACTGGTCATGCATGTATATGGCTATATGTAATCATATTTAAAACATAAGAAATCAAACTCATACTTATACTACGGGAAAACAGTTGGCTACATACAGGGAAATCCTAACAAGGAAAGAATGTCCATACTGAAAGGACGGGAATCCGTACCTTATGTACAGTGAACGAGAACGACGAACTGCGAGAATCCTACTTCCGAAACACTAGTGCTACATAAATACGTACATGAAATAAGTATCTGCTTACAACATACATAACTGGTTTTATATCATGTCTTAGCTTATTTTATGTGTTCTTACTATTTACACTGTTTAAAGCCTTAAACTGTGTTAAATCCTATATTCTGTTCATTCTGATTAAGTATTACTGATATTTCATGTGTTATTATACTTACTGTGTAATAATAAGTAACTTTCCAAAAATAGCAGGTTTCCTTAAATAGAAAGTTTCCAAAAATAGAAAGTTTCCAAAATAGAAAGTTTCCAAAAATAGAAAGTTTCCAAAAATAGAAAGTTACCAAAAAATAGAAAGTTTCCAAAAATAGAAAGTTTCCAAAAATAGAAAGTTTCCAAAAATAGATTTACTGCTTAAAATAGATAAGTTTCTAAAAATAGAAAGTTTCCATAAATAGATTAGCTGCCTTAATTAAATAAGTTTCCATAAATAGATTAGTTGCCTTAAATAAATAAGTTTCTAAAAATAGCTGGTTTCCATAAATAAAATAGCTGCCTTATTTAATTAAGTTTCTAAAAATAGAAAGTTTCTATAATTAGAAATAAGCTGGTTAAATAAGCTAAGTAAATAAGCCTAAGTATTTTCATGATTATTTTCTAAGTCATATGATATATTATATAGTTTAATAATTATTTCATGTAATTTAATTAAACTATATGTTATAATATTTAATTAAAGTATGACATGTTTTTAATTAAATATATTAAATACTTAGGTTAAAATATGTATTATTAAATACTAATAATATAACCTAAGTCATGTTTAATTAATTAATTATATCCATGGTTTTTAAAATAATTAATTAATTATAAGTCTTAATAATAAAAATACTTAGGTTAAAATAATTCATGTTTATTAATAATTAGTTAACCTAAGTCATGTTATTAAATTAATTACATCTTTATTAATTTAATTCTTAACATAAGTTTATAACATAAACAACTTACATAATCATGATCCGGATCTAGGCTTAAAAACATGTACCGGATATGAACAAACACCGTACCCCGAACCAAATCGGGGTACCCCCTTGCTGCCGTGGGACCCACACGCACCAACCAAGACCAAAAAGGTCTTGGTGGTGGTCAGCTAAAAACAAACCGAGCCCCCTTTGGGGTCGCTTGTACCTGCGGCCCAAAACAAACACCCCTTAGATCGATCCCTTTGATTAATTATGACCAAAACATGTTAGATCTAGGTTTAATTAATGTGTTTTTATGAAAAACATCACGTGTTCTTAATTAATAAAAGATTAATTAAAAAGAAAACAAGTAAAAAGGTTTTACCGTATTCGTGGATCAAAAGGGTGAAGAACAAACACGAACAAACACTAAATTAACAAGATCCAAGATCAAAGAAATCACCTTGATGGTGATTTGATGGTGGCGGCACACAAAGGAGGAGGAGGAAGGGTTTCTAGGTTTTCTTGAAATTCTTCTGTAAAAGTAATTTGAGTAGTAAAAACTCTATTTACCCCCTCTTAGTAAAATTGGTAATGGGCTTGGCCCATTACCTTGTTTTTTGGCCGCGGGTAGGGACTCCCTTGTGGGGGTCCCGTACCTCGTTTCGTGTCTTGTAATTTCGTACACGTTTACGTTTAATTATGTTCGTGTTTTAAAAGTTCTCGTTACGTAAATATCCTACACTTATACATTTAATTACGCTCGTATTAAATATATATACGTAATTAATAATATCTCGTGTTTTAATTAAGCTCGTGATCTCGTGATCGTATGTTCGTGATTAATTATTGCTAAATAATTATTACGTGATCGTGCAAATAAATATCTATCGTGTTCTAACACGTACGTAATACATAAACTCCTAATACGTAATCGTAATCATGCTATATTAGGAAAGTTTTTAACTAGTACGTACGAACTTAAGGTACTATGCATGGTAAAAGCATGCGGGTTTTACAACTCTTCCCACCTAAAAGAATAATTCGTCCCCGAATTATAGATAAAGTAAACTGGAAAAGAAGAACATACCCGATTCAAAATATGAAATGAGGGTAAGAAGTCCGGATAGACTCCTCTGTTTCCCAAGTGGCTTCCCGCTCGGTATGATCCCTCCATAGAATTTTGACGAATGGAATCGTCTTCTTTCTCATGACTCGTTCTTGCCTGTCAAGAACTCGTTCGGGTTCTTCTATAAAAGTGAGATCTTCACGAATCTGTTCCAGTGGATACTGAACCATGTGAAGGGGATGATATTGGTACCCTCTGAGTAAGGACACATGATACATATTGTGCACATGTGAAAGCTGCGGAGGTAACGCCAATCGGTAAGATACTTCACCGACTCGTTCAATGATATCAAACGGTCCGATGAAACGAGGACTGAGCTTCCCTTTAATCCCGAAGTGTCTAACACCGCGTGCCGGCGAAACCTTAAGGAAGACGTGATCTCCTACGTTAAAGTGTAAATCCCTACGATGCTTGTCGGCGTAACTCTTTTGACGTGACCGTGCCTCCTGAATCTTCTGCCTAGTTACTGCGATCTTCTCGTTTGTCATCTCTATGATTTCTGGTCCTTCGAGTGTTCGCTCACCAACCTGATCCCAGCAGATTGGGGCGCGACACTTTCTGCCATACAACATCTCAAATGGAGCACACTTGATGCTCGCGTGCCAACTGTTGTTGTACGCAAACTCCACCAAACAGATGTATTCGTCCCAATCACCCGTCCATTCCAACGCACATGACCTCAACATATCTTCCAATGTCTGAATGGTTCGCTCCGACTGTCCGTCCGTTTGAGGATGAAAGGCCGTGCTAAGCTTAAGTTGTGTACCCCAAGCTTTCTGCAGACTTTTCCAAAAGCGCGAAGTGAATCGAGGATCTCTGTCTGAGACGATGCTGGATGGTGCACCGTGTAGTCTCATGATCTCTCGTCTGTACGTATCTTCGAGTTTACTTACCGGATCTTCCTTGCGGATCGGTAAGAAATGAGCTGATTTAGTCAGTCGATCAACGATAACCCAAATTGCATCGTGCTTCCTTTTGGTAGGCGGAAGACCGGTAACAAAATCCATGGTGATTTTATCCCACTTCCACTCTGGAATGTCCAACGGTTGAAGGAGACCGCCAGATCGCTGATGCTCGATCTTAACCTGCTGGCAGGTAAGACATTTGGAGACGTAAGTAGCCACATCCTGCTTCATACCACTCCACCAAAAGTACTGCTTGATGTCATGGTACATTTTGGTTGAACCAGGATGTATCGAGAATGGGGAGCTATGAGCTTCTGCTAGCAAAGCTTCCCGGAGTTATTGGTCATCAGGAACACAAAGTCTAGTGCCCTGCCATACGATACCATCTGCATCTACTCTGAATTCTGTCTGCTTCTCCAAATTCTGAACTATCGCCTATAATTCTCCGTCATCCTTCTGAGCTTCCTTAATCTTAGATAGTAACTCGGGTTCTACTCTAAGATTAGCCCAGTAACCGTGCTGTCCACGTACCATGATCTCGATGTCTAGTCGCTCCAAGTCTCTTATGATTTCATCTTCGATTCTAATGCTGTTGATCATTCCGGACTTCCTGCTAAGGGCATCTGCTACTACATTTGCCTTTCCGGGATGATACTGAAGATTAATGTCATAATCCTTCAACAGTTCTAACCATCTTCTCTGCCTCATGTTCAATTCACGCTGAGTGAAGATATACTTCAAGCTCTTGTGGTCCGTGAAAATGTCACATGATTCTCCATATAAGTAGTGTCTCCATATCTTCAATGCAAACACGACTGCAGCAAGTTCCAAATCGTGCGTGGGGTAATTCTCTTCATAAGGCTTAAGCTGCCGTGAAGCGTACGCGATCACTTTCTCATGTTGCATGAGAACACAGCCAAGTCCTTTCCCCGATGCATCGCTGTAGATTTGAAATCCACCCGTACCAGATGGTAGAGTAAGAATAGGTGTAGATACTAGCTTCTGCTTCAGGTCTTCAAAGCTCTTCTCTCGATCTTCAGTCCAGACGAATTTCTCCCCTTTCCGCATCAGTTTGGTCAATGGTAGTGCTAAGCGGGAAAAGTTCTCCACGAACCTACGGTAATAGCCAGCTAAGCCTAAGAAACTACGGACTTCCGTCGCTGATGTCGGCCTTGGCCACTTAGTGATGGCCTCAACCTTCGATGGATCCATAGTTATTCCTTCTGCTGATAGAATGTGACCTAAGAATGTCACCTTGTCTAACCAGAACTCACACTTGGAGAATTTAGCATACAGCTGCTTCTGTCGAAGAATCTGTAGTACTGTACGAAGATGGTCTTCGTGTTCTTCCTTGGACTTAGAGAAAATCAGGATGTCATCGATGAAAACAATGACGAATTTGTCCAGAAATTCATGGAAGATTCTGTTCATCAGATCCATGAACACTGCTGGTGCATTTGTCAGGCCAAATGGCATAACTACAAACTCGTAGTGGCCATAACGAGTACGAAAGGCAGTCTTAGCAATATCCTGCTCCTTGACTCGTAACTGATGATAGCCTGACCTAAGATCGATCTTGGAGAAGTGTTTGGCCCCTTGGAGTTGGTCAAACAGATCGTCAATGCGTGGCAGTGGATATCTATTCCGAATAGTAATCTTGTTGAGCTCGCGATGGTCTATGCAAAGACGCATACTGTCGTCCTTCTTCTTAACAAACAAAACCGGTGCGCCCCATGGAGATGCGCTCGGTCGAATGAAACCTCGTTCGAGAAGTTCTTGTAGTTGATCCTTCAGCTCCTTCAGCTCTATGGGAGCCATGCGATAAGGAGCCTTGGAGATTGGTTCAGCTCCTGGAACCAGCTCGATACTGAATTCCACTTCTCGTGCAGGTGGTATGCCTGGAAGTTCTGCTGGAAACACGTCTTGGAATTCCGACACTATAGGTTGATCCTGAATCGATGGAGATTCAGCATCCATGTCGTGAACCGTAGCTAGATAACCCTCGCAGCCATGTGACAGGAGTGCACGCGCTTGCAGGGTGGATATGATTTGTACCAACCGTCCGGGTATGAACCCATTGTGAATGTACTCTGGTGCATTGACATCACCGAAGATAACTCGATATGAATGGCAGTCTATGGTAGCATGATACTTGGATATCCAATCCATGCCCAAAATCATGTCGAAGTCATTCATGTCCAACGGAAGTGCGTCGACAGGTCGAACCTTATCATCAAATTCTAGGGGAAGACTCTTGTATACATGGGTGATTAATACAGAGTCCCTCAAAGGCGTGGAAATAGTAAGCCTATTTTCTAGTGGCAAGGGAGGCATCCTAATGTTCTTAGCATAAGCAGTAGCAATAACCGAGTGAGTAGCACCCGTATCAAAAAGAACACATGCAGCGCGACCATACATATACAAGATTCCAGTGATGGTACCTGTAGACTTGTTGGCCTGGTCTCGAGATGTCGTGTAGACACGCCCGGCAGTAGGAGGCGGCTTGATGTCAGCATGTCCCGATGTACCCTCCATCTCGCCCTTACGACAGTCCTTCATAATATGGCCAGGAAGACCACACTTGAAGCACGCATCAGTATTACGGCGACATGGTCCTGGGTGCCTACGATGGCAAGTAGAGCAAAGCGGATGAGTGTATCCTCCTGCAGGTGCTCTGGCTGGCTGAGGACCTGATAAAACATTTTACATAAGACATAATAGTTGGGTACAAAGGACAAAGCGGATAATCATAAGATTGAATACCAGTGATAGCTGGACGGCTAGGCTGCGAACCTCTCTGGTTCTGGTCCCTACCGTTTCCATGGTTCCTGGTAGAATTTTGCTAGAGTGTCAGAATATGAGTTGTAACATAATACATAAGAAATTTCGTAAGTATTGAGACCTGCTGTTGCTGGATTGCCCGGTGTTGTTACGGCAATTGTCATTACCGCCACGCCTATCCGTAGCAGATCAGTCATTAGTCTGACCATTTCCCTTGGGCTGATGAGGCTGCTGCTGAGTAGCCGGCTGAGACCGGTCCCCAGTTTTCTGCCTGGAAGATACATTTAAAGAGATGAATAATTGACATATGGAAGATATACGGATTGATCACCGCTTGAATATGAAGGTTTACCTCTTGTCGGGTCTTTCAGCTTCCCCGAACTCATCACTCTCCTGCAGCATCTCCAGTTTCCGTGCTGCATCGGCCACTTGTGCTACAGTATTGAACGTAACACACACCAGATTGTTTGCGACCGATGTGTGAAGAGCCCATCTAAAGTGATGTGCCTGCTCTTCTGGCGTACCTGCTTGCGCACCAAGGAAACCAGCCAAGCGAAGAAAGCGCTGCATAAACTCGTTGCTATTCTCCCCAGCTCTCTGACGGATCCCATGGTACTCTCTCTTGAGTTTGTCCTGCTCAGCCTTGGGAAAGAACTGCTCCATCACCCTGTCCTTGAACTGAGCCCAAGTCAAACCAGCAACCCACTCATCGCCACCTTCAGATTGCATCAAAGCTAACCACCAGTTAAGTACATCGCCTTCGAACCGATAGCATGCCAACCTCGCCTTGTATGCGGGGTCACAGCCCATCGCGTTGAAGATCTTCTCAATGTGAGCCAACCAGCTTTCAGCATCGCTGGGGCTATCAGTCTTCTCAAAAGCTCGAGGGCGGAGCTTGTTGAATCTCTCCAGCCATACTGCTAATGTCACTGGAGGAGGAGGATGAGGTGGCTGATTGTGCTGCTGCTGATTGTTGGCAGCTTGGACTTCATCCCGGATGTCATTCCTCAGTTGAGGAAGCAAGGCTTGCATGGCAGCCTGAATTGCAGCATTGAGCTGCTCTTGTTCGCGTGTGAGAACCATCTGACAGTATAACAATAGAACATATGATTGAACAGTTCAAAACATAAAATATAAAATATATACATGAAAAAAACTTTATACTAAAAATTTCACGAGAAAAAAATTTTATGCAAGAAAATTTTTGTATGAATGCATGATGCAGTTTTATGAAAACTTTGGATGCTCGAGAGTGAACGCCTCTGGTCAGTTCACTCAAAACAAAAGACATATCGAGGGGACGCCTATGGGTCGGTCCCAAATCTAAAAGTTTCGATAAAACACATGCGACTAAATAGGACCAGTCCTATACCAGCCATTACTTAGTCAGAAACCCTGTAACAATGACATGTATATGTATGCTTAAAAATGATGAATGCATGAAAACAACTGTCAGTTCTAGGAAGACCGTAGTGACTACCCACTAATCACAGGTCATATTTGAGAGCCTACAGGTCGAAGCCTTGGTTCTGATACCATAATTGTAACACCCCATTTTGGAAATGGAAATATCACAGCAATTATGGCGTGTCATCAAAGCATACAAGGTAAAATGTCTAAACATTACTTGACCATATAAAGGAAAATACCGGAATCAAACATCGGTAGTCCAAAAGTAAAGCTCATCACACACAAACATAGTATAGTAAGGAATAAGGACGAAACAATGTCCAAAGCATAAGTATCATAAAGAAAAGAAATGCATAATGTAAAGAAGGCTAGACAGCTTCCAGTCCATATGCACGTACTCTTAGTGTCTACGAGCGTCCTTGAGTACCTGCCGTTTTGGGAACATAGAAAAGGAAAACGGCTGAGCAATACGCTCAGTGCACGGATGTACAATAAAGCATGAATAGGATAAGCATATAACATAATAACAGCGGAAGAAACTAAGTCCCGAGTAACTTGGTTAAGTCTTAAGAAAACTGGTTTATAGTTTGAAAGTCTTATGTTTATCTTATAAAAACTGTTTGTCATATTTTACCATTTAGCCAATATAGGTCATGAATATCCACCGTGCATGAATAATTGGAGGGGTGACCTCATCATGCAAATTAGAGGGGCTGCCTCTAATTTAATATACTGGTTTTATGGGTAGGAGGGATCAGCTCCTTGTGAAGGATGCAAGGCACACACCACATTCACCATGTAATCCTGAATAAAAACGTGTAACTAGGATGCACCCATACGCCCCACATGATAAATATAAATAAATGGCCAAAAGCTGAAGGGACGCCACGAGCAATCACTCCGCCGTGGTGAAGTCATAACATCAGTGCCTCTAATGTTATGGTTATGGTACCTCCATAACTAGGTGAAACTGGTCATGCATGTATATGGCTATAGGTAATCATATTTAAAACATAAGAAATCAAACTCATACTTATACTATGGGAAAACAGTTGGCTGCATACGGGAAAATCCTAACAAGGAAAGAATGTCCATACTGAAAGGACGGGAATCCGTACCTTATGTCCAGTGAACGAGAACGACGAACTGCGAGAATCCTACTTCCGAAACACTAGTGCTACATAAATACGTACATGAAATAAGTATCTGCTTACTACATACATAACTGGTTTTATATCATGTGTTCTTACTATTTACACTGTTTAAAGCCTTAAACTGTGTTAAATCCTATATTCTGTTCATTCTGATTAAGTATTACTGATATTTCATGTGTTATTATACTTACTGTGTAATAATAAGTAACTTTCCAAAAATAGCAGGTTTCCTTAAATAGAAAGTTTCCAAAAATAGAAAGTTTCCAAAAATAGAAAGTTTCCAAAAATAGGAAGTTTCCAAAAATAGAAAGTTACCAAAAAATAGAAAGTTTCCAAAAATAGAAAGTTTCCAAAAATAGATTTACTGCTTAAAATAGATAAGTTTCTAAAAATAGAAAGTTTCCATAAATAGATTAGCTGCCTTAATTAAATAAGTTTCCATAAATAGATTAGTTGCCTTAAATAAATAAGTTTCTAAAAATAGCTGGTTTCCATAAATAAAATAGCTGCCTTATTTAATTAAGTTTCTAAAAATAGAAAGTTTCCATAATTAGAAATAAGCTGGTTAAATAAGCTAAGTAAATAAGCCTAAGTATTTTCATGATTATTTTCTAAGTCATATGATATATTATATAGTTTAATAATTATTTCATGTAATTTAATTAAACTATATGTTATAATATTTAATTAAAGTATGACATGTTTTTAATTAAATATATTAAATACTTAGGTTAAAATATGTATTATTAAATACTAATAATATAACCTAAGTCATGTTTAATTAATTAATTATATCCATGGTTTTTAAAATAATTAATTAATTATAAGTCTTAATAATAAAAATACTTAGGTTAAAATAATTCATGTTTATTAATAATTAGTTAACCTAAATCATGTTATTAAATTAATTACATCTTTATTAATTTAATTCTTAACATAAGTTTATAACATAAACAACTAACATAATCATGATCCGGATCTAGGCTTAAAAACATGTACCGGATATGAACAAACACCGTACCCCGAACCAAATCGGGGTACCCCCTTGCTGCCGTGGGACCCACACGCACCAACCAAGACCAAAAAGATATTGGTGGTGGTCGGCTAAAAACAAACCGAGCCCCCTTTGGGGTCGCTTGTACCTGCGGCCCAAAACAAACACCCTTTAGATCGATCCCTTTGATTAATTATGACCAAAACATGTTAGATCTAGGTTTAATTAATGTGTTTTTATGAAAAACATCACGTGTTCTTAATTAATAAAAGATTAATTAAAAAGAAAACAAGTAAAAAGGTTTTACCGTATTCGTGGATCAAAAGGGTGAAGAACAAACACGAACAAACACTAAATTAACAAGATCCAAGATCAAAGAAATCACCTTGATGGTGATTTGATGGTGGCGGCACACAAAGGAGGAGGAGGAAGGGTTTCTAGGTTTTCTTGAAATTCTTCTGTAAAAGTAATTTGAGTAGTAATTCTTCGAGAATCAGAAAGATCCGTGTTGCTAGGCGAAGCAGTAGAATGCTGCCCGATGGGGGTTCTTTTCACCCTTCCCAAAAACTCTATTTACCCCCTCTAAGTAAAATTGGTAATGGGCTTGGCCCATTACCTTGTTTTTGGCCGCGGGTAGGGACTCCCTTGTGGGGGTCCCGTACCTCGTTTTGTGTCTTGTAATTTCGTACACGTTTACGTTTAATTATGTTCGTGTTTTAAAAGTTCTCGTTACGTAAATATCCTACACTTATACATTTAATTACGCTCGTATTAAATATATATACGTAATTAATAATATCTCGTGTTTTAATTACGCTCGTGATCTCGTGATCGTATGTTCGTGATTAATTATTGCTAAATAATTATTACGTGATCGTGCAAATAAATATCTATCGTGTTCTAACACGTACGTAATAAATAAACTCCTAATATGTAATCGTAATCATGCTATATTAGGAAAGTTTTTAACTAGTACGTACGAACTTAAGGTACTATGCATGGTAAAAGCATGCGGGTTTTACAATATTGGCCAAGGTGGGTTAATTATAAGAAAATTTTAAATTTGTGCTTTAAAATATAGCATTGTATGAGGTCATGGCAATGATCAAGTGTAGGGGATTTGATATGAGCAAAATCTCATATCAATAAGTCAACAAATCACCCTAAAACATATAGAAAATACCTAACTTTTGTGCTATAAAGTAGTATTATGTGGTATGTTTTGTGTTTGTGCTCTAATAGGTAACAAGGATACAATTTCAAGCAAACAAGTGGAAATCAAGATCATTTATGAAGAAAAAGACAAGAGAATGATCAAAGATGACACGCCATTTGAAGAAAAGGACATATCTTGACAATGTTTAAAAGTTGAGGGACTTAAATGTAAATTTTGGAAAAAGTCAAGATTAAAGTCAAACTTGGTCAACCTTCAATTCAACCAAGCCAAGGGACTTAAATAATCAAGATTCCAAGTCAAAGGACTGAAATTGCCAAAGGAATGAAGAAAGGAGCTCAAATGATAAATCTACTAAAAGAGGAACTGAAAATGACAAAGTTACACAAACTTTGTGCTTAATCCGTGTGATAACTTGTTCAACCAATCAGAATGCATGAAAGGAAAGTGGTGGAACACCACGTCACAAGCCAGCTGGCCACTAACTCGAATTTTCATTTAATAAATAAATCTGAATGGTGGGCGCATTTATTTCTTTTTGACCATTCAAATTGCAAATAACCAATAATAATTTTATCCAAACTTGGATAATGATCCGTGTGTCAATCTGAGCTCCAGTAAGAAAATGCCACGTGTCCAACTCCTTCAAGAACGAGCCCAGATTCGATTATGTGCTACACTGCATTTTAGGAAAAACTTTCTACATGAAACTTACTCTAAATTGAAGGACGAATCCTACTATGCAAAACCAATTAGACTGAGAATCAACAGATTAAAAATCCACTTTGGTGTTCTTGGAGACAAATTTTCAATCAAGAAGAAGAGTACACCTGGCACTCTCTCATTGGCCAGGACACGTCACACTCCCCAACAACTTGTCATCCAAGCTCTATAAATAGGAGATAGGATCCTCATTTGTAATCAAGTAGTTAAAGTGTGAAAAAACACACTTTTAGTTTCTCTCTCAATTCTAGCTTACATTTCAGTTAGTAGCTTCTCTCAAGTGTTTGACACACACTTGAGAGGTAGTTATTTCAGTTAGCTTTTGTAACCAACTTTCCCTCCAAATAAATAAAACACAAAAACATTTAGTTCATATCTCTTATCTCACTTTACTCAATCCTGCAATTCTGTTGATATCTTGTGATTTCATTGATCATAACTGATCAATGAAGTGTATTTGAGTTGTTTTGGGGCTTATTCAGTTTGATTCAGCAATATCAGTTCAATTCCAATACCTGTAGAAGCGTTTTGAAGCAGATTAGATGAATAGATCAAAAATAACTATTGGAGGTGCATTTGGTTGATGCTTATAGTTGAATTGGGTTGAAGGAAGTGTAATATAGGAGAGCTCAACGCTTCTCTACTCCATCAGAGGAGCCTTCAAGCTAAAAGGTGTCTTAAATCCTGTTTTTTGGTTCCCCTGAAATGTTTTGCATACTAAATTCCTAGATACCTGATAATTGTTGAACTGATCAAGTGTTTAGTTTGATTCTAGTGTAATTGTGCTAGCTTGATAGTCTTTGAGTGTTATTGCAGCTTTGATCTTTGTCTTCTTGAAATTCAGTTGAGTAATTTCATCAATTTTAAGTCATTTAGATCATATTGTGGTTAAGTGGGTTGGCAAGATTTATTTCAGCTCAAATACCTTTCATTTTACCTAATAAACATGTCTTGACAGGAGTTATAATCTGTTTCACACTTGTGCTAAGATTTCATTTGCAAAAGTATATTTCAGATTGATAAAGTAGTGTTTGGTATTGATTAGTTTGATAATTCAAGTCTGTTAAAATGGTTGATTTGTGATCATTTACCTTTGGTAACATAAAGTAAACACTTGTAGTTCATTTTGGTAGTAAAAAACTTAGTTAAAAAGGCAATTGGTTAAAAAAAGGTATCGGTCAAGTATAGTGATCACTTTCATCAGCAAACTAGCTAAATTCAGTTCACTTGCATTACTTCATTTTCTTAATCAATTTGCTTGAAACCTGTTTATACTAGTAGTCCAACATCCAAAGTATTAGCTTGTATAAGGAAATTCTACAGTTTACAATATTGAGTGTGAAATCAGCTTTTTAATAAGTACAAGACCAAATGCAAGTTTCTGTGATATAAGCTAAACTGTTTTCTTGTATCTCAATTTCTACTTCATAAAATTGCCATTTTCTTTCACAAAACTAATTGCCAACATGTCCTGAGTGAATTTGGAAATTTTCAGCATTTTGCAAAAGTTGGTCAACGCTGGTCAAATAAGCTCTTTTCATCTTAATTTTAGTTTCTTGCTTAACCAGTGAATCATTTTCAATTTGGAAAGACAATGCATACTCCTTGTCAGCTTATTAATCAGATTGTTCATAAAAATCAAGTTGTGGAAGTCTCAGTTTCATGTTTGCTTATTCTTGGCTTTTTAGAAAAAGTTATCTTTGTTTTACAAGCTTTTAAGCAGATTCCTTGGACAAGTCTAGTTAAATTTCCATTTTAAGCATTTTGAACAAACTAGACTTAATTTGGCCCAATAATAAGCTCCTACCAGCTTATTGAAGTGGTTAAACCCCGTTTTTGATAAACAACTCTTGTTAATTGCACTTTGGTCCTTGATGTTTTTAACTGCTTTCATTAGGTGCTAATCTTACTTGTTTTTAGGGTTTGCAAGTAACAGTCATTGTAGTTTCAGTTTTTGTTAAATTCAGTTAGCAAGTTGTTAGTTTGGTAGAAAGTTGTTACTAGTTTGTTAGATTTTACATTTGTGGTCCTTTTAGTTTCTGAAATTTACATTTTAGCCCTTGTACTTCCTTTTTGGCCTATATTTCAAGCATTTTTACTTTTATGCATTTACATTTTAAACTTTGTGAATAGTACTTGGCATTTGCAAAGTGTTTTACATATACGTAGCCTAATATTTTCCATTTTTCATGTGTTGATTGAATTAGACATAGACTTCCAAATTACCTTGACAACCAAGAACAATTAAAGACTTGAAATTTTTAGAACTTCAGTTTGTCAAGAATCGAGAAAAAAGAAACTTCAAAATACTCAATTTCAAAAACCAATGTAAAGACTTTCTGAACACATTGAGGACAATGTAGGATGTATAAATTGAGTTTACATCAGTAGCTAACTTAAGAATAATAGATTTAACAAACATTTAACCCTACAGCATTAGAAACCTTTATCCGCCTAGGTTTTCTTCCTAATTTTACTCCAAACCATTGTTAATGTAACATCCCGCCTACTCAGACTTCAATATTGTCCGCTTTTGCCCGCAGGCTCACGGCTTTGCTTTGTGGCCCTCGTGTGAGTACTTCCCGCTAGGTCACCCCAAGCTAGTACTAATCTGACATGAGAACACTTAACTGCCAGTTCCTATGAACCCCAGGTGCAATATACCACAAAACGCGTTGTATCATGAGAAGGCGACTGTTCTCTTATGAACCATGGATCTCTCCTGGCCACAGCCGATGTGGGATTTGCCTAGGGGTGTCACAATCACCCCCCTTCAGGACTCATCGTCCTTGATAAGGTTTGCCCCCGCCATCCCGAACGGCTCAGGAGTGGGGTCTGATACCACTTGTAAAAATTCCGCCTACTCAGACAACAATATTGTCCGCTTTGCCCGCAGGCTCACGGCTTTGCTTTGTGGCCCTCGTGTGAGTACTTCCCCGCCAAGTCACCCAAGATAGTACTACTCTGACATGAGCACTTATACTGCCAGTTCCTAAGAACCCACGTGCAGTACACCACAAAACGCGTTGTATCATGAGAAGGCGACTGTTATCTTATGAACCATGGATCTCTCCTGGCCACAACCGATGTGGGATTTGCTTAGGGTGTCACAGTTAAATTTCAAAACAAAGACCCAAAATTCTTTATTACAATGTCTAAACCATAATTATACCCCTATTCCATCAGTAATTACTTTCATAAACCCTTAATTACTAGAATTACAAAGTTACAAACCCTATAAATGAACTCGGCTAGGTTTTTCCCTCCAAAACCCAATTAAACTCCTTCCCTCCTAAATTAAAACTTAGGATCAGATCTAATAGATATTTTGGGATATTTTCAAGTAGGTGGATCACCTACTTGTAACTTACACATCACATTCCAATCCTTATTATGCCGTGACTAAATTTC